>OX465298.1:185036618-186434118 GCA_949987735.1 Leucophora obtusa | reverse complement strand
TGCCTCAACCGAATTCAGTTGTGGCAACCGATAATTCGGTTGTTGCAACCGAATTGAAATCGAATTCGGTTGCCACAACAGCAGCAACCGAATCAATTCGGTTGGCAAAAAATTCCTTTGCCACAACGGAATTGTTCTGAGAATGTACTAACATTGTACTTAAATGTAGTGCTGCCCGTTTTCGGGATATTGTTTTACAGAAAATTACAGAGTTTTCTATAATAGACCAATCCAATTTCGTAACAATATGTATATTATATATTATAATCTATATGATAATGACCTGTTATTACCATGTTTTTGCTGGGTATATTTACGATCTGGCATCCAAACAATCAGTTTACCAAATTTATTCATACTTGTGACCTGTAATGTACGAAGAAATATAAGAGTAAATTTTTGGGGGCCCTCTATATGGGCAATAGGCATAAACATGGATAAATTTTAAACAAAATCAGTACACTCCGTTTTCTACCTGTAGCGTGCGCACAAGAATACTCGTATATGAACATCTATTTGATGTATCTAATAAGGAATAACTATGACGACCTTACTTAAACTGCTGAAGGAGTTGTTTTCATCAATATATGTATCAATAGCTTTTATATATTGCTGAATAAAAACATTTGAATTTATGTTTTTCAATTTTAAATCCTTAAAAAAAGCCACACAAAAATTTTATTGACTGTAAATTTGAGAATTGCATTCATTATGTTTTTTTTTTTTTTTTTTTTTTTTATGAATAGATTTGGTATAAAAAAATATAACCACAATGCAATCGTTGAAATGATTTGCGATTAAAAAAAAATATTGAGCAAATTGCATACCTAAAAATACAAATAATAAAGAAATGTTAGGGTGTTCAATATGTGCGGAAGCATGTCTATCTCATATGTGTCAATTTAACTTATATTTTTTCTTATTGTGTTTAATTTTTATATATACCTACGCATCTCTTTGTTTTATGTATGAAAGACAGCTACAAAAATTTTTCGTGGTTGTATTTTTTATATGTCTTAGAAATGTTGTATTTTTAGTATCATTCTCTTTGTCCGCACTACATCTGGACAATCTGTGACATCTACACCTTGTCTGTCTGGTTGTTGTCCGCACTATAAATTGGTTTATTAGCAAAATAAATTAGTAAAACATTGATTCAAAATTAATTTAGTGCTAAAAAATATATAACTAAACCTTTTGCTGAAAACACAATTTCAACAAAAAAGTGCTAAAAAAAAATAAAACTAATAGCGAATTTACACTATGATCGAAATCGAGTTAAAAGTAGATTTCGGCGGAAATCCAATAAAAATTTGGGATTTCAAACAGATTTCCCATAGGAAATGAAATCCCAATTTAATTTGGATTTCAGCGAAATCTCATCGAAATCCAAATTGAAATCCAATTTTTATCCCATATTTGCATAAAAGTAGGGAAGTTTGCAGAAAAAGTGGCAACATTTAGCAGCTGTTCATGTCATAAAAAAATTAATAAATAATTTACTTGTGAAAATTGTATCATCTTTCTTTAATTTGAAAAATAATTTAAACAGAAAGTGATATTAATTTATGATCTTTAGTCAAACTAAAGAACATTCATTTACCAAATAAACATTCCCCTCATTCAAATAACAAATTTTAATAACTTTAAAAAAGTTAAGGAATAACATATTAAAGTCTGTTATTTTAATTGAAAGAAATATTTAAAGTTGATAACGGCGAAGAGCAACTATGAAAAAAATCATCTGATGGCGCCGCACAATGCTTCGTCCCATGGACAAAAATCCAAAAAAAATTTTTGTCTCAAATTGTGATTATTAGAAGGATTTTTAAAGATTAGAAAGTAACTCAAACAAATGCGAAAATAAAATATTTGGTGTGATTGCTTTTGCCGCCAAGAGAGGGCGCTAAACTCAGAGAATTTTATGCAAAAATAACTTAACAGAAAAATGGGTTTTAATTGTTTCACTAAAATAATTCTCAAAAATACATTTTTTTAAAAACTTGTTCGGAGATTTGGTTTTAATTACTTCAATACATTTGTAGTTAAATTAAAATATGGATTTTAGTATATGTTTACAAAACAATTATTTTTTATTGCTCCGAAAAGCACCTTTTTTTTGTTGAAAATCTAAAAAGTACTTAAGTTTGATGGAGTATAAAAAAAATTATATAAAATTATTAGATATTTTTTTTCCTGTTTTTATAAGTTTATACTGTTATGTAATAGATCATTAAAAAATTAATTACTATTTTTTACCACAAATTAAAAAAAATGGATTTTTTGAAATGCCTAAATTCATGATTTTTACACAAATTTCACGTATTCAAACCATGTGAAACTTCCATTTTGGATATAGGATGTGTTGAGCGGACTTTTGTAAAACACTACGAGAAACATTTTTGTGGAACATTCTAACCCTCTAAGTCTTCAATGAAAGGCAAATTTTTGGGCCCAAGGACACGCTTGACTTGGCTTGTCATGAAATTCTACTATAAGTCTCTGAAGACATCACCTTTGAAAATTTAACTTAAGTGCCAGTAATAAGAAAAAACTTAAAATGTGTTTAAGGGTTAATTTCGTACTTATTCAGAATTGGCGCTCAAATGTCCCACAAACCTGGATTTTAGGGAGAAACCATGGGAATCTTCCACTTTAGGTATAGGATGTGTTCAGCGAACTTACGTAAAACACTAGGAGGAACATTTTTGTGGAACATTTTAACCCTCTAACTCTTCAACTTACGGGTCGTTTTTGTCCCTTTTTAAAAAGGGGCCAAAAAAGTCCCTTTAATTGAAGAGATAGAAGGTTAAAATGTTCCACCAAAATATTCCTCGTAGTGTTTTACATAAGTTTGCTGAACATACCGTATTCCTAAAATGGAGGATTCATATAGTTTCCTATATTAATCCTATTTAATATTTTTTTTTAGAAAAATCATTTTAAGCGTTTAAAACCCATTTTTTGGGAAAGCCATTTTTTTTTTATTAATAAATCGATTTTACCCAAATATGGCTTGACCTTATATTAATTCACGTGCTAAATTTCATCGCAATCGGATAATTTGTGCAGGTTTTATAAAGATTTTAAAATAAAGGATATATGGCAGAACTAAGAGTCCTTGCTTCGATTTTGATAAAAAATTGACACAAACGTTTCCAGTCTTATGTGCATCTCAATGGATGATTTTTGTAATTTTACGTCCATTTATGTAGCTAATACAATATTTTTAAATTTCGGGACCTATGGGAGGTGGGCGTGTCCTTGGCCCGATATTTCGAAAAATTAAAATTTTTCTTAACTAAGGGCTTCTATGTCAGTATACCAAATTTCAAGACTCTGTTTCCACTCCACTTCTATTTTTGTCCAATCGTTATATGGGATCAAAGCACTGTGCGCCGGCAAGACCACTGACAAAACATTGAATATTTGAGGTTTCTACTAATCATCCCTATACTTAAACACATTTGTTAGCAAATATAACATTGTATATTTCAAAATATAAATAATTTTTGTGTTCCGCCATTAAATAAAATGGTTTTTAGAAAATCTTTTAATTTTGGTTATTTTTTAAGGTTAGTTTGTTTACAAAAAAATTGTTGTTGGCCGATCGAAATCCCATTCATCTGTCAAATATTCTAATGTAAACGATATAGATTTCGAATTGGATTTCAAAACGAGATCTAGTAAACATTTTAACAATGTAAATTCGTTATAAAACTTTTGTTGAAAACGAAATTTCAGCAAAAAAAATTGCTGTAAAACTAGTACACTTGATATACAAGATGTTTTACTAATTTTTTTACTTACTTATTTCTTTTAGTGTATAAACCTTTACCAAACAATTTTCTAAATCGTTTTAGACATAACTTTATAAAATAAACTATCAAAACTACCCTATTAAAAAAAAATAATATGGAGCTTTATATGGTAGTATATAACTTAGTGTGATCCATATACCATTTCATCAGAAAAGGTGCCCTATATAATGGTATGAGTTGTTTATCAGTTTTTATCTCATTGAGCCAATTTAGATCTTAACTAATGACATTATCAATCGAATGAAGTTGTATCCGATTTTTCACCTAATACAATTTTATCGGTTTACTTTTAATGGTATCAGTTTAGAACCAAATAGATATAATTGTATACAGACTTATATAGTTACATCCGAATTTTGACCTGATACAATTATACAGTTTGAAACTCGGATCCAATTGTATAAGGTAAATGTCGGATACAATTATATTTTATATATATAAAATTGCACCAATTACGATCTAAACTGATATCATTAGATATAAACCGATAAAATTGTATCAGGTCAAAAATCAAACACAATTTCATTTGATTAATATCCCGAGCAAAAAAGTTTATATATAATTATATATAGTTATATATTATTATATATGGACATATATTGCCCCATATAAAGTTATATAGAATTATATCTGACATTGATTATTTGAAAATTTTTTTATATATATGGTGCTATATAAAATTATATATAATTATATATGGTCCAATATATAATTATATATGCCTTATATAATTATATATATTTATGTATGGTACTCTATAAACATTTTTTTATTCGATTTTCAATAATTGTATTGAAAAAATTTAAACTTAAGTATTGAAAAATGACAGAGGATTTCAAAATCAAAAAAAAAATTCTTTAAAGAGTTAAGGACAATTCACACGTTCACTATCCCTTTCGACTATTACCCAGTATTGGGGATAAGAATTGTCAAATTTTTGTGAATTCTCTTTTGAAAATGACATTTCTTGTCCTCAATACAGGGAAATAATAGATATGGATGGACAGAGATGGATAGCGTGGGAATCAAGATTTCTGCTCATCGGTTCCACAAATCAATAATTTTATTATGTGAGTGGATTTATAAATTTTTGCCAAGTTTAATCAAGATCTGAGAGCTCATGTACTAAAACCAGAGATGGGCGAAAATCATTACCATTACATTTTCATTGCCATTACTTTATGCAATTGTAATGAAATTTGATTTTCATTTATTCGCAATCACACTGTCAGTTTTTAGAGCTGGGTTATGTAACTTTAGGATAAAACAATAAAAGGTCCAGTGCTCTTATGGCTTATGCGAATGAATTTAAAGGCATGAATAATTAAGACTCAAACTTTACTTTACGGCGTTTTAAAAATGTCCATACATCAGGTTTTTGTGTCATGAAGTCACAAAAATTACCATAAATACAATTTTTGTAAACCTTGTCCTCATTTTTAAAATGAAAATTGACATGATGAAACATTTTGGAGACCATCTTTGGATTTAGTTAATCGAAAACGCTTAGTCGTAAATTTGTTTGTTATTGTTGTAAAATATTTGGCATATTTAATAAAAATTAAAACATATTTGTGAACTACAGAAAGTCGCCTAAAAACAGTCGAAAAAAATACAAAATCTAGGTAAAATATATAGGGGTCAATTTATAGAAAATTATATAAATTTATATCTAATTATATATAATTACATTAAACAATATATACCCATTTTTTGTATATAATTATATCAATTTATATATAATTATATAAAAGTTTATATAATTATATATATTCATATATAATTATATCCACCAATTTCCGCATATAGGGCCATATATAATTTTATATGGTCCCATATATAATTTTATATGGTCCCATATACATTTTTTAAATCGGGATATTATTTAATCAGTTACGATCTAAATTTTAAGGATTAGCTTAAACTATCAGGTGCCACTTTGTGTCCCTACGATTTGATTTCTCCGAGATCTACGATATGGATGTTTTTTTAATATTTAAAATTAAGCTTCCAATAAACCTCTTTAACTTCAGCAGCAGCTTATCATGAATACCCCTAGTAACTATAATATTCAACTCTTTAATCAATCACAAGCCAATATTTTTATTATTCACTAAGTAAAAGCCACAAAAAATACTTTAAAATCAATCCACAGAATATGACTGTTCTTTTCCATTGTATTTTATAAATAGCAATCCGAATAATTTTATAAGCAAATTCATGACAAAAAACTGTTATTCGTGTAGTTGAAAAACTTGCTAACTGAATTTTTTTTGTGAATCTTTTCATGTCTTTACATTTTTGCGTAACGTGATTTGCATATTTATTGTTATTATTAAAAATGAAAAAAAAAACAACAAAAATATATATAACAAAGAAAACGGAAGGAAATTTAAACTTAAACGGCCCATACTGGATTTATGGGTACAATAATGTGAATAACCATCTTCTAATTAATTGTGTGTGGCACTCATGACAATATGATGATAATGATGATGATTTTGCATATGTTTGTTTGTTATAAGTATGTTATATGTCTGAACATATGTTGCTTTCAAATAATTTTGCATGAGTTAAACATGAGTAGGTACAATAAATTTCACATTTAATCGTTCAACGATAATGTAATTAAACCTGGCAGCGGCAGCAACAACTCAAGCACCAGCAACATCAACAGCCGCATATTTGTAATAAAAAACATCGTCATCATTATTAACACAAAACATCATCATATCAAATATTAAGCAGAGTATTATAAGTTTAAATGTATAGAGTATATCATATGATATTCTTACACGAATTTACTCATGTGATACACACACACACACGCACACACACACACATGTGCAAACTCACTTGCTAACTCACCAACATGCCAATTATTGTTTTAAATACCCAACAACTCGCATATTTATTTGCATATATGTTATTTATATAGATATGCGTGGGTTAATTGCTAATTACCTGAAAAAGATATTTTTACGGATACACTCAGATAAAAAAGTTAGTAAAAA
The DNA here is from genome assembly GCA_949987735.1 of Leucophora obtusa. Taxonomy (NCBI): domain Eukaryota; kingdom Metazoa; phylum Arthropoda; class Insecta; order Diptera; family Anthomyiidae; genus Leucophora; species Leucophora obtusa. Next base: position 186,427,283 of record OX465298.1, on the reverse strand, counting down.
ACTTTGTAAATACCCAGGAAAATTTTTTGCAATCGGTAGCCAACCACACCCATTCTACAACTGGTTCCACTGCAACCGATTCCATGGAACTGGTTCCGGAACCAGTTCCTGGGATCCTATATGGAAGGTGTGGGTGACGTAGAATCAGTTCCAGAACTAGTTCCGGAACTGATTCTAGAGCAACCGGTTCCACTTTGGAGCCATAGAAGGGGTTGCTTTTGGGACAATTTCAAACAAAAAGAATCGGTGTTAGAATCGACAGTAGAAGGGGTTGTGAATGAAAAGTCGCTATTGTACAACCGATTCTTTGGAACAGAAAATTTTCCTGGGTAGTTTTCAATCGCACTTTATTTTTTTGTACTGATTTTTAGTACAATTTTTTTAGTAATAATTTATGCTATTCTCTAATTACAAATTTTTTTTTTTTTGTTAATTTTCGTTGCCAATGTCAGCAAAATATTTTACTAATTTTTCAAAACCGAATGCTAAACTTAGCAAAAAAAAAATTATAATTTAACAATAAGTGGATACTTAGTTATATAAAAAATAAAATATTTCGTTGGTTTTTTGAATTTTTTGGTTTATATATGTTATTATTGTATACACTCAAAAAAAAAAAAAAAAAGTTAGTAGAGCTATACAAATTTGTTTAGAAAATCTCTTAATATGCATTTGAGCGCATAGTGTTATATTTGAGATTTGTATATATTTTATATTTTTTATTTTTTTTTTATTAAAACTTCCTTAAAAAAAAAAAATTAAATTAAATAAATTCTTTTCACTAATTTTATTATTTTTCATTTGAAGATTTTATTTCATTATTAATTTATTTCAATATCATTCTTGTTATAGATTATATTAATTCATTATGACTGATAATTTAAATGATAAAGATGTAATTCTTGTATTATCAGGATACCAATAAATGAAAATAAATAAATAAAAAAAAAAAAAAAAATTTGTAAAGCGTCTTGTGTATCAAGTATACTTGTTTTCAGCAACTTTTTTTTTTGCTAAAATTGTATTTTCAGCAAAAGTTTTAGTTATATTTTTTTTAGCACTAAACTAAGTTTCAACTAATGTTTTACTAATTTATTTTGCTACCAAAATTGTACTCATAAACACATTTCTAGTGCGGACAACAACCAGACATACAAGATGTAGATGTCGCATATGAGACATTACATGTAGTGCAGACAAAGAAAATAACACTTAAACACAGCTCTTCTAAGACATATAATAAATGCAACCGTGACAGATTTTTATATCTGTGTTTCATACAGAAAACAAAAGGACGCGAAAAGATTGCATATTCATAAAAACATAACACAATAAAATAATATATGATTTAAATTATAAAAAATAAAATATTTAAATTTAGTGAAGATAAGATAAAAAGTGAATGTATAAACAAAATGTTGATTAATATCGATTATGTAAAATACAAGGACAGACATTTTTTTTCATTAGTTTGGGTAATTTTTTTGTGTTCCCTTTTGCTTTTTTAAGAAAAAGATTTTTTTATTATATAAAATCCATAGTATATTTCCTTTTTTGTTATTTAGAATTTGTATACTAATGTAGAAATTTGGATATTTTTATATTTTACGAAATTTCCTAAATAATGTTCGAGAGAATAACAAAAATATAATTTTTGGACTTAAATTTTCAGCAAATAAATTAATTTGAGTACAATTTCTCTACAAATTTTTTGTGTTTTTTTCAGCCTACTAATATTTAGCAAAAATTTTATTGATTTTAGCAAGGATTTTTTTCATTTGCAGTCGACTAAGTATTAGCACAACTTTGCTGATATTACTATTTTATTTTTTTTGTAAAGCGTCAGCATTTATATAAAATCATTGCTCTACCAGTGAATTGATTTTGGATAACCACTGGTTTCAAACCTTGGCATATCACTGTAAGCCCATCTTTTGCCAGTGGCTTTTTTTTTATAAACCACCGAAATTTTTGTAAAACATATACTGGCAAAATGATTTTGCAAGCGCTGGCAAAGCGCCCCAAATGCGTGTTACCCAGTGGTATACCAGTGCTTGACTTTTTTCTACCACTGGTGATTTCTGACTGGGTGGGTTTGCTTACTAGAGGGCGGATAAATAAGTCCGTGAGTTTTCGAACTTCCCTCGTAGTTACATGAAATGCAACACTGCTCCGGTCAAGTACCATCTGTTAATAGCCCACTGTTAAAGTTCCGTCATTAACTTTGCGTTTAACAGGTGTTCAAATCATACAACCTCGTGGATTTTTGTAAAAATGGAAAAATCGAGTTTCGAGTGCTCATCAAAAATTATTTTTGCGAAAGAAAACAGTCACTCAAACCAGGGGAAAATCTTGATAAGTACTATGGGGACTCAACACCACAAACTTCAATTGTAAAAAAGTAGTTTACTACACTGATAATAATCCATGCATAAAAATACGAAAAAAATGTTAAAATAACAAAAACTTTCGTTAAATATACAAAAAATGGTTTATTTTACGAAAGTTTTTGTTGTTTTGACATTTATTTCGTGTTTTTATGCATGGATTCCCAGTGTAGAAAATCATTACCAGATATGTGGTTATGTAACTACATACTTGGTAATGGTAACTAGTTACTTTTGTTATTACATTTCTTATTACCTTTATATGGCGATGTCGCGAAAAATAATGAGTTATGGCTACACAACAGCGTACGAAAAATCAAAAAATATATCGTTACCTATGTGCTTACCAGTACTGACAAAAATAATGAGTTTAAAAATAGATTTTCAAAATAATAAATTTTATAAAAAAAATATTTTTTATTGTTTTTTTTTTTTTTAATAAAATTTGCTGGTGCGGGAATCGAACCTGAGTCTACAGATCTACCATCTGAGCTATATCGACATGTAATATTTAATAGCTAAAAACATAATTGACCTGCTGCACACAAGTAAGCTTACTCGCCAACATACATTAAATAAAAAAATATGTGGTTACATATATCCTTACCAGTGTTTAAAAAATATTGAGTCTAAAAACAGATTTCAAAAAATTTTCAAAACAATCTAGAAAATTATTTTCTATTTGAAATGATGATAAAAATAAGTCATTATCGGTAACTCATTATTATATGTTTTAAAATAATGCAGAAGGTAAGTGGGTGTCATTACTGGTGGTCCAAAAAATAATGATATGTCATTACCGTTTCTACACTGGGTTATTATGTGTGTAAGTTTCGTTGTGGTCGCAAAACGTTCTGGACGGCCAATTGAGGTTAAAACACCCGAAAATGTCGAAAAATTCAAGATATAGTGTTGGCCGATCGGAGAGTAAAAGTGCGTGAGATTGTTTAAATGATCGGTTGATTTTTAGAAAGCTATCCACAAGATGGATGCCGCGTTGGCTCAGTTGACCATAAACGCAATCATGTGATAACTTCAAAGGATTGTTTGGAGTTATTTAACTGCAATTCGAATAAGTTTTTGCGGCGTTTTATAACTGCCCAGCAAAAAACCTGCTTCGCTGGATGCAGCTTTGTAAGGGAATAAATAAAATTAATCCCTTACAAAGCTGCTTACGGAAGGTATGATTTTTCCATACAAAGGGCCCGCTTGGAAGCACGTTGTTTTGTGAGAAAAAGCACATTATTCACTGCTGAAAAATTGCGTAAATTCATGTTTTTCGTAAGTGCATTTAACCGCAAATAAATTCATGCACTTTTTTTGGAAAAAGTGCTTTTTTTGCTGCTGAAAAGATGCAGTAAATTCATGATTTTCATTGAGCGCATTTAAACGCGTCTTCTTATGAAAATAAATGCATTCATTTTCCGATTTCAAAATGCAGACTGACTCAAGTTTATGTGCCGTCTTTACATTAAACTCTACTAAAGAAGGGTAAAACACGATTGAGATGACTCAGATTTCGTGCGCATTAATCTTTGGATAACTTAAATTTTACTCTACTCCCTTACAACCTGCTTCGTCGTAAGGGAATAGCGTAGCACTATAATTTTTTAAATAACTTGCTTACGATTTGCTTCGTTTAAGGCAGTTTTGCAGGGTATACAATCAAATTGCAAATTTTTTTTTGTGTATTGTATAGGCATAAAGTGGCGCAACTCTGTAAAGCAGAATTTGTAGCGCGTTTTTAAGCGCTTCGTATTTTTACTGCTTCCAAAATACTAAAAAATTTTTCCTGGGTGTGAATGAAACATGGCATTCAGCATTATAACTACCCAGCCAGCAAATTCGGAGCGCTCATATATAAGATTCTTAAATAGCTCATAGAAATGATTATTGTTTTTTTGAAAACACTCTTTTTTTTGGCAGAAAATATGAACCCTCAAAAAACAATCCAAAAAGTTGTCTCTACAATCTAAAAAGCTGTCTCAAAATGAGGGTTCATTTTTCAAACTCAAAAAAGATTCCAAAATTATTTAAATTTATGAGGAAAATTTCGATTTTATACGTTCTTTTTTCTGAGTCATTTCTGATTACACAGGGGGCTCTTTTGGACGGACCACTTTCATAGGAAAAAGTGAAAAAATGTTTATGTTTTTGGAGCTCATTTCTGAGTCATTAATGATCATCTTTGTTTGCTGGGTCTCTAATACAGTATTAACATAATAAACATTAAATCGGTAGTTATTCAGGAAATGCTTATTTTGGACGTATATATAACATAAGTACTTCTTGAACTCATTTTCAGTAAGTCATTATTTTTCAAATATTTTAAAGTAATGCAAAAGGTTATTACTAGGGCAAGGAATTTCATGCACTTAAAAATGGAAAATATGCGCCTAAAATATGCAGCTAAAAAAGAAAAATATGCATAAAAAATATAGCAAATATGCACTAAAAACTATTACTTTTGCAAAAATAATGCAATTGAAAACTGCATAACGGACACAGAACTCGAAGATTTCAATAAAGTTTTTAAAAATGTTTATTTTGATTGAATCGAAATATAAAAATTTGAATTTTTTATATTTTTTTTTTTTACTAAAAATGCCCCTAAAAATTAAAAATATGCACAAATATGCATTAAAAAGAAAAAAATATGCATTAAAAAGGCACCAAATATGCATTTAAAGTCAAAATATGCAAAAACATGCATTTATGACAAAATATGCAAAAACATGCAACTACAAAATGGCATCGGCCATTTTGTTCTAAATTTGATGATTCGGATAAATATTTAGTACATATTAGTTTTGGACTATCGACAAAAAACATGCATTTGCATGGAATTCCTTGCCCTAGTAATTACATAACACTACTAGATAATCTATGCAGTAACAATCTGTCCTTACCATGTTTTTGATGGGTATCTCATCTACATAACTTAAATTCCTTTATTCAAATCGAGATCAGTAGACTTTTATTTGAGTAACTTTTCGATTAACCCCCATAGTTATATCATACATGCAATTAACAAACGATAAAGTCAAGAGACTTTTACAAAAATAAACAACAAACAGCAGCAACCCAAAAATCATTCATTTGTAGAGTAAATTGAGCTGAGATTTTTATGCTGTTGAATTTAGGCGGTCTAGTATACGCAATTAAGCGTAATGCCAACAACAATACCAATAACACCAACTACAATATGGATAATGATGATGTTAAGGATGATAATGCGATCAAAGCGCACTTAATTGCATTTAAATTGAAGATTTCTGTTTAAACCTGGTTATCATCAGCATCATCATTTTATAGTCAAAATATGCAGTTATCTATGCATTTTTAAATTAGCCTCATGGAAATTTTGCTCTGTTTTCTTGGGTTTGTTTGATTTTTATTTTTTCGACAAAAACTACAGGCAGGGGATTTATGCATCTCATGTGTAAGTGTTGTGTGCAAATATTGGAAATTCGCTTCATATTGGTATTGTTGTTATAATTCCACAAATAGTTTAAGGCATTCAATTTTCACAAACGGAAGGTATCATACAGGAAGGCAATGTTTGATGATGATAACGATGGGGGTATTTATTAGTTTTTAAAATAGATTTAAATTTTAACTGAAATTAAAGGCTGCCAACTATAATATGAAAACAAATTTAAAATAGCAAGTGCATAAGGAGCCTAGTGGTTTAAATTTTACTTGTCTCCGAAACTTCCCCACAAATTCTTGTATTGCATTACAATGGCATCTCATTTTATATTCTATACCTACTCTACTGCAATATCTTTATGATAAGTTCTCGTATTTATATCACCTACATTTTGTGTAAATTGGCCAACAGCAAAATATTTTATTACTGACTATTTCAAACAATCTACAGATGTATATAATACATAGAAAGGAAATGCTATGGGCATTAAGCACTTGATAGAAATAAACGATTAGGCACATGAATACCTAACCTCACTATTGTACTACAAAATAGTTTTAACATATTTTCAAATACAATCTATTTAAATATTCTGCTATAATCAAGATTCTAATAAATCAACAATAACTATAAACTCAAAATAATTCTATTGTATACAATGATATTGTTGCTAAACAATATCTAAATGAATTTGTAATTTTGCAGATTTTCAATTAATTTATAAATGATTAATTTACCAGCTACTAATATGATTTGTATTTTGCATTAATTTACCAAGAAAATCTTTAAATTGAAACTAACTCAAGTATATAAATTTCAATGAGATTTTGTATCAAAGTAAAGTTAAGAAATATCCTTAATGGCAATGAATAGGAATAATAATAATAATAATAAATGAAGGGAAGTATACTTATCGGTAAGAAGGCGAACACTATTTAGATAACCAATTAATTAATTGTGATCTTTCAAGGAGTTACAGTTTAATAAACTTTCAATTTAATTGTGGATCCTGCCATACATATTTAATCGTGGTTTTTTATAAAGATTTGAAATTATATTTATCGATAACTTCTGGAGCATCAAAAACTTCCAATTGCAATAACGTTGAAGACCCTACAGCAATATCCCGATAAAGTGTGTCATTCATAAGTAAAAGACCTGGCCTGCGACCAAAAGAAAATGGATGCCAAATGTTGCTGTCATCTCCGAATGGGTAGATACCCAGCAAAAAAAAATTGGAAGAAATGCTTTACAAACTACTTCTTTTACTGCTTCACAAGTATCCATTAGTGTACTTTTACTACTTTTTTAGAAGTAATTCTGAAAAACATCAAAAAATTATTTCTTTCATTGCTTCCAAATATCTGTTAGAATATTTTTACAGCTTTTTTAGAATTATTTCTGAATAAAATCACTTAAGTATTGCTTCTAAAGCCTAACTGCTCTAAGAATGATCCTAAAAAGGGATTTTCATATCATTTTGTGTTTCTAACAGAGAACTGCAACTGCTGATTGCAAAACCATCATACGTAATCAACACTCGAATAAACATTCGTTTGCATTCAAGCGCTGAATATACTCAAATACACATATTCGTTGCTGATTTTAAATCAATCAAACCAAGTGTTTCTTGTTGCGTTTCTGATTTAGAGATTAATCACAACTGGGTCGATTGTCGACCGACGACAGCAAAAGTCGTCGCAATTAATTTAAATTCAGCGGCAATCGACCGTCCACATTTTTTGAGGTTTAGAAAAAAAGGAAAGCAAAACAATAATATGGTTGTATTTGTTTCGCCACAATTCTTCACCAATTCAATTGATTTTGCATTAATTCTTGTTGTTTTACATTTTATAGTATTTAATTTTGCATTTTTTCTGTAAATTATGTATGTTTTTTTTTATTATATTTCTTTTGTCGAAAAAATATTTTTTTTGTAAACAAATTACGAATTTTTGCAGCTCTAGTACGGATTTCTACAACTCTGTTCTAATGGCAACCCTTAATTAATTAAAAATATGGCAACAATTTGACAAATATTTTTAGTTGAACGACAAATCGCCGGACGAGATGGCAACATTTTACTTCCCATACAAAATATATGAAAAAGCAATTCTCGTTGTCGACCCAATTGTAATTAATCTCTTAATCATCGGTCGTTTTCATACCATTCATTTCACTTATATTCGTTCGCGTCAACAACGATTATTTTGATGTAGAATAAATCAGAAAAAGCCAAAATGAACGTATGAGTCTATACATGCTTGAAACCAAATAAAAGCAATATAATTTCATAACAATAAAGAGGGGGTTTACACTATCAGATTTTGTAGAAACACATTTCATAAATGGTACATTCCGATTATAAAGGGTTTTTCGATAAGAGCGCTACAAAAGTAAAAAAGTTTAAATAAAACAAAAACGGTTTTGGATATCAATGAAATTCTTTATTCCTGTGAAAGTACGTTCGATGCCATTGTTCGATCGATCTCTTTTGCATGGCCACCACGGGCACGCTTGCAGAAGTCCAGACACTGAACCCAATTTTCGACGGTTATCAAGCATAAATCGGCCGATACTGCTGAAATTTCACGTTCGATATTCGTACGAAGTTCATCAATCGTCGCTGGCTTGTTGGCATAGACCATAGATTTGACGTAGCCCCACGCTCAATTGTTGATCTGCTAGGACGATTATGACACCATAAATTGGACGTAGCGCTCTTAACGTTGAGGCCACTGACTCCGAATTTCGGTAGTAAATTTTAATAATTTCGACTCGTTGTTGGCTCGTATATCTTTCCATCATGAAATGGCAAACCTTACTGAAGAGAAATGTCAAAAGAGCGGCAAGAAATATAGCGTCGTTTGCTGTCCCTGTCTTTCTACTTTTGTAGCGTCCCTGTTGAACAACACTTTAAAACAATAATATTTTTTTTTTGTATAAAACAACTAATGCTTTGAATTATACACGAAATGCATAAGTATGAAGCAATGTCATATATTTCTCAAACATGTGAAATTCAAATGTTCGATCAGCTGACTAAGCTTTCAGCAGCATGATGCTTATTTTATTTAATGCTGAGTTTTGTTGAGTGACTAAATGTGAATAAAACATGTTCGAAAGACGACTCGAACTGAACCGAACTACGCGTTCAGCAGCATGATGTGAATTTTATTCAACACTGAGTTTTATTGAGTGATTAAATGTGAATAAGAATTTCATTGTATGATTAAATCAAGAAAAAAAGTTGATTTTGCAGTTCTCTGATTTCTAAACAGATGATCGAGGGCTCGATTCCTGGAGGGGCCAATATTTCTTTATTTTTTTTAATTTCTGTTTTATTTTTTTTTATTTTTATTTTTTTTTTTTTTTATTATATTTTTTTTTAATACAGTGAAACTTCGATATAACAAATCTAGAGGGTATCGAAAAATACTTCGTTATAGCTATTGATTCGTTATACATATGCATTGTGAAACCTTGGTATAACGAAATTTAAAGAAATACGAAAAAAATTCGTTATAACTACAGTTTTTTTTTTGTCCAAATTCTATTTTACACGAAAATACTATGTTTGTACATACATATTACATTTTATGTACTAGTAAAATATTGTGTAATTTTTGTTTGTTTACGCAAATTTAGAATGCAACCATCAATATTTTTTTCGACAGATGCTAAGCTGTCGAATGTATTTTGCGGTGTAGAATCCTGTGCTTCAAAAAATGTTTGCAGTTTTCCGACAATTATTTTAGCCTCTCTAGCGGGTTCATTTTCGATTTCTTCAGTTTCTTCATCCTCCTGCTCACTAGTCTTATCTTGTGGCTTCGTTACACTAGTAATAATGTCATCATCGGTAAGGGACCCGGTAAAAGTAAAGTTGTCATCGAAATTCACAAAATCATCAAACCGCTCTGTTAAATTAAAATGGTTTTTTAGAATAAGCCATTCTTCGCTGTCTTGGAGGCAAACATTTTCTGTAATCAAAATATTTGGGCGCTCGGCAAAGCCACAAGTTGCAAAACAGTTAGCAATTGTTAATTTTTCGACACTTTCCCATGCCTTGTGTGCCATTCTTATTCCTTGTAAAACGTTTATAGAGCTTTTACGCCCCTCTTCAAGATCGTTGATTAAAATTTTGACTACCTCTTTGCGATAAAAGTGTTTGAAATTTTTGATTATTCCCAGATCTAGAGGTTGTAGTTTCGATGTTGCGTTTGGCGGTAAAAATTGTAATTTGATGGATTTAAGTGATGGAGCATTTTTATGTGCTGTGCAGTTATCCACAAACAATAAAACTTTACGATTGGCTTTAGTCATATCGTTGTCAAATTTTTGTAAGTAATCAAGCCATATATCGCTGGTCATCCAAGCTTTTTTGTTCGCAGTGTAGTCCACTGGTAAGCTTTTTATGTTTTTAAAACATCTTGGGTTAGTCGATTTTCCGATTATGAGCAATTTTCTCTTCTCAGAGCCTGTACTGTTAACAGTAAATAAAATAGATAATCTTTCTTTACTATGTTTTCCACCGTGGCATTTTTCGGATTTAAACGCCATTGTTCGGTCTGGTGCGCATTTAAAAAGTAGTCCAGTTTCGTCTGCATTAAAAATATATCATATTCTGCCAACAAACTTGGTAACAATGCTTTCCATTCATCACTTACACTGGCACTTTCTCCACTCACTTTTCGAAATCCGATATCATGGCGCTTTCTAAAATTATCAAGCCAACTGTTACTAGCTTTAAAATCGTTGTGTCCCAGACGTGCTGCAAACTGTTCAGCTTTGGTTTTTACCATCGGTCCTCCTAAAGGAATGTTTTGATTTCGACATTGTGTAAACCATTTAGATAAACATTGCTCAACGTCTTCATATTCTGCAAGGCGCAATCTTTTGAACTTTAAACGTTTAGTGTTGCAAATAATCTCCCGATTTTTTAAAATTGTAGAAAGAGTACTCGGCGGTATATTAAATTGTTTAGCAATTTCTTGCTTAGATTTGTCACCACGATCAACAACATCAATTATAGACATTTTTTCTCGTATAGAAATTGATTTACGCTTTAATACACTCATTTTGGCAAAGAACCAAAACAGAACTGACTACATGTGTGGCGCTTTACATATGCACCTGCAGACATTAACCTTTCGTTGTTTTTAAAAGGGACTTCCCCGTTTTGCTTAAAATTTAATTTTGCTTTATTCTGACTTCGTTGTATGGAGGCTATAGGTCAAGATTTCGTTATGTAGAGGCTTTTGATAACGGGATTTTAATGACTTACACACTTAAAATGTTATGTATATGTATGTATGTATTTCTCAATTATAATTTCGTTGTATAGAGGCTTTTGAAAAAATACTTCGCTATATAGAGGCTTTATAGCTCAGAATTTCTTCGTTATAGCTATAGAGCATTTTTGTATGAAAAACTTTGCAATAAAAAGGTTTTTTCAAGGGACTCAGCTAAAAATTCGTTATATTGAGTTTTTCGTTATAACGAAGTTCGTAATATCGAAGTTTCACTGTATTTATAATTAATTTGTTTAAATTCAATATTTTTTTAATTTTTCAATTTCGGGGAGAATAAAGCACAATATTTCACCATGACAAAGTGGTGTTTATATGCCAGTCAACTTTCATATCAAAGAATAGCTCAGCGGTAGAGAGCCAGAATAGCAATCATGAGATCGCAAGTTCGATACCCGGTGTCAGCAATAAAAAACTTTTGTAAAATAAAAAAATATAGTTTTGTTTAGCGAAGAATTTTTTTAACTTTTAATTGGTGGAAAAGAGCTTTCTTTGCACTCATTCAAAAATTACTGAAAAAATGTTGAAGTGGGAGTACTCCTCTCCTATGACAACTCAATGTTAAAATCATTAGTATATATGTTAAAAAATAAGTACATCTAGATCATCAATTGTAGTGCTTTTTCTACTGCTTCGGCATCCCTTTTTTTGCTAGGTAAATGTAATTTTAAAGTTAATTTTCCTTTTTTTTGGCAGTTAGTTATTGATTTCCATGATACTTATGTAAGTAGGTCGTACTTTTTTCATTTGTGTAATTTTCCTAAGACTATAGCTTTCCACTGTTCTCAAATATTTTATCAATACAAAAGAATGCTAGTGTAATATGGGCTGTACATTAGACCGTACCGCAAAAAAAAGTTCGCCGTACACCCTCCAATATAAAGTATTTTTACAAGGCAATTTCAAAAAAAAAAAATTTTTTTTACTGAACTAAGGGGTCGCCTTTTTCAATTTTTCGTTCTAGCTTCGGCATTAAAAGTCGGAGGTCGGAGGAGACCAGTGTTTTACTATAAAGGAAAAATCCAATAAATTTAAAAAGGCGACCCCTACGTTCGGCAACCAAAATATAAAAAAAATATCTACTGGGTTTATCGAAAAACTTCCTTAGAAAAAGTTTAATGATTTTCTGCGAGCTTTAATTTTCTGACATTAGGGTTGTACATTAGGGTTGTAGCAACTGAGATCTGGTGGGTAACTACTAGAACGGGTTACTTGAGGTCAATGGCCCTTAGTGCAGAACATTGGTCTCCTCGAGGGAAAAACTTCGATGTATCATACTTTAAGATCCGACTGTAAATGCCAAAGATATTACGAAAAATGTAAAATTGAGACCCCTACGTTCAGCAAAAAAAAAAGATTTTTTTCTGAAACCTCCTTGCAGAAATACTTCATGTTGGAGTGTGTACGGCGAATTTGTCGTATTTGATCTTAAAACAGAACAAAAATAACACTTATTAATAGAATTTTTCATAAAATGTTGTAAAAAAGTTCATTTTATTTATTAAAGTGCTTATGCATAATAATTTGTAAATATTATAACACGTTTATAAAATGAATTTTATATAAAAAATTTGTTTTATAAGCCACTTATAAATTTAAAAAGTGATTATGCGTATGACGCTAAAAGTGTAGAAAAAGTTTCATTAAAACTAGATTCATAAAATATATAAAGCTTTTTCATCAAATTTAAGAAATTTTTCATTTACTTTACGAAAAAAAACTGCTGAAAATTTTCATTAAAACTCGTCGAGCTAAATTCTATTATAAGATCGAGAATTAAGCTTTCTTCATAGAATTCCTATCTGTTGCCTCCAAATTCTGGTTTAACCTTTGCAATACATTATTCCTTCTCACAAAAATCGTCCGCTGAAATTCATTTTCGCCAAATCTCACTCTTTCACTACATTTTCAAAAGGTATATTAAATTATTGCAAAAAAAAATTCCACCGCAATTTCGCGACAGTAAAAAATTATTTTTGTGGAGTTCGACAACTTTTTTGCAAGAGTACGATCAAAATACCGGGCTTTAATGCAAAAAGAACGTGATTTTCCGCCATTTTGGGGATTTGTAGCACCACGAATTTGTTAGTATATGAAAGCCCTACTTTTTTCTTTAAATTTTTTAGATATCTCATTTATTATGTGAAATATCGTCCATTCCAAGTTATTAATATATCTCAGATTAGAAATGAGATGCATATTTGTATGTTAGTTTGCTCCCCTCTATCACATATCCAAATTTCATCAAATTTGGTCTTTAGGGTACCGACTGGAAAGAACTGTGCACAAACTCCGTTTCCGGACAAACGAGATCTCACCTTTCGCATGCATATGGGTCTTTTTTCCGTCATAAAAGGACTGGGTCGCAAACTTCGTAATTAAGAGGAGTTACACTGAAGATTTCACGGTCATATCGAATAAGAATAGAGGAAAAGGGCCGGCTACAGACAAAATGAGCAAACGGTTTTTTATATAGATTTCTGCTGCCGCTTCCTAATGCTACTTTCAAATTCTATCTCCTAATGAATATGAAGTTTGTGGTCTTAAGTTTGTAGGGATTAACTGCTATATTTCTGTACTTTGGAGTTACTCGTAACTCATTAAATTACTGCTGTCAAAGTTGTAGGGACAGGAAGCGAAACATCATGTGAATGTCCTAAACTAATGAAGCTAAGACAAAGATTTGTGACACAGGAACTCTTTGGACAGTTGAAGGTTATACCCCGTTTAGAGAGAAAATTTAATCTCGCAAAAGTCGGATGAACTGCTTAATCAAGCACTAAACAAGTGGATGAAACCATATTTTAATTTTTTTTTTAATTACCAGTTAATCCTAATTTTAAGCTGGTTGCTATTTCTAAATGACTCTGTATTCATACTACTAATTTTATGCACCACTGTGTTTTGTTATAATAACGGTTGGCAACACTAAAAAACACACACACAGAGTCAGATAAAAATTAAGGTTAATATGTTGCTAACGCCGTTATTTTCATGTTCATCATGTGCCGGATCGCAATCGGCGCCATCTTGGAATTTAAAACTGACAGAGTTAAACTTTTAACTGTCAAGTTAATATTTTAGCTGTCAGAAAATGAAGATTATAAAGTTGGTTTAACTTTAATCAAGTAGAATTATTTCGCTATCTAAACGAACTTTTAGAATCTCTGTCTAATCTTATGGAATTTCAATAGTTCTAGGAATTCTTCCCTAGGAAATGTCTCTATATAAGGAAATCTATAGCAATTTATTCTAAAATTAACAGTCTGTAAGTTAAACAAACATCCTGTTATAAATGACATTTAAATGAAATTATAGGAATTTTTAATTTAAAAACAAACAAATCACAGACGAAGCAAAAACAAAAAATATGCATGACAGTCGTAACTCTTAAACAGTTGTTGGTGGAATAGATAATACGCAGCGATACGTGCAACTAATTATATAAAATATTTTCATATTTTTAATGCAGTAATTTTTTTATTATAAAATTCTTTAAAAGTTGTGTGTAGTAACTTGATATTTGCATAAAATTAACCCGCCTTAACCTATAACAACATTGTTTTTTCTCTCTGTGTTTTCAGCGTAAAAACGCACCCAGTCTAAGAATGTTGGGAGTATAATGGTCTGCTGGCACGAGTGTTTTTTATAATAAAAGTATATATTACTGTTTTTGTTGTTGTTGTTGTTTTAACCACCTCCTCCTTCAATTAAAATAACTACATATAAAACGCATTAATATTTGTCACATGCAGTACTTAGATACTCATGCAGAAATGTGTACATTAACAAACTACAAAGATACAAAACGCAAATGACAACGACAAGATGCAACGACATCATTCAATGTTCCTCTGCTGAGCCAGTAATAATTTATGTAGTTTAGTTTGCAATTTTTTGTTTTTTTAAAGAAACGTATTTTAAAATGAAAGAATACTTCAAAGTATAGATGGAGTATCAGGATTATCAGGAAAACACTATTTCAAATTTATGTGGAAAGTTTAAAGGAAAATTAAAGATTAGATTATAATTTTAGTGATTAAATGATTAAGTGAGGATTTTTAATACAACCATACACTTTTGAAAACAATCATGGATTTTTTATAATGAATATTAAATTTTATAAATGTGGTCACATAACTACAAAGAAGCCAGAGAATGTGAAGGAAACAAATACAACTACAAAACTACAATATAGTAACACTACAACATAGTACAGGGTATAGATTCAAAACACTTTCTCTATTTAAAAGCCATCTTGTTTCCAGTGCAAAAATGTGGAGTTGCAACCACAAAACTACCACAAGGTACAGATTATAATTTTTCTTTTTTATATACTTATTTAAAATCTACACTGTTCTTTGCACAATTGATTCTAATTTGTAATCTGCAACCTGTGCACAGTGGGCCAGCATCATCGAATTTTGGCGAAAACTAGAATATTGAGCATATGAGACTAAAAGATATCACAAAGGGGGGTTTGGTTGTTGCTGATCACGAATCTGAAATAAAAACTATAAAATTCAAAATGGCGTATCCAAGATGGCGGCCATTAATTTTTAGTTTTTATTATATTGAACTTAAAATAATCAATTATATAGGTCTATGATCCGCTGATTAAAAATCTGAAATTAAAATTTTGAAATTCAAAATAGCGGATCCAATATGGCGACAAACAATTTTTTCATTAAATTTCTAATGTCGCCTGATTTACTTCAAATTTTCACCAGGGGAAGTTTTTGGGTAGCAGATTACGAATCTGAAATCAAGTTCTAAAAATTCAATATGGCGTATCCAATATGGCGGCCATAAATTTAACATTGTTGTGTTAGAAAATAAATTACACTGTACAAAAAAAAGGTTCTGATGACAACTAATTCTGGCAGAGGGACCAAAGAAAAATATAAGTTTATCGGCGTTTTAAAAGTTTTTGTCTGGCCCTATGTTTTGGGGGGATTAAAATTTCCCCTCTTTTGAAAATGTTTATTGTGAATCGGCATAGGAAACAATATTCGTGTAAAATACTACGAGGGACATTTTTGTGGAACATTTTAACCCTCTAACTCTGTAATTTAAGGGTCTCTTTTGGCACTTTTTAAAAAGTGTCAAAAAAGACCCATAAGTTGAAGAGTTAGAGGGTTAAAATCTTCCCCAAAAATATTTCTCATGAAATTCTACTATAAGTCTCTAAAGACAAAAAAGTTGAAAATTTAACTTCAATGCCAGAAATAAGTCAAAACTTAAAATGTGTTTTAAGGGTTAATTTCGTACTTATTCAGAATTGGCACTCAAATGTCCAACAAACCTGGACTTTAGGGGGCTAGTCTGTGTGAGAAAACCAGAACCTTCATGTAAGGTAATTTTGGTGTTATTTTTTAGTTTTTGCTAAAACTCTGGAATGCTGTAAATTAGCGAGATCTGAAGGAACTTTTTCAGTTAAAGGGCAAAATCTCGAAAGTTTATGAACGGTTGCTAAAAAATAGGTAGAAGACATCTTATGGAACACATTGGCATTCCAGTTTTTCAAATATCTCTTGGAATATTTTGGAGCTTTTTTTTTTGAAAATTTAGGATTTTCAAAAAAACCCACATTTTTGAGGTAAAATTAATAATTTTGTTACTTTTTTCGTAAATACTTAACAGGTTTCTATTTTTTTTTTTTTTATAATTTGAAATTGTTTTTGGAACAAATTATTGTTTATTTAACAACGAGTAACCACAATGATATAATATTTCACTCACAAAATACTCAACAATCCTAGGTTTTGAATATATAAACATATTTTCCCTTTACCTGAATTGTACTTTTGGCCAAAAAAAACGGCGCTGCTGGCCCACAGTGCTGTGGTAGTTGTGTCGTATCTCTCTTATGCTCTAAGCTGTAGCTTTGCAGTTGTAGCTTTTCTTTTATTATCTCTTTCTCTCTCCCTACCTTAAAAGTTAGTTGGAAATAGTGTAGTAGTTTTTTAGTTGTAGCGTCTCTTCTTCTTATTTAAATGCCGCCCTAATTCCATTGGAAACGGTGTGACCTTTAAGGTATGCCGAACGTAAAAAGCCAAGAAGATCTCACTGCTAAAAGTTCTTTACGAACTTGTCATCGTCAATCATTGCCACATTACGTTAATGTTTATATTAGTCATATACTTCTGGTCTAAACCCTAAAACGGTGACATATAACAAAATTTACTTTGCTTGTGTGTGGTTGGCTGGTATAACATTTTTATGTGGTGAAGTGAAGTCAGTCTTCTAAAGGCTTTAGTCAACCATGTTGACATTTTATAATCATGATAATATTAAAAAATACATTCAGTACAATGGCAAAATAAAAACACTCCCTAAAAATCTTTTGCTGAAAAAATGAATAATTTTGTTGTTCAAATATTCCCTTACTACAATTACCCAAATGATGATCATAGCGATGATGACGATGATGCAGACGATGACAGTAAGTTAAGTTGACATTATGAAATTCTTCAGTATAATTTGCTGTTTATTCTGTTTTTATTTCGCATTTAAGACTTACTAAAGATTTTGTTTAAAAACAAAAATAATTCCATTTAAGCCAAACGATGGAGATGGATGTAAAAAGCTCACTTGATCTATGTGTGGATATGGAAGTGTTTGTGAAACTAAGTTTTTGTTGCAATTCATCACTTGTATATACTATTCGTTATAGGATGGGAGGTCTTTAGGGATTAGGATTCTACATGTAACGTTTTTAAATTTTTCAATTTGCTTTAAAATATTGCCGTATTTGAAGCCCTTCATCTTTCCCCACCTTTCACTTCTTCTCTATCCCCTTTCCAAAGGAAGCAACACGTTAATTAGTAGGAAGAATTTCCATAGAGTTGCTCCTTTAAAAAAAAATAAAATAAAAAAATGGTGAATTTCGCATGATGTAGATAAGGTTTTATGTGACCTCTAAAAGGTCAGTAAACTAAGAGAACATGTGTCATATAAGAATTCTCTTTAGTTTTTCTTCACACTCACATAAAGACACGAGGCTTTAATCATTCAGATTTCTCTTAAGTTCAAAGTTAAGAATTTTTAAAAATCTGAAGAAAAGGATATTCTAAAGCTAGAAAACGGAAAATTCAAAAAAGCGTAAAGAAGTAAATATGAGTAAAAAGCATTAAAAGCAATTTTTTATTCTGTGGTCATTACTCCTTATGTCATGGACATTCTAAGAGCAGATATTATTACACGGTCTTCTATATCTCATCTCCACCTTGTATTTAAAGCTTCTATGATGAACGCTGCGTTACCTAGCGCATAACTAAACTAAATATAACTAAACTAATAATTGCAGTAGTCGCCGCTGGGGTTCTGCAATCCTGATACTGATTATTTGCTAAATAAAACCATGAACAGTTAAAGAGGTGGTCAGCCGTTGTCGTCGAGAGCTACAGGTTCTTATGAAACAACACTCATTGAAACTGTGCTAGGTGCCGGGTCATACTGATATTCCAGGAAATGAAAAAGCGGACGAGTTAATGCGAAAGAGCGCAGAATCTCCAGTCAATACTGCGGCAAATGACACATAGCCAGGCTTGGCTGGAACCCAGGTCCGAAGACACCTGCCCCCGTATCCCCGTGCCCCATTCGATATTTTGAACCATCAGTGAACCATATCAGATCCCTCTCCGCAGACTCCCAGGCTCGGCTGGGCAACATGCTCCTGTCCAATACTATAATGTCAAAATGTTTGACGAAAAAATGCTCCGGGATCATCCTATCCGCGACTTTTAAAATTGGGTCGTCCATAAAGATCCCGGCGATCCTCATATGACCTCATAGGTCCCCATTCTTCATATCCTCGGACTCCCGGAGACGAAGGGAGCCCATGCTGGCAGCCTCCAAATACGGAAATATACAGTAGTGCCATTGGGGCCAAAATGGCACGCCGGGCACGTTCTACCGGCATATAAGCCGATAAAGCCTCTTCAAAATATATCTTGCCGTTAATAAGTAATCATAGGTTTAACAATAGTATTGAATGGAAAGTAGACCATACATATGTGGTCTTCGACCCCATCTTTTCCCAAAGAGCCTTTAACAGACATAATATGCCTTGGAGGGCTTCTTGGACACAAAGTCGAGATGATCATTTCAGATAAGGGATTTATCAAGAGTCACCCACAGGTACGTTACACTATCCGAGAAGCCTATCGTCTCATCTCCGACAACAGGCCCAGACAGGTTAATCCTTCTCCTCCTCGTGAACGGTATCAGAATCGTCTTCGCCAGGTTGGTAGTCAATACACCGCCCTGTGGACATACTCTGGTCGCATTCACGGTGCTACAAGTAGTCCCTATGGCGAACGTGATTCCCCTAGAGTTAAGCATCTCCAAAGTCCAAATGATGATCATTGGATGGATGCCCTTTCTTACCATGGATAACCTAATCACATCATAGGACATGTTGTCAAAAGCGCCCTGTATATCAATGAAAGCACAAAGGATAATGTTCTTTGCTCCAGTGCCTTCTCTATCATAGTGACAACATGATGGACAGCAATCTGGGTAGACTTACCCCATTAATACGCAACTGAACTTCGTGTATCGGTTTACGCCTGAGGTAAGTGTCCCTAATATAATAGACATTCTCCTCTGTCTTAAGGAGAAATGAGCTGTCCCAGGTAGAAATTATGTGTGGTAACAAAAAATAAACACTGGCAAAGCACAAAAAGAAGTACCACTAAATTTGGACTCTTTACCAACGCTTGAAAAGGTTGACTTCCCAGCGCTTGGAAAGAAGCTCCAAAAAAGAGTGGATATTTAAATAATTTTTGACTCCAAAATACAGTAAATCCAAGAATCATCTATTTTTAGAGTAATTTAAAATTCTTCAGTGAGGAGGGCTCATAATTTGGTGGTAGGGAAAACACTTGATTTTTGCATTTCTTGGTGCAAAGCCTTAACTGGAAAGGTGCTATCATTTGCTTATATCAACCTTTCCTTAACTGCTTATAGCAACCTTTCCTTAACTGGAAAGGTTGCTAAGTATAAGCATTGGCACCACCGTGGAACGGGGTTATCATTTGGGCGTTGGGTAAGTACTGTCAACAAGCACTCATTCCACGCATTTCGGTGATTTTCCAGTGCTGGCCCCCTTTGAAATTTTCTACCTGGGGAGGTTAACTGGTCTATACGATTTAGGCAGCTGTTCGAATTTCCCCCTGCCTTTGGAATAAAGACCACTTTAACCCCCTCCGAGGTGTTGGGATATGACCAAGCAAAAGACTGAATCTAAATATCCTAACCAGTTATGGGACTACTATATCCAACCCCCTCTGTATTAGACACGGGTAGATCCCGTCGGGACCCGGCGACTTAAAAGACGAAAATCCATTTATTGTCCACTTTACCCTCTTTCTGAAATACAGCAGCAGTTAGACGTACATACCTCACCGTCAGGTTTGGGATTCTTTGAATCGCAACAGACCCGCCGGAGACCTCGCAGCCTGGGAAGTGTGTATCTAGCCAGAGGTCGCAGGTCCCATCAGGACATCCAGTGTAGGAACCATCGGGTCTCCTGAGAGTGCAAAGAACATTTGTGTAATCCTGTGAGAGGGCCTTCTGAAGTTGCACAGCTTCCGGAAGATCAGAGATCTTCTCACAGCAGTTGCGCCACGTGGACCTTTTGAATCTACATAGTTCCCTGTTGTATTTAGTGAGTTCTGTCTTATAGGTGACCCAGTGACCTGTTTCCTTGGCTCTGCTGAATAGTCTTCTGGCTTCCTTTTAGAGATTATCCAGACCATCAGAACACCATGGAATGTCTCTTCTCGCCCTCCTGATCCCTTGAGGACAGCTCGCAGAAAGCAGAAGTTAAACTCGATTGAATCTCAGATGCCTCATAATCGATCCCATCTGGACTCAGAATGAGCCCCTTAGAGATATGTACATTTCCAATCTCTTTCTCATTTTTTCCAATCTCTTTCTTGCAGATATTCATGAGGACTCAGAACTTATTGCCCTCAACAAGGGACTTTAAGGTCTAGTCCTTCCCAGGCGACACTTTTATCTTTAAAAAAACAGTATTTATAATGCCTCAGTCTGAGAACCTCTGCTATCAGTCGTGATTTATAAAGGTACCAAATTCAGAGAATCTCCGGATTTAATCCTGGGCTTGCAAAGAAATCGAAGTCGGAAAGTAAGAGAAAATATGGAATCAATTGTGGATTTTTAAAGTTGCTTAATCCAGTGCTGAATCCTGTATTTGTTAATAATTTGAAGTTTCTAAAGGAAATAAAGAAAATCTTGAGAATAATTTGAATTAGTCATGGACTAATTTGAATTAGTCATGGATTGTTTAAAGAAACTAAAGTCGAAGAATTTCTAAAATAAATTGTGAGCTTAAAAGGGAAATAATGTTACAAATTTTTTTAAATAATCATGAATTTCTAAAGGCTATTGAATAATTTCGCGGGTTTCGAAATCAAATAATTTCTTGAATCAATCATAGGTTTCTAAAGGAAATGAATTTGGTGAATATCTTGAATTAATCATGGATTTCTAAAGTAATAAATATGGAGAATTTCTCTAGCCGATCGTGGATTTCTAAAAAAAATAAAGTTGGATAACTTCTTGCAGCAGACGTGGATAAATAAAGGCGCCAAAATAATATAATTTCTTGAATCAATCAACCAATGGGTTTCCAAAGGAAATTAAGTTGAAGAATTTCTTAATTATATTGAATTTTTTTAACAAATTCTTTTTTTAAAATGGAAATAAAGTTAGAGATCTTTTATAATTAATCATGAAATTCTAAGGAATACAAAAGTGTTTAATTTTGTGGATTTCCAAAGGTGCCAAAATTAGCTTAAGTTCCTTTAATTAAGCTTAAGTTCCTAAGCGAAATGAATTTGGTGGATTTCTTATTTTAATCTTTTGTTTCTAAAGAAAGTAAAGTTGGAGAACTTCTTGAGTCAATCATATGAAAACACCTGTGCATGCTCGCCCAGTTCGTTCTGCGGAAAACATTGCTATTGTTCCCGATAGTGTGGCAAAAGAGCCGTCAAGCAGTTACCGTGAATGGTGTTCGCTATCGCGAGATGAAAAAATGACCGTGTTATTTCACGTCATGGCGATGTTAATTGTCCGCCAGGGTCATGTGATTTGACACCGTTGGACTTCTTTTTTTGGGGATATTTAAAAGAAAAAGTCTACGTTAATAAGCCAAGAACAATTCAAGAGCTAAAGGACAAGATAATTCGGCACATTAACGACATTGAACCTCAATTATGTCTCAGAGTCATTGAAAATATGGACCATCGGATAGAGGTATGACAACGAATCAGTGGCGAGCATTTGGCCGATATTTTGTTTCACACATAATTGTCATAGATCCTTCTATCATAATAAAAAATAATAAGATAATTCTCTGAAAACTTTTTGTTTTATTTACAATTAACATTGTTCCTTATTGTTTGGACCACCCTTCATAACATGTCGAGATAGCTCATATGCTAGAGCTATTGATTTGATTGATTGATCGATTACCGGATTACCGGCAGGAGCAAATTTTATTAAAATGAAAGAATTAAAAACAAAAAAAAATTATTAAATATTTTGAATCAATCGAAGAGAATCCTAAATCTTTCGTAGGATTTTAAGAGCACCAAAGTTTGAGAGTTGCTTGTATCAATCTTGGGTTTCAAAAGATAACAAATTCGAAGAAACACCAACATCATTAATCACAAAATTTAAAGCGCAACGCAGTTTCAAAAATTATTTAATCCATCGTGTATTTCATGCAATCGTATGTTGTTTGCAAACATACCAAAGGAAGATAATTTCTTCGATCAATCGCGAGTTTCTAATCAAACCAAACTCTGAGAATTTATTCAGTCAACCGTGGATTTGTAATTTCTGAATTAATTATAAAATAAATCATGTGGCTTCCAGAAGGGTATTCAAAATTTGCCCTAACCAGCTTTAATACTATATTATTTTTTTTTCGCCAAAAAAATTAAAAAAATTTTTAAATAAAATTGTATGATTTATGCCACATAATAGTAAATAGTTGCAGCAGTTTTGAAGCAGCATAACAGCTTAAAAAAAACAAAAAATCTGCAAAAATATATTTAATATAAATAAAAACTTTTTTTTATAGTTTGCCATTCTACTTTTTGAATAATTCATAACCTTAAGTATGCGAACCCCAAAGTCTTTAACGTAATAAAATGCAATTATATGAAAAATGTTTCTTAAAGACACAAAAAACGACAAGGAATGAAAAGAATAAAAATACACTATTGTATATTTTTAAACAGAAAATTTATATAGAAATATAAAGAAAAGCAAGACACTAAAGCGTATTACAACTACTAGATTGCATTGTCCATTTATTTACTCAAAAGGAACAAAGTAAACATAAAGGGACTTTGTCTTTAACATTTGCTACAAATTCATCCCATAGATGACTACTGTTGGCAACAGAAGAGGAAAATGATTCTGACGACAAACTTCCATTTATTGTGTGTTTTTTTATTTGATTATAAAGAAGAACAAAACTGACGTTTTAAATCAATTATCCATGGTCTAAAGTTAGTTCGAATAGATTCTACTTTAGAAGTAAAAAAGAAAACTAATGTAACAACAAGATGCCACTTATTTATGTACTGAGCATTTAAATTTTATCGATGAAACTTTTCATTAAATTTATAATCATTATTTTTCATAGTATTTTATAAAAAAAATAGTGTTCATGGCATTTAAGAAAAGTTTCTAACATTTAATGGGAAAACTTTTTATAAATAAAATTTATAAAGATTTTCAAAAATACTGTGAAATATTCAATGGCATGTCATAATTATCAAGAATATTATCACAATTTCCACAATATGTTCATTTTCAACGAAGAAATTATGACGACAATAATAATGATGAAAGTTCTAGTTTTTATTTTCCCTCAAAAATCCTAATTAAGAAATAGGAATAATTACATTTTCATTAAGGCGAGAATAGACAGACGTTCAATATTATTGATCAATCTTTCCAAAATCAACCAATCAGAAAAAAGTGTTTAAGATTGTTTGATTTTTTAAAGCTTGATCAATAATATTTCACGTGTATTCTTGCCTTTAATTAATTTTAATATTGTATTCTATTAAAACCCGAAAACAAAAATAATTTCCCTTGTCACATGTTCATATTCAGTTCGAAGGACCAAATACTAGATTTGTTCTTATATAAAAAAAAAACAAAAAATATAAGTTATTGAAGAAAAAGTACCGCCCTATTTAACATTGAATGTCAACACTCTTATGTACTTCATACCGCTTGCCTCTTCAATAAGACAATATTTTCTTTAAACCCAGTAAAAGATGATTTATATGTAGGAGTAGTTTATTTTGAAATTGCAACTGTTGTATGTTTAAATTGAATGTATTAAATCTAATGTCAACTATTTATTCTTCGTTTTTTTGCAGATTGTTTTTCCTGTAGCTTAACCTTTGAAAAATAAATAAACATTTTTCTATTTATGTTGGTAAGTAAATGAATTGTTAATATTTATTTGTAGTGTAAGATTTATAAAGAAGCTTTAAACTAAATAATTTAATTTTAAATTCATTTACATCGGGATAAACATTAATTGCATTAAAGCACTTAAGATAAATGTGCTAAAATCCAAAAACATATTTAACAAATTGTGAAAAATAATTAGTTGTGTTTAAAAAAAAAAATTATTTTTTTTCGATTTTTTTCAATGCAAATAAAAATCTAGCCTTCTGAATTCAGCAGTATACTATTTTTCTTTAGCAAATATTTCTGTGCAATTTAGCAGGATAGACTGCTATTAGCATTCAACTAAATTTGACTTAAAAAATAACAAATATTTTGTAGATGTAACAGTTTAATTTTTGCTGTTCCTATTTTACTAATATTTAGCAAAAATAGTCTGACAATTTTAGCAGTTTTTTCTGCAAGGAAATTTTGAACTAATTTTTAGTAGTTTATCTAAAAATTTGACAGACTCTTTTCTATAAGTGTAGTTTTGCTATTTTTAGTCTAATAGTATTTAGCAAAATTTTCTGCAGATTTTACAGTATAATTTGTCATTTTTAATTTACTTAAATTTAATACAAATATAACTAAAATTCTATTCTTATTTTACTAGTATTTAGAAAAAAAAAAAAACATTCTAATTTCCGTAGTTTTTTCTGCAAGGTAATTTTTAACTAATTTTTTGTAGCTTTTTCTACTATTTTTACAGATTTTATTCTATAAGAGTAGATTGCTAAATTTTGTTTAACCTATTGTGGTTACAGTGGATCTATGAACCGTGATTGTTGTTACCGAATACTAAAAAGTGTTTAATCAATTAAAGGTTTGTTTATTATAATATTAAAAATAACTGCTTTAAGCAATTGTTACGAAATACAGTACTTTTCTTTAGTTGTTTTTTCTTTAGCAACTGTCATAATAGTTGTTTTGTATCTGTTCATGGAAAAATAACTGTAATTACAGTTAAAAATAATAACTACTGATTACTACATAAACTACTGTCAAACCTTTTTGTGCGTACTTACAAATTTTTTAATAGCTTCATCAATAGCAGAAAATATTTTGCTGACTTTAAACTCAACTGCAACGAATAGTAAAGGAAAATCGTTCCATTTTTTAATGTTTATTAAAATTTACCGTAAAAGAAATATGCACTTCCATTATATTTCCTCCATTTTTCTTTTTCTGTATAAACTCTTTCCTTCCTTTTGTTAATAATGTCAATTGTGAAATGTTCCTTTTTTTATAGTTGTTTTTTTTTTTTTCTTCTAACTAAGGCAATGCGAGTCTTTTTTTGTTTTATTAGTGGGTCATAGTTTTTTTCTTCTTCTTTTTGTGTTATACATTCTTTTTGTCGGTGTATTCTTTTTGTCCTTTCTGTAGTAGAAGCAGTAATACATATTTCTATATATCGTAGTACAAAACGAGTATGAAATAGGCACTTTCATGTCAATGACATGTGTTATACAAAAAAAAAAATGGTCTGCACAAAAACAAGGAGCACTATTGTGCTTTTTGTTTATGCTGAAAAAAGAAAGCCCTACATGCAATTGATATGAGGCAATATGAAAGCAAGCACGTGTATGCACTTATATGATGCACTCCAAGTCAACTGCCCTGCTACAGGAAAAAGTATGTTGTATCCATGTCAAACTTACAACATTATATGATTCAAAAAATTGGAGCAACTTTTTTACAAAAAGTGGACGGAGTAGGTGTGGTTAACTATTGACACCACTAGTTTGTGCTGATGTTTGTAACACGAAAAAAATATTGGACCTATTAGTATACCGATATTCTGTGTGAATGGAAATATTTCTTAAAAAACCTATACGTATGAGCGATATACCTAAATATATATCGCTTATACGTATAGATGCCCTAATTCCACCTTTTGGAACAATTTAAAAAGTTGCTCCAACTTTTATTCGTAGCATTTAGGAAAATAAATACTGTAAGTTTGACATTGAAAGACATACTTTTTTTTAGCTAGACAGGTGGCACGGAAAGCATCATATATCTCCGAGTGCATGTGTGTATATGTAGACTGCATATAAACAAAACAATAAAGGTTAAAAATATTTTTAAAAATAAATTGTTAACAAGTGCATCAATGGAATTAAAACGACTTATGCAAGATTTATTTTTGTGATTTTTTTTTTTAATTTATTCAAAAAAATTTAAAAGGATTCTCTTTGTAGAAGGAATGGCCGCAGTTAAAATTTGCATAATATATGATTGGAACAAAAAAAAAACACACATTTTATTTATTTAAGAGTCTGTGAATTTAAAATAATATTATATTAAAATATTATATTAATGGGAAATATTTTAATCCAAAACTCAAGACACTTTAAGATGTCGAAATAGAATTGATAGAAGTTACAATTAAAAGATTTTGAAATTCAACATTTCAGAAACTTTCAAACGAAGCCGTTATTTGGTTTAATTTAAAAAAATCTGCCAAACTCCACATAAATAAAATGATTTTTCATTTGGTGGAATTGTTGCGAAATTGCGGTGGAAATTTTTTCGCATCAATTTAATAGACAGGACCATTTGAAAATGTAGCGAAAAAGTGACATTTAGGTTAAATATGATTGTAACTTTTTAAAGACCATTAAAAATTTGTGCATTTTAATGTTTTTATTACAGTTTTTGAGCTCCAAACATAGAGCGAAATTTTTTCGCTCTTTTGAACAAAGTACTGGGCTTTAGCCAGGAAAGTTATAATACAAAGTATATGTCAAATTTTAAATTTCAAGCCCCAGCAGTTTGAGCTGGGTGCTTAATGGAGCCTTTTACGTTTTGAACCCCTTTTTATGTTTTTAGCAAACTCCTATTTTTACTATATTTCCTGGGGGAAATTACCAAAACTACGTAATCAGTAAATTAGCCCATACTTCAGTATAGAAAATCATTCATCATCAGATAAGTGATTATGTAACTAGAAACCTGGTAATGATAACTATCCAATCAGAAAATTACAAACGGGAAAGCGGTGGCGAAGCACTTTAACAGGTGGTACAAGTACTGGCAAAAAGTGCTTTCCCATTACCAAAATGATAACATCATTAGACAAAAGGACCGGCTGTTCAAAAATTTTTGAACGTTGGCAAAACGCTGGCAAAACCAAAAAGTAGATGGTCTGGAAATATATTTTACAAAATAAATTTTAAAAAAGTTCATAAGTATTTTTTTTTTGTCCTGCCGTGATTTGAACCCAGGTGTCAGATTGACAGACAGACGAGACATATAATACTTGGTGACTAAACACACAAACGAGTGATAACAGCTGGACAACTACTGGCTGTGCTAAAATGCTAGTACTGGCAAACAGTTTTTTGGAACTAATATGCCAGCGTTGGGAGAGAAAAAAAAAGTTGATCTTAAAATAGCTTTCCCACAAACAAAAAAATTGATTTTATAAAACAAAAAAAAATTTAAATTAAAAAAAATCAAAAAAAAAATCTTTGATAGCAACCGGATTTGAACTCGGAACCTTCTGACTACAAACCTTTTTTAAAGAAGCATCAGCATTTTTATAAAATCATTGGTCTACCAGTGAATTGATTTTTGTACCACTGGTAGCATTGGCTAGGTAGCACTGGATAACCACTGGTTGTAAACGTTGGCATAGTACTCTAAGCCCATTCTTTGCCAGTGGTTTTTTTTTTATAAACCACCGAAATTTTTTTAAAACAAATACTGGCAAAACGCTTTTTGCAAACGCTGGCTAAGCGTACCAAATGATTGTTCTCCCAGTTATTTATTTTTAACACCGTGGTTACCCAGTGGTATGCCAGTGCTTGATTTTTTTTTCCACTGGTGATTTCTGACCGGGTAGTTACTTTTCATATTACTTTTGTTATTACTTTTGTATCAAAAAACATGTCGTTACATATATGCTTACCAGTATTGATAAAAATTATGAGTTAGAAAACAGATTTTCAAAAAAATAAATTTTATTACAATAAAAAAAATTTATAATTTAAAAATAATTTTTTTTATAAAAATTATTTTTTGGAAATGCACGTGCTGAGAATCGTACCTGGGACTCCAGATTGACAGTCGATAACACTACCATCTGAGCTATCTCGACATGTAATATTTGATAGATAAAAACATAATTGACCTGCTGCGCACAATATACGAAAAATGAAAAATATATGGTTACATAACTATATCCTTACCAATGTTGAAAAACAATGAGTCAAGAAATAGATTTTAAAAAATTTTATTTTAAAGCCTAGAGCATTGCTTTATATCTGAAATAATGATAAAAATTAGTCATTATTGGTAACGCATTATTTTTTGTTTTGAAATTATGGAAAAAGTAACTAGTTATTAGCAACTCATTATAATATGTTTTAAAATAATGTAGAAAGTAAGTCCGTGTCATTACTGGTAGTCCAAAAAATAATGATGTTTCTACACTGGGATATATTGAGTTTCCAGTTTTTAAGCCGTCCGTCAAGGGGAAGACTCCTAATCTTCCCCGAGGAAATTTCAAAAAAATTCCCTCTGAGCGGATGTCTTTGACGTGGTAGTAACGTACCTATTGAGTCCGTAAGTCAATGAATCACGCAACTCTTTTATATATATACACTAGGGTGGGTCAATTTGGTTTTTTGTAGGTTTTAATTTTAGACCCATACTTTCTTAGGGTAATTTTATTAGAATTTTGTGTAGATTTCGAATTTGCTATACGCTTGTCACGTTTTTTTTTTCACCCAAACAAATCGACCCACCCTAGCATGCGCGGTTCCAGCAATTAATATAAGGGGAATAATCATACGCCTCAGTGGCCAACTCAATGTATTTGTCTACTGTGGCGTATGATTTCTCCCCTTATATTAATTGCTGGAACCGCGCATGCGCCCTAGTGTATATATATTAGGGTGGGTCGAATTGTAGGGGTCCGAAAAATGTACAAAGGCGCATCGCGATTCTTGTTCTATGGGTCATGGCAAGAAACTTTGCCGAAGAAACCATAGCTCAAAAACGAACTTCGAGCGCCGGATTATATATTTATGAATCGAGGCAAAAGAAAATTTTATTTCCTCTAGCCAAATGTGTATGTGGGGATTTTTTGGGTCGAGGAATTTATTTTTATTTTCGAGTACCGCCAGACGGCGCTTTCGTACATTTTTTTTGGATTTTATCGCCTTTTTTTGGGGAAAATTGACGAAATTGTTGTGAAAATTTACGAATATTTGACTTTCTATTTTGAAAAATCCGGGAGCTCGAAATTCATTTTTGAGCTATGGTTTCTTCGGGATAGTTTCCTGGAATGCCCATAGAATAAGAATCGCAATGAGCTTTTGTCGCAAAAAACTTTACCCGCCCTAATATACACTAATAGAAAAAAGTCTGTAAAATTTTTTGTTGAAACTACTAATCCCTTTGCAGGAAAAACTGCTTAAATTAGAAAATTATTTTTAGTAATGTAGCTACACAGAGAAAAAAAGAGGGGGAATATTACCCAAGAGCTATGTAATTATACAACTACATAATTTTCAAGTTAGTTTCACAAAGTTCTAGTAAAATATGCACATTTTTTTGTAAAATAAAATGTAAAATGTGTAGTGGAAAATATCCGAAAAATTACATATATTTTGGTAGAAAATTGTAAAACTTACTTCGAACTTATGTAGTTGTATAATTACCCAGCAAAAAAAATTGGAAGTAATGCTTTACTAACTAAGTACTTCTTCCACTGCTTCACAAGTGTCCGTTAGTGTATTTTTAAGAAGTTATTCTTAACAACTTCAAAAAATCACCACTTTCATTGCTTCCAAAGTATACCCGTTAGTATATTTTTACAGCTTTTGTAGAATTACTTCTGAACAATATCCAAAAAATCACTTAAGTATTGCTTCTAAAGAGTAATTGCTCTAAAATTGATCGTAAAAAGTGATTTTGGTATCATTTGGCATTTCCAAACAGAGGGTCGCTGGTTCGATTCCCGGCGGAACCAAGATTTTTTTAATTTTTTAATTTTTTTATTTTTTTTTTTAATTTCTTTTCATTCTATACATTTTTTTTATTTTTTATTCCATTCATTTTTTTTATTTTTTTTTATTCTATTAATTTTTTTCAATATTTATAATTAATTTGTTTAAATTCAATATTTTTTTAATTTTTAAAAATATGTATATATAAAAAAATGGTGAGAAATTGCTTTTTTTTGCACATGTAAAAATAGTACTGAAAACAATATTGAATTGGAGAGCACCTTTTATACTTGTTTAATATTTACTTTTATTTAAGAGAATAAGGAACAATATCTCGCAGTAACAAGGTGGTGTTTTTATGCCAGTCAACTTTCATATCAAAGAATAGCTCAGCGGTAGAGTGCTGGACCAGCAATCGTGAGGTCGCAAGTTCAATACCCTGTGGCGGCAATAAAAAACTTTTATAAAATAAAAAAATATAATTTTTTTGGAAAGAATTTTTTTTAACTTTTAATTGGTGAAAAAGGACTTTCTTTATACTCCTCTCCTATGACAACTCAATGTTAAAATCATTAGTGTTTATGTTAAAAAAGAATTACATCTAGATCATCTATTGTAGTGCCTTTTCTACTGCTTCGGCATCTGTTTTTGCTGGGTACATAGTATTTAGATAAAGTTCCACCTGTTTTTTTTTTTTAAATCTGTCAAATACATAGAATTTTAGTTATATTTGATTTATTTTTAATTAATAAAATTTTAATTAATAAAATCAGTAAAAAAAAATTTCATAAATAATTAGTAGACTAGAAAATCACAAAAAATTTTGTCCATTTTTTTTAATACAAAAAAATCTGGCCTTCTGAAATAAGCAGTTTGGTATTTTTTTTATCAAATATTTCTGTTGATTTTAGCAGTAAATTAAGACTAAATTTGCATTCAACTAAATTTAACTTAAAAATAGCAAAAATTTTGTAGCTATAAAAGCTTGTTTTTGCTATTTTTAGTCTACTAATATTTAACAAAATTTCCTGCAGATTTTACAGTATAATTTTCAATTTACTAAAATTTAGCTGAAATATAACGAAAATTTTGTAAATTTAACAGTATTATTTTTGCTGAATATATGAAGTTTAATTCTCATTGTCAGTCACAATCGAAAGTTTTATAGCAAATTTTTCCCAACTATTAAGTTGTGATTGAGTTAATGATCAAATATTAAAAGCTTTATTGTATTAAAAAATTTTAAAAATCTATGTGTAAAAACCAAAAAGCTAAAATACAAGACAGGTTTGTGAGCAATTTAAAACTATAATTCCGGAAAGCAAGAAGGCACGATTAAGGTCAGGTTTCAAAGCTTTGGAATAGGAAATTCCAGAAAGTTTAAAACCAATAAAGTCACTATTAAAAACTTTTTAAGATCAAAATTATAGTTTCAAAACGGGCCGACTTAAGTCGGAACTTGAAATATTTTTTAAGTTCAAGAAACTATAAAGCTTGTTTAAAGGCAGAATTGATAGTTCTTAATAGTAATATTTCAATATAAAAATCAAGTTCTTGAGCTTTTTAGGAGGGTATAAAAATAAGCTTTTCTCCCATGAGCTTTAATTTATTCTTAATTTTTAATTAAAAGATTTAAGCGTTAATTCATAAACACCTTATAAAGTTATAGAAAAACAAATTTCTCATACAAAATTTGTTTTATAAGCCTCCTATAATTTTATAAAGCATTTATGAATTCACACATTAATATATATCTTTCTCATTCACCCTATATTTTTCTCCAGTACCTCTATAAGAACAATTAAAAAATAGTTTTTTTTTTTTAATTGATTTAATAACTGACAGGATTTCATTTTAATTATCCTTGAAACTAGACAAAAAAAAATATAATAATCAAAAGTTTTTTTCTTTCTTCGGCAAACTTAATTTTTGCCATTATTTTTTATTGTTTTGCAAAAAATAAAAGAAGAATATTTCCTTTTTCAACTAAAAAAAAAAAAAAACAAACCGCCATAAACCATTCTACACTGTGCAATATTTATGGAAAAGACGAATAATTGTACAAGTAACTGGCAACAGAAAAAAACCTAACAGCTCGGTTGGATATGGATGCCATGGTACATACAACTCTCTCAGTCACAATATTACAACGGCAAAGCTATTATGCTCGAAGGCAGTTTCCTTTTAAAATAGGAACAATTTATGGGAGAAAAAAAACAACAACAACATACACATAGAATACTTGAAGTAATTTTAGTTAAATATTTCAAATTACCAAAGAATGAGTGATGGCATGAAGGCGAAGGAAGGGTGGTACGGTTGGAAGGATTAAAGTCCGTAGCGATGCCACGAAGACTCAAAAAGAAGGCTTGACTAATGAAGGTTTAATTCTACAGACGTATGTATGTGTATGACGAACGAACTAAAATACCTGTGGCATAAAAAATGCAGCCTCTTAAACACGGTGGCATTCTTTTTGATGTTTTTTTTTCATACTTTTGTATATTTTTTTGTACTCCAAGAATTCTATGAAATGTACGTCATAGTAGATATAGTGAAAGGAATTATTTTTGTGGCCTGCATTTTTTTGAAAAATAAAGAAACAAAAAATATTACATACCAAAGGGAGCAGTTAGTTAAAGAAAAAATTTCGTTTCTTTTTATGTGGGAAATTTTGTTTTTTGCAATATAGTTAATTTTTTTCCGAAAAGTAAAAACTAATAAAAACTTTTTCTTTTTAATTCCCTATAGACTTAAAAACATTGCAATAAATTAGTTAATTTTATTTGGCTACAACGAATTTTAAATGGCCTTCAAAGCTTGATTGCTACTTAGAACACATACCTTAAATTATGAACTACAATTAAAAACAGCTTTAAAAGCTTCCTGAAGCTTAAAATTTCAGAAACTATGATTTTTAAGCTTTTGATTGACTATAATCAGTTGAAAGCTTTTAAATGCTTGACTAGCCATGGCTGAGGTCACAATTTAACATTTTGAAAAGCTCAAAATATGTGAGAAATTACACCATTTGAAATTGCAGAAACTATTAAATCAAATTTAGAGCTTCTAAAAGCTTAAATGCCCATGATCTGAAAAGCTCATAGTTTAATGCATGTTTAAGAATTTTTTGTGCCACAATCCAAGAAACTATAAAGCAACCATAAAATCAAAAATTCTAGTAATTAAAAATTTTAAAATTAACTTCAAATTTTTAACTTTTTAGAAGTATAAAATTCCAATAACTAAAAGAAGCGATGAGACAGGATTAGGAAGCCTTTAAATAATAAACATTTTATGACGTATATACATATATAGCCAAGAATATAGTCTGTATTAAGAGCTTTTCATAGTCGCAAATTCAAGAACTATAAAGTCGTGATTAAAATCTGGATTGAGAGATTTTGAAAGCCATATAATGCCGAAAATTTTAAATTACTATTAGACTAAAGATTGTATTTTATTGTGAAGAATCTAGAAACTATAAATCTAAGATTAATCAGAATTACGACAGGATTTAAAGCCAGGATTGGAATCTCTATCTCTATATAAATTAAAAACTATATAACACTGCGAGTGAAATATAAACTAAAAGCTTTATAAGAATTGAAAGCTCTATAAAATTTCGATTGAAATATAAAATATGAACTAAAAGATTTATTAGAAAGAATTAAAAGCTCTATGTAAACATGATTGCAATATGAACTTAAAGCTTAATATGAACTAAATGATCTATAAACCCATGAGTGCAACGCGAACTTAAAGCTTTTTTTTAATTAAAACCTCCCAATCAGAATTCGCCAGTGGTACAAAAACTCAAGCACTGGAATACCACTGGGAAACCACGGTGTTAAAAATAAATGACTGGGAGAACACTCATTTGGGATGCTTTGCCAGCGTTTGCAAAAAGCGTTTTTTCAGTATTTGTATTACAAAAATTTCGGTGGTTTATAAAAAAAAAACACTGGCAAACATGCGCGGCTCCAGCAATTAACATAAGGGGGAAAATCATACGCCTCAGTGCCCAACTCAATGTGTTTGTCTACGGTGGCGTATGATTTTTCCCCTTATATTAATTGCTGGAGCTGCGCATGCTGGCAAAGAATGGTCTAAGAGTGATATGCCAAGGTTTGCAACCAGTGGTTATCCAGTGCTACCTAGCCAATGCTACCAGTGGTGCAAAAACCAATTCACTGGTAGAGCAATGATTTTATAAAAATGCTGACGCTTCGTTAAAAAAGGTTTGTAGTCAGAAGTTTCCGAGTTCAAATCCGGTTGCAAAAAAATTGATTTTACAGAACAAAAAAATGTTTAAATTAAAAAAAAATCTATAAAAATTTTTTTTATTCTATAAAATAAATTTTGTTTGTTTGTGGATATGATCCTTTAAGACCAACTTTTTTTTTGCTCTCCCAACGCTGGCATATTAGTTCCAAAAAACTTTGCCAGCGCTAGTATTTTAGCACAGCCAGTAGTTGTCCAGCTATTATCACTCATTTATGTGTTTAGCCATCAAATATTATATGTCTCGTTAGCTCAGTGGGTAGAGCAATCGTCTGCCAATCTGACGGCCTGGGTTCAAATCACGGCAGGACCAAAAAATACATATGAACTTTTTTTAAATTTTATTTTGGAAAATATATTTCCAGACCACCTATTTATTGGCTTTGCCAGCGTTTTGCCAACGTTTAAAAATTTTGTTTCTCCAGTGCTTTTCCGGCGCTTTTTGAACAGACGGTCCTTTTGTCTAATGATGCTATCATTTTGGGAATGGGAAAGCACCTTTTGCCAGTACTTGTACCACAACTTAAAGTGCCTTGCCATCGCTTTCCCATTTGTATTTTTCTGACTGGGCTCGACTAAAATATAATCCGAAAGCTTTATATGACTTTACAATTCTTTAAAACCACAATTACAATATCAACTTACAGCTGAAAACAATTGGAAAGACCTATAAAACTACGATTTAAATATAAATTTAATGCTTAATAACAAGACTGATAGCTAACTTAAGTATTTATACTAAAACTAAAAGCTCTTTAAAATCACAACTAAATATGAGTTGAATAGTTTGTATGAATTGAGAGCTCAATAAAAAATATTAACCGAAACCTGTAAATAAATTTAAATCTGTGTATCAACACGATTAAAATATGAACTGAAAGCTTTATATGAATTGAAAGCTACATAAAGTCGCATTTGGACTAAAAACTCTAAAAAACAACAACAAAAATATTAACTGAAAGCTTTATATGAATTGAAACTTCTACAAAACTAGGATTCATATATAAGATGAAAGCATTAGACGAACTTAAAGCTCTATAAAAAGGATGACTGACATATGTACTTGATCCTTATATTGAAAGCTCTACAAAAGCACGATTTAAATATTAACTGAAATCTTGTTGTGAATTGAAAGCTTTTTTTGAAGAGCAATATGAACTGAAAATCACAGCTAAAAATAAGATGAATAATGTACTTGAATTGAAAGGTCGAATAAAATTTTTACTAAAACCTTTAAAAATATTAGAATCTCTATACATATAACAACGATTGAAATTTAAACCGAAAGCTTCGTAGGAATTGAAAGCTCCATAAAACCGACATTGAACTGAAAGCTGTATAAAACAATGACTAAAATATTAACTGAAAGTTTTATATGAATTTAAAGCTTTTCTAAATTATTATAATATAATAATTGAAAGCTTTATACGAATTGAAACTTCTATAAGACTTGGATTCAAATATAAACCCTAAAATTTATATGAATTTAAAGCTGTATAAAACCCACTTTATATCGATAAAACCACGATTTAGATATTAACTGAAAGCTTAATATGAATTGCGAGCTTTATATGAAAAGCAGTATGAACGGAAAACTTTTTGTAAATTTAAACTCTATTAAACCGTGTATAATATATTAATTATATAAATTGAAACAATCTATAAAACAACGACTAAAATATTAACTGAAAGCTTTATACGAATTTAAAGCTTTATAAAAAAATTTTTATATGAATTGAAAGCCCTATAATCCCATGATTAAAACGTAAACTAAAACTATTATATAAATTTAGAGCTCTATAAAAATGACGATTGAAATCTGTACTGAAAGCTTTGTAAAAATTTAAAGCTTTATATGTATTTAAAGCTCTCTACAACCGCGATTGCAATATAAGCTTTTTTATAAATTAAAAGCTCTATCAAAAACCATTAGTAACATATTGACTGAAAGCCTAATTTAAATTTAAACCTCTAAAAGAGCGGGATTGAAATATTAACTGAAAGCTTTATGCAAATTGAAAGCAGTGTAACATATACTTGAAAGCTCTAAACACCTACAATTGAAATATGTTCTGAAAGATTTATGCAAATTGAAAGCTCTACAAAACTTGAAAGCTCTATGAAATCTCGATTGATTTTTAATTTAAAAGCCCTATATAAAATAAAATTAGAAAATGTGTTAGTTAAAATTGAAAATCTAGAAATTTTAAAATTTAACTCGAAATCCACATTATCAGGCTCAGAGACACGATTGATTTTGACATCAAAAACACCGATTTTTTAGAATTTTATTATCAATTGTTGGTATTTTCTTAACAAAAATTATTTTTTGTAAAGAACTTAAGCTGAATTTATGTAAACTAAGTTCGATAAAACAAAAATGGATGTAATTTGTGATAACCTTTATTTTCGACACAAAATGTATTTTTTACGAAAACTACCAGAGTGTAGCTAACTTTATAACAAGCAAATATTTCTCAATAATCTGTAGAGTATATTAGCTATAAACTTATAATTACATAAAATAATAGACATTTTAAAAAAGTTTTTGAGTATATATTGAGATTATTTATTTCAAAGAAAGTATAATTAAAATTTCATGATAGTTATATATATAGTAAAACTTAAAAACTACCCTTCTACCATAATAATGAAGGACAAAAATGCAATTTTTACTCCTTTCTATTCCAAGAATGTAGTATTTTCTGTAAATGCGCCACATAAACGTAACTTTTTCCCCGTTACAATAGCTCTCAAGAATTGAGGCATTATAGGTTTAATATTTTCCGCTGTATCCATTTCAGATTTTTGTGTTAAACCTTCACCCATGCGTATAACATAATCTTTATAAATCAATTTATCGCTCATATCTTTACGGAATGATGATAGCAATCGTTCTTCCAGAGTAGTCTGCTTACCCTCAACATCTAAATGCCTCGAAGAGATATTGCAGCCGCCATTATTTTTTAACATTTCTTTAAATTTCTGCTGTATATCAGTCATATTCATATCGGATATAGCGGGCATACGTTCAAAACATTTATATTGATAAAAAAGCATTTCTAAATTTTCAATTTTTTTTCTTATGGGTTTAGAATTTGGCAATTGTAATATATAATTAGTTTCTGTGGAGGAGGATGACAAGGATGTCGATGAAGACGAAGCAGCCACAATTTCTATATCACTTGAAAATCTACTGAGATCTGCTAAGATTTCATCTAAAGATTCGTTAAACAGTTCCAAACAATGAGTGTTTATGAATATGTTCTAGAAAGGATTTAGAAGTAATTAATCTAATATTCAAAACCATTAATAGAAGAGTAATATTACCTTTAATTTCAATATGGAGCTATGTAACAGGGGCACCACCGTAAGTCCATAAATTTCACCCAAATTACGAGTCTCCAAATAGTTTAAGATTTTAAAACCTTCATTAGTATCATCAAATAAACGTTTCTGGAAATAGAAATAAGGGTTTTTTTTGTACAAAACAAAAGATTTAGCAGTTTCAATACAAATTTAAATAAAACGAGTAAAAAGGTTAAAGTCGGGCATGCCGACTATACAATACCCTACACCACTCTGGTGTATTGTTTGGATCCGAAATTCGAATGGGTTAAAATGGGGCTTATGTCAAAATTTTCTATAATGTGAGTCAGCGCACCAAATTTCATTAAAATATCTTAATATTTGCGACCTGCAGTTTGTAACCAAGCCAATTTTGGGGGGACCCTTATATGGGCACTAGTTCTAAACATGGACCGATGTACACCAAAATCAATAGGCTTCGTCCTTGGGCCAACATAGGTCTATGTACCAAATTTCATCAAAATAGCTTAATATTTGCGACCTGCATCGTATAAACAATATAATTTTGGGGGGACCCTTATATGGTCACTAGTTCTAAACATGGACCGATGTTCACCAAAATCAATAGGCTTCGTCCTTGGGCCAACATAGGTCTATGTACCAAATTTCATCAAAATATCATAATATTTGCGACCTGCAGCGTATAAACAGTATAATTTTGGTAGGACCCTTATATGGGCACTAGGTCTAAACATAGACCGATGTTCACCAAAATCAATAGGCTGCGTTATTGGGCCAATATAGGTCTGTGTATCAAATTTCATCAAAATATCTTAATATTTGCGACCTGCAGCGTATAAACATTATAATTTTGGTAGGACCCTTATATGGGCACTAGGTCTAAACATGGACCGATGTTCACCAAAATCAATAGGCTGCGTTATTGGCCCAATGTAGGTCCGTGTACCAAATTTCATCAAAATATCTTAATATTTACTGCAGGTCGTAAAATATTTACTGCAGGTCGTATAAAGAGTATAATTTTGATAGGACCCTTATATGGGCACTAGGTCTAAACATGGACCGATGTTCACCAAAATCAATAGGCTGCATTATTGGGCCAATATAGGTCTGTATACCAAATTTCATCAAAATATCTTAATATTTACGACCTGCAGCATATAAACAGTATAATTTTGGTAGGACCCTTATATGGGCACTAGGTCTAAACATGGACCGATGTTCACCAAAATCAATAGGCTGCGTTATTGGGCCAATATAGGTCTGTGTACCAAATTTCGTCAAAATATCTTAATATTTACGACCTGCAGCGTATAAACAGTATAATTTTGGTAGGACCCTTATATGGGCACTAGGTCTAAACATGGACGGATGTTCACCAAAATCAATATGCTGCATTATTGGGCCAATATAGGTCTGTGTACCAAATTTCATCAAAATATCTTAATATTTACGACCTGCGCACATAAACAGTATAATTTTGGTAGGACCCTTATATGGGCACTAGGTCTAAACATGGACCGATGTTCAAAAAAATCAAACTTGTTCGTCCTTGGGCCAACATAGGTCTGCGTACCAAATTTCATCAAAATATCTTAATAGTTGCGACCTGTAGAGTGCGCACAAGATTGCATGGACAGACAGACAGACGGACGGACGGTCGGACGGACGGACGGACAGACGGACATCGTTAAATCGAAATAAAAAAAATTCTGAACCGATCGGTATACTATAAGGTGGGTCTACGACCAATATTTTTTGGTGTTACAAACATCAGCACAAACTTATAATACCCTGACCACATAGTGGTGTAGGGTATAAAAACACATGACTCCAAATCGCAGAATGCATTTACTGCGAACCACAGATTTTTTTCGAAAAAAAAACTAAATTCAAATAAAAAAATTTTAATTGAAACGGTATTTTTTATAATTTACTCCTTATTAAAATGTAAATTTTCTCCCAAAAAAAGGCCAGTTTACATTATAAGATTTTCGAAAAGATTTTTGCCTTTATATTTTGCATATGTACTAAAGCAAAATCTTTCCGAAAATCTTATAATGTAAACCAGCCTTAAGAAAGTAGTCCGAATCTGATAAAATTCTATAAATTCAAAATTACCCGAAATTAACCATGATATTTTTAATGAAAATCTACTCCGAATAGGTAAAATTTTTTATATAAAAATCTGCTTTGATTTCGTTCAATATTTTATAAAAAAATTTACTCCGAATTGTAAGTTTGGACTTATTTCCGAAATGTTTAAAAATTTTAGAATGAAATTTTACTCCAAATTGGATAAATCTTTTCTTAGTATAAATTTAGTCAGAATCGGATGGAATTTTGTTATCAAAATTTAAAAAAAAAATTTTAATATATAAAATTTACTCTGAATCTGCCATAGATTTATTCCTAATCAGCCAAAACTGTAGAGTGTTTGTGGGCGCTGTGGTGTAATGGTTAGCGCGTTGGAATGTTACTAGGTTATGACTTTTTGGGTTATGACTTTTTGATTTTTTTTGCAAATATCAAATTTTACATGCCCTAACCGAAAAGCCCATAAAAAAATATTAAGAAACGCAATGTTACTTTTTCGCTACTGTCAAAAAGGTTCCCGCACCAAAAGGGTTGAAATTTGCTCTATATGGTTTTAGTTTAATTAAAATATTTCTCCGAAGTTTTAAACATATGAGACTCAAACGATGCTTATTAAAAGCTATTTACGGTAAAAATTACTAAACCTTTTTGGAGGGACTTTTGGATACATTTTTTGTCGTTTACAATAATTTTTGTAATAATTCATTATGTAAGTTAAACAAAATCCCCGTACAAAAATTATTTTTAGAAAATGCATTTGGTGCGGAAGGTTTTTTTGCCGAAATGATCCGCAAATACGATTTTTAATATTAATTTAGTATTGCCTATCACGTGGTGATAGGTAAAATTTTTGATAAAAATGAGTCATAACCTTAATGTTACACGTTAGGTAGGCAACATCAATCTATGAAAAATACTAATATGTATGAGTTTTTTCTATCCCTCTCCTCCTTCGGTGTTCCCATAGCACTTAACCCCACTGAAGTAAAATAATATAACAGGGCTATGAACTAAAAAGCTTCAACAAAGTTTGCCAACTCACCATCAGATGGCGCCTAACAAGTGTTCTAAAATTCAACATCTCGCGCAATTACAGTGTTGCCATATTTGAAACCCTTCATCTTTCACCACCTTTCACTTCTTCTCTATCCCCTTTCCAAAGGAAGCTACACGTTAATAGGAAGAATTTCATGAGCTTCTCTTAAAAAAAAAAGGAAGCAACACGTTAATTAATAGGAAGAATTTCCTGAGTGTTGATTCTCTTTTAAAAAATTAAATTACCGAAGTATTTTTTTAAAGCCCATTTACAAGAAGAAGAAGAAAACATTTTTATTGAAAAATTTAACGAACACAAGGAAATCACCAGACTGACGCAGTTTCGTCTTATCCAAAGACTCGCAAGTGGTTAGTTTATGTGTCAATTGATCAATTGATCAAAGTTAATGAAAACTTCCTCCGTTTTTAAATTAAATATTTTTATATAAATATCAAAAGAATTGAGTAGTATCGAGTCAATACTTGAAAAGCATTGAGTAATATCGAATATTTAAAAGTATTGCCATTTAACAACCCTATTATAAACTCTGTAGCATTAATTAATTCATACTAACCTGTCTTGTAATGGGTACTGGTTTTGCTTGTTCCCAAACTGTTTGCCAAGTATTACCCTCGGCCATCATACGAGGACTTAATTTTTGTCTCTTTTCACCCTCATCATCGGTATATTCTTCCCAATCATTGGGACTATACCATCTAATGAAATCTTCAAATTTAGCATTTAGATTGGCAGCCTTAAAAGCTTCAGTGTCCGAAAGTAAAGTAGAGCACATCATAGTAGTAACATGATCTAGGGAAATAGAAAAATAATAATAAAATCAAAAATGTTCTTAAAAATTACAAAACACACAAACCAGATGAGGTTCCTAATTTTAGCATAACATCAGCCTCATCCTGTAATTCATCTTCAGTCTTGGGTACCGGCTCCTGGGTAATGGGCACGTAAAGATATTCTTCAGAATCCAATAATTTCAAGTTACGCAAGCGTTTTAAACGTCCCTCGGGTTTGTTGGCTATAACACCTTTAATGGGGGATACACGTTTTGCATCCTCCTCATCACAATCATAAAATTCATCTTCAGTATCATTATCATCATCATCTTGCTCCTCGTCATCGGTAATAACTTCGTGAGAGTCTTCTTTTTCTGGTTTTATTTTTATACCCTGTTCACGCTGTTGTCTGCGCTGCATACAAACATTAAGCATTTGTAGTTTTTGATGTAAAAGACATGTTCTAGTATCAGGAAAACCAGCAGCCACACTTTTTTTTATTGATAGTTGAAGGGGAAAAAAAGAATACTTGAAATATTGATTTGATTTTCTTAAATCAAGCACTATTTAAAAAGCCTGGGGTGATTTTGCAATGTAAGATTAATGAATACATGAATTTTTTGTCTAATTATATATTTATTCACAAGTTTTACTAATTATAATTTACAACATCCCTTTTTATTGACTTGAAGCTATTTGTTAAAATTTGTAAATGAATTAATTAGCATTATTGACTTGTTTCTTGTACTTTTTAAAATTGTTTGTATTAAATTTTCAACATTTTCATTTATTCCGTGATTGAACACAAATATTGGTTTGTATTTTTTTTATTGCCTTTTTTTCTTTTTTGGTTTTATGTTGGTTAACAATCACTTGAAAACTATTCATTTTATTATAGGATTCTGTTTTTTGTTTGAAATTCTACGTTATCTTCAACACCATCACTTTGCAACCAAACAAAAACAAGTTATTTTTTGTGAAAAATATTTAATTATATTCAGTACAATTGAATTCAAAATAAATATACATATGGTGTGTATGGTAATATACCTCCGATATCAACATTCAATTTATAAAGAAAAATAAGGTGACCAGATTTAAATTAACAGTTTAAAATCAAATTTGTTGCAAGAAATGTCTGAATTGCAATGAAGAGTAGTTGAGAAAATTCTTAATTCTGACAAGGAAAATATTCCAAGCTTAAGTATTAAATTTGAATATGTGATAGAGAAAATAAGGTGCCTATTCCTACTTGTGACTCGTTATGACCATCATAAGACTATTTTTAAGGCTGAAAGTCGCAACTTTCCATACAAAACGACAATAAAATTCAAATTTTATTTGTCAATCTTATGATTGTGTAAATAAAAGGTCTTATATTTTTTTTGAAGTTTTCAAATAAAAATTTGAATACATATATTTTATTGTGACTTTGTAACAACAAACACAAGGGGAATACAGTCATAACTAAGAGTCACAGACTTTTCGTAGGAATAGGCACGTAAATCTTAAAACAACCTGTCAAAATAGAATGGATCAAAAATTAAGGCAAGTTGACGAAAACTTAAAATTTATAAATCTTCATACATTTTATTACTAACCCTACGGAAAATTTTAACAAACTTTCACCGAACTGGCCCCTTTATATGAAATAGAGTGGTCACTTTTACATGGCGTTGTCATAAAAGGTGGAAATTGACCCCTTGTGACATGTCACAAGACAAATCCTAGGACGGGTTACTCTATTTCATATAAAGGGGCCAGTTCGGTGACAGTTTGTTAAAATTTCCCGTAGGGAACTTACACAAAATTCTTTTAAAATTGTATTTTACCTAAGCACTTCGATAATTTTACACTTTTTATTTTTTACGTAAACCAAACGGGACAAAATTTTGTTTACAATTTCTTAATTATTTACAAAATATTTTAAAAATCCTAAAAGCAATTTCAATTTTCATAAACCATTGAATTACAAACATTGTGAAATTCTACAAAAAAAAAAAAAAAAAAATACATAAAATTACCAAGTTTCGGGAGTTTGCCTTAACCAAGTTCATATTAACAGACTTTTCTTATATTGAAATAGTTACCAAAACGTCGATTAATTCAAATTAGTTCCTATTTAACGAGAATTCGTCTTATCGAGTTCTTTTTATAGTTTTTCTGTCACCAAAATGAACGATTAAGGCCTGTATGACACTAGCTTTTTTTATTCATTTTTTCTTGACTTTTTAGGGTTTTTATTTGATTTTTTTCTATTCCTTTCTATCTGTTTCATAAATTAGCAAAAACTTTAACAAA
The DNA here is from genome assembly GCA_949987735.1 of Leucophora obtusa. Classification (NCBI taxonomy): domain Eukaryota; kingdom Metazoa; phylum Arthropoda; class Insecta; order Diptera; family Anthomyiidae; genus Leucophora; species Leucophora obtusa. Next base: position 186,382,846 of record OX465298.1, on the reverse strand, counting down.
AACCCTAAAAAAAAGTCAAGAAAAAGTGAAGAAAAAAGCTAGTGTCATACGGGCTTAAGCCTAACTCGACTAAAATAAACAATTCTCGCACCGTTTTAAATAGTGAGTAATTTTGACACTTAAAATGAAAAACTTTTCAAATAAGATACTTTTACAGAAACACTTTTTCTCACATTTTTTCAACAATGGTGGGAAATAACTTTAAATGACACTTTGTACCAATTCACATCGTTTTTGTTTCAAATCGCACGTTCTATGCGGAAACTTTCTCGATGCGAAAGATACTGGAATAACCTACTGGTCACCCTAATTACTGTTAAATCAACCAATAATAATGAACCACAGTCAATACATTTACATTAAATTTCCCAAACACAGACCCAAAAAAACGCATACAAAAAGAAACTCGTAAAAAAGTTAAAGTTGGCCAAGCCAACTACCCTACAAGAGTCCGGTTTAAGTCAACTAATGTATGGATCCAAAATTTGAATAGGTTGTAATGGACTTGTCTAAATTAGTAAAAAAAAAAAAGAATAGGAAATCAGTTAGAAATTTTGAATTAGGTGTATTTAAGACAAAGTCGGAAATATAGTCAATATGGAAAGACAGACAGGTAGACAGGCGCACGAAGAAACGGGCATCGCAAAAGCGACTCAAAAAAAGATACTGAATCGATACTGGATTTATCTAGTAAAGAAAATTATGTAATTTTTATAAGAAAAATATCACGATAAACGGGATTTACTAAACCCATCCATCTGGCAGCTCTACATTTACGTATATACCACAGCATATGCTATGAAGTTAAGTGGTTGGGGATTCTGCTGTACTCTGAAATCTTCTAGTATGTTCTATATCCACGCCCATTAAGGCAGCACTTGACGAAGGTAGTAGAAGTCGCGCATTAGCATTTGTAGAGTTCAGTTGTACTCTAGCGTTTGTGTAGTTAATTGCGTACTAACCTTGTATAGTGAGCTGCGCACTAGCGTTTGTACAGTTGTGTGTGTTGTATTGTTGTATGTAAGGTAATAAAGTGTTAAATAAATAAACTTAATATCAAACAAAAGATTGTGTGGTTATTTTGATTGCAATAGAAAAGAACCCGGTTTATCTAAAGGAGATAAACCAACATTTTTAAAAGGTAAAAACGTAATAATATGTTAAAAATTTACATATTTTCGCTGCGAACATGTGCTTTAAACCGAGAATGGTAAAAATTTTCATAGAGATTGCTAATTGCCATTTAAAATTATTAAAAAAACGTCTTAAAACTATTTTTTGTTTACACAATTATGGTTGGTAATTCAAACATGCATTCTTTCGAAAGTACTTCGGATTAAGAGTATTGAAACTTCTCTGCGATAGATGCATTAATAAATCAAAAAAGTTATTAAAAATATCTTAGCCTTCTGCGCGTAGTTTGATAGAATTTTAAATATTTCCATGGGGAAAAGACTATAGAATTAGAAAAATTAAAAAGTGACAGAAAATTTATTTTTACTAAAAATGAGTTCAAAAGGGCCCTGCAGAAAAAATGCTCAAATCGGAATCTGTTTGCTAAACAATAGTAAAATAAAATCCCCAAGAAAAAGTCTGTTAAATTTTCAAAATTTTAGATGTATTTTGGTTATTTGCACATGAAAATTTACTCTGCTGAAATAAAAAAAAACTAAATTTTTGAATAAATTAAAAGTTGAATTTATTTGACCTTTTCAATTGTTAATAAAACTTCAGATATTTAAATTCGAGGTCAGTGATTTTATTATAAATATTATAAGCAGAATATTACTGCAGTGTAACAGATGATAATGCATAAACAACTCTAGCTTTAGGTTTGGTTTTCATATAAACATTCACTGAAAGGATCCTGAACACGTTATTCACAGAATATCGAAATATTGATATATAAGGAGAATATTTATAATAAAATCACTGACGTCGAGCTCAAATACGTAAAGTTTTATTAAATGTTGTTGAATATTAGTACACTTATGGAAATAAATCTGTAAAAATAGCAGAAAAAGCAACTAAAAGTTAGTTAAAAATGATGCTGCAGAAAAAACTGCTGAAATTAGCAGATGTTTTTTGCTAAATACTAGTAAAATAAGATGGGCAAAATTAACTCTGTTAAATTTACAGAATTTTAGTTATATTTAAGTTAAATTTTAGTGAATTGTAAATGACAAATTGTACTGTAGTCTAAAAATAGCAAAAATGAACTGTTATATCTAAAAATTTTTTGTAATTTTTTAGCTAAATTTAGTTGAAAACAAATAGCAGTCTATCCTGTTAAATTAACAGAAATATTTGCTAAAAAAAATTGTAAACTGCTGTTTTCATAAGGCTCAATTTTTAAATTCATTTAAACAAAAAATCAAAAAAAAAACCTCGAAACTTTTAATCCCAGCAAACAAAGATTATCATTAATGACTCACAAATGAGCTCCAAAAACATAAACATTTTTCCACTTTTTCCTATGAAAGTGGTCCGTCCAAAAGAACCCCGTGTGTACTCAGAAATGATTTAGAAAAAAGAACGTATAAAATCGAAATTTTCCTCATAAATTTAAATAATTTTGTAATCTTTTTTGAGTCCGAAAAATGAACCCTCATTTTGAGACAGCTTTTTTGATTGTAGAGACAACTTTTTGGGTTGTTTTCTGAGGGTTCATATTTTTTACCAAAAAAAGAGTGTTTTCAAAAAAACAATAATCATTTTTGTAAGCCATTTAAGAATCTTATTTATGAGCGCTCCGAAATTGCTGGCTGGGATTTTTTCGTGAGTTTTTAAGACTCCCAGCCAGCAAAATTTGGATATACATTTTTTTGAAATTTTCAAATTTTTTGTCAAAAATTGCTCATATTTTGGACGAAAATATGAGCCTTCTAAAATGAATCATAAAAGATACAAAAATTTGAGCCAAATTATTAAATCCAAAAGATGGTTGAGAAATGACTCAGAAATGTAAACAAATTTGAATATTTGCTGAACAATTCAAAAAAGGCTCAAAAAAAAGATTAATTTTTGAGCCTTTCGAACTTTTTTTTTTAGTCATTTTCGAATCAAAAAGGAAGGCTCTTTTGGATGAATCACTTTCATACAAAAATTTTAACTTTTAATAATATTTTTTGAGCTTTTTTTTGATTCATTTTTGGGCTTCTTTGCCACTTTAATCACCATGATGCGTCATTGATACATCAAAAGTGTTTATAAGAAAAATGCTATCCACTTCATTGCCTGTAGATATGCCCATTTAGTATTTTTCCGTAAACCCTTTACCTTAAGAGTTATAGCGCAAAGAAGCGTTGAACTAATTTTAGTCCATTTTTAGGGTTACGCCCAATCTACTGAAAAATAAATGGGGAGGTGAAAAAATAACACTTTTGCACATTCCATATACGTCATGGCTGCTCTACTGTCCGCGTAGTGTTGTAGGGTATAAATAAATACTACAAATATACCAAAAATGAACAAATGTGTACCAAACATAAAATAGTAAATAGTGAAAATGTACGCGCAAATAGACAAACGTTTCGAAAAGCCGGGTATGTTAAATACCAAACTACATATCGCTTGCTTAATCTAGAAAGGCCCTAACTCGATTTTTTTTTTTATTTCTTTAGAAGCAAAGCAAAAAACTGAAAAATATGAAAACTTTATATATAAAATCTTTTCTAATGATATTTTAAATCAATACTGAAAACAATAAATTAGAATTTTGCGTAAATTTTAAAACTTTCTATGGGTTAAGCTTCAAAAATTATTCAGCATCATTAAGCTTCAAAAATGATTATATTTGACAACGTCAATATTTAAAGTTTTTAAGATTTTATTAAATTTTTCTGTTTTCCGCCTATGAAATAAAAAATCGAGTTGGGTCCTTTCTCCATTAAGCCAGCGATAGAATTTTCCAATAATATATTGTTTTTTTTTTTGTATTTTCCAGTAAATATAATCCAATAGATGGTTATAAATGTAAAAAGAAATGAAAATAAAATAGTGTCTCGTTTCTTTTTTTGTTTTGTTGTGCTACGAAAAGGGAATTTTTATCATGATTATATTAGGCCTACCTACCACCTTCAGCATCCGTTAGAGCGCAAACCGTGCAACCACATGCAAAACAATTAAAAACTAAATGAAATTTCATGTACATATATTGTATGCTAACTAACAAGGAGGATCCCTTTCTGGGTACCAGCAGATTTCAATGAAATTTGGATATGTGATAGAGGGGAAAAAATTAAATAACTTTCGGTTCTACATATATATCTGCCCAAATTGATAATTAGGGGTAAAAATAACCCTGACAACTTTTTAAATATTTTAAGTTCGACATTTTGTAGATCTTAAATATACCTTTCATTTTATATCCAATCTGTATAAATTTCCGGGGAACAAAATACAAAAAAAAATAATAACGGTGATATTTTTAATCGCACTTTTTAACGCTCAAATATGAGATTTAGCCGCTAAAAAGGTGATACCAAATATAGATTAGCCTAGTATAGAAAACTCTGGAATTTTCTGTAAGAAAATATCCCGAGAAACGGGATTTACCAAACACGTCAATCTGGTAAAGTAACACTACATTTAAGTATACACCACAGCACTATAATGTTAAATGTCATAAAAAATGTTAATTGTTATAATCATAGATACTGGAGGCTTCTAGCATGGTCTACATCCTGGCAGTTAACTATAAAAGCTCGAACTTAACAAAGGAAGTTGAAGTTGTACATTGACAATTGTGCGGTTTAGTTGCGCTAAGTTAGTAAGTAGCGTATTAGAGTTGGTATAGCTAATTGCGCTTTAGACTGTGTATAGTGAGTTGCGCATAGAGTTTGTGTGTGTGTTAAACTGTTGTATATAAAGTAATAGAGTGTTAAATAAAAAAAATTTATTTCAAATGTAATATTAATTAATAAATGTTATTTTAATTGCAAAGAGCACCAACCCGGTTTATCGAAAGGAGATAAACCAACGTTTTTAAAAATTAAAAACGTAACAATACTTATTTTTTCTGTCATCTCTATTACATATGTAAATTGCATTCAATTCTGAGTGAACCACATTCGGAGACCTTCCTTGTAAGTAGAGATATCACTGGTTAGTTTGGAAAAATGGTTGGAGCAAAAGTTTGAATTGATTTTTAGCGGTTTTCGATATTTGTTTTTTTTTTTTGTAGGCATATTATATTTTTTGTATTAAAATAAACAAACTATACACGAAATAGTTTTAAGTGATTGTTTTGAAATTTTAAAGATCAACAATACGAAATCTAGCATCCTAAAATGGAAATATTGCGAGTCCGTTTAGATAAATGAATTTTTGTACCAAATAGTGGCTCTATAAAATATTAAGTTTTAATCTACACAGTGAATTTATTGAAGAATGAATTTTGGTACTAATTGGTGACCCTATTGAGAAATGAATTTTGTACTATTTTGGTATTACTTAAAAATAGTTGAATTTTAAACTGAATTTATTTAAAATTGTATTTATACAAATAAAATAATTTCTGTACTAAATAATATTTCATCTTAAGAATGGATTTTGGTATTAAACAGTACTTTCATATTTTAAATAATGAATTTTAGTATATTATAGGGGAAATATTAAGAAATTTGGTTTTAGTACATTATATACTCCATTAAAGTAATATATGTAATTTCCCAGCAAAAAAGAGATGCCGAAGTAGTAGAAAAAGCACTACAATTGATGATCTAGATGTACTTCTTTTTTAATGTAAACACTAATGATTTTAACATTGATTTGTCATAGGAGAGGAGTACTCCCACTTCAATATTTTTTCAATACTTTTTGAACGAGTGCCAAGGAAGCTCTTCTTCACCAATTAAAAGTTAAAAAAAATTCTTCACAAAAAAAAATTATATTTTTTTTATTTTACAAAACTTTTTTTATTGCCGCCACCGGGTATCGAACTTGCGACCTCACGATTGCTAGTTTAGCGCTCTACCGCTGAGCTATTCTTTGATATAAAGTTGACTGGCATAAAAACACCACTTTTTTACTGCGATATATTGTTCCCCAATTCTCTTTAATAAAAGTACTTATTAAACAAGTGTAAAAGGTGCACTCCAATTCAATATTGTTTTCAGTACTATTTTTACAGGTGCATAAAATTCAATTTCTCACCATTTTCTTATATATACATATTTTTAAAAATTTTATAATTTAATTAAAATTAAAAAAATATTGAATTTAAGCAAATTAATTATAAAAATTAAAAAAAATTAATAGAATATAAAAAATTGTAAAATATTGGTTCCACCGGGAATCGAACCCGCGACCCTATGTTTAGAAATGACAAATGATACCAAAATCACTTTTTACGATCACTTTTAGAGCAATTACTCTTTCGAAGCAATACTTAAGTGATTTTTTGGATGTTGTTCAGAAGTAATTTTCAAAAAGATGTAAAAATATACTGATATAATATAACGGATACTGTAGAAGCAATGAAAGAAGTGATTTTTTGAAGTTGTTTAGAATAACTTCTAAAAAAGATGTAAAAACGGATACTTGTGAAGCAGGGAAAAAAGTAGTTTGTAAAGCATTACTTCCAATTTTTTTTTCTGTGAAGTTACAAATATATAACGATTTAAAACAAAATTTTGAAGTATGTAAATAAAACCGCAGTTTAAGACTAAACCGGAGAATAAATAAACCCTCGACTTAGAGCTATATCGAAATGTATTACTAAACATAACCACAATTTAGTACTAAATTGAAATTCAGTACGAATCTAAAAGCACTTTTAGTACTAATTGTAAAAACACGTTTTAGTACTAAATCAATATTAAGTTCTGAATAAAGCCACGATTTACAACGGAATCAAATTTCAATTCAAAATGAAGTCACGATTTAAAAACAAACCAAAATTTTGTACTAAAAAAACCACGAATTAAAAAATCAAAATTTAGTACCAAATTAAAAGTTTGGATTAATAAAAACTACGATTTGGTACCAAATCGAAAGATGTATTTTACCACCATTTAGTACAAAATTGCAATTTCGGTTTTATATAAGCACGTTTTAGTATTTAATTAAAACTATGGCATGACTAATAAAGGCTGGTTTACACTATAATATTTTCGGAAAGATTTTGCAACCTTGCCTATATGTTTTGCATGTGTACTAAAATCGTACCGAAAATCTTATAGTGTAAACCAGCCTTAAAGGCTATTTTACATTATAAGATTTTCGGAAAGATTTTTCAACTTTGTCTATACACTCACAATATTTTTTCCTTAAAATCAACCGAATATGTACATTAAAACAATTGAAAATAAGTTAAAAAAAGGACTACCAACTTTTCGTTCAAAACAGTTGTATTTTGTCGTTTATTTTTAATTGTTAATTTATTAACTGGCAAAGTTGGTAAAAATAATAGATTTCTCGCTTATTTTAAAATGAATCGTATTATAACAACTGATTGTTTTTAATAGAAAATTTTGATTGAATATTTTAATTTCTACCGAAAGTCCGTATTTTGTGTATTTTGTTTATTGAATGACTGATAGAAAAAGTTAAAAAATATATTTCTTTGGTATTTAACTACTTATTCAATTGAAACAACTTTACTGATTTACTTTTTAAACAACTGTTGAACTTTTACGGTAAAGTTATTGTGAGTGTATGTATTGCATGTGTACTAAAGTAAAATCGTACCGAAAATATTATTAGTATAAACTACCTTAAACTATACATACTACTTAAATTAGAATTATGGCTTTTAAATAACAGTTTAATACTAAATCGAAATTTCGGCTTAACTAAAACCATGATTTATTACTTAATCATAATTACAGCTTTAATAAAACCACAATTTAACATTTTAAGTTTAAAATTGGTATAAATTTTCCTCAACACTAACTCATCATTATTCCAAAAATATGCATCATTTAGTAAATAAAACGTATTAAAAACTCCAACTACTATTGACTATTGTATATTTGTGCGTTTGTGGGAAAATAAAAGCACATCTGGCGTTCAAAACTGTTTAAATATGCGTCTGGTTTTGTGGTCAACAAACAAAAAAAAATTGCAGAAAATTATACAGGCATAGATAGATTTTTCAATATTTTGTTAGAAATATAAGCGAAAACAAAATTAAATGAATATACCATTAGAATACGCAAAAATTCAAAATACAAGAGTTCAGGGATAAATTTTCAAAAGAATATTTTAAATGTGCTAAAACGGAAAGCCTGCTACGCTGGCCTGTATAAAATTTTTGTGAAGGAGTTTTAATATAGACAATTATCATATAAAACTAAACTATGTATATGGTTAAAAGCCATGGATAATTTTGTGAACAAAAACAAAATAATAATTAGAGATAGAAAATATTTTTTTATAAAATGGATAATATACATGTCTATAGGAAAGGCCAAAATGACAACCACGAACACATTTGTTGCATATGTGTATGTATTAGGGTAATCAGTCGATTAATCGTTATTCGATTAATCGAAAAATTTTGCTCAAAAATTGTTCGCATAATTTAAAATGACCATATTTCAAATAACGAATAATTCGAATAATTTGATACGATTAACCGATTAATCGAAATTGGTAAAAAATTAATAAAATGTTTAAAAATATATATTTTTTATTAAAGTAAATATGGGATTTTATTAAAAATTATTTAACAAATTGTAAAAAACTTCTGAAATATCAAAGAAAAAATAAAACCCCCAACAGTAGTGAGCACTCTGCATTCATAACATCCTTTAGCAAAGGATATTATCCCAATCCATAGGATTCGAATTAATAAATAGCAAATTAAAGGTGTTTTTTATTTGAAAAGTAAAACAAAGAAATTTACAAATAAGTTGTTAACAAGATTATAGACAAAATTAGTATTTATGAGTTCTAAATAATGTTTAATGAGAACTAAATAACCTGTTATATATATGAGCTTTTCAGAGCCCAATTCAGCTAACTCTGCTAGAAACAAATTATTTGAACGATTAATCGATTAAATTAAAATTTCGATTAATTGAATACCCTAGTATGTATACGTTTAAATGGATTTTTTATGATGTACGTGTTTTCATGATCTCAACTTTAAGCCTAAATTCATGACAGCTTTATATGTATGATGACTGTGACTATATGCATAGTTAGTATAGTATGTTGTTGCATAGTTAAGAATTGAGTTGATGTTACGCATTTTAATGAAGTTTGAAGAACGACAAAATACATAATCAAGCAAATATTGTACTACTCTATACATATACTACTGTCAATGAATGAATGAGGGAGTGAGTGAGTGAGTGACTAAACGAATGAGAATGACTGATAGGGAAGGTATGCCAATTGATATCCCGCTTTAGTACTAAATTCGGAATTAGATTTTAACAACACTACGATTTAGTACTATATTCGGAATAAGGTTTTAATAAGACTTCAATTTAGTGCTAAATTTGGATTTAGATTTTAATAAAACTACGATTTAGTACTAAATATTCGAAATAAGGTCTTTATAAGATTTCAATTTAGTACTAAATTCGGAATTAGATTTTAATAAAACCATGATTTAGTACCAAATTCGGAACAAGGTTTTAATAAATCCACGAGTTAGCCCTAAATTTGGAATTAGATGTAAATAAAACTACCGTTTAGTACTAAATTCAGAATTAGATTTTAACAACACCACGATTTAGTACCAAATTCGGAATTAGGTTGTAATAAAACCATGGTTTAGTACCAAATTCGGAACTAGATTTTAACAAAACCACGATTAAGTACCAAATTCGGGATTAGGATTTAATAAAACCACGATTTAGTACTAAATTCGGAATAAGTTTCAATAAAGCAGCGATTTACTGCTAAATTCGGAAATAAGCTTTAATACAACTACGACTTAGTACTAAATTCGGAATTAGGGTTTAAAATTACCTCGATTTAGTACTAAATTCGGAATCAGGGTTTAATAAAGCTTTGATTTAGTAGTAAATTCGGAATTAGGTTTTAACAAAACCACGATTTGGTACTGAATTCGTAGTTAGGTTTTAACAAAAGCTCGATTTAGTACTAAATGCGGAATTAGGGTTTAATAAAACTTTGATTTAGTAGTAAATTCGGAATTAGGTTTTAGCAAACTACTAAATGCGGAATTAGGGTTTAATAAAACCACGATTTAGTACTAAATTTGGGATTAGGTGCTAATAAAACCACGAGTTAGTACTAAGTTCGGAATTAGGTTTTAGCAAAACCACTATTTAATACTAAATTCGGAATTATGTTTTAATAAAATCACGATTTAGTACCAAATTCTGAATTAGCCTTAACAAAACCATGACTTGGTACTAAATTCATAGTCAGGTTTTGACAAAACCACGATTTAGTAATAAATTTGGAATTAGATGTTAATAAAACCACGATTTAGTACCAAATTCGGAATTAGATTTTAACAACACTACGATTTAGTACCATATTTGGAATTAAGTTTTCATAAAACCACGACTAAATACCAAATTCGGAATTAGATTTTAACAAAACCACTATTTAGTACTTAATCAGGAATAAGCTTCAATAAAACCACGATTTAGTACAAAATTTGGAATTAAGATTAATTAAGATCGATTTTGTAGTAAACTCGGAACCTGGGTTTAACAAAACCACGACTTAGTACTAAATTCAGAGTTAGGTTTTACTAAAACCACGATTTAAAACCAAATTCGCACCTAGGTTTTAATAAAACCACGATTTAGTACTAAATTTGGGATGAGGTGCTAATAAAACCACGATTTAGCATTAAATTCGGAATTAGATTTTAATAAAACCATGACTTAGTACTTAACTGGAATTTAGTACTGAATTGGAATTTAGTTTCTAATAAAACGACAATTTAGTACTAAAGTGGAATTAAAGTTTAATAAAACCAGTACTCCAACTTTAACATTTTTTCAGTACTTAAGAGCAAAGGCAGCTCTTTTTCACCAATTAAAAGTAAAAATAAAATTCTTCCCAAAAAAAAATATTTTTTATTTTACAAAAGTTTTTATTACCCGGGTATCGAACTTGCGACCTCATGATTGCTAGTCTATCTCTCTACCGCTGAGCTATTTTTTGATATGAAAGTTGACTGGCATAAAAATACCACTTTGTCATTGTGAGATATTGTGCTTTATTCTCTTCAATAAAAGTACCTTTTAAACAAGTGCAAAAGGTGCACTGCAGTTCAGTATTGTTTTCAGAACTATTTTTATAAGTGCATAAAAAGCAATTTTTCATCATTTTTATTTTATATACATATTTTTAAAAAAATTAAAAATTAAAAAAATATGAAATTTAAACAAATTAATTATAAATATTAAAAAAAATAAAATAAATAAAAATAAAAAAACAAATAAATAAAAATAAAAATAAAAAACAAATAAATAAAAAAATAGTGGTCCCTTCAGGAATCGAATCCGCGATCACCTGTTTAGAAATACCAAATGATACTAAAATCACTTTTAGAGCAAATTAGATTTAGAAGCAATACTTAAGTGATTTTTTGGATGTTGTTCAGCAGTAATGCTAAAAAAGCTGTCAAAATATACTAACGGATACTTTGGAAACAATAAAAGAAGTGATTTTTTTAAGTTGTTCAGAATTACTTCTAAAAAGCAGTAAAAATACACTATCGGATACTTGTGAAGCAGTGAAAGAAGCAGTTTATAAAGCATTACTTTAAATTTTCTTTTTCTGAGATGTTGATGAAATTTGGTACACCGACTAATATCGGTCCAAGAACGAAACTTAATTTTGGTTTAGACCTAGTACCCATATAAAGGCCCTCTAAAAATTGACTCTTATATTTGTAAGCTACGGTTCTTAATTATGAATATGTGACCTTCTCCGAGAAAAGGGACCTAGTGTGTCAAAAAACGGGTTTCGATAAAATTGAGAAAAACATTAAAATTTTATTTTTAATTTAACTTAAAATGCGTTCTTCTCAAAACTTTATTTTCACACACTAGGTCCTTTTTCTCGGAGAAGGTCACATATATTACTATAAAATGTTGTTAAGTTGATTTACATGGGCCCAAGAACAAAGCCTATTGGTTTCAGATATAATCGATTCGCCTTTGGATCTAGCGCACATATGGATTATAACCTAACCTAACATTAGTCAAAATTGAAAATTCATACTAATTTAATTTTGCCACAAGTCCATTTAAACCCATTTAAATTCCGAAACACAACATTAGTTGACTTTCAACTTTTTTACTCGTTTTTTTATTGGAAAAATTCTTAACAGAATTTGAGGATTTATGCATGAAAAATATCGCAGAACTTTAAAATGTTCGCATAGAAGAAATAATTCGGAATTTGGGAGATCTGATAAAACCAATTTTCGTAGTTACGATTATTTAATGCTTTTACCTAAAAGAAAAATACAATTTTTCAAACAAACGGGTCTGCCGGACCGTTCCTTATTAAAAGTTATAAAAAAGTCTGATATGCCGACTGTATGATACTCTATACCACAGTACAATTTGTGTCATATTCTGAGAAGCGTATCAAATTCCAGGATGGTAATTTCAGTTAACGGTTCCATAAATATAGTGAAATATAAACACTCATAGAAATAAATCTGTAAAAATAGCAGAAAAAATTACTAAAAATTAGTTAAAAATAATTTAGCATTTTTTTCTGCAGCATCATTTTTAACTAATTGTTAGTAGTTTTAACTAAATTTTTTGCGGACTTTTTCTATTAGTGTAATAGTAGATGTAATAAAAAGTAGTTGCTACAACCAAATCATTCAGTTGGCAAGAAATTCGATTGTGACAATAAATATGTTTGCTGACAAAAAAAATTATATTTTTCGAGTTTGTTTCAATCTTTTAGTTTCGATTCTAATGACAAATTTTCTATTTTTCGCAAGTATGTCAAATTGCATTTTAATCTACCTAAGTATTACCCCCGGCATACTTTCCCTTCTAAGAGACTTTATGTATGAATAAATTGTTTTGGTGTATTGGTCACATATATCACAAGAAGGTTTCTCAACCGAACCACATTATATATGGTCTGGCAGAGTCGTATATAGCAGATGGTTTTATAATGTAACAATAGTTTTGTTTATTTTGCCATTTAATAAGGTTTAAGTTCAATAACCTACACACCTATTATTAAATAACTGCCAAACACCCCATAAATAGAATTTTTGTGAAATTTATGTTTATTTTTGGCACAAAGTTTGTTTAAATATTTCACACCTTATTAAGTCACACGTTTAGTCCAAGTGCCCTAAAAACACGACTTCGTTAAGGAATTTCCGTTTCTATTTTTAAACGAAAATTTTTGTCTTAATTCCAAAAAAAAAAGAAAAGAACAAAATCTTGTTATCTAATTGGATTAATTTAAATGTTTAAACATTAGCACTTACTGGATGTTACAGGGATTTTTTTTTTTTTATTTTGTTCGTTGGAAATGATAATAATCAGTCAAGACATTAAATGTTTAAAAATACTTTAATTTTTAACTTTGTAACATTTGTCTTTCATACCTCTCCCTCACTCTCTCTCTCTGTCGTTCATGATTTGTAGTTAATTTGCTAAAAAGCTTTTTTCTTTTTGGAAACTTTTTATTAAACGAAAAGACGACATTTCGGAAACGGCGGAAAAGGAAATGACGTCATCATTAACACGCACACAAACTCATACTAGAGATGGATAACTACTACTACAAAATAATCTGCTGATAAACAGTAATATATACTCCTACTTTATGTAGCAGAGGAGATAGAGACCGAGTGTAACAAAAAAAGTTGGCATCATTTTGAATAATTTAATAAAGTCAAGGAAGGAAAAGGGCAGATATTTTTTATTTAACAACAAAATAAAAAAGTAGGTGAAAATTATATAAAATAAGTTCATATTAAAATCAGTGCACTCATAGAAATAAACCTGTAAAAATTAGTCTACTAATATTTTAGCAAAATTTTATGCAGATTTTACGGTATAATTTGCCACTTTCAATTAACTAAGAGTTAATTTTAACTAAAATTCTGTAAATTTAGGTTTTATTTTTGCTGTATTTATTTTACTATTATTTAGCAAAAAAAAATGTGCTAATTAAAGCAGTTTTTTCGGCAACATAATTTTTTACAAATTTTTAGTTGCTTTTTCTGCTATTGTTACAGATTTATGTATTTATGAGTGTACTACTGCTGGTAAATTTCAATATAAAAATCACAATAAAACCTTCCGACTGATATATAAATATTAAGAACTTTGAGTAAAAAAAAGCACACAGTGATTTAGAATTAAATTGGAAAAATATTTGTTAAATTTTCAAATAGATTTACTGTTTCAACCGGATTTTTTTTTTTACAAATTCGAATTAGCATTAACCCTAACTAGCAAAATGCCAGTAAATAAACATCCGCAATTACAATACACGGTGGACATTCAAGCGTAGTACCTTGCAGGCAACGATGTGGAATTGTTGCACAAAACAAACCATTTTGGTCTGGTCAAAAGTGGAAACACAAGTGAAATACGACAAACATTGGCAGCAGCATTTTACATAAACAACAAAAGGAAAACGTTGTTTTTATACTGGTGGTGGGAAATGCAAGGAAATAAGGTAATTTAAGGTAAAGAGGAAATTAGTAAATATTTTCCACACAAAATATAATTCTTTAAATTTTAAAGTTAGATAATACATATTGCACTTGCAATTCTACAATATTGGTAATATTTACAATTTTTATTTTGGTATTTTAACTACAAAACATGTTGCCCATAAAACTTTTGAATTGTATCAATTAAATCTACATTCATATCAATTACATTATACGAGTACACGTGTGGGTCATCTCTACCTTTACGGACCGATTGCAGATAAATTCAACGTTACTGGACCCATAAGGATTCATTTGTATTATTAATTTTTTGTTGTAAACTTTATACAGGATAAAACGTGTGGCCTACAACTAAAGTGTCACAATATGTTACATAAAATATCAATAAGAGGATGTGGTTACTTCAAGTAGCAATAGCAAGGACAATAAAATGCATAAATATTTTATTACACATGGACATGAGGAGTGATATTGAAAAAAAAAACAATTTAGATTATCATGAAATATAATGGCAAAAGTGATATGATTTAAACACTACACAGCCAAAAAAAAATTTAGCCAAGTTTTAATTAAATAAATTGCTAAGTCGATTAAAATATTTGTAGATTCAATTAAAAAATTAATGAAATAAAAAATCAATAAAGAAATTTTTATAGAAATAAAATGTTACACTAACAGAAAAAGTCTGTAGAAAGTTTAGTGAAAACTAGTAAACATTTTTTTCAATTTTATTTTATCGGGATATTCATTAATTGCATTAAAGGAATTAAATATGCTAAAAATCCCAAACGTACATATTTAACAAATTGTGAAAAATAATCCGTTGTAGGCATGTCCCTATCCGGATTTCATTCTTGCCTACGGAATTAGTTAAAAATTACCTTGCAGAAAAAAATGCTAAAATTAGCTGATTTTTTTCCTAAATTTTAGTAAAAGAATCAAAGAAATAACTGTTAAATTTACAGAATTTTATTTATATTTGAATTCAATTTTTGTTAATTATAGAAAAAAACAATTTAACCTGCTAAAACTCAGCAAAATTTTTTTGCAAATAACATGAAAAACAATTACGGTGTTTCGACAATGGATTCTGGTAGAGGAGACCAAAAAAATATACGTGTGTCGGCATTTTAAAAGATCACATCGGAATTTTATTTTTGGGGGTGGTTAAAGTTTCCCCCCTTTGCCCTGTTCGTGCAGCATATCGTTATATGAAACTATATGTTCTTTACATCCGAGGTGTAGGGTATGTTCAGCAACTTTGTTAAAAATACTAAGGCAAATATTTTTGTGGAACATATTAACCCTCTTACTCCCCCAAATAACGGTAATTTTTGGCTCTATTCTAACAAATCGTAAAAAACACCCCTAAAAAGGGGAAGGGCGGGGATGAAATGATCTACAAAAATGTTGGCCATAAAATTTTACTATATATGTTAGAACACACCAAAGCCCAAAACCTAACACAAACAGAAAAAAACCAGTCAAATTCAAAATTGCCCATTGAGGGTTAATTTAGTTATTGTTCACATATGTAGGTCATCCCATCTCTGACGAAAAGGTTTGACACACAACTATAGAATACTTTTGTATCTATGTCACAATGACTTAAGTTTTGTTGTTCATGTTCTTCTTCATTCTTTTTATCATTATCTTTTTGCCACTCAAAATTGCCATAAGGGAACTTAGTACCTAATTTCGTAAAACACTTGGGTGAAGTGAAGGGAACTTTCAATGTAAATTGTTTTTGTAACAAAAACAATTTCTATAGAAATAACGCAACACTTCACCGAAGTGTTTTAGAAAATTACCCCCTTAATCTTCTTCGGTTTTTAATTGTCCCACAAAGGAATTTGTAAGAATAAAAATGCCTGACTGTTTGGAAAAACTTGACTGCTTTTGCTATGTCTGCGGCAAGCATACCCTTAAGGAATGCAAGCTTTCATTTTTCAATAGTAAAGTGGAGAATATATATAAAGTTTTTTCTAGAGCTGATTTATAGGGAGAAGAAGAAGAAGAAAACATTTTTATTGAAAAATTTAACAGACACAAGGGAAAGTTTATTTTGAACTGGAAGTTTTTCCAGATGAGCCATCGGTGCCAAAATATATCTGCCGAAATTGCTACAACGGCTTCATGCTGTGGTCTTACAAATTTGCTGAATATACCCTACACATCAGATGTAAAGAACACATAGTTTCATATACCGATATGCTGCACGAACAGGCCAAAGGAGAGAAACTTTAACCCCCCCCCCCTAAAATAAAATACCGATGTGTTCTTTCAAAACACCTCTAACAGAATCCATTGTCAGAACACTGTAATTTTGGAAAAAGTTCGAAATTGTTATACAGTGTAATTAGTAGACTAAAAAATCACAAAAAAAAAATAAAATTTTCAGTTTTTTTCGGCTAAATTTTTTTTATTTTTAATACAAATAAAAATGTAGCCTTCTGAAATCAGCAGTTCACTACATTTTTAACGAATATTTCTCTTGATTTTAGCGGAATAAACTACTATTTACATTCAACTAAACTTAGTTTAAAAATAACAAAACTATATCTACAGTAATAGGTTGTTTTTGCTATTTTCAGTCTATTAATATTTTGCAAAATTTTCTACAGTACAATTTGTCATTTTAAATTAACTAAAAGTTAACTCAAATATAACTAGAATTTACAAAAAAAAAAAAAATAGGTAAGTTTTAGTTATATTTGAGTTATAATACCTATAACTAAAATTTACAGAATTTTTTTTGTAAATTTTAGTTTTTTTTAGTCTACCCCGTTTAGACGTTAATCTTGTAAAGTTGGATTAACTGCTTAATCAAGCACTAAACAAGATTAAACCCCATTTTAATATTTTTGATTAACAATTAATCCAACTTTTCAAGTGATTACTATTTCTAAACGACTGTGTGTTCATGCTACTAATTGTATGCAACATTGCTTTTTGTTATAAAAACGGTTGGCAACACTAAAAAACACACACACAAAGTCAGATAAAAATTAACGTTAAAATAATGCCGCAAATATATTTTGGCGCTATCGACAAATATGTTGCTAACTCCGACATTTTCCATGTTCATCATGTGCCTTGGTATTTTAACTGACCGAGTTAAAATTTTAACTGTCAAGTTAATCTTTTGATTGTCAAAAAAAGCATGTGTCTAAGATCAAGATTAAAAAGTTGGATTAACCTTAATCAAGTAGATTAATTTTTCTGTCTCAACGCACTATATTGTAAAATCTACAGAAAATAAGATCAAATATGACAAATTTTAAATAAAATTCACAATTTATTTTACAACAAATGAAGAAAAAACTTATGAAAAAAACTTTCCTAGAACCAATGGTTGATAATAAATGCATTTTCAAGTGCTTTCAAGCACTATCATCAGATTGTCTTTATGGGGTTCTCTCTAGGTTATAATGTATGTTATGATTTTTGTATTTACCTTAAAAATCCAAAGTGAAAAACGTTACGAGAAGTAAACTCAAACATTTTTACTTAGTTACTTTATGTATTAAAACGAAAACCACATGTTTTTTTTTACAAAGCTATTATTTTTCTGCATGTTATTTTAATTCTTTTGTGATTTTTTAGTCTACTAATTATTTAGCAATATTTTGTGCTGATTTTAGCAGGTTAAGTTGCTATTTTCTTTTAACTAAAATTTAACTCAAATATAACTAAAATTCTTATTTAATAGTTAATAGTATTTAATAGTTTTATTTTTGCTGTTTCTATCTTGCTAATATTTAGCAAAAATTATCTGAAAATTTTAGCAGTTTTTTTATGTAAGGTAATTTTTAACTAATTGTTAGTAGTTGCAACTAAAATTTTTACAGACTTTTTTCTATTAGTGTAGGTGTTCCCACCAGTATTGCTAGGTTTATTAGACATAAAATCGTCAAAGTCGTCATAGCGTTTCGAAAAATCGTCAAAAACCGTTTAAAATCGTCAAAATAAAATCTGTTTGTGTTATAAGAACCCTGAAAACTTAAGAAATAATGTAAAAATTATCCTTTTTTAATAATTTCGCGCTTCTTCGATTAAATATATTTAATAAAACATTTATAAATATCAAAATTTTAAGAAATACCACCAAATTTCAGGCTTCAAAATACTTAATCCATATGTATTTTATAGTCATTCTTCCCTACATTAAAAATTGAGATTCATTACAGTATTAGAACAGAAGGGCTGAGTTCCAAAACGTCATTTGCAATGCAACTGAAAAAAGTCATGCATTCGTAAACGCAATTGATGCGCATATAAAAAGCAAACTGTGCATCACAAATGTTGTTGATGCTTTGTTGACATGTTTTTATTACAAAGTAAGCAACACACTTGTTTGCTTTGTATCGAAACAGTAGTAAAACCGCAAACACTGCAATGTGTTTTGACGTTTAGGAACTCACCCAAGTTTTATACAAAAATTTACAGATTTTTTGTTATTTTTCCTAAAAGCTTTGTACATTTTAATATAGGTATCTTAAAGCAAAATTTAAATTTTTGCAATAAATTAAAAATTATGATGCACTTGAACGGATTTTTCTATTTTTTGTAAATATAATTTTAACGAGACTTTCAATGTCAATACTTTCTATCTCAAATTTAGAAATATTTTCCAAAAATCGCAAAGAAGAAGAACAATTTTCTGATTTTGAAGCAATTTTTGTAATTTTGCGATTCTGCGTAATTTTAAAAACTACTAACATGATTTAGAGATTGAGACATCATCGTATTTATCGTCAAATCGTCATTTGGCTATTTTTGATAGTAAAAATCGTAAAATATCGATAAATCGTCAAACCTGGCAACACTGCTTTCCATAGCACTTAACCACACCGAAATAAAATAACATAACGGGGCTATGAACTTAAAAACGCTGCAACAAAGTTCGCCAATCCTTCATCAGATGGCACGCTAAGATTTAACATCTCGCGTAATTGCAGTGTTGCCATATTTTAAGCCTTTCATCATAACTTTTCACGTTAATTAATAGGGGGAATTTCCTTAAATTCGTAATTTTAAAGCCCCAGTCGAACCAACTTTGTATTAAATCCATAAAGTATATCGTGTTACTCTAGATTATCATTTAGCAAAATGGGTGTAGGGTAGTAAAAACTATTTTCAAATATGTTTTGTGGTTAAAGTTACAAAAAAAAACCAAAAAGGAAAAGGAGATAGAAAATTGTTTTGTGGCATTTCTATTTCTGAAAACAAAAATTATTGTTGATGTTTAAGTTCACTTATTCATGTTGTAACATGCACTGTTACTGTACAACATACAACTATTGGTACTGGTAGTGTCCATTTGTCACAATACAAGCCAGCGTTTTAAGAGAATTAATTGAAGGAAAAGGAAAATGGCACAAATTTTCATTTAGTTAAATTACTTAAAAGGAAAAATCTGGACTTTTAAAACAGAAAATATAATTAAATGAAATTAAAAAATGTTTTAAAATCTTTGTTATCTCAAAGATCCATTGTAGCAGTATTGAGTGGTATGTCCTCGTTTAAAAAATCACGGGTTAGGCATTTTGAGGTCAATTGAGTGGTATGTTGTCGTTTAATTAGCCGCGGGACTAGTTCTTAGATTATACAATAATTGTCACTGCTTAACTAAGCATAATACCAAATTATACCAGTCCTGTGACAAGTCCTGCCTTAACCAGTTACGGGCAATTGACCCCTCATTCCCGCTAGGTAAGTAACAAAAATTTATTGGTTTATTGGTCATAACTAAAATCAATAGGCTTTATCCTTGGGCCGCTATAAGTCGGTGCACCAAATTTCATCAAAATATATTAATATTTGAGACCTGCATCATGCGCACAAGAATACTATGTAAGTGACATCATCAAGTCGAATAAAAAGTGGGTATCGGTCCAATATTTTTTGGTGTTCCAAATATCAGCACAAATTCAATATAAACGTAGTGGTGTAGGGTAAAAAATAAAATTTTCTTTGGCTTTTCTTAATATAACACAAACTTAAAATATTTATTGGTCCTTCGGAAAGCCAAGGATTTGGATGAAAATAAATTTTCTACAAGCCAAACTGTGTTTAATGTGAAAGTCTAAGTTTGTAACGTTATTTAATTTGTTTTTCCAATGAGTTTGCTATTTTCATTGAAAACACTGATTAGTCCTTCGAACCGGATAAAGTTTTTAAATAATTAAATAATTAAAAAAGGTGGACTACTCCGAACTTATGTGTACTACTCCAAAAATTTAAAACTCTTCTCCGGATCTAAAGATGAGTATTTGTATTTAATGGACATGTAAAAATCATTAAATATGGTCCTTCGAACCAAAGTCACTTACAATATGTAACTCTGTAAGATATATGTTTGAAACTTTGAAATTTTAACTGCATTTATATTGTAAACACTTATTGGTCCCTCGAACCTTAGATTTTTTTATTTTTAAAACTATTAATGAATAAATTTCTTTTTTGTTCTGTTTTACAAATAAAAATCTAACCATGTACATAACTAAGTTCTGTACAATTGTCAGAGGGGACTGCTACTTCAGTTGGCAAAAGTGGTCAGTAAAAATATATTCATTCGTATAAAATATCGTTATTTCCTTTTTTTTCCTACTATTTTTTAAATGCATCAGAATTGTTGAAGAGTAACATTTATGTATTTTTCTCGAAATTCACATAAATGAATGTATGGTTTATGGAAGCATATATGTATGACCGACATGACCTTTGGCAGTTTGTAGCCTGTAGGGAATTAGTGGTGTTTGTTAGAAGAAGTGGCACAATTTACTGAACGTACAATATTTGTTTAAAGTTTATATTGTTATGTTTTACAACAATTAACTATGTAAACAAACATGTTATTTTTTTGCAGTTTCTTCTTGTTTAATATATTTTTTTTTTTTTTCAAAAAGCGACACTACAAATGGGAGTAATTTAGTTGATGTTAGAGAGACACAATGATTGATAAACTAAAGATAAATATGGGATTTTTAAGAATTTTTTTCCAGCAAGACTGAAGTAACGTTTAATGAATGGAAAATAAATTGCGCAATATATATTTGCAAATATTTGTTAGAAAAGAAGATGCGAAATTCCTTAAAGAATTTATGTAAAAATATTATAATATGCCACTATGGGACAGAACATAAAAACCAATATTGGCTTTAAATAGGAAATGGTTTACTACTTTACTTGCAGAGTGTCTTGTCAGAGACCAAAAAGTCTTAATTTACAAATTCAAAGAAGTATGAATATATTTTCGGCAGAAAGTTAATGTGTATACCAGTGTACCTTAGAAAAATTTTTTACAAAAACGATATATGGGGGATAGGCGATTCTATGCTTTAAATCAAATTTTCGTTTGTAGACATATTTTTTCCTAAATACTGAATATACCCAATCAGAAAAATACAAACGGGAGAGCGATGGCAAAGCACTTTAACAGGTGGTACAAGTACTGGCAAAAAGTGCTGTTCAAAAAGCCCCGGAAAAGCACTGGAGAAACAAAATTTTTAAACATTGGCAAAACCAGGGGGTCTGGAAATATCTTTTCCAAAATAAAATTAAAAAAATGTATTTGTATTTTTTTTTGGTCCTGCCGTGGTTTGAACCCAGGCCATCAGATTGGCAGACGATTGCTCTACCCACAGAGCTAACGACTCATATAATACTTGGTGGCTAAACACATAAATGAGTGATAACCGCTGGACAACTACTGGCTGTGCTAAAATGCTAGTACTGGCAAACAGTTTTTTGGAACTAATATGCCAGCGCTGGGAAATCAAAAAAAAATTTGGTCTTAAAGGAGCTTTTCACAAACAAAAAAATTGATTTTATAAAACAAAAAAATTTCTAAATTAAAAAATTCAAAAAAAAAATTTTCCTTGCAACCGGATTTGAACTCGGAAGCTTCTGACTACAAACCCTTTTTAACGAAGCGTCAGCATTTCTATAAAATCATTTCCTTACCAGTGAATTGACTCTTGTACCGCTGGCAATTTCTGACTAGGTAGCACTGGATAAGCACTGGTTGCAAACGTTGGCATAGCACTTTAAGCACATTCGTTGCCAGTTTTTTTTAAACCACCGAAATTTTTGTAAAACAAATACTGGCGAAATGATTTTTGCAAACGTTGGCAAAGCGCCCCAAATGAGTGTTCTGCCAGTCATTCATTTTTAACACCGCGATTATCCAATGGTAAAGCACGGCTTGGTTTTTTGTACAACTGGCAATTTCTGGCTGTGATGGTTTAGATGGTAACTGATCCCAGATCGCCAGATTGTTAGATTATCTAACTGAAAAATAAATTGCTCACGTATTACCTAGCGAAAAAAATTGTAATGCTTTACAAACTAGTTCTTTCACTGCTTCACAAGTATCCGTTAGTGTATTTTTACTGCTTTTTGGAAGTAATTCTAAACAATTTCAAAAAATCACTTCTTTCATTGCTTCCAAAATATCCGTTAGTATATTTTTACAGCTTTTTTAAAATTAGTTCTGCACAGCATCCAAAAAATTACCTAAATATTTCTTCTAAAGCATAATTGCTCTAAAAGTAATCCTAGAAAGTGATTTTGGTATCATTTGGTATTTCTAAACAGATGATCGCCGACTCGATTCCTGGAGCGACAAATATTTTTTAATTTTTTTTTTTATTTTTTTTTTTTTTATTTTTTTATTTTTTTTATTTTCTTTATTTTTTTTTTTAATATTTATAATTTATTTGTTTAAATACAATATTGCTTTAATTTTTCAATTTTTTAAAATATATAAAATAAAAATGATGAAAAATTGCTTTTTATGCGCTTATGAAAATAATACTGAAAAAAATACTGAATTGCAGTGCACCTTTTGCAATTGTTTAAAAAATACTTTTGTTGAAGAGAATAAAACGGTAGAGAGCTAGACTAGCAATCATGAGGTCGCAAGTTCGATACCCGATGGCGGCAATAAAAATACTTTTGTAAAATAAAATAAAAAAATAGAATTTTTTTGCGAAGAATTTTCTTTAAACTTTTGATTGGTGAAAAAGAGCTTCCTTTGAAGTCCTTCAAAAAATATTGAAAAAATGTTGAAGTGGGTGTACTACTCTTCTATGACAACTCAATTTTGAAATTATTAGTGTTTATGTTAAAAAAAAGTACATCTAGATCATCAATTGTAGTGGTTTTTCTACTGCTTCGGCATCTTTTTTTTCTGCTGGGTACTTAATACTGGTTCTTCTGATTACAAACACACTCTGTAGGCTGTGATTAACAAAACTTCAATTAACCACTGTCATCACTGTGTCGACCTGGGTGTATCTCGTTAAGAGGTGATTCTACTGGTCATAGCCTAAGTAGAGCGCTGCCGGTTCGATTACCGGTCATGACATACACACAAATTTTTTTCCATTTAGAGAGAAATCAACAAATAAAATTACTTTAATCAATTGACACATAAACTAACCACTGACGAGTCTTTAGATGAGACGAAACTGCGGCAGTTTGGTGATTCCCTTGTGTCTGTTAAATTTTTCAATAGAAATGTTTTCTTCTTCTTCTTTCTGCAAATCAGCTCTAGAAAGAGAAGTTAAAAGGCGCTTGCTGAGTTTTTTTATTTTTATTTATTTTTTTAAAACCTATTCATAGAGAATAGTTTTAATAGAGTTTCAATAGAACACTCAGGGAATTATGTTAGTAAAATAAACTGCATTTGCAGTTAAAAAACGTGCACTGTCATTACGGGTATGAATATTTTTTTTTTTTAATTTTATAAAAAAAACTTTTACAATTTTTATAAAATTATTTTTAGTTAAACTTTTTCATTAAGGGAATGAAATTTTTAATAAATATTACGAAATTTTTCATAAAATTTTATGAAAAATTGCATTAATTTAATGAAAACTTTTAATGGACGAATTCCAGTAAAACTTCATTGAATTAATGTAAAAATTCATTAATAGCATGCAGTTAATTCTCTAAGTGAGATAAGTTTATTTTCATTTATAAATTTTTTAACCCTTTGGCCAAGTTTGCTTTGCCAAAATGCTAAGGAAAACTACAAGTAATTGCTTTTTAAATTTAGCATTCCTCCCCAGAGATCTGTTTCAAACTGATGCACTATGGGGTGCAAATTGTAATAATGTTAATGTGAGCAACAAAGTAATGATTTATTTCGTCACTTCTCTCATCGGAAAGTTGTAGTACTTTTCATTTTATATCTTTTATGTCATTTATGTCCCCTTTAAAATGTATATTATTTACTAGTTTTCTTATTAGACAAAATGGCGTCTTATAAGTTTAACTACTACAGAGTAAAGCTATAAATTTGTGAAACATTACATGTGACCCATGAACATAAAAATACAGTTCTGAAACTTAACAAGTATTGTGTACTAGTGTCTTTTTATAACCCCACATAAAAGAGAAGGCGTTCTAACTACTGTACTAAACATCTTGTAAATTGTGCATCTGCAACAGCACCATCATCATCATTAGTCCCACACACATCAAACATCTATAAATATTGAGTTTTAAGTGCTTTTTGGAGAGAACATTTTAGTATTAAGAAACACTTAAGTTGTGTTACTATTACTCACTTGATGATGTTATTCATTGGTTTTATATGTGACATTTAAGCCACCATAGAGTCATCACTGGAAAATGGTGCAACATAAGGTCATTTTCTTAGATAGATACGGACATATATGAATGGTCACATTTACACATACATACTTACAATATGTATTGGTTTGTTAAATTGTAAATAGATGTAGTTGTCATTCTTATCTCTTTTTTTCATATTGTTGTTGTTGGGAATCTGTAATGGCCGAATGGTTGTTGATGTTACTACAATTCTGAATGCTTACTTAAAAAGTAAATAAATTGACTTTAAGGACAAAACAACTTCTAACAAGTGTCCCAGTAATAGGTTACATTACTATTATGGTTCTAATACAATAAAGTGTTAATATAATTGAAAGGAAGTAGTAAATTTACACCATTTACAAGGTGTAATGTAATTTTACACTATTGATTGAAAAGATTTATCAACTTTGATTTTAAATTGTTTATTTAAAATGATAAAATTTGATCTATTCTCGTGCGTCGCTGATTTAAATTTTAAAAATATTCATTTTGATAGAATTTATGGAAATTTCTGTATCTAATAGGAAGAAAATTTAAAAATACATACCTATAAAATGCTAATGAAGTTTATTAAGCTTAACTTCATTCATTGAAAAATCCTTGAATTTTATGCGAAATATTTATGTGTTATTAACATTTTCAATATTTGTTTTGTTTTTGGCATTTTTTTTTCCTTAATCACGTAAAACCTGTCAATCATATTTTGCTCATACCTTCAGTAACTAAACATTCAACCCATCATATATCCATTCAATGCATCAATACTATCCATCCATCCATATCAATTGCCCGTCTATCTGAATGTCTGTCCAATAACAATGTAACTGAGCATTAAAATAGTCACATATGGTTTGAAATCATAAATTGGCAAAAAAAAAAAAAATCTTTACAAAAAGTAATTAAATGAGGTTTAGCATAGTTGGATTCAAAATGCAGTAGCACAACACATTATCCATGCAGTTTCGCTTTTCTAATTGATATCAGTTCAATGTACAGCACACTTTATATAGCACACAAATAAATTATTAGCTTTAATCATCTTATTAATCGTACACAATTTTTAGTAATTGATAGTATTGTTAGGAAATTGGATTAGTCTGGTATAGAAAATTCTGGAATTTTATAAGAAAAATATCCCGAGAAACGCAATATTCTAATCCCGTCAATCTGGCAACACTACAGTTAATAAATTTAAGTATAATGTTAATTAATTGGGGGCTCTGCTATGAATAAAATAAGTGTTCCATAGTTTTAGTACCACTGGAATTTTCTACCAGTTCTACAACAACGGCCGTTAAACTATTAAGAGGTTGTCACTTAGTCGCGCATTAGCGTTTGTGTAGTCAGTCTATTGCATTTTAGCCTCGTATAGTGAGTTGCGCACTAGCGTTTGTATAGCTGTATGTGTTGTACTGTTGTGAACAAATAATAAAGTGTTAAATAAATAACATAAGCTCAATATCAAACAAAAGAGTGTATGGTTATTGTGATTCCAATAGAAAAGAAACCGGTTTATTTAAAGGAAATAAATCAACGTTTTTAAAAGGCAAAAATTTAATAGTATCATTTGCGTGATAGGTGCAAAATCAATTAAAATATAATTAATATTAACAATTTCATAATTGAAACTCGTTTTTAATTTTTTGTGTACAGTATTCTTTAAAGAAAATTCTATATATATTTTCTACGTGTCCTTTTTGTAAAGTTTGAGTTTTTTTTCTTTTTTTTCTTTTTTGTTTCTTTTTTTTTTTGTTTTCTTTTTTGTGTAAATTTATGATTTTGGACCACGTGTTTAGTACGATTCAAGTTAACTTGTTTATATTGAAGTCAGCAAATATCAACTTGTTTGACTTTCTACTCTTTTGTTTTCGCAGATTTTTATTACATTTGATGGATGACCATGTCATGGTACATAGAGAGTGGTTTATATTTTTCATCTTCTTTAACATAAACACTAACTACAATATTAACCAAAGTAAAAATAGTAACAATATTTGTATTGTTTTTTGGTTATTTATTTATATATGGAGAAGTTTTTATTTTTGGAACTATTTTCAAAAAAAAAAAACTTAATAATTTATGATAAGGATTGTGTACCTATATTTTTATGCGCGCAAAAGAACTTTGAAAGAATTCAAATAAGTAATATATTTCTTATGAACCCGTGATGATGTTAAAGGTAAACTCCAAATAGAATTCACAATTTATTTTACAACAAACAGAGAAAT
Source organism: Leucophora obtusa (assembly GCA_949987735.1). Lineage (NCBI taxonomy): Eukaryota > Metazoa > Arthropoda > Insecta > Diptera > Anthomyiidae > Leucophora > Leucophora obtusa. Next base: position 186,355,378 of record OX465298.1, on the reverse strand, counting down.
AGTTGACAATTAATGCATTTTCAAGTGCTACCAAGCACTCTCATCAGATTGTAGTTATGGGGTAATCTCTAGGTTATAATGTAGATAAAGGTAAACTTCACATTTATTCTAAAGAATATTGTCTAGATACTTTATTTTGTATGTAAGAAAATTTTTATATATTGGGTGTATAACTTAAAAATGCGGGATTCACAATAGATGACGAATATTTTTCACATGGTTTGTGTCTTTAATAACTTATATGGCATTTTGGAGGGTAAACACCTGTCATTTATTCTCACTTAGGTATTGAATAAAATCGTGTAAACAACTTTTTTTTTTTTTGCTTCGAAAATGTCGAAAATGTTGTGCCAGCAAAGCAAGTTTTGCTTTACTTTTTTAATTTTAAAAAAGTGCAGCTGAAGCACAGGGATTGCTCACCGAAGCTTATCCTGAATATGTTTCGTCGATTTCAACGTACGAGGGATGGTTTGTGCCGTTCAGAAGTGGTAATTGTGACACGGAAGACAAAGACCACCCAGGTCAGCCAAAATAGTTCGAAGATGATAAATTGGAGGCATAACTCAACGATGATTGTAGTCAAACTCCAGAAGGACTTACAAAAACATTGGGAGTCACTCAAGCAGTAATTTCAAAACGTTTGCAAGCAGCAGGATTCTCCCAAAAGCAAGGAAATTGGGTACCATACGAGTTGAAGCCGAAAGACTTTGAAAGACGATTTTGCATGTCCGAAATTCTGTTTGAACGCCATAAAAAGAAGTCATTTTTTCATCAACTTATTACTGCCGATGAAAAATTGATACATTACGACAACCTGAAGCGCAAAAAATTCGTATGTGAAGGCCGGTCAACCAGTCAATTTAAAAACAAAGCCGAATATTCATGGCGCCAAGGTAATGCTCTGTATTTGCTGGGACCAGAAAGGTACCATCTATTATGAGCTGCTGAAATCGGGCCAGACGTCCATAGGGGACCTGTACCGAACACAATTGATTCGTTTGAAGCCAGCATTGGCCGAAAAACGCCCAAAATATGCGACCAGACATGAAGCCATAATATTCCATCATGACAATGCTCGGCCACATGTTGCAAGACCGGTTAAAAACTATTTAGAAAATAATGATTGAGAATTTTTGCCTCACCCGCCTTATAGACCAGACCTTGCCCCGTCCGACAACCATTTGTTTCGATCGATGTACACGCTCCCACTGGAATACGCTTCACTTCACAACAGGCAATCCGAAATTGGCTTGATTCGTTCTTGGCCTCAAAAAATTAGCAGTTCTTTTGGCGCGAAATCCATATGTTGCCAGAAAAGGTGATAGCCAACGATGGCCAATACTTTGAATAAATTTATATTATACCAATGTTTCACAATAAACACACAAAATTTGCCAAAAATCGGACATTTTTAAGCTATACACCCAATAGAAAAAAATTAAAGTGAATTTGAAGAAACTATTTTTTAAACCAGTTGGGCGTCATTTTAGTTCTAGAATGGATAAATAAAACAGTCTGGAACTTTTTATAAGAAACGAATATATGACCATCACACTGAATTCTGATTAGTGTCTGAAGATAAATGAAATAAGTAAAAGAATCAAATTCTGTTTTTACGATCTTTTTATACCATTTACAAATAATATAAAAAATGACATGAGAAAACAGGTGACAGAAATATGTTCTTCTAAGGCGAAAAAAAATGTTTGGTGGTCAAAAACAATTTTTGTGGTAAAGAAAAATTTGGGGTGAAAAAAATTTTTAGGTGAAAAAAATTTTGAGGTGAAAAAATTTTACAGTGCTAAATTTGATAAATTCACAAAAAAAAAGTGATTTTAGTGAAAAAGGATATTTTCCATCACCAGCAAAATGGCCTTGAAAACCTGAGGTTATTATTTTACTCCAATGAAAAGTTAATTTATGTAAATTTATTATCTTTAAATAAACTTAATGATTTTTTTAAATTTTTTGTAGGCATAGGCATGTAAGATTTGCGTTTTTATTAAGTGAATATCTAATCGCCAACCTCAAAATTTATTATGACAAACTTTGGGAACGATATTGGCTGAACAATTTTTGATAAGGTTGGGCGCCATTGATTTATTGATATTACAGACAGAATTTTTAGCGCAATTTTTTTTTTTTTTTTTTGAGAAAGAAGTCACAACAATAAACAAATTTTTGATTTTGTTGTAAGGTTGGGCGCCATGTAGGTATTTATATTTGGGACAGAATTTGTAGCTATAAAATTCTAACTTTTTTTTTTGGAAAACAAGTCACAACAATAAACAAATTTTTGACAATTTATTTATTTAAACAATGAATAAATCCTTTTAAAGTTGTTCAATATTTCAAAAGTTTATTTGGTCTTGAAATCCTTTTGCTAAAAAGGGGTGATTTGTAAGTTTTTTTTTTTGCAATTTTCGTATATCGAATGTGCTTCTATTTTTAGCAAAGTTTACTAAGCCATTATATTAATTATATTAATATATATTTTCAGTGCTAAATTTAGATTTCATGGAAAATCGCATTAGGAAATTGGAAATTGAAAGAAACATTAAAAAAGTTACAAAATGTTTGCTCACTCATTCTTATCTTATTAAATTTAATGGTTTTATTTAATATTTATCAAAATCTTTTATATATTTTTTTATCTTATCCAATCATATTCAAAGATTTTTGTGTTATGCTTCAATTTTTTTTATAGGTTAAGTTTTTTGTATACATTTCAATAGAATTTTAAACACTTTCTACGTTTTCTATGTAGGTTTTTTTTATTGTGAGTTTTTTGTCTTTATGCATACTTCTTCATCTTTTATGATTATAGATTCAATATCAAGTAAATGTTGCATATATGCATCCCTTTCGAGATGTGCACAGCAAAGCTTCATATTGTATACATAATGCTCATAGGCAACAGAAAAAAAAAATTCAAATAGCAAGCGAATATTGTTTGACTTGACTTCTTTTACATGGCTAAGTGTATGCATGTAAAGTGTAGTAATATGACACTTTTATCGAAGGGGCAATCGGCACTATGACATTTTATTTGAAATAGTAAAAAAAATGAATACAAATTTAAAACTTTTCAGGCGGGCCATATAATGATGTCAATATGAACCTAAAATAACAGAAATCATCCAAAATCCTAGTTAAACTTTTTTACGCAGATATGGCACGCCTTAAATCTACGCGATTTAGTTTAAATGTTTGTAATTTTCGTTATAGATTCTTCGAAAAAATATTTTCCTTAAAGCTCCCTATATTATTTATCGAAAAAAACGTCCTTATAAAACACTGTCACCCTAATATCCTTATACCCAAGTGTGTGCACGAATATTGAACGAAAATCTACTTAACTACTGATGAAAAAACGTAGCAGCCACTTTCTTTCACACACTCACATAATACAATACTCTGAAAGTGAATTGAAATTGTTATGAGCCATGTGAAAACTATGTTCTAGTAACTCCTCCTGGTACATTATCATATTCGTTGTCGTTTTGATACTGTCAAAAGTACAAATCCTTTGAAACTATAGTTTTACAATTTCTTTTTTATACGACATTATTATTGAATATGAACAAGTGGAAACAATTTTTATAGTTTTATTTTGGAAAAAGATTTTTTTTTTATTGTCACTAAATTGATATTTGATGAAAATTATCATTTTTATTTTATTTGGATATCTAATACTACCGGGACAAAAAGATACCAGAGTGTAAAAATGGATTTATTTGATGAAATATAAGAAACTTAAGAATAAAAACAAAGTAAATGTTCAGAATGTCATTAGAGTATGCATTTCTTATGCGAAAAGCTTTTTAGATTCAGAAAGCTGTTTTTCAAAATGCGTTTAAATTATAATCGCCTAAATTGTTAAGAAGAAAAAGAAGAGCATCTTCCAAGTTTAGATAGAATGTTTTGTTATAATATGAAAAGCTTTTTCGATTACGAATTTGCTCTATAAATACTTAAGAAAAATTTTGAACTGACAAAATAGCTATTTCAAATTCATAATATAATCCAAATTACGACGGCGGTCCTAGAAGTAGCCGACCTGACGTAAAGATGGCGGCAGTAATTTGAAAAAAATTACTTTGGTGAAAAATGGAAACCTTATAATACATATAAGTTTAAGTTTGAAGGCGCCATGTTGTTTTATATATATATATATATATATATATTTTTTTTTTTTTGAAGCCATCAATAGTAAATGATCTCAGTGAATTTGTAAAGGTGAAAAAGAAAGTGTTGTTTCAGCAAGCCAACGCACCAGTTCACACACCCACTTTTCCGATGGCCAAAATCAATGAATTAAAGTTCGAATTACTTCATCACGCACATTATTCGCCAGATTTAGTTCCCTCAGATTATTGTTTGGAGGTGGAGTCTCCGTATGAACATAAACTTTGTCCTACCTCATTTTTCGGATCCATAAATGTTCATATATGAACAAATTTTAACATTTTTCACCGGGTAATTTTTGGAATGGGTTAAAATAGACTTGTGTCAAAATTTTACTATAAAATGATAAAAAATAAAATAGCGGCAATAAATTTTAATTTTAGACCCCAGATTTCCCAGATTACCGGGTAATGGTTGGCGCGTTGGACTGTTACACATAAGGTTGCGGGTTCGATCCCCAACCAAGGCAACATTAATTTATGAAAAATAATAATAAGTATGAGTTTTATCTACCCTCATACATATCTCCTTCGGTGTTCCCATAGCACTTAACCCCACCGAAGTAAAATAATATAACAGGGCTATGAACTAAAAAGCTTCAACAAAGTTCGCCAATCCACCATCGGATGGCGCGCAACAACTGTTCTAAAATTCAACATCTCGCGCGATTACAGTGTTGTCATATTTGAAGCCCTTCATCTTTCACCACCTTCCACTTCTTCTCTATCCCTTTTCCAAAGGAAGTAACACGTTAATTAATAGCAAGAATTTCCTGTGTGTTGCTTCTCTTTAAAAAACCAACATAAAAAAAAAATTGGTTTGTTTGACACCATGCTCTCAAAGAGCTTAATTTTGATTTTTTTCTAGAAAATGCTTAATTAAAAGATCATTTGGGATAATTTTTAGGGTTAATTTCTAATTTTTTATTACTATATTGGGTGTATAACTTAAAAATTAGGGATTCACAACAGAAGGCGTATCTTTTACACATGGTTTGTGTCTTTAATAACTTATATGGCATTTTGAAGGGTAAATATCTGTCATTTATTTTCACTTAATTATTAAACGAAATAGTGTAAACAACAAAGATAAACAAAAAAAATCTAAAGTAGAATGTTTGCGTGTCTGTTTGATCGCTTCTGAGATTAAAAACAATAACAGAAAGCTGAATAGGAAAGAAAAACTGTGAATTAGCCACACTATAACTACGTGGGTGAGATGGCTAAGCTGTCGAACTCTAGTATAGTTACGTCTGTGCATGGGTTCGATTCCTGCAGCCGACGGGTTGTTGAAAAATATCATATAGAGACAATCTGACAATAAAATATAAACAATAATACAATTTTATGTAAAATCACTGATGAAGCCTGTCCATAAAAAAGGCAGAAACTATATCTAGTCTGATTTCCAAATTAATAATGTATTTATAACTTTGAAAAAAAATGTTATTCTTCTTCTTAACATCAAACCTACTAAAACAAAGTTTATTTTGCTTCGAAAATGTCGAATTTTGTGCCAACACAGGATCATTTGCGTGAAGTGTTGCTTTTGCAGCCGTCTGCACTTGTAGCATCACGTTTTAACGAGAAACACCACGGCCGGCACATCGATAAGAAGAGCCAGAATTAACTAATACATCTTTTCAGAACCATTACAAATTTTATTAATTTTATATTTGTGACAAAATCACTTTATAAGATTTTCACTCTTAGATGAAGTACTTTTAGTATTCGAAAGCTTAATTGTGTTGACCAATATCACAATAAAGCTTTCAAGTAATTGAATCTCAAAACATGAAACCTAATAATATTATTCTAGAACCAAAGAGTATATACTTTATAGAGAAACTATGCTACTCGCTGTTCTCTCGATAATTAGCAAACTCAGGCAAAGAGAAAAATGCATAAAAACCCTATTTGTAAAAAATGCGACCAAATAAATAGACCGAGAATTGAACGAGGCGAGGTGGATAGATACCTGTTTGCGCCGGCAGGAAAACGCCGCCACAGCAGTTGCGATCGTGCACTGAGGGTGTGGGTACTGGGTATTCGCATGAAAAACCCGGTACTCCACATCTTCAGGGCACTATCCTTTTTATTTATTATTGTGTTTCATTTTTCGTGATCGATCGGGCAACAGCAGCAGCAACAAGTGGTTAAGCAAAAAGATTTAAAAAGGAAAGAAAACCATTATAAACAAAGTGTATAAATTAAACTTAAAAGTGAAAATAAATTATAGAATTTGAAAGAACAGAAAGCTGGAAAGGTTAAAGAGAGTAAAATAAAATAGAAGAATTAAAACTAAGTGCAAATTAAAGTAAATTTTCGGAAAGACAGAGAACAAAAAGTCGTAGATTAAAAGAAAGAATTGTAAATAAATTATAAGGTTATAAATAAAAACTATAAAATTAAACAAAGAGAAACAAAAGGAAAGTGTTTTTTTATAAGAAAAAGGGTAAGCAGCCACACCTTAGCCCCAAAGTGACGGCCACCCCACGTACTGACCCCAACATTTGGTCCTTCGAACGCATTGCTAGAACTCAATCTTTTTGTACGAATATTAAGCTTTTACAGTTAGATCTTAGCAGATTCGAAAGCTTTCGCTTAAAGTAATCTTTCTTTTTAGAAATACTTTTAAATTCCCAGCTCAGGAAGTAGGTAAATTAATATTGGTTTTTTTTTAATTTATTAGCATGATGAAATAAGAAATCTATTAAAATAAACTACAAAAAATATCTTAATTTCCTTCTGCTGATCTCACTTACTTTTGATTATATCTCTTGAGCTTTAATGTTTTTCTTTCGCATTATTGTTTTTCACCTGCTGCTTCATGCTAAAAATTGTCTGTCTACCTTTAATAATGTTGTTTTTACACATTTATCTTTTCCACACAATTGCCTGGATGGTGTATAAACATTGTGTACATATTTGCGTCAAGCAATTTAAATTTTTTTCCTATTTGCAAAAAGCTTAAATCACAGCATTAATTGTTTGTCATTATTTAGGTCAAGTTTTCATTGTCAGTGGGTCGATTATATTTCACAGAGTGATTCATTCAGTTGTGTATGTTGCAGGGTGTGTCTCTATCTAATTGTTAGGACTTTCTTATCACCGGCCGTTTATATAGAAATGTTCATACTAACATACATATTGTGTGTGTGTGAGTATTTGTTCAACTACAACTGACATTAAATGCTATTTTTTTCAGACGACTTCATGGTCATTTCCCAACATATACCTTACGGCACAGAAAAAAAAAGATACAACATTTTGTACAGAACAACAAAAATAAAATGTCCACTTGTTTTTATAACTTTGATGCTTGGTCGACACAAAATTAAAAAAAAAAAATAAATAAATGAAAAGTGAAATTCATCCAATGTCATTAACTTGATTAATTTGTTATTTGCCTTGTTGAAATTTCTTTTACCTTCTTCTGGCCAAAGTCTGGAAAATAGCAAAATGATACTGAAAGTGAGCAAAATAAAATGACTAAATGAATAAAGTTTGCAAGACACGAAAAAATAAAAGTCAAAGCCTTCAATTTAATTTTCTACGCTTTTTCTTCATTTACTTCTCGTTTTGTTCGGTCTTATTTATACGTTTTCGCAATAGATGGGCAAAAATATACTAAAGTTCGTAAAAAAGGTTATATGTAACTGGATACATGATGAGATTGAGATGATAACAATGATTTTATAGAAAAAAATAAAATTTGTAACATTTTTAAATTTGTAATTAATTTTAAAGGGATTTTTTCTAAGAAAAGCTTTTCCAATTGACAAGTCAAAACCCTACAAATTATTGGAAATTTATAGGTAAAAATCAGGGGTATAGCATCACCACCAGAATAAGTGATAAATACGCCGTTAGCACTAGGTGGTACTTTGTTCAAAAAATTGACACTTCTAATAATAATAATAACAAACAAAAATAGCAAAAAAACCCGATATCTCAACTTTTATTATTTAAATATATTTTGCGCTTGTTTTTTTTTTTTTTTCTTATAGGCTCAGCTGATACTAAAGTGATACTAAATAGTTGCTCAGGCAATACTTAATTTCAGCGCCCACTACCGGTGAGTAGTGTAAGTTTTGATTTCCTATCTCCATAATGAATAATCTCTGGTAAAAACGGCTCTTAGATTTAAAAGATGTTGTCATCCCGAAAAAGCTGTTATAAATTTAAATTTCTAATATGCTTTTACAAAAGCTTTCCACGTGATGAGCAAAAACTATTAGATTTTCACAACATTAACGAAATATATTCAGTATCAAATTATGTGTTCCACAACAAAAACTATTTTAACACAGTTTTCAATTATGATCACTTCTAGTGTATTTGGGAAAAATATTCAAAAAATAAAATACCCACGTCTTCTAGTTTTCGTGGAATCAGTTTTTGAGGGAAGCAACTCTCAGAAAATATATTCTATTAATTAATGTGTTGCTTTCTTTAGAAAGAGGATTGAGAAGAGATGAAAGGTGGTGAAAGTTGAAAGTATTCAAATATGACAACATTGTAATTACCCGAGTTGTTGAATCTTAGAACAGTTGTTGGGCGCCATTTGATGGCCAGTTAGCGAACTCTGAAATTTGATGTTTTATCCCTTATGCTATGAAAATATCGCTAGCCATTATACCACAACGCCCAAGAAAGCTCCTTAAACTGAGGTTCCAAAACATAGATAACCTGGGTATGAAAATTGAGATTTTTAAGGGTAAGTCTAGAGTTTGCTAAAAACCGAAAAATTTGAAAACCGCGGTTTCGGTTTTCTAAAATTATAAAAACCGCGGTTTCGGTTATTTTTCGGTTTTCTTGTGATATTAATACAATTGTTTTAAAATAATTAAATATACAAAACAATTAAATATTTTAATACGTTCAAGATATTTATTGAAACTCGATTGAATTTCTCACTCAAATAAAGAAAACTTACTCCGTTTCTAGACCTTTACGAGAGAAGAAAAAAAAACACGGAAACCCGTTATAAATATAATTTTTTTATTCTTTTGTCGGCAACTAAAGCTGTATTTTCAAGAGTTTAAATTTTAGCAAATTGTTTAGAACAATATAAAGTTAAAATTTCACAAATTTCGTGAACTACGAAATAGTATTTTTTTTTTAAATACGCTGTGAAAATCTGAACTGAATATATGAAACTCAATATCTCTTAAACTATCTGCCTTTTTGGTGGCTTGACTTAACTTATGTTATCCGTAATAACAAAAAATATTCTTTAAACTAATATTTAATAGAGAAATTATTCATTACAATTAAATTCAAAATTTTGTAAAATAGGAGCTGAGCCCTTTTCGAAATTCAAGATTCAACCAACATTTTCCTGAGCGCTCAGAAATTAAAGATTCTAAAATATGATCATTTTTAGAGTGCTGCAATTTTCGAGGCATAAATGAAACATAATAGACTCGTATTTATGAGTGCATTCGATATATTTTTTTAATTTTTCCATTACTCAAAAATGAATCTTAAATGACTCATAATAGCTCAGGAAATTATAAATTTTCCAATAATGCTCATAATTCAGGGTCTTTTATGAGTCGTAAAAGTGGTCTCGGAAAGAGGCTACATCGGTGAAGAAATACTCCCTCATATAGGTTAATTTCAGAAGGTATTAATTAGGGCTCTTTTATGAGTCTTTTCGGATTCCAATTGCACACTGGGATGCAATCTAGTTAATTATTTTAATTGGTTAAAGTCATTGTTAAAAACCGACTTATTTTTGTCGGTTTTCGGTTTCGGTTTTGAGGCTTTAAAAACCGCGGTTTCGGTTTCGAATAAAACCGAACAGCAAACTCTAGGTAAGTCAAAGCTCAACAAAAACAATTTTCATACAAAAAAAGCCCCACAACTGCCCCGGAGTTGCCCCTCGAGTTATGAAATATGGGACGATCCCCATTAATTTTTCCCTCCAAATATTTTTTCTGAATATAGCTACCCTCTATTACCACTCGGTAAGGGGGATCCCATACAAAAGTTACATTTTTTAAAAATTTGCTCCCACCGCTCTAACTGTCCCAAGGGTGCCCCTAGAGGAGTTAATTGTATGACGGACCCCCAATATTTTTTCAACCCAAAGGTTGTCCCCATACAATTTTTTTTATTTTTTTTTACAATTTTTTTATAATTTGTTTCATATAAAAATTAAAAAAAAATAAAAATTTAAAAAAAATAAAAATTTATATGGAGACCATCGTAAGGGTTAAAGATAGGGGATAGGTATGTTTCGAGAAAATGTTGGGGTTGATAAAATATTGGTAATCGGTCATATATTAGAGTCCTCTAGGGGCAACCCTTGAGACAGTTAAAGCGGTGGTAGAAAATTTTATAAAAATAATAATTAGAAATTCGCGATTAAAAATTTTGACGCTAAGATACCAAAAAAATTATATTTTTATACTTCTGGGATTATTTCTAATTATAAATTTATCAAATTCGATTAAAAATTTTTTTCGGAATTTTTTTTTTTTTTTTTTTGCAAAAACATTTTTTCGGAAATAAAAAATACAATGTTATGTTATTTTGTGTATATTCAATAGGGTTTAGAAAAATATTCTTTCGAAAAAAAATCCCGAAAAAAAATTTTCCCGTGAAAAAAATTTGCGAAAAATTTTATTTGACAGAGCTGGATTGATTTAAATGCAAAAATGATACGAAATATCGTTTTATGGTACTCTAGCATTGAAATTTTAAATTGCGAATACGAGCGCTAATTTTGAAAACCAACTAGCACCACTGAATTCAGCGTACTTAAATTAGCTTTACCAGTAGGGTGCTCAGCTTGTTAAAAAAAAGTGTCATTAGTGTAATTAGTCCAAAAATAGATTTTTGAAAAAATTTACCAAAAAAATCTAGGGCAGGACCCACGTGAACTGGCCTATATGGCGGCTGACTCCAAAACTTAAATTATCCTCCATCAGATCAGTTTCTTAATTTAAAATTTAGCTTCTATGAAAAGCACAATTAAATATTAATAATTAACTTGTCAGCTTCTCAAGCTCCAGCTACAATACATTGTAGGGAAAATATAAAATCAAAAATATGATCCTCTCAACAAAATTGCAGACAAATTATATCCAAAGATTTTAAAAAGTATTTACTTTAATCCTTAAAACTTCAGCTTAATGAAGTTTTTTATTCTAAAAGTTATTTCTATTTAAAAATTTATCAAGGAAAAATATTTGCAATACTAACAATATATTTGACTATAATATCTAAAATTTTAAGGAAATATATATACTCGTAAATAAAAAAAACCTTTACATTTACTTTAAAGCTTTTTAAACAAAAGCTAACCTTGTACTTAAAAAAGCTTCCAAGGAATTAATTTTATAATTTTAGTAAAACATTTGATTATAAGTTATAACCTAGAAAACAAGGCCACCAAAACGAGACAAACTTTAAGCTTTCTTTAACAATAACTTTAAGCCCTGGTTTCCGAAATACTCCACACGAAAGGAAATAAACTAAAATTTGTTGTTTCCCATGTAATTTTGATGATTAAACTTAGACTATTTTTATAATAGATAACCAGGTCCTTAATTCTTTATTTATTTTGAAATTCCAAGTAACTAAACCACCATCGAAATAAACTTAAATTAAGGACATTTGTGTCTTAATATGTTTTGTATTTACTCGTATTTTCTTTAATTACAGACACCACCAACACCAAGCCAACACATGCTACAAAGAAGATGAAAACACAACAGCACATGACGCACAGAACGGCAACGCATCATCTACATCATCAACATCATCATTATTATATGACAAAGAAACAACAGCATATGAAAAAAATAAAAAATATGCACACGTTACCACCGCCAATGTCCTTGTCAACAGGATTGCTGTTGTTAATGACAATACTCTTGAGTGTTGTGGCCACCACAGTTAAAGCACAATGCCCATGGCAAAGAGATGTACCAGATTTACAAACATCCTGCATATGTTCATATAATTTAGGACGTGAATTGTCGGTACAATGTGACCAGGTAAGAAGGATTTAAGAAGAGAAATGAAATTCATTTGAAATTCAAATCGTAATTTTATCTTTGTACAATTGTTTTTGCATTTTAAATCTTTTCCCTTAGGTCAACTTTGCAACTTTATTGGAGGCCTTAAATAAATATGCCAAACTGAAGCCTATTGATTTGTTGTATGTCAACAATTCCACCGTGGGCAATTTGCCCGATGACATATTTGTTAATCTTAGTTTACACAATGTCCAATTATCTAGTTGTAAAATTGCACAAATTAGTGATGCTGCCTTTAGGGGTCAAGAGATGGTATTGAAAAATTTAAATTTACAAGATAATCTATTAGACGAGGTGCCCATAGCTGCTATTAGAATATTAAGTATATTAAATTTATTAGATTTATCCAAAAATCGTATAATATCTATACCCGATGAAGCATTTAAGGGTTCCACAAAGTTGTCGACTTTGAAATTGAATGACAACAATGTCACTTTAGCAGTGGGAGCTTTTCGTGGCTTGGAAAATAGTTTAAAGAATTTAAATTTAAAGGGTACCCGACAACGTCGGGTTCCTGAGTGTATAAGAGGTCTTAAAAGTTTAGCTTTCTTGGATTTGTCCTTGAATGGCATTAAAGAGTTGCCTGGTGTGGGTGGTTTACGCACATTTGAAGGTTTAGATTCTTTGACTGCTCTAAATTTAGAACGTAATTTAATACAAAATCTAGGAGAATCCTCGTTCGTGGGTGTACGCAAAACTTTAAGCTCTTTAAGTTTACTAAATAACCTGTTGGCTGAATTTCCCGTCGGTGCTATACATGCTTTGAAGGAGTTGAGAGTATTGGATATTGGTTTTAATTTATTGACAACTCTGCCAGAATCGGCCTTCCGTGGTAATCCTAGCATTACATTATTAGCTTTGGATGGTAATCCCCTGCCTACAGTACCTGAAAAAGCTTTTTCACATTTAAATATCACTTTGCGAGGATTATCTTTGGGTGGACGTTTTCTGCACTGTGATTGTAAGCTACGTTGGGTGGCCGAATGGATACGTAATGGAGATTTGCAGGTATGTAAAACTTATGAAATGCTTTATTTTGAAAAAGAAGTTTTGTTAGCTAAATTATAATGAAATTTCATAGAATTAATGAAACAATTTTTCAATACACTGGCAAAAAAAGCTTAAATTACTAAAAAGCTTCATACAATTTTTTTATGAGGCATTTTGCTACATTAATAAAACTTTTGCTTAATATGAATAAAGCTTTCATTGAACAACAATTAATGAAACTTTCAATTAATATGATGAAGCTTTTTCATTCAGGGTAGACTTAAAAATTTTTTACAGTGTATATAATTTTTACAAATATTCGTCGAAAATTTTTTTTTGGAGAAATTTAGTCAAATATTTTGAAAGAAATTTCTATAGAAATTCCGTCAAATATAGCTGTAGAAATTTAGTCCAATATTTGACAAAATTTTCTAAGAAATTTGACAAAAAAAAATTTGTTAAAATTTAGTCAAATATTTTGACAGAAATTTCTATTTAAATTTAGACAAATATTTGAAAAAAAAAAATATTCAAATTTAGTCAAATATTTTGAAAAAAAATTTTTATAGAAATTTAGTCAAATATTTGACATAAATTTAGGCAATTATTTGCAAAAAAAAAAATATTGAAATTAAGTGAAATATTTACCGATATTTTGCGCAGAAATTAAGTTAAATATTTGCTGAAATTTTCTTTAGAAATTTAGTTAAATATCTGCTGAAATTTTCTTTAGAAATTTAGTTAAGTATTTGCTGAAATTTTCTTTAGAAATTTAGTTAAATATCTGCTCAAATTTTTAGTATATTTCCTGAAGTTTTGTTTAGAAATTTAGTCAAATATTTGTTGAAGTTTTCTATAGAAATTTAGTCAAATATTTGTTGAAATTTTCTTAAGAAATTTAGTTAAATATTTGCTGAAATTTTTAATAGAAATTTAGTTAAAAAGTTGCTGAAATTTTCTTTAGAAATTTAGTTAAATATCTGCTCAAATTTTAAGTCTAACATTTTCTGAAGGTTTCTACAGAAATGTAGTCAAATATTTGCTGAAATTTTCTTTAGAAATATAGTTAAATATTTGCTGACATTTCCTTTAACAAATTTAGTTAAATATTTGCTGAAATTTTCGTTAGTAATTTAGTCAAATATTTGCTGAAGTTTTGTATAGAAATTTATTCAAATATTTGCTGAAATTTTCTAAAGAAAGTTTAGTCAGTTATTCGAAATTAGTCTAAATTAGTGAATTATTAATCAAAAATAGTGAATTATTAGTTGAACTTAGTGAAATTTTTATTTTATAAAAAATTTGTATGTTTTAGGTGACTTCTCGTGAACGTAATCCACAATTTTGTGGTAGTCCCAATCGTTTCCGTGATCGTGGTTTCTATTCCATACAAGCTGATGAACTGACCTGCCCGAATGATGATGTCGAATTAAAGGGTCCTGTAGGTGTTATAGACACGCTTCAAACGGCACAAAAACCTACTATCGCACCAAGTTTAGTGCCTTTAACAGTAAATCAAACCCAGGCCAGTGCTTCCAATAAAGTTCCAACAGTGGTATCTACAACTGCAGCAGCTGCGTCAACAACTAAAACTAGTTCTACTACTGGTGCTACAACACCAAGTACAACAAAAACTACAATAAGAACAACAACTACAATAACCACGGTAAGTTAAAAACAAATATATTAGTATTTAACGGCCATGTTCTGTATTTGACTTTTTGATTAAAAAAAAAGTAAAACTTTCATGGAAATTGATTATCCAATTTATTTAAAATTAAAAGAAAGCTATCAAAACAGAGTGTTAAATTATATTCCATTCAAATTAAATATGTTCGGTTTACAGAACATCGGTGTATTTCAAATATTATTTGCTGCAATATTAACTTTAACTTTCTCTTAAATTTATTAATAAATTTTTAATTAAACACAAAATTGGCAACAAAAATGTATACAAATTTACCAACACAATGTTTTCTAAAAATTCTTTTAATTTCATTGTAGACAAAAGCATCAACAACACCTGCTTCTGTTTCGTCGTCGTCGTCATCATCTTCTGCAGAAACACCATCGAGTAACTCTTCACAATTACCCATACAACCAACAGTACAATCTACATCCGGCATTGGTTCAGCTTCACCTACAACTATAACAAATCCAAATACACCCAATGCTAAGCCAGCACCATCCTGGCGTCAAAATTCATCAGGCAGCAGCAGCAGTAGTAGTACATCCGTCAGTGGTACGCCACATAAACAACAAAGACCACCATTGGTATTGGGTTTCCCACCCCAAAGAGGAACACGTATAGATGACTCGAATGAGGTTCAAGTGAAAAATTCATTCCGTCAAGATAGTTCTGTCATCATTCAATGGGATTCTGATACGGCCAACATTTTAGGTTTTCGTGTTGTCTATCGTCTATTTGGTGAGAAATCCTTTAAACAAGGGCCACCACTAGAGGCCAGTGAACGTGAGTTTAAAATTAAAAATGTACCAGCCCAGGAGTGTATTATTGTGTGTGTTATATCGTTGGAAGAACTTCATGTTACTCCAGAAACTGTACCCTATCAACAGTGTCGCGAAGTGCGCACTGTAGCATCGCAGACATCAAATATGGACAAGATAACGATAGCAGCAAGTGCGGCTATTTGTGGTACCATTATTGTGGCTGTGATTGTTTTTATAGCTGCGAGCAGGTGAGAGAGAAAAAAAAAACAAAAACTAAACATGACAATTTATTTATCTTTGGTGCAAATGAACCAAACGAATGCGTCGGAATACAAAGTGTGGTAACAAAAATGAGGCTACAACAAAGTGTGTGTGTGTGTGTGTAGTGTGATGTAGTGTTTTTGTGCTGAGCTCTATAAAAACGTTAAAAGAAAATGTTGGGTAATATTGGCTAACGTTGGCATATTTAGGTTTCAGTTTCAAGTGTTAAATGAAATTGAGGGAGGTCGCTGCGCGTCTTATTTATAGGAGTTTAAAAATAAAAACTGGTGAAAGGACACACCAGGAGAAACGATTACAAAACGATCAACTAGTTTTTTTTTTTTGTCAGTGACGTGATTTTAATCATTTCTTTGGGGTTATCGAATAGTTTTTATTAAGGCAGAAGGGTATTATCCAAAAATATTTTCTTTAAAATCTAATGTTATAGTCAATTTAACAAAACTTATTCGTAATTTAAACGAGTAAAAAGGTTAAAGTCGGGCATGCCGACTATATAATACCCTACACCAGTCTGACTTAAAGCCAACTAATGTTTGGATCCGAAATTTGAATGGGTTAAAACGGACTTGTGTCAAAATTTTCTATAAAATCATAAAAGAAGAGAAAATCCAAAATATAGCCCATATGGGCGATAGGTCAAAATATGGACCGATCCTATCTAGAATCAATAGGCTAAGTCAGCGAACCAAATTTCATTGAAATATCTTCGTATTTGCGACCTGCAGCGTGTAAAAAAGACAATTTTGGTGGGTACCCTTATATGGGCACTAGGTCTAAACATGAACCGATTTCAACCAAAATCAATAGGCTCCGTTCTTGGGCCGACATAGGTCTGTGTACCAAATTTCGTCAAAATATCTTAATATTTGCGACCTGTAGAGTACGCACAAGAATGCAGGGACAGACAGACAGACGGACGGAGGGAGGGAGGGACGGACGGATAGACGGACATCGTTAAATCGAAATAAAAAAAATTTGAGCCTCTCCACGTAGTGGTGTAGGGTATAAAAATTAATTAAATATTGAACTAAAATTACTCGCATTAGGTAAATTTTTAAAAATTTGGTAATTTATAAAAATATAATAAATTTGGTAAAATTTTGTAAATTTACTAAAATTAAGATAATTAACAAAATTTTATTAAATTTGATAATGTAAAAATTAAAATATTTGTTAAAAATTGTTAAATATGCTTAAATTCAGTACATTTACAGTACATTTACTTTTTTCAGTACATTTACTAATTTTTGTTAAAAGTTAATAAATATGTAAGTTTATTAAAAATTAGTAAATATGATAAAGATTAGTAAACTTGTTAAAAATGAGTAAATTTGTTAAAAATTAGTACATTTGTTAAAAACTTGTAAATTTGTTTAAATTTTGTAAAACGATTCAAAATTTGAAAATTTGTTAAATATTAGTAAATTTGTTAAAAATTAGTAAATTTGTTAAAAATTAGTAAATTTGTTAAAAATTAGTAAATTTGTTAAAAATTAGTAAATTTGTTAAAAACTTGTAAATTTGTTTAAATTTTGTAAAACGGTTCAAAATTTTAAAATTTGTGTAATATTAGTAAATTTGTTAAAAATTAGTAAATTTGTTAAGAATTAGTAAATTTGTTAAAAATTAGTAAATTTGTTAAGAATTAGTAAATTTGTTAAAAATTAGTAAATTTGTTAAAAATTAGTAAATTTGTTAAAAATTAGTAAATTTGAATGAGGGGAATTTTTAGTTGATCTCTTATTTTGGTAAATGAATGTTCTTTAGTTTGACTCTAGATCATAAATTAATATCACTTTCTGTTTAAATTATTTTCAAATTAAAGAAAGATGATACAATTTTTACAAGTAAATTACAAAGAATAAAAATTTTTGAAATAATTCGATAAGACCAGCAAGACAGAATACGTACTTTCGGCTTCCGCTACAAAGCCATCATCAGTGCCTTTCGCCTTGAATGGGTTAATAAATAGAATCAGGTGAGATATCTTAAGAATTAAGGTTCAAAGCAAAAAAGAGTAATAATAACAAAGGATAAAAATAGCATTGTTAGATTTCGTTGATATTAGTCTAAGTTGAGTTGTTGATAACAAATGCGATTTGCTTTCAACTGTCACATAAGTAGACAATTATTAATTATTAACCCATTCAAGGCGAAAGGCACTGATGATGGCTTTGTAGCGGAAGCCGAAAGTACGTATTCTGGCTTGCTGGTCTTATCGAATTATTTCAAAAATTTTTATTCTTTGTAATTTACTTGTAAAAATTGTATCATCTTTCTTTAATTTGAAAATAATTTAATCAGAAAGTGATATTAATTTATGATCTAGAGTCAAACTAAAGAACATTCAATTAGTAAATTTGTTAAAAAATTAGTAAATTTGTAAAAAATTAGTAAATTTGTTAAAAATTTAGTAAATTAATTTAAAATTTTTAAAAATTTTGTAAATTTCTTTAAAAAAATTTTAAATTTGTTAAAAAATTAGTAAATCTCCCAAAAATCAAACTTGGAATTGGTTCCCAATCCGTTTGTGAATAGGTTTTTTGGTTACCAATTACAGTAATTATATGAATTGAGAGAGATCATGTTAATAATACTTAAAAAATTTCACGAAATATGTTACTCTTTTTCAATGGAACATTTATTAAATTTCTGCTGGGTTTTTTCTTCAAAAAAATATTATTTTAAATAAAAAAGAGATATTCCTTTGTCAACATCATGTAAACATATAAGATTTACAAATCACTACATCACACACACTCACACACATGTAGGACTGTGGTTATCCGCCATAACCATGGGTTCCTTAATCCATTGGAATTAACCACAAGAACATAATATTCAAATTTACTAGCTTAAAGATAAAAGAAATGATTTAGTATTTATTTATTGGCGACTATAACCTTAAAATTGGCCCTAAACCATATAATAAACTAAAGTAACTGATAGATATTAAATATTTGATACATGTAGAACTAATGTACGCCAATTTTTCTTCTTTTCTTTCTTTTCAATATTATATTTCATCTGCTACACAATGATTTGCTAAATGGTGGTGTATATAAAAATAATACTGAAATACAAATAATAAAACTAATAGACGTTCTCGTAAACTACAAACGTCGCAACAAAAGAGTCCACTGCCAATTGGAGGTTTGCCCGTAAATTGTTGTGGTCCAGCCGGTTCACCAGGACCACTTGGCTCAATAGCAACGCTCTCGGCATTCAATAATCACAAGGTAAGCGCAAAATATGTACTACAAAAGAATACTAAAACAACACTCTGCTACACAATAAGATTTATGTATTCTGTCTGTGCAACATACAACACACACACTCAATCCAACCAGACCAAACCAAACCAAAGTGATACAATAAGAGTAATGTTAAATAAAAAAAAAAAAAAAAACTAAAAAATAAAAATAAAAAATTAAAGCAAAATTTATACAAAAAAAAGATAAGCTTTTAGGACTTTAGCATCATAGTAGTGTTGAACGACCATAGAGTATGCATTTGATTTTTGTTTTTAAGAGATTCGAAGGTGGTTTCGTTGAGGAGTAGAGTGTAGTGTATTCTTGAAATATTGGCCAAAATATATTGTTGGTACTACGTGAAATAATGTTAATTATAGTGTAACGCCTTAACTGAGAAAAGATGAGATTTCCTTTTACATATTGTTAGTACATAATATGCAGTTCATGCTATGAACCAGGTATTGTTTTAAAACTTTTTACACAGCTATTTTTCACAACAGTCAAGGCTAAAGGCATCATTAAACTAATATTTTGTTGCCCATTAGTTTAATGATATTCTACTTTTTTTTATTGAACTTAAATCAGATCCAACTAATGTCTGGATCCGAAATTATAATGGGTTGAAATGGACATGTATGAAAATTTTCCTATAAATTGGTAAAATATAATAACATCAATAAGAAATTTTGATTTTTTTTTTTTTTTTTTTTTTTTTTTTAAGAGAAGCAACGCTTAGGAAATTTTTCCTATTAATTAACGTGTTGCTTCCTTTGGAAAGGGGATAGAGAAGAATTGAAAGGTGGTGAAAGATGAAGGGCTTCAGATATGGCAACACTGTAATTGCGCGAGATGTTGAATTTTAGAACAGTTGTTGCGCGCCATCTGATGGTGAGTTGGCAAACTTTGTCGAAGCTTTTTAATTTATAGCCCTGTTATATTATTTTACTTCGGTGGGGTTAAGTGCTATGGGAACACCGAAGGAGAGCGCTGCGATATGTATGAGGGATAGAAAAAACTCATACATATTATTATTTTTCATAAATTGATGTTACCTTGGTTAGGGCTCGAACCCGCAAACTCACGTGTAACAGTCCAACGCGCTAACCATTACACCACAGCGCCCAATTTTGCCTAATGCTATGTGTATTTAGGAGGAAATCGGATATTATAGTCCATATGGACGCTGGGTCTAAAAATGGACGTATTCTATTCAATATCAATAGGCTTTGTGTCCATATGAGTAAGTGTACCAAATTTCTCTAAAATATCTTTATATTTGGGACCTGTAGCGTACGAAAAACCATAAGAGCTAATTTTTGGGGTACCCTTATAGAGGAACTAGGACTAACCATGGACCGATTTTAATCAAAATAAATAGGCTGCATCCTTGAGCCGATAGAAAGACTGCGTTTAAGTGAAGAACCAGTCATTCAATTTTAAAAATAACAACTATTTTATAACCGTTTTTTATTAAGATTATTATAAAACTACGAGGGCGAATTAATAAGTCCGTGACATTTTGAATGAAACACAGTTGTTTTAGCAAACATTTTTTATTTTTCAACATAGTCTCCATTTAGCTCAATACACTTAGCCAACGTTTCTCCAATTTTTGTATACCCTCCAAAGGATAGGATTTCTCGAGGTCCTCAGAATAGGCATTTGTTTAAACAATAGCTCTTTCCACCAAGCCATTTCTTAAGGTTTGGAAATAGAAAATAGTCACTGGGGATTAAATCCGTAAAGCTGGAGGTTAACTACGCCCATCGGTATTGGGGATGAATAACGCCAAAGACTTCTTTGAAGTTGTCACGCGATTGTGTTTATTTTCAAACTGAAATCGAGTTTTAATTAAAATATTTGTTGAATTCGGACCAATTAAGAAAATCGTTATATCAATTAAAAATTTAATCAAAAATCATCAAAATTTTCAATTAAATATTTAATTAAAATTCATCAAAATTGTCACTTAAAGATTTAATTATATGGTTGTTATGGATGGTTGTTCCAAATTTATTTTCATCGGGACAAACAATAATTGCATTAAAGGAATTAAATGTGCTAAAATCCCAAAACTTATCTGGAAAATTGTGAAAAACAATCTGTTGGAGGCATGTCCCTATCCGGATTTCATTCTTGCCTAAGGAAATCGTCAGGGGACGACGTTTTAGAATTTCCAGAAATATTTATTAGGTTAAACCACAAACTCAATGAGAATTAAATTAGGAAGTTAAAAATTGCGGTTTTTGTTAAAGTTTAAATTTTTACTATTCAATGAAATATTTATTAATGGACATAATCAAACGATTTTTTGGACTTAAATAGGTTTTAAAATGTCGGAATTTAAGATTTGCAATAATTTTCATTATTCCTATAATTCCTTAATATAAAATTAAAATTTCCAAAAATATGATTTTTTTACGTTTTTTGCTGCCAAGTCTACATTTGAAGCAAAGTTTGTATATGTTGGAGTATCTACAACCGCTTCCGCTATCTAATTTTAGGCGTGCAAATTTTGGAACAGTGGGTTAAAATTGATATTTGCTTTAAAAATGCGGCAACTGTAGAAGCGGTTGTGGGAAAAATTATTAACAAATCAAAGATTTTTTTAACACAGACCTCTTCTTCATGAAAAGACCTTTCAGAATAGTAAAATACTTAATATCTCGAAGTGAAAGAGTGGGGGAAAAAATCGTCAAATCGTTTTTCTTTTTTCTTAAATTTTTTATTTAAACGACTGCAGTTTTTGATTGGAACCAGATATTGCATTAATTTTTTTTTTATTTATTCGAAAAATTATTTGTTTAAATAACCTATATTTTTAAAAAAAATTGGCCTTGATTTGGTCCCGCTATTCGAGAAAAACTGGACCTAAGTCGGACCAAATTTAGAATTTTACATTTTCAAATGGGAATATCTCGGGAACTATGAAAGATAACCCATACAAGTAATATATTTTTTACAGGCCTGTACTAGCAGATTACAAATATATTAGTTTTATGAAAACTTGATAAGAAATGGAAATTTTTTTAAACAGCTGTTCAAATAAATTTTTGTATGCTAACAATTTTTAATTTAGAATCTTTAATAATTTTTTTTTGCATTTTCTAAAATTTTATATGTATTTTTTTTTTTTTATTTTATAGGAATGGGATCAAGTTTCAGCATATAGTGGTCGTTCAATACCACGTCCTAGAATCTATCCCATGGATAACCAGGATGATATGCGTAGTCATTTTTCGGGTATGCCTGGCAAATTAGCAAAACCAAGGTGAGTAATAATTACTATGTTAAGGCGAAAAAAATAACACAGGTTTTGATACGGTATGACAATAAAAACACCAAAAACATCTACATTTAAACATAATTTCAAAGCAACTCTTTTAATTGTTTAAGTTATTTAAACATCTTAAGTTATTTTGTATGTTTTGTTTTGATTTAATTTTAATTCAATACATCATTTTGCTTTTTTACGTCATTTCCTCACTCCACCCTCAATCAACCAAATTCCACATAACAAACAAAAACAAAACATTATCCCTACCAAACAAATACATGTGAAAACACAACAACACAGCAGATCCATTGCTGATGGGCAATCGCAGCACAGCTTTTCAAATAATTCACACCGCGGCTATTTGGGCACAGCATTTCCTTCCAATTTAGTCAATTCACGACCAGAATTAAGACAATCACGCCAATCGTTGGCGGCTGCCTCAGAAAGGATGTCACGTGCCTCCTATGCCGGTTCTATACATGGCGGCCCAACTAGTGTAGCATCTAGTTCGCGTCGCTCAAGACCGCGTTCTAGATCACGCGATCAATTGAATACCACGCACATGCATAATCATCGACCTGGAAGTCGGTAAGTAGGCTGCTGCCAACACATTAACCACAATAAAAACTAACACTGGCAATGGCGTAGTAATAAAACAAATTGCGTTTTTTGTGAATTTCTTCGTCTTCTTCTTCTTCATCAACAACTACTAAAACGTCTTTAGGTGTTTCTTTTTTTTTATTATTCGTTACTAACTCATACTCATCTTGTAGCAATGTCAATGAAATAGAATTGTGCAATAAACACATGCAACATAAAGCACTACATGCGAATCATTCAAGATTTTCATTTGGGATAAAAGATGGCTTTAATTAATGTCTTTGTAACAAGGTTCTTGGTTTTATGGGACACAAATAAAAATCAAAAAAAATAAATATATATAAGAAAAAAATGGAAATTATTTATTTTATATGAGCGCATACTTTGTATATGTATGTATGTAGACGACTAACACATATTTTCTATTTAAAAAGACACACTAATTGCAAAAACAGAAATCCCATATACGCTTTTCATACATATTAAGTAAACTAACTTAATTAAGATACTAAATTACAATCTTTCAAATAAAAATCATAAAATAAAAATAAAAAAATGGATATTTTTGAAAAAACAAGTGCAAAGGAAAAAGCTTTAAAGCTCTTTGAAAACAAATGGTACTTTTTGGAATCTGCCATAATACAAAAATCATTTTTTTTTAATGTGAAAATCTTGTTGTCATAAATATTGTGAAAACGATAGAGATTTTTCTATCTTTCTATCAAATTTCAAACTATTTTACCTATGATTATAGCACTTTCTGTTATCGAAACGCTTTAGTTACAAATTTTCGCAAAATTTATATTTTTATAAAACAAAATTTTCCAAGGATGTTCAGAAATATGATGAAGCTTTTGATTCAGATACTTCATAATTTTTTCTTATCATTAGATATAACATTTAAAAGGTAACGTATCACGTTAAAAAAAGCTCTTAATCTGTTATGATCTCATCATACACTCAGAGAATTATGTGGATAAAATTAACTTCAATTGCATTTCAATTAACTACAATTGCAATTACTTTTAATTACAATTGTAGTTAAAATAACTGCAATATCAGTTAATTTTAAATGCAATTGCAGTGTACACTTTTTAACTGCAATTCCAGTTAATTTTACCGTCATAATTATCATAGTGTAAATTCTATAAAAGATTTTGTTAATGAGACTTTCTTCAATAAAAGCTTAGGTACCGTTATTTATAATACAACGGAAAACAGAATAAATATCTACAATGAAATGAAAATTTATTAACCTTAAAGTTTTTTTTTTAAATCAGAAAGCTAAAATTTGTCTTTAGCTCCTCAAAATTCATTTGTTTAAAAAATAAATTTATTTAATATTAGCCGATTTTTCTAATCACTTGGATTTAATAAATCCAAAAAGTAGTTTTAAAAGTGCTCAACAGATGGTAAGAGATTCTCCCTATTTTAAAAAGAATTTTCTGTCCGACACTTCTTTTACCCTAATTTCTAATACCGAATTCGATGATGAAGGATTTTACTTTAACTTTTAAACTTTACTTATATTTTATATAAAAAAACGATAGACAGTCTGCCTTTTCAGTTTTATCACTTCAATTTATATTTTTACACAATTGAAAAATTCCATTGCAATATTTAATATTCACTAATTGGATTTAATTAAATTATTTACAGTAGAGTGAAAAATTGCCATTTCTATTTCAGCTATTTCTCCATGTCCAAGATGGAAAATATGTATTTGGTGAGGTGTAGTTTTTTTTTTTCTAAACATATTTCATAAAAAAATTTAATAAAAACCTTTTATTTGTTAGTTTTTCAATTTTTTGGTTTCTCTTTTAATTTTCATTCGTATTTTTTTCTAACATTAAATTAATAGACTGTTTCATATATTTGTGCTTTTATTATGGATTTATTAAATCCAGCTTTTTTTTGGATTTAATAAATCACCTTTTTGTATGAAAAATTCTATATCCAGGTGATTAAAAAAAACGCTAATTGATTCAAAAATTTCTCTATATGGTAAACACTGTTACTATTTTCAAATACAAATAAATTGTTTTTCGAATTTTTGCAAAAGCTCAAACTTTTCTATTAAAAAAAAATAGGCTGAACGCACAAAAAGCTATTTTTGTAGACTCGGAGAAACTTTTTTCTTCAGCCGAGTCGACTAACTCATAGAAATAAATCCGTAAAAATAGCGGAAAAAGTTACTAAAAATTAGCTAAAAATGATGCTGCAGAAAAAACTGCTAAAATTATCAAATTTTTTTTGCTAAATACTAGTAAAATAAGAAGATCAAAATTAAAACTGTTAATTTACAGAATTTTAGTTATATTTAAGGTAACTTTTAGTTAATTTAAAATAACAAATTGTACTGTAAAATCTGCAGAAAATTTTGCTAAATATTAGTAGACTAAAAATAGCAAACATAGACTGTTATATCTACAAATTTTTTGCTATTTTTAAGCTAAATTTAGATGAATGTAAATAGCAGTCTATCCTACTAAAATCAGCAGAAATATTTGCTAAAAATTGTAAACTGCTGTTTTTAAAAGGCTCAACTTTTATTTTCATTTAAAAAAAATGTCTATCCTACTAAAATCAGCAGAAATATTTGCTAAAAATTGTAAACTGCTGTTTTTAAAAGGCTCAACTTTTATTTTCATTTAAAAAAAATTGAAAAAAAAATACTTCGAAAATTTAAAAAAAAAAATTTTTTTTTGGGCTACTAATTATTTAGCAAAAATACTGTACATTTAACAGTTTTATTTTTGCTGTTCCTATATTACTAATATATAGCAAAAATAATATGCTAATTCTAGCAGTTTTTTCTGCAGTATAATTATACCCTACACCACTATGTGGTCAGGGTATTATAAGTTTGTGCTGATGTTTGTAACACCAAAAAATATTGGTCGTAGACCCACCTTATAGTATACCGATCGGTTCAGAATTTTTTTTTATTTCGATTTAACGATGTCCGTCTGTCCGTCCGTCCGTCTGTCTGTCTGTCTGTCCATGCAATCTTGTGCGCACTCTACAGGTCGCAACTATTAAGATATTTTGATGAAATTTGGTACGCAGACCTACGTTGGGCCAAGGACGAACAAGTTTGAGTTTGGTGAACATCGGTCCATGTTTAGACCTAGTGCCCATATAAAGGTCCTACCAAAATTATACTCTTTATACGCTGCAGGTCGTAAATATTAAGATATTTTGATGAAATTTGGTACGCAGACCTACATTGGCCCAATAACGCAGCCTATTGATTTTGGTGAACATCGGTCCATGTTTAGACCTAGTGCCCATATAAGGGTCCTACCAAAATTATACTGTTTATACGCTGCAGGTCGCAAATATTAAGATATTTTGATGAAATTTGGTACACAGACCTATATTGGCCCAGTAACGCAGCCTATTAATTTTGGTGAACATCGGTCCATGTTTAGACCTAGTGTCCATATAAGTGTCCCACCAAAATTATATTGTTTATACGCTGCAGGTCGCAAATATTAAGATATTTTAATGAAATTTGGTGCGCTGACTCACATTATAGAAAATTTTGACACAAGCCTCATTTTAACCCATTCGAATTTCGGATCCAAATAATACACCAGACTGGTGTAGGGTATTGTATAGTCGGCATGGCCGACTTTAACCTTTTTACTCGTTTTTAACTAGTTTTTTTTAACTACATGTGAATAATAGGAACGTGTACAATGTACACTGTACATTGATTGAAACTTGCAAAAATTTTGTCCTTTTTGCTATATCTCGCTGAGTTTTGGAGATACAGGCCATTTTGTAAAATGGCGATTTTTAAAAATTACCCGTATCTCGAAATCTATGCGAAATAGTGCAAAGCGGAAAAAATTTTTGTATTAACACACCCCAGTAATACACATAGGACAGGTCTTTGTATAGCTTCCGATTGATTCAGTTCTATAAAACAGTCACAGGGTGACATTTTGAATTTTTATTTTTTAACAATTAATTTGATAATACAAATTATCACACTCCGACAATGGATTGGAAAATCGGTGCAAATCGGAACGATATGGAACGGAACGGGGAACAAGGGAAATTGGAACACTTGCCGCAGGGAACGAAATAAAATTAAACGGGGAACGAAATTCTTATTATCTTAGTGTTTCAATTTCTATTATCCAATAAATGGAAAAAAATGGGTCACCCTGTTTATATGGTAATGAAATTTTTTTGGCATTAGCATTAGTTGACTAAAGGAAATTTCAATGCCAATGAAAAAATCCCAAGTATGGTACAATATAAATTTATTCAAAGCATTGGCCATCGTTGGCTATTACCATTTCTTAGCTTTCTGGCAATATGTATATGGATTCCACGCATTCGATGTGCTTCAGCTGCACTTTTTCTCAAATTGAAGAAGTAATGCAAAACTTCCCGCAAATGGTGCTTTGTTGGGGCAAAATTTGACATGTTCGAAGAGAAATAAACTTTTTTGTTTACACTATTTCGTTCAAGGACTAAGTGAGAATAAATAACAAATGTTTACTCTCCAAAATGCCATATAAGTTATTAAATAAATATGACGCCATCCATTGTGAATCCCTCATTTTTAAGTTATACACCAAATACAAGCTCATGTATGATTATGTATGTTTATATATATTTTGATATTCATGTGGTCAGTTTCATTTAATTATCAATAAATTCTCTTCTATTTCACCACTTCAATTCCAACTAACAATAACTTGAAATTTACAGGATATTTCTGTTTAATTTTTTTATCGTTGTTTTAACTTTTCCATCGTTTTTACAGATACTCAACAGCTGGTTCAACACATACTCTAAATAACTATTGCGATACATCCGATAATTGGACTGATCATGATATGGATATATACATGGCTAGAAATCCAACTACACGCAATGGTTTAGTGCCATTATGAGGGCGGGTTATGCTATCCTGATATTTCGATGTTGTATTAAATTTAGATGAGATTTTCTGACAATACGTTACGCCTTCCAGTGGTGGCGCTAATAATAACGCTACTAACCGGGAGGCGGCGGCAGCGTATTCATTAAATATACAGCAGCAGCAGCAGCAACAACGTGAACAACAATTGCAACAACAACAACAGCCATATCATCATTTACAACACAATCATAACAATCGTATTAGACGTAATATTACAAATAATAACACTCTTAATCCTACTATATATCCACGCTGTACTTCACCTCCAGATGTAGTGCCAAGATCACAAAATATCAATAAATCATTCAATGCAAATCCTACCATACCAGAAGAATACGAACATAATGGTATTGTTGTAGAAAATTATTTTAATGAATATGAACGTCAGGAAATTGTTCACCATCCACAACCAAAACGAAAGTTAATAAAACAAATAAAGAATTCAAATTTAATGAATCCTTTAATATGTGAAAATGTTGTTGGTGCTGATGCTGGTGCTATTGCTGCTGGTAGTGATACTAGTGATAAGGTGAATAATTCAATATTCACCTTATCAACAGCATACTCACCGCCCTGTCAGCAATTACAACAATCAGAACAACTAATTAACGATTCAACGAGTAATTCTAATTCAACTAATTATAATTCTAACTATAGCAATGATAACAATAATACCAATAGCAATAATGAAGAAAATAATAGTTTTAGATTTAATATGGAAACTTCTTCTAACAGTAGTGATGATAATTTTAGCACAAAATAAAAATTGTAAAAACAAGTTTAAAAAAAAAACTTGAACAAAAAATAAAAAAAAACCTTAACCTATCTCTTCATCTATTAATCATTCTTTTAAAAATCATCACTATTGTCAAAAAAAAACAAAAAAATAATAATTTTTAGATCAAAAAAATAACTTTAGAACAACGAAATTTTTTTATTTTTATAAAAACTTCAAATGATTTCAAGCATTTTATATTATATATTTTTAAACGAAACAAAAAAAAAATCTGCTCGAAATTATTTGGACCTTTTTTGATTTATTATTATTAGCATTGGAGAAAAAAACTGTAATAATTTTTTACAAATTTTTTTAAAACTTAAGTCATTAATTACGTACTAATCTACCTATAGTAAAACAATATGCAATATTAGATTGTAACACTTTTTTTTAGTTACAAAGGTGCAATTTTTAAAACTTTTTTGTACAAAATTCTATAGAGAAAAAGTCGTTGTGACACCAGGTTCTATTTTATTTTAAATTTTTTTTGCTAATTTTTATAATTTTGTTTTTATTAACAAAAAAAACAAGACATTTGCAATAGTATTTGATTAATTAATAAACTAAGATTTTTACTTTTTACAATAATTTTTTTGTTTGTTTTATTTGTAGATTTTTTTAGTAAGTAATTTTTTAATTTGGTTAAATTTATGAGCGCCATTGTGAAATTAATAACACTGAACAGGGTGTTTCAAAAAATATTGGACAAAGCCAAACAAAGAAACAAAATCATAGTTAAATCAACTACTTTCGTAGTCTTGATGAAATCCGTACCGGAATTGTATTATAAACGGAATTGGATTCTGTAAACGGCTTTATACAAATTAATGGAAAAGACTTTACAATGACGTCATAGATAGGGTGTGTCCAAGCTGGGCATTTTAATTTTGTCTCTGTATTCAATAGATTTTATTTTAGTGCCTTTATGAAGACTTTCGAAACGATAAAAAGCTAGTAGTGGGTAATTGGGCACTCAATTGGTTTTTATTGCTTTTCCATGGGAACTCAATTTTGTTAATTGATTTGCGATGGGAACTCAATTTTGTTAATTGCTTTTCCATGGGAACTAAATTTTTTAATTGTTTTCCATGGAAACTAAATTATTTTAATTGCTTTTCCATGGAAAAGCGATTAACAAAATTGAGTTCCCATCGAAAAGCAATTAACAAAGTTGAGTTCCCATGGAAGAGCAATAAAAAACAATTGAGTTCCCATCGAAAAGCAATTCACAAAATTGAGTTCCCATGGAAAAGCAATAAAAACCAATTGAGTGCCCAATTACCCACTACTAAAGCTTTTAAAAGCTACAATATCGCCATTATAAAACAACCACAAGAGGAGGTGTTATAATCATCACTATGGGGTTAGTCGTGAGAAAATGTGCGATTTTTAAATTTTACAAAAGTTTTTTATTACCACCACGGGTATCGAGAACTTGCGACCTCATGATTGCTAGTATAGATCTCTACCGCTGAGCTATTCTTTGATATGAAAGTTGACTGGCGTAAAAACACCACATCGTCATTGCGAGATATTGGGCTTTATTCTCTTCAATAAAAGTACTTTTTAAAGAAGTGCAAAAGGTGCACTGCAATTTAGTATTGTTTGCAGTACTATATTCCATCATTTTTATTTCATATATTTTTAAAAATTTTAAATATTCCTGGTCCCTCCAGGAATTGAAACCGCGATCATATGTTTAGAAATACCAAATGATACCAAATTTTTAGGATCACAATACTTAAGTGATTATTTTTGGATATTGTTCAGAAGTAATTCTAAAAAAGCTATAAAAACACACTAACGGATACTTTGGAAACAATGAAAGAAGTGATTTTTTGAAGATGTTCAGAATTACTTCTAAAAAAGTAGTAAAAGTACACTACCTGATATTTGTGAAACAAATATTTTTTTTTGCTTGGGTATATACGGATATTTTTTTTGCTTGGTTATATCTAAAAAATAGCGATAGAGGGCTAGACTAGCAATCTTAAGATTGCAGATTCCATATCCGGTGTTGGCATTCAAAAATTGTTAAAAAATAAAAAAAATAAAATTAAAATTTCTTTTTTTTACTTTTAATTGAGAGTTTCCTTTGCACTCATTCATAAAGTACTAGAAAAATGTTAAAGAGGGAGTACTCACCTCCTATGGCAATTTAATGTTAAAATCATTAGTGTTTCTACTAAAACAGAAGTACTTCTAGAACATTAATTGTAGTGATTTTTCTATTCCTTTTACATTTCGTTTTTGCTGGGTACAGGCAAATTGGGTATCAAAGGAATGGTATTGCGGAGATCGATCATAAGTTCATAAGTTCATACAATTGTTAAAAATTTCTGGAAACAATAAAATTTTAAACGTTTTCGAATCGCAATATTCCCTCTAAATTTCGGCGTTTTTTTAGAATTTGGTGAAATTTTTGAATTTTTGGCGATTTTTTAATTAAAGCAATTTTTATGAAATGACAATTTTTTATTTCTAGCTTTTTTTTTAATTTCTAGCGATTTTATCTAATTGTCGCGTATTTTTCTAATGTCAGCGATTATTTTAATTCTAGCGATTTTTTCCACTTTTTTTTTTTTTTTATTCTTCAATTACATAACCGAGCCCAAAGGGCCATATATGGTTAAGAATTTTTTTTAACGATTTTTATAATTTTTAGCGATTTTTTGTGAAAGTATGCCCTTATTAGCACAATGATACCATGATTTTTTGGTGACTATTTAAAATGGCATATGCGGCACATGGCCGCGTAAATAGGTAATTTAGTTATGTAAAATAAATTTAAAGTATACTCTAATAAATTTTCGTTTAAATTTGCCTAACTTAGGCCTAGTTTTTATTCATTTTATCTTTTTAAATTTTTGTTTGAAAACTTCCAAAAATATTAAGACCTGGTATCGACTAGAGTATTCAATCGGTTAATCGTTATTTTAATAATAGAACAATTTTGCTCAAAAATTCTTCTAATAATTTAAAATATCCAAATTTCGAATAACGAATAATTCGAAAAATTAAAATTATAAAAAATTATAAAAATGTTTAAAAAATTTATATTCTCATTAAAGTATTGTAAATATGCTAGAATTCCAAAACTAATTTAACAAATTATGAAAAATAATTCGCTGTAGGTTCTACCTATCCGGATTTCATTCTGACCTAAGGAAATCACCAGGGGACGACTTTTTAGAATTTCTAGAAATATTTCTTAGCTTAAAGCGAATTTACATTATGATCGAAATCGAGTTAAAAGTAGATTTCGATAGATTTCGACTGAAATCCAATAAAAATTTGGGATTTCAAACAGATTTCCCATAGGAAATGAAATCCCAATTTAATTTGGATTTCAGCGAAATCTCATCGAAATCCAAATTGAAATCCAAATTTTCTCCCATATTTGCAAAGTGTGCAGAAAAGTGGCAACATTTAGCAGCTGTTTATGTCATAAAAAATTAATAAATAATAAATTTTAATAACTTTAAAAAATTAAGGAATAACATAATAAAGTCTGTTATTTTTAATTGAAAGAAATATTTAATGTTGAAAATGGCTATTTTATTGTATCCGACGAAGAGAAACTATGAAAAATCATTTGATGGCGCCGGCAACACCATTGACGAAACATTGAATATTTTAGCTTTCTACTAATCATCCCTTTACTTAAACACATTTCTTAGCAAATATAACATTGTATATTTCATAATATAAATGATTTTTGTGTTCCGCT
The DNA here is from genome assembly GCA_949987735.1 of Leucophora obtusa. Lineage (NCBI taxonomy): Eukaryota > Metazoa > Arthropoda > Insecta > Diptera > Anthomyiidae > Leucophora > Leucophora obtusa. The sequence continues at coordinate 186,322,830 of OX465298.1, read as the reverse complement.
ATTAAATAAAATGGTTTTTAGAAAATCTTTTAATTTTGGCTATTTTTTAAGGTTAGTTTGTTTACAAAAAAATTGTTGTTGACCGATCGAAATCCCATTCATCTGTCAAATATTCTAATGTAAACGATATAGATTTCGAATTGGATTTCAAAACGAAATATAGTGAAAATTTTAACAATGTAAATTCGCTATTAAACTGAAAATGAGAATTTTTTGTTTTTATCTAGAAGCGTTAAAAAACATCTTAAATATCAAAGAAAAAATAAAAAATTATCACAATTTGCTTTGTCATCTTGCAAAATACTACACTGTTATTTTGACAGATCTAGCAATGAAGCAAATGTATGAAGAAAAAAATATTTTTTGCCTAAAATATTAAAAAAAAGTAATAAACAAAAGGTTATTGATTTTTATGGTAGCGGTAACAAACATTTATTTTTACCGGCAAAACTGTTGAGTATATAGAAAAACGTTATATGAACAGATTAAAGGAATTGTAATTTTTAATTTTTTTAAAATTGTTTGAGCAAAATCGGACTAGGGGTTCTCGAGTTATGTCAAAAAAAAGATATATCTCGATTCCTAGGGGTGACCCAGCGAAACGCCGGGACACGTATAACTTGTTTTTGACCGATATAGCATTTCCCGTTGGTTTCATCCCATCCCGATTTTGACTGTCGCATAGTGTTATAATTAATGCTCAATGCAATAAAGATTGTTTAGTGAGCACTCTGCATACTTAATATCCTTTAGCAAATAAAATTAAGGGATGGAGGTACAAATTTCTCAACAGAATTTCTATCTACATTTACGTTTTTTATGTATTCAATACATACGAAGGAGATACAAATTAATGTACGATTTATTCTATTCTCCTTTAACTTATTAAATATATGGTAGAGCGCTACGTTTACGTCTGGCTAATTCAGACTTAACTTTATAAAATGCTAAATTTGCCAGAAAGGTCTTCTGTGTGGTTCTTTCCGATTTAGAAAAAATTTGTCTATATGCTAGAGGGGACAGAAAAAATAAAAATTGTAACAAAATATGATTTCAATTATTAATTTTTTTTTTATTTTTATGAATTTTAGAGGAGTTGCTGGAATTATTTGTGTTCTTTTTTAAATAAAATTATTAAAAATACAAAAAATATATGTTTATATATAATTTTCATTTATCGATTAATTATTAAATTGTATTCGATTAATTGGTTAAAAACCCGAATAATTGTTTGAACGAATAATCGATTAAAATAAAAAGTGGATGAATTGAATACGCTAGTATCGACACAATCACAACACTGGCAAATAAAATTAAAATTTTTTGAATTTTATTGTTGTTTTGTATAGAAAGTTGTGACTTTCAGTCTCAGAAATAGTATTATAACAGTCACAAAGAGTCGCAAGTAGAAATAGGTACCTTAATATTGTTTCGGATTGATTTTAGACCTTTTTTCTATGTGTACAAATTCTATAAATTGTAGATTAGTGCAAATGTGTGTGTAAAAAAAAGTAAAGTGAATATTTACAAAAAGTTATTTACAAAAACTATCATAAGTTTCAATTAGGTTACAGTTATTTAACATACTACTATATTCTATGAAAATATATAAGTAACGAGGGTGGTACCGGAAGTACCCGACCTGTAGTGGGATTCTCTAACTTTTTAACGACAAAATTCGGTTGTTAGGTTGTCAGTTTACTATGAAAACTTGTCAATTTAACTATCGAATTTTGTCGTTAAAAAGTTATTTAAAAATAAAAAAGTGGCAACAATATAAAAAATATGTTTTAAGTTTCAAGGCGTCACGTTGTTTAGTATTTTTTTTTTTTTTTTGGTTTTTTTTTTAACCAACGATTTCAGTGAATTTGTAAAGGCGAGAAGTGTTGTTTCATCAAGACAATAACCGCCTTTTTTTAAACACTTAGATTTAATAAATCCAAAAAGTAGTTTAAAAAGTGCACAACTGATGGGGTTAGATTCTCCCTATTTTAAAGAGAATTTTCTATCCGACACTTCGTTCATTTTTAATACCGAATTCAATGATGAAGGATTTTACTTTAACTTTAAATTTTTAATTATATTTTATATAAAATAGCGATCAACAGTCTGCCCTTTCAGTTTTATCACTTCAATTTATATTTTTATACAATTAAAATATTCCTCTGCAATATTTAATATTAACTAATTGGATTTAAGATGGAAAATATGTATTTGGTGAGGTGTAGTTTTTTTTTCTAAACATATTTCATACAAAAAATTTTAAGAAAAAACTTTTATTTGCTAGTTTTGCAATTTTTTTGTTTCTCTTTTAGTTTTTATTCGTATTTTTTTGACATTAAATTAATAGGCTGTTTCATATATTTGCATTTTTATTGCTATGTGTAAACCCAGATAAATAAATCCACTTTTTGTATGAAAAATTCTAAATCCAGGTGATTAAAAAATGCGCTTAATGAACCAGTTCACACATCGACTATTGCACTATTCCAAATTACTTCATCACGTACCAGATTTAGCTCCCTCGGATTATTTTTAGAAAAAAATGGCTCGGTGATAAAAGATTTGCCAACAATGAAGAAGTGGAATTGGCGGTTGGCGGCTATTTGGAGGTACTAGACAATTCTTACTATAAGCATGGTATCGAAGCTATTGAAAATCGCTGGGAAAAGTGTATCGAACTCAAAGGAGACTATACTGAGAAAGAAAGAAAATTGTTCCCAAGTTTGTTGCGTATTTTTTGTTATTTTGGGTAGTTCTGGAACCGCCCTCGTATGTGGTTAGTAGCATACAAAAGGAAGACAAAATCATTCAAAAGTTTTTAACATGCACTCATGAAAAAAGTGCGAACAGATAGCTCAAAAATCTACTGCAAGATATCGGGTAATAGTATCTGTATTTGCGCCTGCAGAATTTTCAATGAAGTTGAGAATTATGGTCTGCTAAATTTAGGCAAGCTAAATTTTACACACTGCTATATACAGTTGTGGCCAAGCATTTAAGTCAATTCAAGTTTTGTTCTATTTTTATTGTTGTTGCCTTTATTTTTAATGATCAAAATAGTGTCTAAATTCGCCACGAGAGGCAAGGAGATGGTTCAGAAAATTGTACAGAATTTTAGCGTAATGTTTATTTTTTCATTTTGTCACTTGTTTTAAGTGGGCGTGGCTTTTAACGAAAAATTAGCGATATAAACCTCTTATCAAATTACATAGTAAAATTTAGGCAGTACTGATCGGTTCTGTACATACTGTATATTTTTGGAAATCCTATAAAATTTTCTTAAGTCTTGCATTATCTTTATCTACAAATAGTCACCAGACTTAAAATTGCAGCACTTTAAATATGACCAAATTTTTCTTTGTTTTTAGCGATTTTAAAAGAAAGTTAACAACACTGAAATTTTAACAGGAAATGCTTTTTACTATAACGTAAAAAAAATCCTGACTGATTTACTATATTGTGGTAAGAAAAGCATAAAACTATTCACTTTAAAATTTTAGTGCTGTTAACGATATTAAAAATCGTTAAAAACAAATAAAAATTTGGGCATGTTTAAAGTGCTGCACTTTTAAGTCTGGCGACTATTTGTAGATAAAAATAATGCAAGACTTAAGGAAATTTTATAGGATGTCCAAAAATATACAGTTTGTACAGAACCGATCAGTACTGCCTAAATTTTACTATGTAATTTGATTAAAGGTTGATATCACTAATTTTTCGTTAAAAGCCACGCCCACTTAAAACAAGTGCCAAAATGAAAAAACAAACATTACGTTAAAATTCTGTACAATTTTCTAAACCATCTCCGTGCCTTTCGTGGCGAATTTAGATACTATTTTGATCTATAAAAATAAAGGCAACAACAATAAAAATAGAAGAAAACTTGAAATGACTTAAATGCTTGGCCACAACTGTATACAGAAAATTTTAGTTAAATTAGCTAAGAAACAGAAACTTTGTCTGATTTAACTAAAAATTTCTGCTAAAATGTCGCTGACAATCTGGGTTTTTGGACTCCCCCGATCTGCGAATATAGGGGTTTATAAGGATTAATAAGAACAGAATAGCAAATTTTTGTTTATTTTGCTCTATTTTGCTTAGTTAGTTTTCGAGATATAAGACATTTTATGACAATACTATAAAAAATATATGAAAATATAGCGCCATCTCTATGTGATATTGATAGCAGAGACAAATAAATATAATTATTTAGAAATAATTGTGGTTTAAATGAGCTGAAAATTTTGTAAAATTAAGAAACACAAATTACTAAAAGTCAGCATGGAAAGTTAGTTTAAATACGGATGAAATTAATTGTTATTCTAATTTAGAAAAAATAGTAATTCAATCCTAAATTTTAAAATCAAATAGCAGAAAAATTAGTTCAATTGAATCGGAATGCATTTAAAAGGCGTTTTTACTAACTTTTTTTATGAGTATACCATAATTTTTATTTTGATAGAAATTAATGTTTTGAGCAATTTAGAAAACAAATTAGACACAATGACCACTATCACAAAACACTCACAAACATGAGCTAAAGTTTTTGTCGATTCTTTTTTATACAAAAAATAAAATTAGAAACATTTATTTTCGTTTCAGTTTTTGGAAAAACTAAACTTAACGAGAAAAAAAGTTTTGTTAAAACAAATAAATTTCCATTTTAAGCTTGGAACAATGAATGAATGAATTTGTGGGTGATGAAGAAGTTAAAGAAAAAACTAAAAAAAAACATAGAAATCAAAAAGTAATGTAATATTTTAAAAACACAATGTGGTTAAGATTTTTTTTTTAAGGAATGGATACTATTCATACGAAATATAAAACAATTTGGAAAATAATTGCACTGCTGGAAAGAAGCATAAGTTATAAATTTAGCAACCAAAAAGTTTTTAGAAAATCTCAAGAGTACTTACAAAACAGAATTGAGATAAATGAAAATACGTATATAAAGTAACTAACGGAGTAGAAATTATATTTATATTTTGGAGGATTAAACACTGAAATGCACAATCAAACATGCAGTAATATATGAATCAAAATTGTAGAAAAGGGATTAATGAAAAGTTTGGATGTAAAATATGACAATTATGGTTCAACACAACAAAATTTACTTGTCAAATTTTGTATGGAAATTGATAAGTAAATACAAAAAGTTTGATCTAATAGCCAATCACATGAATGAGATTTCAGTTATCTTGAAGATTTTTGATTTTTATCTCGTGTAGTATTATCCCGAACTTTTCCATGTTCCGTTAATAATCACTTCAATTTGATGAGATAATTTATAAATCCTCTCAATTATCTCTTAAAAGTCAGGGTTCGAAACTATTTTTTTTGTGTTTAGAGTTGATTTTTCAATTTTTGATTACAATGAACATACTATGTAATGGCGTAAGTGTAAACAAACAAAAAATCAAATAGTAATAAATTTTAATTTCTTATAAAAATTAATAAAACTGAAAAGTATATCAATTAAAATGTGTGTTTCAGTACAGATCTTCAAAAGCTGCAGTCTTGCCCTCACCAAAATATTAAAAATTTCATTCTTAAACTATTCAACCCTATTCAAAAAGGGTTTCCTTATCAATAATACACTCATGGATATAAATCTGTAAAAATAGCAGAAAAAGTTACTAAAAAATAGTTAAAAATTATGCTGCAGAAAAAACTGCTGAAATTAGCAGATTTTTGTACTAAATACTAATAAAATAAGAATAGCAAAATTAAAATTGTAAAATTTACAGAATTTTAGTTATATTTAAGTTAACTTTTAGTTAATTCAAAATAACAAATTGTACTGTAAAATCTGCAGAAAATTTTGCTAAATATTAGTAGACTAAAAATAACAAAAATAAACTGTTATATCTACAAAATTTTTGCTATTTAAATTTAAATTTTTTTGTGATTTTTTAGGCTACAAATTATTTTGCAAAATTTTTTGCTGATTTTAGCAGGTTAATTTGCTATTTTCCATTAACAAAAATTTAACTCAAATATAACTAAAATTCTGTTTTTTAATAGTTTTATATTTTCTGTTCGTATATTACTAATATATAGCAGAAATAATCTGCTAATTTCAGCAGTTTTTCTGCAGCATCATTAGTAACTTTTTCTGCTATTTCTACAGATTTATTTCTATGAGTGTACCGTTGTATCTTAGCAAAAGTTAATAAATATTGTGTGGAGGCCATAAAGAATATGCTTTTCGAAATATTTTCTTAAATTTTTGGTTAAATTATAAGGCTCTAATGCATAAACTTTTCTTAATTTGGCATTAAGGAATACAATTGCTAAAGTATTAATTTTCCTTATTAAACGTTTATTAAAAAATGTCATGCATAATCGTTAAATAACAGTTTGTTAATTTCTCGTTTTATTCTGGCAACACCCTTATTTACCCCCTGTTTTTATAAAGCGAGCGGAATAATTCCGCTTAAGGAATATTTGCATTTTGTTATTGTAACAAAAACAAAATACACACAATTCCTCTAGAGGAATAATTCCGTTCGCTTTATAGAAGCAGGGGGTTAATGTGTCTCCACTTTCAAATAAATTGTCTGTGATTCATGAAGTTAGTAAACGATTGACTCGTTAATCATAGGTGAATAATGTTGTTTTGAGGATTTTATTAATAAAAATAATTTATAATAAATCAAAACATCCCAGTGTAGAAAATTATTACCAGCTATGTGGTTATGTAACTACCCAGTCAGAAATCGCCAGTGGTACAAAAAATCAAGCACTGGCATACCACTGGGTAACCACGGTATTAAAAATAAATGACTGGCAGAACACTCATTTGGTACGCTTTGCCAGCGTTTACAAAAAGCGTTTTACCAGTATTTGTTTTACAAAAATTTCGGTGGTTTATAAAAAAAACCACTGGCAAAGAATGGTCTAAGCGTGATGTGCCAAGGTTTGCAACCAGTGGTTATCCAGTGCTACCTAGCAAATGCTACCACCAGGCGTACAAAAATCAATTCACTGGTAGACCAATGATTTTATAAAAATGCTGACGCTTCGTTAAAAAATGTTTGTAGTCAGAAGGTTCCGAGTTCAAATCCGGTTGCAAGCAAAAATTTTTTTTTGGATTTTTTATAATTAAAAATTTTTTTGTTTTATAAAACCAATTTTTTTTGTTTGTGGGAAAGCTCCTTCAGGACCCACTTTTCTTTTGCCCTCCCAACACTGGCATACTAGTTACAAAAAATTGTTTGCCAGTACTAGCATTTTGGCACAGCCAGTAGTTGTCCAGCTATTATCACTCATTTATGTGTTTAGCCATCAAATATTACATGTCTCGTTAGCTCAGTGGGTAGAGCAATCGTCTGCCAATCTGACGGCCTGGGTTCAAATCACGGCAGGACCAAAAAAAATACATATGAACTTTTTTTAAATTTTATTTTGGAAAATATATCTCCAGACCACCTATTTATTGGTTTTGCCAGCGTTTTGCCAACGTTTAAAAATTTTGTTCCTCCAGTGCTTTTCCGGCGCTTTTTGAACAGCCGGTCCTTTTGTCTAATGATGTTATCATTTTGGGAATGGGAAAGCACTTTTTACCAGTACTTTTACCACCTGTTAAAGCGCTTTGCCACCGCTTTCCCGTTTGTATTTTTCTGACTGGGTACATACCTAGTAATGATAACTAGTTACTTTTGTTATTACATTCCTTATTACTTTTGTATGGGTTATATTTACACACCAGCATACGAAAAATCAAAAAATATATCGTTATCTATGTGCTTACCAGTACTGACAAAAATAATGAGTCTTAAAATAGATTTTCAAAAAAATAAAGTGTATTTTTTTTTAAAATAAAATTTGCTGGTGTGGGAATCGAACCTGAGTCTACAGATTGCCAGTCAATACCATATGAGCTATATCGACATGTAATATTTAATAGATAAAAACATAATTGACCTGCTGCACACAAGTAAGCTTACTCGCCAACATACAAAAAATCAAAAAATATGTGATTACATATATCTTTACCAGTGTTTAAAAAATACTGAGTCTAAAAATAGATTTCAAAAAATTTCAAAAAAAATCTAGATAAATTTTTTGTATTTGAAATAATGATAAAAATAAGTCATTATCAGTAACTCATTATTATATGTTTTAAAATAATGCAGAAGGTAAGTGGATGGCATTACTGGTAGTCCAAAAAATAATGATATGTCATTACCGTTTCTACACTGGGAATATAACAAGTAACTGGTTATTAGTAACTCATTATTATATGTTTTAAAATAATGCAGATAGTAAGTCGGTGTCATTACTTTTAGTCCAAAAAATAATGATATGTCATTACCGTTTCTACACTGGGATGTTAAAAACAATTTGTGTACATATCTTACTTATGTAATAGTGTAAAATAATATTTTAAAAACAGTTTAATACCACGAATACTGAAAGTATTCGAATGACGAATATGTTTTGATTAGGTACATCAACATCACTATTTTGTTGAATTTATTTTTTATTTTATTTATACACCAATTTGAGAAAATTTAATGAAAAAATGTTTAAATGCCGCAATTGTTCCAGGTTTTTTAATTTGTTTTCTACAAACTGTTAGATTCTACATATTCTTGGGTGGATAACCCTTGAAAAAGTCTAAATAAATGAAAACTCAATATTTTTGGTTTCAACAGAGATTTTTATTTTCCAAACTTTATAAAACGCTCATTGTAGGCTCGACCCTAGTTTAATAGATTGTTAAATTGTTCGTTAATGAAACTGTTTAGAAACTTTATGCATTCGGCTGAAAGTATACAACAAAAAGGCCTTCAAAGACCCAATTTTAAGACTTATTGTAAACATATATTTATATTTTAAACTATCAATTATCAAACTAAGTTTACATATTCAATATTGATTAAACGTTCCATAATGTTTAAACTTTAACGGTGGGTCTCATACTGTAGGTTTAACTTAACTAAAAACAAAATAAAATGTCAAAAAAATGTACACAAAACAACAACAAATTTTTGGGTTAACTATTAACCTAAGTTTAAACCTGCAGTATGAAACCCACCGTAAAATATTTCTCTTTAAACTAAGATAATAAGTTATAAACAAATCAAAAAAAAACTGTAATATATTTAGAATTTTAGTTAAACTTTAGTTAATTTTATACTTAAAAAGTCATAAAAATTTCTTAGAACAGTAGTGGTATTCTCTGACTTTTTAACGACAAAATTCGATAATTAAGTTGTCAGTTTTACTATGAAAACTTGACAAGTTAACTATCGAATTTTGTCGCTTAAAAGTTAAGGAATTGCCACCCTTCAGATTTACTACATAAACTATGTATAGTCTATCAATAAGTAGTTTTTAGTTTTTTTCATTTACATTGGTTTTAGCATAAAAATTAGAACGCTTTAGAAAAATTATACACTTAGAAATGGCAAAAACAAAACCAAAAGAATAGGGATTTTAAGAGGTTTCATTGTATAAATAACACAAATTTTCATTTAAGAAACTCAATGCCAAATAGACGCTACGCCCGTTTTAAGAAAATTCTATAAATTTTATTTTATAAAAAATAAAAACAAAAAAACAAAGACAACAAAAACACAGTTGACAGTTAACAATATTTAATATCATGACAAGAAAAAAAAAAACAAACACTAGAATATTTTTCTCAAACAAAACAGATATTTTGTGCTTGTCATTGGTATTAAATGCAAACTTTAGATTTAAGAAACAAAAATTAAAACAAAAAATATTTCAAAATAATTAAATTTAAGCACAAGTAGTAATTAAGTTAAGAATGAAAATATAATTGTAGCAAATTTCTAAATTAAGTGTTAAACACAAAAGAAAAAAAAATAGCTAAAGATTATATACTTAACAAATAAATATAAATTAGTATAATAATAATAATAATAATAATAATAATCATAATAATAATATTTTAAAATTAGTAAAAGGGAGCAATTAATTAAAGTTATAGAAAAAATGCAAAAAAAAAACTAAAATAATAAATTAACATTGTAAAACATAATTTTTTTTTAATCATTGTTTAGGTTTTTTTTTAATCAAATTTAAATAAAATAAGAGAGCGGAGGGGGAGGTTAAGGTTGTCGGTAGAATCTACTTAATTCCAGTTAAAACAGATGATTATGCAATTATGCACTCAAATATAGCTTGTCAGTTATTACATGTCAGATATTTGTATAGTTTTCGGTAGTTGTTGTTATACCCTACACCCAGACCTTTAAAAACATAATTCCTTAATTCGATTTTTAAATCTGATTCAATTTTGTACGAATCTATTTGCAAAACTAATTTTATTAATTGAATTATTGCCTACTTTATTCAATCAATATCTTATTAAAAGAAGCAATTTGATTTTTGTTGATTCTTTTTATTGAATCAAGCGAACTGATTCAATTTTAACAAATCAATTGAACAAAAAATGGTTGCTTTCATTTATAGTTTGCGAATAATATCATTAAACAAATAATTCAGTCGAATCAAAATTGAATCAGTTGAAATTTGGATAAATCACATCCTCACTTTATTCAATATAAAATCATTGATTAAAAGTGTTAATGAATTATTCACTGATTTAAAAAATGAATGAATTTTAATGCGAGTTTATTCGAAAAAGAATTATCTATTTCAAGCTTTGCCTACACCACTACATGGACAGGGTAAAATAAGTTTGTAATAATGTTTGTAACACAAAAAATATTGGGCCTAGAGCCACCTTTTAGTATCCCGATCGACTCAGAATCACTTTTCGATTTAACCATGTCCGTCGGTCCGTCTGCCTGTCCTTGTATTCTTGTGCGCAAGCTACAGGTCGCAAATATTAAGATTTTTTGATTAAATGTGTGCATTTTGGTAAAAATCGGTCCATGTTTAGACGTAGTGCCCATATAAAGGCCCCCCATCATTGGCTTGTACGCACGTCAAAAAAAATTTGGTACACTAATTCACATGGACCCACGAACAAAGCCTATTAGTTTGGTTTAGAATCGGTACATGTTTAGACCTACACTCATCGAAATAAATCTGTAAAAATAGCAGAAAAATTTACTAAAAATTAGTTAAAAATGATGCTGCAGAAAAAAAGCCGAAATTAAGAAATAAGTGAAATAAGAACAGCAAAAATAAAACTGTTAGATTTACAGAATTTTAGTTATATTTAAGTTAACTTTTAGTTAATTGAAAATGACAAATTGTACTGTAAAATCTGCAAAAAAAATTCTGCTAAATATTAGTAGACTAAAAATAGTAAAAACAAGCTGTTATTTCTACAAAACTTTTGTTATTTTTAAGCTAAATTTAGTTGGATGCAAATATTCCTGCTTAAATCAGCAGAAATATTTGTTAAAAAAATTGTAAACTGCTGTTTTTAAAACGCTCGATTTTTATTTGCATTTAAAAAAAATTTGGAAAAAACTTCGAAAATTTTAAATTTTTTGTTGTTTTTTAGGCTATTACTTAATTACGAGTATTTAGCAAAATTTTTTGCTGATTTTAGCAGGTTAATTTGTTAGTTTCTATTAACAAAAATTTAACTCAAATATGTATAACTAAAATTCTGTATATTTAACAGTTTTACAGTTGCAGTTGCTATATTACTAATATATAGCAAAAACAATCTGCTAATTATTTTAATTTTTGCATTAAAAAATACAAAAATAGTTTTTTCGGACTTTCTATATTTTCATATATTTAGTTAGAATATTCTTCCACCTCAAGTCCAAATTCTAATATTCTAACTAAATATATGACAATCTGCTAATTTTAGCAGCTTTTTCTGCAAAATCATTTTTAACTAATTTTTAGTAGTTTTAACAAAATTTTTTGCAGACCTTTTTCTATTAGTGTTTGACAAGTGGTTCGAACGCATGCAAAAGTGTATAGAATAGAATGCAAAGGAGAATATTTTTAAAAGCAGTAAAGACTTTTTCAATAACAAATTTCCGTTTTTTCATTGTTAGGCTTTAAATATAAATAGTTACCCTCGTATATTGCCTTTTTAATTAAGTCGAGAGGGTGCCTGAGCTTTTTTCGATATTCATTTTTGTTTGGTTTTAGGACGGCTTTTCCCAAAATTCCTTTTTTTACCAACATTTCCAATATTAGAATTAAGTGGCAACCCTGGTTCCACAACATATAAATTTCATAGAAAAACAGGTTAGTTTTTGATCTCACTTTTTAACCCTTAAACGTGAAGTGGGGCCGCTAAAAACTCGTGTCTCTTACTTTTTTCTCCTCTACATAGAAAGAATTTATCTGGACGAGTTTTAATGAAAATTTTCAGTAAACTAATGAAGTTTTCTTCACAAAGTAAATGAAAAATTTCTTAAAATTGATGAAAACGCTTCATATATTTTACGACTCCAGTTTAAATGAAACTTTTTCATTAAGAGTATGAAACTTTTAATAAATAAAATTAAATATTTCACAACATTTTATGAAAAATTCCATTAATTCAGTGAAAAGTTTCAATGGACGATTCTGGTGAAACTCCATTGATTTTATGTAAAAATTCATTAATTAATTAATTCATTCATAATTCTCTAAGTGTTTCACATACCTTCCTTGTGAGATAAGTGTTAACCTTAAATTATTTATAAGTTTTTGATCATAAATGATTGTGAAAAATTTTCTTACTTAACAACAATTGAAATTATAAAGAAAACATTTATACCCAAATGCATAAACATTTTAATGGTTTTTATAACAGTCTTATACGTCGAATTTGTTATTGTTTTACATGTTAATTGTTATAAAAATCATCAAGATATTTATGCATTTGTGTATTAAAATAAATAGTTTGTATACGATTATTATTGCCACATGTATAAAGCAAAATAACTAAACCAATTACAGACATATTGAGATAATACACTGCCTTATTCATAAACACCATTAATAAATACATACATATACTAACAAGGACTAACAAGGATTTTAAGGACGCTCATTTTTGTGACTAAAAAAATTTAACACAAATGTGAAATTTTAAGTTTCTGAATAACCTACTACTGCAATACATATTTTCTAATAAACTATTGGACACCGATTTGGAATCTGGACAGTTTTTGAGAAATCGCTGTTTTAAAATTTGGGGTTTGTTTTAGCAGTTTTAACAAAGACTTCCAATTTACTATTTCTTTTAAAATAATTAATATGCATAAATTTACCTTTCATTTGAGTATAATCATGTCGGTAGGTGTTCAAGGTGCCAGACCTTTAAAAACAAAATTCCTTAATTCGATTTAAAAAGAAAATTTGATTCACTTCATTTCAACTAAAAATGGTTCATTTGATTCAGACCTTTAAAAAATAATTCAGTCATCAGTTTAAATTCAATTTGTAAAAAATCGCGAATTTGTTTTTTTTAATCGCTCGATATGATTTGATTTTTTTTTAATCGCTCAAATAATATTTTTTTTATTCGGGATTTAAAATTGTTTTTTTTTATGATTTCCGAATTAATTCCTTAATTCAGTTTTTAAATCTGAATTAACTTTTGAACGAAACTATTCGCAAAACTCATTTTATTGATTAAATTATCTAAATTCTTATTCAAAGAATCAATTTGGTTTTTGTTTATTCTTTTCATAGAATCAAGCGAACTGATTTAGTTTTAACAAATTAACTTAACAAAAAATAGTTGCTTTAATTTATATTTCGCGAATCAAATCATTAAACAAATAATTCAATCGAAATTTGGATAAAATAAATCCTCACCTTATTCAATATCAAATCATTGATTTAAAATGTTAATGAGCATTATTGCCATAACGGCGATTTTCTCTTCAGATCTAGCGATTTTATTTCGCCCCTAGTGGTAAAAATTCTCCTGTAGCTATTAGCCAAAAATCTAGCGATTTTTTATCAGCCGTAATATAATTTATAAAAATCAGTTTTATGTTGAAAAATATTGTAAAATTCGCAAATTGATATTCTTTTATTATAAAAAAACAACTTCTTAAAAAAACTTTCTAAAAAATACACATTTCGATAAAATATGGGTATGTAGTTTTTCACTGTAGAATACACTCTTTTGAATATTTTCAATAGTAACATTAATTCACTGAAAATCGGGATTCATTATTTGCAGCTTAATCGTAAAATTTTATATTATTTACAAGTTCATAACACTTCTTATGAACATATTGAAGAAATTTTTGAGTAAAAAACGCCTTTAAGTACAATTTTTCGACAATCTGGCGGTAAAATCGCTAAATTCTTGCACTGTTTATAAATCTAGTGATTTTCTAGCGATTTTTGGGTCTGATCTAGCCATTTATTTTGAAAATTTGTTGGCAACACTGTTAATGAGTTATTTATTGATTCATAAAATTAATAAATTTTAATGCGAGTTTATTCAAAAAGAATTATCTTTTTTAAGCTCTGAAAGATTGTGAGAAATAAACTTTCATTGAATCCCCCTGCAAAAAAAATTGGAAGTAATGATTTACAAACCACTTCTTTCACTACTTCACAAGTATCCGCTAGTGTATTTTTACTGCCTTCTTAGAAGTACTTCTAAACGACCTTAAAAAATCACTTCTTTCGTAGCTTCCAGAGTATCCGTTAGTATATTTTTACAGCTTTTTTAGAATTAATTTTGAATAACATCCAAAACCTCACTTAAGTATTGCTTCTAAAGCATAATTGCTCTAAAAGTGATCCTAAAAAGTGATTTGGGTATCATTTGGTATTTCGAAACAGATGATCGCGAGTTCAATTCCTGGAGGGACGAACATTTTTTCTTTTTTTTTTAATTTTTTTTTTTTTTAGTAGTGTTCAAATTCAATATTTTTTTAATTTTTCAATATTTAAAAATATATAAAATAAAATTATGAAAAATTGCTTTTTATGCACTAAATAGTACTGGAAACAATACTGAATTGCAGTGCACCCTTTGCACTTGTTTAATAAGTACTTTTATTGAAGATAATAACCCAGCAAAATCTCTGTAATGAGTGCTCATTACTAATATCTAAATAATAAGCAGTAGTTTTAGGGTCTACTGCTTATAATTCGGTGTCAAAACTCATTATTTTTGTTCGACAAGGTCGTTTTTGTAAGTAGTTGTCCATATTCGCTGCATGAAAAAACGCACAAAATTTGTGCACCCGCTTACCCGCTGCATTACAAAAGTATATAAAATAAGTAGTTACCAAAATAAGTAGTTATTCGTGTGCTTATACGCAGTTAAAAAATAAGTGGTTACAAGCTATTAAATAATACGACTTACTTATATACTTACTAGTGGTTAAAAAATAAGTAGTTACAAAATTCACATTATATAAAAAGTAGCCGCGCGTAAGCTAGACTGCTTATAAAAACGGCTTCGCCTAACAAAAATAACTAGTACTGACGCCGAATTATAAGTAGTAAAAAATTTTAGTTTCATTATATAATCACTTATTTGGTAATGAAATATTTTGCTGGGAAAGCACAATATCTCGCAATGACAAAGTGGTGTTTTTATGCCAGCCCTCTTTCATATCAAAGATTAGCTCAGCGGTAGAGAGCTAGACTAGCAATCTTGAGGTCACAAGTTCAGTACCCGGTGGCGGCAATAAAAAGAAATTTGTAAAATAAAAAAATTTATATTTATTTTTTGCCAAGAATTTTTTATTTTTTTTATTTATAATTTATGAAAAAGAGCTTCCTTTGCACTCGTTTAAAAAGTACTGACAAAATGTTGTAGTGGGAGTACTCCTCTCCTATGCCAACTCAATGTTAAAACCATTAGTGTTTTTGAAGAAATACATCTAGATCATCAATTGTAGTGCTTTTTCTACTGCTTCGGCATCTCTTTTCTTAATGGGATACATTGATTTAGTGATAATTTTAAATATAAAATTAATTTTTTTCCCTAATAAATCAATGTTTTAAATTGAAATAGAGTCCTGCAAGCGAATTAAAAAATTTACATGTATTCGCGAATCAAAAAATATAAAAATAATTTCTGCGAATTAATTTTATATCTCTTTGATTTGCAAATTTATACATCAGCATATTTTAATCATCTTTGAAAATAATTCTTTTTGAATCAATTCTTTTAAGCTTTGATTTGTACTTCGCGGATTATCTCTTAAATCAAATTATTAAAACGAATCAGAATTGAATCAATATAAATTAGACCAAATCATTATCTTACTTTATTCAATAACAAATCATTGATTTAAAATTATTATAAATTATTCACTGATTCATAAAATGAATAAATTTGTATGCGAATTGATTCCATTTTCAAGCTCTGGATTCTGCAAGGATGTTGACATTTTTCTTTTCTTAAGTTTATGCTTAGAAATATATAAGTTGTTATTAACTTTTGTCAATTGCTAAATTTGTATTAACTGGACAGCCTAATGAACAGAAATTGGATTCATTCTTTCAATTCTGTGTAGTAGATTCGAAAATATTTGAAACAATACGAATATATCAAATTTTTAATTCAGATTCGCATGCTTGCTCAATACCATTTTTGATCTAAAGACGATTTTACAGGAAGAAAAAGAAAGCATTTTTATTGAAAAATTTAACAGACACAAGGGAATCACCAGACTGCCGCAGTTTCGTCCCACCCAAAGACTCGTCAGTGGTTAGTTTATGTGTCAATTATTCAAAGTAATTTTAATTGTTAATTTGTCTCTATATGAAAAACTTTTTTGTGTATTGCCATGACCGGGGATCGAACCGGCAGCCCTCTGCACAGGCTATGACTCGTAATATCACCTCTTAACAAGATCACTTTTTACTTTTGTTCTGTGAATTTATAACGGAAACTGTTGATTTTTATTCGTGGCAATAACTTAATTGTATTCGTGCTTGAAATGCTTCACATAAGGCCAACCCTTGGCCCCTTACGTTTTTACATCTAATATTAAGGCTGGTCAAATGTTGGTCTTGTTGGAAAGGGTTCAACCTGAAGTATCATGTGATTAGTATTTAATAGTAATTTTTATTGTTTTTTTTTGGAGATAAATTGACTAAAACACAAAACAAGTGATTTTAATTAAAAAGTTGTATAAATATATCCAGGATATCTAAATTTAGTTGAAAATTTTTATATATCATGCCATATGTTTCCGAATCCATGGCATGGAATTTCAATTTTGATACAAGATTTTGTTTATTCAAGTGTCTGGCGTACAAGTGAGAAGAAAATAACAAATTTGATTGGCAAATATATAAAATTTATAGGAATTAAACTAAAAAAAGGTAATTTCCAACTTCCTTGCTTCAAAAGTAAAATGTCCTTGAACGCCCACCGTCATGATTAGTCTCAAATGAAAGGTTAATTTATGTATATTTATTATCTTTAAATAAACTTAATAATTTTCGAGTATATATCTAAAAAAAACTAAATTAAAATTTATAAAAAGGGGGATTTCGATCAAAATTATAAAAACCGGGCGATTTCTTGGATACGGTCCACTGAAAAGTCTTTTTAAATTACGATTTAGCACACCAACCTTTATTAGAAAATATACATTGCAACACAAAATTTTTTAGGCTTTCGTATAGTGTTATAAGAAATAGTAGTTAGAAATTATAGAAAGCAGCCTATTAAATCAAATTGTATATAAAAATCTTGATCGATTCAAAATATTAGCACTAAACACATTGATTTGTAAATGCATATAAAGTAATATTCATTAAAACCTAAAATGTATAAACTATATTAACATAAATAGAATAATTGTTTAGATAAAAATATCCAAAAGCACTATTTAAATGCACTACTATCTTATAAATATATATCTAATTTATTATTAGTTTTGTTTTACTATAGTTGTTAGATTTAATCATAAAGTGCGTATGCATAATAATTTGAAAATCTTATAAGACGTTTATAGAATGAATTTTGTATTAAAAATTTGTTTTAAAAGTCACTTATAAATTTTAAAAGTGATTATGCATATGACCCTATATATTTAGAAAATTTTGTTTAAGATTTGTTTTTGGTTATGTACAGTTTAAAAATAAAATACAAAATTAAAACTTTTTTGCCAAATAAAATTGCATAAATATTTTTGTTAAAAAAAACTGGGAGAAATATTATTTAAAATTAAAGGAAAAGGTAAGTGTCAAAATTACAATATAACTAATGTGAAAGAATTAAAAAAACTGGAAAATAAAGTATTGATACAAAAAGTCTCAAAAATGAAATTTGCTTAAAAGACATTATTAATACACTCCGAAAAGTTTTGCAGTTACTACATGACAGTTATTTGTGTAGTAATGCGGTTGTAGTTATTTTAACTACAATTGTAGTTAATTAACTTAGAGCAAAATTTTTCAATCTTTTTGACAGTTATTCTTTTAAAAAAACTACAAAAACTACTACATTGTAGTAACATTTATTTTATGCAGTTATTTTGAATTTTTTACAAATACTTAAATTTTCAAGTGTTTGTAAACACACACGAAGCAAACAGGAGCCAAGGTTGCCAACTCTAAGACATAAAAAATAGCTAGATTAAAAAATAAAAATCGCTAGAAATCGCTAAATTTTGAGAAATACAAAAAGTTTGGTATTTATTTCGTAAAAAATACCCAATTTTCGTTTCTTTTAAAAAGACTTTTTTCTTTTACCGTAAAAACTAAAATTTTAAATTCTATTAAGTAGTAGTACATTCTAGTGGAAAACGCTGCAGAAAATATGACAAACAAATAGCAATGGGAAAAGTTTATTACTTGCCAACCATTTTTTTGTGTGTATTTTATTTTAGTTTTTAATAAGCAATACCAGGAGAAAAAAGAGACGTATTTGTTTTTAACGGCCCGATCTCAATTTTAGGGGTTAATAAGTGGAATCATTTTCTATGAAACATGACTGAAATTTTCAAGATTAAGATTTATTTGTACGCAGTTTTAAAGAACTCGAGAAAATAAAAATTTTATAACCATATTGCACGTCTTGTGGGTCGAGTGTTGCTACTTAATTGAAATGTTTGAAATATTGGTGAAAAAGGCGCTATGGGAAAAGTACCCAGTAAGAAATCGCCAGTGGTACAAAAAATCAAGTACTGGCATACCACTGGGTAACCACGGTTTTAAAACTAAATGACTGGCAGAACACTCGTTTGTAAAAAGCGTTTTCCCAGTATTTGTTTTACAAAAAATTCGGTGGTTTATATATATAAAAAAAAAACACTGGCAAAGATGGGCTTAGAGTGCTATGCCAAGGTTTGCAACCAGTGGTTATCCAGTGTTACCTAGTCAGAAATTGCCAGCGGTACAAAAGTCATTTTCCTGGTAGAGCAATGATTTTATAAAAATTCTGACGCTTCGTTAAAAAAGGTTTCTACTCAGAAGGTTCCGAGTTCAAATTCGGTTGCAAAGCAAAAAAAATTTTTTTTAATTTAAAAATTTTTTTGTTTTATAAAAGCAATTTTTTTGTTTGTGGAAAAGCTCCTTTAAGACCAACTTTTTTTTGCTTTCCCAACGCTTGCATATTAGTTCCAAAAAATTGTTTACCAGTGCTAGCATTTTAGCACAGCCAGTAGTTATCCAGCTGTTATCCAGCTGTTATCACTCATTTATGTGTTTAGCCACCAAGTATTATATGTATGTCTCGTTAGCTCAGTGGGTACTGACGGCCTGGCCTGGGTTTATACCACGGAAGGACAAAAAAAAATACATATGCACTTTTTTTAAATTTTATTTTGGAGAATATATTTCCAGACCACTTATTTACTGGTTTTGGCAGCGTTTTTCCAACGTTAAAAAATTTTATTCCTCCAGCGCTTTTCCGGCGCTTTTTGAAAAACCGGTCCTTTGTCTAATGATGTTATCATTTTGAGAATGGGAATACATTTTTTCCAGTACTTGTACGACCTGTTAAAATGCTTTGCCATCGCTTTCCCGTTTGTATTTTTCTGCCTGGGTAGTCTTAAAGCCAAACAATAGCGAATATCGAAAAAAGTTCAGATACTCCCTCGATTAAATTAAAATGGCATTATTATGTGTAAATTTTAATCAAAACGAACAACAATTTCCCATACAAATGTGCTTTTCGAAAAAATTAATACTTGAATAACAAAAAAAAGTTGGGCATGTTTTGTATACCTTTAGCTGTGTCTTCAAAAAAGCTTTAACTTGATAACCTAATTGTCTATTTTTCTTTAAACTTATAAGAAATAAATTTTAACAACAAAAAATTGGGTCATTTTTGATCCCATTTTTTAACCGGTAACCATGAGATTGGGCAGCAATAAAAAATACCTGGGGGTTACCACGTAACTCAATTGGAAAAAAAAATTTCGAATTCGTAAATTTTGTACCTTTCGTAAAAAGAAAAGTTTTAGTAAAAATCTTACTTTTTGAATTTTTATTTGTAGTGTACAAAGTTTAAGGTGCGTTTACAATGATGGAGTACCCCAAGCTGTAGCAAATTTAGTTTTTTTCTCTTTCATATTAACACATTTTTGTATTTTACTATCTCTTTTTATTCCACTCCAGAGTAAAACTTGTTTGACTCTGGAGTACAGATTTGCTGCACTCTAGAGCTAACATTACTCTGTTAAGTATTTAACATGACAAATATACCTAAAAACGAGTAAAAAGGTTAAAGTCGGGCATGCCGACTATACAATACCCTACACCACTCTGGTGTATTGTTTGGATCCGAAATTCGAATGGGTTAAAATGGGGCTTATGTCAAAATTTTCTATAATGTGAGTCAGCGCACCAAATTTCATTAAAATATCTTAATATTTGCGACCTGCAGCGTATAAACAATATAATTTTGGGGGGACCCTTATATGGGCACTAGTTCTAAACATGGACCGATGTTCACCAAAATCAATAGGCTTCGTCCTTGGGCCAACATAGGTCTATGTACCAAATTTCATCAAAATATCTTAATATTTGCGACCTGCAGCGTATAAACATTATAATTTTGGTAGGACCCTTATATGGGCACTAGGTCTAAACATAGACCGATGTTCACCAAAATCAATAGGCTGCGTTATTGGGCCAATATAGGTCTGTGTATCAAATTTCATCAAAATATCTTAATATTTGCGACCTGCAGCGTATAAACATTATAATTTTGGTAGGACCCTTATATGGGCACTAGGTCTAAACATGGACCGATGTTCACCAAAATCAATAGGCTGCATTATTGGACCAATATAGGTCTGTGTACCAAATTTCATCAAAATATCTTAATATTTACGACCTGCAGCATATAAACAGTATAATTTTGGTAGGACCCTTATATGGGCACTAGGTCTAAACATGGACCGATGTTCACCAAAATCAATAGGCTGCATTATTGGGCCAATATAGGTCTGTGTACCAAATTTCATCAAAATATCTTAATATTTGCGACCTGCAGCGTATAAACATTATAATTTTGGTAGGACCCTTATATGGGCACTAGGTCTAAACATGGACCGCTGTTCACCAAAATCAATAGGCTGCGTTATTGGCCCAATGTAGGTCTGTGTACCAAATTTCATCAAAATATCTTAATATTTACGACCTGCAGCGTATAAACAGTATAATTTTGATAGGACCCTTATATGGGCACTAGGTCTAAACATGGACCGATGTTCAAAAAAATCAAACTTGTTCGTCCTTGGGCCAACATAGGTCTGCGTACCAAATTTCATCAAAATATCTTAATAGTTGCGACCTGTAGAGTGCGCACAAGATTGCATGGACAGACAGACGGACGGACGGACGGACGGAGGGACGGACGGACGGACGGACGGACGGACAGACGGACATCGTTAAATCGAAATAAAAAAAAATTCTGAACCGATCGGTATACTATAAGGTGGGTCTACGACCAATATTTTTTGGTGTTACAAACATCAGCACAAACTTATAATACCCTGACCACATAGTGGTGTAGGGTATAAAAACACATCACTAATTTGTTCACATCTCTAATTGTCAACAAATTAAAAACTATTTTTTTTAAATAAACAAAATAAAACGAAATTTTTTTAATAAACTATATAAAAGGTATTAAAAAAATTAATTACGAAAATAAATTGCGGTGGTGGCATATACTATGCGAAAATATAATGTAAGTATTGAAGTGTCATAAATTTTTGAAGTAACTGTACTCTGTATTTTGAACAGTTAACATTTTAATCTGTGCTACAGAGTAGAGTCACTCTATCATTGTAAACGCGCCTTTAAGGTGCATTTACAATGACGGAGTACTCCAATATGTAGCAAATTTAGTTTCTTTCTCTTTCGTATTAATAGATTTTTGTATTTTACTATCTCTTTTTATTCCACTCCATAGTAAAACTTGTTTGACTCTGGAGTACAGATTTGCTCCACTCCAGAGTTAACATTGCTCTGTTAACTGTTTAACATGACAAATATACCTAAAAAAATACATCACTAATTTGTTCACATCTCTAATTGTCAAGTAATTAAAAACAATTTTTTTAAAATGCAAAAAATAAAATGAAATTTTTTTAATAAACAATATAAAAGTAATAAGAAAAAAATTAAATACGAAAATAAATTGCGGCGGTGGCATAGACTATGCGAAAATAAAATCACTCTACCATTGTGAAAGCACCTTTAGAATAAAAATAAATTAAAAAGTAGAATTTTTATACAGAATTATATTTTTAACAATATTTGCAAGATTTACGAATTCGAAATTTTTTTCGAATCGAGTTCGCGGTTACCCCGCTGTACTTTATTTTTTCTCCTCTATCACATATCCGAATTTCATTAAGATCGGAGAGATCATATTGGGATACTTTCCTTGTTATTTGACTATAAAAATCTCCAAGTTTAAAAAATTGTTAAAAATAGCTAGGAAGAAACAAAAATAGCTAAAAATGGCTAGAAAGAAAATTTAATGGCTAAATCTTCCAACTAGATGCAATCTACCGATTTTTTTTTTCATCTAGCTATAAAAAAAATCGCTAGATTACATCTAGCTATAAAAAAATCGCTAGATCTAGTCGGAAAATAGCTAAAATGGCAACCTTGACAGGAGCATGTGTACGAAGCGGTTGTTTAGAAATTTCTAGTGAAAGAATATGAGAACATTAGAGTTGTCCAAAAAAACATGAAAGTTGGAATTCGCGATCTCCACACTGTTGCCCCTATTCCTTAATGTCTAAAAACTCTCTGTGACAAGTTTCAGCTAAATCCGCTGTTATTTAGAGGTAGCACAAAAAGTTGTCTTTTAAGAATTAGTAATTAATCTCTAGAGTAATTTATACAAAAAGTAGGGTTGACTTTAAATTTAATTATTTCTTAACCTGTACGCTATTATTTAACATTTTTTTAAATCTGGTCTTAATTAATGTGAATATAAGGAATTTGAAATCAAAACTTAAAAATTTGAAATCAAAACTTAAACTTTTAAGTAATTCGCGGTTTTTTTTTAATTTATACAAAAAATACATATTTTAGTCAAATTTTCGAAATTTTCCGAAAAGATGTAATTAAAAATTCAACTTGTTTTTGCCTTGTATGCGCAAATTTCTCAAATCTGATCTTTATTTTAACGAAAATTATGAATCAGCAATCGAAACTTAAAAAAAATTTGTGGTTTATGAATTATTCGCGGTTTTTGAAATTTCAAAAAAACTCAAGTTTTTTGAGATATTTTCCTAATTACCTGTAAACGGTGTTATCGAAAAATGCAATTTGTTATACTTTTGCAATTTACTTACCAAGGACCTTCATTATATATAACACTGATTTTAATTTTAAAAAGGATAACAGATATCCTTGCAAATTAACTTAAAATTTGACATTTTTTAATATTTCGCTATTATTTAGGTTGCTATAATTTTATTGCTACCAAAAACCCTATCTCACATAATAGGACATTTCACAGATATATATTAATGCAAAAACGAAATTTTCATATTGGTAAATATAAGAAAACATTCTGATCCAAGTTGATCATTTTTTGTATGAAATTTTCAAATTTCGCGAAATCCGCGACTCCGATTTCAATTTTGATTTCATATTCGTAATGTACACCTAAAAATATATTAGATTTGATATGTCGCGATCATAATAATTATATTTAATTTTTCTCATTTTTTCCATTATTTTTAATTAATTAAAAATAATAGAACAAGTACAACCTCGAAACTTCAATTGCGGTGTGCTACCTCGAAACAAAACTTTTTTGGTGATTTTTTTGATCAAACCACATTTTTTTTCAAAGTGGCATATTTGTAGGGTTGTGGAGCGTGAAAATTCCAACTTTTTTTTTTTTGGACCACTCTAGAGAACATGTTTTCTCTTGTCTTAGTCATAAAACAACGCCAAAGAGTAAAGACGCGTAATACGGAAAAGGTTATATATTTTTTATTAAATTATTAAAATAAGAAGGTAAGTTTTATAATATAAATTTATTTACGGGAATGTTAAAAAAATATTGTATTTATTTTCTTTTAGTTCTTTTATATTTTTAACCCTTTCTACCTGGAGAAAAACAACACCATATTTCATCCCCCACAGACGGACATTGACAACAATATCTTAATAGTGAGAAATAAAAGTGACATTAAGTGTAAATTTTGGATTTCTCAATTTAAAATTTATTATAGCATAAAATTAAGTTAAAGAGTGTTTAAATAAATTTGATTTTATTAAATTAATAATTTTTATTTATGTTATTTTAACTACATTTGCAGTTGCTTGTACAGTTTTACAATAACTTTCATGTATGTTGTTTTAATTGCATTTGTAGTTGTTTTTACTACTTTTGTCAGTTGATTTTTAACAGTTGAAAATAACTTCATATTGCAGTTGATTTAAATGCAAATGTAGTCTACACCTTTTTAAGTGCAAATGCAGTTATTTTAACTGTCATTTGCAGTTGATTTTATCTACATAATTCCCTGAGTGTAGTAAATATTTTGCAGAAATATAACTACGGCAAAACCGGTTTGTAATGCAACAGATGGCCCTGACTGCTGTTTTGTTTTTTCTGGCAACTCTACTCTGTTTAGTGGGGAGCAGAGTAGTGTTGCCAGAAAAGTTTTAGCTCATTCACATTTTAAAAAATTAAATCTCCGAGTTTTTCCCCAATTCATTTTGATTTTAACAAAAACCCAATTTAAAAGAAAAAAAATAGAAGCTTAGTTCGAAATTGAATATTCAGCAAAGTAAAGAAATTGAATATTTCAAAAACAAATCCTTACTTTGTCACTCAAACTTTAAAGGCCTCAAATCTTTGTTTAACTCTCTAATAGTCTTTCTTCTGATTACGATAATATTTAAACTATATATTTAGCGTTGAAAATCTAATATGGAACAAATATTAAAATTTTAATTTGTCGCTTTATTTAGGCGATATAGCACAACAACGGTTGAAGACGTATCTACAAACCCAGCAGTTAAATAATTTGGTTTTTTGCTATAAATAACACTATCAGTAAAATAAAATTACGTACCGAAAATTGTTGATCAATTGTTGTTATTTCAGAAGTTATGGCGATTTTCGCTTTTTGAAAATTACGAAATTTGGCAATTTGGCACTAAACATCAATAGATTTTGACTAAATTAGTTCTGCTTACTACTACCTCTGAGCATATGTCCTATATTTAAAATCTGTTGGCTAGTTTTTGAGTTAAAGAGATATTCGTAAGACGTATCCTGCGGTTATCCTGTGAGACCTGAAGAAAAATTTTTAACTGATTTTACAATTAGAGACTCTAAACTAGCTTTGTTATTATCGATAATGTACGCCAGATCGTAAATGTATTTTTGGCGATTTTTCAAATATTTTTTTTCTTTTTTAAAAATTTAAATTTTTTCAAATTTACTAAATTTTCACTTTACATGCTTCTCGCTTGAAACCCATTCCTTATACAAAAAAGTTTGAAGGCGAAAAAGTAGGTAATTAAGTTTTCTATGGATACAATACAAATTGTTTAATAAAATATTGTTATTTAGCCAAAAACTATTTAAAATCTGGGCATTTTCAAAATAATAGTCTTTTGTACATTAAATTTGTGCGAGAGAACAAATTCTACACAATTTTCATACGAAACACCATTTTATTTCAAAATTTTTCTGGAATTTGTCAAGTAAATATGTGTAGTTTTCAAAAACTGCTAGTTTTTGGTTAGGTGTAAATTTAAGTATTTGTAAGTTCTAGGGCTTTTAAAATATTTTGAACATTAAGTTTGCATAAGTCGGGTTTACACGATTCAGAAGGTACATACGAGGTTAAATGAAAACCCCTAGTACTTTTTGAACCTACATAAAATTTATATTTTCCTTTTCATGTAACAATTTCAGTATTTTGAAAACAGAAGATTTTTTTATTAATTATTGAGCTTCGTTGCTTTTTCAAGATTTATAAATATTTAGGGTCATATGCATAAACACTTTTAAAATTTATAAGTGACTTATAAAACAAATTTTTCATACAAAGTTCATTTCACAAACGTGTTAAAAGGTTTTCAAATTATTATGCATGAGCACTTTAGACATTTCTTCAATAATTCAAATATTTTGGAGAAATTTTTAAATATTTTAACATACCCAATGTGATCTACTTTAATTTAAAAAATAAAATCCTCCCATGACAAAATTTCCCAAAATTTCCTATAAGTTAGCGACATCTACAGTTTGTTTAAAAAATGACGATTTTTTAAAATGAAATAACACTGGTCAACAAAAGTTTGCTAACTAATTTTGAATTACCTAAATATTTTATAATAATTTTAAATTTCACATACATTAGGGTGTCCCTTATAAAGTGTTTGGTCGATTTTCGAAACGCATACCCCCCCCCCCCCCCCCCCCCCATTTTTTTACAAATGGTCCCAAATTAACAAAATCGATTTTTTTTTTTTGGAAAACGTTAACCCGTGCAGAGTTACGGCCGAAAATGGCCCATTTTGGAAAAAAAGTGTATTATTATTAAAAATTCCCAAAATTCGAAATTTTGAAAAATTTAGTATTTTGTTTCATTTATGCATTTAATATAGTCACAATGATTCAGGCATGGAATTTTGAGTTCATCGGATATCATTAACCCACTTTAGCCTGGAATCCAAAATGACCCACGAATTTGATAAAAATGCAAAACGTGTTTTTTTAAAATTAATTTTAAAGATTTTTTAAAATGCCTAATTTGGAGATGTCGATTACTAGTTGTACCACATAATAGTTGATATTAAAGAAAAAAAAATAAATTGGAAAAATGATAATTCGAGTTTTGTGCTTTCCAGGACATTTTACAAAAATTGCTTATTTTGTCAAAAATTTAACAAAATTTGAA
This sequence comes from Leucophora obtusa, assembly GCA_949987735.1. Lineage (NCBI taxonomy): Eukaryota > Metazoa > Arthropoda > Insecta > Diptera > Anthomyiidae > Leucophora > Leucophora obtusa. The sequence goes on along the minus strand of OX465298.1, from coordinate 186,295,582 downwards.
ATTTGGTTAGACTTTAATTATCTTTACGTTTTTTTTTTTTTTAATATTTATCCCTTAGTGGCCTGGGGTCAGAAAAGACCCATGAAACTTAATATTAATTATGACTACGAGATTGTAAAGCCATTAAATTGATAAAAAGAAATCTCAACTGGATAAAAATAATTATTTTATGTAACACGATCCATATGGGGTTAACTTTTATACTCTTCGCCAAAAACGCCTCACTAGGAAATTTACAGAATAACATCTTTAATAATTTTCGGAAAAATATTATTTTAAATGAATAACAAAAAAATTTTTCCACTTGATAAAAATTATTATTTTGTACTAGTTGTAAAACTAGATTGAAAAATACAATTTAAGTACGAAAAATAGGGACCGAAACTGTTACTAATGTGACACTCGCGAAACCAGTTCCGAAGTAACTGGAAATAGTACTGTACCAAATGGTTGCTACCTGCATTATATAAATAAAAACAAAGGTTTTTCCTTTGATAAAACGCAGATAAGACCGATAGTTTCCTCTTACTGAGATAATTATATTCATTTACCAAATGAAATTTAAAATATTTTGTGTTTATTTGCAAACTCAGAATGTGTTATTAAAAAACAAATGTAACCAAAACTAGTATTTAAAACTCGTATTTAAATTCATTTTTTTGAAACAGTCTCTGCATAGTTTCAATGAAACTATTAGGTACACAAATTGTTAAAGATTATTCAAATTTACTAAACTTGTTATGGAGTGACACTTTTTGATACCAGTACTGTACCAGTTGATTTACACCTCAATTCAATTCACAAAAAAAAATTTTAAGTGTTTATTTGCAAACTCTGATTTATTTATTAAATATAAATTCAAAAAAAAATAATTTCAAATCTCATATTTTAATTTAGGTATTTTTTTTTTTTTTTAACAGTACAGGTTTTCATATAAACTCGTTATCTACTCGTAAACGGTGTAATGTTTATAAGATTAATGTCAAACTCCAAATACAAATACAAGGTTTACAAGAAATTTACGAGTTTATATGAAAACCCATAGTATCTATATAGATCGTATTTAACTACTAGTACACAACTGGTTCAAAATGATTATTGTGAGAACTAGTTCTGTAATTACTAGGCAAAAAACTAGTACTTTTTAGTACTAGTTCGATCATTTGCTACTGGGTATATACAAGTCATCAGCTAAAGACTTGTTAGCACCGGACAACTAAAGTATGACATTAAGCTGCCTACATGTCAGTAATAGTACTATTTTCTTTAATTTAATAAATTATTAAAAATTATAAATTTTTGTTACTAAGGAATATTTTTGAGATTTTTGTATTTTTTACAACAAAATACTGTCATGTCAAACAGATGTTTATAGGAAATATCTTAAAGACGTCTTAGTGAGATATTATGAATAAATCACTATTTGTGACGGACTGCTGAGTAGTTACGAGGTATCATTCGCTTTTTGTGGAAACAATTCCTCCAGACGTCATCATTTAAACCGCGTAAACACCACTTGATGATTTGTCGTGATGACATTTTTACATTTATATGTAAATGTCATCAGCCGTCTTGAAGACGTCTTGATGATATTTGCAACTGGGTAGTATCGTACCCTTTTTAGTAATACAAAAGCAGTCGATTAAACGGCAAACGCGACTCACTTTAATTTTCGGATACTAGTAGAAAAATTTTTATTTATTTTTAATGACTATAATAAATCTTATGGAAACTGATGTAATTGATATGAGAAGCAATAAAATACAAAGAATATAAATAATTATTACACTTACCCCGGTATAGTTACACAGCAATCCCAAAGAAAACGTAATTCCCTGGTGAATGTAGCCCATAATTGAGCCAACCCACTTTCACCATCAAAATGAGCATGACAAGTGGCTAATACACAACTCAAACGATGCACTAATGAATCGGCTACAGCTGATTTAATGCGATGAGGATCAATCTGAAAAGAAAAAAGAATAAATCAAGGATTAAACCAGTGTCTCGCTTAATTTATTTGGTCGCGTTTTTTTGTAAATAGAATAGAATAAATAAATAACCCCTTGCCCAATGTTGTCCCGATTTAGCTAATTTTCTACACAGCTGTGAGTAGCATAGTTTCTCTATAGGGTATATACTCTTTCATTATATCTAAATGTAGGCTTTGAAAGTACGGCTAAAGGGCAGGTTAGGGGCATAACTCCGATCACTCTTAAATTTTTATGTTGACATTTTTATTGTATGTCCAAAAATAAAATTTTTGTTATCGGTACGCCCTCTTGTGGCGGTGAAAGGCCTATCAAATATTTTTTCATTGAGGTCCAATATGAACCCATATATTAACCCATTATGGACTACACCTTTTCCAATTGTATTTCAGAAATTATCATTTTATTTCAGAAATTATCAATTGTATTTCAGATTTATCAATTGTATTTCAGAAATAATGAATTGAATTTCAGTTTTGTGAATTGTATTTCAGAACTTATCAATTGTTTTTCAGATTTATCAATTGTATTTCAGAAATTATCAATTGAATTTCAGTTTTATCAATTGTATTTCAGAAATTATCAATTGTATTTCAGAAATTTTCATTTGTATTTCAGAAACTACCAATTGTATTTCAGAAATTATCAATTGCATTTCAGAAATCGTCAACTGTATTTCAGAAATTATCAATTGTATATCAGAAATTATCAATTGTTTTTCAGAAATTATCAAATGTATTTCAGAAATTATCAATTGTATTTCAGAAATTATCAATTGTATTTCAGAAATTATTAATTGTATTTTAGAAATTATCAAATGTATTTCAGAAACTAACTATTAAATACAATCAATAAATTCTGAAATACATTTGATTATTTCTGAAATACAATTGATAATTTCTGAAATACAATTGATAATTTCTGAAATACAATTGATAATTTCTGAAACAAAATTGATAATTTCTAAAATACATTTCATAATTTCTGAAATACAATTGACGATTTCTGAAATACAATTGATAATTTCTGAAATACAATTGACGATTTCTGAAATACAATTGATAGTTTCTGAAATACAATTGTTAGTTTCAGAAATACAATTGATAATTTCTGAAATACAATTGATAATTTCTGAAATACAATTGATAAAACTCAAATTCAATTGATAATTTCTGAAATACAATTGATAAATCTGAAAAACAATTGATAAGTTCTGAAATACAATTGATAAAACTGAAAATCAATTGATAATTTCTGAAATACAATTGATAAATCCGAAATACAATTGATAACTTCTGAAATACAATTGGAAAAGGTGTAGTTAAAGATTTTTAATTTTTTTCATTATGTTTTTTGTGAAAAGCCGATTTGAGAAAAAAGCTATGCATTTATAGTGATGAGTAGGCCAACCAAAAAAAGCTTTAAAAGCAATGTTTTAAGTTCCAAAAAAAAGCTCAAAAAAACACTAAAATAAGCAGCTAAAATGAAAAAATAAGCCTTTAAATTTAATTAAATCTTCATTATTTCCTCCATTAATATCATTATAAAAATGAAATTTTGAACTAAAATTCATTCTTCACTCCTTAGAACTTCCAGGATTACTTACTAATATATAGGTTGAATTTTGAATAGAACTTTTACAAAAGTCTTAAAAGAATTAAAAATTATGGGGTCATACTGGACCTTAATGAAAATATATTTTTGAGACCATTTCTTTGGTGTAGATTTTCTGCTGATGGAATAAGTACTTCCGAACTTATTCGAATTTTCATTTTCAACTTTTTTTCATTTTTATTTTCCAACTTGCACAAAAACCATCATATTTTTGAAATCAGCTCAAAAAATGCTACATTGGAAAACAAAATACTGCACTTGCACATCTCACAAGTGATATATAATCTCAAAAAATATGATTTAAATATTTTCTTGAAATGTCGGGCAGATCCAGTTAACAGAAGTAGAGATGCATGCATACTCTTCTAGGCTCGTTGCTTTAACTAACGCATTTGTTATTGTTTCCCGTATAAATTTTGAAGTTAACTGTTGGTTAAATTCTAACATGGCAGTGCCTTATGGAGCTTAAGTTTAATTTATTTTTAATTTAAATATGTTTCTACTTATTTTTAAAATGCGAAAACAAATATTGACATATTAATTTAAGCAATAAAAATTTTATTTTAACTGGAATCATATTTACTTTAATAGATTCATACTTTATTTAAAAAATTTAACAAAACATGCGATGTCAATTTCAATATGATATAATAGTTGCTTTAACTATCATTGCTTTTTTCTCTGTTTTGGAAGATTTTCGTATTTAAGGAGTGAGATCATAAAAATGTTAACACACATAAAGTTAAATAAAAAACAAACCACTGAATTCTAAGACTTCAAACCAAATTTTTATTAAATAAAATTTAATCGGGCCAAAAGTAAGTGGATACATTGTGCTGACTCAAAAATTTCGTTTGCTTTTTCGACCTAAATTTTTCCGCAACATTTCCTCGAGCATCGAAAACATAACATTCTTGACCAGGGAGCTGCGAAAAATCAGCCAGGACATAAGTTTCGTCGTCCATTACACAACAGTTGTATTTTTGTATAAAATTTGATTTCAATTTTCGAGCTCTGGTTTTGGCCTTCAAATTTTTGAAAGCGTTTCTATCGGGAACTTTTTGAACTTTGTAGGACTTTAGTCCTGCCTTACGTTTCACTTTACGTACAAAAAAGTACGTACATTGGGCTAACCGAGCTGTTTTTCTGCCAGATGTGTTAGGAGCTCTCTTAAGGATGCTTTTAACTTTATATGCCTTACCAATGTTACGATAACCAGTCGCTGTTCCTGTTCTCGGCTTCCTTCCAATTGTTAGGTGTTCCAGATACCTTTTTATCACTTTTGAAACTGTTTGGCGTCATACATTAGTTTCTTTGGCAAATTTTTTGTGTGTCCATGTTTGGTTTTTTGAAAATATTTAATTATTTTTGAACGCACTTTTCTTTCATCGTCGATTCTGTAAAAAATTTCTAATTAAATCTCATGATGTAAATCAATCTATTAACTGACGTATTTTTAAAATGTAAACTGCCGAAAAAAAAATATGAGAAGCTTTAAACTAAAGTTATAGGCAAAAATGTGTGTTAACATTTTTATGATCTCGCTCCTTATGTTTTTAATAGTATTTAATAGTATCCCATGGGGATGTAAGAAATACTAGAATAATGATAACTCAATAACAGTTTATTTGAGCGGTTCTGGATTTCAATTTGAAACGGCATTTGATCGGTTAGGATATCCATAAATCAGCATCTCCTTGAAGGTTCAGAAATATGTTTATTTTATTGGTTCCCAGTAGGGATGCCAAACGGGAAATCCCGAATCCCGAAATCCCGAATCCCGAAATCCCGGGATTTTCGGGATTGGCAAAATCCCGAATCCCTGGATTATTTCTCAAAAATCCCGGGATTTTCTTATTTTTTAATATTAGTATAAACGCAAATAAACAAAGTGAGCAATTTTAGATTACCTACGTTTTTTCTTGAATTTTCTCATATTGACAAGAAATTGATGCCAAGATATTGGTAAAATTATGAATTAAGTAGATTATTCGAGTAAACTATGCAAAGACTTTGCAGAAAAATTTGAAATTTTGGTAAACAATATTAAGTTTTTAAGTAATACATTCGAAAAATCAAGTTTGTTTGTTATTATTTATTTACCGATTTATTCTTCCAAGCGAAATTCGATTTCTGAAACTGGAAGAATAATTCTTCCATGAAAACATTTCATAACGATAACCAAATAACTTTGTTGCTGTAATTACACGATTTAGTGGGCAAGGTTATCGCAACGAATCTGTTTTAAAATCTGCTTACAAAATACTGGGCACAAGTGTACTTAATGACAGGCCTTCATATATTATCCCAGCCAGAGGGTATTTTAACAGGTGGTACAAGTACTGACAAAAATTGCTTTCCCATTTCCAATATGATAACGTCAACAAAAGGACCGGCAGTTCAAAAAGCGCCGGAAAAGTACTGTAGAAACAAAATTTTTAACTTTGGCAAAACGCTGCCAAAACCAATAAATAGGTGGTTTGGAATTATATTTTCCAAAATAAAATTTAAAAAAAGTTCATATGTATCTTTTTTTGGCCTGCCGTGATGTTTTGTAAAACAAATACTGGCAAAACAATTTTTGCAAACGCTGGCAAAGCGTCCCAAATGAGTGTCATTTATTTTCAACATCGCGGTTAGTTACATAACATACAAATTTTTACAAATAAAGGAAAATTTAAATCCCGAAATCCCGAAAAATCACGCAGTCATACAAAATCCCGAATCCCGGGATTTTCAAATATCAATCCCGATTGGCATCCCTAGTTCCCAGACTCATATTTTGTGGAGTACAAAAATATCTGAATTTCTGAAAACTGGCTTGCAAATATTATTTACTTTTTAACTAGTTCTCACTTTAACCCGATATCGGAAAAAATAACTAAAAAAATTTTATATCCTTTAGTTAAAAAACGAAGTTTTACTTATCGTTTAAAACTGGACTCGACCCTAGAGATGCTCATGAAGTAAACTAGTTTTAAGATTTCAATTGTATGCTTTTAATTAAATACCTAATATTAATGTTACCTTTTTATTATCTCTGATTTCATAAGGAAACAATGCCACTTCGGGATGCATATCGGGAAATAAATAATATAACATTTGATTCAATTCATGTTCATTCATTGGTCCAGACAGCTTCTTTTGTGGTGGCTGTTGAGTAGCATCATCAAACTTTTTGCTACCAGGACGTTGAGCATGAAATTTTGCCAAATTTGATTTAGTCAATTGATCTAAAGGATTGGCTGCTTCCGATAGAGATGCGATGCCAGAAAAGTTGCGGCCAACATAAGATTCTAGCGTCTGCTTGGCCGTTATTAAATCATGGTAATAATTAAGACATGATGATAGATAAGAAGTGGCACGAACTGCTTGATATATAGTACCGCAAGGAGCTTTTGATGGCACAAATTGTGTTTGGTGAATTGAATCGATAGCCATGCTATCAGTTAATTCAGGCCAAGTGAATATAGCAAACATTTCTGTGCAAGAATCTGGGAAAAAACCATGTGGCAAAGCAGTGAAATAGGAAACACTTATAATCGAACGTTCCTCATCAACAATGGGTGTCATACCAAAGGGCACATACATAGGCACTCTTATTTTTACAGTGTCCAAAGCATAATTTTTGCGTATTGAGACCAATGCTGGTTGTTTACATTGTTTGGGTAATTTTTCTTTAAACATATTTAATATACCAGATAGATAACAATATTCTTGCGGTGGCTGTTCCAATGCCACTAATTCAAAGTTAGTACGCATGTAAGAGGTCATGCCTACACCCAAAAAGAAATTCCATTTATGATCATAAATTTGCACAAAAACGGGCACAGAAGAACAAACTTCAGCAGCCACAACAGACACAGCACTCAGATAGAAACTAAATTCAGATCTTTTAGTTATAAAGCCACTTTGTGCACTTCTAGGGTTTACAACCACAAATCGCCGCAATCCATAAAATCGTGCCAACCAATGTAAGTCTTTAGATATGTCATCTAATACTGGGGGACCGAAAGTATTTGCCAAAGATAATAAATCTTCATGCATGGGAGCCATTTTTGGGGTTTTCACATCATCAGTTTTTATGCTGTCCTGTAATTTCAATTGAGCTCTATAGTAGGCTATTGCTACTCGTTTGCCTTTAATCTCCAACACTTCCTCTTCGATAATCCAACTACATTTGTAAAGTTCTTCTTTCTGAAATGTTCGCTGCCAATCGATATTGGCCAATTCCCATTTTTGAAATAGCTCATACAATTGGGCATTAAATATTTCCCAATCGGATTCGGCACTAAAATCCTCACGGTAGAAACCATGATCATCAATTTCCTCAGCCATTTTCCAACAAAGTTTAGAATTTTAAATAAATCAAAACTGAACCAAAATAAAAACAAACACTAACTTTTCGAACAGCTGACAAAGTCCCAAGTTGTAATTTTTCCAATTTTTAGCCGCCGCCGTTTTCATGCCGTTCCTTTCGGTTCATGGGGTTTATAACAGAGATTCAAAGAATTAATTCGTTTTTGATTGAATTCGATGGGTACCAATTCAATTTCCTTTACACACAGATGTACAATTTGCAAAGCGTTGAATTAATACACAAGTAAGTACATACGCAAATTCTTGGTAATTTATTGATATGTATTTTTGTTAAATTATAAATGCTTTTTTTGTTAAATATGCTTAGTGCGTGCTTTGTTAAATTTACATTGATGAAAATTATTTAAAAACATGCTATGTAAAGTTTACAATGGTTTTAAAAATAAAATAAGCAATAAGTATATTTTTCTAATAAAACAGGTAAATGCCAAAAAGTGCTTAAAATTTTATTTGACATAAGCAAATCTATATGGTGGATGTACATTTCTAATGTAAAAGAATAATGATGATTGATTTTCTCAAGTTTTTATTTTATAATATTATTAATTCAAACAAAAATAAAAAATTTTAACGCTAACAAAACGGAAAATATTTTTTCGTGTAATTTTCATGGCAAAATTTTACAACTGTATGAAAAATAGATACAACGGAAAAAAATACAACCCTAAATGTATTGAGTAATTACTTTTCAGCATTGAATACCCAAAAAGATCATATGTTCGGCAGAAGAAGAATTAGGAAAACGAAAAACATTAAACTAACAATACGTTTAGAATTAAATTTAACAAATAGATAAATAAAATAAAGATAACAAAATTTTCCATTTTTTTTATTTATTTATAAAATATACAATGTTGTTTTATTAAAAGAAAAATTAACATTTTTCAAAAATGTTAATTTTTCTTTGCGTGTTTTTATATTAAACAAAGGCTTTGGTTTATTTACCTAAACGTTATAGTTATTTTTATGTATTTGTGTTTCTACTGCCCTATGCTCCTTGCAGGAGTAAAAGGAACAAATATATATATACCAGGAAACTTTGTAAACTTTTATTCTAAATGTTATATCTTTTTTTCGGTGTGTGTAAACAATGTCATCGGAAAATCCAATTAGGAGAAAATACAAAGTGTATGATTATCGAAATACTTAGGTAAAATACAACTTTCAAAGTATTTTTTGTAAGTTGTTAAAAAATACATGTAGATTTATTAATTTTCGGGTTTTGTCAACTGGCCTTAGTTTTTAACCTATTCTATTTTCACGCACTTTAAAATATGTTTAGTTAACTAAGTTTTTTTTACAAATTGTCTTAGGAAATATTAATTAAAGGTTTTCATATAAACTCGCAAATTCCTTGCAAAACTTTTGGAGTTGTATTTTACCAAAGTAATTCGGCAGTTATGCACTTTTTATTTGTTTGCGTGTACTTTAGCAATTTAAAGTTAAAAATGATGTCAGATTGTCTATCGGTTTGACCCATATGCCAAAAATGTCGGTATCGAGAAATACGATAAATAAGGTTTACATTAACTTTTCTTAAAATCTACATGATAAACATATTTTTAATTTCCATCCTTAATTTCGGCTTATATTTGAATAAAAGTATAAGTTTTCATAAATTTATATACAATAAATCAAAAGTTATTAAGCTTTCGTAGAAATAAGTTTTCTTTTCTTTTGTGCTGCATATCAATTTTTGTTTTCAAATTCGACTGTCTTTGCTGCATATCCATATTTTTTGTGAACTTTTAGGTTCTATGTTCTTTGTTTGTTTTAGGTGGTGTTTCTAGATAACGTTTTTCTCTACACGAACGAAAATACAATCACAAAATACATGCAATGCAAAAACAAAATACATGTAGTCACTCATTGGACGAACGATGCACGTCATGTAGAAACCCCCCGTTAATCTACTTGTGCTGTAAATTCTCGACAATTTTGGGTAATCTAAAGGCACATCTACACGAGAGATAAAATAGCTAGAGATAGAGCAAAAAACACCTCTAAATAGCTTAAATCATTCACAATAGAGCTAATTAGAGGTGATTTTTGCTCTATCTCTAGAAATTTTATCTCTCGTGTAGATGTGCCTTAAGAATACTACTCAAAAATTTTTTACTCGATACTGCTCAATAATTTTTCATACAACGAAAGAGTTATTAGGCACAGTTATATCGTCGTAGGTTATTTCTATGCCAAATTTTTTTGGGGAAAATAAAAAACTGAAACTATAGAGTAGCTACTTTGAGTATAAAGTAGTCTTGAATACAACGACAGTAAATTTAACAAGATCCAAGTACTTGAGATAACAAGATCCAAGTACTCGAGCTAACAATATCTAACAAGTAATCATTAGTACTCCTATATAACAGCTGATTTTTGTGTAAATAACAAACAGCAGAGAAGCACGTGGTCGTTATAAATGTAAACAAAACGCACGTGGTGGTATAAATGTAAACAAAAGCACGTGGAGCTATAAATGTAAACAAAAGCACGTGGTATTTGAAAATTTTAGCAAATAACTTAAAATATGTATATATACACATAAAATGTTAATAAAATCGCAAAAATATGTTTCATTTTGTAAAAAATATATAAAAATATATTTTTCTTTACAATGTTCTACAGGGTAATATAAAATTCTAATTCATCCATATTTTTCAAAAATTCGTCAAAAATAGCGGGAGAGATGTTGAGGTCTGAGTTTTTCAGAAATAATTTCCACTACATTTTCCTAAATCTGGACATGCAACACATGCCTGAAATAATCCGGCGGGCGATACTACAAGCCAACAAGATTTGGTCTGCTGGGTTATTATGCACCAAAATAAAAGAAAAAAAATCATGTTTTTCAAAAATTCGTCAAAAAAAGCGGGAGTGATGTTGAGGTCTGAAATTTTCAGGAATGATTTCCACTACATTTTCCTAAATCTGGACATACAACACATGCCTGAAATAATCCGGGGGGCGATACTACAAGCCAACAAGATTTGGTCTGCTGGGTTATTATGCACCAAAATAAAAGAAAAAAAATCATGTTTTTCAAAAATTCGTCAAAAATAGCGGGAGAGATGTTGAGGTCTGAAATTTTCAGGAATGATTTCCACTACATTTTCCTAAATCTGCACATACAACAAATGCCTGAAATAATCCGGCGGGCGATACTACAAGCCAACAAGATTTGGTCTGCTGGGTTATTATGCACCAAAATAAAAGGAAAAAAATCATGTTTTTCAAAAATTCGTCAAAAAAAGCGGGAGAGATGTTGAGGTCTGAAATTTTCAGGAATGATTTCCACTACATTTACCTAAATCTGGACATACAACACATGCCTGAAATAATCCGGCGGGCGATACTACAAGCCAACAAGATTTGGTCTGCTGGGTTATTATGCACCAAAATAAAAGAAAAAAAATCATGTTTTTCAAAAATTCGTCAAAAAAAGCGGGAGAGATGTTGAGGTCTGAAATTTTCAGGAATGATTTCCACTACATTTTCCTAAATCTGCACATACAACAAATGCCTGAAATAATCCGGCGGGCGATACTACAAGCCAACAAGATTTGGTCTGCTGGGTTATTATGCACCAAAATAAAAGAAAAAAAATCATGTTTTTCAAAAATTCGTCAAAAATAGCGGGAGAGATGTTGAGGTCTGAAATTTTCAGGAATGATTTCCACTACATTTTCCTAAATCTACACATACAACAAATGCCTGAAATAATCCGGCGGGCGATACTACAAGCCAACAAGATTTGGTCTGCTGGGTTATTATGCACCAAAATAAAAGGAAAAAAATCATGTTTTTCAAAAATTCGTCAAAAAAAGCGGGAGAGATGTTGAGCTCTGAAATTTTCAGGAATGATTTCCACTACATTTTCCTAAATCTGGACATACAACACATGCCTGAAATAATCCGGCGGGCGATACTACAAGCCAACAAGATTTGGTCTGCTGGGTTATTATGCACCAAAATAAAAGAAAAAAAAATCATGTTTTTCAAAAATTCCTCAAAAAAAGTGGGAGAGATGTTGAGGTCTGAAATTTTCAGGAATGATTTCCACTACATTTTCCTAAATCTAAACATACAACACATGCCTGAAATAATCCGGCGGGCGATACTACAAGCCAACAAGATTTGGTCTGCTGGGTTATTATGCACCAAAATAAAAGAAAAAAAATCATGTTTTTCAAAAATTCGTCAAAAAAAGCGGGAGAGATGTTGAGGTCTGAAATTTTCAGGAATGATTTCCACTACATTTTCCTAAATCTGCACATACAACAAATGCCTGAAATAATCCGGCGGGCGATACTACAAGCCAACAAGATTTGGTCTGCTGGGTTATTATGCACCAAAATAAAAGGAAAAAAATCATGTTTTTCAAAAATTCGTCAAAAAAAGCGGGAGAGATGTTGAGGTCTGAAATTTTCAGGAATGATTTCCACTACATTTTCCTAAATCTGGACATACAACACATGCCTGAAATAATCCGGCGGGCGATACTGCAAGCCAACAAGATTTGGTCTGCTGGGTTATTATGCACCAAAATAAAAGTAAAAAAATCATGTTTTTCAAAAATTCGTCAAAACTAGGGCGAGAGATGTTGAGGTCTGAAATTTTGAGAAATAATTTCCACTACATTTTCCTAAATCTGGACATACAACACATGCCTGAAATAATCCGGCGGACGATACTACAAGCCAACAAGATTTGGTCTGCTGGGTTATTATGCACCAAAATAAAAGAAAAAAAATCATGTTTTTCAAAAATTCGTCAAAAATAGCGGGAGAGATGTTGAGGTCTGAAATTTTCAGAAATAATTTCCACTACATTTTCCTAAATCTGGACATACAACACATGCCTGAAATAATCCGGCGGGCGATACTACAAGCCAACAAGATTTGGTCTGCTGGGTTATTATGCACCAAAATAAAAGAAAAAAAATCATGTTTTTCAAAAATTCGTCAAAAAAAGCGGGAGAGATGTTGAGGTCTGAAATTTTCAGGAATGATTTCCACTACATTTTCCTAAATCTGCACATACAACAAATGCCTGAAATAATCCGGCGGGCGATACTACAAGCCAACAAGATTTGGTCTGCTGGGTTATTATGCACCAAAATAAAAGGAAAAAAATCATGTTTTTCAAAAATTCGTCAAAAAAAGCGGGAGAGATGTTGAGGTCTGAAATTTTCAGGAATGATTTCCACTACATTTTCCTAAATCTGCACATACAACAAATGCCTGAAATAATCCGGCGGGCGATACTACAAGCCAACAAGATTTGGTCTGCTGGGTTATTATGCACCAAAATAAAAGGAAAAAAATCATGTTTTTCAAAAATTCGTCAAAAAAAGCGGGAGAGATGTTGAGCTCTGAAATTTTCAGGAATGATTTCCACTACATTTTCCTAAATCTGGACATACAACACATGCCTGAAATAATCCGGCGGGCGATACTACAAGCCAACAAGATTTGGTCTGCTGGGTTATTATGCACCAAAATAAAAGAAAAAAAAATCATGTTTTTCAAAAATTCGTCAAAAAAAGTGGGAGAGATGTTGAGGTCTGAAATTTTCAGGAATGATTTCCACTACATTTTCCTAAATCTGGACATACAATACATGCCTGAAATAATCCGGCGGGCGATACTACAAGCCAACAAGATTTGGTCTGCTGGGTTATTATGCACCAAAATAAAAGAAAAAAAATCATGTTTTTCAAAAATTCGTCAAAAAAAGCGGGAGTGATGTTGAGGTCTGAAATTTTCAGGAATGATTTCCACTACATTTTCCTAAATCTGGACATACAACACATGCCTGAAATAATCCGGGGGGCGATAGTACAAGCCAACAAGATTTGGTCTGCTGGGTTATTATGCACCAAAATAAAAGAAAAAAAATCATGTTTTTCAAAAATTCGTCAAAAATAGCGGGAGAGATGTTGAGGTCTGAAATTTTCAGGAATGATTTCCACTATATTTTCCTAAATCTGCACATACAACAAATGCCTGAAATAATCCGGCGGGCGATACTACAAGCCAACAAGATTTGGTCTGCTGGGTTATTATGCACCAAAATAAAAGGAAAAAAATCATGTTTTTCAAAAATTCGTCAAAAAAAGCGGGAGAGATGTTGAGGTCTGAAATTTTCAGGAATGATTTCCACTACATTTACCTAAATCTGGACATACAACAAATGCCTGAAATAATCCGGCGGGCGATACTACAAGCCAACAAGATTTGGTCTGCTGGGTTATTATGCACCAAAATAAAAGGAAAAAAATCATGTTTTTCAAAAATTCGTCAAAAAAAGCGGGAGAGATGTTGAGGTCTGAAATTTTCAGGAATGATTTCCACTACATTTTCCTAAATCTGCACATACAACAAATGCCTGAAATAATCCGGCGGGCGATACTACAAGCCAACAAGATTTGGTCTGCTGGGTTATTATGCACCAAAATAAAAGGAAAAAAATCATGTTTTTCAAAAATTCGTCAAAAAAAGCGGGAGAGATGTTGAGCTCTGAAATTTTCAGGAATGATTTCCACTACATTTTCCTAAATCTGGACATACAACACATGCCTGAAATAATCCGGCGGGCGATACTACAAGCCAACAAGATTTGGTCTGCTGGGTTATTATGCACCAAAATAAAAGAAAAAAAAATCATGTTTTTCAAAAATTCGTCAAAAAAAGTGGGAGAGATGTTGAGGTCTGAAATTTTCAGGAATGATTTCCACTACATTTTCCTAAATCTAAACATACAACACATGCCTGAAATAATCCGGCGGGCGATACTACAAGCCAACAAGATTTGGTCTGCTGGGTTATTATGCACCAAAATAAAAGAAAAAAAATCATGTTTTTCAAAAATTCGTCAAAAAAAGCGGGAGAGATGTTGAGGTCTGAAATTTTCAGGAATGATTTCCACTACATTTTCCTAAATCTGCACATACAACAAATGCCTGAAATAATCCGGCGGGCGATACTACAAGCCAACAAGATTTGGTCTGCTGGGTTATTATGCACCAAAATAAAAGGAAAAAAATCATGTTTTTCAAAAATTCGTCAAAAAAAGCGGGAGAGATGTTGAGGTCTGAAATTTTCAGGAATGATTTCCACTACATTTTCCTAAATCTGGACATACAACACATGCCTGAAATAATCCGGCGGGCGATACTGCAAGCCAACAAGATTTGGTCTGCTGGGTTATTATGCACCAAAATAAAAGTAAAAAAATCATGTTTTTCAAAAATTCGTCAAAACTAGGGGGAGAGATGTTGAGGTCTGAAATTTTGAGAAATAATTTCCACTACATTTTCCTAAATCTGGACATACAACACATGCCTGAAATAATCCGGCGGGCGATACTACAAGCCAACAAGATTTGGTCTGCTGGGTTATTATGCACCAAAATAAAAGAAAAAAAATCATGTTTTTCAAAAATTCGTCAAAAATAGCGGGAGAGATGTTGAGGTCTGAAATTTTCAGAAATAATTTCCACTACATTTTCCTAAATCTGGACATACAACACATGCCTGAAATAATCCGGCGGGCGATACTACAAGCCAACAAGATTTGGTCTGCTGGGTTATTATGCACCAAAATAAAAGAAAAAAAATCATGTTTTTCAAAAATTCGTCAAAAAAAGCGGGAGAGATGTTGAGGTCTGAAATTTTCAGGAATGATTTCCACTACATTTTCCTAAATCTGCACATACAACAAATGCCTGAAATAATCCGGCGGGCGATACTACAAGCCAACAAGATTTGGTCTGCTGGGTTATTATGCACCAAAATAAAAGGAAAAAAATCATGTTTTTCAAAAATTCGTCAAAAAAAGCGGGAGAGATGTTGAGCTCTGAAATTTTCAGGAATGATTTCCACTACATTTTCCTAAATCTGGACATACAACACATGCCTGAAATAATCCGGCGGGCGATACTACAAGCCAACAAGATTTGGTCTGCTGGGTTATTATGCACCAAAATAAAAGAAAAAAAAATCATGTTTTTCAAAAATTCGTCAAAAAAAGTGGGAGAGATGTTGAGGTCTGAAATTTTCAGGAATGATTTCCACTACATTTTCCTAAATCTGGACATACAATACATGCCTGAAATAATCCGGCGGGCGATACTACAAGCCAACAAGATTTGGTCTGCTGGGTTATTATGCACCAAAATAAAAGAAAAAAAAATCTTGTAGTATCGCCCGCCGGATTATTTCAGGCATGTGTTGTATGTCCAGATTTAGGAAAATGTAGTGGAAATCATTCCTGAAAATTTCAGACCTCAACATCGCTCCCGCTATTTTTGACGAATTTTTGAAAAACATGATTTTTTTTCTTTTATTTTGGTGCATAATAACCCAGCAGACCAAATCTTGTTGGCTTGTAGTATCGCCCGCCGGATTATTTCAGGCATGTGTTGTATGTCCAGATTTAGGAAAATGTAGTGGAAATCATTCCTGAAAATTTCAGACCTCAACATCTCTCCCGCTATTTTTGACGAATTTTTGAAAAACATGATTTTTTTTTCTTTTATTTTGGTGCATAATAACCCAGCAGACCAAATCTTGTTGGCTTGTAGTATCGCCCGCCGGATTATTTCAGGCATCTGTTGTATGTCCAGATTTAGGAAAATGTAGTGGAAATCATTCCTGAAAATTTCAGACCTCAACATCTCTCCCGCTATTTTTGACGAATTTTTGAAAAACATGATTTTTTTTCTTTTATTTTGGTGCATAATAACCCAGCAGACCAAATCTTGTTGGCTTGTAGTATCGCCCGCCGGATTATTTCAGGCATGTGTTGCATGTCCAGATTTAGGAAAATGTAGTGGAAATTATTTCTGAAAATTTCAGACCTCAACATCTCTCCCGCTATTTTTGACGAATTTTTGAAAAATATGGATGAATTAGAATTTTATATTACCCTGTAGAACATTGTATAGAAAAATATATTTTTATATATTTTTTACAAAATGAAACATATTTTTGCGATTTTATTAACATTTTATGTGTATATATACATATTTTTAAGTTATTTGGTAAAATTTTCAAATACCACGTGCTTTTGTTTACATTTATAGCTCCACGTGCTTTTGTTTACATTTATACCACCACGTGCGTTTTGTTTACATTTATAACGACCACGTGCTTCTCTGCTGTTTGTTATTTACACAAAAATCAGCTGTTATATAGGAGTACTAATGATTACTTGTTAGATCTTGTTAGTTCGAGTACTTGGATCTTGTTATCTCAAGTACTTGGATCTTGTTAAATTCATGGAGATTTGAATACAGATGGTATTGAGTACTTAGTACACAAATACTCAATACTTGTACTACTCTTTGGTTGGAATAGTAAAGCTGCCTACACACTAGGGAACATGGTTGAGGGAACAAAAAATATCAAAAAATTTTGTAAACACGAAATGCACGCTCTCAACACTCACACACACACAAACGCACTCACACATTCACAAAAAATGCTCTCTTTTTTTAAGTATGTTCTCTAGTGTGTAGGCAGCTTAATATAGCGTAACAATACACACAGAAAAAAACAGGCGGAATATTACCTAAGAGCTATGTAATTATACAATTACATAATTTTCAAGTTAGTTTTACAAAGTTCTAGTAAAATATGCACATTTTTTTTTTGTAAAATATATACAATCCTTCCAAAGTATATACATGTGTAGTGGGAAATATCCGAATAATTACATATATTTTGCTAGAAAATTGTAAAACTTACTTCGAACTTATTTAGTTGTATAATTACCAGAGAAGACAAAATTGCTGTTTTTGCTTTTTATGCTTTTTATTGCTTGTTTAACTCATATTTGCTTGTTATTGCTTTTTTGGATTTTTCGTTTTTTAGCTTTCAAATAGCTTTTTCTTAAGATTTTTGAGCTTTGAATTGATTTTTTTAAGACCTTTTGTTGCTAAGGCTTGTATTCAAAAAAATGTTTTGAATTTTATTACAGTTTAATAAAACAAATTAACATGCAAAACAACAACAAAAATCGTTCAATTAGCCTCTAATAAGACAAAAAGTTTTTTGTGAATAACATGTAAATCGCACGCAAAACTTTATTGTGAGCGGGAGCATAAGTTAATAATAAAAAACGAAATGAACGAAAAGAGTGAATAATTAAGAACTAGTTTATATCGTAGACTTAGTGAATCGCTAAATTGAACTAGTTCCTTTTTGACGAACACATCTCTAAATTAGAGTTGTAAATTCTCGATACTTTTGAGTACTCGATCTTTTCTAATATTATTGCAGCTTTGTGCTCGATACTACTCAAAACTCTTGTTTTTATACAACTTCTTTCCTTAAAGAGTTGTATTTACACAGTGTTGAATTTTTGTTGACTATTTTCATGGCAAATTTATGTTTATATTCAGAATAATACAACTCTGAACATGTTTAACATTGTACTCGAAAAACTGGCTATATTGAGTTATTAGTACCCACATACTCAATACTTTTACAACTCTACTCTAAAATATAGAATAGAACTGTAGTAGTATTTTGCATATTTATTAAAAAGTGAATTTAATAATAATTTGTGTGAAAATCTTAATTTGTTTGCGTTGTGATATATTTTAATTTAACCAAATAGCGCCAAAGACATGAAGTAAAGTGTTTTTATTAAATGTAAATAGCTCAAATTTTATTTTGGTAAGTTTGCACAGACAGCACTATAAAAAAATGAAAAAAACGATGAAAAATTAGAACCTGAACCCTTTTTCGTGAAGGGGGCATGGAAAAAACAATTCTTCAGCTATTTGCTACTGCTGCTGTTGCTGCTGCAAAATATTCCTTTTTTTCTTTCTGTTTTTCATTAATACAAAATTGGGGGAAAAAATAAAAGTGAAAATTCCGAAATTGGTCTAAAATAAAAAGAAGAGGAACATAAAGAAGATAAGAAAAAGAATGAAAATCATGAATGTGTTTTTATTAATTATTGTATTGTACACAAACACATATTTGTTTAGATGTGTGTGTGTGCAAGTGTTTGTTTCGCAGTCAACCACAATTTTCTTAGCGTGTGTGTGAGTGTTGAGTAGTGTCGTCGATGTTTGTGTTCGTTCGTCTGATTTGAATTGAATGATGATGATGATGGTGTTATGATGATAATTAGTGGAGGCGGGGGTCCACCTTCCTTCACATCCAACGAACTAACAAATGGCAGTTTTCTTTTTAATTTTTCTTTTATTTTGTATTTTATTGTCGTTGACTCGCGTTTTGCCTAAAAGGTGTTGAGGTGGAGGGGAGGCGATACTACAATGCATGGGTGTATAGATGGATGGATGGTACATTTGTTGTTGTTGTGTATAGTAAATAATGAAGAAACTACAAAAAAGAATCATTTTTGAACATTAAATGAAGTTGTCCTCACATTTTGGTCCAAGAAATTTAAGTAAAGTTGTTTGTGGGTAGTATGTGGAAGTTATTATTTTATTTCAAAGATTTGTTAAAAATCTATAAAAAGAAAATTGAAATATCTATGATTTGGTATCCCGAAAGAATCACATAAAACGTGTTTAAATTTTCCGGAAAAAAATCTTTGAAGAAAGGTCGCTAAACATCTGAGAATTATTCTGCAATATAAAATTTATAAATGTCTAGAATTTGTTGATTTAAGAAATTTGAGAAAAGTTGTAGATAGTGTTTGGAACGTATTTATGGTAGGTATAGTATAATATTAAAGAAATCAGAAAGTATTTACAATCAACCATATTTTTTCCATAAAAAATGTTCTATTAAAACTATTTTTAAAAATGAATTTGAGAATTTATTAGAGTACAACTGAACTCAAAATTTCAAATTTTATATTTTTAGTGCAATAATTTTAAAAGTGAATGGAGGGAGAATGAAAATATAATTTTAATTAATCATTACTTTTTGTTTTTTCTAAAGTAGCGTTATTAAAATGCGTATGAAATTTTTTTTTTTTTAATTCAATAATACGTATACTTTTAAAAAGTCTTTCCAAGATAAAAATTTCATAATTATTTTTTTGCTGCATATGATTAATATTTTTAAATCCTTAGAGCGTATACGTAACCAAATAATATGTCTGTTCCCGTACTTTAGCGCGGTTACCCAAACTAGGCCAAAGGCGTTCCCGTACTCAAAATTGCGTGTAATTTTTTGTTGTTTGGGCTGTTTTGGGATCCCGGTAACGTACGCGGTAACGTACGGAACGCACATATTTTTTGTTAACTCCATACATATTAAAATCTAAGGCAGTTGAGGTGGTGGTTAGAAGGCAGATGTTAGAGCACTTGAACAAGTATAACCTGATTTATAAATGCCAGTCGGGATTTAGGAGACACCACAGTACAACATCTCTGGGTTTAACTGAAGAGATTAGACATGCTTTAGACAGGAAACAACCAGCTATTCTGTCGCTAATTGATTTGACTAAGGCATTCAAATCAATTAGCGAATTATTATTTACTTATATCTAAGCTTTATACGAAGTGTTTTTTTGCAGGATCAGCTTGTAAACTGTTGTTTTCATTTCTTAGTGAACGCTTTCAATTTGTGAATTGCGGTGGTCGTGTATCGGACATCTTGAGATTGGACACAGGTATACCTCAGGGTACAATATTAGGTCCTCTCTTGTTTAAGTTGTACATGAATGATATTGTGGATTACGTTAATTATTCCTCCTTGAGGATCTTCGCAGATGACATTCAAATCTTATGTTCGAGTAATACTCGATCTCTGAATGATTGCGCTAGATACATTGATGCCGACCTCTTGGGAATTAGTAGATGGTGTGATGAGAATTTTATCGCGATAAATCCCAGGAAAACTCAATTTATTTCTTTTGGTGAACGTTATAGTACTAACCCCTTATCGTATCACTTTGATTTCCTTGAATCCAACTCAGCCCAATCACTGGAAAGGGTGAAGTGTTTAGGATTTACAATTGATAAATACCTCAAATTTGACTTTCATATTAATTTTATAATTTCACATATTAGTATGATTCTAAGAAGACTTTACAGCTTGAACTTTAATATTTCTTTCAAATTTCGATATATTATCGCATATGCGATATTGATGCCCCACATATATTATGGGTTGGAAGTATACTCTGGTACTAATAAGCGCCAGATGGAAAGATTGAAAATACATTTTAATACGTTTACGGATTGAGGTATAACGTCCATGTATCAGCATATATAAATTATTTTCTAGGGTGCTCTTTTGAGAATATGATAAACATAAAATGCCTATGTTTCTTTTTTAAAAATATGAAATACCAATCACCGTCATATTTGACGGAATGTTTTAGTTTTCTGCATTCGAGACGTAATTGTTTTTTGAATATTGAGAGATTTCATTCCGTTTCCTTGAAAAGAAGTTTTTCCATTAGATTGTCTAGATTATGGAATAGGTTACCATTATATATGAAAAACTTTTCAAAATCCTCTAGGGAATTTAAGAATGATTTGGTACACTTTTATGGTGGATAAATTAACAGTGCTTTTACGGAGAATAAATAACAGTGCTATCCCAAAATCAGAGAATGAATAACAGTGCTATCCTAAAAACGGCGAATAAATAATAGTTAATCAGTGGATTTATTTTATTTTGTTGAAGGGTCCAAGTTTTGTTTTAATTTTGGAAGTTTAATTTTTTTTATCGGGACCAGTACGTGTTCGATAGTGTATTATGGGGGAAAATCATTGAATTTTGTAGAGATGTGGTCTCAGAAATTGGATTGGGCTAGGTCCAAAATGGATTTATAAAATAAATAAATCCGTTTTGGATTTGCCTTAGTTTGGTTCCAGCGATTGCATTTTAGCGGAATTCAGTTTTTTTCTTTCATATTTTATTGTTTTAAATTATAGTAATTATTAAAATTGTATTAAAATTGTTATAAATATAGTCATTATTATAATTGTTTTAAAATATAGCCATTATTAAAATTGTTTTAAAATATAGTCCTTATTAATCTATAAAATTATTTTTAGTGAACTATATATTATATTACTACGGTGTAATTTTGTACTATTTTATGTATATTTATATAATTCCCATATTGTTGCAAACCCTAGGCGTAGCATACCGGAAGCGACCACCGAAACCCATCTAGCTCGTCGATGTCAGGGGGGTAAGACCCGTCACTTCCGGCAGAGGGCCGAACAATAAATTTACTACCCATTGTATTACTTTTCTTGCAATGTATGGTCTTTTAAGGCTCAGATTGTGTTGAATAAATAAATTTGAATTTGAAAAAATCAAAACTATAGTAACTTAGGTAAAGTTCTTTAGTGTAAATTTAAGTTTACTAAAGTTGCAACATATTTTGATGTTTATTTGGAATGCAGAAGGACAAGAACTCATTTAACCTGCAACAAATAAGAAAATGATAAATATACAAGTTTTTTAGTAATATTTTTGTATTTGTGTTAACCGAAGCACTTCGATAATTATTTTTTGCGTGTTCATTTAATAATTAAATCAACAAATCCAGTGCCCAGATTCTATAAGACGATAGATGATTATCGTCCACTTTTCGAAGTTTAATATCCAACATATTACATACAAATTTGAAAACATTGTAACAAATATGGAAAAAGACAGCAATTTTGTACCATACATTCCAAAATTTTTTAACCAACATCTTTAAAATATCAGAAATTTTTTTAAAGTGGACGATATCGTCAATTTTTTATGGAATCCTAAACCAGATTTTAAAATGAATTTTCTTTTAACCCTTTTCTATCTGACGGTACCACAATTTTTGGGGAAAAAATATAGGCACTATAAAAGTGCGGTCTGCCTGAGGACCTTTTGTGAATTCAATAAGCTTTACAATGACTGCGCTGTTTTTGGACAAAATTCGAAAGTTCTTTTATTATACTTTTATATAATAGAAAAGAAAATACTTTTTCGTATTTTCTGAAAACATATAATTAGTTTAAAATTATATTTTCAAGAAAATAACTGACAGTGACAGTCGCAGAGAGCATGTCCGTTAATGGTTAGGGAATTTAATATCAATTCAGAGATTATTGACAACCAGCAATGGGATATGTAGCGCAATTGTACTCAGAGCTTTGAAGAATTAATTCCTTTTTGAATGAATTCACTACCAATCGAATTCAATTTTCTCTAGAATTGAATGAATTCCTTTTCTTAAGTAATTCACTGAATTCATTCAACTGTATGCGTTCATCAAACAACAAATTCAAAAAATTAATTCAATTGCAATAGTTCTTTTTATTAAATCAAATGAATTAATTCACCGGTGAACGCGTTAAATTTTATAAATCGAACGGAAAAAAAAGTGAATTAATTCCTTACTGAATTAATTCACCACTGAATTCATTCAATTTCATTTTGATTCAGTGAATTAAAAAAAAAATAAAATTACATTCAGTGAATTAAAAAAAAAAATAATAAGTTCACTGAATTGAAAAAAAATAAAATAAGTTCACTGAATTAAAAAAAAATAAAATAGGTTCACTGAATTCAAAGCCTATTTTCTGCCGTTCAGTAGAAGAAAACAATAATGTACAAATAAAATTTTTAAATAAGCAATTTTACAGATATAGATAAATTTGGAAAAAAAAATGTAACTATATAACTATTTTGTAAAAATTAATAGTTATATTTTTTTCAAAATTTATATATATCTGTAAAGTTTTTATTTTTAATAGTAAAAGGCTTTATTTTTGAATCATGTAGGTTGATAAACAGCATCCGGTTTCTAATTTGTTACTAGCACACGCTATAAAATTGCTTATTTAAAAATTTTATTTGTACATTATTGTTTTCTTCTACTGAATGACAGAAAACAGGCTTTGAATTCAGTGAACTTATTTTATTTTTTTCAATTCAGTGAACTTATTTTATTTTTTTTTCAATTCAGTGAACTCATTATTTTTTTTTTTTTAATTCACTGAACGTAATTTTATTTTTTTTAATTCACTGAATGAAAATGAAATTGAACGAATTCAGTAGTGAATTAATTCAGTAAGGAATTAATTCACTTTTTTTCCGTTCGATTTATAAAATTGAACGTGTTCACCAGTGAATTCATTTGATTTAATAAAAAGAACTATTGCAATTGAATTAATTCGTAACAAAATAAATCGAACGAAAGCAAATATGAATTAATTCCATTCAATATATGGTGCTTAGTGAATTAATTCATCGAATTTTGAATTCAGAATTGAAAAATTGAATTAAGGAATTAATTCTTCGAAGCTCTGATTGTACTTGAAGGAACTTTGCAAAGTAATTTAAATAAAATTCATGTTAACGATATGCTAAACTTGCGTACTTCTTTAAATTTGCGTACTTCTTTAAAAGAAAGAACTTTAAGCTGGATTTACAATCTTTTAATTTTATTATTTTATATTATTTCTGTTCCCGTACTTTACCGCGGGAACGCAAATATTGTTTTAATTATTCTATTTCAGTAGCTTTTTCACTTTTCTTAATAATCATATTATTCAATGTCAGCTGTCGCATAAGATCGTAAAGAAAATAAAATGTCAACAGGTTCGTTAGCCAGACTCGTTCCCGTTGTTTTAACTGTGCGTTAAAATAGTAAATACATTGTTGAATTCTTTAATATTTTAGCAGTCTGCTCTGTTTTTTTAGCAAGGCTAATTATTTTATTGTTGTTCCTATTTATTCATATCAAAATAAAAAAAGGATGATAGAAAAATTGCTTCGAGGCTAATAGAAAATAGCCAAATTCTTCCTTCTATTGCTTAAACTATGACTCGGTCAATATTTCTTGTTCAAAATGTTTTAAATCCTTAAAAGCCGGTTAAAACTTGCGGAAGACAAAAAAAAAAACATCAAAAACGTGCACCTGGACGGGTAGCCAGAAGACTTCCTTTAATCAGACAGATTACCGTTTGCAAGAAGTCATTCCAATTGGTCTGGAGCAAACGGTAAAAAAAGAAGAAACATTTTGTGGATCTATGAAAAAAAATAAATTAATTTCGAAACGACTCCGCCCGGAAGATTCGACGCCCTAAGGGTAAGGAAGTCCTTGTTCACTTAACAAAAAATAAAGTCAAGTACGGGAGCAACAATATTATGGTCAGGAATTGTTTCTCGTTGTATGGTGTCGGTCCAATACATCGCATTACCGACACAATGCAACATTTAAATAAAAATATATCTTGAAAAATACGATGTTGACCTACTCAGATGGAAATTTATCGCAAAGATGCCAAAAAGATTCAAAATAATCCTGGATATACCGGCTACTAACGAAACTTAACAAACTTATTGATTTCATTTTTAACCATACAACGCCCTCTATTGAGTATTTTAAATACTAATGCTAGTTCAATGAAAATTGGGATTCATAATTTGAAGGTTAATCGCAAAATTTTTCAATATTTAAAATTTTAAAACACTTCATATACCTGATATCAGTGGCTTTAAGTACCGTTTTTCGACAGTCTAGCGATAAAATCGTTCAATTTCCGCACTGTTTATAAATCTAATGATTTTCTAGCAATTTTTGGGTCTCATCTAGCCATTTTTTTTTTTTTTGAAAATTTTTTGACACAGTGTAAATAGAAGTTAAGCAGAACTTCTAGTTATAAAAAGCCTTCTGTCGGATAAAAATATGTATATAAAATCTCGGATCAAATTAGATATAATTTGATATACTTAGACACATGTATGTAGATGACCCATTTTCCCTATCTAATTGTATGTGGTTGTATATGGAAACTTATAAAATAAGATATAATTATGTAACACGACACCATATTAAAATGTTTACCAGGGAGGGCTTTCTTAATTCCAATTTATAATTTCTGAATTTCAGTTGAAGATTTTCTGAATATCAATTGATATTTTCTGAATTGCAAATGATATTTTCTAAATTTCAATTGATATTTTCTAAATATCAATTGATATTTTCTGAATTGAAAATGATATTTTCTAAATTTCAATTGATATTTTCTAAATTTCAAATGATATTGTCTAAGTTTTAAATAATATTTTTTTTTTTTTTTTAACTTCAAATGGAAAATCTGAATTTTAAATGCAAAACCTCAAATTCAATCGATATTTTCTGAATTTCAAATGGAAATTCTGTGTTTGAATTGATGTTTTCTGAATTTCAATTAATATTTTCTAAATAACAATTGTAAAAGATGTAGTACACAACTGGTTAAAAACTAATGTTTAAGGAAGAAAAATGTAAAACTTTTAAATGACATAGTTCGATTATTTTCTATTGTGCATTCTAGAGACGGATTGAAAAAAATTAACAATTCTATAAACTTCTCTTATGCCATATTTGGATTAAAATTTAGTACAAGAATCATATGTTCCACATACTATTCACAATATTATTTACGTTCCACAATAAAACAAACAACTTTTGTACCATAACATTCTTTATTCTATCATAGGATTTAAATATTTGAAAAATGGAATATTCACTTTATAACTGCGGTAAAATATTGGGAGTTTACGTATGTTACTTTTAAATCACTTTTCTTAAATCAATTGACATGCATTTTAATATTTAAACTAACATTTAATTGCAAAATTTCTCTTCTTAATATTTTTTGCATGCATTTTTTTAAATCAAGGGTTCTAAACTCAAGGCCCACTAACTAATAGCCCACTAACAGCTGTGCCTAGCATACGCTTCTGTTTAAGCTCAGAGTTAAAACATATTGTGTAAGTTGTGAGACGTCATGCTAAAATCTCCTTCCAATGCCCAGGAAATTCGCTTACCACGCCCCGAGCAAAGTCGAGCCCAGTCGCCCGCCACCATGGACGCACTGAAGACATCATTTCTGCCGAATTTGAGCATGGATCCCGCCATTGTAGCCACCGCCCATTTTTGTCCAATGTGTGGCCAGCAATTCGAAGGACCGCAACAGGCCACGGAACACATGCATCTCTGTCATGGTGGTCTCAGTGTGGTAGCCGGAGTGGGAGGTGGTAGTATACTGCTGGCGCCTCATCATGTTGCCGCCAGCGTAGCCGACTCTATGAAGATCGATTATCCCTGCCACAGTTGTGATGATAAATTTTCTACAGAGCAGGATTTAGATGATCATCATAGGCTGGTACATCAAGCTCCGGCATTTTTGGCTCGTTGTCCGGCCTGTAGCTTTTATGGTATTTCAGCGGCCGCTTTGCAGGAAGCCAATGAATATAAGTGTATACATTGTGGTTCGATTTGTACAGCATCCGCCCTCGCAGCTAGTCAACCGGGTTACGAACCTCAAACACCAGAAAATATGCCATCAATGGCGCCGCATGATATGAAGTTACCCAGTCATGACATAGCTCAGCGTCAGTATCAACAGCAAGTGGCTCTGATACACCAGCAGCAGCAACAACAACAACAGCAGCAAACCCACCATCAGGATGACAGTCATGATGATGTCCAATTAAAAGTACCGCCTTTAACAGTTAAACTGAATAAGAGTCTAAATGGTACTGCAACTGTGATGCACCCGCATGTGATAATCAAACAAGAACCGACCAATGGGGATGGTATCGAGGGTTCACCCACATCGGTACCCGTCTATACCATCCAGCAAACTTCGGCTGCTGCTACAAGTGTTGTGGTTAGTGCAGCCCATGCAGCTGCTGCCGTCCTATCAAATAGTGGCGTTATTAATAATAACGCAACTATCACAACCACAGCGTTGGTGGGTGGAATTAATAAAGTACGTCACAAGTGTCCCGATTGCCCGAAGACATTTAAAACACCCGGTACTTTGGCCATGCACCGTAAGGTGCATACTGGAGAAGCAGAGTAAAGTTTAATTTTTATTTATTGATGTTTAAAGTACTGTGTTTTACAATTTGTTTTTCGATTGATTTATGATAAAAGGAACTTGTGGAAATTTAGCAGGAAATGATTTAAAAAAGAAAACTAAGACTATCCCCTTTGTTAGGTAGAAAGAAATTATTAAGCGGTTTAAAAATAAATCACTAAAACATCACTTGTTTCGAAAAATTTCAAGAATTACTTAAAATACAAATATTTTATATTTTTGTAAAAGTACTTAAATATGACAGTTTAAAATTGAAGAAATTTTTTGTTGTTTCAGTTTACTAAAAATCCTCTTTTTTTCAAATGTACTAAAGACGATTTTCTTGTCTTAAAGAGTCATTTGAAAAAATATTGTAAAAATAGCACTATATCTAAATGGTATGCCTTCTTCAAAAAAGGAAAATGAATTCTTTGATTCGAAGTGTATTTAAAACCTTTTAAACACCAAATATTTAAATGTCTTCAAAACACTTTGTTTGTTTAACGAGTACTAAGAATATTGCCCTAAAACAAAAAAAGTAAAAACCACGAATGCACTATTAAGGCATTCTTTGCATTAAAGTGCACCAAAAGCAGTAGAAAATATATTGAAGGAATTCACAATTTAAGTGCTATTGTTATAGAATAACATGATTTTTGAAATTTAACCCATAGAAAGTTGTCAAATTACCGATGAATGCTAATTTACTACTTAAAATAGCAGGAACTGTGAATACCCTCATTATTTAATTTAACCTATATTCTCCTGAATTAAGAAATAATTGCGCCACTTGTTTGAAACTTACATGATTTGCTACTGAGGGCCCTATGAACACGAAACTTAAGTTGAAATTATTTTGTCTTAGGAGAATATGTGTATGTGTTAAGAATTACAGGAATATTTACTATAAACTACATTTTTCCATTAAATGTATAAAAAATTAGCTTTATTTTCCAAAATAAATTCAAATATAAATTCTTAAATAAACTAACATTATTTCATTGAATAGCGAGAGATAATAAGAATTATAACTCTCGTAAGTGGCATATATAAAAAGAATAGCCATCATCGCATTTGGAACACTCTGCCCGACCTGTCGATTTGATATCGAGGCCTCGACATTGTCCTTGCTTATCGTTGTGGCTTCTTTTTAGAAAGTGTTCTAATCGACCATAACGCAAAGTATCTACTACGGGAAGTTTAAGGCTATTTTCCTGTCGATCTTGGTAGATTCCATAATGAGGTAAGGTACAAAGCTCCAAACCTTGTCAAAGACAGCCCAAAATGACTATATTAAAAAAATAAATAAAAATTTTGTACATTTTGTACACAAATTCTCCTAGCGTCGTCATTTGACGACACCCAAATTCATTCAATTATATAATATTTCGAAATTGCGATGAGGACATTGTAGTTTCACCAATATGGAGCAAATTTAGTTGGCTTTTAGAAAAACCAAACAAGAAAAATATGATAATGTAATAAATTAAATTTTTTCCTTCTTTATTGAAAGAAATCATAATTTTTGCGGTTTTGGAATTTTTGTGATTTTCGGTCATTCACTGTGTCCAGAAACAATAACCAAATTGGATAAAATAAACACAGAATGAATATTTGATATTTTTTGTTTACAAAATTCTTAACAGAAGTCCTATATTATGTACATAGGACTTTTGTTAAAAAGAATACTTTTCATGTCGTCATATGACGACGCTAGGATAATATGGGTTAAAAGTGTAGGTACTTAAAATGTTTAAAAAGTATCCCAGCTAAGCAATTTCGGAGCGCTCGTAACTAAAACTTTTAAAAGACTCATAAAAATTATTATTTTTTTTTTTTGAAAATACTTTTTTTTTTTTGGTAGAAAATATGAACCCTCAGAAAACAATCCAGAAAGAAAAAGTCATCTGAAAATGAATGTTAATTTTTCAGACTCAAAAATGATTCCAACATTATTAAAATTTATGAGGAAAATTTCGATTTTATACGTTTTTTCTGAATCATTTCTAAGTACACAAGGGGCTCATCTGGAAAAATTTAAAAAAGATTTTATATGTTTGGAACTCATTTCCGAGTTATTAATGATCATCTTTGTTTGCTGGGGTTCTTAAAATTTGAGCCTTCAAACGTTTATTAAAGCAAGATTTTAATTCGATATTGTGTACAAATTGCGTTTTTTTAAATGTACTAAAAACTTGTGTATTTTAAAATTGTTCTAAACATGTAAAGCTTTTTAAAACCAAATTTTTATGTAAAATTACACAAAAAATTCGCTTTAGAAATTAACTAAAAAAGATACTTTCCAAAAGCTCTGAAGACCTTTTTAAAAGTATTTCAAAATTTTCTGTTGAATTGATCTAAAAAACAATTAGGCTGTTCATAAGGGGTGTGCCATTTGTAGTATTGCTGTATTGTGCTAACAAAAAGACAGAGTTGTTAAAATTTGATTTTAAAACAAGCGAATAGTACGATACAATGATGGAATTCACAGAACGTCATATTTTAAGCAGTAAATTAGCATTTATCCTAAATTTGACAATTTTCTATGGGTAAAATTTCAAAAAAACGCTCTCCTGAAAATCTATTAAAAAACATATGTGACATTTTGCAGGCCGGTCGACGTTATTTTACTAGTATTTAGCAAAAATAATCTGCTGATTTTAGCTTTTTCTGCTATTTCTATAAATTTATTTCTATGAGTGTACTTAAAGTGACGTATCTCCTAATAAGTTAAAAGTTTATTTATTTTTTATTAATTATCATAGATTGAATCAGCTGATTTGCCCCTTTACATTTACATTCAACTAATTTGGGCTTTAAAAAAGCGTCAGAAATAGAAAATTAAAAATTTTTAAAAATGTTAACCCATTCAGAAGCGATAATCCATTAACATTATAGCTTCAGTTTCATATTTCTGCGATACGGGGTAAAGAGCCAAAAATAGCATAAAAATAATTCTCAGTCCTCAAAAAGTTTCATTAGAAAATCTGCAGCGGTTCGAGTTCAAAGAAGGTTGACCATTTTGATGATAGACCATACAATTGTTTGCTGTGCATCATCCCATTCATCAGTTGTCTGCAATAAGAAAGTAATTATTGGATAAACACAAACCGAGACATTACATACCGTAAATAAATTATATACTTATGTATATCGTCATATAAAATCAAAAAATGCGTAAGTTACGACTTTTTGATCGATTATGATGCACCGTATCAAAATACATATTCCTGCAAACTTTTGCACTCCTACGACTAAACACGACGATTTTATTAACAAAATTCTAAACAGCCCCAAGTGTAAGCGTAAGCAATTTTAAAAAGTTTTTTGCTTCTCCTGTAAAATTTTTTAAATGTAACTTGCTTTTTTGATTTCATACGACGATATGAACTGCTTGATTTGGTAAAAACTCCAGTCATAAGACTTTTTAAAAGCAACAATTTTACATAAAAATATTCTTTGAATACTATTAATCGCAAAAATGAAGTCACTATAATGTGTGTTTTTATGTGACCAGCGCTGTATATTTTTATTTGAAAAGTTAATTTTCGGAAAAAATCCACTTTTCTTAAAAACTACATTACGAATTCTGGAAAGAAATACTTAATTCAGTTATATTCATTAGCTCCATTCTTCACACATTTTTCTTCTCTTTATGTTCTAAGACCGACCTATTTTTAATTTTGTCCCACAAGTGCTTGAAAAACAAAAAATATCAAAATCAATCGAAAAATTATATTTTTATCTACAATCAATATTTAATTTTCTTTTTCACCCCTCAATTTTTTCGTCGAATTTTTTTAGCATTACGCCGAAAGAACGCCCCTACTCATGCTCATATTGTGGCAAATCTTTTACACAATCGAACACATTAAAGCAGCACACGCGCATACACACAGGTGAGAAACCCTTTAGATGTGGCTATTGTGGCAGGGCGTTCACAGTCAAGGACTACTTGAACAAACATTTAACAACTCACACGGGTGAGAGAATATAATTTTTTCAAATGAAAACTCAGATAAACCCAAATTATCAATCAATCAAATCAATCAGTCAATTCAGTCAATCAATCTCAATCAACTCAGTTTCAATTTCAAATCAATCAACCAAAAACAAATCAATCGAGTTTTTATTATTATTATGCAATATCAAATCAAAATTCAAAAAATCATTAAATGCAAACTTTTTTAATAAGCACTGATATGTATTTCGATTCAAATCTTTTTGCCAATCGTTTTTAATTTTTCACCTCAAAAGATCAAACAAAATTTACTGAAAGAATTCTTTTTACAATACATCTCATTTTTTTTAACATCTTATCTTGGATTTTGAAAAATATCAACAAAAAATTTTAAATCATTTTTTAAAATTCATTATCCATCTTTGTTACACTCTACCATTTGTCACTTTGTTTAAACAAGTTCATGGCGTAGTTATCTATTTTTTTTTTTGTATTAATTATTTTGTTTTTGGCAAAGAAAATTTTTGTAAATCATTTTCTCATTTCTTTACAATTAACATGTGATAAATATTCTAGGAAAACATTACTTACGTATAAATTCAATTAATATATCAATGATATTGTTGGGTTTTTAATTAATCTTTGTTTGTATTTGAAATTTTTTTTATCTAATCTAAAATATTATAAATGGAATATTTATACGCATCTCTCACCATCTCACCTCCACAACCACCACATCAAGCCTAATTTTTTATATATTTATAAAACAAATTTCATTCATTTTTCTATAATATTAAAAAAGGGTTTAAATATACAATAAAGCTTTGGGTTTTTAGAATGGATTTTTTTATATAATAAATCGGAAATCATTAAATAATTAAAATTTCGAATAATTACGATTTTAATTTATTAAACTTCAATTAATTGATTAATTAATGTTTTCATAAATTTATTAAGCAATATTAGATTACAGTCATTTTGCAAATATATATAGCGGTTGCACCTTAGTATACGAGTTAAGCACCGTAAGTTGTTTTTTCACGTGGAAAAATTTTACTCGAACTTTAAAGGCCTTAAATTGGTAATTTAATTTAAAAAATTAACAATTTTTTAATTTTATAACAAAGACACAATCACAATAAACACAATATGTCATTTTTTCCCAAGAAAAATAATAGTCTTGTACATTAAATTTGCGTGAAAACAAACTCTACGCAATTTTCACGTGAAACTTATCGTGAAAAATCATTTTTTTTATGAGGAGTATAACAGTTTTTTCACATGAAATCGAAACAACTTATGGTGCTTTACATTGTAATGTAGGAACAGAGCTTTGAAGAATTAATTCCTTAATTAAATTTTTCAATTCTGAATTAAAAATTCGATGAATTAATTCACAAAGCACCATATATTGAATGCAATTAATTCATATTTGTTTTCGTTCGATTTATTTTGTTACGAATTAATTCAATTGCTATAGTTCTTTTTATTAAATCAAATGAATTAATTCACTGGTTAACGCGTTCAATATTATAAATCGAACGGCAAAAAAGTGAATTAATTCCTTACTGAATTAATTCACCACTGAATTCATTCAATTTCATTTTCATTCAGTGAATTAAAAAAAATAAAATTACATTCAGTGAATTAAAAAAAATTAAAATTACGTTCAGTGAATAAAAAAAAATAAAATTACTTTCAGTGAATTAAAAAAAAAATACGTTCATTTAACTCAAAGCCTGTTTTCTAAGCAATTTTACAGCGTTTGCTAGTGAAAATAAACAAATTACATATATGTGACCTTCTCCGAGAAAAGGGACCTAGTGTGTCAAAAAACCTAGTGTGTCAAAAACTTGGGAACATCGATAAAAATGAAAAATATCGATTTTCCCAAGTTTTTGGCACACTAGGTTTTTTGACACACTAGGTCCCTTTTCTCAGAGAAGGTCACATATATTAAGTGTTAGAGAAACCCGATGCACTTTTACTATAAAAATAAAAACTTTACAGATATAGATGAATTTGGAAAAAATATAACTATTAATTTTGAAAACTTATGCTTCCCAGTAAAATGTAGATGCTTCACTATGACGTATTTCATTTATACGTTTTTACAATACAATGTTTTCTTCTACTGAACGGCAGAAAACAGGCTTTTAATTCAGCATACGTAATTTTTGTTTTTCAATTAAGTGAACATAATTTTTTTTTTTTCAATTCAGTGAACGTTTTTTTTCTTTTTTAATTCACTGAACGTAATTTAATTTTTTTTAACTGAATATAATTTTATTTTTTTTTAATTCACTGAATGTAATTTTATTTTTTTTAATTCACTGAATGAAAATGAAATTGAATGAATTCAGTGGTGAATTAATTCAGTAAGGAATTAATTCACTTTTTTCCGTTCGATTTATAAAATTGAACGCGGTCACCAGTGAATTAATTCATTTGATTTAATAAAGAGAACTATTGCAATGGAATTAATTCTTTGAATTTATTATTTGATGAACGCGTTCAGTTGAACGAATTCAGTGAATTACTTAAGAAAAGGAATTCATTCAATTCTAAAGAAAATTGAATTCGATTGGTAGTGAATTCATTCAAAAAAGAATTAATTATTCAAAGCTCTGTGTAGGAATAGGCCCATGTTCGAATCCTACAGCCGACGAGTTGTTTAAAAATTATCATATAGAGACAATCTGATAATACGAGTACCATATAAACAATTAATGCAATTTAATGGAAAATCACTGATGAAGCCAGTCCATAGAAAAAGGCAGAAACTAGATCTAATCTGATTTGAAAATTAATGTGTTTATTATAATTTTTAGAGAAAAACGTTTATATTTCTTCTTAATCTCAGCCTTACTAAAATAAAAAATTTTTTAATGAAAAATTTATTTATTCTTGTTCGAGGTCAATTATTTTCTTATTATGAAATAACTTTTTCAAAAACTCATTTTTTTTTCTCTATCAGGACATTCTCCTTAAAAATACTTCATAGAATTTTTGCTTTCAAAATATTCTCCACCTTAAGAAATGAAAAGACGACTGGAAAATCCCCGAAACGATCACACTTTTCATTTATTTGTGCTGCTTCAAAAAGGTTACTTTATACAATATTGAAACTATCAAGTCCATGTAGGGAAAGATCCCTACACTACCCATTCCGAAATTGCCAGTGGTACAAACTGGGTAATCGTGGAGTTAACTTAGTAACCGTGGCAGAACACTAATTGGGAGGCTTTACCAGCGTTTGCAAAAAATATTTTGCCAGTATTTATTTTACAAAAATGTCAGTGGTTTATAGAAAAACAGTCAGAAATAGCCAACAGTATACAATCAATAAACTGGTAGAGCTTTGATTTCGTAAAAATTATGGCGCTTTGTTAAAAAAGTATTCGAGTTCAAATCCACAGGACTTCTCTTTTTAGATATTTTTTAATTAAAAAAAATTTGTTTTTTAAATTTACCCCTAAATTCATAAACACTTTGTAAAATTATAGGAGGTTTAATGAACAAATTTTGTATGAAAATGACGTTTTGTAAACCTGCTATAACTTTACAAAGCATTTATGAATTGAGGGGTTAATGTTTTTGGAAAAGCTTTTCTTAGAGCAACGTTGGCATCTTAGTTCCAACAAACTTTTTGCCAGTGCCAGCATATATCGCGTTAGCTTATTGGATAGAGCTCTCGTCCGCCAATCTTATACACTCAAAAAAGTTTGACAGTTATCAACTAGATGACAGTTGTTTGCGCAGCTTACAGTAGAAGTTGTTTTTAAATGTAATTTGAGTTGTTTTTCTATGGATAAATACAAAACTATTATGACAGTTATTAAAAACAAACAACTAACGAAAAATACTCTATTTCGTAGCAATTTTTAGAGCAGTTATTTTTTAAAATAACAACTACCAAAACAGTATTTTAAAAGTAAGCATTTTTTTTTTGTTAGTTATTTAAAAAATAAAAAAAATCGTTGTATTTTAACAATTCTTTTTTAGTTTATATACATATACTCGTATTTGTTATTATTGATATATTCTTAGTTTACAACCAAAAATAAAAAAAAATGTTGTTGTAAATCCAGTGGATAAAAACATAATAACTGGAGAACCGTTTGGAGTTGCAATCGAAGGAAATTTTTTTCTCTAAAAATATACTTAATTAACTCAACGGTTTTCTTGAATAAATAAAAAACAAACCTTAAGCTCAAGAAAATTGTGGAGTTAAAAATTAAAAAAGAAGGTTAAATAAACGAGAAGAATTTATAAAAATATAGTTCTACAATATAAAATATTGACTGTTAAAAACAGTAGTTTTTACAAATTTTGACAGTTGTTTTAAAATTTTTTTAGTAAAAATTTGTCAGTTAAATTTATGACATTGTTAGTTATTTTTGATGCGTATTTTTCAGCAGTTAAAATAACAATATTTTTGGTTATCTGAAAGATAATTACCTTTGTCGCCTTTTTAACTGCTTATATTTTCACTAGATTTTATTGACAAACTTTCTTATGTGTACCTGAATTCAGCATTTTAATCGATTCAAGCTATTATGTTGTTTAATTCGTTGGAATTAGGGTTATATCAGGGTTTGTTATCAATCACAATAAGGTATAACCAGTTGGCGCCCAATGTGCGACCGCCATTAAGCGTTACTATGACAAAATTTATTTCACAGAATTAAAACAGTTTAACACTTGTGTTTAGTGTTAATTTATTGAACTGCCATTTATGACAAATAATAAAAAATTTAGAAAAAATACAAACTTTCAGTAATAATCCAAAGCATTAAGTAATTTAAATCCTTTAATTATAATAAAACTTGATAATAATTAAAAACTATGCCAAGTTTTATATAAAAATATATATTCGTTATGTTAACATATTTTTATTTCTCCAAATATTGTTTTTATAGGTGAAAAACCTTTTCAGTGCACATACTGTGAAAAGGCCTTTAGTGTTAAAGACTACTTAACCAAACATATACGCACACACACCGGTGAAAAACCCTATACATGTCCATATTGTGAAAAACGATTTACGCAACGTAGTGCTCTAACGGTTCACACGACTAAACTGCATCCACTCTAGGAAAGGCCGAATGGTACAGATCGTAGAGGCGGAGGATTGGGAGGAGGTGATGTAGAAGAAGAACAAGTTAGAGAAGAACGACAAATAATGGCCAATCAAACAATGGATAGTGAAACACAAACCACGCTATAAACAAAATAAAGGAGGGAACAAACAGAAAATTGAATGAATGGCCCTTATTGGAAATAGTGTAATATTTTTTAAAGCAAGACGAGAAATGATAAAAAGGGAGTAATTTTAAAAATATCGCTTTTTTTTGTTAATTAGTCGAAGTTTATAAAACAAAACAAAAAGATCGATCCCCCTTCGTTAACTAAGAAAAAACAAAAACTACAACAATCATAAGGGTTTCTCTTTTATTTTTTTTATTCTTGAGAAATCCTTAACTAATTTAGACTTCACTCGTATATAATAAGCATTATTTAAAAACAAATCGTTTAATTTTCTCTTAATCTAGCTAAAAAAAAAAACAACAAATAATGATATTTTTTAACTCAAAGTAGTAATTGTTCTTTATTTTTAATTTTTTTATCATTTATTTAATTTTTCTGTTTTTTAATTCGCATTTTTTATAGTCAACTTTTTTATTTTTGTAATTGTTAAACATTTTAATGTTTTCTAGTTTTCTTTTTGTAAATTTTTTATTAAAAAAAAAATGTTGTTTTTCTAATTTTATTGTTTTTTATATATATATATTTTAAAGAAAATGTGCCTCTGTTTCTTTTTTCTTTTTAATTTTTAATAATGATGAAACGAAAAGATGATTTTAAAAATATGAATGATTTTGAAAGTTTTCGAAACAAAAACAAAAATTGCTTTATTTTTTTATTTTCTATAAGAAAGTGTTAAGTCTCAACAGAGCAGGATCTCGGTTGGTTTTTTTACAACAATTTATTTTATTATTATATATATAATATATTTTTTCTTTTAATGCTTTTTTTTAAATTATTAATAATTTTTCTGTAATTATTTATTTTTAAAAAATTCTTTTTATTTTTTTGTTTATAAATTACTAAAATTATTTATATTATTTTTTTTTTTATTGACTTTAATAAGGGATTGCTATTGTAATGTAGAATTTGTGTCTTTGGTAAATTTATAAATTGTTAGTATAATTTTGTGTCTGATATTTTTAAAAATTAAAGCTTCAACTCCACAATTTTCTTGGCCGTAAGGTTTGTTTTTTATATATAAAAACTTTCTTTATTTTCAATATTTCGCTACTCCATTGTGTAGCATCTTCAGAAAATAACAATTAAATTAACAAATTATAAAATTAAAAAAAAAAATTGTTTATAATTTGTTAATTTAATTGTTATTTCCTGAAGATGCTACACAATGGAGTAGCGAAATATTGAAAATAAAAAAAAATGTATATATTAAAAACAAACCTTAAGAAAATTGTGGAGTTAAAAATTAAAAAAGGAGGTTAAATAAACGACAAGAAATTAAAGCTTCATTAACTTTCAGAAATATATAACTTTTTGCCGCCCAACTTGAGATCGGCAATAAAATATTAATAATTTGTTTAACACACAATTGTTGCTGAGAATGGGGCTCAAATTTTTTGTACGTTTTTAGTGGCACTATTGACAAAAATTTGCTTCAACTTTAACTAAACATAAGACTGCTTTTAAAAAATAATTAATTTATTACACATGAATTGGTTTTTAGCACACCACCGAATATTCTCTTTCAAAAAAAGTTTTCAGATTGTCATTAGGCAATAATTATGACATAAACTTATTTAGTTGCTTAATGGCGGCCAATCTGGGTACAAAATGTATTTGTTTTTAAAAGCCACTAGACATAACGACGCTACAGCGAGACAGGCCATGTGTTTTAAAATACTCAATACTTTATTTTACTTTTTCGAGATAAATTTTTAATAAAATTTTCAATTTAAAGAAAAACAAAAAAAAAATCAATTTTAGTTAAAAATTAGGCAATAGTTATATAAAAAAAAATATTATTTACATTTAAAAATTAATGCCCTACGCGGGGACCTCTTTATTGGTTTTCGATAGCAATAAACACGAAATTTATTATGACAAAAGTGGAAAATTGGCACCTAACGTAGGGGTGCAAATTCCCGTAATTTTTGTTTTGGAATTCCGGGGATCCCGCTGGTAAACTGCAAGTTCTTAAGAAAACATAACCATCTGATATTCTCCAGTTTGTGAGAGGTTTTTTTAATAGAATTAATTGATTTTGTAATGGATATTCCTTTAATGAATCTACAAAACATTTTTCTTATGTTTTATAAAAAGCAAAAACGAATTTGTCGCTAAAATTTTTCGCACGAGACAATTTTGTTTGCAAAATTTTCTTTGCACTAGTGTTCTTTACAATTCGACTGAAATTTTTTATGAAAAAATTATTTAAAATATATACTTCTGTGAATATACTAACCCCGTGTTTTTATAAAGCGACTGGAATTTTATTTCCAGAGTTGTGTATTTTGTTTTTATTACAATAACAAATTACATTCCTGAGGAGGAATTATTCCGATCGCTTTATAAAAACACGGGGCTAGTATATTCACATATTATATTATAGTCTATTCAAGAATTAAGTTTCATCGAATGATTTTTTAAAAATTGTTAAATATTTGATGTGCAGCTGCATTAGGGATTTGTACGAACTTGTTAAACTATCGTAAATCTAATTTGAAATTTTAAGACTAGTTTGAGTAATTTATATTACATTTTAAATTTTTTTGCCAATTTATATTTAGTTTAGAATAAAATAAATCACCACGGCTAAAAATATAACATACAGGCATGTCACAGACTTCAATTTCACTTGAAAGTGAAATTGAAAACGCAAATTGCTTCTCCAGAAGTAAATGCTATTTTTGCATATATAGACCAAATATAACAGATAAACATAATCAATTATAAGTTAAGAATCCTCTTTTTAATAATTTCACTTTAAAAAGTTTTTGTTAGAGAGCACATTTAAGGTTTTAACACATATTTCGCATAAAATTAATATGATTTCGATGTACAATTTCGTAACGTTTTACTTTAGCTTCTTCAGGTTTTTTGCGTTTTCGTAAATTTTGAAATGTTAAAAAAAGACTTTTTGTGGTAAATTCTTGTTCCAACTGCTAAATTTTTATATAAGTTGCCATTTGAAGTTAAAAAAGAGAAGATCGCCGATCAAAATTTAAAATTTGAATTTTTTAGAAAAAATTACGTTTTGCTAATCTATAAGAAAATTATTGAATTTACCAACAAAAAGCGCTTTAAATGTAAATGTTTTTAAGTGAAATAGTTAACGACACTTTAGGAAATACATACCAAGCACTATTGAAAAGCTTTTATGAGTTGAAGCTGCTCTAAATATCAATTCCACTTTGGTTTTTGAAAGTGGAATGAAAACGATATTTTTTTCGTTTTTCGAAACTTTTAACGTTTTAAGTACCACTATTAAGCTTGTAGCATACTCGATACTTACCAGAACGTTACATTTTCAATACAAAATTATCCGTAGCACCCTAAACTGCAAATTCAGAAGGAAAAAAATTGTTTTCGATAACTTTAGGAAAAAAATTGCGGAAGTAAAATTGCGAAATCAAATCAATTCCGTAAAAAACCTGTGACATGCCTGATAATTGTATTTTTGAAATCCCGG
This sequence comes from Leucophora obtusa, assembly GCA_949987735.1. Classification (NCBI taxonomy): domain Eukaryota; kingdom Metazoa; phylum Arthropoda; class Insecta; order Diptera; family Anthomyiidae; genus Leucophora; species Leucophora obtusa. Next base: position 186,255,108 of record OX465298.1, on the reverse strand, counting down.
AATGCCATGACACAAATTCTCATGAATGCGGGTATCGAAAACGGTTTGGTTTTCCGGAAATCCCGGAATTGCCTTGCAATTTATATCTTTGTTTTGATTTTGTAGTTTTATAACAATTTATAATAGTTCAAAACCCAGATAATCTACATTAATATAGTAATCCCATAATCTGTAATATTTACTAAAGCATGACGTCTATAATTTTTCTTAATAAAACCAAATGTTTTTTTAAAATTTATAATGGTTGCAAACTAAAATTTTAAAAAAGCTAAAACAAATCAAAGCTAAAAATTTTAAAATAAATTAATTGCATTTTTTTATAAATCATATTAAAACTTAAGTAACTGTTTTATAACTTATTATTTCTTTTTTAATTCAATAAAATAAAAAAACAACAGCTTTATAATGCAATTTGAAAAAATACACACTATTTTTCGCTTTTATTAACCAAGAAAATACAAAATGTATTAAAAATTAAAAAATTATACACAAAATAGTGAATGAAACAAAAAAAAAAAAAAACGGTGTATAAACAATGTGCTTGCTATTCAAGATATCAAGGCAAATACTTAAAGACGGCTCTTTATTTTTTTACACAAACTTTTTCTGCGTAAAACACATGAAATTTTCTAATATTTATATTACTTATGGTACACTCATAGAAATAAATCTGTAAAAATAGCAGAAAAAGCAACTAAAAATTAGTTAAAAATGATGTTTCAAAAAAACCTGTTAAATTAGCAGTTTTTTTTTGCTAAATACTAGTAAAATAAGGACAGCAAAAACAAACTGTTATATCTACAAAATTTTGTAAACCGCTGTTTTCAAAAAGCTCGATTTTTATTCGCATTTAAAAACAAAATGGAAACAAAAACTTCGAAAATTTAAAATTTTTGTCGTTATTTTTTAGATTACTAATTATTTAGCAAAATTTTTTGCTGATTTTAGCAGTTTAACTTGTTATTTTCTATTAACAAAAATTTAACTGCAATAAAACTAAAATTCTGTATATTTAATAATTTTATTTTTTGCTGTTCCTATCTTACTAATATATAGCGAAAATAATCTGCCAATTTAGCAGTTTTTTCTGCAGCATAATTTTTAACTAATTTTTAGTAGTTTTAACTAAATTTTTTACAGACTTTAACAGAGTTGTTAAAAGTTTATTTTTAATTTGACAATGATTTTCGGCTTGGCAAAATTAAACGTTGCGAATAAAACACATAAAAATGTTGTATCGTACTATTCTCAAATGTTGTATATTTCATATCCAACAACTCTGTTGAAATTCACAGTTCGTATTATTTTAAGTAGTAAATTTGCATTTATCATAAATTTGACAAATTTCTATGGGTTAAATCTAGGGTATTCAATCGATTAATCGTTATTCGATTAATCGAACAATTTTTCTCAAAATTTGTTCGAATAATTTAAAATGTCCAAATTTCGAATAACGAATAATTCGAATAATTTGATACGATTAATCGAAATTGGTAGAAAATTACAAAAATGATTGAAAAATATAAATTTTTTATTAAAGTAAATGTGCTAAAATCTCAAAACTTTTTTAAAAAGTTGTGATAAATAATTTGCTGTAGGCTTGTAACTATCCGGATTTCATCCTGACCTAAGAAAATAATTAATGGACGACCTTTTAGAATTTCTAGAAATATTTGTTAGCTTCAACTCAATAAGAATTTCATGTTTTCAAGTAGGAGCGTTCATAAACGTCTTAAATCCCAAAGAAAAAACAAAAGCAACATAAAATTATCACAGTTTGCTTCATCTTCCGAATTACTACTCTGTTGTTGTGACTTATGTAATAAAATCTATTTACGTATAATAAATTTTTAATTATTTTTTACGACTTTTTAAACGTTGATATTAAACGAAAGCATTGATAATTTTTGTAATTAATGATTTTAATAATTATTAATTATAATTAATGCTCAATGTAATAAAGCTTGTTTAGTGAGCACTCTGAATTAACAAAATAAAGTAAAGGGATGGAGGTACGGAAACGTAGAGGGAAAAGCAATTCTCAACAGAATTCCTCTCTACACTTACGTTTTTTATGTATTCAATGCATACGAAAGAGATACAAATCAATGTACGGGAGAGATACTAATTGCGGTGTGGTTCTCCCCGATTTGGATAAAATTTTAATATGTGAAAGAGGGGACAGAAAAAATAAAAATAATGACAAAAGCTGATCTCAATTATTAAATTTTTTAATTTTTATGAATTTCAGAAGAGTTACTGATGTTATTTTTGTTCCTTTTTTAAATAAAATTATTATGTATGTATATTATGTAAATGAATGTTATTTTAGTTTGACTCAAGAGCATAAATTAATATCACTTTCTGTTTAAATTATTTTCAAATCATTATATAATTTTACAGAAAATTTTTTCGATTAATCGATAAATTTTAAAATTTTGTTCGATTAAACGGTTAAGGAAAAAACCGAATAATTGTTTGCACGATTAATCGATTAAAATAAAAAGCCGATTACTTGAATACCCTAGTTAAACCTCATATTTTACAACGTGCTAACATTAGGAATTAACCTGTGAATTTCTTATCTGTTATTATTTGAACGATACACTCAAAAAAAGTCAGTAAAGTCAGCAAAAAATGTTGCTGTGTCAGCAAATTTTTAGTCAGGAGCGTGCTTGATAAAAAGTTGGTAATTTCAGCAAAAGGTTTGCTGAAAATCAGCGAGCTGATTTTTACCAAAAAAAATAATAATTTTCAGCAAAAGTTTTGCTAACACTTAGTCGACTGCAAATGAAAAAATCCTTGCTAAAATCGCTAAACTTTTTGCTAAATACACTCATACAAATAAGTCCGTAAAAATAGCAGAAAAAGTTACTAAAAATTAGTTAAAAATGATGCTGCAGAAAAAACTGCTAATATTAGCAGAATCAGTTTGCTAAATATTAACAAAATGAAAACAGCAAAAAAACTGTTAAATTTACAGAATTTTAGTAATATTTGAGCTAAATTTTTGTTAATTGCAAATAACAAATTTAAATTGCTGAAATCAGCAAAAAAATTCCTAAATAATAGTAAAATGAAAATAGCAACAAAAAAAACTGTTAAATCTACAAAATTTTTGCTAACATTTTCGGAAATCAACAAAACTGGAAAAAGGTAAAAAAGGAGCAAATGAAATGAAAATTAATAAATAAAAAATAAATGTGTATTTAAAAACATACTTGGGACCAGTTTATTGAATGTGTCAATTAATTGAAATTTTTTCAATTGTCATTGTTCAATGCCTAAATGCCCATTTATAATTGATAAAAGAAGTATTTGTTTTCGTGTTTTAATAAAAAAATAAATTAAGAAAAAAAATTAAAAATTCGCGTATTTCTTATATTTTTTTATATACAATGCTTTTTCTTCAATTATGTGTACATTTCATTACCATTGCAAATTGAAAAAATTTCATTGGCATTGAATGGTGATGAAATTTGTTGGCATTGACATTGAGATAAAGTAATGTCAATTATATTTCAATGCCAATGAAAATTTCCCAAAAATGATTTTTTGTAAAAGTGGTAATATTTATAGACAATAATATGTTAACCATAACACCCAGTCAGAAATCGCCAGTGGTACAAAAAATCAAGCACTGGCATACCACTGGGTAACCACGGTGTTAAAAATAAATGACTGGCAGAACACTCATTTGGGACGCTTTGCCAGCGTTTGCAAAAAGCGTTTTGCCAGTATTTGTTTTACAAAAATTTCGGGGGTTTATAAAAAAAACCACTGGCATAGAATTGGCTTAGAGTGATATGCCAGGGTTTGCAACCAGTGGTTATCCAGTGCTACCTAGCCAATGCTACCAGTGGTATAAAAATCAATTCACTGGTAGACCAATGATTTTATACAAATGCTGACGCTTTGTTAAAAAAGGTTTGTAGTCAGAAGGTTTCGAGTTCAAATCCGGTTAAAAGGAAAAAATTTTTTTTTTTTGATTTTTTTTAATTTAAAATTTTTTTTGTTTTATAAAATAAATTTTTTGTTTGTGGGAAAGCTCCTTCAAGACCAACTTTTCTTTTGCCCTCCCAACGCTGGCATATTAGTTACAAAAAAATGTTTGCCAGTACTAGCCTTTTGGCACAGCCAGTAGCTGTCCATCTGTTATCACCCATTTATGTGTTTAGCCATCAAATATTATATGTCTCGTTAGCTTAGTGGGTAGAGCAATCGTCTGCCAATCTGACGCCCTGGGTTCAAATCACGGCAGGACCAAAAAATACATATGAACTTTTTTTAAATTTTATTTTGGAAAATATATTTCTAGATCACCTATTTATTAGTTTTGCCAGTGTTTTGCCAACGTTCAAAAATTTTGTTTCTCCAGTGCTTTTCCGGCGCTTTTTGAACAGCCGGTCCTTTTGTCTAATGATGTTATCATTTTGGGAATGGGAAAGCACTTTTTGGCAGTACTTGTACCACCTGTTAAAGTGCTTTACCACCGCTTTCCCGTTTGTATTTTTCTGATTGGGAAAATGTATTTCAGATACCCTTCTTTTGATTTTCATTGTTTGTTGATCGGATATGTACTTCCGAATTTATTTGAGTTTCCATTTTCACCTCTAAAGCTCCACCCACAGGAAAGAAGGTGTGGCGGATTAAAAATATTGTATTCTTTAAATAAGCTTAAAAAGTACAATATTGGGGGAAAAAAATATGGTCATCCCCGTAAACTCCACTTGCTCCCCAGAGATACTTTTAATCACAATTTTCATATTAAAATGGTTCGTCCACAATAAACCTTGATCTTTGAAAATTAATGTATTACGATAAATAGAAACTTTTCTCATAAATTTTAATAATTTAGATATTTTATGAGTAGGACAAATTTTCAACCATTTCAATTTAGCTTTATTTAAAAACTTTGCATTATTTTTGGCGAGTTAAAAATATGCAGTAATTTTTATGAGTCATTTAACATTCTGTTTATAAGCGCTCCAAAATTGGTGGTTTAGTTTACAAAAAATTCAGCAAAATACTGTAAAGTTAGCAAATTTATTGTTAAAAATTAGTAACTAAATTCAGCAAAAAAAAATGTAAGTTAGTAATGTGGAGGTAGCAAAAAAATTAACGGAAAATTAAATTTTAACTAAAAATTAGTTAAAAATTTGTTAAGTTGAAGTACTAACAGTTTTACTAACTTTTCTACAAACTTTTTTCTATGAGTGTACCCATATCGTAAAAATAGCTGACAAATTTTTATTACAAACATTTTGAAATAATAAAAATTGTTCACACCGATAAAATTTCTCAGTTGCTCAGTTAAAGAATTCCTCAGTTAAAACCGAAAATGTTAATTTGAATTAACTGGAATATTTGCTATCAACTAATGCTTTAATTAAAATAAAAACATATTTTGTTACCTACCCTGTAAAAACAAAAAGCATAAAATTAAGAATGTGAAAATAAAGGTGTTATATAAATAAAGCATTCCGTTATTATTACCTAAATATAATTGTTGATCCAAAATTAACAAATTCGTTGTTTTTAACTGATCTACAATGGTTTTTTTTTATTTGAAAAATATTAGTTATTTTCAGTTAACTTTAATAACTGAGCTTTAGTAAGGGGTATTTCACCTGATACTCAGCTAAAAATTTAGTATCCAGTACCTAACTGAGAAATTTTTACGGTGCAGTATTATAAAAATATATTGTAAAAAGGAATATTTGATCAGAAAAAAATATGTAATTTCTTTATACTACTTACCCCCATTAACATAATGTCCTGTTAGCTACTAACTGGGATTTTAACTGACACATTTGTTGTTTTTTAAATTTAACTTTATGTTAAATTTTAACGGGACATTTTGTTATCCGGCCTTAAAGTTTAAAGTCAAATTTCCAAATTGTAAATAAGTTATCAACTGCTGGTATACAAATTTTGCCACACAACATTAAATTAAATTATCCAGGTAGAAATTGCCGACGTTGCAACAAAAATTGTACTGAGAGAGCACTGTTTTTTGCCGGTACTACTTAAAACGTGCTTTGCCAGTACTGTTTTCTGAAAATTAACGACCTTTTTTTAATTTATTAAAATTAACAATTTTATGTATTTTTGCATCTATTACCCAATTATTTATGTAAGAGAGACATACCCAGCAAAATATTGGTAATGACACCTCATTACTATCTGCATTACCAAAAATGATATATCATTACCTTTTCCATTATTTTATAATATAAAATAATGACTTCCTAATAACGGCCTATTGTATTCATTGTTTCTATATATAAAATAATGACTTACTCATAATAGTTTAAATAAGTACTTTTATACAGTTAAATTTTATACATTTTTATTTATTATATTATTAGTCCTAAAATTACACACTAGAGAAAACTTAAATTCTTCTGAATGTATTTCCTTAGGCTAATAGTATTTGCTTAACTCCTTATTTTTAAGAATCAAGTAAGCAATCAGATAACCACTTATAATTCAACTTTTTGTAAGCATGTGTGTAACCACTTATTATTCAAAATCTCATAACTACTTATTTCTCATTTTATCGTAAGCGAGCGGGTAAGACAAATCCCAAGACAGGTCCCTGAACTTTGTTTTTTATAAGAGTTCAGTAACCTGTCCTAGGATTTGCCTTGTGACATTTCTTTCCCTCCCGATTTTTTAAATGGCCCATATCTCTAAAACTAAGAGAGATAGACCAAAATTGCCATAAATTTCAACTACCCCTAACCGTTTAATATTCCAGTGGAAAGGTTATCTCTATCCAAAAATGGACATTGGTAAGGCCTTGAACCCTCGGAAATTTTTAATAAAAATTTTCCATTTCATAAAATGGCCCATATCTCGAAAACTAAGCGACATATAGCAAAACAGACAAAATGTTTGCTACGTTAGAGTGTCCTTACATGCCCTTAGATTATATGGACTAGGCCCGGGGAGGGTCCTGGAACCCTAAATTTTAACAAATTTTACGACTCAGGCCCGATTACTGAATGACCAGTTAGCTACTAACTGCGTCTTTAACTGACACATTTGTTGTTGTTTCCGACAAAAAATTGAATTTAACTGTTGGCTAAATTTTAGCTGGACATTCAGTAATCGGGCCTCAGTATAACTGCGAATAAAACAGTAGTTTTACTAATTTTTTTACTTAAATTTAGATTTGTTAAATTTAACAAAAAATGTTTTAAAATCAACAATTTTTATTTTAAGCCAAAAAACAAGAATAAATTTTGTTAAAGTAAATACATTATATTGAATGTAGTGAACTAGGACTTTCGTTCAATTGAGTGAATAGTTTAATTAGACTACAATAGTTGAACACAGCTGAACGCGAACGCTTTTTACTAAAATTGGGATCTCGCGGAATCCGAATGTTGACTACAAAAACACAGCTATTATTTGAAACCATTTCTTTTTAAATAATAAATTACGCCAATATGCAAATTTTTTTGCTGATTTTAGCGGGTAAAATTAAACTCGAAAATAACTAGAATTCTGTTGCAGTTTAATTTTTGTTATTCTTAATTTATTATTTAGCAAGAATAATCTGCAAATTTCAACAGTTTTTTCTGCAAGGTAATTTTTAACTAATTTTTAGTAGTTTTATCTAAAATGCAATGCAAAAATTTTTTAGATTTTTTTTAATTCAAATACAAATTTAGCCTTTTGAAATCAGCCGTTTACTATTTTTTTAGCAAATATTTATCTTGATTTTGGCATTCAACTAAAATTAAACTTCAAAATAACAAAAATTTTGTAGAAATAACAGTTTTTTTTGCTACACTCACAAAAGTTTGCTGGTAGAATCTACTGAAAATGATAGTTAAAACAAAGGTATATGCAGTTAAAAAGGCGGCAAAGGTAGTTTGAAAAAAACTGACAAAATGAGTAAAAACTATTGTTTTTTTACAGTTAATTCTTGTGGTATTATAAAAGTATATTTTAATAAAAAAAAACAATTTTCCTTCGATTACAAAAATATGTGTACTTCAGCCTATTTAAAATTTGAAGTAAAAATTCCAAACGGTTCTCTTGTTGTTATGCTTTTATGCATTGGAGATACAATACAAGTTTCTGATTATTATTTGGAAACTAGAAATATATCAATAATTACAATTATAAACTAAACAACAAATAAAATCTAATATGACTAGGGTTGCCATTTCCATTTTGAGAAAAAGAGGACACCAACCTCAAAAAAGAGGACATTTGTCTTAAAAAAGAGGACAATTTTTTTTAATAAATTAATTTTACAAAAATCAACAACGCGATAAAATATACAAATAATAATTTATTTTATAAATAAAACAGTTTTTATTCCCACTAAAAAAAAATTTACAAAAAACAAAAAAATCATTCTGAACTTTAAATTAGTGGTACATAATTAAAAAAAAAACAACGATTAACCAATTCATGCATACATTTTCAGGAATGTACATTTCTATAATTTCTAGATACGAATTATCAAGAGTTTCATGAATATTTTTCAACGCTTCCAATTTGAATTCCGCATTTCTTCAAATATTCATTAAACTCTTGAAAATTCATATCAAAATTATATTTGACTAATAATATCAGAAATTGTCTCTGGATTCAATTTTTTTTATTAAAGAAAATATACGTTCTACGTTGGCATTATATGCTGGAAAGAAAAAAATAGAACTCAACAAGTTTTCCCATTTCATAGCAAACATCATTTTTAATAAAAAAAAAATGCAATTAATTGAATTTAAGGTTTTTACATAATTTTTCAGGATAAGGAATTCATTAAATACATTTTCATCATTAAAAGCAATGTTAATTTTTTTTAATGCAACAGTTGGTTCACTGCTGACAAGCTTCAAATTTGGCAATCAAAGTAAGTGATGCCAATTCAAAAGTTTAGAAGCAATACAAAAAGTTATGGAGAAAAGTGCAAAAAGTAGGACAACCTCGGACACTTACTGAAAAAGAAGGAGGACTGCTCCGGACGCCCTAAAAAAGTGGACGGTGTCCGGGGAAAAGAGGACGGATGACAACCCTAAATATGACAATAACATATTAGAATTTGGACTTGGGGTGGAACAATATTCTAACTAAATATATGAAAACAAGACGTTTTAAAATTCAAAGAAATTCGACGTAATTTTTTATTTTTGAAATAACTAACAAAAATAACTGTTTACTGTAAAATTACTTTTTTGGTAGTTTTTTATTATGATATTAAAAATAAATGCTTTAAACAATTGTTACGAAATTACAGAACTTTTCTTTTGTCATAAAATTTGTTTTGCATTTTTCTATAGAAAAAAAAGTGTAATTGCTATTAAAAACAACAACTACTGATTACTACACAAACAACTGACATGTAGTTACTGTCAAACTTTTATGATTGTATTTTTAGTCTACTAATATTTAGCAAAATTTTCTGCAGGTTTTACAGTATAAATTGTGATTTTCAATTGACTATAAATTAACTCAAATATAACTAAAATTCTGTAGATTTAACAGTTCTTGTCTTACGGGGATTTAGCAAAAAAAAAACCTGCTAATTTCTTCCTGCATAATGGTACAAAAATACTGGTAGCTCTATAACTGTATCTTGCTGTATTTTACTTTTACTGTGTAAGTTACTTTTTCAACAGTTAAAAATTACTGCATTTTATTTTATTTCAATGACATTGCAGTCTATCACCCCTGTTCTTAATTTAGAAATTTTGTGATTAGAGTGGATTTGTAAAATCACACGGAATTACAAATTTAAAAAATTTTCTGTTTGGAAAAAATGCTAGAATTTAAAGAAAGATTTTTAAAATTGATTGTTAATTAAGGCGAAAGAATATGCATTCGTTTTATTTTCACCAAGCTGATTTTACATAAAATAAAACAACAAAAAATATTCGGACGTAAATTAAGGTGCCTATTCCTCCTTGTGACTCGTTGTGGCCGTGATACGACTATTTTTAAGGCTGAAAGTCACAACTTTCCATACAAAACAACAATAAAATGCAAAAAATTCAAATTTTATTTGTCAATCTTATGATTGTGTTGATAACAAGTTAATTTTTTTGAAGTTTTCAAACAAAAATTTGAATAAATATAATTTATTGTGATTTACAAACACAAAGGGAGTACAGTCACAACTAAGAGTCACAGACTTTTCCTAGGAATAGGCACGTAACATTGACTGTTTAAGCCATTAAAAGCCATTGCAAAATTTTTTTTCGGCCATGAGCCTACAATATCTCAGGTTCGGAAAAATTATAAAATTTTAAACTAATTTTAAAATATTTGTAATTTCTAGTTATTGCCAACAAACATCCCATTTGTTTAAACATCGTTCTTTTTTGCAATTAAAATTTTTTAACTTTTACTAACATCATCAAAAAGCAACAACTCAAAACAAAAAAGCACAAGACAATTTTTTATACATATTATTAAATAGATGCTGTTTAAAAATAATAAAACAAATACAACAAAAATACTTTTTAAATATTTTTAAAATATTTTAAAACAAAAAAAAAAAAACCAAAACACTAACTCTTAAAAAAATTATAAATAAAAAAAAACGATAATATTTTTTTTAAATTAATACTAATTTTCTTATAAAAAAAATCAACATGTGCAAATATTTAAAAAATAAAAGAAACTTAAATATACTCTAGTGTATCTATAGACGATTAGCAAGTATTATTAAAAATAATAATTAAAAAATATTAAAAATTAAACAAACTGTAGTTAAACATTAACAAACTATTAGCTTTTTTTGTTAATTTTTTTTTTATTAAATAAAACTAAACACCAATATAGGCAATTATTGCTATTTTTGAAATAAGGACCCTCTTTTTGCAAATAAATTTATATAGAAATCCTAAATATTTTCTAAATCTAAAGTAGAAGAGCCACAAAAAATTAAAACAAAACCGAAAACACTTTATTAAATAAATAAATTATGAAAATAAAAAAACGCCTATTACTACTTTGCATTGTAATTATTAATTAATTAAGTCAAATACACCTAACAAAACTCTCAGACACACACATACAAGATGAAAAATTAATTAAAAATACAAAAATGAATTAGTAATTGAAACAAAAACTACCAACAGAAAAAATATTAAAACAACAAAATTATAAAACAAATAAAAAATGTCAGTAGCAATGAAAATAATAAAAAAAATTTTAAAATATTCTATTAATTTAATTTGAAATCTATTTAAAGTCAACACAATTGGAATCTCGATAAACGATTAATAAATTAAATTTACGTTGTGATTTTCATGTAAGTATTTAGATTTTTCAAAATGATTAAAGAGGTAAGTAAAATGTTAGAAAGTAATGCAAGTGAAATTAATATATGTACATAAATATTTGAATTTTTAAATTGTTAGTTCCTAATTTTTATTAAAAAAATAAAAATTGTTTTTTCCCTCGACCCGTTTAATTGATTAATTAGAAATTTATTAATTTAGTTCGAGGCCAATTTCCTTATTATGAATTAATTTCAAAAACCTCTACAATTTCAGGAATGAAAAGACGATCGTTTCGGGGATTTTCCAGGTCCCCTTCATCAGTTCCCCTTAGAAAGTGGTGGCAGTAGTGCAATTCAATTTGAAGCATCAAAATCTCATATTAAATGTAGTCCGCTACATCAACAAAATGGGAATGAAGCAAACAAGAAAATATGTTTTCGAAGTCTTCTGCAAAGCATAGCCAACAATAGAAATACAATTATGAAGGTTTTTTGTTTTTGTATTTCACACCATCGGTATAAATAAATACAAATTTTCTTTTTACCCTTCTTCTTTGTTAATACAAGAAAAGGCAAAAACATTTTTTCTCCGTATTATGAGTGTTGTCAAATTGCTAGTTCCTAATTTTTATTTAAAAAATAAAAATTGTTTTTTCTCCCTCGACCCCTATAATTGATTAATTAGAAATTTATTAATTTAGTTCGAGGACAATTTCCTTATTATGAATTAACATAATAAGTACTTTTTTCAAAAACTGCTATTTTTCTTCATCAGGAACTCTCCTGACTCTCTTGAATTTTTATTTAAAATAAATTTCCCAAAAATGTGTGTTTCAGCTAGCAACGAGTCCAAAAATTAATCAAAAAATAATTCAAAATATATTATTTAAAGTTCACATTTTTGTATAAAAATGGTTCATCCAAAAGATCCTACTTTTTGGTTAAAAAATTACTCAAAAAAAAAGTAAGAAAAAAATTCTATATACACGAAAATTAATCTTTTTTTGATCCTTTTTTAAATAATTTGAGGTATACATCTGGAAACGGTGTAGCTAAAAATATTCCAAATGCAGCTGAAAATTCTTAAAAGGCTAATATTTGAATGCTGCTGGAAATAGTGTATGTAGGTTTATTCACTTAGGCCCGATTACTGAATGTCGGGTCAGTTTAATGCGGGATTTACACATACATATGTACGTGTTTCATATGTATGTGTGAGATGTTTTACAGAGTATTTTTCTGCCCTTAAACACACCAAATTATCATGTTTAAATTCTAAATACGTTTTTAATCCTCTAAAGGGCAAGGTAGCCTCAGTGCAGCTATCATAAAATTGCCCACAAATGCGTATTTTATAACCATGTCTGAAGCAATTCCGATACAAAACATACACTGCTGTTCTGAGTTTAGAGTTTAGTGCGTTCCCGTACGTACCCAAAGTTAACGAAATTTACCCAAAGTTACCGAAATTTACCCAAAAGCGTTCCCGTACTCGAAAATTGGGTAAATGAGAGCGCTAATGAGAGTGTATTAGTGTTTCTCTTTGGTAACACAGCTGATGTAAATATAAACAGAAAACAATTGTGAAAAAAAATTTGAAATTTTGATTAAATCATTTTTTCTTCTTTTTCCTCTTTTTTTTTTTTGATTCCGAAAGAAAATGTTAAAATTTAAAGACAGTTTTTAAAATTATCTTTTTATGTATTAAATGTTCTACAAATTTCAGTATTTTAGTGAAAATACAAAGAAAACATTTCAAAATTTTGTTCACAAATGTTTTTTTAATAATTTAATAAATATTTCATAGAAAAAAAAAGTGCATTCGTTTTTACTTCCACCCAGCTTTTTATACACGGAATATTTCACAAAAATTTTTGTGGATGTGAATCACAAAACAGCAAAAATGTTCGGAATGTTCCACTTTAGAATTTCTTTATGTGGATTCGGAACTGAGAACAGCGCCGATAATTCCCTTAATCTTTTGAGAAGAATTTTTTCGTATGTAGTGCAAGGTTTTAAAGCGGGAAAGTGTCAAAATTAAATTTCGTAAAATTTCAAAAAATAACTTTTAAAACGAACACTATTTTCAAATATCTAAGAAAAATATTTAAATTAACTAAAAACTTTTAATAAAGAACTCAAAGCAAGACTGAAGCTTTAACTTTTATAATCAGTCGTTACTTTGGTCCAATCATACACAGGGTTCTTCTATCAGGATACCTTTAAAGGACATCATCTTAACTTGAAGACCAATGGACGGATCCTTATGAAATTTGGCAAAAAGAATATACTTAGTATTGATAGCAAAGCATTTTAATTTGAACAATATATACTGAATCTAAGGTACGTTTTCGCTCAATTTCGCATTTGTCGAAAAACGAAAATTGCTAAATCTTCTTAAGTAGTAGCACGAAAAATGTAATTTTTTGATGGCAGTTACATCTTGGTGCACTTAAAAAATTGCAAAATAATGGCGGAATGTGAAAAAAAATTTCAAAAAGGAAAATTTTTGCTTCATTATGTTTACTTTGGCATTAGCATTTATTTATGTGAAAAAACAATGCTTCAATAGTTTTTCCCCAATTATGGTTTGTAGAATGTTAATCGCTGATTGTTTTAACTAATTTCTTCTACTATATATATTCAAGTCTTTTAGCGTTCCGCTATTATTTTGCAATTTTGTAAGTGCAGTTTTTTTTTTTTAATTTATAATCTAGGGACTGTAATGCCCATTTCATACAACAAAAGCTGTATTTGGTCTCATAATAAGTTTGTGCTGATGTTTGTAACACCAAAAAATATTGGACCTAGACCCACCTTTTAGTATACCGATTGACTTAAAATCAGTTTTTGTTTCGATTTATCGTCTGTCTGTCCGTCCGTCTGTCTGTCCATGCATTCTTGTGCGCACTCTATAGGTCGCAAATATTAAGATATTTTGATGAAATTTGGTACACTATGTCGGACCAAGGACGAAGCTTATTGATTTTGGTTAAAATCGGTCCATGTTTAACACTAGTACCCATATAAGGGTCCCCCCCCCCCCCCAAAATTGTTTTTTTACACGCTGCAGGTCGCAAATACGAAGAAATTTCAATGAAATTTGGTTCGCTGACTCACATGGTTCCAAGGACAAAGCCTGTTGATTCTAGATAGGATCGGTCCATATTTGGACCTATCGCCCGTATGGGCTATATTTCCGATTTTCTCTTCTTTTATCATTTTATAAAAAATTTTGACACAAGTCTGTTTTAACCCATTCGAATTTCGGATCCAAACATTTGTCGGCTTTTAACCAAACTGGTGTAGGGTATTATATAGTCGGCATGCCCGACTTTAACTACGTTTTTTAATTCAGTTTTTGTACCATAAACTATTTTTGCACGTTCCGCCATTATTTTGCAATTTTTTAAGTGCGGTTTTTTTAAATTTATATTCTAGGGACTTAATACCCATTTCATACAACAAAGTTTAGTGGATAGTAGAAAAACAATCGCGAAAAACAAAATTTGCAAAAAAAGAAAGTTTTTTCATCAATATAATTTGTTTGCAGAATTTGGTAAAATTGGGATCCCGCGGGATCCCATTGTTGAGTACCCGAACAGACTTATTGTTTTTATGGCAATATCAAGAAATCTATCAATATTAGTTGTTATTTCAATAACGATAAATTAAAATATCAAGGAAAAGTTGTAAATGGCATGCTATTCGAGCTAAATGTAGTATTGTTTAAAGTGTCAAAACGCGAAAATTTTCAATTTTTAAATTTTTATATAAAAAAAACTTAGTTGGATTATTATTATAATCTCAAAACATGGAATAAAATTCAAAAATTTTGCGAAAGTTATTCGTTTTTATTTTTGTTTTACCCCCGGTCGACGTATTTACTGATGTAGGTCGTACTCTTAAATTACAATTTTATTTGTTTTTAATTAGACTTCGTATGTGAAACATGACAAATTAAATTTTTTAAAGGTCGTAAAAAATGTTTAGTGCTTTTTTACTACTGTTTCCAATTATTCGACATAGGCGGTTAACCGGTTATTGCATTATTCGAAAAATCACTAAAATTGATTAACCGGTTATTCGGGTCGGTTATTCGAGAAAATTGGCGATTAATCGATTAATCGTTTAAAGCAAAATTAATGTATTTCCTTAACTTTTTATCAACAAAGACACTAACAGCTTCCTGTTTTTGTTAAATATCAACATGACATATGAACACCATGTATTTAAAAAAAATTCAAATTAAAAAGCACATCTACACGAGAGAGAAATGCTAGAGATAAAACAAAAATCACCTCTAATTAGCTCTATTTTGAATGAGTAGCTATTTTGTAGTGTTTTTGCTCCATCTCTAGCAGTTTTCTCTCGCGTGTAAATGTACCTTAAGGTTGAAAGTTTCGGAATATGAGATTATCTAGATTGAAACATTTCTTATACTAATAGAAAAATTTATTTAAAAATGTAGCTGAAGCTATCAAAAATTAGTTAAAAATGGCAAAAAAAAAAACTGCTGAAACTAGATTTTTTTTCTAAAAATTAGTAAGATAAAAACAGCATAACCTAAAGGTAGATTTTCTATTTCTTTACGAAATTTTTTTTTAATCTGTAAAACTTTGTAAATATATTGCATTTAAAAAAATTATTGTCCAAAGTTCTTCCTCCTCCTCTGAAGAAATAAAAAAAAAGATTTAGTTCCATTTGAGTAAAATATTAATTAATTCAAAATATCAATTTACTCTACAAAAATTTGCAAAAAAAAATGTTCTGAATAGTAGAGTTAAAGAATATCAAAAACAGTTGTTAAATTTCTCAGTCTTTTTTCCGTTTTTAAGGGCCATTGACAATAAACAAAATTATCCAAAGTTTGAGCTAACATACGCACAGTGATCTTTATTATTCCAGTTTAAATGCAAATTTCCACTAAACTAATGAAGTTTTCTTAACAAAATGAATGGAAAGCTTCATAAAAATTTGCAATGTACGAACTTCAGCAAAACTTTATTGAATCAATGTAAAAATTCATAAATAGAATGTAGACATTTCTCTCAGTGTACAGTTATAAATGTCAAATTCCATTTAATTTTGATTTTTTAGCTTTAATTTTGTGTTAACTTTAGGTTATTTCGTTATTATTAATGTCACAAATGCGAATAAAAATTTAATTTCAGTGAAACGGTTACGGGGGGTTCCTTTGTATTCTACGCCTTTTTCAGTTTTATTTCAGAATATTCAAAATATATTTCATAATTGTTTAAAAATGTTTTAAAATTCTCCAAAAATGTTTTTAAATTTTTCAAAGATGTTTTAAAATTGTCCAAATATATTCTAAAATGGCCTAAAAAGGTTTCAAAATTGTCTAAAATGTTTCAAAATTATCCAAAATTTTTTTAAATTTTTCCAAAAATGTTTTAAATTTGTCCAAAAATCATTCAAAATTGTCCAAACACTGTTTAAAATTGTATAAAAACGTTTCAAAATTCATTTCAAAATTGTTCAAAATGAATTTTAAAATTTTCAAAATGTATTTCAAAATTATACAAATATATCAATCACATCGAGCTAGAGGCTGAATAATATCTGCCCTCACTAATTATACAAATATATTTTAAAATATGTATTACAAATATATTTTAAAATATTTTATTTGTATTTAAGAAAATTCTATTTGTATTTGAAAATTGTCCAAATACATTTCAAAATCATTCATTTGTATTTAAAAATTTTAAATCTGTATTTCAAAATTGTCAAAATACATTTCAAATAATTCCATTTGTATTTCAAAATTTTCTAAATGTATTTCAGAAATTTCCAAATGAATTTAAAAAGACTCTATTTGTATTCCAAAATTTTCTAAATGTATTTAATAAAATTCTAATTGCATTTCAAATTTTTAGAAATCTATTTCAGAAATTTATATTTTTATTTTAAAAGCATATAATTTATACAATTTTGAAATACAGATTACAAATTTTTAAATACAAGTGAATAATTTTGAAATGTATTTGGACAAATTTAAAATACAAATAGAATTTTCTTAAATACAAATAAAATATATTTGTGTTTATGTTTCATGTAATTTTTGAGCCAAAGTTAAAAAAATTATGAAGTTTTGAGAAAAAAATAAGGGATAAATTCCATATTAAAATTGTAACCGGTTAATCGACCTGTTTTAACCGATTATTCGGATCGAATAATTATTTGAGTTTTGAATTATTTGTTTCGACATTAACCGAAATAGAGGCGATTAATCGAGGAATCGGTTAATCGATTAACCGAATTGGAAACACTATTTTTTACCCATTTTTAGGAAGAAATTTGCGAATTTTTACCCTTTTTTGTATATTTTTTGCGCTTTTTGCTATGAAAAAGTTGGCATCTATGGTTGTATCATGTTTACCTCATTCTGTAAAACTCATGGTAATGAAATTTCATTTCTCTATTTTGTGACAACACTGACCATTATTCACCTCAGGGTTGTCACAAAATAGAGAAATGAAATTTCATTACCATGAGTTTTACAGAATGAGGTAAAGAACTTTCTTTTGTTTTGCTACACTCAAAAATTATTGTTGTATGATTGCAAAATAATGGCGGAACTCGGAACTTTTTTGATTGCAATTACATTTTGTAATGGTAATAGATTTTTTTAATTTTAATTATATAGATTCTATGGTAGCATTCGGCAGAGAAACCTTAAACTGATACCGTAGCGCTTGTAGCGCTTTGTGATTATTTACTCTGCTGAACGATGTTTTCTTTGTTTTGTTTTTAAATACATTTTTTTTATATTTTCCTTTGATTTTATAAATTTTTTATTTTTGAATTATATTTGCATGTTTTTATTTGTCAATCATACCAAACAAAAATTTTTTAAAATCAACAACAACAAATGTATCACTATTTGATCAAAGGTAGCAAACATTAGGTGTGTTTCTTTACTTTTTGGGTAAAGTTCCGTAAAATGAGAGTAAGCACAAAATCCTCTCACAAAATGGCAAAATTACCCAATAGTACGGGAACACAAAAAACCACTTTTCTAGCCCAAAATCTTATTTCAAAGAATAATGTGAAACAGTGATGGGACTTGAAAAATTTTGTTTTGTGCCAAGTGCGTGACTAAAATGTGCCCGTGTTTTCAACTTTAATTTCATTTCGTGTAATTCAACTTTAATTTCATTTCGTAATCGCATTCTTATAGAATTAATTCTATTTTGAATGAATTCTAACCTAATGAATTAAAATTTTCTTGAATTCATTCAATTAAAATGATAAATGAAATTCATTCGATTCTTATTAAAGATTTGGGAATGCAGCCATTGAATGAATTCTTTAGGAATGGTTACTCGTAATGGTGTACATAGAAACATTTTCTAAAACTGAATTAAATTTTTCATGAATTAAACTTAAATTAATTCTTTCGAAACTCTGAGCTAAATTTCTATGAGTTATTTGGTAATATCTTCGATGACATTTTTAGTTTTGCTTTGTTTGAAAATGTATTTTAATACGAACAAATGCTCAGAAACTAAAAATTCAAGAATTCAATAAAAAATCGTTATTTTTTAAATCCATTTTCTATTAAATTTTGTAGATAACGAAAATGTGCCAAAATAGTATCGGTTGTGCCATCGTACCAATCAATCTTAGATTGTGACACAAATCCCATCACTGATGTGAAAATGCGTATAATTTCAGTTTGGCAATTGGCACAAATACCCATATTTATTCGTATTTGAAAGTTGTTTTTGATTTTATTCAATTAATTCTTATAAAAAAACAAGTTTCTTTTGATTATTTCTTTATTTAATTAAAATTTTAAATCTATTTTCACAATTTTTTTTTGTTTATATTTACATCAGCTGTTTTACCAAAGTTTACCCGAAGAAAAAGTCTGGGTAAATTTTGGTAAAAAGAGACACACTAATACACTCTCATTAGCGCTCTCATTTACCCAATTTTCGAGTACGGGAACGCTTTTGGGTAAATTTCGGTAACTTTGGGTAAATTTCGGTAACATAGGGTACGTACGGGAACGCACTTATTTTTTACGCTACCAAAATATGACAGCGCTCAGACTGAGGGTGCGTACAGAGTGGCCGCTTGTTGCCGAGCCGAGCCGACTGACGCTTATTGCGAGAACTTGTTCATGCGAGCAACAAGTTTGGGTGTGCATAGTAGATGCGAGAATCAGCGCTGATATTTTATCTATTATTTGTGTTTTATGTATGTTTGTATGCATTTGGTTTTGTTGTTCATTCGTGTTTGTGAAAAAAAAATTTTACTTATTAACGCATTTCTTCAATTATTCTTGAAATTTTTATTAAATTTTTTTTTAAATTTTGTTTATAAGTTTTTTTTTAATTTTTTTATAATTGTTATAGTTTTATTTAATTTTTATTATTTATTTGTATTTTTATTTTTTTGTTTAATTTTTATTTTATTAACATAACATACACAATGTTTTCGGCGCTGAAAAACGCTTTGGAACTGTTTTCTCGCATTCACTCAGCTTTGCGCTCTGACCAGCTCGGCGCCCACTATGACCTGTTCGCGCTTATTTGTACTTATTTGTATAGTACCAGTTTTCTCGCATTGGTTCTCGCAATAAGCGTCAGTCGGCTCGGCTCGGCAACAAGCGGCCACTCTGTACGCACCCTGAGGGGTTAGTGATCAGGTCGTTCAGCAGATAGTTGCACAACTGTTGTAGAACTGTTGATAATGAAAACGCGCAATGGTCATTACTAGGGCATAGAATTTCATGCACTTAAAAATCGAAAATATGCGCTCCCATCTCTGGTTTTCTTTTTTGTTTATAAATAATACTACTACAAATTTAAAAAAATATGCGTTTAATTAAAAGAACGATAAGTGGCTAAATGCAAAATTTAAATATGAAACGTTTTATAAGGTGCGTTTATTCAAATAAACAGATAAAGTTACAAATATACGCGATTACAAAAATACTTGGTTTACAAAAGCGTAAATATATTTGTTATAACATTAAATGAATACCACTACTGTAATAAATGAATACCATTACCATTTCTCTACATAATAGGAATGAAGAAAATCTGTTCATCACAATTTTTGACGTAATGAAAATGCAATGGTACTGATTTTGGACAATCTCTGTAATTAACACATATTAACAAGGTTATACTGGACACCATAGTTGTAGCCATGATATACTCGTATCTTGTAAAGAATGTATATTTAAAAAACCAAACTTATTTACTTACCTTTATAACTACACTCACAAAAATAAACCTGAACTAATATCAGAAAAAAGGGCCCTGGGGAGAAACTGCTGATATCAGTTAAATCTACAAAGCGTTATTAATATTCAAGCTATATTTTAGTTAACTGCAAATGATAGTTTACACTGCTGAAAGCAGCGAACAAAAAACAGTAAAACAGGCTGAGTTACCCAACCGTAAACGTATCTGTAACGAATCAGCTGTTTCGATACCACAAGAAGAAATGTATACGAATGGTTACTAACACGTAAATGTAAACGAACTTGCCGGATCATTCTGTTGAAATCAGAATTTTCTATCCGGCATCGAAACAGCTGAATGATTTTACTATGAAATGAATAAAGAAAATTGATTCAAACAACAAATAAGGAATAAAAATTAACAAATAAATGGAAAAATTTAGAATAAAATGTAAAACCACATGAAATAGATGCTAAATAGTAATGTCGTTTACGATAATCTATAAGTGTACTTTTTAGCTACGGCACGGTACAGTTACATCACATTTACGTTTACGGTCCCATAATCCGCACTTAAGAAAAAACTGTTACATAAAATAAATTTTAGTTTTATTTAATTTATTTTAATTTTAGCACTATTATCCTGATATAATTAACAAAAATTTTTCTTGGAAAATTGTAGCAAACTGATCTCAGAAGGTTAAATTGTTATTGACGTTAAAAAATAAAATAAAAAAAAACTTGTGATTTCTGTAGTCCATTAATATTCATCAAATTTTTTGCTGATTTTGGCAGAGTAAATTGTTATAAGACATTAACTAAAATAGAGCTAAATTTTCTTGCTGTTATTGTATTACTAATGTTTAGTAGAGTCGGCTGATTTCTGCAGTTTTTTCCACAGGGCCTAATTGAACTAATTTTTAGTAACTTTAGCCTAACTTTTTACAGACTTTTTCCTATTAGTGTAATAGACAAACTTTCGTAATAAATAAGAGATTTTATTTATATATAATTTGATTAAATCTGTGGTTTTATTTTTATATATCATTACAATTTTACTTATTTATACATTTTAAATGTTTTATTTCAATATTTTTACATCATTTTAAATTTGTTCCACATAATCTACAAATATTTAACTAATAAATGTTTTAGATTTTTCCTTTTTTTTATGGAAAAGAATCCACAGTTCGAATCGTAAGATCATAAGTTATAACATTAAAAAAACAAAAACATAAACGGAATTTATAAAGTCATAAAAAATGTAGTTTTGGATAAAATTATATATGTATGTATGGCTAAATGGAAACTAATTAAAAGAATAAAAAACAAAATTCTGAAAACTCTTTAAAATTTTATACGGTGGGTCTCATACTGAAGAGTTAACTTTAAACTTAACTATTGAACAAAAGAAAATGTCAAAAAATTATGTACAAAACAAAAACAAATTATGGGATTAAGTAATGGTTAATTCATAAACTGTCAGTATGAGACCAAGCAATAGAAATATATTAAAATTTATTATTAATTAAAATTAGTTAAGCCAGTTTACACCCATTTTATACATAGGCATCTTGAATATTAAAAAAAAATGTTATAACTTATAACCCTAATTGACTGTGAGTCCCCTTAATATTTTGTATTAATGACATTTATTTGTTTAACCCTGCAAGCATTTAGAAGCTATCTTGCAAGAAGATATTTAAGCGATATCTTCAATTTTTCATTTGAATGAAAATATTTAAGTAGTATTTTGAAATTGTCTTCCTTTTATCAATTGGAAGATAATTCGGCGATATTTGGGAGGAATAATGAAAAAAAGATTTATTTTTTGTCACAGTTTTTATGAGAATATTGCGGCAATATCATATTTTTATCATCTGGAAGAAAAAGACAATTTGTTTGACAATTTTTGTCATTTTGGAAAAAACAAAATTTGTAAAAAAACACACTAAAAGGAAATATGGGAAAAAATTCATGGAAACATCAAGATTTACGGGGTGAAAAAATCGGGTATGATGATAACAATATAATTAATATGTAGGTCAATGTATTTTGTATGCAAATATTCTTTTTCAGAGTTAAATTTTATAATGAAAAAAGCAAATCGTTTATTTCGTAGCGGGAGTTTATTTAATGATTTTATCTTCCAGATGATAAATTAGCGGTATCGCTGATTTATCTTCCCAGGGAATTGTTTCGTATTGCCTGGAAGTATTGCTTTCGCGTAACAGTTATTCCCGACGGATTAAACTTCCGCAATACGAAATTCATATTGCCGGCAATAAATGTTTTCTTCCAGGCGATATGATCGGGGAATATTCCTTGTATCACCATGCTTGCTGGGAACATCCATTCCAAATACGATGAAATATAAGTTTTATTTTTTAAATACATAACATCTTTATTATTCTTATAATCTTAAATCTTCAATACATTAATCATAAAGTTGAATTCACAATGATGGATAATTCATACCTTCTATATTTTAGCACGCTCCACTCTGCAGAGTGGAGTAGGTACATCATCATTGTGAATCTAGCTTAAAACAATGATTAATATTTGGAATGTACTTCTTTTTAATATTTATTATACTAAATTTGGGGAGGGGATTTCATTAATGATTTATTAATTACATATAAATTTTATCCATAGAATAGTATATATGGAGTTTTAAAAATTTTATTTCACCTTACCTTTAATCATTTCATAAAGCCAATTTTTTTATGTTGAATTATTGTACTTTATTTTACTCAACAGTTTTATAATTTGTTTTAGATTTCATATTCTTATAGTTACAATATATGTATAACACGGTACAGTTCTGTATTTTAAAATTATGTTTTTACTATTTCATTGGGACTAGTCGGAAATACATCAATTGTCAGATGCTTTAAAATACATCATCGAAGCATTAAAGCATTCACGTTGACGTAATGGAAAATCTAATGATTCAAAAGAGCATAGCTGACAGTCTATTTCTTTTTTACTCATTATTTTAGCATTGTACACTAATCACAGAGGCGCATCAGATGAAATAAGTGATGTATTTCCGAATAGGTTATTTATCAAGGCTGATTACCGTTTCAGTTTTAAAACATTTAACATAAAATCATTTAATATGAATTTATCGAATTTTTGTTGTGTTGCCTGTAATATAAAAAATTAAATGAGAAAACAGACATGGATATAAAAAATAATTGTGAAGTAAAAACCTTTTTTGGACGTAAAAATAATTTTTGTAGTGAAATAAAAGTTGAAAATTTTAGTCGAAAAAATTTGAGGTGAATATAAAATATTATTCACTAGACGTATGCTATAAAAATTTAATGAAACATTTTATTCATATGATATTTGTACTAAAACGCACCAATATGTATGGAAAAATACAGGCACCCCCACACTTTTACTCTCAAGTTTTTAACCGGTGGACCGAGTTTACGTATTTTCAATACCAATCTCTTATAGATAAGAAATTGAACCGGCAAATCAAGAACATGAAATCGGTGAAATATGGAGAATATGAATCAATTGAAGAAACGGCAACCAACCTTGATAGTTACTATTGGATTTTAAATGCCATCACTAGTATGTATATACGAATTTAATAAAAGAAAAAAATTAAATTAAATAAGTGTCGTCACAGTGAGTCTGTGCCTATTCCTACTTGTGACCCGTTGCGACTGTCATAAGACTATTTTAAGACTGAAATTCAGAACTTTCCATACAAAACATTAATGAAATTTAAAAAATTCAAATTTTATTTGTCAATGTTAAGGGACACCCAGTAGCAAAAAATACTAGTTCAGAACCAGTTATGTACTAGTTTATTTGAACCATGCAACTAGTACGAGTTCTACCGCCTCTCCATACAAACAACTGTAGAATTTAATATGGAGATGTCATAGGGATGGGGGCAATTGTCGCCAAACTCCCACTTTGGTACTAGTTGTAGAACTAGATTGGAAATTACATTTTAAGGACGAAAAATAGGGACCGAAACTGGTACTAATGTGACACTCGCGGAACCAGTTCCGAAGTGACTCTTTGGATATATTACTGTACCAGTTGGTTGCTACCTGAATTATATATATAAAAACAAAGGTTTTTCCTTTGATAAATCGCAGAATTGACCGATAGTTTCCTCTTACTGAGATAATTATATTCATTTACCAAATGAAATTTAAAATATTTTGTGTTTATGATTTGTAATGACAATAAAACATTTAAGTGTTTAAGCCCAGTATTTTGTTCAAAAGAGCGAAAAAATTTCGCTCTATGTTTAGAGCTCAAAAACTATAATAAAAATATTAAAATGCACAAATTTTTTATGGTGTATAAAAAGTTACAATCATAATTAACCCAAATGTCACTTTTTGGCTATATTTTCAAATGGTTCTGTCTATTAAATTGATGCGAAAGAAAATCCACCGCAATTTCGCAGCAATTCCACACAACTGAAAAATATTTTTTTTTATATGGAGTTTGACAGCTTTTTTCGCAAAAGTACGAACAAAATACCGGGCTTAAGAACGATTTTATATTGAGTTTTCTAGCTGTTAGCACACTCACACATAGGATACTAAACATACGTAAAATGTTGTATCGTGCCAGGGGTATGGCATCACCAAAAACAAAATTTCAAAGAAAATTTATAACGACATCGTTATCACTAGATGGCACTTTGTTCACAAAATTGACAATTTTCTTTTTTTATTTAAATTTAAATAATAACAAACAACAAAGCAAAAAAACAAACGAAGATATTAAATTTTATTATTTGAATATATTCTGCGCTTGATTTTTCTTTATTTTGAGCAGTTTTTGAATTTTTAAATATAGGCTCAGCTGATACTAGACTGATACTAAATATTTGCTCAGGTAATACTAAATTTCAGCGCCCTCTACTGGTGAGTAGTGTAAGTTTTGATTTCCTATCTCTGTAATTAATAGTCTCTGTATCGTGCTATTCTCAAATCTTATATTTTTTCAATTTAAATTTTAACAACTTTGTTTTTTTTTAGGACGATACAACAAATAGCACACCCCTTGTGAAAGACCTTAATGCTATATTTGTAAGAAATGTGTTTTACCCCCCGTTTCCACATGCAAGTGCAAGTTCGAAAAACTCAATACACTCACACTTTTTCACTAATATAATCACACTTATACGACTTGCGGCTCAACTTGCAAGCAAATTTTGAAGACAGTGGATTTTTGACACTTGCTGCAAGTAAAATGACAGAATAAAGAAAACAGTGTTGCCTAGTAATGTTTTCTATTAATTTGCTAGTTTTATTTGGTAAAGTAAGAGTTATAATGCCACTGATTTTGTATTTATTTGTAAAAAAAAGTAAAAAAGAACACATTGAAATATCTTAATGGTAATTTAAAATATCAATTTTATAAATTTTTGAAAAAAAAACTTGTTAAGAACAAATTTTTTCCCAGCGTTGCTAGAATATTGAATACTTGGCAATACTGGAGTGCTATTAGTGACAACCTATGCCTTCGACGACATTTTAAAAATGAACTTGCAGGAAGTAGTGTGGACACATGTAAAATTTTCATGTTTTTCCGGTAAATTTCGAAATTTTCGCTGATAATACGTATTCTTAACTTGCAACCATTTACTTGCATGTGGAAACGGGGGGTTAGTATATGGACGATTAGTTGAAAGCAAAAATATTCAATGTTTTGTCAGTGGTCTTGCCGGCGCCATCAACTGGTTTTCGCAGTTTTTTTGTTGGTTATAAAAAAATAGCCGTTTTCAGCTTTTAATATTTCTTTCAATTAAAATAAAAGACAATATCATATTAACAGTCTTAATTTTAATTGGACTTTTCATAATTTAAAATGCGAAATTTTAATTGGATTTTTCTCAATATAAAAGTTTTAACTTTATCTCAATTTTATTTACAACTTCCTCAATTTTAAGTAAAGTTTGGAGTTTTCTTAATTTTGAATAAAGTATTATATTTTTATTTGCATTTTTCTTAATATCAAATATAAAATGTCAATTTCCTTTAAAATGATCTCAATTTTATGTATTAATCTGGCATGTGATGCAAATCGATCGGTTTCAAATCGATCGTTTTTGAAATTTCAATCCTGAATATTTCGTGTTATTTTTAATTTAAAAGTGAAAAGAAGACGTAAATATATACACCTGATACAATTAAAGCGGTTAAAACAATTTTAAACTTCTTTGCCTTTTCTATTCATCATTTAATTTTTGATTTTTAACCAAATCGATCAAAAAAAAATCGATCGTTTTCCATCACATGCCAGAATAACTGTGCTTGCGTGCTTTTTGGGTAAAGTTCAGGAAAATGAGAGTTAAGAAAAAATATTCTCACGAAGTGCAAAAATGTACAAAACAACGTCAATAGACTTGAGCATTATAGTTCGTTTAGGTGAGCGCTATTTCTAGTTCAATTTTTTGTAAAGACATAGTTAGCTTTTCTAGTTCAATCGTTCTTTAAATAAAATTTTTAATAAAGAATATCTTTTTCAAGACTCTTTAATTACGAAAAGCAATAAATAGATTTTTAAACCTGGAAAAGGTTGTAGTATTAAACAAAAGCTTCAATTTATTTACATATTTATCTCTATAAACATGTAGTTGTAATATTACCAAACGACAAATTTCACACAAATTTTTGATAATGATATACATATTTCTCTGAGCGAATTAAAATGAACGATTGTATTAAAACAGTTATTAGTAGTGAACTAGGTATTTGGTTCAATTCAATGAATAGTTCAATTGAACTAGTTGAACACAGATGATGATATAACAGCTGATAAACAATTTACCAAATTTACACGAAAAAAAGGTCTGGGCTTCATCGTGCAAGAAGAAGAATAATATTACTTTCTCATGACCGCTCTCATTTGCCCAATTTTCGAGTAGGCGAACACTTTTTGGTAAAATTGGAATACCGCGGGATCCCAATGTTGACTACGCGAACACAGCTAATGTGTCTAGAAACAAATTACTACCCACGAAAATTTTTTGTTGCAAAGAATCTGTTGTACAATAAGTTCTTTTCCTTTGTAACCACTTCTACACCGGTGAGATTTATTTGAAATTGCCTTAAAAGAAAATCGGTATATAGCTCCAATATAAAACCGGTTAACCTACCCGTTGTAAAGTTTTAAATATTCAATAATTTTAAATATCTTTCGAAAACGACCCGCATCCAGTGAAAATATTTTGTTCACGATTTTAATAACAATGAAAAGTGATATAATATTTCTATTTTATGAATTTTAGTTACATGTATGACTAATAAGCTCCAATAATACAACATATTTTTCAATTTTCAATAAAGGCTTAAAATTCAATAACTACTTTATATAATTATAAAATTTATCCATATCTAACTGTATGTATAAAGTAAACATTCAAAGTACATATTACTGAGATATTTTTTCAATGTTTTAACTGTTTTTAATGGATTTTTTTAAGTATTTATGAGTTTGTGTTATATGAGTATTGTAAAAGTAATAAACATACATATTATTTTGATATTGTTTTACAAAAAGGAACTTAAAGTTAAAAAAATTAAAGCAGTTTCTTTATTTTTCAAAGTATTTTAAGATTTATACATATTTTATGCTGTTCTATGTATACTGTTTTCGGTATTGTTGTTATAGTTTTTTAATAATATTTCCAAATTTAAAGGTGGGTTTTTATACTGTTATCTTTTAGGTGTTTTGTTGTTTTTATAGTGTTGTATTATTAATTTAATACAAACTCGATTTTGTTTAAATATTTTTATCATTCTTAAATATATAATACAAAAAATTTCTATTTTTTTATAAAATTTTATACAAATTGTAATTTTTATGAAGTTTTTTTTTTTGTTTTAAAATAAAGTAATTATTTATTCTGGCTTATGTGTTTTTGTTTTTTTTTTTTTTTTTTGTTACTTTAAACAACGATCCTAAATTCTATATATTGTTCAATAATATTTTCTTTTCTTTATTTACTATTTACAATATTTCATTTTAAAATTTTGTAGAAGTTTTCTTTTTTCAAATTTCTTTTAGTTTATTTAGAATGCGATACCACTGAATGCGATACTGCCGAATGTGACAACATGGAATGTGATACACCCGATATTTCTGCATATGTATCTGTGGGTCCTTCATTACTACACACCGAATCTTCTGGTGTGCGTGATGGCTCAGCCTCTGTTATTTCCATATCTTGATGATGCTTGTTACTACGATGCTTGGCACTCAGAGCCTAATTGATAAGAAAATATAAAAAGACATGAGGTTTTTATTAAATTCAATATAAATTACACTATAATATTATACACTAACTACATACTAACTAGTTAGACATTACATAAACATGCATATGTTAGTTTTATATTTCTAAAACAAATCACAACTCATTACAGTGTCGTTAATTTTTTGGGAAAAATAACGTATTTTGTATATTACACATTTACCCCTAAATTCATAAACGCTTTGTAAAATTATAGGAGGTTTATTGAACAAATTTCGTATGAAAATCACGTTTTGTAAAACTGCTATAACTTTACAAAGCATTTATGAATTGAGGGCTTAGTATTTATCTGTATTAAATAAACATTTAATTGAATATTTCTTCTAGCAATAAGTTTGTTCCTTGACTTTTTGGGTAAAGTTCAATGAAATGAGTATAAGCACAATATCCGGTCACAAAATGACAAAATTATCCAAAAGTACGGGAAAGCCAAAAACAATTTTCTAGCCCAAAAATGTGTTTAAAAAAATGTGAATGAATTTGAATTTGTTGCCAATCGAGTTCGTGCGGTTACGACAACTATCTTTATATAAAATTATAGTATTCGTCCTGAAAGCTAATATTCGGTTGTCTAATTCAATATTATGTTCCACATAAATATTATTTTGCTCCACAAAATTTTATTGAAATTAAAAAACTTTTTTTGAGTTTTCTGGTATTGAACCCGGCTATTCAGGTTAATAGCACTATGCGACAGTCAAAATCGGGATGGGATGAAACCAACGGGAAATGTTATATCGGTCAAAAACAAGTTATACGTGTCCCGGTGTTTCGCTGGGTCACCCCTAGGAATCGAGATATATCTTTTTTTTGACATAACTCGAGAACCACTAGTCCGATTTTTCTCAAACAATTTTAAAAAAATTAAAAATTACAATTCCTTTAATCTGTTCATATAACCTTTTTCTATATACTCAACAGTTTTGCCGGTAAAAATAAATGTTTGTTACCGCTATCATAAAAATCAATAACCTTTTGTTTATTACTTTTTTTTAATATTTTAGGCAAAAAATATTTTTTTTTATGATTTTGAATTTATATCTTTTATTTGGAAAACAAATACAGTTCGTTTACCAATACCAATTAATAGCTGTGTTGGTTGGTTCTACAGAAACTCGACTTTAAGGTCATATTTGATTACGATACTCGTATTTGTAGTTACCACTTTCGAATATTTAATTTAATTTCTTTATTTATTACAATAACCTAGCCTATAGGCCATAATCGGTTACAAATTTCTACTAAAAGTAACAAAACAAGCAATAAAATTTGCTTAAAATAAAAAAAATTAAGGTATAAAATATAATATTAGATGTATCATTAAATAACAATAAGGGTTTTCACAAGGGGTGTACTATTTGTTGTATCGTTGTATCGTCCTAACAAAAAACAGAGTTGTTAAAAATTAAATTAAAAAAAATACAACATTTGAGAATAGCACGATACAACATTTTTAGGTATGTTTAGTGTCCTATGTTTGAGTGTGCTAACAGACAGAAAACTGAATAGAAAATCGTTGTTAAACACAAATAAAAATTTTAACAACTCTGTTTTTTGTTAGGACGATACAACGATACAACAGATAGCACACCCCTTATGAACAACCTAAATGTAAAAATAAAATTATTAAATGCAAAAAATTTAAAGTAAAAGTTATAAAAAATTAAAAAAATTAGCGATAATAGTTTCTAAATTCCCTAAATTCTATAAAAAAAAAAAATAAATAGTATATGTAAGCTTTAAATAAAAAAAAAAACAATGCCTGAAAAATTAAGCATTAAGTGAAAATTCTTCAAAAAGTTTCTTCCTGAACGTATCAATAGACAAATTAAAAGTCTTTAAGTCAGGTGGCAATTTGTTGTATTTTCGAGCAACCCTCACAAAAAAAGATCGGCCTAACAACGATGTAAGCTTTGGAATAACTAATTGTCTATTCCTATTAGATCTACCAAATTCAAATATATCAACCAAGAACAACGGCATTTGCAATTTAAACACTTTATAAAAGTGCATAATATTTCTAATTTGAACAAGGTTATCAAATGAACATCCTTAAAATTTAAAAACATAAGACGAAATGTGCTGACACAATCTAAGAGAGTATAAATATCTCATAACACGATTGACAGCTAACTTTACCTTCTTCATTACATAACCCAAAGCCCCAGAATAGACTTCCAAGCCATATAAAAAAATTGGCATAATTAACGCATGGACAATCTTAAGCTTAACATTAAATGGAAGCATAACGTCTAAGCTGTATAATTTCCTCAAAGTAAAATTTACCTTAGAAACAACATTATTAACATGGTCCTCAAAACTAAGCTTAGTATCCAGAACCACACCAAGACATTTAACTTTATCTACAAATTCAACAACATTACCATTTAAATTAATAGAAAAGTTATTAATACAACTATTACCAAACAACAATGCCTTAGATTTAGAGTTTGCTAAAAACCGAAAAATTTTAAAACCGCGGTTTCGGTTTTTCAAAATTACAAAAACCGCGGTTTAGGTTATTTTTCGGTTTTCTTGTGGTATTACTAGAATTGTTTTAAGATAATTTAATATTTTAATACATTCAAGATACATATTTATAAAAATTCGATTAAATTTCTCATTCGAATAAAAGCAATAACGCCATTGCCGGGGAGAAAAACGCGGAAACCGTTATAAATTAAAATAGTTTATTCTTTTTTCTGCAAACAAAGCTGTATTTAAACCCCTAAATTCATAAACGCTTTGTAAAATTATAGGAGGTTTATTGAACAAATTTTTTTATGAAAATGACGTTTTGTAAACCAGCTATAACTTTATAAAGCATTTATGAATTGAGGGGAAAGAGTTTAAATTTCAATGTTTAAAACAATATTAAGTCAAAATTTTATACAATAAATTTCGCGGACTACGAAATAAAACTTTTTTAAAAATAAGCGGTGAAAATCTGAAATGAATACGTGAAACTCAATATCTCTTAAAATCCATGACATTTTGGTGCAATTTTTTTCTGAAATTATAATCCTCAGCTTATATTATCTGTAGTAATAAAAACAAAAAAATCTTTAAAGTAATATTTAATGGAGAAATTATTCATTACAATTAAATACAGAATTTTGTAAAATATGAGCTAAGCCCTTTTCGATTCAATAATATATATTTCAATTAATTATTTTAATTGTTTTAAGTATTTATTAAAAACCGACTTGTTTTTGTCGGTTTTCGGTTTCGGTTTTGAGGATTGAAAAACCGCGGTTTCGGTTTCGATTAAAACCGAACAGCAAACTCTACTTAGATTTATCAGAATTAATATGTAGATAATTGGAACACATCCCTTATCCCCTTTAAATAAAATCTGAACATCATCTGCAAACGCAAATGGAAGACACATATTATTTGAAAAAATATCAAAAAGATCATTTATAAACATAATAAAAAGTAAAGGCCCAAGTACAGACCCCTGGGGTACACCACTGAAAACAGGAAGAGTCCCAGAACAAGAGCCATTACTGAACACATATTGCTTTCTATCCGAAAGATAAGACGATATTAATTTGCAGGCAGAGCCAGAAAAACCAAAATATCTGTCTAACTTTTGAATCAAAAGCGGATGGCTAACCCTATTAAAAGCTTTTGCTAAGTTCAAAGACAACAAAACATAAAAACCTTTGTCAGCAATTTTCCGCCTAATATTATCCGTTAGACCAATAAGCAACGATGTAGTACTACGGTTACATCTAAACCCGGATTGACAATCATGGAGCAAACGATTATTATTAACATGCAACATCAATTGATCCTTCATAAGGTATTCAACCATTTTCGATAAAATTGGTAAAATAGAAATCGGCCTCAAGTTATCAGTACTACTAACCCCATTATTCTTCCTTATAGGAACAATTTTAGCAACTTTCCATAGCAATGGAAAAGCAGAGGTGGTCAATATAGTGTTAACCAGATGTAAAATGTAATTTCCAATTATGGGAATCAACAATTTAAGAAACTTAAGAGCAAAGCCATCATAACCAATAGCTTTTGACTTAATAAAGTTAAAAGCTAAGTTCATTTCATAACTATCTACTGCACGAAAAGAAGAAAATAAGTTGTTTAAATAATTAGGATCAATTACTTCAAGGTCATCAGCTTTACCAACAACACCTTTTCTATTTAAAATAGAATATTGAAATTTTTTTAATAAAGATTATAGATAACACCAATTTTCTTGTATATTCACTAAATAAATGACTGCTTCTACTGCATAGATTTACTAAACTGATACTAATTTTAAAATTGATTAAAGATCCCAATAATTTGTTAAAAGGATTGTTTTTTAGTTCATTTTCCCTATTTTTAATACCTAGTGAAATATTTTTGGTGTAGTACTCAATTACCCAGCAAAATATTGGTAATGACACCTCATTACTATCGGCATTACCAAAAATGATATATCATTACTTTTTGCATTATTTTATAATATAAAATAATGACTTCCTAATAACGGCCTATTGTATTCATTGTTTCTAAATATAAAATAATGACTTACTCGTAATATTTTAAATAAGTACTTTTTACACAGTTAAATTTTATACATTTTTATTTATTATATGTAAATATGTTTTATGTTTAAATTTTTTTGACGAGTCCTAAAATTACACATTAAAAAAAACTTAAATTTTTCTGAATGTATTTTCTTAAGCTAATAGTATTTGCTTAACTCCTTATTTTTAAGAATCACGTAACCAATCGGATAACCACTTATAATTCAACTTTTTGTAAGCATGTGTGTAACCACTTATTATTCAAAATCTCATAACTACTTATTTCTCATTTTTTCGTAAGCGAGCGGGTAAGCGTGACTACTTATAAAAACGACCACGCCAAACAAAAATAATGAGCTTAGACGCCAAAAAATAAGTTGTGCGGAGCTATGAATTTCTATTATATAACCACTTATTTGGTAATGAAAGATTTTGCTCATACAAAAAAACAAACAAAAACTAGATGGTTTTTGCTCCTAGTATAAATGTAGTACATATATATGTAAATATAGCAAGAAGAATCATTTGAGCGCCATATTGGAAAAAATAAAATATAGAATGTTTGATTTCCTATATACAATTGTGTTCAATAAATTTGGAACAAATAATTTATTTTCTTTAAATAATGACTCTTCGTTACTATTTATTTTTTATCAACTTCATTTATTGCTTTAGAAAAAACAAATTTGAAAAACACAGATTCTGTTCAATTATAACAAAAAAATAATTTATATTTATAGGAGATAGTCCAAATTTAAGTGTTTAAAATATTTTGAACTGTCATTTCTCCCACTCCTAAGGAAGTAATTAAATAACTCTAAAAAATGTAAAGATATAACGGTAATCGCATTCTTTTTAATTATTTTATAGTCTTGTCTTTGCATTTTATTAAATAACTTATTAAAAAGTTTTGAAAGTGTAATGTTCTAAATAATTTTTTTTTAATTTTTTTTCTTAAAATTACAGTGTTGCCATACTTGAAGCCCTTGATCTTTCATCACATTTCATCTCTTCTGTATCCCTTTCCACAGAAAGCAACACGTTAATTAATAGGAAGAATTTTCCGAGTGTTGCTTCTCTTTATTAAAAAAACTTGTCTGGAAACAAGTGCAACTCCGTCTTTAAGTTAAAATTTTAAAGGATTTTCAAAACAGAAATTTCTTTAAAATATTCCGTTCCGAAATTAACGATTTATAGCAAAGTTAATAGTGGCAACTTCATCAACATACAATTCATAAAGAAGGAAGACCCCATGCAACAACTTTAAGAGAATATAGAAAATCAAGGAATTTTTTGCGAAATATCCCAAAACATTTCTCAGAGAAGCTAAAACTGAGATTCAGCTGGATCTCAGTCTTTCCACCATAAGAATATGGTCTGAAAAGTTATAGATGTACAAGAAAAAACCATATGTGTCAGAAAAAAATCGAAAAGCTCGGCTTGATTTTGCTCACCTCCATTGAAATTGGACTCAACACCAATGAAAAATATTTTATGGTCAGATGACTCAAAATTTAACCTCCGGTGATCAGATGGAAGAGCCAATGTTCGACGACCTCAAGGAGAAAAGTTTAATCCCAGGTATACAACCGCCACAGTAAAGCACGGAAGTGGAAATATTATGGTATGGAAGTGTTTTTCGGGAAATGGGATTGTACCAATTTACCGTATTACTGATACAATGGCAGCCATAATTACAGAGACCTTCTTAGCTTAGTTATGCTGCCGTATGCTGAATGGGAAATGCCTCTTTTATGGACATTCCACCACGATAATGATCTTGAACAAACGGCAAGGATTATAAAAGCCTAGTTAGAGGGAAATTAAATTAATGTTATGTCGTGGCTATCCCAATCTCCCGATTGAGAACATGAGGAAGATCGCAAAATGCAATATCGGCAATAAAGTTATCCAAAACGATGATGAACTTGGGAAAGTAATGGAATGCTATCTCCAACGATTATATTGACAAGTTCATAGCATCAATTCCTAAAAGATATTCTGAAGTGAAAATAAAAAATAAAAAATCGTGGATTTGCAATAAAATTTGAATATTTAAAGCTTTTTTTGCTTGTTTTTTAATCTCGTTGAGATTTGCAAATGTTTTGAACACTTGAATTTCGATAAATATTGTTAACCTTCGCACTCCTAAAGATTTTTATATACACAGAAAAAAATAATTCATACATTGAAGACATTTGTTCATAATATGTATGAATAGAACATGATAATTTTTTCCCAAAACTTTTTCATACCATGTATGAATTTGTTCATACATATTATGAAAAAATTCTTGATGGAATTTTTTAAATCAATTAAAATTTTCGCGCACCTAATAAAAGAATATGGCAAATACTTGTCAAACTGATGATTTTTTTAATTAAGAGTGCAATTTTGCGAAATTTATTTAATTAATAAAAATGAATGCAATGAACATTACAAAAGTTATGTATACGAATTGCCAAATCTATAAATTGAGCCACTCATTTCACACCATTGAGGAATATCCCTCACTGTTTGGATAATTAGCATATCAATTAATACTGCACTTCAAAACTGCGGTTTTGACACTGGAATAATAAGTCTATTATTCTAGTATATGGTACTGACAAAATCGCTGCGAACAGAGTACATGCGTCTAAAAGATCAAATGCAGTGAAAGACTTGTTCAATTTTAACACTTTTAACAGCAAGATGAAAATGTTGATCAAGATGAAAACATGCATTGGAAACAGGGTTTTTGAAATCTAAAAAGGAAATCGAGAAAATTTATTGCAGTATTCCAAATCCACAATGACATATTTACAAAAATTTGCATATACATACCATCTTTTTCGCAAAATGTTTAGTATTTCTAATGTATCCAAAGTTTTTTCTTCGTTAATTTATAAAAAAACAAAAAAAAAATTGATTGACATTTTTTCTGTTTCAAACAAACTTGTTATTTTTAAATTCAAACTGAAATAAAAACGTTCATAAATAGTAGAAATTTGTTCATACATATTATGAATTGAAAGTAATAAAATCAATTCATACTATTTATGAACAAAATGTGTTCTGTGTACGTCGTATACTGAAACCCACCCGGGTGGGTTCTTCATATTTTACACACATTTTAAATAAAAAAAAATGTATTTATTCCAACATATAATGGGTTACATAATGGGTTAATGAAGAAGAGATGAAAAAAAGAATAATAACAATAAACTATAGAAAGTATGGTTAACAATATATACCGTGAAGCATAAGCATGAATATGCATAATTTCTTGTTCAAACTTCTTGTAATTTGTATCAACAAAGTATTTAAAATAAGGACTAACAATGAATAATAAATTTTATAAAAATTTGTAAAAATATTATTGTATTTTGAATAATAAATGAATAAAAACAATATTTTCAACAAGGAATTATGCTTTCTGTACTATTTTTATACTAGTGATAAAAAACCCAATATTCTGAAACAAGTCCCCTGGGTGGGTTTCAGGCGACGACGTAGAAAAATTGAAAAACTAAAGAAAAAAATTATAAAGAATATTTGAATCTTGAATAATTTAACAGTTTCTGATAAAAGTAAAAAAATTAGTCACTGAGTCGAAAGCATTTTTTGTTTTGACCAAAAATCGTAAAGTTATCGAATGTTGAAAATCTAAAAAACCCACCCGGGTGGGTTTCAGGAGTGCGAAGGTTAAAAGTTATTTTTTTATCGTCGTAAGTTAAGAGAGATACAACAACTGAATTTAATAAAACAAAATAAAAAACTTATGCTGGAAGCCTTTTGATGATGAAAACTTTTTATTAGGTAAAATGTGATTTCAGTTGCAAAAACTTTTGCCCACCACTGTATGTTCGGTGGCTGGTTATAAATACCATCCTTTACTTTTTTAATAAATTTTAGGTTAGGTTTCTGATAATTTTTTTGTTGCCAAATTAGCTTACAACTCTTTAGTTAACTATTTTAAAAGATTTTGAATACCACTGTAAGAAATTTGTGATAGTTTATACAGTTTATAAACAAAAGAGTTGTGAATTGTTTTCCTCTAAAGTTAAATTCGTAGATACATATTAACACTAAAAACTAATTGCGTATAAGGGATATTTTTAAAGGGAAAATAGAAATCACCAGGAAGTTAAATAAATGGATGTTAGTGACAGCTGAACGTTTATTGAGTTTAGGGAATATCTTAAGTATGTATAAGGTTTTGTGTACATTTCATATATAGTGTTATTCAAATAAATGAAATAGTAAAGTTTAGCTAAATGAAAATATTTTAAAATTTAAAATAACTTTTACTATTTCATACATTTTACACTATAATTATTTAGTGCCATACAACATTTTATATTTAACAGACATTTAAAACACCAATTTTCATTCAAAAAGGTGTAAAATAAATTCTATTGTAGTTGTAGTAGATTTTCAAAACAAAAAAATTAGCTTACCTTATCCTTGCTTCCCTTTTTCTATTTTAATACGATTTTATAATGGCAACACAGGTGATTTTGGGTTTTTTATTTGTTTTGATGTTAATGAAAAACATAGGAAATGTACAATATGTAAGTATACAAAAGTTATATACACCGTGAGAAAGATAATTATGTAATTTATATAATTTGATTTATTTATATACTTTATTTGAAATTCCAATTTTATAAAAATTTTAATATATATTTGTTTAGTAAATGGGTATAGAGACAGATTTCAATTCAATTGCTTTTAAAAGTAGTTTTGATACGACTGTACATTTATCTAAAGATTTTAGGGATATTCTATTTATTAATTTTTTTTAACACAATTAACATATTATATGTGTTTTTTAACTAGTTTGGAACCATATATATTTATGTAAATCTAATTTCATTAACTTTATACATATTAAAACGATATTATTGAATAATTTGGTGAGAAAATGACATACCTGCAGTGAAAAACGTCTATGACCAGCTTTGCGTCCACCACGTCTTTTACTGATATGAGGATTATCCTGGCGCAAAGTTTTATTTTTTAATAATTCTAATTGGGTATACAGTCTGAAACAAACCAAAAACGAATCTAGGTCATAAATCCACGATAAAATATATTGATTATAAATCCTCGATAAAATCTTTATTTAACTATTGAAAATCAACAATTTAGCCGTGTTCACATGTAAATTGAAATCCAAGAGCAAATCGAGAATGAATCTAGATTAAATAAGTCTGTTAAAAAATTCACGAGCAAATCAAAAATAAAATTTAATAAAACCAATAAATTCATCCTATTAAAATCCGTGATAAAGATCAGTTAAGATTTAACCTATTAAAAACCCACGACTAAATCTGAATTAAAAGCTATATAAACAGTGTAAGTCTAAAATTTAGCTACTAGAAATCCAAGTTTAACCGAAATGATTTAAACAAGTTTTTAAGCATAAGAACTTCGCGATTAAATCGAGATTTTTCGAAACATTTATTTCCAAATGTATATTAAAGCCATATTTAGTGCACGTAGTAATTAAATCCCTTACCTTTTAAGTTCAGCACGTATATCCTCAGGACTCATTTCTGATATTGTCAGCTCACCAATATCGGGATCACCCAGACAGAGACCAGCATAACCACCACCCAAACGTTGGCCAACATCATGAGAACCCTTGAAAGCATCCACAGGTAAACGTATTGATAGATCATGGGCAAGAGAACGGACCTGCAAGCTATGAAGATGCAACCAAACACCGCAAACCACACAGATAGGTATAACAAAAAAAAACTTAAAACTTAAAAAAATCAAAAATGAAACAAACTCAAAACTTACAGAAAATTTAATAAAAGAAATGCCGTATGAAGATGTTTGTTAAATGATTGAACAATAGAGGGCGTGTTATGTTGTAAAATGAGTTTTTTTTTTGTTTTTAATGACTGTGTCTATGATGAGTGCGCTAAAATTATAAAAAATTAACACAAAAATTATCACAAATTGCAATTAAGAAAACTAAATTAAATAGAAGTAATAGATGACATTTAGGACTAGTACAGTATAGAAGTTAAATATATTTTGTTAAATACAGGAAACCGATTTTTGTCTAATTAGTTTTATAGCATAAATTAGAAATAAAAAAATAAAGAAAAACACCAAAGGACAGGTTTTTTAAACAACATCTATTAATAATACACTGTTTTCTCTTAGTATTAATTTAAAACTCAATACTCAAATTCTATAACAATCAGTGTGTTCGTTTACTCGAAATTTTTACTACTTTTACTACAATTGGAAAGTTTTGTTTACTTTTTGTATTGAATTTTTCCAGCTGTTTTAAAAGTAGCTGTTTTTGTAGTTGGTAAACGAACACGCTTCATATTTAATTAAAAAATGTGTTATTTCAAATTTATTTTTATCAGAATAAACAGTAATTGCATTAAAGGAATTAAATGTGCTAAAATCCCAAAACTTATTGAACAAATTCTGAAAAATAATGTGTTGTCCCTATCCAGATTTTATTTCTGTCTAAAGCTGCATTTACACTTGCATCGAAATCCCGAGATTTCCGTATTCACCACTTTAAAAAAACATTGAAGAAAAGCTTATAGACGTTAAATTTTTAGAGAATACATTAATTAGACCTCACTATGTGTGCTTTATTCAAAATTGAACATCTTTAAACTTTCCTTCATTATTTTTTCAGAGTGTTGAATATCGAAATATCTTAGATGCTAATGTAAACGCAACCTATGGAAATAGTCAAGGGACGACGTTTTTAGAATTTCTAGAAATATTTATTAGGTTAAATTACAAACTCAATAAGAATTTCTTATTCTCGTCTAGGAGTGTTATTTAACATTTAAAATATCAAAGAAAAAGCAAAAACAACAATAAAAAATGTATCACAATTTGCTCTGTCATCTTCCAAAATGCTACTCTGTTGTTTTGGCAGAGCTACCAATGTAGTGACATCTATTTATGTATAACCAACAAAACCAAAATGTGTATTTGTGTACTTATAAAAATATGTTTATGGGAATATAATGCACAATGGGCCCGATTCTTAATTTTCGAAACAATTTAGCCACTTCGTATTGGCTGATCGGATGTTCTGAAAGTTTACCCATTGCAGCATAGATGTCTTTTTACATCAAGTATATAGAAGGAACAATAACACAACAAATTGTTGCTTTGCACTGTGGCTACAGAGTGGCTTCTTTGTTATATTTTAACAATTTACGTAATATTTAATACATTTTGGCACACACCAATTATATTTCTATTTTCACTCGTTTCCCGTTCCATTTAGAAAACTAAGCTAGATAGTGCAAAATTGAGAAAATTTGTTCAATATCGGCAAATATCACACTTCGATTTTAAAAAGAAGATAGGTCCGAGGGATTAATTTTTATAAAATAGCCTCAAGGTGGCTAATTTATTTTTTTACCAATTCACTCCGATAACACAAATTTTCCTGCTCCGTTCCATTCAATTTTCGTTCTCTTTGTTTAGTGTTCCTATTTCACTCAATCCTCGTTTCATTCCATTTCGTTCTATTTTCCTTGGTAATAAACCGAAACTAAATGAAAATTAATATCTATACATTTTATTTTATTAATTATTTAAAACAAGCCAAGCTTGTCAAATTGTTGTTCAACTCTGAGAAAGAGCCATTTATGGCTTCTGGTTATATTTATTAAATCAATGAGTGAGCCAAAAACATTGGCGATCTCGATTATTTTTTTAATTTGATCAAGAACCAAAGTGAGCGAGATAATTCCATATCCGGTTAGTTTCAAATATATTGAACGCCTACAAATAGTAATTCGATTCGATTCCTACAGCCGACAGGTTGTTGAAAAAATTATCATATAGAGACAATCTAACAATGAAATATAAACAATAATACAATTTAATGGAAAATCACTGATGAAGCCTGTCCATAAAAAAGGCAGAAACTAGATCTAGTCTGATTTGCAAAATAATAATGTGTTTATAACTTGGAAAAAAATGTTTATTCTTCGTCTTAACCTCAAACCTACTTAATTACTAAAGCTGAACTAATGAAAGTACTATACTGAAAAACTACAACAATTTTAGAACTTTTTTTTTGTAATTTTATTTGGTTCTTCTGTCAAATTGAAACTATTACACAGAATTTGTGACTTTTTTCTACTCTAGTTCGTCGTATATATTAATATTTTAAAATTGATTTTATTCAGCCAATAAGACTACTATGGCAATTTAAAAATTATTTTTTACAACACAAGAAATTTGTTATAAGTTTTTTAAGGAAACAGTGTAATATCATCTATCAAAGAACATGCATAGTAAAAAAGTTATTTTTAGACAGTTCTAGGAAATAAAACGACAACAAAAAAAAACAAACATAAATTTAATTAATAGAAATTTAAAAAGTAACAGTTTTGTTCAACCAAAAAATAGTTATTTACAATCATGCTACAAACTTAAAACAGAAAAAACTTTAAATCAAATTACAAATTACCAAACAACACAACACTTGCAGCAACTTCATAGCTCGGTTAGTAAATATACAGAATTTGTTTTTTTTTACTTTATTTATAATCATCTTGAGCACAAAAACTTCTAATAAAGCATTTTTATTTGTAAAGACAAATTTTTACAAAAACCGTTTCCCTTTTTATTATTTTATAATACAGTTGTTAAAAACGTATAGGCCTTACAAAGAAAAATTAACTAAAATTATAAACTCAAAATAATACATTTGTAACTTAATAGAAATTGTTTTTACGTTTTTAAGTTTCAGCACACAATTTTTTTATTTTTTTTACTAAAATTTTGCTTCAGTAGGAAATTTTGTTTGAAAATTTTTTTACTTAAGTCAAATTTAAGTCGAAAATCTTAATAAATGCCGACTTTAATACTGGCCCTTAAATTAAAAAATTTTCAGTTAAACATTATTAAATCCACAATCGGAGCAATTTCTGTTATATTACAGACGCATTATTTTGAGTGCACATAATTCAATACAAATTAGTTTTTACATTTAAAATTTTCCTACATATTTGAATAAAATTTATGTAATTTAAAGCCGGTTTTATAGTAAGAACTTAGATCGTTTTTTCACTTAAATATTTCTTAAGTAAAAAATTGTGTTTGAAAATTTCTTATTTAAGAAATATTTAAGCCAAAAATTTACCTTAGTTCTGACTATAAAACTGGACCTTAACTTTGATCTTTAAATCGATTCTAACTCTTCTTTATAAGGCCTCTTATTTTTACATTGTTATAATTTTTTTAATTATTTTCCTTAATTTTAAATATTACAAAAAACAAATCTATTAAATTGAACTAAAAATACGAAAACTGAAAATAAAATTTTTTGAAATTCGAACATACCTGTTTGTGTTGATACCACAATTTGGGTATAAATATGAAACCCAACGCTATGGTATTGGTAAGTTGAGATCGTAGGAATAGGGCCAAAAATATGGCACTTGGACTCATTGCAGGTAAATAGAAATAACGTAATACATAAAATGTTAAAGAGACCAAGAATTCGATAATCAAGGTGGTAACAAGAAATTGTCGTTCCTGAAGGGATATAGGTACATATAAAATAACATTTAAGGAACATTACCCCATATGAAAGCCTGTGGTCTTTTAACAGATAAACTTATGTTTGTAAAGAAATTTGTTTGAGACATTTTCAAAGGGCTTTTGTGTCCATTTTTTTTAATAGCAAATAAACTGATATTATGGCCTTAAAAGTTATCTTAGAAAAATCATGAAAAAGTGTTTATTCTAGACAGAAAAGTCTATTGAATTTTGACGATACAGCTTAAGTTGATTTAAGCTGTTTTGTTAAAAGTCCACATATTGTATAATCGTTTATTCTCACTTACCCTAAATTGTGTATTGGCATTACGACTGGCATAGGCCAGATGCAGGCCAAAACATAATATGAGTATTTCACTGGCCTGTGTTACATATTCCCATTTTAGTGGTTGGCACGTGTTCGTGTTTACTTCACGCAAACTTTCCAGCTGTGCTGTCTCCAAGAGGTCTAAGGAAGAGGCGGTAAAGGCGGCCATATAACAGATAACAGCAAATACCATAGTGCCCAAATATTTGAGCAAATCAACATCACGTAAAACCCAACGATGAGCTTTGCGTGTACGAAAATCAACCAAATGTCGATATAATTTTAGTATTAAAGCACCATAACAAGTAATAAAACCCAATTCACGTAGCCAGGGTTCGATAAGACAACGTTCGGTAGAGGCAGGGAAGAAATGGATGGCAACCTGAAAATATAAAAAAAACCAACAACAGTTATATAGAGAACAGAAAATTCAATAAAAAAAATAGGTTTAGAAAGCAACAAACTCACAGATAAATACAGCAAAACTATACCCAGTAATATAGTTTCCAAAACGGTCCACATACCAGAAGCTATGGCCTAAGGAAGAATATAAAAAGTAGCTCATTATTTAATTCATTTTTTGAAATTCAATAAAGTTAATACCTTGCATTTCCTTTGTTGGAAAACAATAACACTTAATACTAAACAACATAGAATGCAAGCTCCCAATACCGAACCCACTGATACTTTGAGTAAACTTTCCAATGACACCGTTTCCTGTGGTTCACCAAATAAACAAACACCAGTTGAATCACAATTTGAACAACCAGATGGACAGGGAATACAGGAAAAATTATCGTAACCCTCTGACATTTCCACAATGTCACCGCGAAAGCCTTGTAGGGTGGAATTGGGCAGATAATAAGATTCTTTACAAATGCAGGTATAAACATCACGAGTAGCCAATGGTTTATTTTCAGTCAATAGACAAAAGGTGGTATTACGATCGCATCTAATGAGAAAAAAATTGTTAAAAGAAGTAAAGTTTAAGTCGGGCATGTCGACTGTATGAAACTTTACACCGCAGTAGGATTTTTTTCATATTCCGGGAGTCGGATCAAATTCCGGGAAGGGAATTACAATTAAATATATCTATAATAATAGGTGTGATAAAAAGTTGGACTGGGTCAAATATTTTTTGTAGTAACAAAAAGTCAGCACAAAGTCATTTTATTCTATGCCGAAGCGCTGATCTTGATAAAGGTTTTTGGGTAGGGAAGTTAGAGTATTTTTATTAGATTTGCGTTGCGTTAATAGCGGCTCGACAGTTTCAAGATAAATTCAAAATGATGTTCTCGAGTTTTTCGATTTTTTGGGGGTCTTAAAACTTTACTTGTTACACTTTTGGCTTCGAGCCGGGTCAGGTGAAGGCTGGAAAGTTCGAAAAATTATCAAAATGTTATTGCCCTTTCGCGGTTTTTTCATTCTTCGATATAAAATTGTGGAATGAATCGTACCAATTCGGAAAGTAAAACTAAAACGAGTCCTAACTAACAGACCAACTTTTAAATGCCTGACCCGGCTAGAAAGCTAAATGTTGAAAGACCCCAAAAAATTCCGAAAAATTCACAAGGCAATTTTTGATTTATCTTAGAAACGTTCATATATCGGGTTTTGGACTTTTA
This sequence comes from Leucophora obtusa, assembly GCA_949987735.1. Classification (NCBI taxonomy): domain Eukaryota; kingdom Metazoa; phylum Arthropoda; class Insecta; order Diptera; family Anthomyiidae; genus Leucophora; species Leucophora obtusa. Next base: position 186,210,301 of record OX465298.1, on the reverse strand, counting down.
AATGGGTTTTTATATAATTATACTCTACACAAACGGTTATCTAATGGGAATACCCCTGGGGGTCCGTAGTTGCGTCCTAAGGGGACCGCGAATAGTTTAAAAATAATATTTGAAAAACAAGAGTCTTTAAAATATTAGAATTTTTTAATTAAAATTTATAACTGGAATATAAAAAAACCAGCTTTCTATTAGTGTGTTTGAGTAAAGTTTAAGCACAAATGTACGCGAACGCGAAACCCCATATTTCAAGCACAAAAACGCCAATATACTTGGGCATTATAGTTCGATTTGGTGAGCGCTCTTTATAGTTCTTTTTCAATTTATTGTAAAGAACATTATACAACTATATAATTTCTAAGGTAGTTTTACAATTTTCTAGTAGACATGTACAGTTGTGGACACGAATTTAAGTCAATTCAAGTTTTTTCTAATTTTATTGTTGTTGCCTTTATTTTTAAAGATCAAAATAGTGGCTAAATTCGCCACGAAAGGCAAGGAGGATGGTTCAGAAAATTGTACAGAATTTTAACGTAATGTTTGTTTTTTCATTTTGTCACTTGTTTTAAGTGGGCGTGGCTTTTAACGAAAAATTAGCGATATCAACCTTTTATCAAATTACATAGTAAAATTTAGGCAGTACTGATCGGTTCTGTACAAACTGTATATTTTTGTAAATCCTATAAAATTTCCTTAAGTCTTGCATTATTTTTATCTACAAATATTCGCCAGACTTAAAAGTGCAGCACTTTAAACATGACCAAATTTTTCTTTGTTTTTGGCGATTTTTAATAAAGTTAACAGCACAGTTATTTTGAATTAACATTTGATCAATTGATATTTTTTAAATTACAGCAGATGTGTTTCTAAATATCAATTGATATTTTCTGAATTACAATTGATGTTTTTATGAAGTTCAATTAAAATTTTCTGAATTTCAAATGATATATTCTAAATTTCAAACAATATTTTTTAAATTTAAGTGGATTAACTGAATTTCAATTGATGTTTTCTGAATTCCACTTGATATTTCCTAAATTCAAATTCAAATTTTTTTTGAGTTATACTTGCAAAAGATGTAGAAATAATTTTTCCTATACAAAAAACACAAATTCCCATAAGATTTTTGCGGTATTTTGATTTAAACCAATTAAAAATTTTCCCGAAATTTTTTTCTGTGGTAAATCTCAAATTCTGTTGACTTTTCTGGAATAAATATGATTTCTTATTTTTATCTATATTTATAATTGTACATTTTTTTCCAAAAATCCTCGGCTTGTAATTATTTTTGTTTTTTTATATAAACAATTTTAAAAATGGGGATCCGTAAGCAAGTAAAAATCTCTCAAGGGGGTCGTAAAATAAAATTTGGTGGTAATCGCTGCCCTACACTATGTGGTATAGAGTATAATGCTCATGATTGTCACTATCAAAAACAATTAACTTACACCCACTTTTTAGTACACCTTTTATTAAATATTTTACCATATACTAAAGTTCTCTTCCCCAAATTTGATCCAAATCCCGGAATATGACTCAAATTGTACTGTGGTGTAGAGTATCATATTTTCGGCATGCCAAACTTTAGTTTTTGTTTCTTGTTTTTCTTCCGATTTGTATATAAGTTTTCCCGTATATTCCCTTACCCATGCTTACGACCAAAGATTTGTTCTAAACCATCATTACATACATCTTCATCAGCGGCTATAAAAGCAGCAGCTACAATTCTGTAATAATTTTTTTCAATTAACATTTAATAAGTATTTACAATTTATGCCCAATTGTTAGCACGCTTACTTAAATTTCGATTCAGCAAATGATATTCGAAATGGCCATAACCATCTACCGACTAACAGATTGCAATCTTTAAATGGTGCTCCCCATTCTTGTGAACCATCTGTACTGTTCCAGGCATAACCCAATTCACGCCAATAGGAACCCAAAAAGCCACGATTATGTACTTGATCTGGAGGAATCTAAAAATAATTAAAATTGTTAATAAGTGCAACAAAATAAATTAGAATTTTAAACAAAATGGATGAGGAAAGTAGTTGTAATTTTAATATATTGAATAATTTTGAATTCGTTACCGGTTTTTTTAAGTGTTTAGAAAAAAAATTAATTCCTTTTCTTAAAGGATTTTTATCTTTCAATTAATTTCTTTGGCCTTTTTGAAGTGAATGTTTACGTCTTCAATAAAAACTTATTAAAATTAAATTTATAATCTGATAATAACATTTAAACAATTAATATAATTTAATGGAAAATCACTGATGAAGTCTGTCCATAGAAAAATGCAGAAACTAGATCTAGTCTGATTTAAAAATTAATGTGTTTATAATTTTTAGAGCAAAATGTTAATTTTTCTTCTTAAATTCAAACCTACTAAATTAAATTTATAACATTTCTATTACGTTGAAATTATAACCTGTGTTCGGTTTCTGTGTTTCTTTTATTGACAAATTTTTCACAAAAATCGTGCATAATACAACTTTGCTCTGGACCTTAAGGCACGTTTAAAATGGTAAAGTTATCCAACATTTGGTAAATTTAGTTTTCGTCTTTTTCATACTAGATTTAATATTTTTGACTCTAGAGTTAATATTGGTCTGTTAACTGTTTTCCGTGACAAATATACCTTAAAACACATCACTAATTGTGATTGTGGTGTAATGATTAGCGCATTGGACTATTATACATAAGGTTGCGGTTTCGATACCCAGCGACTGCAACATCAATTTAAAACGAGTAAAAAAGTCAAACTCGGGTAAACCGACTATACAAAAAAAAGTCAGTAAAGTCAGCAAAAAATTTTGCTGCGTCAGCAAATTTTTAGTCAGGAGCGTGCTTGCAAAAAAGTTGGTAATTTCAGGAAAAGGTTTTTTTTTTTTTTTTTTTTTTTTTTTTTAAGAGAAGTAACACTCAGGAAATTCTTCCTATTAATTAACGTGTTGCTTCCTTAGGGAAGGGGATAGAGAAGAAATGAAAGGTGGTGAAAGATGAAGGGCTTCAAATATGGCAACACTGTAATTGCGCGAGTTGTTAAATTTTAGAACAGTTAATGCGCGCCATCTGACGGTGAGTTGGCGAATTTTGATGAAGCTTTTTAGTTCATAGCCCTGTTATATTATTTTACTTCGGTGTGGTTAAGTGCTATGGGAACACCGAAGGAGGACGCTGCGATATGTATGAGGGATAGAAAAAACTAATACATATTACTATTTTTCATAAATTGATGTTGCCTTGATTGGGGCTCGAACCCGCAACCTCACGTGTAACAGTCCAACGCGCTAACCATTACACCACAGCGCCCACAGTTTGCTGAAAATCAGTGAGCTGATTTTTACCAAAAAATTAGTAATCTTTAGCAACACTTAGTCGATTGCAAATGAAAATAATCCTTGCTAAAATCACTAAACTTTTTGCTGAATATTAGTAGACTGAAAAACACTTAAAAAACTTGTAGCAATATTTTACTTTAGTTAATTTATTTGCTGAAAATTTAAATACAGAAATTGTGTAGAGATGATTTCCTTTTTTATCATTTCCGTTGTTTGTACAACATCCAGACAAGCTGCGGTTATCAGCAGAATTTTTGCAGCAAAATAAATTAGTAAAATATTAGTTCAAAATTAGTTTAGTGCTAAAAAAATATAACTAAAACTTTTGCTGAAAACGGAATTTCAGCAAAAAAATTGCTGAAAACTAGTACACTTGATATACAAGACGTTTTACAAATTTTTCTACTAACTTATTTTTTTGAGTGTACGATACCGTACGCCAGTCTGGTTGAAGGTCAACTAATGTGAATGTGATGTGAATCCGTGTATAAAATATTGATCCTGAAGAATAACGGTCAAATTTTAATATATTCAATATAAACCCTCTCATACGTTGAAAAGTTATATATTCAGATATTTTTCAATACGAATTCTCTGGTTTCGATAAATTTGTTCGCTTGACAATCTCTGAGAATATATTTGTCACAGTTGCCGTTTTTAAACTATATTTTTCACTTTTTTTAATTTTCATTTTTGGAGTTTTTTTTATTGTTTTTTTATTTTTGGTCGGTTAACCGTCGGTTTTTTGGCAACACTACTTTAATTGCACTCAAAAAATTTTAATACAATCAAATCAATGTGTATTTAACAAATAATAACATTTGAAGTGATAAAACAAAATTTACTGCCAATAAGTATAATTAATGTAACATTATTGTTACATATCACTCATACGCCATAGTGTACAATGAATTTGATTGATTGAATGAGCCACTCTAGCGTATGACGGATACATATTATATCACTCATACGTCTTCGTGTATTAGAAAATATTCTGCTACTCGTATTCTAAGAATATTATCATCTATATTTAGTTTTAGCAATTTCTTGTAAATTTGTTTTTTTTTTATTTTCTTTTCATAATATTATTTTTACTTACCGTAACATTTTCTCTAAATTTAACCACAACCGTATGTATACTAGGAGCTGCCAATGCAAAAGCCAATAAATGTTCATCTTCATTTAGAGCATATGTAGCTATACCGTTAGCCTTACGTCTAACCTCATCACGTAACTGTTCTGTTATAACAGCTGGTAGGTTTGTGGAAAATTTACTAGCCAAAAAATCAGTAAATTGTCGAGCAGCATCTTCAGCAACATCAGAAAAATCATAATACTAGGAGAGGAAAGAGGATGAAAAATAGTAATTATGTATTATTTATGTTAGAATATTTTAATGATGAAATATTTATATTCTAAAAAGCTTATTTACATATGTATATTAATAAAGATTTTTTCAAAATACTTGTAATACCATTTTCAATTGCTATTAAAAAAGTTATTAAATGATAAAAAAAATCAACATTCAAAATCAACAAAAGCAACATTCTGCACCATCGTATAAAATCAATTTTAATTGAATTACACAGCACAACAATTCAAATGCCTCGGACATGCTACACCTCAATTCTGATAGGTTTTAGTAGGTACACTCAAAAAAATAAGTTAGTAGAAAAATTAGTAAAACGTCTTGTATATCAAGTGTACAAGTTTTCAGCAATTTTTTTGCTGAAATTCCGTTTTCAGCAAAAATTTTAGTTATATTTTTTTAGCACTAAACTAATTTTGAACTAATGTTTTACTAATTTATTTTGCTACAAAAATTGTGCTGATAACCGCATGCATAGCGTGGACGACAACCAGATAGACAAGATGTAGATGTCGCAGCTTGTCTGGAAACGGAAATGACAAAAAAAGAAAAACAACTCTACACATATTCTATATTTAAATTTTCAGCAAATAAATTAACTAAAGTAAAATTTCGCTACAAGTTTTTTGAGTTTTTTTCAGTCTACTAATATTCAGCAAAAAGTCTAGTGATTTTAGCAAGGATTTTCATTTGCAGTCGACTAAATGTTAGCAAAACTTTTGCTGAAGATTACTATTTTTTTGGTAAAAATCAGCTCGCTGGTTTTCAGCAAACCTTTTGCTGAAATTACCAACTTTTTTGCAAGCACGCTCCTGACTAAAAATTTGCTGACACAGCAACATTTTTTGCTGACTTTACTGACTTCTTTTTTTGAGTGTATGTATATCACGAGTATGAACATCAAATTTTAAAATTAGCTCTACTTTTATGAATATTTGGAAATTTAACTTTTAGAAAATAGAGAGGTTTTTCTATACAATTTCTTATTTATTCATATAGCTGAATAAACCGCGGATAATTATTAATATGGCCTTCTGATACACTGAAAATATTATTACAGTAACTGACTGTAGTTTATTTAAAAAGTTATCCGTACATTTATTTTTAAATGATTATTCAGTTAAAATACAACGAAATATATTTTTTACCTGTTTTTGTCGTTTATTTAAAAAATAAATTACATATAAATACGGATATGTTACAGTTAATATTTTCATTTAAAATATTTTGTTAAAAAAAGAATTCCTTTTCGATTTCTAAGTCAGTTAAAAAAATTAAATAAATTAAATATCATTTATTTTTACGGATTTTGTAGTTCATTTTTTGGAATTTAAAAAAACGAAATAAATGAAAAATCATTATTTTTTAAGGATTTTGTAGTTTATTTATTAACATTTAAAAATAAATGAAAAGTTCTTTTGATTTAAATGAAAAGTCAGTAGACCGGTTTTCAAGTGATTTTTCATTTATTTTAAATTACATTTTCAGTTAATTTAAACTACAAACTATTTTGAGTGTATAGACTTTGGGCTTTTGGAACCATATTGACTAATTTTGATTATGCGAAGAAACTATAATATCACAGCAATTAAATTGAAAATTTCACTTATTTTCCTATTTTGTAAATCTGATAAAATTCCTTAATCGGATTTGCAAAATATTAACGCATGACGTTAGTTTATATTCCACTAAATTCATTTCGTCATCTGTTATTGCATACAAGACGGTATACAACAATGATATTTTTAAGTTTTTTTTTTTTGTTTTGTAAACATCATACAACATATTTTTCGGAAGATAATATTCGAAGGATGTCCAAATATCGTACAATAAATAAATTTTTATAAAAAAATCAGACTTGAGATCGAGCATTTTCATTTATTTCTTATTGAAAGGTCGAATAAATACAATTTTAAAATTTAAATTTCCTACAAAAATGTTTTTGAAAATATTTCTTAAAATAAAGCTAAACATCGCACGGACATGCATACAATTTTTCTTATTTTGTTGCACTGTGTTATGTATCGTTCGAAAATTTCTATTTTATTCACATGTTGCATTTTATTTTAACAGATGCTTTTTACAATCATTTTCCCATTTAACGTTTTAATAAAAAAAATATCTATAAATATTTTTAATATATATTCGGTGCTTTTGTTGTTGGGTACTCTAGGGGTATAACTTTTGATCAATTTTTGAAAATATCTAAACAGCCCTATCCGCACCGTATAAAGCTCGAAAAGCTATTAACAAAAGTTAATTCGTAATTATTTAAAGCAACTTAAAAATATTTCTTGACTAAAAAAATATCCGTAATAGTTATTTTAGGTTTGTTTTTTTTTCGAATTTTATATAAATATTTCATACAAATTTTAAAAAATCTTTTGAGTCATTTAAAAGATTACATTAAAAGTATTTTCAACACAACAATTCAGCCGAAATTCATTTTTTTTATTTGAGGCCAACGCATATATAATTTTCCGACTAACATCGACTGAAAAGCGTGAATTGATAAAGAACTCTTAATAATTAACATTATTCCTTACTTATAATAGAAAAAAGAATTAATTATACAATAATATTTACAAGCAAGGAAAGTCATTAAAATTGGCACTAATAGTTATAACTTAGGAGTTTTACTCCCTTCAATTTTTTTTTATTTTATTGAATCTTTTCTTTAATTCTAATATTAGTTTTAACTTTCTATATACCTACTGTAAAAAGTTTGGTGAAAAATTCGTTGGAACAAAAAAGTTACATAATGTTCAACAAAGTCCTAATTCGATATTTTATTACATTACATTTTATTACAAATCAGGTAAAGGGAAAATATGTTTATATATTCAAAATCTAGGATTGTTGAATAGTTTGTGAGTGAAATATTGTATCATTGTGGTTACTCGTTGTTAATTGGCGAGAGTTCAAAGTCAAATTTTTTTAATTTTGTGACATTTTTTATTTTATAATAATACAATAAAAAAATCATAAATAAACAATAATTTGTTCCAAAAATAATTTCAAATTATAAAACTGAAACTAGTTCTCTAAAAAAAAATAAAAACCTGTTATGTATTTACGAAAAAAGTAACAATTATTAATTTTACCTCAAAAATATGGGTTTTTTTAAAAATCCTAAATTTTTAAAAAAAATCTCCCAAATGTTCCAAGAGATATTTGAAAAACTTGAAAGCCAATGTGTTCCATAAGATGTCTTCTACCTAGGTTTTTGCGACCGTTTGCGACCGTTCATAAACTTTCGAGATTTTGACCTTTAACTGAAAAAGTACCTTCAGATTTCGCTGATTTCCAGCATTCCAGAGTTTTAGTAAATTCTAAAAAATAGCCCCTTAAAGGCCACACTCAGGGAATTATGTAGGTAAAATCAACTACAAATGACAGTTAAAATAACTGCATTTGAAGTTAAAAAGGTGTAGACTACATTTGCATTTAAATCAACTACAATGTGACGTTATTTTTAACTGTTAAAAATCAACTGACAAATGTAGTAAAAACAACTACAAATGCAATTAAAATAACGTACATGCAAATAATTGTAAAACTGTACAGATAACTGCAAATGTAGTTAAAATAAAATAAATAAAAATTATTGTAAAAATTATTAATTAAGTAAAAACAAATTTATGTAAATACTCTTAACTTAATTTTATTCCATAATAAATTTAAAATTGAGAAATCAAAATTTACATTTAATATCACTTTTGTTGTTCACTATATTGTTCTAGATGCCCGTCTGTGAGGGATGAAAAATTGTTTGGCTTCCTTTTTTTCTGCCGGTAGAAAGGGATGAAAATATAAAAGAACTGAAAGAAAATAAATACAATATGTTTTAATATTCCCGTAAATAAATTTATATTTTATAAAACTTACCTTATTATTTTATTTAATAATTCAATAAAATATATAACCTTTTCCTTATAACGCGTCTTCACTCTTTAGCGTTGTTTTATAACTAAGACAAGAGAAAACATGTTCTTCTCATATTCTTTCACTAGAAATTTCTAAACAAATGCTTCGTACACACATTCTTCTTTACTTCGTACACATACACACTTGAAAATTGAAGTATTTGTACAAAATTCAAAATAACTGCATAAAATAAATGTTACTACAATGTAGTAATGACTTATTTCTGGCATTGAAGTTAAATTTTAAACTTTGATGTCTTCGGAGACTTATAGTAGAATTTCATGAGAAATATTTTTGCGGAACATTTTAACATTCTAACTCTTCAACTTATGGGTCTTTTTTGACACTTTTTAAAAAGGGCCAAAAGAGACCCTTTAATTGCAGAGTTAGAATGTTAAAATGTTAGAGGGTTAAAATGTTCCACAAAAATGTCCCCCGTGGTGTTTTACATAAGTTCGCTGAACATATCCTATACCTAAAATGGAAGATTCACATGGTTTCCTATGCCAATTCACAATAAACATTTTCAGAAGAGGGGAACTTTTAACCCCCCAAAAACATAGGGCCAGACGAAAACTTTTAAAACGCCGATACACTTATATTTTTCTTTAGTCCCTCTGCCAGAATAAGTTCTTATGAGAACCTTTTTTTACAGTGTAATTTATTTTCCAACACATAACAATTTTAAATTTATGGCCGCCATATTGGATCCGCCTTGTTGAATTTTTAAAATTTGATTTCAGATTCGTAATCTGCTACCCAAAAGCTTCCCCTGGTGGAAATTTGGAGTAAATCAGGCAACATAAGAAATTTAATGAAAACGAGTAAAAAGGTTAAAGTCGGGCATGCCGACTATACAATACCCTACACCAGTCTGGTGTATTGTTTGGATCCGAAATTCGAATGGGTTAAAATGGGGCTTATGTCAAAATTTTCTATAATGTGAGTCAGCGCACCAAATTTCATTAAAATATCTTAATATTTGCGACCTGCAGTTTGTAACCAAGCCAATTTTGGGGGGACCCTTATATGGGCACTAGTTCTAAACATGGACCGATGTTCACCAAAATCAATAGGCTTCGTCCTTGGGCCAACATAGGTCTATGTACCAAATTTCATCAAAATAGCTTAATATTTGCGACCTGCAGTTTGTAACCAAGCCAATTTTGGGGGGACCCTTATACGGGCACTAGTTCTAAACATGGACCGATGTTCACCAAAATCAATAGGCTTCGTCCTTGGGCCAACATAGGTCTATTTACCAAATTTCATCAAAATATCTTAATATTTGCGACCTGCAGTTTGTAACCAAGCCAATTTTGGGGGGACCCTTATATGGCCACTAGTTCTAAACATGGACCGATGTTCACCAAAATCAATAGGCTTCGTCCTTAGCCCAACATAGGTCTATGTACCAAATTTCATCAAAATATCTTAATATTTGCGACCTGCAGCGTATAAACAGTATAATTTTGGTAGGACCCTTATATGGGCACTAGGTCTAAACATGGACCGATATTCACCAAAATCAATAGGCTGCGTTACTGGGCCAATATAGGTCTGTGTACCAAATTTCATCAAAATATCTTAATATTTGCGACCTGCAGCGTATAAACAGTATAATTTTGATAGGACCCTTATATGGGCACTAGGTCTAAACATGAACCGATGTTCACCAAAATCAATAGGCTGCATTATTGGGCCAATATAGGTCTGTTTACCAAATTTCATCAAAATATCTTAATATTTACGACCTGCAGCATATAAACAGTATAATTTTGGTAGGACCCTTATATGGGCACTAGGTCTAAACATGGACCGATGTTCACCAAAATCAATAGGCTGCGTTACTGGGCCAATATAGGTCTGTGTACTAAATTTCGTCAAAATATCTTAATATTTACGACCTGCAGCGTATAAACAGTATAATTTTGATAGGACCCTTATATGGGCACTAGGTCTAAACATGGACCGCTGTTCACCAAAATCAATAGGCTGCATTATTGGGCCAATATAGGTCTGTGTACCAAATTTCATCAAAATATCTTAATATTTACGACCTGCAGCATATAAACAGTATAATTTTGGTAGGACCCTTATATGGGCACTAGGTCTAAACATGGACCGATGTTCAAAAAAATCAAACTTGTTCGTCCTTGGGCCAACATAGGTCTGCGTACCAAATTTCATCAAAATATCTTAATAGTTGCGACCTGTAGACTGCGCACAAGATTGCATGGACAGACAGACAGACAGACGGACAGACGGACGGACGGACAGACGGACATCGTTAAATCGAAATAAAAAAAAATTCTGAACCGATCGGTATACTATAAGGTGGGTCTACGACCAATATTTTTTGGTGTTACAAACATCAGCACAAACTTATAATACCCTGACCACATAGTGGTGTAGGGTATAAAAATGCTTGTCGCCATTAAAAATTTTAATTTCAGATTTTTAATCAGCGGATCCTAGACCTTTATAATTGATTATTTTAAGTACAATATAATAAAAACTAAAAATAAATGGCCGTCATCTTGGATCCGCCATTTTGAATTTTATATTTTTTATTTCAGATTCGTGATCAGCAACAATCAAACCCCCCTTTGTGATATCTTTTAGTCTCATATACTCAATATTTTAGTTTTGGCCAAAATTCTAAGATCCCAGGAAAATTTTTTACAACCGGTAGCCAACCACACCCATTCTACAACTGGTTCCACCGCAACCGATTCCATGGAACTGGTTCCGGAACCAGTTCCGGGGATCCTATATGGAAGGTGTGGGTGACGTAGAATCAGTTCCAGAACTAGTTCCAGAACTGATTCTAGAGCAACCGGTTCCACTTTGGAGCTATAGAAGGGGTTGCTTTTGGGACAATTTCAAACAAAAAGAATCGGTGTTAGAATCGACAGTAGAAGGGGTTGTGAATGAAAAGCAGCTATTGTACAACCGATTCTTTGGAACAGAAAATTTTCCTGGGATGCTGCCCCACTGTGCCCTGGCGAGAAAATGTTACAGTGTTGTTGCTGATTTCCTATGTATTTTGTAATCGTCAAAAGTTTGCTGTCCCTCAGAGAATAGCAACTGTTGATTGCAAAACCATCATACGTAATCTAATATACTCAAATATACCCAGGAAAATTTTCTGTTCCAAAGAATCGGTTGTAGAATAGCTACTTTTCATTCACAACCCCTTCTACTGTCGATTCTAACACCGATTCTTTTTGTTTGAAATTGTCCCAAAAGCAACCCCTTCTATAGCTCCAAAGTGGAACCGGTTGCTCTAGAATCAGTTCTGGAACTAGTTCTGGAACTGATTCTACGTCACCCACACCTTCCATATAGGATCCCAGGAACTGGTTCCGGAACCAGTTCTATGGAATCGGTTGCAGTGGAACCAGTTGTAGAATGGGTGTGGTTGGCTACCGATTGTAAAAAATTTTCCTGGGTATGTACGTAATATACTCAAATACACATATTCGTTGCTGATTTTAAATCAATCAAACCAAGTGATTGTTGTTGCATCGTTGATTTAATCATTGCTCATTTTCATACAATTCATTTCACTCTTATTCGTTCGGATCAACGATGATTATTTTGATGTAGAATAAAATCAGTAAAAACAAAAATGAACGCGTATGAGTTTATTCATAATTGCAACCAAATAAAAGAAAAATAATTTCATAACAATAAAGAGGCTGTGTACAGTATCAGCAACGACTATATTTTGTAGAAACACATTTAATAAATGGTACATTGTACATTCCCATTAGAAAACAATTAGGTTGTTCACAAGGGGTGTGCTATCTGTAGTATCGTTGTATCGTCCTAACAAAAAACAGAGTTGTTAAAATTTTTATTTGAGTTTAACAACGATTTTCTATTCAGTTTTCTATATGTTAGCACACTCAAACATGGGACACTAAACATACGTAAAAATGTTGTATCGTGCTATTCTCAAATGTTGTATTTTTTCAATTTAATTTTTAACAACTCTGTTTTTTGTTAGGACGATACAACGATACAATGAATGTGAAAAACCTTAATAAGATTTTATTTATAATTTTTTTTTTTAGTTTATAAAACAACTAATACTTTGATTTATTCATGTGAGTTCAAATGTTCGATTAGTGTGATTTTATGCAACAGTCTGATTTTATTCAACAGTGTGATTTTATTCAACATTGAGCGATTGTTGAGCGATTAAATGTGAATATGTAAGAATTTTAGTGTATCATTAAATTAATAAAAAAGTTGATTTTGCAGTTCTCTAATGTGCATGATGAATGCAACCATGTTATATTACTCTGTCATGTCCTATGATAGAGACATTTCTAATTTTTTGCATACTTTTTATTTAAAGAAAAACCCGTAAGCAATGTTAGAGTTTTATTAAATTTGAGTTTAGCCCCGTAACCCCGATTGCTCATAGCTGCACAATGGCACCCGATTTTGTCTTTTTAATAAAAACTCTGCAATGAATTGTCAACATGGTTGCCATCCCAGCAAAACCTTGGTAATATATGGGTACTACTATGCATATTACCTGGTAATATATCAAACCGCTTACCCTTGCATTACTTTGGACCGTTACACCTTACCCTAGCATTAATTGTAAATACCAAATTTATACGTTTGGATGTTTTATTGGTATAAATAATTCGTTTTTTTTTAGAAAATTTTAGAAATTCTATTTTTTGTTAAAAACCCGTGAATTTAAAATTGATATTCGGTTTAAAAAATTAAAATTTAAACAAAATGTTTTTTAAAACTCCTTACCTGTAACTTCAGAATAACATGTTACTAGGTAAGGAGTTACATCGATGGACATGCCCTTGTTAAAATAATAGGTCTAGTAATAGAAAAGTAAGATATTACCCTCTTTATTACAAAATGCTTATTTTTATAACCAAAAATTCTATAAAAATTTTTACAAAAATTTTTGTTAAAAATATGTAATATCCCAGGAAAATTTTTTACAATCGGTAGCCAACCACACCCATTCTACAACTGGTTCCACTGCAACAGATTCCATGGAACTGGTTCCGGAACCAGTTCCTGGGATCCTATATGGAAGGTGTGGGTGACGTAGAATCAATTACAGAACTAGTTCCAGAACTGATGAGCAATCGGTTCCACTTTGGAGCTATAGAAGGGGTTGCTTTTTGGAAAATGCCTCATATGAATAAAAAATAGATATTACTAATAGGGGGAAATACAGGATTTTTAAGCAATTACTTCGCAAATCTAGCCTGCTTGGGAGTAGACTAGAAATTTAATTTTTTTATTTTCGTTTACATTTTTTCATGCTATTCTACCAGCCAATGTGTAAATTTGGAGTTAAAAGCAATTCCTAAGCCCAAAGTAATTACTTCGAAGTTTTATTCATATGACCCAATTTCAAACAAAAAGAATCGGTGTTAGAATCGACAGTAGAAGTGGTTGTGAATGAAAAGTAGCTATTGTACAACCGATTCTTTAGAACAGAAAATTTCCTTGGGATGTAATTGATCAATGTAAAACAAATTGAAATTTTAAGAAAAAAACATATTAATTTAAGGTTTTTGTAACCTAGAGGTAATAGGTAAGCGTAACATGTAAGTTCAGAATAACATAAAAAAGCCCGTACTGAACTATTTGTACTAATTGTGTTAATAACAGGAAATAGTAACTGTGAAGTTGAGAATTATGGTATGCTAAATTTAGGTAAGCAAATTTTTCTTTATAAGTGTAGGTAAGGAGTTACCTCGATGGACATGCCCTGGTTAAAATAATAGCTTTGGTAATAGAAAAGTAAGAGGTTACCTACCTTTTTTTCTTCTTACTAAAGTCATTACCGGGTAATAGAAAGTTTTGCTGGGATCGCAATCCGAATTATAAATTTTAAACAATTTTGTTGATAAACCATTTCTTTTTTTTAAATAATTTTTTAAATATTAAACTTATTTCATTTAAAACTTATAAGAGTGCAGTCCTTGCCTTTAAGTTGAGAAACATTTCGTTTTTATCTCATAACTGGACGTTTCCACAGCATAAGAAGCAAATAAATTAAAACTTCGCTGACTGCCAATTTATTAATAGAAAATAAATAATTTTTAAAAATCGATCATTTTAATTTTAACTTTTAATTTTTAATTTTCGAAATTTTATTTTTTTAATTCGTTTAAAACAGTAACGGCGAGTCTCATACTGAAGCTTTAAGAGTTAACTAATAGTTAACCCAAAAATTTCTTTTTGTTTTGTATACAATTCTTTGACATTTTCTTTTATTTCATAAATAGTTAAGTTAAAATTAACCCACATTATGAGAGCCACCGTAAGCTGTCGACAAATTTGCTCAAAAAAGTCACATTTAACTCATTGTGGATGGATGCAGAATTTTGGTTATACCCCTAATGCACTTGTATAAATGCAAAAAGTTAGCGTGTCAAAACAATCTTTATCAATTTTCAAATGCCAAAAAATTGATTTTTGGTAGTGTGTTGTCACATGCAGACATAGTTTTCTCAATTTTTTGTTTTTTTTTTTACTTTCCCACATATAGTGAAAACATAAGTACACACACGTACATACTTGAAAGAGAATTAGTACCAGAGTTTTTAAATGCAACACTCATATACATATATTATACGAGAATATAACACTCGTATGTTAAAGACCCAGTTAACCGGAACATGCTATAGACAAAGTTATATGGGAAGTAGACCGTACCACATAACAAAAAGTGCGCGGTACACCTTCAAATGTAAAGTATTTTTGCAAGGCAATTCCAAACAAAATTTTTTTTTACCGAACGTAGTGTTGGCCTTTTTTAATTTTTCGTTATAGCTTCGGCATTTAAAATCGGATTTTAAAGTGTGATATATCGATTTTTTTTGCATCGAGAAGACCATATAGTAAAATCCCATATAGTAAAAATTCAATTAAAAAAATTTAAAAAGGCGACCCCTACGTTCGGCAACCAAAAAAAATAAAAAAAAATTTCTACTGGGTTTATCGAAACACTTTCTTAGCAAAAGTTTAATGATTTTTTGCTAGCTTTAATTTTCTGACATTAGGGTTGAACATTAGGTTGGTAGCAATTGAGATCTGTGAGTAAATACTAGAACGATATACTTGAGGACCCCTCCCTTGGAGCAAAACATTGGTCCCCTCGAGAGAAAAAAATCGATGTATCATACTTTAAGATCCGACTGTAAATACCAAAGATATAACGAAAAATGTAAAATGACCCTCTACGTTCGCCAAAAAAAAATATTTATTAAAACCTTCTTGCACAAATAATTTAGATTGGATGGTGTACGGCGAACATTTTTTTTGAGGTACGGTCTAATGGGAAGATATGAATGTATGCCTCTTTAACAAATTTTAATAATTTTTATTAAGTTTTCGCAGTCCACCTCCTTTTTCTGATATTTATGTTATCGAAGTCAAACTTGCAGGAACATTAAAAAGGTTTTCTAAATTCTCATAAAAATCGGCGAAGTTAGGAGAGGTCAAACGTTGCTTAATTTGGCTATTTTTGGTTGATTTCTACTTATATTTAAATTTATAGATTTTAGATTTAAATTTATTTCAATTGACATAAACGTGTTGCCTTTTTAATTTAATTACACTTTAATTTAACATGCAAAATAACAACAAAAATCCATCAATTGGCCTTTAATAAGAGAAAAAGTTTTTAAATTTTAAAATGTTTTAAATGTTCATATTTTTTTATTATCAAGGATATTATGGGGGTGTTTTTGTTAAAAGAATGTCACATTCGTTTCGTTAAAGTAACAAATGAATATTTATTTGGGTTTTTGTAAAACAAATGTCAATTAAAATTTTGGTTTTTATAACAAGAATTGAAATGTTAGAAACGTCAAAATCAAACGAATGGAAATTTTCATTCGTCAACCTTTTTTAATATATTTATGATAAAATTACACAGTAAAACAAAATAAGAAAAATTTGGTACATCGGGATTGCGACATATTTCTAATAGACTTTATGACGCAGATTACGAATATGGCCCTGGAATTTTAAAAACATTTTTGTAGGAAAATTAAATTTTGTAATAAACATTTTGCAAAAAAAAAAAAAAAAATTAATGCAAGACCGCTCTAATAGGATGAAATATCCCACCGTGGGAAGTCACTAGTACATAGAAATGACAAAGGCAAATCTGTTTCAAGACTAGTTGGTGGACTGTGTGTTAGGCTATCAGGTTGCCTTCAACATCATTTAAAAGGTTTTGTGCAGCCCTTAATTGGCCACTTTAACACTGGTTGGGCGCCAGCTGATATTTTTACTAGAAAGTTTAACATTTTTGTCCAACACCTTGCTTAGTTATAACTTCTTGTCATTTAAGCATTATTTGTGTTCCTTTCAAAAAAGTGAAAGTTGTGTGTCAGCAAAAAATATGGAACTGACAAGCGAAAATTTTCAGCATTTCTTTATTACGATTTTCGGTTATTTAGATAAGAGTGCACAGATAAATTAAATTCAACTTTTGGTGATGAAGCTTCATCCTTTGCAACTGTGAAACACGGTACGAATTTCGAGAAGGTCGCCCAAAATTAGTTGCTTTGCCGGAAAACATTGATGCTGTGCTAAAACTGATCGTCATGTGGCATACTCTGAGATTTAGGCTACCTTAGGCTATGCTTCACCAGCATAAATAAAATATTGCATCAAAATTTTGCCGTAAAAAAGATTTGTTCTCGTTGAATTCCCCATTTTAGCAGCTAAAAAATATGCTCGGGTCGATTGGTGCATAAAATGCTCAAGAAATGCAATATCGGTGCTTCAAAAGACGTAATATAGTTACAGGTGACAGTATAATTTTTCATTTTCAATTAAAAGTAAATAGAAATAAATCTGTAAATGTGTTTAATACTGAATTTAGACTGAGCAAAAACCACCTGGTTTTTGTACAAAACTAAATTACAAAAGCCAAGTCATTTACACTGGTTATTTAGTTTTTCTTTGTCACATCACTTTTTTATTACACACTTTTCTTTATTTTTTATTGTTAAATTAATGTAAAAAAATTATTAATACACCCAGAAAACAGATTCAGTTCTGATAACCGCATTTGTAGCCAATCGCACGGTTCGGTTGTGGTAGCCGAATTTTTCAGTTGTGGCAACAGAAAACCAATTGAGACAGGACTAATTTGACTATGGCAACAGAATTTCAGTTGTATCAAGAATAATTCGGTAGCCACAACCGAAAAATTCATTTGATGCAACTGAACCATTCGATTGGCAACAAATGGGGTTGTCAGCACCGAATCTGTTTTCTGGGTGTACATTTAACAATTAATAACAACACACAATTTCAATTTCTGGTATTCTAAACTTTATAACAATGACAAAATTGTGACAACACTGTGGTGAATGGTCTGTGTTGTCACAATTTTGTCATTGTTATAAAGTTTAGAATAAGGGTGTAAAACAGAAATATTCTTAAAAAATTAAAAAATACTTTTTTGACACTTACTTTACTTCTATATTCGTTGTAACAGGGTGTATCGAAAATTAATTATAAATGCTACCGGATGTATCAAAAATGCACATTTCAGATATTTTTATTTGGTTTTTGGCAAAAACCAGGTAAAACCTGGTTTTCAGTTTGTATGAAAATTGTATCGAAAAACTAAATTAATTTTGTAGTTTTCGGCTCAAAACCTAAAAATGGCCAAAAACTATTAGTTTTTGCCCAGTCTAAATACACTATTAGGGTTAATTTCGTACTTATACAGAATTGGCGCTCAAATGTCCCACAAACCTGGATTTTAGGAGGGTTAGTTTTAAGTTTTGACTTATTTCTGGCATTGAAGTTAAATTTTCAGCTTTGATGTCTTCAGAGACTTATAGTAGAATTTCATGGCAAATATTTTTTCGGAGCATTTTAACCTTCTAAATATTCAACTTACGGGCCTTTTTTGTCCCTCTCTAAAAAGGTAGCAAAAAGTAGGTTAAAGTGTTCCACAAAAATGATCCTCGTAGTGTTATACATAAGTTCGCTGAACATAGCCTTTACCTAAAATGGAAGATTTGCATGGTTTCCTATGCCGATTTACATTAAACATTTGCAAAAGATGGGAAACTTTAACCCCCCAAAAAACATAGGACCTCATGTATCCAGAATCAGTTGTCAGAACCTTGTTATTTTGGAAAAAAAATTTGATTTTGTTGTACAGTGTTATTAAGCAACATTTTTTGCTGATTTTTGCTAACAAAAATTTAACTCAAATATAACTAAAATTCTGTATATTTAAGAGTATAATTTTTGCTGTTCTTATCGTACTAATATTTAATAGTAATATATTGAAATTAATATAAACTGCTAATTTCAGCAGTATTTTCTGCAAGGTCATGTTGAACTAATTTTTAGTAGTTTTAATAAAAAAATTTACAGACTTTTTTTTATTAGTGTATAATTACATATTACATTTAACACTAGACAAATTCTCTATCTCATTTTGTATATAATTATATCTTTGAACTTTTCACAGAATGACTTAAAAGGACTTAAGAAAATTTTTTAAGATTTTGTCGACAATATATTTTTTCAATACTCATATTTTTGTCTGGTCCTCAGATTTTCTTTAACTTATGTCGCGATTATATCTACATCAAAACACAATAAAAGATGTAATACTTTTAAAATCACCTTACTTCGAATTCCCGTTTAACAATGCAATTTATTTTATTTGCAATAAAATTCCAAATTCCAAAAGTTTCTTCAAATTATCTTTCGCCGAAAGATCCTATTTATAAGGAGGTCATTTTTCAAAAGACTGATATGAAGGAAATGGAATTTTCCCTTTTTTTGATAATCTCTCAAACAACTTTGCAATTTTGTGCAAGTATTTACCCAATAAGCACATAGGTCTTAAAAATTCAAGTGCTTTAAATTTAGCTTGAAGTAAAGTATATTTCAAATTCTAGCGTTTGTATATTTAACAAAAATATTTCAAACTTGAATTTTTGTTTCCCTTTTGCTGGAGTATGATATTGAAATAAAATGTAATAAAAGTTGTATTCAAGCCTTGAAACTGGAAAACGGGGCTGGAATTGAACTTGATTTCAACTTGAATTCCAGTGAAATTGTTTATAGCGTTAGGCTTTATTAATATGAAAGTTCTTCTTTTGAATATTATATTATTTTATGAAAATTTTATTTTGAATTTTATGAATGCCAAAAAAGGACCAGCTGTAAATTATCCATTTCTAAACGTAAGTGATGGGAAATGAGAAAATCTGTTCGATATAAGATGTGATCATTCCCTGGTAAGTTTTGAGCAGAAAATATGCGTCGGGATACGATACTAAAATAGGATAAAATCCCCCAAAAAAAATATTCACAATCAAAAGCTTAAAAGCTTTATGAATGCTTTTTAAGATTTCAAAACAAAGAAATTTGTTAATTTGATGTCTTATTTGAAGAAAACAACAGCTTTCACATGAACTCGTTATAAATTTAATTAAAATATTTGTATGGCAATTAGCATACCTTCCCTGCAGTACATATATGTTATAACACTTTCATTTATAGATTTTTTTTTGTAATAAAACTTTCTTCAAACTAATTTAAGTTTAGTTTTTATTTACTTTTAGTTTTACATATTACACAAAAAACTCATTTAAACCAAATAATTTTGTATCTGAGCTTGATGTTTTGAACACAAAACTTTTTTTGTTTATTGGGATAGATTCAAGTACACAAGGACATGTTGGTTGATTGCTTTGGTAGGGCTTTGATGTGTGGTAAACTTTGATATAAACTATAAATACATTTAAGTTTTTGCGGGAGTTTTTTCATTTTTGTTGTTGTCCTTTTCCATATGTGTGTACATGGTGCTTGATAGCCCTATAAAATAAGTGTGTGGGTTTTATACGGATGAACTAAATGTTTGGTTTTTTCCTATTTTACGCTAAATGCACTTTGTACAAAAAATAGAAACAAATGTCAAGTACTTTTTATTTTAGAATTTAGGTTTATATTTTTTTCCTATAAAGTTAAGTGAAAACTGTTAAACTATATAAGTAACATTGTTATCGTTATATTATGTTATATTTTTTGTAAAGTCATTTTATAACACTTCTAGTTTATAAGTAGAAAAACCCAAATTCCTTTTCTTGGAAAGTTTACTAAAGTAAATATTTGGTTTATGAACTTATTTATGGCAGAGAAAAGCTTAATAATTATATGAGTAATGAAAAATTGTTTGTGATATTTTAATAAATTTTGGTATTATATTTTACACATTTTTCGAATAGCTTAATATTTATTGTTTAAATAATAATGAAAGTTGTGAAACTATTACCATATCCTGAATATAATTCGAAATTATATAGAAATAAATTATTATAAATTTGTATAACCATATACACACTTAGGGTCATATGCAAAATCACTTTTTAAATTTATAAATTGCTTACAAAACAAATTTTTCATACAAAATTACACAGTCAGAAATCGCCAGTGGTACAAAAAATCAAGCACTGGCATACCACTGGGTAACCACGGTGTTAAAAATAAATGACTGGCAGAACACTCATTTGAGACGCTTTGCCAGCGTTTGCAAAAAGCGTTTTGCCAGTATTTTTTTTACAAAAATTTCGGTGTTTTATAAAAAAAACAACTGGCAAAGAATTGTCTTAGTGTGATATGCCAAGGTTTGCAACCAGTGGTTATCCAGTGCTACCTAGGCAATGCTACCAGTGGTACAAAAATAAATTCACCGGTAGACCGGTGACGCTTCGTTGCAAGAGGTTTGTAGTCAGAAGGTTCCGAGTTCAAATCCGGTTGGAAGCAAACAATTTTTTTTTTGATTTTTTTTAATTTAAAATTTTTTTGTTTTATAAAATCAATTTTTTTGTTTGTGGGAAAGCTCCTTCAAGACCAACTTTTTTTTGCTCTCCCAACGCTGACATATTAGTTACAAAAAATTGTTTGCCAGTACTAGCATTTTGGCACAGCCAGTAGTCCAGCTGTTATCACTCATTTATGTGTTTAGCCACCAAGTATTATATGTGTCGTTAGCTCAGTGGGTAGAGCAATCGTCTGCCAATCTGACGGTCTGGGTTCAAATCACGGCAGGACCAAAAAAAATACATATGAACTTTTTTTAAACTTTATTTTGGAAAATATATTTCCAGACCACCTATTTATTGGTTTTGCCAGCATTTGGCAAACGTTCAAAATTTTTGTTCCTCCAGTGCTTTTCCGGCGCTTTTTGAACAGCCGGTCCTTTTGTCTAATGATGTTATCATTTTAGTAATGGGAAAGCACTTTTTGCCAGTACTTGTACCACCTGTTAAAGTGCTTTACCAGCGCTTTCCCGTTTGTATTTTTCTGACTGGGTATTTATATAAACGTGTTATAAGGTTTTCAAATTATTATGCATAAGCACTTTATTCCTACACAGACATAGGTATAAGTAAATGGTTCTTCAACAGGGATGCTACAAAAGTAGAAAGACAGGGACAGCAAACGACGCCATATTTCTTGCCGCTCTTTTGACATTTCTCTTCAGTAAGGTTTGCCATTTCATGATGGAAAGATATACGAGCCAAGAACGAGTCGAAATTATTAAAATTTACTACCGACATTCGGAGTCAGTGGCCTCAACGTTAAGAGCGCTACGTCCAATTTATGGTCGTCATAATGAATGGCTTCGTCAATAAACAAAATATGCGTTATTGGTCAGACACCAATCCACACGTACTTCATGAGTCATCATTGCATCCCGAAAAAATTACGGTTTGGTGCGGTTTATGGGCCGGC
The DNA here is from genome assembly GCA_949987735.1 of Leucophora obtusa. NCBI lineage: Eukaryota > Metazoa > Arthropoda > Insecta > Diptera > Anthomyiidae > Leucophora > Leucophora obtusa. The sequence continues at coordinate 186,187,876 of OX465298.1, read as the reverse complement.
GGCGTCATTGGGCCGTACTTCTTCCGTGATTATCAAGACCGGCACGTTACTGTGAATGGGAATCGCTACCGTTCAATGATAACCGAATATTTTTGGCCCCAATTGGATGATATGGACTTGGAGGACATGTGGTTCCAACAGGACGGCGCCACAAGCCACACAGCGAATGTCATAATCAATTTATTGTAAACCAAGTTTGGAGAACGTGTTATCTCACGAAATGGTCCAGTCGATTGGCCGCCTCGGTCGTGCGATTTGACGCCGTTGGACTATTTCCTGTGGGGCTACGTCAAATCTATGGTCTATGCCAACAAGCCAGCGACGATTGATGAACTTCGTACGAATATCGGCCGATTTATGCTTGAAAACTGTAGAAAATTGGGTTCAGCGTCTGGACTTCTGCAAGCGTGACCGTGGTGGCCATGTAAAAGAGATCGATTTCCATACATAATGGCATCGAACGTACTTTCACAGGAATAAAGAATTTCATTGATATCCAAAACCGTTTTTGTTTTATTTAAAAAAACTTTTGTAGCGCTCTTATTGAAGAACCCTTTATATATGTGCAACAAGCAATTTTGTTTTAGCTCAATAACAACTTTGTTTAAACAAATATTGACAGCCTAACAAACAGTAAAAACCGCTTATAAAATAAATTAATTAAATGTTGGTAGTTACACATAGTTATTATTGGATAACATATTAAATACTTTTATAATGCTACTGACTACTAACTAATTTAACAATTACTGTTGTTTGTACTCGTATTAACTATTCGTGCCACATGGCGAATGAGTAACAATAATTAAATATAAATCATACGTGTTTTATACAAGAATGTGTCATAAAGTGTAAATGTTTACGAAATAAACAACAAACAATAAATATAGAAACATAAAATGTATATTTATAGTGTTAGTATTTTGTTCATAAGACAATTAATTTATGAGATCAATAAATACCAACTACACATAACAATATGATGTCATACGATAATCATAGATAAAAATGTTTCCAACTATTCGATTTAGGCGCTTATTATATATATATATAAGTTCCCGTAGTTCCTATACGGAACATAGGGCCACAACAAATTTGTTCCATTCCGATTTGTCCGATGCTAGTGTTCTTATCTCGTTCCAGCTCTTGTCCTGGTTGGCCGCTTCGATTTCAATTTGGCGGCGCCAGGTGTGTGATGGTCTTCCTTTTCTACGGCTTCCTTGCGGATTCCATTCTATAGCTTGCCTTGTGATATCGTCAACGGGTTTTCGTAGGGTATGCCCTAGCCAGCGCCATTTTCTTTTCCGGATCTCGACATGTATGGGGGTTTGAGAGGTTTGGACCCATAGCCTTTCATTGGATATCGTGATTGGCCAGAATATTTTTAAAATTCTACGCAGGCAGCGATTTATGAAAACCTGTAGCGAGTTAACATCCTTCTGCACTGCATTCCACGATTCACATCCATAGAGAAGAGATGATTTTATGCAGGAGTTAAATATGTTTAGCTTGGTTCTTTTCGAAATATGTGCTGATCGCCATATGGGGTTTAGAATGCCAAATGAGTGTTTGCCAGCTTTTATTCGGTTTCTTACGTCGTCTGCAGAACCACCTGTTGTAGTCAGAAGACTTCCGAGATAGCAGAACGTTGATACATCTTCAAGATTCTTCCCGTCTATTGCGAATGCTCTGTTGTTAGAAGCATTAATTCTCATTGCTTTAGTTTTGGCAATATTTATTTTGAGACCAGCCTTAGCTGCTTCTGTCTGTACTGCGTTGATCTTAGCCTGCATGTCATTGAAGTTGTGGGATAGTAGACATATGTCGTCGGCATAGTCGAGATCTTCTAGCCTTCTGTTGAATCCCCAAGTTATTCCCCTCTGTTCACATGTGGCTCTTCTCATTATGCTGTCCAGGACGATATTAAAAAGTAGGGGTGACAGAACACAGCCTTGCCTTACTCCAGTTCTAATCGTGAATGATGATTCACTAATACAGCCATCATTAAGGATTCGACAGTCTGCGTTGTGGTATAGGGCTTGAACAATATCAATTATCTTGTTTGGGGTGCCTTTGCATGTTAGCATACTCCATATGGCTGAGTGGGAAAGTGTATCGAATGCTTTCTCAAAGTCGATGAATATCAAGTATAGCGGTGACCTCCACTCAACAGATTGCTCAATTATGATCCGTAAGCTGTTGACATGGTCAATGCATGATTTGCGGGGGCGGAAGCCAGCCTGCTCATTGCGGAGAAGCGGATCGAATGCGACTGATAGCCTTTTGTTGATGACTTGAGAAATTATCTTGTTTGCGATATTGATAAGGGTTATGCCACGCCAATTTTTGCATTGTGACAGGTCGCCTTTTTTTGGTATATTAATAATAAGGCCTTCCTTTAAATCATTGCCCATAGATTCTTTATAACGTGGTGGATGAGCTTGGCGCTGATTTCAGGCGATGCTTTTAATAGTTCAGGAGACAAATTATCCGGTCCGGGAGCTTTGTTATTTTTCAGAGACACTATGGCATCCATAATTTCTGGTGTTTCTGGGCAGTCTGTGGGTATATCGTCCCGAGCAGTGTGTTGAGTGCAATCACAAAGGTTGGGATCAGTGTTCGATGTGTTCGCTAACATCGAGGAGTAGTGATCTACCCATACATCCATCTGGTCCTTTTTGGATGTGACTAAGTCTCCATTTTTGGTTCTAAGTGGTTTGTTAGTAGCAAACGATTTCTGGGTTAGTTTCCTAGCAATTCTATATAAATCCTTTGTTCTATGGGTTGCGGCTGCTATTTCGGCTTCTTTGGCCAGATCGTCAATCCATTTGCGCTTATCTTGGCGGGCACTTTTTTTGACATTCTTGTCCAGCGCAGAATATGTCGAGCGCAGATTTGCCTTTTCGTTGCGAGTTCTTGCGGTATTCAATAAGCCCTTTGTGTCTCTTCTTTTGGATATGAGGCTCCAGGTGTTATCAGAGATCCATTGCTTTCTTTTATTTTCCTTATATCCTATATGTTTGTCGGCTGCGTTAATGAAACAGGTTTTAATAGTACTCCAATTAGGCACTGTATTATTTGGAATCGCTTGAAGGGAGGTGTTGAGAGAATCTATGTAATTGTTCTTGGTTGTTGGGTACTTCAATTTATCGACGTTGTACTTTCTTCGTGCTTTATCTACTCTTCTGATGGCTGCTACTTTTAATCGGATTGTGCCAATTAAAAGGTGATGGTCGCTGCCGCAGTCGGCACTACGCTTGTTTCGGACATCTAGCAACGACCCTCTCCATTTTCGGCTAATGGCAATATGGTCTATTTGATTTTCAGTGACGTTATCGGGGGAGATCCATGTCACCTTATGCACGTTTTTGTGAGGGAATAGCGTTCCACCAATGACCAAGTTGTTGTTCATGCATGTCTCCAGGAAGAACTCGCCATTTTCGGTCATTCTACCAAGACCGTGTCGTCCCATTGCCCTGTCAAGACCAGTATTCAGTGAGCCTACTTGGGCGTTGAAGTCGCCTGTCAGAAGCATGATGTCTCCACGGTTTACAGATGCAGTTACTCTGGTTAAGAGGCCGTAGAAATCCTCTTTCGCCGCCGGTTCTGCAACATTGGTTGGTGCATAGCAATGCACACAAGTTACGTTTCTGGCTCTGGTTCGAAAACGGGCAGTGATAATCCTGTCAGAGTGTGGTTTCCACTCGATGAGAGCATCTTTCGCCTCTCTTGATAAGAGAATACCTACCCCACTCATTTTCGGTTGATCTGATGGTCTGCCGGAGTATATGAGAGTTAGATTATGTGATGTATGGAACTCTCCAAATTCAGGCCATCTGGTTTCGCAAAGGCCCATAAAGAGCAGGTTATATTTTACAAATTCATTACACACTTGTGCAAGACGAGTGGTATCCAAAAGCGTACGGACATTCCAGGTTCCAAATCGTGTCCGTTTTTTCAGGCTGAAGGTCGTCATCGTATTAATCCGTTGGTTATTATCTACATTTGTTGTGGTTTCTGTAATCTTAAAAATTTAAGATGAGTAGCTGATTGGGCTAAAGCATCCGATCCTGGAGCTGGGGCTGCCAGCAACGCCTCCAGGCAGATAGTGGATTCGGGATTAATTACCACATCCACGATGCGGTCATGCTTCAGTAAATATTCGTGTCCATTTACCTACTTACCTGAGACGTTAAGATGTACTTTAACCATTCAGGCTACATGACCGAGCGCCTTCTCACACTAGCTAGCTATCAGAGGTATCTGAAAAGCCATTGCCCGGGAAATACTTGGTCTAAGACCGGAAGTAGTGAGCTGCTTGGACATTCAAACAGAGGAATCGTTTCTGGTCACTCCCAAGTGAGTGACAGTCAGAAAACTTTCCGCACTAAGTGCACCTTTGTAGAAAGTCCCATTTCCCCAGGCGCTTATTTGGTTAGTGCAATATTCGAAAATTCACTTATATTGATTATTTGGGTCGGTTAAACGACAAATTTGGCGATTAATCGTTTAATGCAAAATACGAGTAAATGTATTTATCTGGTTCCTTTTCAATACAAGCACAAAGAGCTGCTTTTTTAACTATCAAGTTAAGTCGACTGCATTGTCCAGTGTAGAAACGGTAATGATACATCATTAGTTTTTGGACTACCAGTAATAACATCGAATTTTTGCATTATTTTCAAACAATGTTTAGAAATAATGGAACATAACTCATCATTTTAGAGTTATGTTACAAATACAATGATGAGTTATGTTCCATTATTTCTAAACAAAAACTAGAGCGTTACCAATAATGATTTATTTTTGTCATTATTTCAAATATAAGGTTTTGTTCTAGATTTTTTTGTAAGGATATATGCAACGACATATTTTTGATTTTTTGTATTTTGGCGCGTAAGCATACTTGGTTGCAAAAGGTCAATTACGAATATTTTTTTCGTTCCCTGTTCTATTTCATTTCGTTTCCCATATTAAGCATTCAAATTCCATGTGTTTAGTGTTGTAGTTTCCATCGTTCCCCGCCTTATTGCATATCGTTCCGAAACAACGACAATTTTGTATATTGACGTACGATTTTCTTTATGTTTTGTTAAAAAATAAAAAAGTCACTGTTAGCTGCTTTATAAAAATTAATTCCTCGGGATCTCTCCCGAGCGGTACTTTTTTTGAAGATTGCGAGCTTCAATATTTTGAACAACTCTTTGTGGCTAGATCATATTATGAGCAGCTCCTTTTTGGTACGCTCCGAGCTTTTTGAATTAAATTAGCTGACTTTTGGCTAAACAAATTTTTCATACAAAATTTGTTCAGTAAATCTCCTATAACTTTGGAAAACGTTTATGAATTTGGAGGTTATTTTCTGCACTCCTTTTATACATTAGAAGAATGCTAAGTTACTTTTTTTACGATACTTCCAAACTAATTTGTGCTTAAAGCTAAATTACACAATAATTTGGTTATATAACAGTGATCCGAAATATTTTAAAACTGTCCCGATTTTGGATAATTCTCCAAAAATGGCAACCATAAATAATTTTTAAATAAATATTCTGTACAATATTGGTGGAACCTAAGCGCTGAGTTTTGTCTCAAATATTCCTTAAGTACAAAATTTTGTATGAAAAAAAATCTATCTTAGGTCTGACTTTAAAACTGGCTCTAATAAATATTTCTTATAGATAACTTACCGGTTCTACTGGTACTTCATCTAATATTTTTGGTTCACATTTTTCTTCCGTACTGGCAGTAGTTGCTGTAATTGTGGATGGTGAAACTGTTGTGGACGTTGTTAAAGACATTGGAGGAGATGTATGCTTTGTTGAGCTACGTTTAGTGGCAGAACTTTTTTTCTTCAATGAATCATCATCTTCAGATGTATTTAATGTTGAGATTACATCAGCTGTAGGTATAATATCATCAAAGTCTAGAGGTTCTGCTGGTGGTTGTGGCATCATAGTAGCCCTTTTAATGTCACGTTCTTGATGATGATGACGTTGTTGTTGCTGTTTTTGTTGTCTCTTCAATTGTTCATGTATCTTTTGAGCTTTTTTATAATACGCCAATAACTGTTGTTCATTACTATTTACATCGATATCTTCAACAATCATACCGTCGGATTCCTCCAAATCCGTATCACTATGATGATAATTTGGTTCAAAAGTGGAAGCGGCTAAAATATATGAAGTTTGTGATAATGTTGTTAATGTTGTTAGATATAATGATGGATATATCGAATGATTCCACGATGACATATATGTAAGGATAATAAGAAAAATGCACCATAGTTTATGTAAACACTGTCTTAGAGATTTATTATTCCTAGTAGAATGCGTTAATGAAGAACTGGATATTTTGAAATTTGAAAATAATGTGGTTGTTGAATTTAAATATATTTCAGTTTCCGTTTTATGTTTTGTTGTTGATTTAATGTGTTTTTTAGTTGATTGGCCACTATGGATTTTAAATTGTTGGTATTGTTGTGGTTGTTGGGTTTGTTGCAGTTGTTGTTGTCGATTTCGTTGCTGTTTTTTTATTATAAAATATTGCTGTTGCTCTTTTTTTATTGGTGGATATTGTACATTCACGGTTGGTTGTTCTATATTTCTTGGTGCTATTTTTATCGTGTACGATGATTGTCTATGATGACACTTTCGATGGGTCTGTTGTAATTGCTGTGAAGCTAAATCAACTGAATCACTGTTACTTACTCCCATATCACCGTTAATAAATTTCTATATTCGTGTTTTTATAAAATTTTGCAAATGCAAAAATGAAAACGAAAAAAAATCAGTTTATAAGTATGAAAATGTGAAGACTTTTTAGTTGCTGCTCAGCTTTTATCGTCGTTATCATCTGAAATGGAAAAATAAAGATATATATTTCACAAATCTCTGAGATCTTAGGAAATTTATGGCGAGTCTCATACTGAGGGGTTAACTTAACTATTAAACAAAAGAAAATTTCAAACATTTATATGCAAAATAACAACAAATTTTTAGGTTAACTAATAGTTAACTCATAAACTGTCGGTATGAAACCCACCGTTATAATATAAATTTATACTACATTTAGACATGAGCAAAAAATGTGTTTCCACATTTAATTTAAATAATTTTTCTTGAAATGTCTTTGAGAATTATGTCAGATTTTAAAATGCATCGGTTTGTCAGAAATATATTACATAGATCTCTTACTCTTTGACACTTGCTGTCAGTGCACGTAACTCATGAGAATGTTTTAGACATACGTTCTATACAAAAAATATTTGAATGTGTGTGAAAAAATGTGTTTGTTGACAAAGCAAGAAGAAGAGTAAGATATCTACTATGTTGTCAGATTCGAGTGATTTATTAGTTTATAATGGAAAATTTATTGAAAAAAAAAGTTATTGAAACTATTCAAAATAATCCGCGTGGACTTATAAAAAAATTGCAACAGAAGTGCTCGTGACCAGGCAATGTGTTTCCACAGTAGTCAAAAAGTTCAACAAGGACCTAATAATTGAAACGGGTAAATCAAAAGGACACAGGAATGAAACCAAAGTCAAAGAGGTGGAGAAGCTATTGAGAGCGATTTCAAACATTTCTGGTCGCTAAATGGCGCGGAGCTGGGCTTAAAATATTTGAAGTTCAGAAAGCTCAGGACAGAAATGCTAACAAGAACGTTGATGCCAAAAAATGAGCAAAACTTCTTAGTATTACATTTTTTAGTGGAGGACTCTTTACGACGTAAATGTTCAACACACAAATCGACTTTTCAGACATTTTTTATGCCTTTAAGATTACCAGTTAAAAACAAATTTTGGTTTTGAAATTTAAATAATACGAGGGCAATACGACATGTTCTTAGCCTCATATAGAGATGGCTGTATAAACAGCAAAAAGCTTTGTATAATGGGAACTTCCATCCGTCATATGAACACATGTTAAATTTCATTTCGATCTGTCAACTCATTCGTGTTGAAAAAAGGCAATTCAGTGATTTTTTTTTATAATGGAAAAATTAGAAATTCGTGGTGTGATTAAATATTTACATACATAAGAAAGGTTTATCGGGACAAGAAATTCATAATGACATGGTGTATGTGTTAGGTGAAAGTGCTCCTTCATATGCAACAGTAAAAAATTGGGTTGCTGAATTTAAACGTGGTCGTACGTACAAGCATTGAAGATGAACTACGAAGTGGACATCCAAAAATTACAACAACGCCAGAAATCATAGCTAAAGTCCATGATATGGACGAGTGAAAGTGCATGAAATATGTAATGCTATAGCAGTGGCGGCTCCAGCTCAAGTCTCTGAGGGGGAAATTTTGGAAAAAAATTTTTTTTTTTAATTTTCACAAAAAATATTTTTTAACCCCTTTTGATTTGGCCATACACTACTTGTTGGACGTTTTTGGACTCCGCAGCGCAAGGTTAACGATTTTATGAGCGACGCTTTAGGTATAAAAGACAATATAAAGTCCAACGGAAAATTCTAAGTTATATTTTTCATCAAAAACTGTAATATTTGATACGTATTTGACATCCAACACGGATGGGTCAAAGTTTATATTAAATAACATATGAAATCAGCAATTGAAATTTCCGCACTCTATTTGAATTGTATGAAACTTGCTATAACTTGGAATACTTTGTATAGCTAAAATTGGTGTTCAATTTGGGGTAAATTATCAAATTTTCCGAACATATTTGGGTCTAACTTTTGTATTATTTTAGCTATGTGACTGGTTGATATATCACTTTAAAGCTTCTGACACCGTGCCTGAAGTTGGTCTGCTATTTTCTGATTTATTAAATAAAATTTTAATTTTTGAGAATTTTTATACAATTAATTAATTGTAGTGAATAGTTTCTATTTTGAAATGAACTTTAACCATTTATCGTTATCAAAGGTCTAAAGCCATTTTATCTTAATACGCGGTTCGGGATACTTTATCGTAGCCTTTTAATATTTTTGTATTAGTTCTTAGTTTTTTATCAATGACACTGTCAAATATCAGTTTGGTACTGCTTTTGGTTCCTGAGTTATAGTATAGTATTAAATAAAAAAAAAAAGTTCGATTTTTCAGCATTTGTATGAAAAAAGACCCAATAAGAGTGCCAGTATAAGATTTCGTAAAGGCAAAAATAAAGTAATGAGGAACAACATAAGCGTGTTCGTTTACTTACTACAAGTTACTACTTTTACTACAGCTGCACAATTTCATTATAAAAAGTAAACAAAACTTTCCAATTGTAGTAAAAGTAGTAAGAATTTCGACTAATCGAACACACCGCATATATTTTTTCAGAAATTTTAAAGAACCCATTTTTCGATTTACATATGACGATTTAAATCGCGGATTTCATTAAATTAAACTTTGAAAATTTTACGAAAAACGTCGCCGGAGTCTGAAAAGTCCTCAAAATTTGATTGAGATGATTAGGAAAATATCCCAGAATCTTTTTTGGTGTGATATATATCTTAGATTTAATAGTTTTTTAATGAAATAATTAGTTAAAATCTAACAAGGAAATTACTTCAAACTAAACACTACTATTTTGATGAAATTTCAATATGTTGTAGAAGCAAATATTCTCTCGATTAAAGTGGTCAAAATATGGGGTTAGAATGGGTTCGTCCGAGGTGGACGATAAAATGAGACTGGTTGATCTTAGATTTCTTTTTTCTTTCAAATATCCAAATTTTATACTAATCTGAGAGTATAGTTTGGAATACATTCCTTATAGGAGGGTTTCTTCAGAAAAATAGATGCAATTGAATTTTGAAAATAATGCAAATTTTATCAGAAGGGAGGAGTCCAATTTAATAGTTTTTTTTCGTTTGTATGAAAAAATTGTTAGCATAATGTCGAAAGTGTTTTTTAAGACTAACCCCCAATAAACAAATAACCTAAAGTTAACACAAACTCAAAGTTCAAAAATTCAAATTTGTATGGAATTTGACATCTGTAACTCTAAGTTAGCTCAAACTTTAGGTTAATTTGTTTATCTTTAATGGCCCTAAGAGTCTGAGAATGGGTAAATTAACAGCCGAATATAAATGGGTCTCTTGCCCACCCCAGAAAAATGGTCTAGGTACGCCTATGATAATTAGTTAATATCAAACAAGGAAGTTACTTCCAACTAAACTTCCAACTAAACTACTATTTTGAGGAAATTTCAATATGTTGTAGAAACAAAAACTATAAGAAGATTACAAGGATTTAACTCAGAGATTACTTTTTAACAACAATACAAAAAATTAATATTTCCTGAAAAGTTTTGAAATTATTTTCATTATTTTTATATTCACTTTATTTATTAGAAGCTGATTTTTTATACTTCAGTTATAAATTTTAACTAACAACTTCTAATATTTAAAAAAATCTTGTTTTTTAAGTATTTTTTCGAAATGTTTCGCAGACCTCCTAGGATGCGATTAGGGACGCTCAGGGGTTCGTGATCAACATTTGGAAAACTTTGTATAATTAAATTTTCATATCGGTTTTGGTATAGCTGTGGGAGTCAGATGTCGTTATTAACAAAAATAATTACTGGCCAATTTTGCTTTGACGCTACACCAACATTCCGTATTTTAAAGTTAAAACACTTTGCAGGTTGGGAGGAAGTACAGGATCTAACGCTAGTCAATTACTCGCAGGCAATCAAAAATTGAGTATTTCAAAAGAAATTATTTCAGGAACATAACTATGTACTCTACGATATCAACATGTATACTCAGGATTTCCGAAAGACAGACTGGAATAAGTTCAATACGATCCTTTGGAAAGACATAAAAAAGAACTCCCCATATCTTTCCGAATGAAATTTGAAAAATTTCAAGTGACATTAATTGTGAATTCTATTTGGAATTTGTCAAATTTGATCTTAAATCTGAACAAAAATAACGGTAATTAATTGTTTTCTTACAATATTGAGAAAATTTTAAGAGAAATTTCGATTTTTAATTTCGAAATGAGAAAATTCAAAAATATACCACTTCTAAATTCTAAAATATACCACTTCAAATTTAGAAAATTCCATTAGAAGTTCAGTTCTGCAATTTTAATGAAAAAAATTCAAAATAAAATTTAGTCTTTTTCCCAAAAGCACCGTAAGTGGTTTTTACGTGGAAAAATTTTACTCGAACTTTAATTTTACTCAAATTTTAATTTAAATTATAAAAATGAACAATTTTTCAATTTTATATCAAAGACACAATTACAATATACATAAAATGTGATTTTTCCTAAAGAAAAATAAAAGTCTTGTAGATTAAATTTGCGTGAAATTCGTTGTCGTGGAAAATTATAATTTTTTTTATATGGAGGAGTATAACAATTTTTTCACGTGAAATCCGAACAACTTACGGTGCTTTACTATCAAACAGTATTTTACTTTTAAAGCCGATTTTATTTTTAAACGGCTTTGTTCATTTTGTGTATGAAAGTCCTAAATAAATATTTACATTTTCAAGTATTTTAATCGGTTGAAAATAAATTAACCAATCAGAATGCTCCAAAAACAAACTAAGTCAAAGAATGCTGCCTCCCAAAATTTTAACTAAAGTCAACAAAAATATACATTTGGAAAATTTAAATAGTAAGGGCGTTTATTTTTATTTAAAAAATTGTTCGATTAAAATTGAAATTTTTTATTAAAAAATGCGAAATTTTAAAATGAAATTTCTTTTTGTCATTTGAAATTAGAAAAATTTCAAACGAAATTAATCTACATACAATTTTGAAAATCTAATTTGAAATTTAGATCTTTTAACTACATTTCTCCACAAACTTTAATTTTTTTATAATCAAAATTATCAGTTTTTTAATGAATTTGTTAAAATGTCTATTGAGATTTTTTTTTTTTTTTTTTTGGATCGTTTATTTGTCTTAAATTCATATTATTAAACTATAAATAAACAAATAGTAGTTAGTATAACTTATAATACACAGTCCCTTATACGGGCTCTCAAGTATAATATCTATTAGCATTATATAATTTTTTGTATCTTATTTATTATTATTATTTTACAAAGTAAAAATGTAATTTATTATAATTAATTGTAAAGAAAAATTTGAAAAAAAAACCTTACTTTTATATTACAAAAAATAAAAGATTAAGGTCAAGGAATAAAAAAAAAAAAAAAAAAAAGAGGTAGAACTATTTAGTGAGCCACCAATACTTCTTAATGTTTAAGTTTGGAAACATATTTTTATCTGCCGAGTATATACTAGTGTCGAACCTTTGATTTTCAATAGTGAGCACATTGCTGCTAACAGCTTTTACATTGGCCCGTCTATAAATATGGTAAAATATAGGAATGCCGATTTCATTCTGAATAAATCCCTTTCTATCGAGGTATAAAAAGGCCTCAGGTGGGATATATCCACTTTGCAGTGTTTTATCTATGTATTCATCACTTGCATAATAAGGAGCCATAATTAGATTATTCTCGTGGCATTCCAAGCATTTATTTATATGGTTTCTTATTAAATGGATAATAAAATTATCGATTCTACTGATTTTAGCCCCATTATATAATTTTTTGTTAGATATATATTTTTCATAATTGCTATTTAGAGATCTGTATAGAGAAGTACAGCTTCTAAGGCATTTCCTTTCAAATATCCTTATTTATTGAGATTTTTTAAATGACGACTGGTTAAATGAAAATAAGGAAAAAATTTTATATTTCATATTATTATTCATAACAAATTTGTATTTCTTTCACTTTCTCCTTTTTTCTCCTCTTTTTTCTCTCCTTTTTCCTCTTTTTCCTTTTTTGGAGCCGCGCATGGCTATATGCATCTCAAATGATCGAGTACATTTTATTTTGCATCAAGAATTACAGATGAAAAAGCTTTCTACAAGATGGGTGCCGAATTTGTTAAACCAAAAACGCATTCGAATGAAATTTTTTTTTTTTTTTTTTTTTTTAAGAGAAGCAACACGCAGGAAATTCTTCCTATTAATTAACGTGTTGCTTCCTTTGGAAAGGGGATAGAGAAGAAGTGAAAGGTGGTGAAAGATGAAGGGCCTCAAATATGGCAACACTGTAATTGCGCGAGATGTTGAATTTTTAGAACAGTTGTTGCGCGCCATCTGATGATGAGTTGGCGAACTTTGTTGAAGCTTTTTAGTTCATAGCCCTGTTATATTATTTTACTTCGGTGGGGTTAAATGCTATGGGAACACCGAAAGGAGGACGCTGCGATATGTATGAGGGATAGAAAAAACTCATACATATTACTATTTTACATAAATTGATGTTGCCTTGGTTGGGGCTCGAACCCGCAACCTCACGTGTAACAGTCCAACGCGCTAACCATTACACCACAGCGCCCACAAATTAAAAAATTCCACGAATTAAAGTACGAATTGCTTGACCACCCACCTTATTCTCCTTATTTAGCTCCCTCTGACTTCTAACTGTTCCCAAATCTAAAAAAATTCATTGTTGGCAAACGTTTTACCTCGAATGAAGATGCAATGGCAGCTGTAAACGATTATTATGAGCTTCAGGAAAATTATTTTAATCAAGGGATAGAATTGCTAGAAAAACGTTGGACTAAGTGTATTGAAGTTTCAGGGGATTATATTGAAAAATAAAATAATTGTAAAAATCTAGCTCTTGTTTTTCATTATTAGGCTAAGAGCATTTCGAACTGCCCTCGTATAGTGTGAACTTAAGTCGAAAATGCCGAACAAAACTAACTTATTTTCCTTTGGATACTCGTAACCATTTTAGTGCCCAAATTTGTCATTTACTGGCGGCCTTAGGAAATTGATTAAAACTACCCGTTACCCAAACCAGGGTAATGGGTAGTTTAAATCAATCTTTTTACGCCATTGATTTTCTAACGTACTTCTTCCTTCGTATATTCATTGCGATAAAATTAAAGAGTGCGACTTGAGTGATAATTTTTGACATTTTCTTCATGCATTTGTACTAAGAAGTGAGATCAAAACCCCCGACACATATTTTCGCCAATAATTTTTTTTTAAATCACGTTACCTTTCAAAAATATTTCAAAAATTAAATTAATATAGTAATATGCACCCGGTGAAAAATGTCCATATATGAACATTTATGGTTTAACCATATATGTATGGATCCGAAAAATGAGGTAACACCTAAGTATATGTTCATATATGGACAGATATGAACATATACATTTATTAAATATATGCGAATACATGCGAACGTTGCTGTCCTTTATTATAAGGTTGTACGATAGATATAAATTTACGTATGACATTCAAATTAGGCGCTACATATGTTCCTTTTTTTATTCATGGCATTAAATATAATTCCATATTTATCCAAATATGAGTTCCTTTTACATATATGGAAAAATGAATTCTTCGAAATATGTTCATATACAAGTCCCTTTTGCATAAATTGAATAACATATACTTTCATATTTGTCCATATATGAGTGCCATTTCCCTATATGAAATAACAGATGCTTCCATATATGTCTGTATATGAAATTTTTTCCATATATGGAATCACATATACTTCCATGTATGTTCACATAAAATCCATATATGTTCATAAAAAATCCATATTTGTTCATATGTGTCCATACATAAACCATATATGAACATGTTTGAGCGTATATGAATATTTTTCACCGGGCATTAATTTAAACATAAAAAGTGCGTGCTGAAATAATTAAAACTTTTCAACAAAATCCATTTTGGTCTTACAGAAAAATAGCAATAAACCGTGATCAGCAGAAGAACATAACAGATTTTAAACGCAAGTGGACTGTCTGTTTAGATCTGATCAGATATTTTTGGATCTAAATAGATATGATTGAATCTAATTAGTTCCTGTACCAGATCTCATCAAATATGATCAGATATGGCATATGTGATAATACCTTATGGCAAGATCTGATCAGATCTAGAGCCAAATCTGTTCAAATCTAAAGTGATCTGGACAATTCCGCCAGATATGCCTAGATCTGATCAGATCTAATTAGATCTGGTAAGATCTACTAAGATCTGGCCAGATATGTTTAGATCTGGTAAGATCCACTGAGATCTGGCCAGATCTGATCTTTTTTACACGGGAGAAGCAACAATAAAATCATTAATGGAAGTTATTCCAGAAAAGGCTGGATAAATTCCTTTAGTGGCTAGTGATATTCAAAAAGCGTTTACACATAAATAAAAAATTAATTTAAATAAATTATAACTTCTTTTTAAAATTTTAAATTAAACTGTTGGAATTTTATTTAACTTTAGTGTGTCGTTTTTGTTTTTTTTATCTCACTAATTTTTTACCACACCTTAACCCCTTAACCCTAGAAATGGCAGTAAAAAAAAACAAGTCAACCTTAGAATTTTTTGTTATTTATTTGAGAATAAAACAAAGGTAAGAGTATTCATATAAATTGCTTTTTATCAAAGTAATAATTGGATGATTCAGTTGCCAAATCGATTAACTCCACTTTCTGAATTTTATAACTTTAAATTCAAAACACTTTATTGACTTCTAACTGTATAATATTCAAAACAAATTTCTCTGATAATAACCCTACGGGAAATTTTAACAAACTGTCACCGAACTGGCCCCTTTATATGAAATAGACTGGTCACTTTTACATGGCGTTGTTATAGGAGGGGGAAATTGACCCCTTGTGACATGTCACAATACAGGTCCATGAACTTTGTTTTTTATGAGAGTTCAGTAACCTGTCCTAGGATTTGTCTTGTCACAAGGGGTCAATTTCCCCCTCCTATGACAACGCCATGTAAAAGTGACCAGTCTATTTCATATAAAGGGGCCAGTTCGGTGACAGTTTGTTAAAATTTTCCGTAGGGAAATATTAACACTACTAAATGACAAAATATATGATTATCAGGAATTTGAAAAAACAATGCATATATTATATTTTCTCATTGAGACTCATTAATTTTTTTTTATGGAGTTAATCGATTTGGCAAATGAAGCATTCAATTGTCAAATAGTTTTTGTCTGTTATTTTAATTGCACTTTAAGTTGATTTTACAGTTTTACAATAGTTTCTATGTCGGTTGTTTAAACTGCATTTGTATTTGTTTTTACAGTTTTATAATAATTTTAAGGTGTGAATTTGTCAGTTGAACAGTTAAAAACACCTAAATATACCATATGGTATACATATATTGCATTTGATTTAAATGAAAATGAAGTGTAGTTAAAATGCAGTTACATATTTTAACTTTTATTTGCGGTTAATTCAACCTAGTGTACATTTGTTTGTACTGACATTTTAAGTAGATTCTACAGAAAAACTTTTTGAAGTGTTTACTTTACTAATTTGCAAAAAATTCAAATCACTATTTTCAAAAATGTTCTAAAAATATTCCTAACAACTACATCTCAGAGTTGACATGAATGAATACATAGCTGTATAAAACACTTTTACTTGTTGAATTCCTAAGAATCTGTTCAGTATGTATTTCATACTTGACCATCATAAGATCATAACACATTGCTTAACAATAACAAGGGCCATAACAAAGCATGTGTACCATATGTATGTATATAAATATTGCATACAGTGTCTTTCAAAATAATAGCTCTAATTGCATTTTTATTGCAATTTTTTAAGTGTAGAACAAGACAATAATATTGTCGAAATAGTCTAGGGCAACCGAAAAAAAATTATTAGTTTACCCAGCAAACCCTTCTATGACTCGGTAACGATTTTTGTAAGAAAAAACAAAGGCAGGTAACCTCTTACTTTTCTATTACAAAACTCTTTATTTTAACAAGGACATGTCCATAAATGTAACACCTTAACTAGTAACATGTTATTCTGAGCTTACAGTAGGGAGTTTTCAAAAACATTTTTTTTAATTCGAATTTTTAAAACGGAATAATCATTTTAAATTCACAGATTTAAAAATATTTTTAATTTCTAGAATTTTATAGAAAAGCGAATTATTTATACCATTAAAATATCCAAACGAATGAATTTGGTATTACAAGTAATGCAAAGGTAAGCGGTTTGATATATTACCAGGTAATATGCATAGTAATACCCACATATTACCAAGGTTTTGCTTAGTATCTAACTTTTTACAATTAAACCGTGTTATAAGCAACAATATTTACTATTTTATTTTTTTCAAAATTGAGAGCAAAGTTTTTTTAAAGTCCAAATTTTTTATAACATAAAATATGAATGAAAAGTCAAAGAATATTTAAAATAAATTCGAATTTCAAAAAGTTTTTATACTACAATAATTATTTAGTAAAATAATTGGCTAATTTTAAAAAACTAACGACCATTTCTACTTTAAAAAAATCTTACTAAAATTAAGTAACTGTTACTAAATTTTTACTTTTACTTTACTATGGTGTTTCCCGAAATCGGAAAATCTTATGTAATAGCATTATAGTATTCAAAACCGAAATCAAAAATTGGTAAACCGGTTTTTTCATATAAAAAAAACGATTTCGATTTTTTGTCTAAACTGAAATAAACTGAAACCCGGCTGCTTTTTGTGTCGAAAATTTCCAAAAAAAATATTTTTTTAATATTGGTTAAAACGAAATTATGATTTTTTTTTACAGCAACGAGAATTTCAAACCTTAAAAATTATACTAATTTACATCGATTTCACTTTAGCCCTTCAACTGTGAATTCCTTCATTATAGTTTTTTGTAAGAAATATTAAAAAAACGCCCCAAAATCAACTAGCATTCCTTTAAATTTTTGGAATAAGAATGCCATTTTTGTCATTTCTTGTTCCAATTTTGCTGTTTTTTCAAGCCTTTTTGCGTGCCAATTTCAACTTTTTTGTGCCTTTTAAAATTGACCCGGTAATAACTAAAGCTTGGTTAAGTTATTAAAAATAGCGCTTTTTTGAACTTTGAAATGCAAAAATTTGGTAATAGCAAGCTGACTGAACATAAAGAGTTCATAGTCAGCACATAAAAGTAATACATCATATTGCCGAAATATCGCAAAAATATGTATTTTTTCCGGATGTGTAGTTCAATAAAATTTTATATTAAATAATGAAAAAGTTTTACATTTTCAAACGATCAATCTAACCCAGTGTAGAAAATCGATATGTGGTTATGTAATAGTAACTAGTTACTTTTCTTATTACATTTCCATTTACATACCAGTACTGACAAAAAGAATGAGTCTAAAAATAGATTTAAAAACAAATAAGTTTTATAAAAAAATATTTTTTTATTGTAAACTTTTTTAAAAAAAGTACTTATTATGTTAATTCATAATAAGGAAATTGGCCTCGAACTAAATTAGTAAATTTAATAATTATAAAATTTTCTAGTGCGGGAATCGAACCTGGGACTCCCGGTTGCCAGTCAATAGCTCTACCATCTGAGCTATATGGACATGTAATGTTTGATAGATAAAAACATACAAACATAAAAAATGCCAACATACAAAAAATCAAAAAATATGTGGTTACATATGTATATCCTTACCAGTGTGGAAAAAATGTTGAGTCTAAAAATAGAATTTAAAAAATTTTCAAAAAAAATCTAGAAAATTATTTTCAATTTGAAATAATGATAAAAATAAATCACTATCAGTAACTCATTATTATATGCTTTAAAATAATGCAGAAGGTAATTGGGTGTCATTACTGGTAGTCCAAAAAATAATGATATGTCATTACCGTTTCTACACTGGGAATTTTTATTATTTTATACAATGAAGAAATACACACATATTTCCTATCGAAATATCAATTTTTTATTAAGCTTTTATAAAAAAATCATTTTAGAGGTTTTTTTTCAATTATTACAAATTAATATTTATTTCATAACGTTATTTGAATTTTTGACAGCCTTTCAAAAAAATTTTATCGCTTTTTTAATATATGGACTACCTTTAATAAATAACCGACAATCCAGGAAATCGGTTTTTTGAAAAGGCCGGTTTTTTAATACTCCAAATATTGGGGACTATTTGCAGTATGCATTATAAAGTGTATTTTTTTTCTCGAATTTTTTAACAAAATAGGCCTTGAACATTTGATAGTGCTGACCATATTATGGAAAAAAAATTTTAAACATTTTTATTTCAGTGTAGTTGATTTGGTTGACACTGTATACATATGTACTTTCATATTCATACATGAATAGTTTGTTCCAGCTAAAAAACTTTTGTTTTTCATTTAGTATGTTATCAAAGGACAAAAGAAAAACAAAAATAATGTCAATATCCATCCATGGAAAACCAATGAAAGACTATGTGCATCTATTGTCAAAATTAAACAGTTATTTTCTTGAATTTTAATATCATAAATGGATTCAAGAGAAAATCAGAACATCTATTGTAAGTTACGAGTAACAAAAACATTGATAATGGCAAATACAATAAAGCAATTTATTGCATAAAATTGATTTTATAATCCTAAATATTGCATTTCATTTTCATATAAATAGAAACAACAAATTTCATCATCAAACATTGTTGTAAAGAAATTTTATGACAATGGATACAAAGTACATACCAGATTCCTTTGTAACGCCAGCTAGTTTTATTTATCTTTGCCTGCCAGTCTGTGCTTGTCTGTTTGCCTTTTAGCCATCTGGGAAAATATTAAATATTCTCTTAGGCTTTAAATCCTTTTATAGTATACAAAAAATGTTTTAACTTGTTAAAAACTTATATCTTTTTTAAATACCTTAAAAAGATTTTAAAATTTAAATTATAAAAAATACAGCACACACAGGAAAAAGATTGGTTGGAATTCGGAATTAATTGGCTAGGACGTTATTTTATTTGGAATTACTTATTATTGACCTACTTAACCAAAAATATTTTATTAGGAATTGAAAATAGGGGAAATGAACTAAATTATTCAATTATTCGTATTTCCAATGAACTTTGAAATAAAAATTAGTTTAATTGTCTACAGTAGAAGCAACTATTTCTTTAGTGAATACATATACTAGAAAAATGGTGACATCTTCCAAATTTTTAAAAAAATTTTCGATATTCAAAAGTATTAACTCCAACTATGGGTATTCAAATCAAATATGCCCTTAAACTTGAGTTTCAGTAGAACCAACCGAATTGTGGATTGTATTGATAACAGACACAACTATTGATTGGTATTTGTAAACGAATTCTATATTTGTTTCCTAACAAAAAATTCAAAATTAGACATAAAAAATGATAAGTATTTGTGGTGTAGTGGGTTTATCGGTAGCATAGCACGCCGAGTTTCTCAATTCGAATCCCGGAAAAAACTAAATTTTTTTAAAAAATAGTAAATGAATGATAACAATGTCTAACATGTAAACACTGGCATAACGTCTGCTAGAACTCACTTGCCAAGGTTGGCATAACGTCAGGAAAGCCAAAATATAGAGATGATCAAAAAAAGTTATTTTATTAAAAAAAAATTATAAAAACATAAAAAAATTAAATAAATTGTATGTTCGGGATCGGAATCGAACTCGAGACCTTCTGACAAAAGGCTGAAACATTATGTTAACAAAGCGTAGTAATTTTTATAAAAAACAGTGCTCTGCCGGTTTTTGGTATATTTGGCAATTTCTGTGTGGGATGCCATGTCGTTCTGCATCAACTAATACAGTTTTTAAAACATGTCAGATGAAATGACAGACATAAAAATTATTGTAAAACTGTAAAAACTACTTTAGTTAAGTGTTTGTAACCGTCGCATAGGACAATCGTAATTAATAGGGCAAGGAATTTCATGCACTTAAAAATGGAAAATATGCGCCTAAAATATGCGGCTAAAAAAGAAAAATATACATTAAAAATATAAGAAATATGCACTAAAAACTATTATTTTTGCAAAAATAATGCAATTTAAAACTTAAAAATATATTTAAGTTATTTATTTTGCAAATGAATCAAAATATAAAAATTTGAATTGTTTTATATTTTTTTACGAAATAAAAAATGCTCCTAAAAATTAAAAATATGCACAAAATGCATTAAAAAGCACAAAATATGCATTAAAAAGGCAGCAAATATGCATTTAAAGTCAAAATATGCAAAAATATGCATTTATGATAAAATATGCAAAAATATGCAACTACAAATCGATGCCATTTTGTTCTAAATTTGATGATTCGGATAAATATTTAGTCCATATTAGTTTTGGACTATCGACAAAAAACATGCATTTGCATGGAATTCCTTGCCCTAGTAATTAATATTAGAATTAATTACTAAAGAATTTTTTTCTAGAGTTGATTTATAGGAAGAAGAAGAAAACATTTTTATTGAAAATTTTAACAGACACAAGGGAATCACCAGACTACCGCAGTTTCGTCTCACCCAAAGACTCGTCAGTGGTTAGTTTATGTGTCAACTGATCAAAGTAATTTTTAATTGTTAATTTGTCCCTATATGAAAAACTTTTTGTGTATTGCCATGACCGCGGATTGAAAAACTACTGTTTTGTAAGTTAAATTTGCTGCTAAAATCTTTAATATAAATTATTTATTTAACAACATAAAAGCAAATTTATGCAATACCCTTAACACTCAAATAAATTTCACAATTGGAAAAAAGTTACACTAAATATAAGTTTTATTATTTACTTTAACTACTCAATGTACAATTGGAGACCGAAAAGACTCATAAGATCTTTTGAAATCATAGATATATCAGGGTGTTTTTCTTTACCTTTTCTGAATGCACTTTTATGACTTATAAAAGACTTGTAATTATGAGCAGTTTTTTTGAGTTTTCAAACTTCTGGACCATATAAATATGAGTAATTTATTATTAATTTTTAAGTGATTTATGAGTATTGAGAAAATTTTCAAAATTTTCCAAATAAAGCCCAAACTACATAGTGAAAGTGAAAGTGCCAGTGGACAGTGCTGTCAAACTTTGTTCTTGAATTTTGCGAAAACAATTACATATTTTTAAAAATTTCTTATTGCGTTTTGTTTAAAAACAGCTCTTGTTTATTTAGAATCTTTTGTAGTTTTTCGGCAGTGACAAATAGAGAAGATACAAAAAACTGCTTTAACGACAAAACGTCGAACTGCGTCTACGAGGGGTACTATTTATATTTCGGGAATAGCAAATAATAACAAACATTTTTAAATGACAATGGCTTTATTGTTTTTCAAAATATTCCCCTTGATGACCAATACACTTTTGCATCCGTTCAAACCATTTTTAATCATTCCCTTACATCAATCGACATGAGCCTATTTTTGAGCGATTGATAAATTATGGGATATCCAACGAGAGCAAATTTTTTTTACAACTAAGTGTTCATGCAAAATCGAATGTATTGAAGTGGAACTAATGTACAAGGATACCTCTATCTCACGATATATCACATGACGATCTTGCATTATCAGTTCACGCACTGCATCGATCTTTTGTGGCACAACAACCGATTTTGGACGACCTTCACGAAATTCGTCGGCGACCGAACTATAACCACGATTGAATTCACTATACCAGCGATATACTGTGGTTTTTGATGCTGCTTTATCGCCATATGAAGAACTGAGTTCATCGACACATTCTTGTTGAGATAATCCACGTCGAAAGTTGTGAAAAATAATCCAACGAAAATCTTCTCTTGAAATTTCCAATTTTTTGCCAAATTGATTTTCTTAATTCACTGTAAACAAAACAAATAGCACTTGTACATTAAAACCTTGTGAGTACGTTTATGCTAAAAAAAAGTGTCAAATTTTATTATGGTGTTGCCAGATTTAAGCTATTGACATTAGTGTTGCCAGTTCCCGAAATATAAATAGTACCCCTCGTATCTGGTTTAGGCTTAGAGTGTACGAGTAGTGTGTTTAATATATATATGACCCCAGCCAACAAAATTTGGATACTTTTTTGAGGGTTCTTATTCTATAAGTCGAAACTTAGTCACATAAAACACATTTTTTTGTTTTAATTTTCAAATTTTTTGTCAAAAATTGCTCATATTTTGGACGAAAATATGAGCCTTCGAAAATAAATCATAAAAGCACAAAAAATTGAGCCAAATCAACAACTATATAGACTAAAGACAAACCACCAGCCTCAACTGCTGTTAAAAAGTCTCTTTAATTTTATATGCAAACTGGTTTTAAGAGAAACAGTTTTTAGTGTTTTTTTAACGCGTATTTTTTAATATTAATAAGCAAAATTTTGTGCTAATTATACAAAACTAATGCAGAGAACATATCAAACAACACAAGTGCACTTTATAATTTAATTAAAATTGCTTAAAAACCATAAAAATAATTAATTAAAAATACCACTTTTTCACGTTTTTTGTTATTTTACACTGAAACTCTCTTAAAACCAGTTAAGTTTTTTAGATGAGAGCCTGGCCAAATTAATAAATTTAAAAGATGGTTCAGAAATGACTCAAAAAGGTAAACAAATTTGAATATTTTGTGCACAATTCAAAAAATGCTCAAAAAAAGATTAATTTTTGAGTTTCGATTTTTTTAAAATCATTTGTTTGAGTCATTTTTGAATAAAAAAAGAAGGCTCTTTTGGATGCACCACTTTCATACAAAAATTTTAACTTTTAATTATATTTTTGAGCTTTTTTTATTCATTTTTGGGCTTGTTTGCTGGCTGGGACTCCAAAATTTAGCCATAATTTGTGAGCGCTCAGAAAAAAATTTTTTGAGTATATTTTCTAGGTGTCTACCAGTTTGGCATATCTTAAAATGGTCATCTTTTACAATTCAAAAAAAATATATTTGTCGGAAATTTCATTCGAGTCTCAGTTCTAGCTTAAAATGTGGTGCTATGCATATTTTGTATTGGTATCTGGTCTTAAGGGTGGCAGCTTTAAAAATGTCGAATTTCGATAAGTGTACACAATCTTTTTCAAGAGTACTTAAGTATAATTTGAGCCAAATTGAACGTTTACCCACAGCAGATTTTCCGAACAATCGAAAAAAATTAATTTTGAATTATACGTTGTCCCAAGAAACAATTTTACGGACTCTCCGGCACGTACGGATTCATGAATCCGGCTTTTACGGCACGTTAACTGTCCGTAATGTACGTATCCGTCAATGCTTGTACGTATACGGAACATTAACGGACCGTATAAATGGATTTTCGAACACAATACGTTTTAACTCCGTATTGGTGTATCCGTTTCCGTACCTTTAAATACGGATTTCATCGGTTGCAGTTTGTTTACAAAATAAAAAATTATATTTTTGTAAAATCGGTGAAAATATTATAATGGGAATATATGGAGAATATGCAATAGAGGGAATTCTTTCTTTCACACCATTAATCAAACAACATCAAGTAACAAGGTAAGATTTATGAAACTTAATGTTTCACAATGTTTTGTCAATTAAACCATAACTAATTTATTCTCTTTTCCATATAGATGTTGGATTTTACTCCGGGTCCCTAAGCGCTGGATAGATAGGTAACCCGAGCTGGATGTGCTAAATATTGTATTGAATTTATAAAAAAGAAAAAAAGTACTTTGTATTGAAAATAATAAACATATGGTCTATTTTTGTTGAAAAAATCGGTAGGATACGGACAAGGAAATACTCCGTTATTACACGACATAACGGTCCGGAAACGGTCCGGCATTGACGGACTTTCAGCGGACTAGTCCGTTTTTTACATGACATAACGGTCCGTAAACGGTCCGTAATTGACGGACTTTAAACGGACTTGTCCGTTTTTAACACGACATAGCGGTCCGTAAACGATCCGTCATTGACGGATTTTCAACGGATTCGAATCAGTTTCGATGTTCCTTATGTTCCGGTACGTATACGGAGTTGGATTCCGCTTATGACGGACCGAAAACGGTGCGTAAACGGAACGAATTGTTTGTTGGGGTATCACATAATTTCTGTTGATTGACAAAAAAAGTTAAACAATATGTTTCAATGTATTTTAATTGATTCTTCAAATGAATACAAAATGTACCTATTAATTTTTAAATAAACCTCAATCAGTTATGGAAAATATATTGTGAGTGCACTACTTTTAAAAGAATAGATTATTATAGTACAATATAAAGACATTGTTGTATACCACACCTTACAAACAACTTCTCAGAAGTTGAATTGCAGCTATCAATAACTTACTTATATACTTAATAAAATTCATTGGTGAATTGTTAAAAGTTGTGAATATTCTTGATATACACAACTTTTTCATTAACACCACTTTTTTATTCAATTTATCACCAAAAACAATAAAATTTACTGTTAAATACTAATAAAATTATAGTTTGGGTGTGAGCATTTCTAACAAGGTCAACACTTGTGCCGCCTTATTATTAGGCGTAAGAATTTAAGGGGGCCAAGAGTTAGCCTTCTGTGAAGCATTACAAGCTCAAATACAATTTAGATAGTGCCATAATTAAAATTTTATAGTTTTCGTTATAAATTCACAAAACAAATGTAAAAAGTGATAAAAAATTTTATTGAAGAAAGACATGCGAATTTAGTTCTAAATTTTGAAGTCAATTTCTGTAGTGTAGTTTCTCAGAAGGTTCTTCAAAAACTTAAAGTTTGTTGAATAAGTAGTGATATTTCCTAAATCTATTCTTAAAACTTTTGCCTTTAGCCGCCGTCGCCATTATTTTCGGTCGACTTGCATCTCTGCTTGAAATGTTCTTTTCAAAAACCTTTCAGGATGCCTATTGTAAAATTAAAATTAATTACTACATTTTCCCTAAAAACACTTAAAACACGTATGATCTTCAATTAATATTCAATATTTGTAAACGCACAAACATGTTCGACATTCTTCTATTATTTTCATGTCATACTATTGTTAGATTGTCCTACTAAAATATGCTTTGAGTGATGCTTGGCATATTTCGATGTCAATTAATGACAGTTTTAAAAATTCTAATTTTGTTTTGTATGGATTTTTTGTGGTATTTTCTTGAAATTCTTTGGTTTTAGCGTAAAAGGTAAGGGGAAAGAGTGGTATCCCTGCAAACATTAAAATACGAAAATGTTTCGCAATCGTATCTTCTGGAAGAAAAACTTTATTGCGGCGATAATCATATTCTTATTGCGGAAGATCCCCCTTTCTGGAGTAAATGTCCTCTCTATAGCGATACTCCCAAGCAATACGAAAGCGATACTTCTGAATGATAAATCGGCAATATCGCTAATTTATCACCTTGAAGATAAAAAGGTGATATCGCTAAATTAACTCCTCGAAACAAACTAAACGATTTATATTTTCTATTATTAAATTTAACTCTGAAAAAGAATATCTGCATACATAATCCATGGACAAAAACATTAATTATCTTGTTGCCATCAAACCCGGTTTTTTCCGCGCACTAATCCTCATTTTTCAACGAATTTGTTTCCCATATTTCTTATGATTGTTTTTTGTACAAATTTTGTATTATTTTTTCCAACATTTTCAAAATTTGAAACGAATTGTGTTTATCTTCCAGATGATAAAAAGGTGATATTGCCGCAATATTATCATAAAAAATTATGACAAAAAACACAATTTTGGAATTGGTTTTTTCAAATATCTCCAAAATATCTTCCAAATGATAAAATGAAGTCAATTTCAAAATACTACTTGATTATTTTCATTCAAATGAAAAATAGAAGATATCGCTTTATTATCTTCTTGGAAGATATCTTCCAAATGTTTGGAGGGATATACATCATTTTGAAGTTTTAATACAGAATTGTTATCATACCAGCCTATACTATTTTAGTGTTATTTTGTGTGGGAATTTATTGAATATTTTGCGTATATTAATTTTTCAATACCCAGAAAGTTTAGTCTCCCTATGAGAGTGTGTGTGTGTGTGTGTAAGTAGGTATATCTACTTTATATGTATTGAAGGGGTGGTTTTTCTCTAAAGGAAAACTTTATTCTGATTTATAGCCACATACAAAATGCTTCATATGATTGTGTACTAACTTACTATTTTTACCACCATAACAAGAATTCCTATTGACTAGGCTTTAATATGTATCTATGTAAGTACGTTGTTGTTTGCAACGTGTAATGAATTTTTTATAAGTCCACATTGTTCTTTATTGCTTTAAGTTTAAACTTTAAGAGACAAATACCTACCCGAGTAAAAAAATTTATATACAAGCTGTACTTTGGCTCTACCTGTAGAGATGGGCGCGTAAGTGATTTTTGACTCACGCCATCGAAAAATTAAGTTATTCATGCACGACTCACACGAGCATTTTTTTGTTCCTACTCACGCACGCTCGCGTGAGTATAGTAAAAAATTGCTCACGAAAACCAGTAAAGTTACAAAAAATGTAACCTAGTGTCTTGACATGCAATAAAATGATAGCAAGCAATTGTCAAAATGCTCTCATCTCAAGTGAAGACTCTCAATTTCAATTTTATTGCAATATCATGATATCGCTGACATGCCATCGGCTCTTGCAATGATGCCAGAGATCAAATGTCACTTTTAGTTTTCATTTTAATTTTGTAAAAGAAAAACAACAAAAAATTTGGTAAAAAAGAATGGAAAAGTGTTTAGTTTTTTATTATTTGTCGGTAAACATTAATGTTTCATAAAATTTGGTGTTTTTCGTAGAAAAATCTATGATATTTCTTATCCATGAAATGGTGAAGTGTTCTCCACCACTCTGCAATTGATATCATTTTGACGTTTCGCTGCAATGGTTTTGACATTTCATATCATATAATTTATTGCATTTGAAGACACCGGGTAAGATGAAAAACTACAATCAAGGAGTGTTTTTTATTTTTGAGTGTGTATAACAATTATTACTCACGATCATAATTGCTATACCATCTCTTATTTAAATCAAATCTATGTAAAACCGATTAAAGTTGAAAACAATTTATGTATATAAGAAATTTAAAACAGTTATTGTTTATAATATTTCCGGCATAATCGAACGTATGTCGGCAACACTTTATAAAAAGTAACGCTTAGAAGCTAAGTTATAAGTGAAAATGTATAAATGGTGATAATTAGGGCAAGGAATTCCATGCACTTAAAAATCGAAAAAATGCGGCTGCAAAAGACAAATATGCATCAAAAACAAAAAATGTGCATCAAAAACGATTATTTTTGCAAAAACAACGCACTTTAAAATATGTGTAAGTTAGTTATTTTGCAAATATACACAGAACTCGAAGTTTCTCCACAGGTCAATAAGGCTTTTAAGAATGTTTATTTTTAAAAATAAAATAAATAAAAAAAATATTGATTGAATCAAAATATGAGAACGCATCAATTTTTTAAATTTTTTTACAAATTAAAAAATGTTACTAAAAATGAAAAATATGAGCAAATTTGCATTAAAAATTCACTAAGGCCCTGTGGGCGGTGGCTAAATAAATTCTAAACTAAATACAAATTGACAAAAGGGTTTAAAATTTCTTTAAAATTTTTTGAAAACTTTTTAAAATTTCATAGAAATTTGGAAACTTGAAAATAGTTTAGGTTTTATTTAGCCAGTTCGCACCCACCCTAAATATACCTTTAAGTCAAAATATGCAAAAACATGCATTTTTGTCAAAATATTCAAAAAAAATGCAACTACAAATCGATGGCATTTTTTTCTAAATTTGATGATTCGGATAAATATTTAGTTCATATTTGTTTTGGACTATCGAGAAAAAACATGAATTTGCATAGTATTCCTTGGCCTAGTGATAATTTTCCACGTTGAAGTTAACCTTTTCCATCCCAGATTAACCAGTCGGAGTTCGTTCCTGTTCCAAGCCGCATAATATTTTTTCAAATAAAAAATATTGAGAGAGTTGCAAGGCCATTGGTTGTTTCTTGCGGAATTTGGTTAAAATTGTCTTAACTCTGTTAACACCAAATTTTATATATAGTAATAAAAATTTGAAATTAAACCTTATAGGCATATGGGATCAAGATGACCCATTTTAACATTAAGAATGAAGTTTTATGTTATTAAAACTAAATAAATAAAAATTAAAAAAAAACCTCAAATTTTAAAATGTAAAAAAGTGACATTTGACATGAATATTTTTTTTTTAAGAGAAGCAACATTTAGGAAATTCTTTAATTAATTAACATGTTGCTTTATTTGGAAAGCGGATAGAGAAGAAGTGAAAGGTGGTGAAAGTTCATGGGCTTCTTCAAATATGACAACACTGTAATTGCGCGAGATGTTGAATCTTAGAACAGTTGTTGCACGCCATCTGATGAAGAGTTGTCGGACTTTGTTGAAGCTTTTTTAGTTCATAGCCCTGTTATATTATTTTACTTCGATGGCGTTAAGGGAACACCAAAGGAGGACGCTGCGATATGTATGAGGGATAGAAAAAACTCATACATATTAATAACTTTCATAAATTGATGTTGCCTTGGTTGGGGTTCGAACCCGCAACCTTATGTGTAGCAATCCAACGCGCTAGCCATTACCCCACAGCGCCCAGCTGGTTGGCTGAAAAATTTATGTAGAAACCATAAATTGTTTTTTCAAAATGTAAAGAAAGGAGTTAATTTCGGCTTTTTTTATGGTTTCTACATAAATTTTTCAGCCAACCAGCGTTATTTAACATAAAAAATGGACAGTTTTCACCAAATTACACAAGAAACAACACAGTGTGTTGATATACATACTTTCAGGAAAAACCGAAAATTTTTAAAAATTTCACCTTTGATCTTGGTAAAGAAAGGATTAACGTTGTCGAAGTTTTACAAAATTTGCGAAAAACAATCTCTTGTGTCAGACTTTAAAAAAAATCGGAAAAGATTTTGTTATACCTAGCTAAAAACACAAAAATTAATACTACACTCAGATAAAAAAGTTAGTAAAAAAATGTGTAAACAGTTTCCAATCGCACTTTACTATTTTTATACTGATTTTTAGTACAATTTTTTTTTATTAATCACTTTTGCTATTCTCTTATTACAAATTACGTATTTTTTACTAATTTTCGCTGCTGATTTCAGCAAAACATTTTACTAATGTTTCAAAAATTTAGCAAAAAAAAAATATACTAATTTAAAAAAAATTTATTTACACGAATTCGTTGATTTTTACAATTCTTGTTTAGTTTATATTTGTTACTATTGATATATTCTTAGTTTGGAAATAACACTCAGAAAATTTTATTTTATCTCAAATGCCTAAAAAGGTAATACATAACTGGAGAACCGTTTGCAATTTTGACTGCAAATTTCTAGTACGATGAAGTAATTATACGCTTGTTACTCAAAAAAGTTAAATTTCCCGTAATAACAGCAAAATTTTCAGTAGCCGTTACAGACTTTTTTGGTTAAGTGTATTATCTAAATTATTGTCCAAAATCACAGTTTTCTCGTTGCTAAGTTAAAAGAAGGATATGTGTAATTTTCAGTAGAATTATTCTATGAGGTGTATTTAAAAACACTTTATACGTCGACCACTTTTTTATATTTTATTGAACAAAATTTTACAAAATTCAAAATTAGAGTTTTGCAAATTTATAAAAAAAAACTATGTATCTTTGTCCACACTAGAGTTCTATATTTGCATTTGTCGAAAGCGTGAAAAATTTTTAACTTAATTTTAAGTTTTCACAGGTGCGTAAAATATAACACCCTAATTTCTTTAGACAGAGAAATTATTCTACTTGTTTACAGTTAATCCAACTTTTTAACCTTTATCGTTTAAACATGCATTTTTTAACAGTTAAAAGATTACTTGACAGTTAAAAGTTTAACTATGTTAATTTAAAATACCAAGGTGACGCTCACGCTGTAATAAAATGCGGTGACTACAAAATTAGTTTTATAAAAGCCTTAATGTATAAGAATAAAATAAGCCTTACCCCCATTAACAATAAACAAATAACCTAAAGTTAACACAAACTGAAAGTTAAAAAATTCAAATTTGTATGGAATTTGACATTTGTAACTCTAAGTTAGCTCAAACTTTAGGTTAATTTGTTTATTGTTAATGGCCCTTTGTGCTACTTTTTATGTTTAAAACCACTGTGCGATGGAAAAAAAAACAATGAAACATTTTATTTTTTATTTTATGTGCATAAAAGTCGAATTTATGCTCATTATCAATAAGGTGCCAATTCTACGTTCCGAATCTAGTTAACTAACCCTCAAATAAGCTAAAAAAAATATGATTTTTTGCTATTTAGAAATTTTCATATAAAAAGTCGATTAATGGATTAATCATATAAAAAGTCGACTTTTCAAAATTTGAAAAAAGTCGAAAAGTCGACTTTTTGTTGCAACTACCATACCTGGGACTAGATTAGCATAATCCAAAAGAGACAAAAATTTATATCTGAATATTTATAGATCTTGGAAATGAAACTAGAGTATAACATTATTTAAAAAGAAAATATTTTATTTTTTTACGATTTTCATAATTTATCTCACTTTAACCCTACAATGGTCTTGGAATTGAAATTGTAATTACTTAAATATTTGACGATTTTGGAATTGTATGCATTGCTAGAAAGGTAATTCAGCCTAGATTACGATTCTATTGATATTTTCCAGAAATACTGTTACTTAACGGATAGTATTTTCAAAAACGCCAAAAAAAAAAGTAATTTCAGTGCCGATGCGCACGTGTACCCGTTATACGATCACCTTAATTTTTTCCATGATGTATTTTTATACCTAAACGAACATTTCTAGAGGGGGACGGCTTTAAATCGCAAGTTGAAAAATAAGGTCCATATTTTCGATTTTAAGTGCATGAAATTTCTTGCCCTAATGGTTATATATTAAACCGTACCTCAAAAAAAAAGTTCGCCGTACACCCTCCAATATGAAGTATTTTTACAAGGCAATTTCAATAAAAAAAATTTTTTTGTCGAACTTATGGGTCGCCTTTTTTAATTTTTCGTTATAGCTTTGGCATTTTAAGACGGATTTTAAAGTGTGATATAGCGATTTTTTTGCCTGGAGGAGACCAGTGTTTTGCTATAAAAGAAAAATTCAATAAACAAAAATTTATAAAGGCGACCCTAAGTTCGGCACCCAATATATAAAAAAAAATTTCTACTGGGTTTATCGAAAAACTTCCTTAGCAAAAGTTTAAAGATTTTGTGCGAGCTTTAATTTTCTGACATTAGGGTGGTAGCAACTGAGATCTGATGGATGACTACTATAACGGGATACTTGAGGTCAATGGACCTTAAAGCAAAACACTGGTCTCCTCGAGAGAAAAACATCGATTTATCATACTTTAAGATCCGACTGTAAATGCCAAAGATATAACGAAAAATGTAAAATGGCGACCCCTACGTTCGGCATAAAAAATTTTTTTTGAAACCTCCTTGCAAATATACTTCATATTGGAGGGCAGAGTTTCGAAGAATTAATTCCCTAATTCCCGTTTTTTGAACTGAATTTATATTTTGGGAATGAATTCCCTGACCAAACTTAAGGAATTGAATGAATTCCTTTTTTTTCATTTAATTAAATTTATTTCGTTTAATTCCCTAGGAATTGAAACTTAATTCATGGAATTAAACGAAATAAATTTAATTCCTTGACTAAAAGTTGAATTAACTAGAATTGAATGAATTCCTTGACTAAAAGTTGAATTAACTAGAATTGAATGAATTCCTTGACCAAAATTTGAATTAACTAGAATTGAATGAATTCCTTGATCAAAAGTTGAATTAAGTGCACAGTTGAATGATTTCCTTAGCCAAAAGTTGAATAAACTAGAATTGAATGAATTCCTTGACTTCAAATTGAATTAAATAGTGTTGAATGAATTCTTTAGTGAATGAATTATTTAATTTTAATTTTTTACGCTTTGGTCAGGGAATTCATTCTATAAATTTGAATTCTTTGAATTCATTCACAGGAATTAATTCCTGCTTATGTCTTATTGATGAATTCATTCCTTGAATTAAAGAATTGAATTAAATTTTTGGGAATTAATTCCAAAAAGGAATTAATTCTTTAAAGCTCTGTTGGAGGGTGTACTTTTTTTTTCCTGTAAGGTGGTACGCTCTATTATATATGCTATGTTAGATATAATTTTTTTTTTGATCGGGTACCTAAATACTATGAACGAATAAGACTTATTTATATCATGGATGGTAACCGAAACGATGCGGTTATTGGTAAGGATAACGCTATTTTAGATTATTTCGGTAACGGTATTTTAAGGGTAACGCTATTTCATTTATTTCGGTATCGGTATTTTAAGGATAACGGTTTTTAGTTATTTCGGTAACGGTATTTTAAGGATAACGGTTTTTTGATTATTTCGGTAACGGTATTTTAAGGTAGCGGTATTTCGGTTATTTCGGTAACGGCATTTTAAGGATATCGGTAGTCAGTTTTTTCGATGCATCCCTCAATTTTTTTTACGAAAAACAAACGAAATTAAAAACATAACCAATTAATGTACGAAAAATACTCAATAATCTAGTGCAATTGTCAAAAACAGAAAATTAAAAATATCGGTAACGGTATTTTAGGGATAACGGTATTTCATTTATATCGATAAGAGTATTGATATATCGATATTTAATTTATTTCGGTATCGGTATTTTAAGGGTAACGGTATTTCAGTTATTTCGGTAACGGTATTTTAAAGATAGCGGTATTTCGGTAACGATATTTTAGGGGTAACGGTAGTCAGTTGAAAGGGTTTTGAATCGATAACGGTATTTCAGCGGTATTGCCTGCCAACCCTGATTTATATGAATATAAATATTTTATATGTTCAGAGAAAGACATTTGTTTTAATATTTAGTATTCTCAAATGTAAAAACTTGTAAACAGGTTAAGAACTTATGGTTAAGATTTTGTAATAAAAACTGTTGAGTCTTGTAAATTATTTAAAAAATGTGGACAGTACATTGTCAAGTTATTTATTATAATTTTTGTTTAATTTACGTTTCAAGATAATAAATTTATTCGTTTAAAAAATTTAAATGAAATAACGTTGCACTGGAGATTTTCTTAAGAAGAAAGCCTTTATCAGAACGTTAAAATAATTGATTTTCGATAAATCGATAACATTTCTGCCCAAAATTTCATTCTAAAGCATATCACAAAATTAAATTACAAATCGGGACTTTCGATCAAAAAAAATCTTGGTAAGCACATTTTGTATGAAAGCTCCCTAAATAGGTCGATTGTAAAAACCAAAAAAAAATCTGTAATGGGTACTGAAATGGCTACAGGAAATTTAACTGTTTTGAGCCCAGCGGTATTTTTTGCTAATTTTAGCAACACATGTCTGCTGATCTGTAGAAAAAATTAGTAGCCGCTACTAAATTTTAGTAAAATTTATGTAAAATGCAATTCAAAATCGATTTGCTAAAATCAGTTAAAAAACTTACTAAATATCATAATTTTAGTACAATGAAATGAGTATAAATAATTAGTTGCAGCTACTAAATTTTCTGAGTGTTATTTCCAAACTAAGACCATATCAATAGTAAGAAATATAAACTAAACAAGAATTGTAAAAAATCAAAAAAAAAATTTAATTAGTATATTTTTCTGCTAAATTTAGCACTCGGTTTTGAAAAATTAGTAAAATGTTTTGCTGAAATCTGCAGAGAGAATTAGTAAAAAATTCCGTAATTTGTAATAAGAGAATAGCAAAAATGATTACTAAAAAAAATTGTACTAAAAATCAGTATAAAAATAGTAAAGTGCGATTGGAAACTGTTTACAAATTTTTTTACTAACTTTATTATCTGAGTCTACCCAGTGTAGAAAATCATTACCAGATATGTGGTTATGTAACTACATACTTGGTAATGGTAACTAGTTACTTTTGTTATTACATTTCTTATTACCTTTATATGGCAATGTCGCGAAAAATAATGAGTTATGGTTACACACCAGCATACGAAAAATCAAAAAATATATCGTTACCTATGTGCTTACCAGTACTGACAAAAATAATCAGTCTAAAAATAGATTTTCAAAATAATAAATTATATAAAAAAAAATATTTTTTATTGTATTTTTGTTTTTAAATAAAATTTCCTGGTGCGAATATCGAACCTGGGTCTACAAATTGGCAGTCAATAGCTCTACCATCTGAGCTGTCGATATGTAATATTTAATAGATAAAAACATAATTGACCTGCTGCACACAAGTAAGCTTACTCGCCAACATACAAAAAATCAAAAAATATGTGGTTACTATATCCTTACCAGTGTTTAAAAAATATTGAGTCTAAAAATAGATTTCAAAAAATTTTCAAAAAAATCTAGAAAATTATTTTCTATTTGAAATAATGATAAAAATAAGTCATTATCAGTAACTCATTACTATATGTTTTAAAATAATGCAGAAGGTAAGTGGGTGTCATTACAGGTAGTCCAAAAATAATGATATGTCATTACCGTTTCTACACTGGGTATCAATTAAAAATTTAATTGAAATTCCAATTGGTTTTGTAAATTTAGACTTAAAGACTTACGGTGTTATGTATAATGTTTCTAAACAGTTTAAATAAACGTTTTAAGCTAATTTGGCAAAAACAGTATGCATAATCCCTTTAATAACTACAAACTTAGAAATCTGTTAAAGTAGGGTAAAGCCTGAAATAAGCATTTCATAAAATTTGAAAAATAAAAGTCTCAGTTGAAACCATAATTATTGAGTTTATATCTATTTAAAGACCTTTTGCAGGGTCATCCACCCAAGAATATGTAAAATCCAACATTTTATATCTAACAAATTAAAAAAATCTGGAACAATTGCACCATTTAAGCGTTTTTTCATTAAATTTTCACAAATTGGTTTACAAATAAAATACAAAATAAAGTAAACAAAATAGTGATGTTGATTTAATCAAAACATAATCGTCATTCGAATTATTCAGTATTCGTAATATTAAACTGTTTTTAAAATATTATTTTAACCCGTGTAAAAAAGATCAGATCTGGCCAGATCTCAGTAGATCTTTCCAGATCTAATTAGATCTCAAAATTGGAGACAAATTTTAAATCTAATTAGATCTGATCAGATCTAGGCATTTCTGGCCAGATCTCAGTAGATTTTACCAGATATAATTAGATCTGATCAGATCTAGGCATAAATAAAATGGAAATTATGAAATAAAATGGAAACTAAAGTATTTCCATTTTATTTCATAACATTCAGTGTGTTATGAAATAAAATGTTATTTCGTTTACTCGAAATTCTTACTACTTTTACTACAATTGGAAAGTTTTGTTTACTTTTTGTATTGCATTTTTCCAGCTGTAGTAAAAGTAGTAACTTGTAGTAAATAAACGAACACGCCTATTATTGGGATTTTGATTCCAAAGTTACAGCGAAAATTGTGAATCAAGTTTATTTTTTCAGAAAAGCAAAAAAAATCAAATTTTTTTCAAAATGTTTTTTTTTGTAAATTAATGATTTTTTGTCAATAAAAAAATAATATTTTGAAATTTCGGCTTCCCTAAATTAATTACCAGTTTGTCTACCGTTAACCCTACTGTGAGTTGTTAAATGGCAGAAAAAAAGAATTTTATTGTCTTGCAACTAATTCTTTTTTTAACAGAATTATTTATGTTAAAAAATTAAATCAGATTCATATTCTAATTTAAAATACATATAAATGTTAAGAGGAACTTCAATTCACAGCATGGTAGTTGCCTATTTTTTTTTATTCTTTTATTTGTTAATCCTATTTCTTTAAATTAAATTTTACAACTATTCCAAATATGCAAAAACTTCACTTGTATTACTAACCTATTTCTCTTGTCGTCAGCAATATTGATTACAGGAAATTACAGCAAGCTGGATATTTTTCTAATAAAGAAAACCAATTGAAGAAGAAGGATATTAAATGATGGTGTTGAAGAAGAAGATTTTGTCCATTCTGTTGTATTAATTTGTTTTGAAGACTTTATGATAAATCTATAATTTGTAAACAACTAGTAGAACCAGTGTTGCCACTAGTAAAGCAAAAAATTACACAGCTGTAGATCAAAAATTATCCAAATCGTATGAAATTACACAAAAAATATATTTTTCATAT
This sequence comes from Leucophora obtusa, assembly GCA_949987735.1. Taxonomy (NCBI): domain Eukaryota; kingdom Metazoa; phylum Arthropoda; class Insecta; order Diptera; family Anthomyiidae; genus Leucophora; species Leucophora obtusa. The sequence continues at coordinate 186,150,942 of OX465298.1, read as the reverse complement.
TATTTCAAAATAAACTCTCCTGGGCACAGTGGAGAAGAATACAAATATTTTCGTCATTTCTTACCGACTGATATGAAATTTCACACTGTAAGTTTTGGATGGCCGAAACTGCAAGAGCTATGCCATTCGACTTCAAAGCAGAGCTTTAAAGAATTAATTCCTTAATTCAATTTTTTAATTAATTAATTCACAAAGCACCATATATTGAATGGAATTAATTCATATTTGTTTTCGTTCGATTTATTTTCTTACGAATTAATTCAATTGATATAGTTCTTTTTATTAAATCAAATGAATTAATTCACTGGTGGACGCGTTCAATTTTATTAATCGAACGGAAAAAAAATGAATTAATTCCTTACTGAATTAATTCACCACTGAATTAGTTCAATTTCATGTTCGTTCAGTGAATTAAAAAAAATAAAATTACGTTCAGTGAATTAAAAAAAAATAAAATTACGTTCAGTGAATTAAAGCCTGTTTTCTGCCGTTCAGTAGAAGAAAACATTTATTTACAAATACAATTTGCAACTAAGCAATTTTACAGCGTTCGCTAGTAAAAATAAACAAATTACATATATATATTAAGTGTTAGAGAAATCCGATGCACTTTATCAACCTACATGATTAAAAAATAAAGCCTTTTACTACTAAAAATAAAAACTTTACAGATATAGATGAATTTGGAAAAATATAACTATTAATTTTGAAAACTTATGCTTCCCAGTAAAATGTAGATGCTTGACTATGACGTATTTAATTTATACGTTTTTACAATACAATGTTTTCTTCTACTGAACGGCAGAAGACAGGATCTGAATTCAGCGAACGTAATTTTTGTTTTTCGATTAAAATGAACGTAATTTTTTTTAATTCACTGAACGTAATTTTATTTTTTTTAATTCACTGAACGAAATTGAAATTGAACGAATTCTGTGGTGAATTAATTCAGTAAGGAATTAATTCACTTTTTTCCGTTCGATTTATAAAACTGACCGCGTTCACCAGTGAATTAATTCATTTGATTTAATAAAGAGAACTATTGCAATGGAATTATTTCTTTGAATTTATTGTTTGATGAACGCGTTCAGTTGAACGAATTCAGTAAATTACTTAAGAAAAGGAATTCATTCAATTCTAGAGAAAATTGAATTCGATTGGTAGTGAATTCATTCAAAAAAGAATTAATTCTTCAAAGCTCTGCTCCAAAGTTTTGCAATTTTTCTATTTACAAACCGATTTTTAAAGACGTAACATTTCTATCATCTACAAAGTGCAAAAGTTATTTGCATTTTTAAACTAAAATTTTGCATTTTTACTATAACCTGTTCCGTATTTTTGCCTTCTGCAAAAGCATAGCCAGGCCAATTTTCAGAAAATATTATAACAAATTATTCTATTAACTGAAGGTAATTTCAATGCAATATCCTTTTCAGGATTAAAATATCGTGCTTTTAAATTTGAATATTACAAAAATGGTATTTTATCCATATTAAGTTTCTTTCAGAACAAAGTATTTATGTTTTTCAGAAAGGCAACTTCTTTCAGATGCACTGCATGGAAAAATATTACTTACTTGCTAATTATTCTCTCGTATTCCTCAAAATTTAAAGGTTTATATTTAAATTAAACCAATTTTTTTCTGAGTTCAAAGCTGGAATTAAAAGAAAAGCTGGAGTAGATCCTCTTCTTTTAAAAAATAAAAATATAAAATTTTTTTCAAAAATTTCATACGATTCTGTTGAAATCTGAAACATGTTGAATTTACAGGAATTCTAAAATATTCTGATTCTGCTCCACCTCGCTGTGTTAGCAAAATTTTTGTCTGGTCAAAGTCCAGTATCATGATAACTACAGCAAACAAATTTTCAGACATTAGAAAGGCACAATCATAACAAACTCAAACTTTCCCATTCTTTCGCTGAATTTTTAAATGTTCTTGCAAACCAAGAGAATTTTTAAAAGAAGCTTGACAATTATTTTCGCAAAAAATAAACAAAAGGCGGTGCTCTAAACAAAACAAAAAAATATATAACACCATTTCTGATTTCTTCGAAATTGGGTTTAGTGTTGAAAAAATCTACAAAAGTAATTCACCAGAAACTGGAGATTTGCGGTAAATGTTTCACTGACAAACTCGTTTCGTCTAAATATCGACTAATTTTTATTAATTTATTAAAAAGCTCCGGGACTTTTAAAAATTTACGGAAATTTCTATAAAAAGTGAAATTACACAAAAACTACACAAAAATGTCATTATTCAAAAATTATCCAACGAATATGTAAACAGTCCCGTTTTTGAATAATTATTCAAAAAGTGGCAACACTGAGTAGAACCAAAAGAAGAATTCACAATTTTAATAAGGATTTTCGTTTTTACACAGGCACACACACACACATACATGTTAACCGGTATTAAATATTACAAATGTGAGGTAGTCCAATAATAGAGAACCGGAGTGATACAACCACAATACGAAACATTAAAAAAAAGTAACTAGCGGTTAAAAGGATATACACAAGACAATAATGACAACGTCAACACACAGTGTTTTACTTTCAACGTCAATGTACTTCCGTAATACATTTTTAGACACTCATAAAATTAGAGTTTTTTTTAAGAAGAGAATCGAGAAAAGAGAGAGCTTTTTGCAAAGGCGCGTAAAAAACGAGAATATATGGATAAAATTTATTAACAGCTGCAAATACTTAACATAGGCAATCACATTATTTTTTAAAATATAACACACACCTGGGATGATAATTGCTGAGTACTTTAATTTGATACTAAAATAAATACTACAAAAAAATGTTTTCGTAGTTATTCAAATTTCCAATTCTAAGGAGATATTCTGTTGAAGGTTATTATTTGTTAAAATTTAGTTCCTTAAAACCTACACTCAACCAAAAAAGTCTGTAATGGCTACTGAAAATTTTGCTGTTATTACGGGAAATTTAAACGTTTTGAGCCAGTATTTTTTGCTAATTTTAGCAACACATGACTGCTGATCTGTAGTACAACAAAATTAGTAGAAAAAATTAGTAGTCGCTACTAAATTTTAGCAAAATTGTTGTAAACTGGAATTCAAAATTGATTTGCTAAAATCAGTTAAAAAACTTACTAAATATCAATAATTTTAGTACAATGAAATTAGTATAGATAATTAGTTGCAGCTACTAAATTTCAGTAAATTGTTGTAAACTATAATTTAAAATCAATTTGCTGAAATTAGCAAAAAAGTGTAACAAGCGAATAATTACTTCATCGTACTTGAAATTTGGAGTCAATATTGCAAACGGTTCTCCAGTTATTATCTTTTTATGCATTGCAGATGCAATAAAATTTCCTGAGTGTTATTTCCAAACTAAGAATATAACAATAGTAACAAATATAAACTAAACAAGAATTGTAGAAAATCAATGAACTCTTGTAAATAAAATTTTGTTAAATTAGTATATTTTTCTGCTAAGTTTAGCACTCGGTTTTGAAAAATTAGTAAAATGTTTTGCTGAAATCAGCAGCGAAAATTAGTAAAAAAAATCCGTAATTTGTAATAAGAGAATAGCAAAATTGATTACTAAAAAAAATATGTACTAAAAATCAGTATAAAAATAGTAAAGTGCGATTGGAAACTGTTTACAAATGTTTTTACTAACTTTTTTATCTGAGTGTATAACTCATTTTGTACACACTGGAGCTTTTTCTGCAAAGCAGTTTTTAACTAATTTTTAGTAGCTTTTCTTACTATATTTACAGGTTTATTTCTATGAGTGTATATTTTTACTGGAGAAGGATAATTCAGTGAATTAAAAACCAAAAAATGGTTTGATGTCTTCACTTCAATTCTAAATAAAAAACTGGTAGAAAAATTTTGTCCAGAGTTTTCAAATATTTGTTTAAATAAATCAATTTTTGACCTTTTTTGATGGGATTTTTTCAAAATTTATTTAAAAATATATAAAATACCATGAGTTATGAGTTAATTCATACTAAGAACAAATTTTTTCTAAAATTGTATTTAAGTCATTAACTTAAGAAATATTTAAGACAAAATTTGTTCTTAGTTCTGACTATAAAACTGGCCCAATATCTTCGTTTTTACCTCGACTTAAGTTTTTTATTATCAAAAGGATATTTTTTGTTTGTTCTATGATATGATAGCAAAAAGTATCACAATATTATTTTTTTTTTAATATCAGTTAATCCTGTGTTTTTGATTGGGAAAATGTATGCTGGTTTCCTAGGAAGATAATTTGTTGGAATCTAAGGGTCAGTTTTATAGCCGGAACTAAGATCGATTTTTGTCTTAAATATTTCTTAAATAAGAAATGTTATTTAAAAATTCTTACTTAAGAAATATTTAAGAAACAAATCGATCTTAATTCTGGCTGTAAGAGATAAATATCTTAGATTTAACAGTTTTTTTAAAGGAATAATTACACTATGCGACAGTCAAAATCGGGATTGGATGAAACCAACGGGAAATGTTATATCGGTCAAAAACAAGTTATACGTGTCCCGGCGTTTCGCTGGGTCACCCCTAGGAATCGAGATATTACTTTTTTTGACATAACTCGAGAACCACTAGTCCGATTTTGCTCAAACAGTTTTAAAAAAATTAAAAATTACAATTCCTTTAATCTGTTCATATAACGTTTTTCGATATACTCAACAGTTTTGCCGGTAAAAATAAATGTTTGTTACCGCTACCATAAAAATCAATAACCTTTTGTTTATTACTTTTTTTTAATATTTTAGGCAAAAAATATTTTTTTCTTCATACATTTGTTTTTACCGGCAAAACTGTTGAGTATATAGAAAAACGTTATATGAACAGATTAAAGGAATTGTAATTTTTAATTTTTTTAAAATTGTTTGAGCAAAATCGGACTAGTGGTTCTCGAGTTATGTCAAAAAAAAAAGACCACCAAAGGTCAAATCGATATATCTCGATTCCTAGGGGTGACCCAGCGAAACACTGGGACACGTATAACTTCTTTTTTACCAATATAACTTTCCCCGGTAGTTTGAACCCTTCCCGATCACTGACCCCTACCATTTGTCTCACAGTGTTAGTTAATATCTAACAAAAAAGTTACTTCAAACTAAACACACCTACCTTGGAATTTGGGGTAAAAATTGCAAACGGTTGCCAAGTTATTACCTTTTTATGCATTGGAGATACAATAACATTTTCTGAGTTTTATTTCCAAACTAAGTATATATCAATAATAACAAATATAAACTAAACAAGAATTTTAAAAAATCAACGAATTCTTGTAAATAAAATTTCCTTAAGTATCCACCTTTTGTTTTGGGGTCGCCCTTTTAAATTTTTCGTTATAATTTTGGCATTTACAGCCGGATCTTAAAGTATGGATACATCGATTTCTTTGTCTCGAGGGGACCAATGTTTTGTCAAGTATCCCATTCTAGTATTTACCCACCAGATCTCAGTTCTAACACCCTAATGTCAAAAAACTAAAGCTCAAAAAATCATTAAACTTTTGCTAAGGAAAATTGTCGATGATTCCCGCAGAAACAACTACCGAAACAGTACTTTTACAGTTAACAGTTATTTTTGTTAGTTTAATTTAAAATCACGTTGATTTTTTAAAATCCTTGTTTAGCGTATATTTGTCGCCTTTTTACCCGCATATACCTTTGTTTTAACAATAATTTTCAGTAGATTCTACCGACAAACTTTTTTTAGTGTATAGACCTAGCTAACAATGTAGTTACATTTGGTTAAAAACCCCATCTCTCAACTAAGTACCACTTTAAAAGTTCAAAAATTTCCAATAAAATACTTTCTGGTATCAATTGTATCATCTCTGTAACACAATTAAATTGTGTCTGCCGTTAAAATAAGAACGAAGATCAACATAAAAAAACGACAGATACATGCAGACATTCTTGTAGTTTAAAGTGTGTGTCCTGTATACATGAATGTATGGCTGTGTGCGTTGGTATGTATGTGAATAAGGATAAAAACCCAAAAATTTCATTAAAAAACACCCAATTTGTTTATAAAAAACATGGATCCCAACCTTTTACAGAATGTCCAAGAAAGTGAACCTAATGCATTATGGCCATTTGTAACAAATACGTCAACTGGGTGTTTTTCCATTTCTTTTGGATTTAGAGTACTCACCTACACGCACACATACATACTTAGTCGCACACATACACACACAGCTATTTGGTAAAACACCCAAAAAAATGGTTGTCGCGGTTATTAAAACTGCGTGGTTTTTATACAAAAAAAATTCTTATACACATTTTTTTTAATTGTAAAACTTTCACTTACAATATTTTATTTTTTTTTATATATATATAATTTTAACTAGTAGAATTTCTTTTAATTTATTAAATTTAATTACTTCTTGCTTTATATTCTTTTAGGTGTTGAAAAACTAATTTTTCTTTTCACTTTTTTTCTATTACATGTATATATGTAGTTATAACTTTTTTTCTTGCTAATTTTCTTCGCACATTCTTTTATTTTTTTATTGTCGCGTGCAATTTATTTTTTAGTTGATAACAACCATATTGTGTTGTATCCTGAACTCAACTGACAGTAAAGTGAACGCAAACAGGAGTTCGAAACTTCCGCGTTAATTACAGTTAGCAAAAAGCTCTCTTTTTCCTACAAGAGAGCTTCACAAAAAGGACACGGTTGCAAAATAAAGGAATTTTGAGAAAGAGTAACATATTAGAGCATACGTTTATTCATTGTTCTTTTTATATACCCAGTAGTAAGCAAATTGCCTTGAGTTACAAAAGCACGATTTTTGCAAGCTTTGTCCTCGATTTTAAAAGAAACCTACTAGGAAGATCTCCCTATGGGATACCACCGATGTCGATGAAATGTAGATACATATGTGATAAGGATATTTTTGTTTTCAACATTTTTCAGTGTTAATAACTTCTTATTTGACATTCAGTTTACACACTATACCCTAAAATAAATGTTTAAATTCACTAATAATTGTTAAACTGTTTTGTAATATTATATAAAATATCTTAATTTAATTTATACCAAATGCACAATTTTGTTGTTGTGCATTTCAAATACCGTTATCATTTTTGCAACTTGTTTACGACTTACTTAGAAGGAAACTACCCTAAGGGATACACGCCGATTTGCATGAAACTTATATACAGTAGTGTTCAAAATATTTGGAACTGAGAGCATTTTTGCTTTTAATTGATTTATTTTCTTTCAATAACACTTCATTAATATTTATTTTTTTCTCAATTTCATTTATTGTTTTTGTTAAACAAATAAAAAAAACAGATTCTTAATTACAACAACAAAATTATATTTATATAGATAATCGAAATTTAAGTGCACCAGATATGAATCAGCTGATTTGGCCAATATGGCCGACAGAAAATGAGCAAAACAAAACGCAAAAATTTAAGAAAAACACAAAGATAAAGCACAATAATCTAAAAAGAGAAAAATATATACAAAAAATCCGCAATACAAATTGTATGGAGATTTTATATTGTTATCTCCCTCTTGACTTGACTTCCATGTTAACAAAACCACACGGTTCGAGAATACTTTTTTAACACCTGTCATTGGTTTCACATCTGGTATTAATCTGTGTTTAAGTGTTCAAAATGTTTGCAACTGTCATTTCTCCTACACCCAACGAAGTAATAAACACTAAAAACATTATATTCCTTCCTTTGTATTTTATTAAATAACTTATTAAAATTATTGCGCTCCAACAGTTTTAATAAGATGTTGAAAGGGTATTGTTCGAAATATTTTTTTAATGGCTGGAAGCAACAACACTCAAAAAGTTTGACAGTTACTAAATGACAGCTGTTTGTGTAGTAATCAGTAGCTGTTGTTTTTAACAGTAACTACTGTCGTTTTTCTATAGAAAAATGCAAAACAACTGTTATGACGGTTATTTAAGAAAACAACTAACGAAAAGTAATGCAATTTCGTAACAGTTGTTTAAATCAGTTATTTTTAATATCATAATAACCAACTACCAAAACAGTAATTTTACAGTAAACAGTTATTTTTGGTAGTTATTTAAAAAATAAAAAATTTCGTTGAATTTTTTTTAATTTTAAAAATTCTTGTTTAGTTTATTTTTGTTATTATTGATATACATATTTCTAACTTGCAAATACAAATCAGAAACTTGTATTGTATCTCCAATGCATAAAAGCATAATAACTGGAGAACGGTTTAGAATTTTTACTTCGAATTTTAAAAGGGCTAAAGTAATAACACATATTTTTATAATCGAAAGAAAAAAATTATTTTTTTTTTATTAAAATATACTTTTATAAACAAAAAGAATTGACTGTAAATAACAGTAGTTTTTACCGATTTTGTCCGTTGTTTTGAAAGTTTTGTAGTAAAAATTTATCAGTTAATTTTACGACATTGATAGTTATTTTAAGTGCATTGTTAGTTATTTTTCAACAGTTAAAAATAACAAAAGTTTTAGTTATTTTAAAGGTAAATACCTTTGTCGCCTTTTTAACTGCATATACCTTTGTTTTAACTGTCATTTTCAGTAGATTCTACCGACAAACTTTTGTGAGTGTACGAATCCTGTATTAGTCCAGAGGGCAGCTCTTTGGCAGGTTTGGAGTTTTCTCCACTGGGCATCGCTAGCTCTAGTTGATTGCAAAAATTAAAATTTTTGAATTTTGTGTAGAATAAAACGCATAAATGACTCCAAAACTATTCATCGGAAAAAAATAAAATCACAAGAACTTAAAAATTTTCATTATAATAGCGTTTAACTTTGAACAAAATTAATCAAATTAAAACACTGCAGTGACCATTTAAGTACTGTGTTTTTCCCCGAGGAATAAACTCTAATATTTAAAAGATTTGCATATCACAAACTTCCCCAGATAATATTATTTTGTTCTTTATTGTAAACGGCTATGGTATTTTAACCAGTTACGGTATCTATTCTTGGATTTTTTTTTGCTTGCTTCAAACAAACTGTGGAGAAATTGTGTACCATATTTTGTTTAATTATGTTTAAAAAATTTACCTGTGATATCCTGTGATCTTGTAAGTAAAATAATATTAACAATAAATTTGGTTTCTTGAATTCGGAAAAAAATCAAGGAAAACCTAAAAACAAAGTAATTTGGAATTACATATTATCACCAATTTTTATTTACAATTTATTAAAAAAATATAATTTCGAATATATGTACTAGCTTTACGATATACACTTACTTTTAGTTGATTTTTATTAAGTTCATTCCATTACACATATTTTATTGGCAGAAATGATAATTAAAACAGATTGGAATATTTGAGTTTATATTTTAATAACATTTTGTAAAAGTATTTACAAATTCTTCTTCAATACTTTCTAGATAACAGCAAATAAAAACCATAATCAAAATGTAGGATGGGTACGTATAAAATAGATATCATATTCCTTATCGACCCATTTAATTAGTTTATCAACATTTTTAATGACTGTACTCTTCTTCGTTAAAGGTTCAAATATGGCAAATAGCTCATAAGTAGCGGTAGACCAAGCCAATATTACCTCACTACTTTTAGCTTCAAATATTAGTTTTAAAGGTCTCGCCGTATGATGTACCCTTTCTAATAAATCACAATAAATGGCCTCTAAACGTTCAAATTCTTCCAACGATGTATAAGGTGGTACAATTTCTGAGCAAAGAACTTGAGCGGTTGATTTTGGTTTATACAGGAAGTGTCTTAATTCCGGTATACCAATATTATGAGCATTAAGTTGATGTTTCAGATGTGTTATATTCAAAACGGCCTCATTAATAGCTTCTAAACATTGAGATTTTTTAATTTTATCCGTTATAGCTTTTTTAGCATTGGACAAAGTAAAGAAATCATCACGATCTACGGTAAGTAACAACAAACATGCAGGACAATCATCTTGCAAATAGGAGACATGAGCATGTAAATAACCATTCATATCAAATTTGGGTAAACATATTGGTGTCCAATTTTCAGAGGCTTTAAATGATTCAGTACTATCAATTAAATTGAATATTAATCTAAAAGGGGAAAAAAATGTTTAATAACTTATATTAAATATTAAGATCTGAATAGATCACCTTAAATCTGATGGATGTATTGAATACTTTTTCATGCGCACCAAACATATTAATCTATTTTTGGCTATTAATATAGCAAATACTAAATTTTTAATTTTTCCACAATTATCCTTTATAGCACTAACTATACTATTACGCATTGACGTTTGCAGTGGCAAACAACGTATAGAATTGGTTAGAAAGGCAAATACATTATTGGTTACTTTCTTATTTGTACTGTCGTTCAACAACAGATTGTTTATGAGTCGTTCACTGCCTTCCAATAAACGTCTTAAATCAAAATTTTTACGTTGTTGAAATATTTTCGAAAGCTGTGTAAATGTTAGGGTAGATAAGATCTGATTGTGCACATCACTGAAATTAGACAAACAAATGATTTTTTTATATAGAAATTTGATCATTCAATTTAATCGTAAATAGAATTTTATATATTTTTTTATTACTAAATGACGTTTGTATGTTTCGTAAATACAGTAAAAATAAGAAAAATTTTGGAATAACTTAATAAATGTTTGAAAACTGAATTTCTTGAATAATTATAAATTTATCTAGTTGGCGAAATAAATTAGGGCGAAAAATAATAAAACTTTGCAGTCACTTTGAAATAAAAACAAACATATTTTTGTAGATAATTATCCAAAAAAAAAAAAAACACAAAATTACTTTTTTTCTCTCATTATCTAAAAGACAAAAAGGAAAAAACAAAATTCGGAATCAAAAATTATGCAAAAAATTACTTCAGGGTAAAAACAATCAAAATTTGGGATCACTCAAATATTTTAAAAAAGTGATTTTTGTATGGATAATTTCAAAACACTTTAAAATATTGAGAAAAAAGGTTTATTCAAAAAATTTTCTACGACATGAATATCGTTTTGGGTTTTTAATAACTACACTCAAAAAAATAAGTTAGTAGAAAAATTAGTAATACTTCTTGTATATCAAGTGTACTAGTTTTCAACAATTTTTTTGCTGAAATTCCGTTTCCAACAAAAATTTTAGTTATATTTTTTTAGCACTAAACTAATTTTGAACTAATGTTTTATTAATTTATTTTGCTACAAAAATTGTGCTGATAACCGCATTCGTAGCGTGGACGGCAACCAGATAGACAAGATGTAGATGTCGTAGCTTGTCTGGAAACGGAAATGACAAAAAAAGTAAAACAACTCTACACATATTCTATATTTAAATTTTCAGCAAATAAATTAACTAAAGTAAAATTTCGCTACAAGTTTTTTGAGTTTTTTTCAGTCTAATAATATTCAGCAAAAAGTTTAGTGATTTTAGCAAGGATTTTTTTTCATTTGCAGTCGACTAAGTGTTACCAAAACTTTTGCTGAAGATTACCATTTTTTTGGTAAAAATCAGCTCGCTGATTTTCAGCAAACCTTTTGCTGAAATCACCAACTTTTTTGCAAGCACGCTCCTGACTAAAAATTTGTTGACACAGCAACATTTTTTGCTGACTTTACTGACTTTTTTTTAGTGTATGTTTAAAAGCATAGTAAGCTAAATCGGTTTACATTAATCATTTTGCGTTAACGGCACGATAATTTTGGCAATTTTAAGTTACATTTTTTGGTAACTATTAACTTAAAATTATCTCTAGAGCTGATTTATAGGAAGAAGAAAACATTTTTATTGAAAAATTTAACAGACACAAGGGAATCCACAGACTGCCGCAGTTTCGTTGACTAAAAACGAGGAAAAATTACAAAAAACTCAATTGCATTTCAGATAAAAAATTCAGTGATTTTTATATCTTTGATGCACGATTTTATGAAAAAATTTTCAGATTCTGAGAATTCCTCTGAAGGATATTTGAAATATAGAAAAAACTTAGTTTTTCTGCGAAAAAATTGTCTTGAAATGTTAGTTGATTTTTTCGAAAAATAACTAAATTATTTGACTTACTTTAATTGCATTTGTAATTGTGTAACACTCATATTTGTCCTTGAAGCTGCTACAAAAATCAAGTGGCTCTTACTCATAAAAACAAATTGTATACCCTTAGCATGTATTGAAGTTATAACATCTTGAGTATTTTCCACAAAACTAACTAGGGCCTGTATAATTCCAAATAGTATGGCCAATTTATCTTCAGTACCATGCAAGGAATAAATAGGCTTTCCCGCCTCACTTAGAATAAATATATGCTTTTTATGGCCACGCCACATAGGATCTTGTAGCAATGCACATTCAGTACTAGTAAGGGAAGTATTTTTAGGTAATAGTTCTGTTGTTACAGCTTCTTTAATATCCTTAGATAATTCCGATGAAGACGGAGTTTCCATATCAGTTGTAGTGTCCATTTTTTTTAAATCCTTATATAAAGGTTGATCCGGTTTTGCAATGGGATCTATATTTGCTAGTGAAACCATTTTTTCAAGTGGTTCTTGTTGTTCTTTATTTACATCTGTAAAACAATGAGAATATAATTTTATTATTTGTACCCAATTCAAGCTGACCTTCAAATTCAGCAGTATTCCATACTTACCTATCTCTTCGACTGGTCTACCACATTTAGCACAACAATATTCATCACAAACTGCTCCATCTCTTCGTATCTTAGTTATGTCAATTTCCGCTAAATTCTTGGAAGCACAGCAATTAACATCACTACTTTCTGCATCAAAAAATTCCATATTTATTAAAGAGTTTGATGTTGTGGGTGTCTCCGATATTTTGTTATTGGGCATCTTGCTTGAATTTCTATTGCATACTTTACTAGATTTTTAATGTTTTATAATAATGTATCCATACTTTATATTTTACACAAGTTTTTATTGTTTTTAATTGAATTTTCAAAACAAAAATTTGCTAAAACTGCCTAAAACATAAAAAATATTATATTTGACAACTGAAACCGTCAGTCATTAGAGTTGTGTCGTTCATGAACGAACTAGTTCATTTGAACGGTTCAGTTTATTGAACGACATGACATCGTTCACCATTATTCGTTCCTTTCATTTGCGGTGCAAAGATCCAATGCGTCATTAAACTTTCGACTGTGGCGTGAGAGCATAAAACGATCGGCGGCTCAAATTTTTTATTTTTTTGACACACGCTCTTACACCAAAAAATTTCTCAGTTATTGGCTACCAAATTTTCAATTGAGGCTCAGGGGAAATACCCATTACTGAGCTTCAGATGAAACATTTTTTTGAATTTAACTAATTTAATTTAAAATGTTTTTAACGAAACTTTGAGCTAAACTAAAGAAGTCTTTAAAGAGTAACCGATTCAATCTAAATTAGGTTTATATTAAGAGAGAATCTGCAGTGCGTTTTTAATTGTCAAGTCCCCATGTATAAAAAAAAAAGAAACTCAGAAGAAGCCGCAAGGTTAATATCAAAAATTGCACAAAAATATTGCGTAGTGTATGGCACAGTCCAAACGTGTATGGCCAGGTTTAGCTGCATATTCATAATCCTCTTCTTTTAGTAAACACAAATTAAGAATTTTAAGGAAAAAGAGATATGTTTTGTGTATTTTTTTTTATTCATTAAAATGGAATAAAATTATCCCCGACCAAAGGTTGAATGAAAGAGCGATTAATTTGATTTCACACTGTAATAATTTATAGTACGATTTTTGGATACACAAATATTATGAAATTTCATACGTATTCTCTAAATATTATGAATTTTTTAATTTATTTTTATCGTGAAATACATTAATTGCATTAAAGGAATTAAATGTGCTAAAACTACAAAACTTATTTGACATATTTTGAAAATTATCTGTTGAAGGCATGTCCCTAACCGGATTTCATTCTTGCCTAAGGAAATCGTCAGGGGACGACGTTTTTAGAATTTCTAGAAATATTTGTTAAGTTAATTTACAAACTCAATGAGAATTTCATGTTCTCGTCTAGAAGCGTTATTTAACATTTAAAATATCAAAGCAAAAACTAAAACAACAACAAAAATTTACCACAATTCGCTTTGTCATCTTCCAATATACTCCTCTAAAGATAGTTATCGATAAAAACAAAATAGTTATCGATGAAACGAAAAGCCAAAACAGCTATAATCATTTTTGTTTCAATTCTTTTTTGTCTCTCTTTTTGCTTTTATTAACATCAAAGTGCCATCCCTGAAACCATAAAGCTGCCTACACACTGGGGAACATTCGTGACAGAACAAGTGTTTCTACTTTTTTTCATTTTTTATACAGACGATGCACACACGACAACAAAACGTCAAACGAAACATCATTTTTGTTTGTTTGTAGAACTGATCACATGAAATATGGGCGGAAGAAAATCAAATTAATTAATTTGTTAGTTTTCCATATGCTGCTGTTTTTTTAGTTTTATTTTTTTAGTTATCACATTTTATGTTCTCGCATATATATTCATTTATAAAATAATGCAGTTTTCATAATTTATAATTGTCGTCATTTTCATTTTCTCAAATGCGTAATTACAAAAGCTCCTGATAGCGTGACTACTATCAATGAACTTAATACTGCAAAAACAGTAACATCGATGAAAAATTGAGTTTGGAAACAAAAAATATCAAAAAATTTTGTAAACACGAAGGTCAACATGACACAATGCTATACACATTTCAACATTCGTAAAAAAATGGCCATGTGAAATGGAATGTTCCCTAGAGTGTAGCAGAGCTTTGAAGAATTAATTCCTTAATTCAATTTTTCAATTCTGAATTAAAAATTCGATGAATTAATTCACTAAGCACCATATATTGAATGGAATTAATTCATATTTGCTTTCGTTGGATTTATTTTGTTACGAATTAATTCAATTGCAATAGTTCTTTTTATTATATCAAATGAATTAATTCACTGGTGAACACGTTCAATTTTATAAATCGAACGGAAAAAAAGTGAATTAATTCCTTACTGAATTAATCCACTACTGAATTCGTTCAATTTCATGAATTAAAAAAATAAAATTACGTTCAGTGAATTAAAAAAAAGAAAAAAGTTCGCTGAATTGAGAAAAAATAAAATAAGTTCACTGAATTGAAAAAAAAATAAGTTCACTGAATTGAAAAAAAAATAAGTTCACTGAATTCAAAGCCTGCACCAGAGAAACAAGCCGACCAAAATAATCGGTGGCGGCGGCGCAAGCAAATAATCGGCGGCGGCAGCGGCTTGATCGGCAGAATAGAACATTATACTTGTAATCACAGATTAATACCAGATGTGAAACCAATGACAGGTGTCAAAAAAGTATTCTCGAACCGTATGGTTTTGTTTACATGGAAATCAAGTCAAGAGGGAGATAATAATATAAAATCTCCATACATTTTGTATTGCGAATTTTTTGTATATATCTGTCTCCTTTTAGATTATTGTGCTTTATCTTTTGTGTTTTTCTTAAATTTTTTCGTTTTGTTTTGCTCATTTTCTGTCGGCCATATTGCCCAATTCATCTGATTCATATCTGGTATAATTTGTGCTTGTAATTTAAAGATGTTTTAGGTTTTTTTTTCCAAAAAAGTTAGAATTATCAGATAAAAAAGAATTTAAAGTTAAATTCATCGATAAAATTTACAATTTTTAGTTTTTGAACAGACCTATAAGGAGTGATAGTTGGGCTTTCCAAATATATACACCTACAAAAAAAATCTGTAGTCCCAACCGAATCGTTCGGTTGCTTCAACCCTATTTCGGTTATCACAACCCTATTTGGGTTGCAACAACCCTATTTCAGTTGGAACAACAGAAATAGGGTTATGATAACCGATTTATCGGTTGCAGCAACCGAACGATTCGGTTGGAACCAAATTCGAATGGTACAACAAAAATTTTTTGTAGGTGTACATATGTTTATATGTTCAGCAAAATTGTGTGAAAATATTTTCAAATAAAACTGATTTTCCTAATTTTTTTATTTCGACGGCTTTTAATTGCAACATTTTGTATAAAAAAATTAATTTTTATCTAATTCATTCTTAAACTGGTTTTAATTCAGAGTAAAATGAAGTTTTTTTATTTTAATGGCTTTAAAATTGCTAAAGTTATAATTTTTTTTATAAACATGGAATCTCTGCATTTTTAAGAAAATTGATGTTAACCTTAATGAGTGTGGAAACAAGAACATCGAGTTGTCTTATAACAGCTGAAATTAATTGTATAGAAAAAAAAATACGATAACTTTCTCAGTTAATTTAAACAAAATAATCTCATTTTACTAAGCACAAACCCATTTTCAAAATAAATTACAATAGTAAAGAAATGCTTTTTTTAAATACTGTAAAAAAGCCGTCAAATTATACAAATTGAAAAAAAATGTTTTTTAATTTCAATATTTTTAAAAAAAATGTCATATATATGTCAACATATTTCAGTTACAAATAAATAATTCTATACATATTTGAAAAGCTAAAAAATTTCAAAACTTGCTGAAATGATGAAGTAGAAAATTTGTTTTAAAAATGGCATTAGTTTTTTATTTTGGAAAATTGATAATCCCAATCGAAACACTTCCCGCAAAAACCATGTGAAATGCAACCCTGCTCTGCTTTATATAGGGTGAGTCGCAAACAATAAAATATATATGAAACCAAATCAGCGAATAATGCGCTGCATGTAAGTTATTTCTAATTTAATTAGGTATTTTACAAAACTACATGTGTCCACAGTTATAAATGTTACGATACTAAAACTACAGTCCATTTTATCATCTCTTAAATCACCCTGTGTAATGCAGGGTGACCATAAATTTCTCGATGAGAAAACTTCTCGCATCAGATACAGAAACGGGGTACTGTTTTCTGCCGTTCAGTAGAAGAAAATAATAATGTACAAATAAAAATTTTAAATAAGCAAGTAAAAATAAACAAATTACAAACCGGATGCTGTTTAAGCCCCGTTCACATTATCACACAAGTGCTTATACTTTTCTTCACACAAGTATGACAAAAAGTATGCTGAAATTGTCTGGTTTTCAAAAAAGTATAAAAGAAAATCTTTTCAGTGTTCAGACTGTTATCGACACACACAAAAAATAAATTAAAACAGTTATTTTTTCTTCTATTATTACTTTTTTTCACCACTAGTTGTTTTTAATCTTTGTTTAACATTTTTTTGTGAATAACACAACACTTGTGTTGAGACAAGTGGTAACTTTATGAAATATTTCAAAAAATAAATCTGTTCAAAAAAGTGTGACCGTATTTTAAAATGTGTGCACCCATTTTGACATGTGTGTAACGAACAGTGTTCACACTATTATACATTTTCGTTATACAACACATTTCTGACATGTATAACACACTTGTGTGATAATCTAAACGGGGCTTTATCAACATACATGATTCAAAAATAAAGCCTTTTACTATTAAAAATAAAAACTTAACAGATATAGATAAATTTGGAAAAAAAATATAACTATATAACTAGTTTGAAAAATTAATAGTCATATTTTTTTTCCAAATTTATTTATATCTGTAAAGTTTTATCTACGCTGTAAAATTGCTTATTTAAAAATTTTGTTTGTACATTATTGTTTTCTTCTACTGAACGGCAGAAAACAGGCTTTGAATTCAGTGAACTTACTTTATTTTTTTTTTTTTTCAATTCAGTGAACTTATTTTTTTTTTCAATTCATTGAACTTATTATTTTTTTTTTAATTCACTGAAAGTAATTTTATTTTTTTTAATTCACTGAACGAAAATGAAATTGAACGAATTCAGTAAGGAATTAATTCACTTTTTTTCCGTTCGATTTATAAAATTGAACGCGTTCACCGGTGAATTAATTCATTTGATTTAATAAAAAGAACTATTGCAATTGAATTAATTCTTTGAATTTGTTGTTTGATGAATGCATTCAGTTGAACGAATTCAGTGAATTACTTAAGAAAAGGAATTCATTCAATTCTAGAGAAAATTGAATTCGATTGGTAGTGAATTCATTCAAAAACGAATTAATTCTTCAAAGCTCTGGTGTGTAGGCCATATTGATATTCTTTTATTATAAAAAACAACTTCTTAAACGATTTTAGTAAAAAAACTCTAAAAAATACATATTTCGATAAAATATGGGTATATAGTTTTTCACCGTAGAATGCATTCTTTTGAATATTTTCAATACTAATAGTCAGTGTGTTCGTTTACTCGAAATTCGTACTACTTTTACTACAATTGGAAAGTTTTGTTTACTTTTTGTATTGAATTTTTCCAGCTGTAGTAAAAGTAGTAACTTGTAGTAAGTAAACGAACACGCCTATTAATTCAATAAAAATCCGGATTCATTATTTGCAGTTTAATCGTAAAATTTTTTATTATTTACAAGTTTATAACACCCCAAGAAACATTTTAACGGACTCTCCGGCACGTACGGATTCATGAATCCGGCTTTTACGGCACGTTAACTGTCCATAAGGTACGTATCCGTCAATGCTTGTACGTATACGGAACATTAACGGACCGTATAAATGGATTTTCGAACACAATACGTTTCAACTCCGTATTGGTGTATCCGTTTCCGTACCTTTAAATACGGATTTCATCGGTTTATTTACAAAACAAAAAATTTTTGTAAAGTCGGTGCAAATATTATTATATTGGGAATATATGGAGAATATGCAATAGAGGGAATTCTTTCTATCACACCATTAATCAAACAACATCAAGTAACAAGGTAAGATTTATGAAACTTAATGGTTGCGTTCGGCAGATACAATTTAATAGACAACAGTTGTGCAACTATCTGCTGAACAACCTGATCACTAACCGCTCAGTCTGAGCGCTCAGCTAGCGCTGTCATATTTTGGTAGCGTAAAAAGTTTTTGCTACTTTTGATCAATTAGTGATACATTTGTTGTTGTTGATTTCAAAAATGTTTTTTTTTTGTAAGAATGACAAATAAAAACACAAATATAATTCAAAAACAAAAAGTTAAACAAACCAAAGGAAAATAAAGAAAAATTGTATTTAAAAACCAAACAAAGAAAACATCGTTCAGCAGAGTTTCTCATCATAAAGCGCTCCAAATCACCGGTATCAGTTTAAGGTTTCTCTGCCGAATGCTACCAATGTTTCACAATGTTTTGTGTATAACATGTGAGAATTTGCATCGTGTACAGAGTCAATTAAACCATAACTAATTTATTGTCTCTTTTCCATATAGATGTTGGATTTTACTCCGGGTCCCTAAGCGCTGGATAGCTAGGTAAACCGAGCTAGATGTGCTAAATATTGTAATTATAAATAAAAATTATTAATGAATTTATAAAAAAAAAAGTACTTTGTATTGAAAATAATAAACATATGGTCTATTTTTTTGAAAAAATCGGTAGGATATGGACAAGGAAATACTCCGTTATTACACGACATATCGGTTCGGAAACGGTCCGGCATTGACGGACTTTCAGCGGACTAGTCCGTTTTTTACATGACATAACGGTCCGTAAACGGTCCGTCATTGACGGACTTTAAACGGACTTGTCCGTTTTTAACACGACATACCGGTCCGTAAACGGTCCGTCATTGACGGATTTTCAACGGATTCGAATCAGTTTCGATGTTCCTTATGTTCCGTTTTCTGGTCCGTATACGGATCCAGAAAACGGTACGTATACGGAGTTGGATTCCGTTTATGACGGACCGAAAACGGTGCGTAAACGGAACGAATTGTTTGTTGGGACTGGATGGCGTTCGTTTACATAAATACTGAGTAGAAACAGAAAGAAAAAAGATAGAATAAAGTGACAGTTCTATGATGAGAATTTCGAAGTCTTCTTCTTTTTCGAAATCATATGTTCGTTTATTGAAAATAAAAAAAATATTTTCCAATTATAATATTTTATGGAAATGCAAAGCAGTAAAACTTTCAAAATAAATTATGTAAAAGATAAGAAAACCTTCTAAAAATGTTCTGCTTAAGGTTTAACATCAAAAATTGTCTTCTTTCATAGCGACCAGTTAAAATTTATTTGTATATTTGGTGTTGTAATCAGCTGTGTGTACAAACTTGCAAATTGTTGCAAATTTTCTGTTCGCGTACATGTTTGGGAAAATTTTAGTTTGAAAGTAAATCTTGTCTTACTCTCTGAAAGTTTGTACTGAGTAATTCTTACTGGACTTGACTGAGAAAGTAATCGAATGGACCTATATTAAAGAAATTTGAGTAAAAAACTCCTCTAAGAGATTAATCAGAACTGGGTCGACAACGACAACGAGAGTTGCTTTTTCATATATTTTGTATGGGAGGCAAAATGTCGTCATGTCGTCTGGCGATTTGTCGTCGGAATAGAATCTATTCTATTTTCTTGACGACACACTAATACACACTTAAAATATTTGTCAAATTGTTGCCATATTTTTAACTAATTAAAGATTGCCATTAGAACAGGGTTGTTAGAAATTCGTATTAGAGGTGCAAAAATTCGTACTTTGTTTACAAAAAATTTATTTTTCTGACAGAAGAAATATCATTGAAATTTAAAATACATAACTTACGGCAAAAAAGCAAAATTAAATACAATAAAATATAAAGCAACAAGAATTAGTGAAAGACCAATTAAATTGGTGAAGAATTGTGGTGAAACAAATACAACAATATTCTTGTTTTGCTTTCCTTTTTTTCTAAACGTCAACAAATGTCGACGGTCGCCTGTCGCTGAATTTAAATTAATCGTGACGACTTTTGCTGTCGTCGGTCGACAATCGACCCAGTTGTGATTAACCTCTAAGTACCATTTTTCGACAATCTAGCGATAAAATCGCTTAATTCTTGCACTGTTTATAAATCTAGTGATTTTCTAGCGATTTTTGGGTCTGATCCAGCCATTTAATTTGAAAATTTGTTGTGTAGGTAATTGGTAGTGAACGAGGTCTTTTGGTCATTTGACTAGTTCAATTGAACTAGTTCGTTCACAAACGATACAATCTAAAAACTGTCAATTGAATAACTCTGGCGAGGAATCAAGTTTTTGTAGAAAAAAGGAAATTTGGAAAAAATGTTAATGCAACCTTTAAGAAATGGTAAATTATTTATTAAACTACATTTAAAAGTACTCTTTATTACCATATTATCAAAAATAGTTTGCAGATTCTCGTTGATCCGTCACATACGACCACAATCTACTGCGACGCTGACCAGTGAATCGACACAACCTGAAGGTGAAGATATTTCTATAATAGAACAAGAAATTTTAAAACATCCCGACTATTTCGAAGTACATAATCTATTCACGGTTAGAGACCTTTTCAATGCCCGTGTACATTATGGTCATAAGGAGGGTTCTTTGGATCAGCGCATGAGTCCCTATATTTATGGCAGTCGTTTGGGACATTTAATATTCGATTTGGATAAGACAGCATCGCATTTCAGAGATGCTTTAAATATCACCGCCCATATTGCATTCAGAGATGGTATTATTTGCTTTTTCAATCGTAATGCTTTAAATGCCCACATGGTAGAGAAAAAAGCTATAGAAGCTGGGGAATTCTCTCATACCCGTTTCTGGCGCGGTGGTATTTTCACCAATGCTAATGTACAATTTGGTGCTGTGACACGTTTGCCTGATTTATGTATTTTCCTTAATACACAAAATAATGTTTTGACACAACATGTAGCGGTAAGAGATGCTGCTAAAATGGCCATTCCCACTGTGGGAATAGTGGATAGTAATTGTAATCCAAATTTGATTACATATCCCGTACCCGGTAATGATGATTCTCCCGCTGCTGTTGAGTTATATTGTGATCTATTTAAGGCGGCTATTTTTAGAGGTAAACAAAAGAGGCGTGAGTTATTGGGAGATACAACACCAGCGTTGGAAACTAAAGAGTTCTCGTAAAAACTTAACTTTCTCTTTATTTTTCGTTATGTTGTTAAAAAAGAAAAAATAATAAAATCCGGATATCTTAAATTATTAATTGTTTCGGGAAATTCTCTGTTCTAAAAACCATTTAAATCCTCTTGGGAACTTTTTCCTATAAAAAATTTTAGATATCCAGATGCTTTTTCCGGGGATATTACTTAAAATTTCAGATTTTGAAATCTTAACAAACTTAAAAATATATTTTAAGATTCTAAGGACTATTTCCTATAGGAATTGTAAGGACTTTTTCCTTTAAAAAACCCTGATAATCCAAAAATTTCCAAAAAAAAAAAAATATTAAATTCTGAGGACATAGAAACTAGGGATGCCAAACGGGAAATCCCGAAATCCCGGGATTTTCGGGATTGGCAAAATTATTTTTTTAATATTAATATAAACGCAAATAAACAAAGTGAGCAATTTTAGATTACCTACGTTTTTTCTTGAATTTTCTCATATTGACAAGAAATTGATGCCAAGATATTGGTAAAATTATAAATTAAGTAGATTATTCGAGTAAACTATGCAAAGACTTTGCAGAAAAATTTGAAATTTTGGTAAACATTATTAAGTTTTTGAGGAATACATGCGAAAAATCAACTTTGTTATTTAACCGATTTATTCTTCCAAGCGAAATTCGATTTCTGAAACCTAATTTTGGCTGGGACTGTAAGTTTGAATTCTTCCATGAAAACATTTGATAACGATAACCAAATAACTTTGTTGCTGTAAGTGGGCAAGGTTATCGCAACGAATCTGTTTTAAAATCTGCTTACAAAATACTGGGCGCAAGTGTACTTAATGACAGGCCTTCATATATTATCCCACAGAAAAATACAAACGGGAAAGCGATGGCAAGGTATTTTAACAGGTGGAACAAGTACTGACAAGAATTGCTTTCCCATTTCCAATATGATAACGTCAATAGACAAAAGGACCGGCAGTTGAAAAAGCGCCGGAAAAGTACTGGAGAAAAAAAATTTTTAACTTTGGCAAAACGCTGCCAAAACGAATAAATAGGTGGTTTGGAATTATATTTTCCAAAATAAAATTTAAAAAAGTTCATATATATCTTTTTTTGCCCTGCCGTGATGTTTTGTAAAACAAATACTGGAAAAACGATTTTTGCAAACGCTGGCAAAGCGTCCCAAATGAGTGTTCTGCCAGTCATTTATTTTTAACATCGCGGTTACCCAGTGGTATGCAAGTACTTGATTTTTTGTACCACTGTCAATTTCTGATTGAGATGTTTCAATATTCATAAAATGTACCACATTATTAATTAAAAACTATTAAATAATTATAAAACGCTTTATTCTATAAAAAAATTAGTTACATACATAACATAAAAATTTTTACAAATAAAGGAAAATTTAAATCCCGAAATCCCGTAAAATCCCGTAGTCCCGAAAATCCCGGAATCCCGAAATCGGGATCCCGGGATTTCGTCCAAAATCCCGAATCCCGGGATTTTCAAATATCAATCCCGATTGGCATCCCTAATAGAAACTCTTCAGAATATAAATAAACATTTATTATTATTTGCACAGTTAACCTCTAGAAAATCCTTCTGAGTATTTTTGCTAAAAAATCCGCAATGTGAATCATAAAATTCTAGTTATTTCAGTGTCATATGGCATTTATAACTCATTAGATTTATAAATAGAGTTTCATCGTCAAAACGATATTTAGGTGTCATTTCACTATCGTTAAAAAGATACAGAATTAGCCTCCAGGAAGTGTCTGCTCAGATCTAAATGTTGTATAAAGCTACTAATGTTTACTGATGCTCTGTCGATTGATTTAGTTGATGGCAGACCTTTATAAAAGTTCATTTGAAATATTTTTTTGAAATAACCACATTAATATTTGTAAATTTGAAATAGCAGTATTGTTTTATTTACTAAAATACGCACATAATTAAGAAAATATTAATATTTCAGCTTTGAAATATTAATAATTTTTTATTTACTTCAAATAATTTCAAATATTACTTATTTTTTTTAATTTAATTTTTATTTATTTCAAATAATTTTAAGTAAATAAATATTAATATTTCAAAGCTGAAATATAGATGTTTTGAAATAAATGAAATATGTAGTTAAGTAAAATACTTAGCTACATTTTTGAAATATTTTGAAATATTTGAAATTTTTTAAATATTTGAAATACACTGAATATTCTATAAATGCCACCTACAGGAATCAATTAAAAAAAAAAAGAAAACATAAAATATATGGGTACTTCTAAAATTTCGGAATAGAAGTGTCCATATATTTTATGTTTTCTTTTTTTAAAAAAATTGATTGCTGTAGGTGGCATTTACAGAGTGTTCAGTGTATTTCAAATATTTAAAAAATTTCAAATATTTTAAATATTTCAAATATTGAGTGTTATTTTTGTTCGGTTTAAGATCAAATATTACAAATTCTAAATAGAATTTACAATTTTTATTTTACAACCAATAGAGAAAAACTTATGAAAAAAAAACTTTCCTAGAACCAATGGTTTTTAAATAAATATTTCAAATATTTTAAATAAGTAGCTTAACTACATATTTCATTTATTTCAAAATATTTATATTACAGCTTTAAAATATTAATATTTTTGAAAATATATATATTTCAGCTTTGAAATATTAATATTTATTTACTTACTCCAAATTATTTGAAATAAATAAAAAAATATTAATATTTCAAAACTCAAATATAAATATTTGTTTACTTACTTAAAAACTTTTTTAAGTAATAAAATACCCAACAAACCAAACGATATCGTTTCGAATTCATATCATTTCGATGATAAGTTTGTCCGAGAATGATTTCATTAACGATTCATAAGTGATAGGTACTGTGAAGAAAAATGCACATTCGTTAATGATATCGTTTTTTTATGAAATAACGATATCGTTATGATATCGAAAATATCAGGCAATGCGATAATATTTTCGTCATATTGCAAAATTTTTGTCGTTATTTTATCACTATTCGATGAAAATATAATATCATTAACGATACCTAATTAAAGAAGTATGTACATATATATGATATCTTTAACGATTAATTTAGAACAAGCAAATGTGACATTTTCAGAAAATTTATCGTTATTTTTAAAAATTATGATATCATTACGAGTTCATATTTTTGCATCATAAACGATAGCAAATATGATACTAAATATGAATTCGTTAACGATACTGTATCGTTTTATGGTTTATTGGGTATACTTGAACTTTCAAATATAATTACGAAAAATATTTCAAATTGTTAATTTAAGTAAATATATTTTTAAGTAACTATACAGCTTTGGTTGCTGGTAACTGAAATACTTTTATTTACATATTTATTTTAATACTGACAATACTTCTGTAAAAAAGAAACTACATTGAGTGCGTTTACCAGACACTCAACTGTTACTAATCCGCTACTCAACAATCTGGTGAACGATTTGATTAGCACCGCTAAGTCAATATGTTGTGGTAGCGCTACCTTGTTTTGGTAGCGTAAAAAATTTTACTAAATTTTACTAAAAACTTTTTTTTTTAAGAGCTAACCTAGAAAAACGGCTAGCACCACTGGATTCAGCGTACTCGAATTTTTTAGGCAAATTACACAAAAATATTAATTTTTATTGGTGCATAAAAAATTTTATGCATTGTGTTAAATCACCTTCTATTCTTATCTATTAACTTAGATGTCAATTTTCAGTTAAATAATGGATATGTTACAAAACATTGCGCATACGAGACGCGATATGAAATTGATAGTAACTGTTCATGCATTAAAATTAATATTTTATGTTTATAAAATTTATATTAAAAATCGGAAAATATTCATGTAAAATTATAAGAATATGACTTTATTATTGATTTATTTAAACATTGAAAATGACAGTTTATATCGTGGGAAAGTTAGTAATTGTATTTTTCTTATTTTATGTCTTCGTATTGTATAAAAATAACATAATTTAACTCATATACTCCTGAATTAATAAATAATTGTGTCACGTGTTTGAAACTTACATGGTTTACTCCACCGATAAAATTTCTCAGTTGCTCAGTTAAAGAATTGCTCAGTTATATAGGTTATATGTATATCATTCGGGAGCTAAGACAAAAATAAGTCACCTAAGACGTTAGAGCTTTGAAACAAATCTGTGTTACAATTTGTACCCTACAATATAATTTATTTAAGTTAAATATTATAAAACAAAAGTTTAGTATTAGAATCATTTAAAATCTTTGTTGTGCATTCCCTTCTAACATGCCAACCGATACAAATCCTGTAAATCCTGAATAACCACCAACAATTTTACGACCCGGTCCAAATCCATTGTTTTGTTGATTTTCGCCAAAATTACCATAATTTTGAAATTGTTTTTCTTTCATTGATCTGGGTCCTTTATCCCAATCTTTTAAAGGTTTCTTTTTTAAAACATATAATTCTCCCAATTCTGTTGACGATTCTTCCGCCTTTGTATAATTGCCATATTTAGCAGCTAAACGTTCTTTATGGGAGGCCATAACTTCTCTAGCGTTGACTAAACGCAAAACTTCTTTATCTTCCAATTCTTGGGGATCCTTTTTACCCAGACGTTGCACAACACGTCGGGCATTGTAAAATTCACGATTTTTGAAGGGTTTCATAGCTTGGCGATATTCCTTCCATGCTTTTTTCCGTTCTTCAAATGTCATATCGGGATTCTCCTCGGGCAAACGTGGTTTTGGTATATAAGGCACCACACCAGAATTTCTTTGGGGATTCGGAACAAAAATTTTAGGTTCCGTATTAATTTTGGGAATATTTTTAGTTGTTGTTGTAGCAACATTTTGAGTAAATGATGCTGGTTTAGGTAAGTTGGAGTTTTTACTTCCATGTTTTTTATTTCCACTTTGTTGGTTATTCCCGCCCCCACCCTTTTGTTTATCAGCAGTCCTATTAAATTTAATGGGCTTGCCAAATTCTTTATTATGAAATTTATCGCTCGATGGTAACGCTTTTTGCATCATATCTTTTTGACGATAAATACCATCCGAAGCAAAAAAGCTATCCGGAAGATTAGGACCATTAAAGTTGCTATTGAAATTATTATTAAATCCATTTGGAAAATGATTGCCACCATTAAAATTGTTATTATTAAAACCATAAGGGAAATTATTACGGTCATTAAAATTATTATTATTCATATTTCGGCCACCGTTAAAGTTATTATTAAAATGATTACTATTGTAATTCATACTGGGAAAATCATTAAAACTGTTTGAGACATTCATTAAATTAAAGCTGGGTGGTGGCATTAATGGTGGTATGCCACAATTACCATTGTTACCAAAATTGTTACCCCTAAAAAAGTTTTCTTGTGGTCCCCGGAAGTTCTGTCCTCTACTGCCCTTACTGCTATTTCTACTCTCCTTAGAGTTTTTCTTTGTTTTTATATCATTTTTTGATGTCTCTGATTTGTTATCCACATTATTTTGACTGGCTTTTAAACTTTTCCAATCTTTGAAAGAAAGTGATTTCTTCTCCGTTGCTGTATTATCTTCCTTTTTAATTTCATTCTGTCTGCCGGATTCTTCAGTTTTTATTGCAGTTTCAGCATCTGCTTTAGTATCATTGGACATTTTAACAAAAGCTTCTGAGATTCTTTTGTAAATTAAATTTATTTCACTTGATTTTGTGTCTTTTTTTATTAAAACCCCAAAAACAGTTTTAAAAAACCTTTTCGTTATCATAAATATAAAACATTACCAACTTCTCAACGAGAGATACAAGTTGATGCAAAATATTTGGCGGCGGCTAAGCATGTCAATATATTTAATAAATTATTAAGCTGCCTACACACTAGGGAACATACTTAAAAAAAGAGAGCATTTTTTGTGAATGTGTGAGTGCGTTTGTGTGTGTGTGAGTGTTGAGAGCGTGCATTTCGTGTTTACAAAATTTTTTGATATTTTTTGTTCCCTCAACCATGTTCCCTAGTGTGTAGGCAGCTTTAAAGCCTATATGACACTTGCTAGTTTCAGTATTAATAATCTAAAATAGAATAGAGCACGAATTTCCTTATGTGAGAAATAATGTGTGTGAAGAGAACAACTATATCGAAAAACTATCAAACTGTCAAATTGATGTTGGTAATGCAGTACCCTGCATATGATTTGCATTGATGGGAGTAAAAAACTAGAATCTAGAAACTAGCAAGTGTCATATAGGCTTTACTAATTTTAAAATGATTGTTTACAGTTTGCTTATAGCGCTAAAAAGATTTTCGCTGTAGAAGTTTAAAAATTTTAATTAATTA
This sequence comes from Leucophora obtusa, assembly GCA_949987735.1. Classification (NCBI taxonomy): domain Eukaryota; kingdom Metazoa; phylum Arthropoda; class Insecta; order Diptera; family Anthomyiidae; genus Leucophora; species Leucophora obtusa. The sequence goes on along the minus strand of OX465298.1, from coordinate 186,122,727 downwards.
GTTTAATTATTCTAATTTACACACCTTGCATATTAAATCGTTTTCACGAAATTCAAGAATAAAGTTTGATAGCACTGCCTACTGGCACTTTCACTCAAGCCCAATCCAGATACAGTGACAGTGGCAGTATTGTCGAATTTTGTTCTTGAATTTCGCGATAACTGTTCAATATTTTTTAGAATTTCTTGTTGAATTTCGTTTGAATTCAGCTCTTGTTTATTTAGGAAATTTTCTAATTTCTCGGCAGTGACAAATAAAGAAAATACAAAAACCTGCTGTATCGACAAAACGTAGCACTGCGTTTTGTAGTGCCTTTATGTGGTTTAGGCTACAGTGCCAGTAGACAGTAGCAGTGCTGTCAAATTTTGTACTTGAATTTCGCGAAAACTTAAGCCCAAACCACATAGTGAAAGTGCCAGTGGACAGTGTCAGTGCTGTCAAACTTTGTTCTTGAATTTCGCGAAAACGATTTAATATTTTAAAAAATTTCTTATCGCGTTTTGTTTAAAAAACGTTTATTTAGAAACTTCTAATTTCTCTGCAGTGACAAACAGACAAGTTATAAAAACTGCTTTATCGACAAAACGTCGCACTGCGGTCGACACTGCGTTTATGTGGTTTAGGCTTTATTTTGAATTTTTTTGGGCTTTGTTTGAAGACAGCTCTTATTTATACCCCATTCGCAAGCAAGTTTTGTAGGCGATTTACCAATTAGATTTGGAAACTGATCAAAACTGTTCACATACGGTTGAAGGGGCTCGTTAACAGCTGTTTAGTTATTTTTGTAAACAAAAAATATTTGCGACCTAACCAAAAATATAAAAAAAACATATTTTCCGCTGCCGGAATAAAATATTTATTAACTTTGGATAAAATACAACTTTAATATTTATATATAAAACTTTTCGAACAGGGATGAGTAGTTTAAAGATGAAACTTTTGATTTTTTGCATGGATGGTAACCGAAACGAATGCGGTTATCGTTAGGGTAACGATATTTTAGGTTATTTCGGTAACGGTATTTTAAGGGTAACGCTATTTCATTTATTTCGGTATCGTTATTTTAGGGATAACGGTATTTGAGTTATTTCGGTAACGGTATTTTAAAGATAACGACATTTGGGTTATTTCGGTAACGGTATTTCAGTTATATCGGTAACGGTATTTTAAGGGTAATGGTAGTCAGTTATTTCGATGCATCCCGTAATTTTTTTTTTACAAAAAACACGAGATTAAAAACAAAACCAATTTATCAACTTAATGTACAAAAAATACTCAATAACCACGTGAAATTACCAAAAGCGGAAAATTAAAAATAACGGTAACGGTATTTTAGGGATAACAATATTTCATTTCTTTCGGTAACGGTATTTTAAGGGTATTGATATTTCATTTATTTCGGTATCGGTATTTTAGGGATAACGGTATTTCAGTTATTTCGGTAACGGTATTTTAAGGATAACGGTATTCCGGGTATTTCGGTAACGGTTTTTTAGGGGTAACGGTAGTCAGTTGAAAGGGTTTTGAATCGATAACGGTATTTTATCGGTTTTGCCTGCCAACCCTGATTTTTTGGTCGGAGGAAGACCGCAGCTATTGAAGATCTGTTTTGTATACAATTTGTTGCCCGAAAGGATAATTTCCTTTAAAAGCACAATTTATTTTGTTTTTGTTGATTTTTATTTCTTATGTTATAGAGTTATAAAAGTATTAAGTATTTGGGTACTGAGTATTCAATACCGTGTTCTTTTGTCCGAGTACTCATTGCCCAAACGAAACTCCTTAACTTAGCGTCTTGACGAGACATTGATTTGTTTGCCCAAAAACTAATCATCAGCAGAATAACGGGAAAAAATTTGTCCATTTGTTTTGGGTGGAGAATACGTAATGGCAGACAATTCATTATTTTTTGTTTTTTGTTGGAGTAGGTCACAAACGCAACTATTTATTTTCATGTTTTCAATGTGTTTTTCACTAATTTTTTTCCAATAATAAAAAGTAAATTGCATTAAATTCAATAATAATACAAATTATTTACTTTTTCTTAACATTTTATTTATTTTTAGTAATGCCACTAAGTAAAAATTAGATCTGGTATCGTGGTTGTTGTTGCACATAGTTGTGAGAACAATTGTGCTGACAACAGCTGTGTTTGTGCGGCAAGCTATTAACGTTGGCTTATGTCATTCACATACAAATTTGAGAGTTAACTCTAAACGTTAGCTAATGTCAAATTTATATGGAAATCACATAAGCCAACATTGATAGCTTGCCGCACAAACACAGCTAACGTTGTCTGAACAAGAACAAAACATGAATAAGAGTGGCCCACAAGAGACAAATTCATGGGCGAACAAGAAATTGTTCGTTGGTTGAACAAATCGATTCGTGTAGACCACAAGTAAAGCCTATATGACACTTGCTAGTTTCTAGATTATAGTTTTTTGCACCATCAATGCAAATCATATGAAGGGTACTGCATTACCAACATCAATTTGACAGTTTGATAATTTTTCGATATAGTTCTTCCCTTCACACACATTATTTCTCACATAAGCAAATTCGTGTTCTCTTCTATTTTGGATTATTAATACTGAAACTAGCAAGTGTCATATACACTCAGGGAATTATGTAGGTAAAATCAACTGCAAATGACGGTTAAAATAACTGCATTTGCACTTAAAAAGGTGTAGACTACATTTGCAGTTAAATTAACTGCAATATGAAGTAATTTTTAACTGTTAAAAATCAACTGACAAATGTAGTAAAAACAACTACAAATGCAATTGAAACCACATACATGCAAATTATTGTAAAAATGTACAAACAACTTGCAAATGTAGTTAAAAAAACATAAATAAAATTTTTTTTTTTTAATTATTAATTTAATAAAAAAACAAATTTATGTAAACACTATTAACTTAATTTTATTCTATAAAAAATTTAAAATTGACAAATCAAAATTTACACTTAATGTCACTTTTTTTTCACTATTAAGATATTGTTGTACATGTCCGTCTGTGAGGGATGAAATATGCTGTTGTTTGGCTTCCTTTTTTTCTCCAGGTAGAAAGGAATGAGAATATAAAAGAACTGAAAGAAAATAAATACAATATTTTTTTAACATTCCCCGTAAATTAATTTATATTATAAAACTTACCTTATTATTTTAGTAATTTGCATGTATGTGGTTTCAATTGCATTTGTAGTTGTTTTTACTACATTTGTCAGTTGATTTTTAACAGTTAAAAATTACTTCATATTGCAGTTAATTTAACTGCAAATGTAGTCTACACCTTTTTAAGTGCAAATGCAGTTATTTTAACCGTCATTTGCAGTTGATTTTACCTACATAATTCCCTGAGTGTATATAACATTTTCCGTATTACGCGTGCTCACTCTTTGGCGTTGTTTTATGACTAAGACAAGAGAAAACATGTTATACTCATATTCTTTCACTAGAAATTTCTAAACAAGTGATTCATACACATACTTCTGTTTGCTTCGTGTGTGTGCATACAGACTTGAAAATTTAAGTATTTGTAAATAAAATTCAAAATAACTGCATAAAATAAATGTTACTACAATGTAGTAATTTTTGTAGTTTGTTTAAAAAAATAACTGTCAAAAACATTGAAAAATTTTGTTCTAAGTAAATTAACTACAATTGTAGTTAAAATAACTACAACCGCATTACTACACAAATAACTGTCATGTAGTAACTGCAGAACTTTTCTGAGTGTAGGCTTAAGTACAATCAAAGTTGTATTTTTTCAAATATATGCGTAATTTTGCCATGAAAATACATCTATATGTAAATACAACTCGTTTAGAAAAGAAATATGATAAACGGAGTTTAGAGTAGTATCGAGTACTCAGCTAAACAAGAATTGAGTACTCAAAAAGCACTTCTCAAACCCTGACTTTTAGGAGATAATTGACGGGGTTTATAAATTATCTTGTCAAAGAAGTGATTATTGATAGAAAATTTGTATGGAGAATCACGGGATAACTGAAACCTCGTTCATGTGAATGGGGTATTATTTAGAAAATTTTCTAATTGCATGGCAGTGACAAATAAAGAAAATACAAAAACCTACTTTACCGACAAAGCGTCGCACTGCGGTAAAACACTGCTGACACTGCGATGGTATCCCAATTTTGCCAGAAATCAATAAGATTTTAAAGTCTGTTATGATAAAAATGAGTTTTTGTTTAAATTAGATTAAAATTGCTGCATCCGAGATGCAGCAATTTTTGGGGTTTTATTAGGCACTTCAACTTACAAAATGGGAATGTGAGCTTTTCTGGGAACACTAAAGGCTGACTTACCCAACCGTAAACGTATCTGTAACGAATCAGCTGTTTCGATACCACAAGAAGAAATGTATACGAATGGTTACTAACACGTAAATGTAAACGAACTTGCCGGATCATTCTGTTGAAATCAGAATTTTCTATCCGGCATCGAAACAGCTGACTAATTTTAGTCGGAAAAAATATGAAATAAATAAAGAAAAATGATTCAAACAACAAATAAGGAATAAAAATTAACAAATAAATAGAAAAATTTAGAATAAAATATAAAACCACATGAAATAGATGCTAAATAGTAATGTCGTTTACGATAATCTATAAGTGTACTTTTTAGCTACGGCACGGTACAGTTACATCACATATACGTAGAGTTGTGAAATTTCGATACTTTTTGAGTACTCAATACTACTCAATACTTTTCAGTTCAGTACTCGATACTACTCAATACTTATAACGGTTTTTTTGAATTTAAAAATAAAAATGTTATTAATTCGTATTTAATAGGAAAAATAATAACAATTCACATACACGTGTTAAATAATTATTTTTACTAACATGTTAATTAATTTAAAACAATTTAAATAAATTAATTAAATAATTTTTCCCAAAAATTCCTTACAAATTTCTTTGCTTCACAAATAGAGTTGTATTTTCAGAGTTGTATTTTTAGAGTAATATTTTTAGAGTTGAATTTTCATACGAAAAATATACATTTCTACCGAAAATTGCATCTTTAAAAGTATTGAGTAGTACTGTTTTAGTATTGAGTACTCAAAAAAACAGTCAGTATTGAGTACTCAGTACCGGAATACTCAATACTTTTACAACTCTACATATACGTTTACGGTAGAGTTGTGAAATTTCGGTATTTTTTGAGTACTCAATACTACTCAATACTTTTCAATTGAGTACTCGATACTACTCAATACTTTTAACGGGTTTTTAAATTTAAAAATAAAAATGTTATGAATTCGTATTTATTAGGAAAAATTATCACAATTCACATACACGTGTTAAATAACTATTGTTATTTACATTTTAATTAATTTAAAACATTTTAAATAAATTAAATAAATAATTTTTCCCAAAAATTCGTTACAAATTTCTTTGCTTCACAAATAGAGTTGTATTTTCAGAGCTGTATTTTTAGAGTACTATTTTTAGATTTGTATTTTTATACGAAAAATACACATTTCTACGGAAAATTGCATCTTTAAAAGTATTGAGTAGTACCGTTTTAGTATTGAGTACTCAAAAAAACAGTCAGTATTGAGTACTCAGTACCGGAATACTCAATACTTTTACAACTCTAGTTTACGGTCCCATAATCCGCCCTTAACTAATTACAGTCTGACGAATTGGTACCGAATAAATCCCTCACACAGAGTTGATTAAAACAAATCAAAATAGAACGCCGTCAAAGAAAAACAAAACAAACGGCTTTGGTGTGTCTGCGTCGATTAGATTTTCTTCATATAAGTAAAAAATATAATTTTGCTAAAATTCTGGTAAGATTTATTCCCAAAATCATTTAAACTCTTTAAAAACAAAGGAAAAGTGTTTATAAATCTGCAATAAAAGAAATTCAATGCAATTTTGCAAAAATTCTAAGCGAAAAAGTGTAAAATAATCTGATTGGATGTGTGCGTTTGTGAAAATTTTTTTGGGATAATGGCTGTGCTGCTGGCAGAGCAGCTGACAAACTCATTGTATTGTGTTGTTGCTATTCTCGACAAATGATTCAATTTTTGGGAGGGCGGCAAGTGGAGGGCGAGGCAAATACAATATTTCTGCTTGATGTTTGATGGGGTTTGCTAAAGGCTAAAGCGCGCATTGTAATAATTAGAAAAAGGAAAACAAAAAAGAAGACGCCCCAATTCGAATGTCTCAGTTTTTAGAAATGTTTTGAATGAATTTTCTAATTGGAAAAAACTAGACTTGTGTCGTTCGTGAACGAACTAGTTCAATTGAACTAGTCAATTTATTGAAAGACCTAGTTCACTTCTAATCGCTCTTGTTCAATATTTCATTTTATTACCTTTGGCCGCGGATAATTCTATTTGTTTTTATTAATTAAAAATATTTTCGGAACAATTTGAGTTTAGGGGCACAGCTCCGATTTTTTTCTCCAGATAGTACTTTCTGGGCTTTTTTTTATTAATTCTTCAATTACATAACCGAGCCCTTAGGGCCTTATATGGTTAATTAAAGCTACTAACTAAATAACAAACTTCTATATAAAATTAAAGTTAATTATTACAATATATAATAAATCGCAATATAGGTAAAAAATTCATAAGTACATATGTATATGAGATCGCATAAAATAAAGCATTACAAATTTGACAAGATTTTAAAAAAGGAACCAAAATACAATCATAGTGAATGCCAAGAATCAATTTCCATAAGAATCTTTAATATCACAAAGATAAATACATATTATTTCAACATTCTTTCCTTTCGCCTTTCGCACTTTCAAAAACATACATTTTACAAACCCTCAACAAATGCAGTTTCGCAATTCTACTAATTTGGACTTGAATTGAAGCAATGTATAATTAAACATTCTCAATTCTCTTGGCAAAGCATTCCATATTCTTGACACGAATCTGAAATGATTTCACAAAAATATTTAAATGCACTATTTGCCGGTATCTTCGCTATTTATTATCGGATTTGGGCAATATGAGCACCATTAGAAAGGTAAATGAAATGGCTTTAATATGCCGTACTTTTAATATTTATTAACCCATTACGAACCGGTTCCGTTTTTTTTAATTTTTAGAAAATCTTTTGAATATCAAAAATGTGCTTTTATAATGGTATGATTTGTTTACAAAAAATTGTATGTAAGATTACAAGGTTAATTTGAAGTACAACTTTTGCTTTTAACCTTATACGGCAAAGTTGTTAGGGGTTAAAGTTAATTTTTTTGTTTAATAAAAATTGAAAGAAAAAATTAGTTAAATAGGAAAATAATTTTGTTTTTTTCTTTTATTATAAAAGTAATAGTTTTATTTTCCTTAATTTTTTTTACCGCTGTTTTCGCATTTTCTGTTAAAATTTACCCAATGATATGTCTGAAGATGAAACAATTATAGACACTTTATTTTTAGGTTTTAAACTTTAATTAGGTTTTAGAAATATCATTCACTAGGACCAAAAATAAGACCGATTAGTTAACCCATTGAGATGATTGGTGAGACTTTAGAATTTCTTAAACACATAGGAAAAGTTGGTGAAACATTATACAAAGCTGATATAATTCCCATAAAACCAAAGAAAATTGAAAGCATAAACTTAGTCAAAGTCTGTAATGGAAATTCAGAATTCGAACGTTTTCAAGAGGGATAAAAGAGGAAAACAATTTGTTTGAATGAAGAGGGGAAGAGTAACAAAAATAAAAAGAAGTATCAAAAGTATTGGAAGAAAAATATAAGAAATATAGAGATTTCGAATGAAATTAAGCAAGAGAAGCGAATATTTTTTAACAGGGAAAGTTTACTATTTCATTAATTTATATTAACTTATAAAACAAGGGAAAGTGTTGAAGTTGTGTTTAATAAGTTAATACTTGTTCTTATATCTAAATATTTATTAATCAAGTTGTTTAAGAATTTAACATTGTAATGTTTATTTCTAATATTGTAACTTCAATAAAACCCAGGAAAATTTTTTACAATCGGTAGCCAACCACACCCATTCTACAACTAGTTCCACTGCAACCGATTCCATGGAACTGGTTCCGGAACCAGTTCCTGGGATCCTATATGGAAGGTGTGGGTGACGTAGAATCAGTTCCAGAACTAGTTCCAGAACTGATTCTAGAGCAACCGGTTCCACTTTGGAGCATAGAAGGGGTTGCTTTTGGGACAATTTCAAACAAAAAGAATCGGTGTTAGAATCGACAGTAGAAGGGGTTGTGAATGAAAAGTAGCTATTGTACAACCGATTCTTTGGAACAGAAAATTTTCCTGGGAAATAATAAACTCAATAAAAATAAGACCGATTAGTTAACCCATTGAGAAAAAAGAAACTTTTCGATAGGCTTTTTCATGATGAGACTTTAGAATTTCGCAAAAAAATAGCCATATTTGGGAAGAAAAAAAATCGCGCGATTTTTTTTCTTTCCAAATATGGGTTAACTAATCGGTCTTATTTGTGGTCCTAGTGAAAGATATTTCTATAACTCTATATTTAACATGAATTTTTTTGAGTTAATATAAAAAAAAACTAAAACTTTGACTCCCAATAACTTTGTTATTTGATGGGTTAAGATATCTTGAATGACACCTTTCATTCATTCTCGACAATAAATTGATAAGTACAAATTGTATTGTTATATAGTCAATCTTATAAAATAAAACCCTTTTTTGTTAAAAGGAACCTTCTAAAAATTAAAAAAAATTTTAACTGGGCCGCAATGGGTTAATTGTTATAATTTTTAATGCCATATGAAAGATATTTAAGATACCTTTCTAATGGTATGCGTACTGTCCAAATCCGACCACAAATAACAAAGTTATAAGCAAGTCCAACTTCGAACTTTGAACTGAAATAACTCCCGAGGTAGGTCCGACCGACAAAAAAAAAAGTTCCTTGTGGAATCCCAATAAAAAGTTTTACCTGTGGTGAAAATTTTGACCTGATCGGAGCTGTGCCACTAAACTCAACTTTAACCATATTTTCTACACTAAACATTTTGCTTTTAATTCTTAATTGTCTGATATTTTATATCTTTGTTAAAAAAAAGAAGAGCTAAATGAATTCGCTACCCATTCAAAATTGCCAAACGAACGATTGGAAAAATTGCTTTGTGAAAGATTGAACTAAATTGTCAACGATCTATTGAACTAGAAGAGCGAACTAGTTCTTTACAAAGAATTTAACTAGAAAGAGCAGTCGCCAAAAAGAACTAGAATGCCCAAGTATAGAAACAACTTAAATATTCCCAGCAAGCATGACAATACGAAGAAGATTCCCCGATCATATTGCCAGGAAGAAAACATTTATTGCCGGCAATATCAATTTCGTATTGCGGAAGATTCTTCCGTCGGGAATAACTGTTACCCGAAAGCAATACTTTCAGGCAACACGAAAGCAATACCCCAGAAAGATAAATCGGCGATATCGCTAAGTTATCATCTGAAAGATAAAAAGGTGATATCGCCAAATAAACTCCCCGGTACAATATAAAGGTTTTAATTTTTAAATATTAAATTTAAGACTGAAAAAGAAGTTCTGCATACATAATCCACTGACCAACACATTAATTATCTTGATTTCAACGTAGCCGATTTTTTCCTCGCATTAGATCTTGATTTTTTCAAGGAATTTCTTTCCTATGTGTTTGTTGATTGTTTTTATACAAATTTTATATTAATTTTTTCCAAAATGACAAAGAACAAACAAATTTTCTTTATCTTCCGGATGATAAGAAGGTAATATTGCCGCAATATCATCATAAAAACCTATGACAAAAAATTCAATTTTTGAATTATTTTTTTCCAAATATCACCAAATTATCTTCCAAATAATAAAAGGAAGACAATTTTAAAATACTACTTGATTATTTTCATTCAAATGAAAAATAGAAGATATCGCTTTAATATCTTCTTGGAAGATATCTTCCAAATGCTTGCAGGGTTGGTAGCATTCGGCAGAGAAACCTTAAACTGATACCGGTGACTTGTAACGCTTTGTGATTACTTACTCTGCCGAACGATGTTTTTTTGTTTTGTTTTTAATAAAAACTTTTTCTATAGTTTCCTTTTATTTTTTAAAATTTTTGTTTTCGAATTATATTTGTATGTTTTTATTTGTCATTCTTACAAAACAATTTTTATTGTAAATGAACAACAACAAATGTATCACTATTTGATTAAAAGTAGCAAACATTTTTTACGCTACCAAAATGTGACAGCGCTACCTGAGCGCTTAGACTGAGCGAATAGTGATCAGCCGTTCAGCAGATAGTTGTACAACTGTTGTAGAACTATTGTCTATTATGTTGTATCTGCCGAAAGCACCCATTGTGTTATCATTCTATAGACAATTTGTCTAAAGTCGTCGGAGTTTCAAAGAATGCATTTATTGACAAGTGTTTACCGACTAGGGATGCCAATCCCGAAATTCCGGGATTCAATAAAAATGATTCTTACCAGGGATGGAAACATGGTACAACTGTACTTTTTTTTTTGTACATTTTGACCTCCGTTAGTACCGTGCTACTATCGCGATCCATTTGGTAAAATTCCCAAAATTTCCAAATTTAAAATTATTGTATTAAATAAACTTGTTGTAATTTAAATCAGTCAACAAATATTCGTAATGCAGACGTGGACTGAAATCATTTTAACAAAAACTTGTAACTGACAACTTTTCGGGCCAATGTGCAATACAATGCAAGATGGGCAGGTACTGTTAAGCGCTTTCTCACTGGCTGAGATTTGAAGAAGTTAAATTGCAACTAACGGGTTTATTTTTTTTTATATTTTTTATATTATGCATATTTATTGAAACAATTTTTAATATTTATTAAAATTTAGTAATGAAACTTAACTTATCAAATTTATTCAAATGTCGGCCAGAGCCAGTTAACAGAGAAAGAGACGTATGAGATTCTATGCTCATTGATTATACTACATTTATACCTGAGCAAAAACTACATTGTTTTTGGCTCTTGTAGTTTTTAACTTGTCCAAACGCATACAAAAAAATAAGCAAAAACTAGTTTTGTACAAAAACTTGGTAGTTTTTGCTGAAGTATAAATGTATTATTTTCCCGTAATCAGCTAATCAATACGCGTCGATTGAGTGATGCTACTACATAAAATTCGAGAATTTAACCCGCCTCTTGTATATTTTTTGAAAATTGAAAAAAAAAATATTACATTGTTTCCTTAGGACGGGTAACTTATCTAAAAAATAGCCAGAACAAAACGTTAACAACATATATTTTCATATAAATTTGATACTCATAACTATTGCTTATTGTAATATAAGTTAGCAGGTCTTTGTATCTTACAGAATAGTATTTCCTGCAAGGTTGACCTCGATCGCACGTACTTTTTATTTCAAAAAAATTGGTTAGGGTTAAAAAGTACAATTTCTTTATGTGGTTGATTCAATTTCAATTTCAAAAAAATTTTATTGAGACTTATAGATTAAGATCACAAAGGCGCTGAGAATAGTTAACTAGAGAGTATATTACTTAAAACTATATTGTATTGTTCTAATAAACATTAATGACATTATATGATTAATAACGCTACATGCTTATTTAATAAATGTATAAAAGAGTTTTTCATCAAACGATAAACATTAAAATTATATTGCTCAAAAATATAAAAAAAAGTTTACTAAGACTATTGATTTGTCAAGAATTGAGATCCTACGAAATACTTAAGACTAAATAAACTAAGACTAAACAACATATATACATGTAAAATTCAGCCCCTATTGGAGCCCACAATTGCATGAGAGTAAAACCCAGGTAGACGGTATTCATCCGAATTAAGTGATAAATCAATATCCTCCTGTGAGATCCCAACGGGGGACATGTATAGACTGTTAGACCAACTAAATTGAGATTGAGAGCTAAAAACGTTCCTCATTAAAGAGTTTTCATGGTTCTCAAGGCGATTGATGAACTTCCCAAGAAAATTTTCTGTTCCAAAGAATCGGTTGTAGAATAGCTACTTTTCATTCACAACCCCTTCTACTGTCGATTCTAACACCGATTCTTTTTGTTTGAAATTGTCCCAAAAGCAACCCCTTCTATAGCTCCAAAGTGGAACCGGTTGCTTTAGAATCAGTTCTGGAACTTGTTCTGGAACTGATTCTACGTCACCCACACCTTCCATATAGGATCCCAGGAACTGGTTCCGGAACCAGTTCCTTGGAATCGGTTGCAGTGGAACCAGTTGTAAAACGGGTGTGGTTAGCTACCGATTGTAAAAAATTTTCCTGGGTTATTCAGTAATACTAATGCATACAAGGAAAGTGGTTGTACTTCAGCTTTTCTGTATATAACTGAGTTAGAAAATCTCTTGGTAAAATTCTCGAAGTTCGCGTTTACACAGAGTCTTAAACAGTTCCTTTCGCGAATCTCTAACTCCTTCATGACCGTAGGCGAAATCGTAAACCATGTGGGAAATCCATAAAGCAACGCCGAACGTATACAAACTTTATACTCGTAAATAAGCAACTTGGCCCTTTGACCCAAGTGTCTGTTCACAAGAAGCCTCGAAAACATGCCCATGATGCGCACACCCTTTTTTTTTGTTTTAGCAATTCTTCCATGTTCATTAAATTTGAAAAGCTTGTTCATTGTAACCCCCAGATATTTTATCCGATCCTTAAAGGGAATATCCAAGCCATGCAAAGAGATATTCAACGTTCTACTTTGCCTGACGACATTACGGGGACCTTTTCCCGACGCATTGCGAAAACAAATAGCTTCCGATTTTTGGGTATTAATTTTAATACCCCATTCTCTATAAAAATTATCAATTAATAAAAGGTGGTTCTGAACCCTTTCCAAAGCGATTCGTGTGGATCGCTATCATGCGCAAAAATTAATGAATCGTCCGCATAAAGTATACTTTTCGAAAAATTGTAGATATGGGAAAAATCGTAAACAAGAATGCTATATAATAAAGGTGCCAAAATTGAACCTTGTGGCACGCCGCAAAAAATATCACCGGGATTCGATCCAACACCATTGATATCAACACAAAATTGTCGGGGGTCAAGGGAAATTATTTCCAAATGCCAACCTCACCCACAGTCCACCTTGGACATGGTGTCCCCTGTTAACGCTGACGAGGCTCTGACGACCGAGTATGGGCGGTATAACCCGGTTCCCACGGCAATCGGACAATGTGCCGGAACGATTCGGATGTTTTCGAATCTTCGAATTTATCCGAGCAATGATTGCCACTCCGGCTTTAAATGAGAATTATTAACTACAAATTCTCATTTTAAAGCCGTTACAACAACAACAACAACAACAACAACAACACAAAATTGTCTGTCATTAAAATAACTCTTAAACATCTTTATAATAAAAGGATCGCATCTCAGGTTTATAAGTTTAAAAATTATGCCATAGTGATATGCTCGATCGAACGCTTTTTCAATGTCGAGCGATACTGCGATAGTACATTTTTTACTCCTTAAATTGTAAATAACATCATTATGAAAATGAACTAATGCATCATCAGACGAATGTCCACGTTTAAACCCAAATTGGTAAATAGGAATTGAATTGTAAACCTGAGAATCCTCAATCTTCATTTTAATAACTCTTTCAAAAATTTTACCCATGTTAGATAACATTGATATCGGGCGAGAGTTGTTAATATGATAATCATTAGACTTTTTTTAAAATAGGATAAATCTTTGCCATTTTCCAGGCCTTAGGGAAATACCCATTATTAAGGCAATTGTTAAATATTATGACCAAAATTTCAAACACCGATAATGGTAATTTTTTAATTATAAAATTAGATAAACCATATACACCTGACGATTTTTTTGCACTTAAAGAGTTTATTATACCATTAACTTCCAAGATACTTGTGAGGATCCTACAATCCGTAGGGTGTGCGGGGGCAATTAACTAAATATGAATATACAGTATTTGGAACCTCCTCTATATTGGCTCTATCAGGAGTGAGTATTATAAATATTCGAAAAATGACGTTTTCATTTACAATTAGTTTTTCAAAATCCCTTGATTTTCCATTACCGGTAATTTTGAACACTTCCTTAAAAGCTCTAGGGCCAGGTCTTATGGCCTCTATTCGTTTATTAAACACCCCCGCTTGATGTATTTCAACCTGTTCCTTAATTATAGTTTTGATGAGTTGAATTTGACCACTTAAACGCCGGTACTCATCCGAACATCTGTTCCCATTCCTATGAAAGATTTTTTTTCAGTTCCTTTTGCCAGGCATATTTTATTTTAAATAGCTTCCTTATGTTATCCGGGACTAGAAATTTTCTGTTCCTTAATTCTATTCTCCTAGAATGTCTATTCACCTCACAGTTTATACAATCGTTAAATTCCGTAATAATTAAATCGATTTCATCATTACCCAAATTCCTATCAGTAGATACATTTAAACGTAGAGAATTGTAGTGAACATCATTACGAAGCTCCTCCCAATTAGTATCCCGAAAAGATCTAATGAATTTTGGAGGGGAAAGAACATGATCGAAATCCGAAAATTTAAACATCAATTTCAAAGGGTAATGCTCCGAAAAAGTAGGTAAGCTATTAATTTGAAAATTCCCATTAACTGAATCAAATAATCTAGAACTGATGATAAAATGGTCCAAAAAGGAGGCCCCACCTGGAAAGGATGGAGATACATCACAGATTCTCCTAAATTCCGAACCAGAGATGTTCAACCACTCAAATAAATTTTACCCATTCAAGTTATCCATAGAATCGCCCCAAGAAACATTCCTGGAATTAAAGTCTCCACCAATGAATACACCTTCGAACGACATCGAAAAATTCCTAATAATATCCAAGCTGGAACTGAAATCATGGCGAGGAAAATTAGTTGAAAACGACAACTTTATCTCAATGAAACAGTTTGGAAATTTTACGTTACTAACATTAATTGAGGAAAATTCAATGTCCTTTCTGATTAGAATTGCAGTACCTTGACTAGAGAAATCTCTTATAATATTATAGTTTTCAAAAATAAGTTTAGAATTTTTACGAAAACGAGTTTCCTGTAGGAAACAAATGTCAATTTTATAATAGTTAAGTATTTTTACCAATTCGATACGTCTACTTATTTCGACTAACGATCTTGCATTAAAAGTAATAAAATTTAAATTATTTCGGGCCATAATTTAAGAGAACTTCATTCATTAAAATACTATATTCCTTTCTTGCTACCTCTAGAGGCAAAGCAGAATACGAACCCAGAAATTTTTAAATTCTTGATTCTAAAGTTTGAATTTGTGATTTTCTAAAATATTCGCCAAGTTTAATAAATTCCTCTATAATAGGAGGCAGTGTTCGTGAATTTTGGGGTTGGTGATTATGATCAGTATGAAAGAGACTAGCGAAAGAAGTTCTTTCATTAACCCTTTTAGTGTTAACTATAGCATTCTTTACATTTTCCTTGATTTCCTCCCTTCTAGTTCTGGCCTTGGCGAGTAAATCCTTTTTCATCTTTATATATGATTTATACGCCGAACACCCTTTATAATTAGCGGCATGCCCACTTTCATTACAATTTACACAACTTGGACTAGATTCCCCCTTTTCGATACTACAAACGCCAGGTTTATGGTTCAAATTACATTTTACACACCTGAAGTTAGAATTACAATTTCGGGCTGAATGACCCCACAATTGGCACCTATAACATTGAATATCTCTCTTCTTTGATCTAGGAGACTCCCACTTGATAGACTGATTTAATATAAATTGTAATTTACTTACGTCATTTAAAGTCATTCCCTGAGCCAGAGTAACAATAAACAAACCTGTGTCAAAATCGTTTTTTGCAGAATACTGCGTAACTAGCTTGCCAACTTTCTCAATTACATTAGGTAGTGCCACATCAAGGGCCGCTTTAATTTCCGAGACCTCTGTCAAATGATATAAGCCCTTTAAAATAACTGAAACTCTTATAAAAACACTTTCGGACAGATCTAAAAGCGCAGTATTTTGTTCGAAATTTTTGCAAAAAAAGTTATTAACGTCCATAAAAAACAGAAATGTTTGATTACAAAATTGCGGTAGAAGTTTTTTGACATTAATTTAATAGACAGGACGATTTGAAAATGACGAAAAAAATAACTTTGGACTCATGAAGATTGTAGTCTATATGTTAAACAATTTGTGACTTTTAAAATTTTTATTACAATTTTACGGTTTTAAATCGCAAAATGTCTTATCACGGGGGAGAACATCAAAAAAAAAAGAAAAACTCCTTTTATTTATTGAGGAAATGGAAAACATGAGTTTATATGCATTTTAGGACAAATTTTTAGATCTTTCCTACTAAACTTTTTGTCAAAAAATTATGACTTTTTTAAGATAGAGAGAAAATTTATAAATCTGCAAAAAAAAACAGTCTCTTGAATGAATTTCAACATTTTAGTTTAGAAAAAATAAATTTTTTCGATAATAGTCCACTACCGTCATAGCAGCGACAAAGTCAATAAACCCTACCTAAAGGAGGGAATAAAACATTAAAGGTTATATGTATAATCACTTTGAAAAATTTTAAGTGACTTATAAAATAAATTTTCCGTACCAAATTCGTTTTATAAGTGCCCAGTCAGAAAAATACGAACGGCGAGGTGTTGGTAAAGCGTCGGCGAGGGTAGTACTAGTGTTGGCAAAACATCCGATTTCCAAGTCATACAACACTGGTATGACTAAGGGTGTTGGCAAAGCGTTGACATTTTAATAATTCAATGCCTTCCTAGTACTTTAAATACAATAAAATCGGTGATTTTTTATACTCCTTTGCCAGCTCATTCCAACAATGATATTTTTTTTATTTGAAATTAATTTTATTATAAAAAAAACTCATAAAAAAGTTTAATACAAAGAAAAAGAAAACGTAAAAAATAAAAAAGTACTGGGAACATGCCAAATGTGTTGTATAGTCAACGTTTTGTCAACACCCGCGAATAACGTCAATTGACCGTCCTCCGTTGTTATCATTACGACACCCTCACAGTACCGTAAGAGCAGAAAATACGGTGTTGCGCCAGTACCTTATTTTTTGTACCGTTGGCAATTTCTGACTGGGTGTGTTATAAGGTTTTCAAATTATTATGCATAGGCACTTAATATTTTGCATAATTATTGAACAAATGAAGAAAGTTTATTATAAATTTTCACCTTATAAATATTCGAAAATGTCGAATTATTATACACAAAAAACCGGTTTCTCGAATAATTCGAAAACCGCGCTTTTTCAAAACTGGTTTAAAAAACCCGGAAATATAGAAAAACCCGGTTTCTCGAATAATTCGGAAACCGGTTTCGGATACCGGTTTGATCTTTCCTGCTAAACTTATTGTCAAAAATTATGCCTTTTTTAAGATAGAGAAAAAATCAAGGACCGGAAACTTTATTTTTTGGTTTTTATCAAATATAATTATCGTAAAAGTATGAAAATAAAAATTCAAACGTACAAAAAAAAAAGAAAGTAATATTTAATTAAAACTACTCCTCATGATGAAAATAAAAAAATAAAAATGGTTTCAACAATTTGAAAAAAAATATATGTATATAGAAATATATTTTTTTAAAATTTTCTTTTGCTGTAAATTTTGTTTAATCGTAGCATTTAAAAAATAAGGCTTTGATATTTGGCCGTTTTAAAAATCTTTTTTCCGCGACATTTATTCGCGATTTGTTTTTTGCAACTAGCCTTTGTTCTATGAATTGCGTATTATAATCTCTAGATTTTATATTTAACAAAACCGCACCTAAAAAACCGCGAAATTTTGGCGGAACACGAAAAAAGACTTTATGGTACAAAAATTGTATTCAAAAACCTAATCAGCGATTGTCATTCTGCAAACAAATATGCTGATGTAAGAATTTTCCTTTTTGCAAATTTTTTTTCCGCGACTTTTTTCGCGATTTCTTTGCACTTAGCCACCAAAGTTTGTTCCATGAAATGGGTATTATAGTCTCTAGATTTCATATTTAACA
Organism: Leucophora obtusa; assembly: GCA_949987735.1. Taxonomy (NCBI): domain Eukaryota; kingdom Metazoa; phylum Arthropoda; class Insecta; order Diptera; family Anthomyiidae; genus Leucophora; species Leucophora obtusa. Next base: position 186,104,699 of record OX465298.1, on the reverse strand, counting down.
AAACCGCACATAAAAAAACGCGAAATTTTGGCGGAACGCGAAAAAACACTTTGTGATAAAAAAATTGTATTAAAAAACCTTATCAGCGATTTTCATTCTGCAAACAAATATACTGAATTAAGAATTTTATTTTTTGCAAATATTTTCCCGCGACTTTTTTCGCAATTTTTTTGTACTTAGCCACCAAACTTTTTTGTATGAAATGAGTATTATAGTCTCTAGATTACATATTTAACAAAACCGCACCTAAAAAATTGCAAACTATTGGCGGAAAGCGAAAAAAGACTATGGTAACAAAATTTTTTTCGCGACTTTTTTTCGCGATTTTTTTTGCAATTGGCCACCAAATTTTGTTGTATGAAATCAAAACCGCAACTAAAAAATTGCAAAATATTTGCGGAACGCGAAAAAAGACTTTATGGTTAAAAATTATATTGAAAAACCTCATCAGCGGTATTCATTCTGATGTAAGAATTTTACTTTTTGCAAAATTTAGTTTTTTGTTGCAAAACAAAAAAAAAAAAAAAAACAACCCCCATGTAAGAAACAAAATTTTCCAAATGTAAAATTTTTGCATGATTAATTCGTTTGTAGATTGTACTAAAGCTAAAATTTTATAAATTGAAAATAAAAAATTTTTTTTCTACGAAAAAATCTTTTCTTTTTTTTTGTACAAAAACTTTTTTTATATTTTTTCTTTTTCTTTTTTTTGTTTGGAGTTGAAAATAAAAAAATATCATTTGTATAAAAATATCATTTGTATAATTTTTTTTTCTTTTTTTTTTTTAAAGATAAATATTTTTTCAATTTTGGATGAATATAAAAAAAAATAATTAGAAATTTACTTTATTTTGAACAGAATACTTTTTTATTTCTTGATGAAAACTTAAAAATAAAGTTTTTTGTTTGTAAAATCCGGTGCCTGGAGAAAATATAGAATTCTGAAAAAAACAACCTCTTGAAAGAATTTCAACATTTTTGTTTCGAAAAAATAAATTTTAGCATTTTTTTTAAATCATTTAGCATGAAAAAATTCATTAGCATATGGCATTTTTTTTAGCATTTTTCCAAAAAATTTAAGCATATTTTTAACTCTACTATTTTCTTGAGCTTAAGGTTTGGTTTTTATTTATAAAAAGTTTTTTATTTTCGATATTTCGCTACTCCAATGTGTAGCATCTTCAGGAAATAACAATTAAATGAACAAATTATAAACAATTTTAAAGTTTGAAAAAATTTGAAAAGCATTTGTCAAATATAAATTGTATGTATACATTTATACCAGCAAACAAAGTTTTTGGTATAAAAGTATAACAAACAAAAATAACAATAATTAACAATAAAAAAATGTATAAATATAATGTGTTATAAATTAATGTAATGTGTGCTATTTCTTTTGTATTTTTTTTTTTATTATTTTTTCCTTTTACTCCTGCAAGGAGCATAGGATTTGTATATTGTATTAAATATCTATAATTCTGAGCTACATTTTCAATATCTGCCTTAAAGTTAATTCTATTTGTTGTTGGTGTATTAATTATCTGTAACATTTCTAATATATAACGACGTTTATAATTATGTTCTGTATTTAACACATTGAGCCCCACGTGCCCCACCGGTGGACATTTGTATTTTTACGAGTTGGGACAATGTGACCACCCGTGGTCATTGGTGGATTTACTTTATGGGACATCGTGACCACCCGTGGTCACACGTCGTCTTACATTTGACGACAATGTGATCACCAGTGGAAACATTCTACATACATTTACCATTGAAATTAAATTAGTTCGGTCCCAGAATGTAAACGTAATTGGCTTGGACTTTGCAATTTTGTCTGCCAATGCCTAAAACAATAGTGATTAAATTTATGTAAGAAAACTTCATTTTAGATTATATATTTTAGTAATATATATTTTATTTGGCTTTTACAGCCTTACAAAAAAAGAGATTTTCTCAAAAAAAACATTGTCCTAGTTCAAAAATTCATTTCAGGACTTAAAAAGTAAAATATACATTTATTATTTTGCATTACAAAAAAGAGATTTTCTCAAAAAAAAACATTGTCCTAGTTCAAAAATTCATTTCAGGACTTAAAAAGTAAAATATACATTTATTATTTTGCTTTTAGATCATTAAAAAAAATTCAATTCAATAAACTTAACTTTAAAAAAAAAAAATAATAATAATAAATCTGGATAATGATTTATCTGTGGTTTTGAAAACACACTAAACACATTGCTTGTTCACACTGCACACAAAAAGTGTTCACCCTTTTGGCATTTTTTCGCGCATACGCTGCGTCGTGTTGCTTTGACATTTTTTTATAGCACATAAAACATCTCTTTCTGGTCACTCTCTTTTGACCCTCTAATTCTTTTAATATGTGTCTTTGGGGATCTCTAGATGTCGATGGTGTCATCATATCCGCATCTAAAAGGCCTGAAACAAGTAATTCCTTGAATCGCGATATATTCATCCTTTTTCTATTCAATGTATTAAATATATGTAATGCGTTTACAACTGTGGTAGCAGTTATTAGATGGAACAGTAAACGTTTATACCATTTTACTGTCCGGCGACAGTAGGGAGTATACGCTGCCATCTGATCTGATAAGTCGATAAATGTTTTACCTTTGTTATAGTCTAAGACTGCAGCTGGTTTGATGCATTCTTTACCTTTCTTCGAAAAAGTTTTAAGCGAATCGTCATGTTTTGTTGTAAGCATTAGTACATCGCGTTTGTCTCTCCACTTTAAAATTACTGTTTTGTTTTCATTTTGTTGGGAAACTATTTCACCCTTTTTTAATGTTGCTTTTATTACTTGTGGAGGATTTTGTTTTCGATTGGCTCTTAGAGTTCCAACGAGATGGGTCTTATTTTGAATCATCTTGTCTGCTAACGAAACACTTGTATACCAATTGTCAGTGAAGAGAGTTCTTCCTGAATTTAAGAGTCCATCCATTAACTCAGTTACAACTGACTCTGAAACTGATTTATCGTCCTCCTTCACTTTACCTGTATATACTTTGAATGCCCAGGTGTAACCTCCTGCTACACAAAGTTTAAAAACTTTAATGCCGTATCTATGCCGCTTATTAGGTATGTATTGCCGGAAATGTATCCTTCCACGGAATGGAACGTTACTTTCGTCAATACACACGAGATCTTCTGGATTATATGCCTTTTTGAAATTGGACTGGAGCATATTTAGAGCGTCAGATATTTTTCGAAGACGGTCATTCGGATTTCCTTGGATGTTGTTATCACAAGTATAAAACATCTTCAATAAATCTTCAAATCTGTTTCTGGCCATAAAGTTTGGAATTTGATTTTTATACAGTATGTTCTTAGACCAATAATCTCTTTGTTGTGGTACTTGAAGTAGGCCCATCCAAATAATAATTCCAAGAAATCTACGCATTTCTAAAGGATCGGTATCAACCCATTTTGCTAGCCTTTGTCTCTGCGATTTATTGGAGGAGTTTTCGACTGCAATAATATGTTGCGCAGCAAACCTGTTAGTTTCTGTAACAAACAGATTTATCAAGTCTTCGGATATAAAATAGTTGAACACATCTATAGGAGTTTTTCCAGTTAAAGCAGCAGCAACATCAGGGTTCACGCCTGTACACATCGGAGACTCAACAAATGTCAATCGATCTCCTTCAACAGGCCCCCATGTTCGAACTCCACCAACAGGTTCCAATGTTCGAATATTTTTCAAGTTTGCAAGAGGAACATCTTCGTCAGAATCTCCATCCAAGTCCATTGCTATATCTTCATCACTATCGTCGAAATCATCGTCATCAAATTCTGAATCAGAACTTTCAGAATCTGGCTGAAAGTCATTATCATCAAATGAATCATCTGAAAATCCTGTAATTTCGTCTTCACTCGATTTTTCGAGCTCAACAGCAATGTCATCACGTGTTAAAAGTTTTTTAGACATCTTAAATTAAATCTGCAAAAGGAAAAAAATAAAAAAATATAAAAAATAAAAAAGATAAAAACATAAAAATATAAAATTAGAGCATGCCCACTGGTGGCCACTTGGGCCCAGGATGTATTTTGACATTCTGGGACAACGTGACCACCGGTGGTCACAAAAAAAAACAGGTCAAAAACAACCAAAATACATTTGATTTATCAAAAATAAATATCAGAAAATCACAACAATTACAAAAAATCAATAAAACTAAGTAAAAAAATTATTGTCCCAGGGTGTCAACTAAAAAATAACCACTCGTCAGCACGCGGTCTACCAATGCAGACAAAAAAATGTCCACCGGTGGCCCGCTGTCGTCTAAGTGTTAAAACTGATACATTTTCAAAGTCAGGATAGTGATTTAAACTTGAACAATGAGAAGATAATGCTGTCTTTTGTGAATTAATATGTCTATATTTCTGATCTGATCTATGTCCAGCTATTCTAGTTCTCAATTTATTCTCTGTTGTACCTATATATACCTTATCACAATTCTCTCCGTCATTTCCACTACATGGTATTTTATATACTATATTTGACATGTCCAATTTCTGTATCCTATCCTATGTCTTACTGTATAATTTATTTACTGTATTGTATAATTTAAAAGCTATTTTATATCTATTAGTATCTATTATCTTTGATTTCTCTAAACGTTCTGATATTCCCGGTATATAGACCATAGACTTGTAAATCTTCTGTTCAATTAAATTCCCTGTGTTACTATTCCTCCTAAATTTATATTGATTTATTAATGAAGAAATTAATCCTATCGGAAAATCATTATCTCTTAATAAATTCCTAATTATTTCCTCATTCTTTCTATGAAATTTTCTGTCACTAATAGTCAATACTTTTTCTATCAAATTCTTTGCAGTGTTAATAATGATTTTCCTACTATGTTTTGAATAAAAATTAATAATTCTACCTGACGCTGTTGGTTTCTGATACCCATCCATTATCAAATTATTACCTCTTCTTATTACCAAAGTATCTAAATAAGAAAGTTTAGAATCACACACCTTTTCCATGGGAAACTTAATATCAGGACTGAATTCATTTAATGCTCTTAACATATTATCAATTGCATTTTTAGTCATTATCCATATATTTAGTCATTATCCCTGGTCTAACATCAAGTTTTTCAATACAAGTGTCCAACAATTCTTCCATAACTATATCAGCCACAATTGGAGAAGCAGGTGATCCCATTGGAAGTCCTTTCCGTTGTAAATGTATCTTCTCACTGTATTGAAAGTATCTATTATCCTCTATACAAAATCTCAAAATACGGAAAAATAAGCCTTTTTCAATAGTTGTATATTCCTCAATAACAATCCATTTCCCCTTATAATATTCATTGCCAAATCAACAGGAATACTTGGGAATAAAGAAATTACATCAAAAGAAACTAATTTTTCATCATTCTGTTTCTGTTTGTTGAATAATCTATTCTTAAATTCAAGTGAGTTCTTTACATTGTACTTAGATTCTTCTCTAATCTTCTTTAAAATGTTAGTAATGTATTTACTGAGTTCATATGATGGAGAATTAATAAAAGAACAAATTGGTCTCAATGGAAATTCTTCTTTATAAATTTTAGGCAGTCCATATAATCTAGGTGCTGTAGCAATATTAGTCTTAAGTTAAATTTTCTCTGTATTCATAATAATTTTCTTTTCAAAAAGTTCATCAACTAAATTATTATTAAGCTTTTGTAATCTACTCGTTGGATCCCTATTTTGTAAACTATATTTTGTAATATCTCCTACGATATTGTTCATTTTCATATCATAATCTTTTCTCCTTATAGCTACAGTTGTATTTCCCTTACAGATCTCAATATCAGTGGTTTCTTTTTTTTTTATTTTTTTTTTATTTTCGAATTTTTTTCTTTAAAGCTCTGCAAATTAAGGAATACGTTCACAGACAACAACCTTTTCTCTGGAGAGGGGCACACCGCTGTGGTGGGCGCTGTGGTGTAATGGTTAGCGCGTTGGACTGTTACACGTGAGGTTGCGGGTTCGAGCCCCAACCAAGGCAACATCAATTTATGAAAAATAGTAATATGTATGAGTTTTTGTTATCCCTCATACATATCGCAGCGTCCTCCTTCGGTGTTCCCATAGCATTTAACCCCATCGAAGTAAAATAATATAACAGGGCTATGAACTAAAAAGCTTCAACAAAGTTCGCCAACTCACCATCAGATGGCGCGCAACAACTGTTCTTAAATTCAACATCTCGCGCAATTACAGTGTTGCCATATTTGAAGCCTTTCATCTTTCACCTTCTTCTCTATCCCCTTTCCAAAAGGAAGCAACACGTTAATTAATAGGAAAAATTTCCTGTGTTGCTTCTCTTCAAAAAAAAAAAAAAAAAAATATATATATAAATATAAATCAATCCCTATTCTTTTTCAAGAACATTTCGGCTTCCTGTACCTGATCCAAAATGTATCTAACTCTGTTTGTCAATGTTATTCTATTCAAATGGCTATTAATTACATTTGTTAATCTATTTCTAGCTATTTCTTGTTCCTCCTTATCCGGTATTGTCTGTATACAATCCTCTACATCAGTTATCATACTCAACTTCGGAAAATCTTATCTTTTAAATGGTAATGCATGTTTGTGTCCTAATGAAAGTGCCCACTGTACGTCTGTCGGAATATCTAAGTCAGTCTTATTAATAAACCATTTCTTATTAAATCTAAACCCTAACTCTTTCCTTTGTATTTCCCTTAAACATTCAAATTTCCTTTTATGAACTCCTCTTACCTTCTCATTAAATGATGCTAAAATCCTTTTTTATATAAATTGAATCATTTTGTTATCAAAATTTTTAGCATATTTTTTCTAGCATATTTTTTAGCATTTTTATCAAAAAAATCTAGCATTTTTTCATAAATAAGTTTTGGCAACACTGGTCCTATGCATAATCACTTTGAAATTTTTAAAGTGACTTACGGTGGGTCTCATACTGCAGGTTTAACTTTAACTTAACTATAAACAAAAGAAAATGTCAAAAAAATGTACACAAAACAACAACAAATTTTTGGGTTAACTATTAACCTAAGTTTTCAATACAAAATTCATTTTATAAATGTGTTATAAGGTTTTCAAATTATTATGCATAGGCACTTAAATATTTTGCATAATTATTGAACAAATGAAGAAAATTTATTAGAAATTTTCCACTTATAAATATTCGAAAATATAGAATTATTCGGCACGAAAAAACCGGTTTTGACAACTCTAGAAAGCACATTGGGGCTATGCCCGTAAACTGCACTGGCTCCAAATTTTTTACACGGGTATTCAAATTTCGTTACAAAAAATCTAAAATGTAGACATAATGATAAATCTTATCATTTGGCAATAATGTAAAATGATAAGAAGATTTTCTACACAAAAATTAAAGATATTAAACAGCAGATTTATATGTAGAAATATTCATTAAGAGTAAACTGCTGCTTACTGACTTTCAAATTTTTTTTAGATAATACAGTGTTGTTTGACCCACAACTTAAATTCAATTTGAAGCAATTTTCAATTTGTTATCATTTTTTTATAAATTAGTTTGCAAAATTGTTTTTGATAATCATCTTTAAAATGTTCTAAAACGCAATAAGCAGGTTAATAAAAACAAGAAGACAAATAGTGAAAAACTCCCAAAATTACCAAGGAAACAAAACAAAATAAAAAAATTTAACAGTAAAAGTAAATATTTTTTTGTGAACACCTATAGGCAACAAGCAGGTAACTATTGCATACCCATCATCAACCAAAAATAAACTTTGAATAAGGCAGTCTTGAATAATGAAGTATTTTTTACGTGAATAATAACTTCGGCAAGAAATTCCGTTTTTACACTGCAGTCCAAAACTGGACAAAATATTTAAAAAAAATTTCATCGGTTTGTAATTGCACATTTTAGCATATTATCCGGGTAAAACTTTTATATTGTGTCATATAGTTACATCGTACTTGATAAGATCCCACATACATACAGCGTCTAAAGAAACTGTACACGTTGGTTTATTCTGTTTCATTTCATTTTTTCATAATTATATATTTTTTCCTCTCTTAATTTACATATATAAAAATACAACAACAAACTTCATACAACAAAAACAAATAATCTTCATAAACCGTATTACATTAAAAAATAACTACCATTATTTTAACGTACTTGGAAAACAAGTTACCTATTTTCCAAATCAATATGAAAATCAAATTTGGTTATCGTCTGGTATTGAAGTGAAAGAACTCCAATTTTATTCAAGATGAGAAATAAACAACGAAACCTATACATCAGAGTTGTATAAAGTAACAAAAACTAATAACTTAACTATAGAATTGACATTAAAAAGCGAAGAAGTTTTATATGGATTTATTTCATTTTTTTTATAGCATCTAATCAGTTGTACTTTTTTATCAAATCTCTAGATATTGATCACGAAAACATTATTACACATAGAGATACAAACACGTCCGTTAAACATATATGACCAGTTATTGATAACAATAAATACAAATTAATAAGTCTTCATAATGTAAAACACATAACTCAGCTTATAAATGTCGGAAAGTATGTATGTAAAATGCCAAATTCCTTAAAATTAGTAGTTTAAAATAAATTTTCTTTTCAAATAAATAAGATATTTTATTTAAAACAAAAATGAGTTTTATTTAAAAATTATTTTGTTTATCTATAACAGAAGAGTATTCCATAAAATAAAATAATTTATAAAACATTATTTAAAACACAAGTTTATGTGAAATATAATAATATAGATCATATCTGCTTATATATGGGAGATCAAATTAGATATTAGAACAGATATTACTGTATCTGACACTAGATATCGTTATATATGAATCCATATATAGCATATCTCGTTAGATATAACCCGATCTGGTGCCAGATATAAGATATACTCATATCTAATTAGATCTAATTATATCTAATCATTTTTACACGGGTAGTTATAAAAATGCTACCAAGTCTTAAAAATTCTTGGCTTTTCTCTTTTAAATGTAAACAAAAATATTTGTCATAAAAATATTTGAAATTTTTGAATTTTTTGTTTCATAAAATATTAAAAACAACGACGAATAACAAATGAATTATGCGTTTGTTAGTAAAGGTAGGGCAGGGCACACAATATAATTGCTCCATTTCGAGTTTCGTGGAAGTCTTTGTATGAAAACAGCTTTTGTACAAAGGCCACCCCAAATGTTTAAATTTTATTTGTTTACAAAATATAAAAGAAAAGTCAGGTAAGTACGGATAGTCGTTTTTTCACAAGTCGTTATAGATATAGATATAAAATTCGAAAAAAACAAACCTAATATATTATTTAGTAGGTTTGAGGTTAAGAAGAAGAATAAACCTTCCTCAAAGGTTATAAACACATTAAATTTGCAAATCAGACTAGATCTAGTTTCTGCCTTTTTATGGACAGGCTTCATCAGTGATCTTCCATTAAATTGTATTATTGTTTATATTTTTATTGTCTGATTGTCTCTATATGAATAATTTCAGAAGTGATCAAACAGACATATACAAACATTCTACTTCAGATTTTCTCTGTTTATCTTCTTATTTCCTCCGTGTCACCTTTTCACAAATATTGCCACATTGACGTATGGTTTGTACGTACAAGTGCAGGCAATTTGTGTATATTGGAGACGGACAGCCAACAGGCCTTTTTATTTTTTATAGTAAAGTGTTGTTTTTTCAAACGAGTCGTATAGACCAAATACAATTAATATTGTCATTAATATGTATTTTTATTAATTCTAATTTAGTAAGTTTGAGGTTAAGAAGAAGAATAAACCTTCCTCAAAAGTTATAAACACATTAAATTTGCAAATCAGACTAGATCTAGTTTCTGCCTTTTTATGGACAGGCTTCATCAGTGATCTTCTATTAAATTGTATTATTGTTTATATTTTTATTGTCTGATTGTCTCTATATGAATAATTTCAGAAGTGATCAAACAGACATATACAAACATTCTACTTCAGATTTTCTCTGTTTATCTTCTTATTTCCTCCGTGTCACCTTTTCACAAATATTGCCACATTGACGTATGGTTTGTACGTACAAGTGCAGGCAATTTGTGTATATTGGAGACGGACAGCCAACAGGGCATTTTTAAAATTTATCTCGCGCAATATCTAATCATATCCAATTTGATATTGTTTAAGATCTGCTGTAATATCTAGCTGATCCAATTAGATCTCAAAATTGAGTGTATCCAATCATATCGTATTAGATCCCATTGTATATATGGGGATAAACTAAGATCAAGTTATATCTCAAAATTGGGAGGTCCAATGATATCTTTGGGGATAAACCTAGATCTAATTTGATCCGAAAAATGGCGGATCCAGCTATATATTTGCGGATATACTTAGATCTAATTTGATCCGAAAAATGGCGGATCGAATTAGATCCAGCTATATATTTGTGGATAAACTTAAATCTAATTTGATCTCAATTTTGGCAGATCGAATTAGATCCAGCAATATATTTGTGGATAAACTTAGATATAATTTGATCCGCAAAAGTGGCAGATCGAATTAGATCCAGCAATATATTTGGGAATAAACTTAGATCTAAATTGATCCGAAAAATGGCAGATTGAATTAGATCCAGCAATATATTTGTAGATAAACTTAGATCTAATTTGATCCGAAAAATGGCAGATCGAATTAGATACAGCAATATATTTGGGGATTATGTAAGATCTAAATTTATCCAAAAAATGACAGATCAAATACGATCCAGTAATATATTTCGGGATTGCGTAAGATCTTAACTTTTCCGATAAATTGCAGATGGAATTAAATCCAGTGATATATTTGGCGATTTGGAAAGATCCTAATTTTTCCCATAAATTGCAGATTGAATTAGATCCAGCAATTTATTTCGGTATTAAAATAGCAGATCGAATTAGAAACAGCAATATATTTGGGGATTGACATCTAAAACTATCCAGAAAAATGACAGATAAAATAAGATCCCGCATTAAATTTGGGTACTACGTAAGATCTCCATTTATTTGGGATAAAATAAGATCCCAGACAGATATTGACAACAGTTCAAAAAATAATACACTGGCAGAGCACTGATTTTATAAAAATTACAATATTTTGTTAAAATAAGGTTTAAACTCAGAAGGTTGCGAGTTCGATACCGTTCACGGCTATGCATTTTTTTTATAAAATGAATTTCTTTTTATAAAATTATAATTTGTTTTTATAAAATTATATTTTTTTTTATTAAATTGAATTTTTTTAAAAAAAATTATTTTATTTACATCTTTCTAACGCTCTACACCATTTCCAATTGTATCAATTGTATTTAAAATTTATCAATTGTATTTCAGAACTTATCAATTATTTTTCAGATTTATGAATTGTATTTCAGAACTAGTCAATTGAATTTCAGTTTTATCAATTGTATTTCAGAAATTATTAATTGTATTTCCGAAATTCACAACTGTATTTCAGAAATTATCAAACTGTATTTCAGAAATTATCAATTGTATTTCAGAAATTATGAAATGTAGTTTAGAAATTTTTCTCTATTAACTATGATAAACAATCAACAAGTTTTGAAAGAGATTTGATTATTTCTGAAATATAATTAATAATTTCTGAAGTACATTCCATAATTTCTGAAATACATTTAAAATTTCTGAAATACAATTAATAGCTTCTGAAATACAGTTAATATTGTAGCTGAGTTACCATATATGACAATACATGTTCATATATAACCATATATGATCACATATGAGTCATATATACTCATATATGACCATATACCCTCAAATTTCGGATCTAAAGATATATGGAAATATATGAGATCATATATGGTCATACATTGAACTATGCATAGTCATATATGATCATATACAAGTCAATGTACTATGTTCATATATATTTCGATTTTCACATGGGCTGATTAAATTATGTGTTAATCAGATGAAATTGTATCTGATTTTTGACCTGATACAATTTTATTGGTTTTTATCACAAGGTATCTGTTTAGGTCCAAATAGATATATTTGTATACAAAATTATATAGTTATATCCCAATTTTGACCTGATATCAGTTTAAAACTTTAATACAATTGTATAAGGTAAATGTCGGATACAAATTATATTTTATTTATATAAAATTGAACCAATTACGATCAAACCTGACACCATTACATATAAACCGAAAAAATTGTATCAAGTCAAAAATCGGATACAATTTCATCTGATTAACACATAATTTAATCAGGTCAGATCTAAACTGATACAATTAGAAAAAAAATTTATAAACAATTGATAAAAATATATCGGGCCATTCTTCGGATGAAACTGTATATTTATACAGATATAACTTAATCACATATATGAATATATGTAACTATTTTTATTCGGGTTGCTTAAATGATACGATATATTAAAGTATATGGTATTATATATGGTAGGATATATTATCATATCTGGAACTGTATTAAAAATGTTGTTCATAAGGTACCATATATGACCATATAATGTTGAAATAGCACCATATATCATAATGTATGGTTCAAATGTCACCACATATGGTAATATATTGTTTAAATGATACCATATATCAATACAATATATTGCACACTATATAGTAGCATATATTATTATATTTGGAAATGTATTAAAAATGTTGTTCATGAGGTCCCATATATGAGCATATATTGTTGAAATGGCACCATATATGATAATATATGGTTTAAATGGCACCACCCATGTGAAAATCGAAATATATATGAACACACATGATCATACATTGACTTGTATATGATCATGCATGGGCATACATTGTCATATACGTACATGCATAGTTCAATGTATGACAATACATGACCTCATATATTTACATATATCTTTGGATCCGAAATTTGAGGGTATATGACCGTACATGTCCATATATGACCATATATGCTCACATATGATTCATGTATGCTCATATATGATCATATATGACCATATACCTCCATATACCCTCAAATTTCGGATCCAAAGGTATATGGAAATATATGAGATCATGTATGGTCATACATTGAACTATGCATGTACGTATATGACTATGTATGCCCATGCATGATCACATACGAGCCAATGTATGATCATGTATGCTCATATATATTTCGATTTTCACATGGGCATATTGCTTAAATAACACCATACATAAATATATATGGCACAATATATAGTATCATATATTATCATATCTGGAACTGTATTAAAAATTTTGATCATGAGGTACCATATATGGCCATATATTGTTTAAATGGCACCATATATAATAATATTTGGTTTAAATGGCACCATATATAATAATATTTGGTTTAAATGACACGTCCCGAGTAAAAAAGTTTTGATATAATCATATATTATTTTATGTAATTGCATATAGTAACTTATAGTTACATATGGCCACATATGCTTTTAAATTCAAGCATATATACTTTTATATAGTCATATGTTAGATATTTTTTCCTCAAAGGTTTTAATATGGAGACATATGTGATTTTATATTATTACATATTGGCCTACATATATATGTATGTGCTATATATAAGTACATAAAGTAACATATAAAAGATATAATTACATGTACGTTTATATATAATTTAGTATGACACTATACATAATAATATGAAACTATGTGGATCCATATAAGAAATATTTTATAATTTTTGTTAGTTATTATTATATATTGACGAATATGAACCCATATATAACTTATAACGTTCTTTATAAAATCATCTATAATTATATATCATCCCACATAGGCAATTTTTTCAAAGTGATTTTATATACAAATATATAAGGTCCATATAAAACCGTATTGTATTATATTTGGTTCCATGTTATCGAATACAATTGTATCGAATTGCATAAAATTGTATCAAATTGTACCAAATTGTATACAATTGTATACAATTCGATACAATATGATACAATAAGACGTTCTCATTTTTCGGATATAATTATATCTAATTACATAAAAGATAATATATAATTAAATATAACTTCATATGGCTCCATATCATTTTCTTTACTTGGGACCATATATGCTAATATATTGCTTAAATAACACCATATATAAATATATATGGCACTATATTTACTAGCATATATTGTCATATCTGCAACTGTATTTAAGATTTTGTTCATGAGGTACCATATATGACCATATATTGTTTAAATGCCACCATATATGATAATATAAAGTTTAACTGTCACCATATATAGTTATATATTGTTTAAATGATACCATATATAATGATATATTCCTAAAATGCCGCCATATATATTAAGATATATAATATTATAAAGGCCAATATATAATTAGATGAAATTATATATGGCATAATATAAGTAAAAATTTTGGAAAAAGACGTCATATATAATTATATATGGATATACATAACGACTTGTCTAATTATATATTGTAATATATGCTACATATGATTATATATAATTTTTTTTACTCGGGTATAGAATTATTTATTTAGTTTGATTTTACGACTTTTAAAGTGTAATAGCAATTAAAGCATATCGACATTTAAAGCAGGTGACATTTATAGAACTTTTTATGTATAAGCAAAGGTAAGGGGCCAACCTCTGTTAACGAACCTCTTGATTAGTCTGTTTTAAACGATAAAATATGTTAACATTGCAACACATTTTATTAACATATTCCTTTGGTGCACGGTGCAAAAGCACGTGAGTGACTTCATAGAGCCTTAACAATACATTTTAATTGTTAACTTTTATATATTTTCATTTAGTGAAGAGAAGAATTCATATTTGGGTCATAGTCCAGGAGATTCAATGGGATCCAATTCTTTATTTCCTTCCCTTTTTCAATTGGAACTGTAATTGAAGTATTTTTGAATGACTTACACATATTTTTGCTGGGTTACAGAATTGTAGTTATATTTAAGTTAACTTTTAGTTAATTGAAAATAACAAATTGTACTGCAAAATCTGGAGAAATTTTTTCTAAATATTAGTAGACTAAAAATAGCTAAAATAAATAAAATTTCTAAAAATTTTTGCTATTTTAAGCTAAATTTAGTTGAATGCAAATAGCAGTCTATTCTGCTAAAATCAGCAGAAATATTTGCTAAAAAAAATTGTAAAATGTTGTTTAAATTTTTATTTTCATTTAAAAAAATTGAAAAAATTTTTTTTGGGATTTTTTAGGCTACTAATTATTTAGCAAAATTGTTTGCTGTTTTTAGCAGGTTAATTTGCTATTTTCCATTAAAACAAATCTAGCTCAAATATAAATAAAATTCGGTGTATTTAACAGTTTTATTTTTGTTGTTCTTATATTACTAGTATATAGCAAAAATAATCTGCTAATTAGAGTTGTCAAATCCGGTTTCCGAATTACTCGATAAACCGTTTTTTTTCCTATATTTCCGGTTTTTTTAAAACGGTTTTTGATAAAGGATGGTTTTCGAATTATTCGAGAAACTGGTTTTTTTCGTGTCGAATAATTCAACATTTTCGAATATTTATAAGGTGAAATTTTATAATAAATTTTCTTCATTTGTTCAATAATTATGCAAAATATTTAAGTGTCTATGCATAATAATTTGAAAACCCAAAACACATTTATAAAACGAAATTTGTGCACGTAGAAAAAAACAGGTGGAACCCAGCAAAATATTGGTAATGACACCTCGTTACTATCTGCATTACCAAAAATGATATATCATTACCTTTAGCATTATTTTGTAATATAAAATAATGACTTGCTAATAACGGCCTATTGTATTCATTGTTTCTAAATATAAAATAATGACTTACTCGTAATAGTTTAAATAAGTACTTTTTACACAGTTAAATTTTATAAAAATTTTATTTATTATATGAAAATATGTTTTATGTTTAAATTTGTATGACGTGTCCTAGAACTAAAACTTAAATTTTTCTGAATTTATTTCCTTAAGCTAATAGTATTTGCCTAACTCCTTATTTTTAAGAATCAAGTAAACAATCTGATAACCACTTATAATTCAACTTTTTGTGAGCATGTGTGTAACCACTTATTATTCAAAACCTCATAACTACTTATTTCTCATTTTTTCGTAAGCGAGCGGGTAAGCGTGACTACTTATAAAAACGACCACGCCAAACAAAAATAATGAGTTTAGACGCCAAAAAATAAGTTGTGCGGAGCTATGAATTTCTATTATATAACCACT
Source organism: Leucophora obtusa (assembly GCA_949987735.1). NCBI lineage: Eukaryota > Metazoa > Arthropoda > Insecta > Diptera > Anthomyiidae > Leucophora > Leucophora obtusa. Next base: position 186,088,434 of record OX465298.1, on the reverse strand, counting down.
TATTTGGTAATGAAAGATTTTGCTGGGAACTTTATCTAAGTGCTATGTAATTATACAACTACATAAGTTCCAAGTAAGTTTTACAATTTTCTAGCAAAATGTATGTAATTTTTCGGATATTTTCCGCTACACATGTATGTATATATTTTGCAAGGATTGTAAATATTTTACAAAAAAATGTGCATACCCAGCAAAATATTGTTAATGACACCTCGTTACTATCTGCATTACCAAAAATGATATATCATTACCTTTAGCATTATTTTGTAATATAAAATAATGACTTGCTAATAACGGCCTATTGTATTCATTGTTTCTAAATATAAAATAATGACTACTCGTATTAGTTTAAATAAGTACTTTTTACACAGTTAAATTTTTTTATTATATGGAAATATATTTTGTGTTTAAATTTTTATGACGAGTCCTAAAATTACACACTAGAGAAAACTTAAACTTTTCTGAATGTATTTCCTTAGGCCAATAGTATTTGCCTAACTCCTTATTTTTAAGAATCAAGTAAGCAATCGGATAACCACTTATAATTCAACTTTTTGTAAGCATGTGTGTAATCACTTATTATTCAAGTTCTCATAACTACTTATTTCTCATTTTTTCGTAAGCGAGCGGGTAAGCGTGACTACTTATAAAAACGACCACTCCAAACAAAAATAATGAGTTTAGACGCCAAAAAATAAGTTGTACGGAGCTATGAATTTCTATTATATAACCACTTATTTGGTAATGAAAGATTTTGCTGGGTATTTTACTAGAACTTTGTAAAACTAACTTGAAAATTATGTAGTTGTATAATTACATAGCTCTTAGGTAATATTCCCCCTGTTTTTTACTGTGTGTATTGAAAATTTATAAGTCACTTAAAAATTTTCAAAGTGATTATGCATATGACCTTTAATGTTTGATTCCCTCCATTAGGTAGGGTTTATTGACTTTGTCGTTGCTATAACGTACATTAGTGGACTATTATCAAAAAAATTTATTTTTTCGAAACAAAAATGTTGAAATTCTTTCAAGAGACTGTTTTTTTTGCAGAGTTATACATTTTCTCTCTATCTTAAAAAAGTCATAATTTTTTGACAAAAAGTTTAGTAGGAAAGATCTAAAAATATGTCCTAAAATCATTGAAAATTTATAAGTCACTTAAAAATTTTCAAAGTGATTATGCATATGACCTTTAATGTTTGATTCCCTCCATTAGGTAGGGTTTATTGACTTTGTCGTTGCTATAACGTACATTAGTGGACTATTATCAAAAAAATTTATTTTTTCGAAACAAAAATGTTGAAATTCTTTCAAGAGACTGTTTTTTTTGCAGAGTTATACATTTTCTCTCTATCTTAAAAAAGTCATAATTTTTTGACAAAAAGTTTAGTAGGAAAGATCTAAAAATATGTCCTAAAATCAGTGTTGCCAATTTAGCGTATTTAATGCTAGATTTAGCATGTTTTTAATTCATTTAGCATGAAAAAAATGTATTTAGCATATGGCATTTTTTTCAGCATTTTCCCAACAAAATTTAGCATATTTTTTAGCATTTTTTATAGTTTTATTTTCTGTTTTTTTTAGAATATTCTACATTAATTTGAATTTTTGCTATAAAAATATTATTTTCCGATATAAAAACACAAACAGTATTAAATCAATCTTTTTCCACGGTTCTCGTTTAACAACTGAACTGGGATTGTTATAGTTTTGTAATAACATGTTAAAAGTGGTACTTTTAATTAATTATTTTTATTTTTTTAAACTTTTTTAATTAAATTTTACGTTTTCTTTGTGTTCTCTACATTATATAGTTAAACTAACACCAAATTTTATTATTTATATTGAAATATAAGCATCAAAAAACACTATTATCAGTTTCAAAATCACAGTTTATTCTAACCCTCATGAATAATCTTTATTCTAAACCTCGTTTTTGAATAATTATCTCTTATTTTACAATTTAAGTTTAAATGTAATATGAAAAAGAAATATTTTTTTACTTTTAGAGTAAGTACTAGGAACTATTTTTATACGTACACATTAATTACACTGTGCAGTCGCAAATTTTAACAAGCTGGGAACCCTACTGGTAAAGCTAATTCGAGTACGCTGAATTCAATGGTGATAGCAGTTTTTCAAAGTTAGCGCTCGTATTCGCGATATTCGCAATTAAAAATTTTGACAAGGTACCAAAAAAATTTTATTTTTCTACTTCTGGGATCATTTTGAATTGTAAATTTATCAAATTTGATTAAATATGTAAAACATTAAGGAAGCTGTAATTTTTTTCACGAAATTTTTTATATATATTTTTTTTTCATATATTTAGTTAGAATATTCTTCCACCTCAAGTCCAAATTCTAATATTTAGCAAAAAAATTTTTTTTGCAAATAAAAAGTATATGTTATGTTATCTTGTGTATATTCAATAGGGTTTAGAAAAATATTTCTTTCGAAAAAAAAACAAAAATCGCAAAAAAAAAATGTTTCTGGAAAAAATAGCGAAAAATTATATTTAACAAAGTTGGATTGATTATTGACATTCAAAAATGATCCCAAAAGTATAAAAAATATTGTTTTATGGTAATTAAATACTAAAATTTTAAATCGGCATGCCCGGCTTTAACTTTTTTACTCATTTTACTTTTTTTGCTGTTATGGTGAAGGGGTGATTTTGCACAAAAATACTCCGATTTTTGGTTAAAAAAAAATAATAATTTAGAGAATAGAGTTTAAAATAGAATTAATAGAATTGCAAAATGTTGATAAGGTTCGTTTTTAATCTTTGCAATTTTTATTGGTTTTTTGAGGTTTGGGTCATAGAGTGTAATGTGGATAGCGTTTGTGATAAATAGTATTTTCCTACCCAGCAAAATATTGGTAATGACACCTCATTACTATCAGCATTACCAAAAATGATTATAATGATTGATTGATTGATATCTGCATTATTTTATAATATAAAATAATGACTTCCTAATAACGGCCTATTGTATTCATTGTTTCTAAATATAAAATAATGACTTACTCGTAATATTTTAAATAAATACTTTTTACACAGTTAAATTTTATACATTTTTATTTATTATATGTAAATATGTTTTATGTTTAAATTTTTATGACGAGTCCTAAAATTACACATTAGAAAAAACTTAAATTTTTCTGAATGTATTTCCTTAAGCTAATAGTATTTGCTTAACTCCTTATTTTTAAGAATCAAGTAATCAATCGGATAACCACTTATAATTCAGCTTTTTGTAAGCATGTGTGTAACCACTTATTCAAAATCTCATGACTACTTATTTCTCATTTTTTCGTAAGCGAGCGGGTAAGCGTGACTACTTATAAAAACGACCACGCCAAACAAAAATAATGAGCTTAGACGCCAAAAAATAAGTTATGCGGAGCTATGAATTTCTATTATATAACCACTTATTTGGTAATGAAAGATTTTGCTGGGTATCTTAAGAATTTCAGTGAATTTTGATTTTTTTTTTTACTATAACACCTGTACACTTTTTCATTTAATCATGCCAAAAATCTTTCAACGTCAACCAACACCACAAAAAGTATTAACCCTGATCGCGAAAATTATTTTTTTAAAGAATTTCATGGAGGTAAGCCCAAAGATGCAGAAATTTGAAAACGGTAAACAGAGCGTGCAATAAAAACCATTAATTTAATTTGGAGTAGATAAATTAAGGCAGAATGTGGAATTCATATTACCCGCCAAAGTATTCCACATTACCACCTATTTTAGAAATAAAACATTTTGGTGTACCTTTGTTTATCCGCCTTTAACTTTTTGAGATAACATATTTTCAATGACACAGTTGGGAAATCAAATAATAATAAATTTATTTTAAAGGATTTTTGAACTTTTTTACAAGAATTAACTTTTGAGTTGTTTTTAATTTTTCTTTTATATAATTTTAGTTAATAAAATGAACTGAATTAATAATTAGAGATGACTTATTTTCAGTCTAATTGTAAAAAGTCACTAAAATAGTATTTTTTTAAACAAATTGAAACATTTTTTTATAAAATTTTTTTAGCATATTTTTTCTAGCATATTTTTTTAGTTTTAAGCATTTTTTAGCATTTTTATGCAAAAAGTCTAACATTTTTTCCTAAATAAGTTTTGGCAACACTGCCTAAAATGCATTCCATTTCCTCAATAAATAAAAGAAGTTTTTTTCTTATTTTTTTCTTTTTCTCCCCCCGTGATAAAACATTTTGCGATTGATAACCGTAAAATTGTAATAAAAATTTTAAAAGTCAGAAATTGTTTCACATTAATTGGAAGACTACAATCTTCATAAGGCTAAGGTTATTTTTTGCGACATTTTCAAATCGTCCTGTCTATTAAATTAATATAAAAAAAACTTGCACCGTAATTTTGTAACAATTCCAGAGCAAGTGAAAAATCATTTCTGTTTTTTATGGATGTTAATAGCTTTTTTTTCGCAAAAATTACGAACAAAATACTGCGCTTTTAGATCTGTCCGAAAGTGTTTTTATTTAGAAAAAAACAGCGCCTTTAGAAATAATAACTTTTAGTTTTAAAGGTGGATTCGCAGTAAAGGTGGATTTCCAAAAAAAGTACCTTTTTCCAAAAAAAGTACCTTTTTCCAAAAAAGCACCTTTTTCCAAAAAAAGTACTTTTTTCCAAAAAAGTACCTTTTTCCAAAAAAAGTAAAAGTTGAAATTTGGTATAAAGGTTCCTCCACTGTAGTAGACATCGACTAAGTTTGTATTTTTGGAATTCCCTACAGGATATCCCAAAAGAAAATTCGGTATGTGAGTTCCTCCTGTGTAGGCATCCGCTTAGACGGAATTTTTGAAATTCCTATCGGGAGGGGAAATAAGAGGAAAAGTCTCCTGCTTAACGGCCTGCCCAATCCCTTTTGGCCAACCCAAAATTTTAAATATGTATTAACTCACCGGCAACGTAATTTTTCTATTTTGGAACAGGAACATAGTAAAAATGGTGGTTGAAAGGGATAAATTTCCCCAATAACGGCCTGCCCAAACCGCTGAGGCAATGAAGTTGAAATTTGGTTGAATGTTCCTCATCCATTGCAGAAAGCCGCGAAGATGGAATTTTTGTAAATTCCTAAATGGAGGGGCAAAAAGAAGAAAAGCCTCCCCTTGGTGGCCTGTAAAAACCTCTTCGGCTAGAAACCTGAAATTTAAAATGTGGGTCCCTGGAGTAAAGGCTAACTTATTAGAAAGATATTTTTTTGAATTTTGGACAGGGTCGTTATAAAATGGGGGCTCAAAAAGGGAAAATGGCCCCTTAACGACCTGTCCAAACTGCTGGAACTAGGAAGCTGAAATTCGGTACTTAGGTTCCTCTTCCAGCCTAATTCCAACCGGGAGGGACAAAAAAAAGAAAAAGTGTCCTCCTTGACAGCCTGCTCAAACTGCTGGAACTAGGAAGCTGAAATTTCCTGTCGATGGATTTTCGGAAATTCCTACCGAGAGGGGCACAACACTAAGTTGGCTAGAAACCTGAAATGTAAAACATATGTTCCATGGAGTATGGGCTCACTTATCGGGAAGGTGCTTTTTGGAATTTTGCACAGGGACATTGCAAAAATGGGGATTAATGAAGCGAAAACTTCCGCTTAAAGGCCTGCCCAAACCGCTGGAGGTAGGAAGTTGAAATTTGGTATTAAAGTTCCTCCTCTATTGTAGACATCCGCTAAGATGAGATTTTTGCAAATTTCCACAGGTAGGGTCAAAAACAGGAAAAGTCTCCCCCTTAACGGCCTAGCCAAACTGCTGGAACTAGGGAGCTTAAATTCGGTATTTGGGTTCCTTCTCCAACGTTTACGTCCCCTAAGACGGTATTTTTGTCGTAGGTTGCTCCTCCAACGCAGACGTCCGCTAAGACGGTATTTTTGGAAATTCCTACCGGGAGGGGTAAAAACGGAATAATTCTCCCCCTTGATGGCCTAACCGAACCCTTCGGCTAGAAACCTGTAATCTATAATATGTTTTCCTTAGAGTATGGGCTAATTTATCGACAAGACATTTTTAGGACTTTGGACAGGAACGTGGTAAAAATGGTGATTCAAAAGGGGAAAATTGCCCCACCCCCCCTCCTTAACGTCTGCGTCTTTAGCTAGAAATTTAAAACTTAAAGAACAAGTGTATATGGAACACTAAAATTAAGAATCTAAATAGGAAACGAGTGGAATTGAAACACTACACAAGTGGAACGAAATGGATATAAACGTTGAAGGAGTGGAATTAAAATTAAAGACAATGGAAATGGATTGGAAGAGGGAATGAAATGGAATGGACTATAGAATGAAATGAGGAGCGAGATGGCATATAATGGGGAAAGAGTGGAATTGAATCACTGCAGTTAAAAGAGGAATGGAACGGAGCAAGTGCAATGAAATGGAAATAGAAGCGACTGATATCAATATCGATACACAAGACAGTAGGAACGAAATGGAATGAAACGGCGAACGAGTGGAATTGGAATAACAGATAATGGGAACGAAATGCAATGGAATGGTGAATGAAATGGAATCTTGGAAGGAGTTGCATTGGAACACTAAAATTGTTAAACAGAATGGAATGGAATTTGAATGACTCAAACTGCCGGAGTTTGGTACTTGAAATTTCGCATGTGATTGAGGCAAGATTATATATATTTGGGATTTTTACTGGGAGGAACAAAAAGGGGTGAAGAACTCTTTTTAATTACCTGTTCAAACACTATCCACGGAATATGAAACTTATGTAGCATTGAAACATACTCTCCAAAAAGTTAAACAAATTTTCTAAAAGAGAAAAAACCTTAGAAAAGGAATGGAACTTTTTTTTTTTTGATATTTAAACTACAGGTAACGAAGCACCGGTGGAAGAAACCGACACAGTAAATTTTCCAACTGAATTTGTGAATTTACTTGAATTGCCAGGTCTACCTTTACATAAACTGGAATTAAAAAAACTTTAAGGCACGCTAACAACGTAGCGGGCTTTGCCCGCTATCTTTAATATTATAAAATGCTTTCCAACCCTGCTTTACGTTATTTATTTTCATTCAAAACACAAATGAAGAAAACTACTTACGGGTCTATTTACCTAAGTTCGCACTTTACCAAATTATCTTGACATACACACGTATATTGCAATTTATAATGGATTCATTACTAAGAATCCAATTTCATGAGAAAAAGTGATCAAATATTTATTTATTTTAAACCCATTGTTGTGCAGAATTATTTATTTGTGGTGGCTGGGTGAAGGCTTTTATAATAAAAACTGTACTTTAAATAAAAAAGCGAATTTAAAAAACCACGAATACGAACTATCTACGCCGATGGTTGAACAACAGACAATTAGTTGTTACATGATCACGTGTTGGTATACTAAATGATTTATTTATATAAAAATGAAGAGGCAAAAAATAGTGTTTGTACTTAAACATTACAATAAATTTACCTTAACAAATATTTTACCTTAACAACAAATATTGTTTTATTTTATCTAAAAAAAATTTAATTCCAAACTTTAAGGCACGCTAACAACGTAGCGGGCTGCGCCCGCTAGTAGTGCATATTATGCCTTATAAGGCATATTTTTCTTTTTTAAGAATATAAAAAATGCAACATACTTTTACAATCTATTAAAAAAATAATAAAAATTATTAAAAACACGACTTTTTACAACAATTTTTCAAATTTTATTTTATTTATTATTTAATTTAAGCCCAATCCAGATACTCACAGTGCCAGTGAATTGCAACAGTGCTGTCAGATTTGTTTCTTGAATTTCGCGAAAACTATTCACTCTTTTTACAAATTTGTTATTAAATTTTGTTTGAAGGCAGCTCTTGTTTATTTAAAAACTTTTCTAATTTATTGACAGTGAGAAATAAAGGAAAAAAACCTACTTTATCGACAAAAAGTCGTGCGGTAAAATATTGACGACACTTCGTTTGCTGGTTTAGGCTTTAAAGTTTAATCCGGAAAGTCTGATATTTACAGAGATTTTGAACTTAAATATAATTTATATTGATTAATTATTATTGATTAATCGAAAAAAAACAATTTTAAAAACCAGCACTTTATAATTTCTATTATGAAATAAATTCTTTCAAAACTGTGGCTAAAAGTTTATTACAACATGAAAAATTGATTTTTTATTATTTTTTTTCGTTACAGGGGGAGGTGCGAACGATAAACCAAAGAAACAGTTTTGTCTGTATACTTTCTTCGATTTTAAATACTTGAAGCGATCGATACTCAATCAAACACAACGAAAGCTGTTTGAGTAAAAAAAAAACAAAACAAAAAAAATATTCTCATTATTTACATCACAACGAATCATCACTAATCCAAAAACAAACAAAATTTATCACTCCAGAAAATTATTAAAACCAAAATTTTTGAAAAAATACATCATATGGCGCATATAGGACGCTCTGTTAAAAATGTAGAGGCACCACGTCCTCTAAAATCCCAATCACGTTCTTCGCTTAAAAATAATTTTATGCTTATCGAAGAATTAATACAACTTATAGAAAATGTTGCTATCTCGTTGCAATCTGGTATTAATAATACAGAACCCATGGCGACATTGGTGCAAAATTTACGCATACATGGACCACAATTGGAGACGGTATCAAAAGATACATTAGATCGAGCTTTTGTTGTATTTCGCAATGCTTCGCAGGACGAGCGCTTAAATATAATGACCCGTCTCAATTTGCTCGAATTAATAGAATTACGTGCCAAAGGTTGGGAAGATAATGGTATTAATTCGTATTATAAGACTAAACAGGCTACAAACGCTGAAGTAAGTATAATATAAATATGTATAATAATATATATTTAGGGCGAGTAACTTATTTCCAACATAACCATGGTTAACCACAGATATTTCCATAAAAATTTGACATTCAATACTATGGTTAAGCACTAAACTGAGTTTATTTTGCGATAAGTTAACAGGTCTTAGTAAAATGAACGCTAGCATATAAAAAAATATAAGTGTAAACCCACATAGCATTTGGAAGATTGTTTTGTCAAAAATCACCTAAGAGAGTCTTCTTCGAGTACTTTTGATGACCAAATACTGATTAATCACTTGCGCGCTTGAAAAAAGAATCGAAAATGATTCTCGCTTATGCTTAAAAGAGACTTATTGAAAATTATATTGCGAATTTAAAAAATGCTTGTTATGTTGTTTTTGTTTAAAAAGTGATTTATTAAAAATACAATAACAAAACCTACAGCAATCACAAATTGATCATACAGGTGCCCACACACTAGGGAACATTCTTAAAAAAAGAGAATGTGTGAGTGCGTTTGTGTGTGTGTGCGTGTTGAGATCGTGCATTCAGTGTTGCCATGTTAATTGGGCACAAAATCGTCAAATATTTTTGAGAAAATCGTCATTGCGTTTTAAAATATCGTCAAAATATTGTTAAAAATCGTCAAAACTTTAATAATCAAATATTTTTATTATTATAACCCTAAAATCATAATATAAAATTTAAAAAATCACCCGGTTTTGGGTGTCAGCTGTAATTTAAGAAAAATTCGTAAACTAGTTTTTTATTTGATTGGTTGAAGTGAAGCAAACTTTCAATGTAAATTGATTTTGTAACAAAAATAATTCCTATAGAAATAACGCAACACTTCACCGAAGTGTTTTAGAAAATAATCCTTTAATACTCGTATCTCCAAATTTCAAACAATTTGATGCATGTATTGAAAATTTACCAAATTAATTGTTCGAAAGAAAAAGTTCACTTCAAAAAATTTCGTATCGAAAAAACCAGGGTTGGCAGGCAATACCGCTAAAATACCGTTATCGATTCAAAACCCTTTCAACTGACTACCGTTACCCCTAAAATACCGTTACCGAAATACCCGGAATACCGTTACCGAAATAACTCAAATACCGTTATCCTTCAAATACCGATACCGAAATAAATGAAATATCAATACCCTTAAATTACCGTTACCGAAACATATGAAATACCGCTATCCCTAAAATACCGTTACCGTTATTTTTAATTTTCTGCTTTTGGTAATTTCACGTGGTTATTGAGTATTTTTTCTACATTAAGTTGATAAATTGGTTCTGTTTTTAATTTCATTTGTTATCTGTAAAAACATTACGGGATGCATCGAAATAACTGAATACCGTTACCCTTAAAATATCGTTACCGATATAACTGAAATACCGTTAACCTTAAAATACCGTTACCGAAATAACCCAAATATCGTTATCTTTAAAATACCGTTACCGAAATAACTCAAATAGCGCTATCCCTAAAATACCGATACCGAAATAAATGAAATAGCGTTACCCTTAAAATACCGTTACCGAAATAACCTAAAATATCGTTACCCTAACGATAACCGTATTCGTTTCGGTTACCATCCATGGAGAAAACTTTAAATTTTAATGTACTTAGTCTAGAGATATTTCACAGGTACATGAAAAAAAGAGTCCGATATGAGATATACATCCTTTCGAAAAGCACGTTACATTTATTAGAAGAGATTTAGGAAAAAACATTTTAAATAAAAATAATTACCAGATTCTGTGTTAGTTTTCCTACAAAACACCATCAGATTCTAAAATGACTACCTTAAATAAAAATTTTATGATAAATATTTATAAATTACCTGAATAAATTTTCAGATTTATTGATTTAGATAATGGAAAACTAACAACAAACAAAAATAGTCATTTTGAAGAGGAAAATCGTCATTTGGCTATTTTTGATAGTAAAAATCGTCAAAATGACTATAAATTGTCAAAACTGTCAACATTGCGTGCATTTCGTGTTTACAAAATTTGAAACTGGCTTAGTTAAAAATTCTATTTTAGAAATTGCCAATTGTATTTAAGAAATTATCAAATGTATTGTATTTCAATATTTTTTGAATCCGCTCACGTAATTACCCCCATGATAAAAAAAACTTACAACATTACCCATATATGGAATAATATATGAATTCATATATGAAGATATATGAAATATATGAACCAATATATGGACCAATAAATGCAGTATATTATCATATATGGATTCATACATTTGAATGTATTTACCCATATATGCTTCGCTGTTTGGATTTTAAAAAATTTTATATTTTTGAAAAGCATTAAAAGGACCAAAAATACAAAATTAAAAAAAAATTAAATTTTTTTTCGCGGAATGAATTGTATTTTTATTCGCGAAACCGCCAATTTGATAAACACAAATTATATATCATTGGAAAGCGGGTTGAAAACCCAAATACGAAAAACTAATAAATTGAAGGAAATTAGTACTCAATTTTTTTTGTTATATCTTTTGCTTGCAGAAATGTAAAAAAGTTATTGCGACAACTTGTAGAAGAGATTTTTTGCAATTAGGTTTATAATGAATAAACTTACAGATTCCATTAAAAAAAACCGAAATATTAAAACTTTTTGCTTCTCACAAATTTGGCCCAAAAATGTATCACATTTTTTGATTTCACCCATATGACAATATATGAACATTTTCACCTGGGTATATAAAAAAAGCAATGAAAAATTTTTAAAAATATGTAATACAATAATAATTAGTTGAAAAATAAAAAAATTATAATAGTAATAAGAACCAATAGAAATTAAAATAACAAATAATAGTAAAAATTAAACAAAGAATTTAAATAAAAGAAAAATAGAAAAAAAAATAGAAAATATAATAACAATAATAATTAAAATTCACAGAAAAAAAAAGATTTGAATTGATAGAACATAATTATTTATTTTACAAAGTGAAAATTTATTTTTAATGAACTATGTAAGTAAATTTATTATTTCATTTTTAAATTTTAATGCGTTACTATTCTGCTGGATGTTGGATGGTAATGCGTTCCAAAAACTTATGGCATTAATAAAAAACTGCCACTCTGAAACCAGAGTCTGAAATAATATAGGAGTAACTCTCCTGCCTCTATTAGAGATGTTGAAAGTTAGCTTATCATAAAGGTATTTAGGTGATTTGTCATAAATAATCTTGTGTAGAAATAGAAGAGTCCTAAGCTTAAGCAGACTTTCGAGAGATATTCCGTATAGCTGGCTAGAGAACTGAGATATACGACTATATCTTCCCAAACCAAAAACATATCTGATAATGTTATTATAGACGACATTTAATTTACGCTTGCTCTCGCAGTCACAATTAGAAAAAATTTCACAGCCGTAAAGCAAAGACGGCATTAAATAAGATTTAGCAAGAAGCTTTCTTATATTGAGTGGTGTATAGTACTGTGTTGCCCAAAGAGAGCGTAGCATGCTATATGTTTTACCAACGATACTGTTTACGTGATTAGACCAGGTAAGTGTGTTGTTGAAAATTATGCCAAGATTTCTCACGGATACGACTATCTCAATTTTATTATCATTTAGTCTGATATCAAGATCACGATTAATATTTGACATTCGTTTGTGAATCACAATACATTTAGATTTTTTGGGATTGAGACAAAGTCCATTTGCCGATGCCCAACGGTGTATTTTATCTAAATCATGATTCATTTTATTGACCGAATCATCAAGCGACTTTATCGAACTATTAAGATAAACCTGTACATCATCATACATGTGCACATTGGAGTATTCAAGCTGTGCTGGCAGATCATTAGCATATAAGGAATAGAGAAGAGGCCCTAAAATAGATCCCTGAGGAACTCCTCTTAAAATCTGACATTTTTTTTTCCATAACGACATCTGATATATTGTCGTTATGGAAAACAGATTGCGATCGCCCCGATAGATATGACATGATCAGATTTGTCGACGTAGTAGAGAAATTAAAAAAGTGTTTTAGCTTTTACTCAAGATGGTGTGGTCTACCGTATCAAATGCTTTTGAGTGATCAAGCAGTACTAAGAAAACCAGTTCATCATCATCAACTTTCTGTCTTATACTCTCAGTAACTTCTAAAAGTGCAGTAACACAACTATGTTTCGGACGAAACCCTGACTGTCTTTCAGTAAGGAGGTTGTGTTTTTTGATGTATGAGCTCATTTGGTTGTGTAATAATTTCTCTAGAGCCTTGGAAAGATATAGTAGGATTGCAATGGGCCTAAATTCGGATCTAGATTTTGACACAGGTATAATTTTAGCGTGTTTCCAGTTAAGAGGATATGAACTTGTTGTACTTATTGTGTTAAAAAGATATGTGATATATGGTAGAAGAAGTGGAAAACTTATTTTAATAAATTTTGGGTGTATATTGTCAAAACCAACAGCATTTGATTTAATACTAGAACAGCACTTCAGGACATCAATTTGATTAACGCACTCAAATTCAAACATGTTCATCATTTCACTGTTGTCGGAAATTGTGGTTGAATTCGTGTTTTCAGTAAAATTGTAGAAACTAGGATCTGAAATAGTCATAGGGATATTTATAAAGCTATTATTTACTTGATTAACATCTACCAGGGAATTAACAACGTTTACAAGCTTTCCTACGCCTATTTCCTTTATAGTTTTCCATGTTTGTTTAGTATTAATAGCATTAGTAAAGCAATTGGAAAAATATTCAGATTTTGCTTTTCTGATCATATTATTAACATCTCTTCTCAATTGACGATACTCATTATGAAGCTCTGTAGTTTTGAATCTTTTCCATCGTGAGTACCCTATATCCCTATTTTCAATTAAAAGTTTAATGGAGGATGTAAACCAAGGTCTAGACTTCTTTGAGATATGTTTAGTTTTTAATGGTACAAAAATATCATATAATCTTAAGATGTTAGACTCAATAAACTGTAGTTGAGAATCAACTGAAGCTATAACATACACATCATTCCAATCAATGCTAAAAAAGTTTTCGTACAAAAGCTCAATGTTAATATTCCTAAAATCGCGAAAGGTATATGTTTCATCGCACATTTGCAACTCGAAATCATATGACAGAAAAATCAGGTCATACTTAGAAAAACACGATGCTGATATCTGATCATAAAGTAATACACAAGAGGAATCACCAACGAAAAAATTATCAAGTATTGGTTGGTATAAGGCCAACAGATATCATTTTTTCGTTCAATGATGTTTCTATGAGTAGATTCGAATTAAAATCGCCAGACACCACTATGTCATTGTATGATATTGTTATCAATTCCAATTTTGACATAAAATTATCAATTGCTACGTTCTTGTTAGGTCTATATACACATCCTACTAACATTTTCTTACCAAGCGATTGGATCTCAATAAATAAGTATTCTACAACTTGCTTTTCCTTATTTTTCTTACCATTACCTTTTCTCTGTTTCCTAATGCTGCCCTTATTCTTTTTTCCTATTGTGGTGCCTACTGTTTTTTTCTGTGTAACGGTATTTAAAACTATTTCGGTAGCGGTATACCGTTATCGAAACAGTAATACCGGTACGTACCGGTATAAAAATAAATTACATTAAAAACATATAAAAACGAGTAAAAATATAGCCTATTTTTAATTTTAAGTGTTAAAACTACTGATTATAAGCTACAAATTCGATGTTAATAGTTTCAATAAGTAAAATTATTGTCCATAAATTTTTTTGTAAAAAAAATGTCAAAATTATGAAATAAAGAAGTAAAAAAAATTTTTGATTTTTATATAAATTAATAAATATCGGGGTTTTATATAAAATAAATTAATAAATACCAATAAAAATAACGGTATACCCATAAAAGTAACCTTGATTAATATTATTTAATTGGCATTGAAAAGTATGAAAGTCCATTTTTAAAACATATTTATGAAGTTATTACTGAAATTAGTTTATAATATTTTGCAAATTTAAAATTGTTTTAACAACACCACTTAAGTGTGAATTGGAACGATTTGAATTATTAGCCTATCTCAATTTTGGCTTGTTTAGTTTACGTTAAGATTTTAGTGGCAGAGTTTCTGCATATTTAAGAATATTTAGTTATTTATAAATACTAATCCGAACAGCATAATAATATAAAGTACTTAAATGATATTCATCCATTCAAATCGGCCTCAATCTTAATAGTATAGTGGCAAATGCTTTAAGTATGAACTATAAGACTGGAACTAATTCGTTTCAGTTGCCAACCCTGACTTACAGAACATTTATGTCTATCTTTACAGAAAAACTACAGGAACCCAACTAATATCAGAAACTCTGCCTTCTTTTAGGGATTTTTTTTAAGGAACAGTAGCGCTAGAAAATTCGCTTCTCGTTCCGCAGTGCTTCTAAAATCTTGTCTATTTTTAGCTGGGTAATATTCCCAAACATAAAAGTCTTCCAAGTTGTCAAACAGCCATATTAACGACAGAGATTATGTTTTTTTTTTTTATAAAATATATGTTTTAATAAAAAAAGTCTCGACCAAATTGAAGTTGTTATCAAATAAATAAAAATGTTGAATTTATTTTATGTTTATTTATTTTGTGTCTATTTTTTAGTTAAATGATGTCCAAAATCATGTTGATCCCACACAAACAGCATTTTTAAGCACCTCCCCCACATTTGGTGGTGTAAACGCTGGAGGTAATGCTGCTGCTGCAGCAGTTGCAGCAGCTATTGCTTCTGTTGGTTCAGCTAATCAGCAACACTTGCTTTTAAGTCCTGGTGAAGTCATACGTAATTCTGGTAAATTTCCCAAACCAACAAAAATTCCCGGTAAAACTTATTGTAAGGATGAAGTTGTTATACGTAATGCTGATTCTGGAAAAGGTATTTATTAATTTGCTGTTAACCGAAAATTATATTATGATACTATAAATTCAATTCAATAGTGTTTGGTAACAATTTTTTTTACTATTTTACAAAATACCAAATTCTTAACTATTACCTTTTAATTTAATTTCTCCCATGATGCTCTCCTCCTCCCATTTTTATAACTTTGTCTTTTTGTAAATTGTAAGTAATGGGCATCAAAGGCCGCCGAGTCCATATGATAGAGGAACTCAGTGAAACTATAATATCCTTTCAAAGAGGTAACCACAAAATAATTTGTTTATCCTTAAATTTTAGTTTTTACCAATTTTTGGAATATAATCATTAAAACATATTCATTACTTATTTGCTCATTTTTTCATTGGTATTAAATACAATTGATTGTTTTTTTTCAAATATTGGAATTCAGCTTAATGTGGCTTATAAAAGATCTCAAAGTATTGCATGTATTAACATAAATTAAACCATCTTCATTTTAAATCATAATGGCAAAGTTTAACTAAGAAAACCTCATTTATTTTTCACCTCAAAATGCACGTTTAATTAATGTTTCTGTTAGAGGAATTTTCATTGGAATTTTAAGTTTTTCATCCACCGTTTTCTATTAAAATATAAAAAAAAATTTACCTAATTAATTTTATAAACGTAATAACTTTTTTAATAGAACTGAGTGTAGAATTTTGATTGTTTTACTAATGTAAGCTTTCATTATCTTAATTTCAATGCGCATTATTTCCACTTCTATTTATCTTCTTTCTATATTAATAAATAACTTTTTGATTTAATTCTCAAGTAAATCCTGGTGCCAAAGAACGTCTGGTTCAGATAACAGGTCCAGCAGAGGAAAAAATCAAGTAGGATTAAATTTCCATTCAATTTAAATAATTCTTTACTAAATAAGTTTTTCGCATGTCTCTTCAAAAAGTTATGCGAAACAATTAATTGAAGATACCATACGTCGTAATGCATCTCCAGTTCGTTTGGATCCTGCTATTGGTAGTGGTCATGCTGGTGGCTCTTGTTCTTCATTAGCTTCCTCCAATTCGGATGAACCCGTACAACCTCGTACACCCGGTGCTACTAGTAATTTGTCTAATCGTTTGAGTTTTAATTCTGCTCAAAATTTTATGACTGCGGCTGCAGCCTCTCAACAAATGGTACAACATCAACAGCATCAACAACCACAGCATATGCAAATTATCCCTGGAATGAATACTCCAACACCTGTGGCTAATGCCGTTGTAGCGGCTGCTGCTGCAGGTAAACCAATACGTCCTCATTCGCAAATGTTATTGCATTCATATTCTACAAATGATGCTTCTTTAGGTGAATACAAATTCACATGCAATGTTGGTCAGCATGTGATTAAGATCACCGGCGATTGTTGTGATCTAGTGAGGGTAATTATCGTTTCATAGATTTACATATTAAAAGTAGAATATGTACACGATCTTAATTCCTCTCTAGGTGGCCAAATTGGTTTTGGATGATTATTTTAGCAGTGCTGAATTTTTAGCCTCCATAGAAGCTGGAGCAGCTTTTGATGGTTCAATGGCTAGCCCAATTTCAACCCCCACTACACCAATGTCGGGAGCACCTTCATTTGCTATGGGTACGCCTTTACATGCTGCCTCACCTTTGGCTACCGACAGTGGTATTGGTCTCAATTATATATCTTCTGTTAGTGGCAATAATAACCAGGATATTGATGATGATGTTTTCGTTGATGGCAATAATTTATGTAAGTTGAAAATTTTTATTATTTTTTATTTAATTTTGATCCTTTAAACTGAAGTTGTATTAAACTGTACAATACATTTTTTGAGTGTGAATAATTCCTATGCCAGATGAATGTATTAGGTTAGTATAGTAAAAGCCCTAAAGCGTTTGGTCTTGTGTGGGTACAGTAAAATTTTATGACAGTTTTAAGTTTTCATTTTTTTTTGCTAAAACTATGGAATAAATCTCAAAAAGTAGTATGAAAGTTCTTCCGATCTATATTCTGAGTTCGGATGTCCCCAACAGAATTGCATGGTCATCCTGCATTAAACAGGGTGATTTAAGCGATGATAAAATGGACTGGAGTTTTAGTCGTAAATCTTTCAGATATTGTAACTTTTATAACTGAGTACACACGTAGTTTTGTAAAATACCTAATTAATATATTTAGTTAGAATATTAGAAATAACTTACATGCAGCGCATTACTAGCTGATTTGGTTTCATATATATTTTATTGTCTGCGACTCATCCTACATCAAGCAAAGCAGGGTTGCATTTCACATGTTTTTTGCGAAAACTTTTTCGATGCGAGAAATACAGAAACGGGGTGCAGGGCTATGAACGAAAAATATTCAAGAAAGTTCGCCAACCCTTCATCAGATGGCGCGCAACAACTGTTCTAAGATTCAACATCTCGTGCAATTACAATGTTGCCATATTTGAAGCCCTTTATCTTTCACCGCCTTTCACTTCTTCTCTATGCGCTTTCCAAAGAAAGCAATACGTTATTTAATAGGTAGAATTTCCTGACTAAGGTCAAAATTTCTTATGTTATATGTAAAAAGCCATATATACATAATAAAAGACTCTTAAAACAGAATTATAATATAAGGATTATAATTATTATTATTATTCTTTATTTCAGTCTATGGATACAATATTATCCTTACAGACTAGCAACTTATATCTAAAACTAATTATTTATAACAATTTATTTAAAAGAGTTTTAAACTTAAAATTAGAAATACTTAAATCTAAATTTTCACAAAGATTATTGAATAACCTCATTGACTTAGTAATTGGTTCATTCAAAGCATAATCAGTTCTATGAATATCTACATGGAAGAAATTATTTCGCCTAAGAGTTCTCTGCGGAACTATAATTTTAATTAAATGCAATAAATCAGGACAATCAATTACACCACAGAAAATGCCGTGCAAAAATAATAAAGCAGTAATTTTCCTACGAGATTCAAGAGATTTCAAGGAAATCCAAGAACATCTATGCTCATAAGATATAAGGGGAGTTGAAAAATTCAAAAAAGAAAAGGTAAACTTTAGGAATTTTTTTTGAATTCTTTCCACACGGTTTATGTGGGTTTTAGCATTAGGACTCCAAATGAATGAAGCATATTCCAATCTAGAACGGACAAATGATGAATATAAAATTTTTTTAGTATGATAATCAAACAGATTACCAGTGTTACGGCGAATAAAACTTAGGAGAGAATAAGCCTTTGGTACTATGTAGTTCAAATGACTACAAAACGTAAGCTTAGAATCAAATACTACTCCTAAATCTAAAATTTCAATAACAGATGACAAAACTTGACCACCCATGGAATATTGAGCTAACAAGACGTGATGGCATCTATGAAATGTCATGTAATGGCATTTAGCTGTGTTAAAAATAATAATGTATCAAATCGTACACTCTGTATTTTTGAGAAAATATGGCTGAAAAAATTAGTTAATGCTGAGCATATTATGGCAAAAATATTTTTTAAAAATTCCGTAGAATATTTTTGGTTCTCCGCAGCATCATTTAGTCAAAGCATGTCTAATATCCACTTCATTTCACAATTTGAGCACATTTCTAAACAAAACGAAAAAATTGATTTGTTTCAAACTAAATGATGCTATGGTGGACCAAAATTACTGTACGGAAATTTTAAAAATATTTTTATATATTGTGCCTATAAGTACTTACACTAGAAAAGATTTTTTGTTATTTTTGAGTCACAAAATATGAAGATTTTCGAAATTTTGAGACAACCTAATATACATACTTGACAAGCGAAATCAACAGCAAAGGGGTATCAAAAAAAGTTATGCAAAGTAATGATTAAAAAAAATCTCTCCCGCAAAGCGAAATGAGGAGCAAGAAAATGGTTTAGGAAGCATTTTTTGTGGAAGTTATTGTCTCCAAAGAGTAAAAATTTTCAATGGCCTTAATTGAATTTATTGCACCACTGGTCAATACCACACCAAACACCCCAATGCCGGAAATTTTGACTAAATTGAATGAACTATAAAGTAAATTTTTCGGTCGTCAGAGCCCCGTCAGCGTTAACAGGAAAATGCTTGGCTGTGTGTGCAGATGACTTAACGGTCAACTATTTTAGTTCATCGGAAACGTAATACACCAATGGATACTAATAAAATCTGCAGCAGTGTTCTCGATGCTTTATCGAGAGCTTCAATTTATGAAATGAAATGTAATGAAATTTAAAATCTTAACATTTATCGAGCTCTAAAATTGCTTTGTCTAAAATTTATAAAAACTTAATAGCAATTTTTGTCTAGAATTGGACACAATTACATATTTATTTAATTTATTTCTATAGCCAAATCAGCATCACAAAGTAATGGCTTAGCACGTTCGCGAAGAAGTCATTTTTCACGTAAAGACTCCACACCAGAGGCTGCAGCTAATAATCCAGCAACAACAGCAATTATGCGTCAAAAAAGCGAACCTGGCAATAATGACAACAATACTATTGCGGAAACATGTACGTTCTAGTTTGAGATACATTAACTAAACAATAATTATTTTATATATTGCATCATACTATTACAGCACGTATTGTTCATCAATATGAGCATTTGTTATACTATGCTAAAAGTCCACATTCCTGGGCATTACCAACTGAGTGGGAAAAGATCCGTAAACAATTTCCAACCATCATACGTAATAAGGTAAAAACAACAAGTGCAACTACACATGCTTCTACTACAGCTATTACTCCTTCCACTTTAACAACTACTCCCTCCTTCTCCTTCACCACCACTACACCAAAAGCTTCTTCATTAACGCTACGTGTTGCTTGCAATAATGCTACACATTCTACTTGTTTACAAAATATTACTACTACTACTGCGACAAACACTACCACAAGTACTACTACCGCTACTAGTAGCTTAATAAAAACGTTAGATTCAAATTCAACTAATTTCACTCATAACTCAACCATACCACCATCAACTTCAACAACCAGTGTTACTAACAATATTTCTGTAAATAATAATATTTTAAGTAATAATTATAATAATCACCAATATCACCAACAACAGCAACAATACCCTAGTAATAATCAGATTTATAATGATCTCCATGTGAATGGAAAATCTTTAGAAACTAGTTCCACTTCTCCTACTGCATACAAACTTAATTCACATGGTAATCTTTCGTTAAATATTCGACGTAAAGGATTTTTCAATCGTTTAACTTATAGTATTGATGAAGATGGTTATGAGGCAGCTATGAAAACACCATCACCTATTGTTGAGGCCACTGCGCCAACACAACTTAATATCCCCCCTACGAACCATCATTTACATGCATCTCATATACTCAATGTATCAAATGTTACTGCTGGCAGTGGTCGTATATATACAGCTGGTTTAAATCATCGTCATTCCATACGTTCTGGACCAATGACTTCGATATCTATATCGACATTATCTTCAATTGGTAATGCAGGCAATGGTGGTAGTGATCATTATAATCAGCACCATCACTACTCACCTAATGAGGCCCATACTCGTCAAAAGCTATTACATAAACAAATTAAAATTATTTCAGATATTATGGTAGAAAGTAGTAAAAGCAGTGCTACAAATAAATCAAATGAAAATTTAAGATCAAATTCTGATTTTCAACATCATAAAATTAATAATGATAATGTTGATGATGAAGAAGATGACGAAGTAGAAATTGTTGCTGTTTCTCCAGCTACTACAACTCTTCAAGTTGCAAATGCTGAAAACACAAATTCTACTGGTTCTATTTCTTGTATGCGTTCGAAATTAAATTATGAATTTCGCTCATATTCAACATGTGATTGAAGTGAAAAAAGTAAATTCTAATTCTATAAATAAAAATACATTCATTAAGCAATGTAATATAATTCTATTGAAAAATAAGAAACAAAAAAGAAAGAAACAAAACCTATATAATTAATATTTAATATAATGAACAAACTATTTTTTTAACTTTTCACATAAAACCGCCGTTTTTAAAGGCACTTTATATATTATACAAACTCATAACTGTTCTCTATCCAAAAATCAAATGTTATACAGACAAACCTGTTTGAAATTATTAAAAAATTATTGTATTGCATTAGATTTAAAGCACACTAACCTGTTTCGATTCCCCGTAAAAACTGTTACTCCATATACAATACTTCAGATAAAAAAAATATATTTTTTACGACAGTGACTTTCATGTGAAAAGACTTTGTTTTTACGCAAATTTAAAGTACAATACTTATTTTTCTGTGAAAATGTGACATTTTGTGTTCATTGTGATTGTGTCTTTGATTTGAGGCCTTTAAATTTGGAGTGAAATTTTCACCCGAGAAAAGGTTCTTACATTATGACTTAAATTTACACTAAAATAATCTGATAATTTGAGAACTACATTTTCGTATATTTCAAAACTATCCTATCTTCTTTAGTTTCGTATATTTCGAAACTAAAGAAGATAGGATATAAGAAGGATATACATTTACTCACTTCTTGAGGAGAACTTATTTGACTGTATTTTTAAAGTATTATAAGTACTTATTACAACACATGGAAAAAAGCATTGGGTATCGTTTTAAATGTACTTTTTGTAAGTAATGAAATAATGTATTTTTGACGGTATTTTAATGTATGTTTTAAAACCATTTAATGTTTGTTAATTAAGAATAGCAATAGCTGTGCTTTCGCTCTTATCAACGTTAATTATTTAAAACAAATATACGTTAAACCAATTAAAGTGTACAATTTTTATGTTTATAATATTTACCTTATAATCGAACCTATGTCAGCAAAACTGTATAAGAATTAACGCAAAAAATTACTATAGGAACGAAAATGCATAAACGTTTAGTTTTCAACGCTAATAATTATCCACATTGAATGTTAACGTGGATACGAAAAGTAATATCGTCGGCTTGCCTCAAGTAGTGCTATGTGTTTTTAACAGGTTTGCAGGAGAGCGAAAAAACTGGGGAGTTATTATGAAAATAATTCGATTCGTAACGGAAATGCTTTCGAACAGAATTTTCACATTGAAAATCTAGTTCCAAAAAACAGTTTTTGATGGAGGACAATATTGAAAACGTCTATGCGATAGTCTAGCATACACGTTTTCAATATTTTTTCCCCATTAAAAACTGTTTTTTGGAACTTGGATTTCAATGTGAAAATTCTGTTCGAAAGCATTTCCGTTTCGAATCGAATTACATAATAACCGCCCTGATTTATTTATCCTTTTGAGATATTTTATTGACATTATATGCTTTAATGACGATTTTAGAAACAGAGTGCCCAAATCATTAAGCATATGATGTCAATAAAATATCTTAAAAGCAATGTTGGTTACCGAAACGAATAACTGCTTACAGGCAAGCCGACGATTTATTTGAGTTCTAGCAATTGGAATTTTGTTGAAAGCTTCATTCACAATAGATATCAAATTGCTTAGTGACAGTTCAACGTTGTTAGGACAGTCCCGGAACTTTTTTTTGTATTTTTCCAAAACCAGCTCGGTAATCGTTAATACACAATCAACGTTATTGTTCAATAAGTCAGTATGGTTTAATAATGTGGCTCATTTAATCCTTTCACTACCGCTTTATTGTTTGTCGATGTATTATTATATTCACCTCAGGTTATTGTTAAAGGTCCTCAAATTAAAAAAAAACATGTTTCCCTATCCAACCCCTACTCACGAAAAATGGCGTTCGAAAATCGATTTTTTTAAATTCTCAGCCATTTTTTACCCCTAAAACATTCGAATAACCAAAAATACTTTGGTTGGTTTTTCTGGTCGAAGCTACATGCCACATTTCACCAAAATCCCCTTTCTCATTTCTTTATTTTATAAAGTCTATGGATAACAATGATCCTTACAGACTACTCGCTAAAAATAAAATTAGAAAATTAATACAAATTATTTAAGTAAAGTTTAAACATATCTTTTGAATAACTAAAATCTAAAACAATATTATTCTCTAATTTATTAAAATTTTAAGCAACTGTGGATTGATGTTACACTTGATGATGATCTAACGGCTTTTTCTAAAAAAACTGAAAAGGACGTATTCTAATGTCAGAGGTCCATAACTCAGGTTTAAACAGATTTTCATACAATTCAGCTGAAATTCCAAGTTTAAAATTAACAAATTTTAAATCAGACAACGAATCATCTTTTTTTTTACAAGTTTATAACATGTCATGCGGGACTTAGCAATATTAAGATGTTTTGCCACATATGATAAAATGTAAAATCGTCATTAAAGCATATAATGTCAATAAAATATCTCAAAAGGATAAATAAATCAGGGCGGTTATTATGTAATTCGATTCGTAACGGAAATGCTTTCGAACAGAATTTTCACATTGAAAATCTAGTTCCAAAAAACAGTTTTTGATGGAGGACAATATTGAAAACGTCTATGCGATAGTCTAGCATACACGTTTTCAATATTTTTTCCCCATTAAAAACTGTTTTTTGGAACTTGGATTTCAATGTGAAAATTCTGTTCGAAAGCATTTCCGTTTCGAATCGAATTACATAATAACCGCCCTGATTTATTTATCCTTTTGAGATATTTTATTGACATTATATGCTTTAATGACGATTTTAGAAACAGAGTGCCCAAATCATTAAGCATATGATGTCAATAAAATATCTTAAAAGCAATGTTGGTTACCGAAACGAATAACTGCTTACAGGCAAGCCGACGATTTATTTGAGTTCTACCAATTGGAATTTTGTTGAAAGCTCCATTCACAATAGATATCAAATTGCTTAGTGACAGTTCAACGTTGTTAGGACAGTCCCGGAACTTTTTTTTGTATTTTTCCAAAACCAGCTCGGTAATCGTTAATACACAATCAACGTTATTGTTCAATAAGTCAGTATGGTTTAATAATGTGGCTCATTTAATCCTTTCACTACCGCTTTATTGTTTGTCGATGTATTATTATATTCACCTCAGGTTATTGTTAAAGGTCCTCAAATTAAAAAAAAACATGTTTCCCTATCCAACCCCTACTCACGAAAAATGGCGTTCGAAAATCGATTTTTTTAAATTCTCAGCCATTTTTTACCCCTAAAACATTCGAATAACCAAAAATACTTTGGTTGGTTTTTCTGGTCGAAGCTACATGCCACATTTCACCAAAATCCCCTTTCTCATTTCTTTATTTTATAAAGTCT
This sequence comes from Leucophora obtusa, assembly GCA_949987735.1. Taxonomy (NCBI): domain Eukaryota; kingdom Metazoa; phylum Arthropoda; class Insecta; order Diptera; family Anthomyiidae; genus Leucophora; species Leucophora obtusa. Next base: position 186,063,487 of record OX465298.1, on the reverse strand, counting down.
ATGGATAACAATGATCCTTACAGACTACTCGCTAAAAATAAAATTAGAAAATTAATACAAATTATTTAAGTAAAGTTTAAACATATCTTTTGAATAACTAAAATCTAAAACAATATTATTCTCTAATTTATTAAAATTTTAAGCAACTGTGGATTGATGTTACACTTGATGATGATCTAACGGCTTTTTCTAAAAAAACTGAAAAGGACGTATTCTAATGTCAGAGGTCCATAACTCAGGTTTAAACAGATTTTCATACAATTCAGCTGAAATTCCAAGTTTAAAATTAACAAATTTTAAATCAGACAACGAAGCATCTTTTTTTTTACAAGTTTATAACATGTCATGCGGGACTTAGCAATATTAAGATGTTTTGCCACATATGATAAAATGTTTTCTTCTGAAGCTGTTGTTTTTTGTACCACATCCAATTCAGAATTATCACTATCACCAGTTATGAAATTATGTTTTTTAGGTTTTTTCTTCCTATTTGTAACATTACTCCAATTTGATGAACTTTGAGCATCAATTACGTTATTTAGATTAAAAACCTCCAAATTAGCAATACTGTTACTAACAGATCCATTTAAATTAACTAAGGCATTTGTGTTAACAGGTACTTCAATTACATCAGAAATTTCAACAGCAGAAGCTTTAATAGCAATTTCATTAACAGCAGCAGCAGCTTTAACAGCAGTAGTAGCCTTAACAGCAGAAGCTTTACTGTTAGTAACCATTAAAGCTTTTGTACTTACAGAAGGCAACTCATGATCAAGTGTAACATTAGCAGTAGTACGAACAGTGTTTAGATTTTTGTATACATCTTTGGCATCAACAGAAGCTGTTTTTGTTGATTGTAAAACATTAGCAAAAGGCAAACCAGAGCTTAAACCTGTTTTGAGCGCGTGTAAACTACAATGATTCTTGTTGTTATTATTATTATCCAAAAAATTTGCAACAACATCAGTGTAGGCCCAGAATAAGAGAGCAGCGATTTTTTCCACACAATTTGACATTTAAAAATCGCTGGGCTTAGCTGTTGTGAGATAGAATCTATTTTATTTTAATGCCGATTTTTTTTATTCTCTCATTTTTTCTCTCTCATACTCTCACCAATGTTGTCAACTCTATTGTTATTTTTGCTGGTTTTCACTACATTTTGTAATATCAAAGAGTACAACTAACAAAGGCAATCAATGGCTCTTCTGAGTCTTTTTCTGTTTTTTTGCAAAAAAAAAAAAAATTAAATTTTTAAATTATTAAAGTTTTGTTTTCTTTATTCAACTGAGATATTCAACATTATTAGTAGCTCGTTAGTTCATCGTTTAGCATTGTATATTTTGTTTGCAGTAAACTAAGAGACATATGAGTGGCATAAAGTCTCCTTGTTATATATAACACATGTTCAATTATGTCGCTGCCGCTGTACGTCGTTATTTCGGGCGCTTTTTTTCTCAGAGCGTAAATCGCTAGCCTCTGCGCTCTTATTCTGGGCCTACGCTCAGACTGCAAATTAGAGTCAGTTTGTTTAATAAGAGCATCATCCGAATAGGAGTTATTAGCATGTAAATTAAAGGCAGATTGAGAAGTAACATTTGCACATCCATATTTAACGTTCCATAAGAGATCGATTACCACCAATTTCAACTCTTTAACTTCAATAGACAAAGCAGAAACCGTTGAAATTAACTCAGTAGAAGAAATTAAACATTTATTACATTTGAATATAATGCTTTTATTAGAAATTAATGATTTTAAAACGTATTCATCTTTCAAATTTATACAAATATTATGAAAGTGGCGTTTACAAACAGCACAAGTAATTAATTCTTGCTGTGAAATATTATCAAAACAGAACGAACAAATCGAATCTAGATCCGACATTATAAACGCGTCTTACTCAATCAAGAGTACACTGTTAAATGAGATTATAGAATATTAAAAAAATGTAGACATGATTATGTATATAATTGTTTTTATTTTCATTTTAAATTATTTTAAAATAACAAAAGTTCAATATATGCGCTAGTTCAGTTTTAAACTTTAAAAGTTTCTAATGGAGAACTTGTAAGAAAACCATTCAATAGTTTTTTATTTCGGAGATAAATATCATTGAAATATTGTATTTAAATTTTTGGAAGTTTTTGGATAGAAAACAGCAATTTGATACTAAAAAACACATAAAAAAAACAAGAATCTCAAGATAAATTTTCGCTTAGTTTATAAAATTGTTTTCATTTGATTTTTAAAAAACAAAACTAATTCTATGAAAATTTATTAAAATGTGTATCAAAATTTGTTTTTAACTTCTTCTTTTTATTTTAAACTCAAAATAATCTGTGTTTTGGCTGTGAAACAGATTAAATTTAATTTAAAACAAACACAAATATTGTAAAAAATTAAAAAAGAACATAAAATTTAAAGAATATGAGTATTTTAAATACTTAAAAAAATAAATATTAAAAAAAATCGTAATTATACATTCCTTATATTAACCAAAGAGAAGACTATTTCATAAATGTATTTTATGTACAATGTACTTAACCTACTCTAAACAAAATTAAAGTATTTGAAATTATTTTATGTATTATTTATTATTCTTATGTATAATAAATCAGATTTTTTTAAATTAAATTCCTACCTGTATTAAAAAGGTATTTAAAAAATACTTTTAGTAACACATGGTAATAAAAGAAATAAAACAAAAAACGTATCTTAATAACTATTTTGGAAAAATGTTATAATTTTTGTATTTATTGGTATTACTCGTTGCTTATGGTAAAAATGTTTTTATAACTATTATTGCTTATATTGGTTGGGCATGCTCTATATTTGGTAATATACTCCATTATTCATATTAATTATTAATAACATATTCATTTATTTTGTAATCATTATTCATATTGCTATACAATCCATAACTAATCACCTGCACATTTTTTAACTGAACGAGAAAATAATATCAATACTCACTTAAAAATGCTTATAATTTATGATTAAAAAATGCTAGACTTAACAAAACTAAAGAAAAGCAAGCATTTGGTGAGAGGTAAGCTTAAGTTTTGTGGTAAAAAAAAGTATAAAGGAATGTATTATAAGATGAACTTTTAAGAGAATCAAACTTTTTGATGTAGAAAATTGAAAACTAAATTTGAATAATTTTTATAACCTGACAAATTACTGGTTTACAGCATTAGTAAAAAGGGCTTATGAATGAAGGGCTTTGATTTATGAAATTTACAACCGTTGAAATATATAAAGCACTACACTCACAAAAGTTTGTCGGTAGAATCTACTGAAAATGACAGTTAAAACAAAGGTATATGCAGTTAAAAAGGAGACAAAGGTATTTACCTTTAAAATAACCAAAACTTTTGTTATTTTTAACTGTTGAAAAATAACTAACAAATGCATTAAAAATAACTACCAATGTCGTAAAATTAACTGATAAATTTTTACTACAAAAATTTTAAAACAACAGACAAAATCGGTAAAAACTACTGTTTTTACAGTTAATTATTTTTGTTTATAAAAGTAAAAAAAAATTTTTTTATCTTTTAATTAACTACCAAAAATAACTGTTTACTGTAAAATTACTGTTTTGGTAGTTGTTTATTATGATATTAAAAATAACTGCTTTAAACAAATGTTACGAAATTACAGTACTTTTCGTTAGTTGTTTTCTCAAATAACTGTCATAAAAGTTCTTTTGCAAACAACTGTAATTTCTGTTAAAAACAACAACTACTGATTACTACACAAACAACTGTCATGTAGTAACTGTAAAACCTTTTTGAGTGCATACAAAATTTAGTAATAGTTATATTTAAGTTAACTTTTATTCAATTGAAAATGACAAATTGTATGTAAAATCTGCACAAAATTTTGCTAAATATTAGTAGACTAAAAATACAAAAAAAAAACTTACATCTACAAAATTTTTGTTATTTTTAAGCTAAATTTAGTTCAATGCAAATAACAGTCTATTCTGCTAAAATCAGCAGAAATATTTGCTAAAAAGATTTTATACTGCTGTTTTCAAAAGGCTCGATTTTTATTTGCATTTAAAATAGAAAAATCGAAAAAAACTTCGTAATTTTTTAGGTAACTAATTAATTTAGAAATTTTTTTTGCTGATTTTAGCAGCTTAATTTGTTATTTTCTATTAACAAAAATTTAACTCAAATATAACTAAAATTCTGTATATTTAACAGTTTTATTTTTGCTGTTCCTATCTTACTAATATATATAGCAAAAATAATCTGCTAATTTTAGAAGCTTTTTCTGCAAGATCAGTTTTAATAGTTTTAACTAAATTTTTTACACACTTTTCTATTAGTATCTCCAATGTATAAAAAAGCAATAACTTGAGAACCGTTTGGAATTTTTACTGCAAATAAGTAATTACAGATTTTTTAATAATCGAAAGGCAAAATTTAGTTTTTTTTTTGTTTAAATATAGTTTTATAACATCAAGAAAATGAACTGCTGAAAAGCAGTAATTTTTAATTATTTTGTATTATTTTTTTCGACATTGTTAGTTATTCATTTGTTAGTTATTTTTCAACAGTTAAAAATAACGCGATTTGTAGTTATTTATAGCGTTTTTAACTGCATATACCTTTGTTTTAACTGTCAATTACAGTAGATTCTACCAATCAACTTTTTTGAATGTACTTTACTATGTTATTTGTAATCTCATCAATTAGTTTTATTATATTATCCCAATTTTTCTAATTCAAAACTCGATTTACACTTTTATAGTTGTAAAAGGTATCTTAGGCCGGATAACACAATGTGCCGTTAAAATTTAACCTTAAGTTAAATTTAAAAATTATATGGTAAACAACAACAAAAGTGTCATTTAAACTGGTAGCTAAAAGTTCTCTTTAAAATACATTCCCAAAAAAAAGTTGCGATTGCAAATAATCCCCTTTTCTTTATGTTATCACTTTAGGATCTGCAAGATGAAAGTAATCGATTTGATGGTGAAAAATATTTGGAATTAGCTAAATCATCTAGTAAACGTAATATAGCAGCTGCTGATGAAACGACTAATGAAACGGATAACCACGAAAACGAATAAATATTTTTAATCTTTTTTATTTTGCGAAATCATAAATTTCAGGAAATCCTAAAACAAGCATCAACTGCTTTTTTTGTGTTCGTGAAAACATGCAAACAAACTTAAATGTTGAAAAGCCGAAGATGAATGTTATTTAAATTTTAAGTTTTTATTATTTAAAAAAAATTTGCATAGACTTTTTTAGTTTTTTGATAAAACGGAAATTTTCTTTTAATTCTAAAAAGTTTAACGAAACCAAATGCAATAATAACAATATTTAGGTTAAATCAATTATGAAAACAAAATTATTAAATGAAGAAAAATAAGTAATATACAACAGAATCCACGAACTATTTATACATATAACACGATAATTGTTTTGTAATAAAATTACTAAACTTAGGAAAAAATGCTAAAAACTGGTTTAAACATTTTTAAACCCAACATTTTTGACATATTACGATTTTCATGTTTTTATAAAAAACAAATTTACATTGCAGGAATTTACATTTTAAGTGCTAACGAGCTGTCGTTATAAAATAGTATGATTTTTGACAACTTTGTATGGTTTAAACTTCAAAAATCATGCTACGTCCGATATCGCTTTACGCAATTAATAGAAAACCATAGAGTTGCAAAAACCGAGGTATTTTAAAAACCGTGTCAAAAGTTTTCTAATAGCGAATTTACATTATGATCGAAATCGAGTTAAAAGTAGATTTCGACTGAAATCCAATAAAAATTTGGGATTTCAAACAGATTTCCCATAGGAAATGAAATCGCAATTTAATTTGGATTTCAGCGAAATCCCATCGAAATCCAAATTGAAATCCAATTTGCCTCTCATATTTGCAGAAAAGTAGGAAAGTTTGCAGAAAAAGTGGCAACATTTATCAGCGGTTTATGTCATAAAAAATTAATAAATAATAAATTTTAATAACTTTAAAAAATTAAGGAATAACATAATAAAGTCTGTTATTTTTAATTGAAAGATATATTTAAAATTGAAAACGGCTATTTTATTGTATCCGACAAAGAGAAACTATGGAAAATCATTTAAAAAATCGAATTGGATTTCAAAACGAATTCTAGTGAACATTTTAACAATGTAAATTCGCTATAGGTAATTCTGCAGATTTTATGTGGAAATGCGTGATTCACGGGATAACAACCGAAAATAATATTTTATTTAAAAAATCGCCAATTATCGCATATTTTGAAAATGCATAATTTGTATTTCAAAAATTCGCTATTATCGCGACCTTTATTTGTTGTTGTATTGTTCATTAAAGTGGCACTGTATTCTGCAATGATAGCACTTTAGCACATAAAATGTGAATTCCTTTATTATTTATTATTGTTTGTTTTTATTTTTGAGTTTTTTGTAATAATCATGTTACAAATTAGTTCATCTTTTTATTAATATTTATTTTAAATTATCAAAAAATGTATAATTTTAAAAGCAGTTTTGAAAAAAAAAAATACTCGGATATTATTCGGTTTCACATAAAATTATGTGTTGTTGTTGTGAAAAAGCGAATCTTTTTGTGTGTATTCGTTTTTCAGAACAACTGCACTTCATTTAAATTAAAAAAAAATATATTTTAGAAAATTTCAAAAAAGTTTAGAAGTCAACAGATTTTTAGTTTTAAATTTTATTTTCATATATTTAGTTAAAATATTGTTCTACCTCAAGTCTAAATTCTAATATGATATTCTTTCAAGCAATCATTTTCTTATTGCAGACAACTGAAGAGTTGGGGTGATGCCCACGAAACAATTGTATTGTCTATCATGAAAATGATGAACCTTTCTGAAACAACAAAATAAAATCTATATGACAATATCATATTAGAATTTGGGCTTGAGGTAGAACAATATTCTAACTAAATATATGAAAATATGGAAAGTCCAAAAAAACCATTTTTGTATTTTGTAATGCAAAAATTAAAACAATTGTTTAAATTTTATTTTTAAAATATTTGTTATTATTTAAAGCTGTGGTTATTTTATCTTTTTATCAAAAGCAACTTCAAAAATATATATAACAAATGTAACTAATTTTTAATAATTCTTATTTTCAAGAAGTATTCATTTAATTTTAATATTTAATTTTAAACAATACATATTTTTTATTTAATTTATTAACAATTCTTTCTCTATATATCTCTCTTCATTTTTTACGTCCTTCCATTTATTATGCAGGGCGTTTCATAGCTATACCTGCAATTTTATTTTCCAATTCTTAAACGACTAAATATGTGTCTTAGGGGTTGATTGGTGCAACATAAAACGCTAATGTTGTTGTTGTTTGTTGTTGTATTTATTAAAAAAATAAAAATTATAAAAGGTAATTTACTCAGTATGGGAATTAATGCACATCACTAAAACTCGGCCTTGTGGTTACATAAAACTATTGTATTTGAGAATTAAAAAATGTTTAATATAAAATTCTAATGTATGAAAATTTCTAAAAATGAATGAAATGACGATATGGGTGAGTTACTAAACGTCAAAACACATTGCAGTGTTTGCGGTTTTACTACTGTTTCGATACAAAGCAAACAAGTGTGTTGCTTACTTTCTAATAAAAACATGTGAACAAAGCATCAACAACATTTGTGATGCACAGTTTGCTTTTTATATGCGCATCAATTGCGTTTACGAATGCATGACTTTATTCAGTTGCATTGCAAATGACGTTTTGGAACTCAGCCTATTTTATAAAAAAAAAATTAAATACTATTGAACAATTTCATATATGTATATAAAGAACATTTTCATTAAATTTATGAAGATCTAATTTATGAAATTGAATGCATTTTTTTTAAACAAAATTATGAAAAAAAAGTTATGAAAAATTTCATAATATTAATTAAGTATTATATACATAATGAAATTCTTCATTGATTCTACGAAAAAAATTCTATGAAATTATATTATTAATATCATAAAGGATAATTCTTGCAGTGTAGTATAGTATTACATATTTATAACGACATTTTAAGAATTGTAATTATAAAAAAAAATTATCTGGTGGAGAACATTTTTTGTCCATTTCCCAAAAAAAAAAAGCGAAGTAATTCACCCCGTTCCCCGAGACTCAGTTCTTAGTACCGGAACGACTCGGAGTCCACTGGTCACCGAATAAGGCATGCCAACTCAACAAACCGACAATATTTGTTGCTACAACAGCATAGCAATATATTCAGATTTTCGACTACCAATAAACTTATATTCTAAATGATTTCCAAAACCCCTTTAATTAAAACTTTGCCTGATCAAAAGCAAGTGATTTTATTTTCCATATGATGCCATTCAAAGTATTTTGTTTTTTACCAATTATTTAATTTTATTAATTTAAATATATATTTTTGTATTTTTTGCTTAAATTAAAATAATACACAACAACGACAATAACTTTTTACGGTGCATCAATCGAAGTTTAAGACACAGGTGTGTTAATCTTCCAAAGACACCTAAGCGATCGTTTGAGACGTTTAAGAAAGAATAGGAAAACCGAATTTACTTATAGCTTTAATGTCTTGAATTTTGTTATTTTTATTTCTCTTGTATCTTCTAGTCTATCTGGAACTAAACATATTTTTTTTAAAGTAACTCATTTAAAAAAAAATTATTATTTTTAAATGAAATTAAATAAAATATATATATTTTTTTCCAAGAACAACAAAATAATGAAGTTTTAATAATAGCCCAACAAATATTAGATGAATTTTAAGGGAATATATTAAACACATAGAACTAACGAGCAACGAGAATCTCGAGATTTCGATATTCACGATTCAAAAAAAAAAAAACAAAAACAATGAAGAAAAGCTTATGGCTTTGTTATAGAAAGCGACTCCACATAAAATCGTGCGATTTTTAACAACAGCAACAACACGTAATTTTATATGAAAACCAACATTTTTATGTGAAATCGTATTCAGAACACCCTCGTATACAGCTATGGACATATAATTGGCACAAATTTAAATTGCGCATAAATTTAAGTATTTTCCAACTAAATATATTTTAAAATGCAAGTTTTGCCCTTCTGATTATTGTTGAAAAAAATGTTTGTCTTAATAGTGCTCAAATGTTCCGTTATGTTTTGCTTATTATTTACCGTTATCATTTTTGCGTTAACAATGCTGATTTAAATGCACTCAGGGAATTATGTAGGTAAAATCAACTGCAAATGACAGTTAAAATAACTGCATTTGCACTTAAAAAGGTGTAGACTACATTTGCAGTTAAATTAACTACAATATGAAGTTATTTTTAACTGTTAAAAATCAACTGACAAATGTAGTAAAAGCAACTACAAATGCAATTGAAACAACATACATGCAAATTATTGTAAAACTGTACAAACAACTGCAAATGTAGTTAAAAAACATAAATAAAAATTATTTTAAAAATTATTAATTTAATAAAAAACAAATTTATGTAAACACTCCTAACTTAATTTTATTCTATTTAAAATTGAGAAATCAAAATTTACACTAATGTCACTTTTATTTTTCACTAGTAAGATATTGTTGTAGATGTCCGTCTGTGAGGGATGAAATATGGCGTTTGGCTTCCTTTTTTTCTCCAGGTAGAAAGAGATGAGAATATAAAAGAACTGAAAGAAAATAAATACAATAATTTTTAATAATCCCGTAAATAAATTTATATTATAAAACTTACCTTATTATTTTAATAACTTAATAAAAAATATATAAACTTTTCCGTATTACGCGTCCTCACTCTTTGGCGTTGTTTTATGACTAAGACAATAGAAAACATGTTCTACTCATATTCTTTCACTAGAAATTTCTAAACAAGCGCGTCATACACATGCTCCTGATTGCTTCGTGTGTGTGCACACACACTTGAAAATATAAGTATGTATTTGTAAAAAAAAATTCAAAATAACTGCATAAAATAAATGTTACTACAATGTGGTAGTTTTTGTAGTTAGTTTGAAAAAATAACTGTCAAAAACATTGAAATATTTTGCTCTAAGTAAATTAACTACAATTGTAGTTAAAATAACTACAACCGCATTACTACACAAATAACTGTCATGTAGTAACTGCAGAACTTTTCTGAGTGTAGTACGAATGGTGAAAATTAATCCATTCAAGTCATCAAGGCAGATAGCATCGGATATTAATGAAAATTTTAACATGGAAATATCAAGCAGACTTGTCAGAAGAAGACTAAACGAGGCAAATTTGTTTGGCCGCAATTCCAGAAAAAAGCCCCTTCTCTCAAAAAAAAATATTTTAAAACGACTAAACTTCGCCAGAACCCATAAGGAAAATCCCATTAGTTGTTGGAAAAACGTGTTATGGAATGACGAAACAAAAATTAACAGGATAGGACCAGATGGCAGAATCTGTGTTCGTCGTCCTGAAGGCCAAGAGTTTAATCCTCGGTTCACTCAGAAGACGGTAAAACATGGAGGTGGCAGTATTATGGTTTGGGGTGCATTTTCTTGGCATGTCGTAGGTCCGCTTATAAAAATGGACAAGTTTCAGTATTTAGATATTTTAAAAAACCATATGGAGCCATATACATTCAACTTCATGTCAATAAAATGGAAATTCATGCAAGATAATGACCCCAAACAATCCTCCAAACTAGTAAAAAAATGGTTTTGTGCGGAGAAGATTGATGTTTTGGATTGGCAAGCCCAGAGCCCTGACTTAAATCCAATAGAGAACCTCTGGAATGAAGTCAAGGTTGAAATCGCCAAGAAAAATTACAAAAATATGGACGAACTGTGGTCGGCCGCACAGAAAGATTGGTACGCCATCCCAAAAACAAAATGTCAAAAACTAGTGGAAAGTATGGGTCGCAGGTGCGAAGCTGTCAAATTTTTTTTAAAATCCCTACATTAATGGAAAAAATCGCTCTTTTTCCCTACAAACAAAAAAATATTCCCTAAATTTTTATACCCTATACCACTACGTGGAGAGGGTATAATAAGTTTGTGCTGATGTTTGTGACACCAAAAAACATCAGACATGAAACATAGACCCAGCTTTTAGTATACCGATCGACCCAAAATCGATGTCCGTCCGTCCGTCTGTCTGTCCATGTATTCTTGTGCGCACTCTACAGGTCGCAAATATTAAGATATTTTGATGATTTGTACACAGACCTACTTTTTTAATAAATGCAAAAAATTTGCTTTTTAGCACTAAATTATATTTAATTTTATTATAAATTTGTACAGTATTGACTGCTTTTTAGCCACCCCAGAATTTTAAAAAATTTACCTATAATTCTTGCATCTATGATTTTGATGGCAAAAGGTATCACAATATTATGTGCGTTCCCGTACGTTACCGAGGGTTCCCGCGGGAACGCAGAACAGCCCAAACAACAACAATTTCCACGCAATTTTGAGTACGGGAACGCCTTTGGGCTAGTTTGGGTAACTGCGGTAAAGTACGGGAACAGACATATTATTTTTTTTAATATTTCTACTGGTTTCCTAGGAAGATAATTTGTTGGAATCAAAGGGTCAGTTTTATAGTCAGAACTAAGATCGATTTTTGTATTAAATATTTCTTAAATAAAAAATGTTATTTAAAAACTTCTTACTTAAAAATTTTTAAGAAACAAATCGATCTTAGTTCTGATTATAAAACTGGCTCTAAGGGGTTTTGTTTAAGAAAAATTATTTGAATCGCGAGGTATTCAATAAGCAACTGAAGGCATTTGATTCGAAAATGAAAAAGCATTTTTAATAGGAAAATATAGCAGAATAATTTTTGGTGAGATAAATATATTAGATATTATAGTTTTTTAAGGAATAATTAGTTAATATATAACAAGGGAGTTACTGCAAACTAGACACTACTATTTTAATGAAATTTCAATATGTTGTAGAAACCAAAATGCTAAGATGAACATCCCACAGTTTTTGAACACCTCGGTAATTTAAGTGGTCAAAAAAATGAGGTTACAATGGGTTCGTCAGAGGTGAAAGTAAGTATGAGACAGGTTAATCTTAGATTTCTTTTCTCTATCAATTATCCAAATTTCATACTATTCTGAGAGTATAATATTTCCTGCCCGAGGTTTTCGTGAGAAAAATTTTCTGCAGATTTTACAGTACAATTTGCTATTTTCAATTAACTAAAAGTTAGCCTAAATATAACTAAAATTCTGTAAATTTATCAGTTTTAATTTTGCTGTTCTCTTGTAAAAAAATCTGCAGTTTAGCAGTTTTTTCTGCAGCATAATTTTTAACTAATTTTTAGTAACTTTTTCTGCTATTTTTACAGATTTATTTCTATGAGTGTAATTATAAATTGACTAGAAAAATTTTTAAATTTAAAAAATCCCTACAGTATGATTGAAAAAACAAAATCTGTCCCTTTTTCCCTACAGATGAAATTTTTGCAAAAAATCCCTACGAAAAGGGAAAAATCCTTACACTTGGCAACACTGCTAGAGCTTGATGATCATTATTGATATTTTCGTAAATTTACCGTTACGTTTTTTTGTTTAAAACAATTGTATTATATTTATTACTCTTTTTATTATCATTTACACTCATTTTTGTTGCTTTGTATTTTAAAAGCTGTTATAATTTCTGAAAATAGTTTACATATTGTTTAGTAAAATTCTAAGAAAGTGCGGCAACTAATTAGAAACGCGTAATTGTTTATTAAAGTCTTCTTGGCTAAGAGCTATTTTGACAAAAAAAAATTTATTTTACGGTTGTTTCCAATTTAATGTTTTATAGCAAATAAGAAATTATAATTTTAAGATTTATCATGGGAAAAGGCAAAAGCTGCACTCCTGAAGAACGGATCCCAATGTTTGAACTTTAGAAGTCTGGAAAGTCTTATAGAGAAATAGCAGAGCAGCTAAAGTGTTCCAAAAAAATGGTTTTTAATGCTTTACAGCATATCAACAAATATAAGACCATAGCCAATGTTCCGCGAAATAAGAGACCCAGAAACACATCAGCACATACCAACCGAATGATAACGCGAATCTCCAAATCCGGCCCAAAACACTCAGAAAAGTTCTGCAGTTACTACATTACAGTTATTTGTGTAGTAATGCGGTTGTAGTTATTTAAACTACAATTGTAGTTAATTTACTTAGAGCAAAATTTTTCAATGTTTTTGACAGTTATTTTTTTAAACAAACTACAAAAACTACTACATTGTAGTAACATTTATTTTATGCAGTTATTTTGAATTTTTTTTACAAATACTTAAATTTTCAAGAGTGTGTACATACACACGAAGCAAACAGGAGCATGTGTATAAAGCGCTTGTTTAGAAATTTCTAGTGAAAGAATATGAGAAGAACATGTTTTCTCTTGTCTTAGTCATAAAACAACGCCAAAGAGTGAGGACGCGTAATACGGAAAAGGTTTAATATTTTTTATTAAATTATTAAAATAATAAGGTAAGTTTTATAATATAAAATATAAATTTATTTTCGGGAATTAAAAAAAAAATATTGTATTTATTTTCTTTCAGTTCTTTTACCTGGAGAAAAAAAGAAAGTGTAAATTTTGATTTCTCAATTTTGAATTTATTATAGAATAAAATTGAGTTTATTAAGTGTTTACATAAATTTGTTTTTTATTAAATTAATAATTTTTAAAATAAATTTTATTTATGTTTTTTAACTACATTTGCAGTTGTTTGTATAGTTTTACAATAATTTGCATGTATGTTGTTTCAATTGCATTTGTAGTTATTTTTACACAATTCCCTGAGTGTATGTATTAGATTATGAATATTCATTGTCACTGAGCTTGAGCCATAAAAATGTGGCATAAGTTCCACAAAATGCGGTTTTGAATTTCCATAATAGAGACCAATCAAAAATGGCTTGGTAATGTATGCGGTTGAAAACCCCTTTCCCATTATGGACCAAAAGTTCTTTTTCGACTTTTCAAACACATCCGTTCCATCTATGTACATGAATTATAATTTTATTTTCTTTTCATTATAATATATATATGTATATCCAGGTATAAATGGCTACTGGTACAAAAATTTCTACACTGTGCCGTTAGTAGATATGTAAATGTTATATTTAGTAATAATAAGGAAGTTTGTAGCTGACATAGTTATTTGCATAAAAATGTATTTGCTTTGTAATACTTTATTTTGGCCATGAAGGCTTTTTGTATTACCTTTTGAATTAAATAAATAAAAAAAATAATAAAGATTGGAATCAAAAGTGATATCAATAATAAAATTTTAGAACATTTCGGAAGAGATGTGTGTATAACTTTCAGATCTCAGTACCATTAATATTTCGTCTATAGAGATTTGTGTAAGAGTTTTGATTTTCCTTACAACCCAATTTTTCAGTTTTTGCTCAATATAACCACATGTAAATGTGCTTAAATCACTATTAGATTCCTCAGGAATAAATTCATCCGAACTTGTTTCTTTTTTCCTTATTAGGCGTCTTCACTCTCTTGCGTTGTTTTATAACTAAAGATACAAGAAAAAACATGTTCTTCGCATATTCTTTTACTAGAAATTTCTAAACAAGCGCCATATTATTTTTGTGTGCTTCGTACACATATACTTGAAAATTGAAGTATTTGTAACAAAAATCAAAACAACTGCATAAAATAAATGTTACTAAAATGTAGTGGTTTTTGTAGTTTTTTTTTTTTGTTTAATAACTGTAAAAATATTTAAAAACTTTTCTCTAAGTAAATTAACAGCATTTGTAGTTAAAATAACTACAACCGCATTACTACACAAATAACTGTCATGTAGTAACTGCAGAACTTTTCTGAGTGTATTTCAAATGACGTAAATAAAATTGGGTCGCCTAAATCACAATTTTCAGCATTTGATTTTGAAAATAGCTTAGGTTTTGTTAAATCTATTGTAAAATCGCCAACTAATCCCATTTCCCATATACAAAGGAAATTGCATGTTTTTAATACCAATTCCCCAAATAATATTCCATTAGTATATCCTCTCAATAAGAGCAGCAACTACATATGGTGGAAGCTAAATGCATTCTTACAATATTTTATAATGAATCAATTGCTATTTCTCTTTTACATAAATAATTGAAACAAAACATTACAAAAGTAATAAAAATAATTTTTAGTACTAAAACAATTATAGCGGTATTCATAAGTTAAAACTAACGACTAACATCCAGTGCACAACTTTTTATACACACAAATTCCCATAAGGGAAAATTGTGCATTCGTTGTGCAGTCGTTATTTTTAACTTATGAATACAGCAATTACAATCTTTCTTTTAATTAACAGTTGACAATTCGTTAAAAAGCGTTATCAAAGCATTTTAAAGATGATATTTTCCAAACGTTCTCAAAACGTTTTATTTTTGGTATAAACAATGATTTGAGAGTACTTAGCCCCTGTTTATGTATTACGAAAATGGTCTAAACGAAAGCAAAGTAACAAAAATTTGTTTTTGTTTCCCATATACTTATTTTCGACGAAAGTAATTGCCAATTGCTATCGTTTAGAGTATTTTCGTAATAGATAAACAGGCCCTTAGTTTTTTTATCATCATCAATTTCTGGCTGGGTGCCTATCATTGAACCCGTGCCTTTTTGACCACTCTGGAAACATATTGCTTAGTCACGCATACTTCTGTTGCAATTTTTTTTATAAGTCTACCATAGATTATTTTGAATAGTTTTAGTAATTTGTTTTTGCTCTTGTTTTTGAATCTCCATTGTTATTTAATAAACCACTGGAATTTGCAAACCGATGCATTTTAAAATCTGACATATTTCTCAAAGATATTTTGATAAAGAATTACACTGTGCTCGAATTTGACACTTTTTTTAACAAGCTGGGCACCCTGCTGGTAATGCTAATTAGAGTACGCTGAATTTAATGGTGGTATCGTATTCGCGATCGTATAGCGATTTCAACACTAAAGCACCATAAAACGGTATTTTTATACTTTTGGGATCCTTTTTGAATTTAACCGTCTAGTTTTATAAAGCGAAAGGAAATATTCCTCAGGCGGAATTATTCCGCCCGCTTTATAAAAATCAAATCAATCCAACTCTTCTACATACAATTTTCTGGTTTTTTTTGCGGAAACATTTTTTTCGAAAGAAATTTTTTTTCTTAACTCTATTGAATATTTTTTTAATTGAATATACAGAAAATAATTGCACTTTTTATTTAAAGAAAAAAATGTTTTTGGAACAAAAAAAATTTCGCAAAAAAAAAAATTACAGCTTCCTTAATGTTGTATATAGTATTTAATCAAATTTGTTAAATTTATAATTAAAAATGATCCCAGAAGTATAAAAATATAATTTGTTTGGTACTTTAGCGTCAAAACTTTTAATTGCAAATATCGCGAATACGAGCGCTTACTTTGAAAAACGGCTATCACCGTTGAATTCAGCGTTCTCGAATTGGCTTTACCAGTAGGGTGCCCAGCTTGTTAAAATTTGCGACTAGTACAGTGTTATTTTAATTAAAGTTGGAAAAAGTTATTAAGGAAAATGTATGTTACACTTTTATCGGCGTACTTATGTTTATCGACGCTGCTCCAGCCAGACACGGCATGTGTTTTAAGATACTCTTAAAAAATAGCTGTTAGTAAAAAAAGAACTTAAAAAAACATCCTGAAAGACAAAAAACGGTGTTTTTTAAAACTTTCCGTCTTCAAAATATTTTCAAAACTAAAATTTCTATATTTAAAAAATAAAGGGCATGTTTATCTATTACGAAAATACTCTAAACGATAGCAATTGACAATTACTTTCGTCAAAAATATATAGGAAACAAAAACAAATTTTCGTTACTTTGCTTTCGTTCAGACCATTTTCGTAATACATAAACAGGGGCTAAACATTTTAAAATACTTACTTTGAATAAAATCAGGGTATCCATGTAGTATAAATGCGATATAAATATCAACAATGTCGGCATATGTGACTTAAATGTTCAACACGCAAATAGACTTTTCAAACGCTTTTTAGGTCTAAGATAACCAGTTAAAATCAATTTTTTTTTAATTGAAATTAATATTATGTTGTTGCAATACTACTGAGGCCTGATTACTGAATGTTCAGTTAGCTACTATCAGGGACATTAACTGACACATTTGTTGTTGTTTCTCATATAAAATTTGAATTTAACTGTCGGCCAAATTTTAACTGAACATTCAGTAATCGGGTCTTAGTAGTTTCCGAACAAAGATAATGTAACTCGTAAAATGCCGAACAAAACTAAATTATTTTCTTTTGAATATTCACAAACATTTCAGTTACCCGTTACCCTGAATAAAATCAATTTCTTCTAATATCGTTTTATTTTTTATTGAACTTTTTGTTTTGAATTTTATTTTAAATAAATTTTGATGTAATAAACTTACATAAATCAAATATTTTTTTTGTTGTTTCGTGCGTTCATATGAGAAAGTGTTTTCAAAATCTGTTTAGATTATTTGCAAAATGTTTTATTATGTATGTAGGGTATCATTTAAATTTAAACACTATTTCTAAATAAAATTAACAAAAGAACACAAACATAAAATATTTATTTTAATAAGCCTTAAGAAATGAAGGCTATTTTGTTTTTTCTTTAATTAACTTTTACTAAAATTTAATTACCTACTAAATGTTTGTTTTTAAATATTATTATGTCACAAAGCTTAAAATCTTGATTTAGAATTATCATAAGAATAACATTTTTTATTATGATTTTAAAGGATTTCAAAAAAGATATTAAATAGAGTGAATTTGTTTTTAAAAAGTAAAGAAAACATATGATTTATTTATGTTTACGTTGAGCCATTTTAAGTTCTTTAGACCAAACAATGTTATTCATAACTTCACCAAACATGTATAGGGCCAAAGTAAATGCTAACGACGCCACAAAGAAGACAATGCGTTGGGGTAATTGTAAAACTTCCAAAACAGGATACACCCAAACACCAGAGAAATGTTTTACAATATGTAACCATACCAAATAGCATATCATAAAAGTAGATAGACCAGCAATACCTTTAGCTCTAGATGGATAAGCACGGAAGGAAATAAACATTTCCAAAACGATAAAAACCACGATATTCGTATGCATTATATGATTTAACCAGCTGAAAGTAGAAAAAGTGATAAATGGTTAGTACTGAATAATCAAAACATACACTCAAAAAAAGTCAGTAAAGTCAGCAAAAAATGTTGCTGTGTCAGCAAATTTTTAGTCAGGAGCGTGCTTGCAAAAAAGTTGGTAATTTCAGCAAAAGGTGTTTGCTGAAAATCAGCAAGTTGATTTTTACCAAAAAAATAGTAATCTCAGCAAAAATTTTGCTAACACTTAGTCGAATATTAGTAGACTGAAAAAAACTTAAAAAATTTGTAGAAAAATTTTACTTTAGTTAATTTATTTGCTGAAAATTAAAATACAGAAATTGTGTAGAGCTGTTTTTTTTTTTAATTATCATTTCCGTTGTCTACTACATCCAGACAAAATGCGACATCTACATCTTGTCTATCTGCTTGTGTTCCACGCTATAAATGCGGTAAAAAATAGTAATCTCAGCACTTAGTCGAATATTAGTAGACTGAAAAAAACTTAAAAAATTTGTAGAAAAATTTTACTTTAGTTAATTTATTTGCTGAAAATTAAAATAGAGAAATTGTGTAGAGCTGTTTTTTTTTTAATTATTATTTCCGTTGTCTACTACATCCAGACAAGCTGCGACATCTACATCTTGTCTATCTGCTTGTCGTCCACGCTATAAATGCGGTTATCAGCACAATTTTTGTAGCAAAATAAATTAGTAAAACATAAGTTCAAAATTAGTTTAGTGCTAAAAAAATATAACTAAAACTTTAGCTGAAAACGGAATTTCAGCAAAAAAAAAATGCTGAAAACTAGAACACTTGATATACAAGACATTTTACTAATTTTTCTACTAACCTATTTTTTTGAGTGTACACTTACATATAAGAAAAAAGTTAGTACAAAAGTCTGTTAAACGAGTTCTGATTAAATTAAACTAATTTTTCTGTTATTTTGTCCTAAAATTAAGGATTGAACTAATATTTTTTGTAAATCCAATTTAGCACAACAATTAATTTCATTCGAATTTCAACTAACTTAAAATGCTAATTTTTTAGTAATTTGTGTTTCTTAAGCTTTTTATATAAGTCAAACCACAATTATTTCCAAAGATTATATTTTTGTGTCTCTGCTATCAGTATCACATCTGCTATATTTTCATATTTCTTTATTGTGTAATTATAAAATGGCTTATATCTTGAAACCTAAGCGAGATAGAGCAAAATGAACAAAAATGTATTACTCTGCACTTGTTAATCCTTATCAGCCACCTATACTCCCAATAACAAATATGGTCCTGTCCATAATTCTCAACTTTATTGCAAATTCTGCTGGCGCTAATACAGGTACTCCTCTTATTTTAGCAGAATTTTTAACTATTTGAACGGGCTGTTTTTATGAGTGTAGTTACCAAAAATGTGTATAATTTATATTAAAATCTATACTTATTAAATTAATTGTTTTTATTTTTTTTTCATATCAATAAATATTGCTCTATCTGGATCTATTTTTCTTTTTAATTAATTAGACTTATCTAATCTTGGTTATATAATTTCAGATAATTCTATCCTACACTCTTTATTATCACATAACAGAAAGCTAAATTTAAATATTGGGAATATTAATATGCAAAGTATAAATCGATCATATGTACACTCAAAATAATACGTCTGATGTCTGGACAGAAAAATTTGTTACTTTAAGAAAATTTATTTTTGTTTTTTGGCTTAAAATAAATTTGTTGATTTTAACAAATTCTTTTGTTAAATTTAACAAATCTAAATTTAAGTAAAAAATCTGTAAAACTACAGTTTTATGTGTAATTATACTAAGTCGTAAAATTTGCTCAAATTTAGGGGTCTCGGGACCCTCCTAGTCCATGTAATCTAAGGCATGTAAGGTCACTCCAGAGGAGCAAACATTTTGTCCGTTTTGCTCCATCTCGCTTAGTTTTCGAGATATGGGCCATTTTGTGAAGTGGAAAATTTTTATAAGAAATTCCCAAGGGTCCAAGGCCCCAACATGGTCCATTTTTGGACAGAGATAATCCCTTTCGCTGGGGTAGTCGAAATTTTCGTCAAGAAAGAAATAGCGCCATCTACCGGGTAATAACAGAAACATGAAAATATTATATTTTAACAATAAATTTTGTAAAAATTAACGAATGGGTTCTTAAAAATTAGTTATAGTTTTAAAAATTAAAACTCAAAACTAGTTAAAGTACTGAGGATTTTTGGTATAGTGCTAAATGAAGATAACTAAAATCTTTGTTTAAATCAGTGTTTTAACTTAAAGTTTGTTGAAAATTAGTCAAATTGATTTGAAACCCGTTTGACAAATTTTTCTACTAACACATTATTGTACGACCGCCAGATAGCTATGCAAGTTACGCTTTTAGCTTTACCCAATAAGAACCACAAAAATTTAAGTGAAATCAAAGTCAAGGCTTACATTTTGTTTGAATTACACTTTGATTTTATGGCTTACTCCAGTAATACTAATATACTGATAGAAATAAATCTGTGCAAATAACAGAAAAAGCTGCTAAAAATTAGTTAAAAATTTCCCTGCAGATAAAACTGCCGGCAGTAGCAGAATTTGTTTAGTAAATTTAAGTTAGATAAAAACAAAAAAAATAAAACTGTTAAATCTAAAAAAAATTTCAGCTATATTTGGGTTATATTTTAGTTCGTTTTCATATCAGGAAAAAAATTATCTCAATATTAGTAGACAACACGCGGAAAGAAAAACTGTTATTTCTTTAAATTTTTTGTTATATTTAAAATAAAATTATGATTTTTTGTAACGATATCACGTTGAAACTGTGAATTCCTACAATGTATTTTTATTATGAAAAATCAGGGTTGGTAGGCAATACCGTTATCGAATCAGAAACCTTTCCACTGACTACCGATATATCGTTATTGAAATACCGTTATCATTAAAATATCAATACCGAAATAAATAAGATATCGATAAGCTCATCTTTTCGATTACCAAACATGTGAAAAGTTATCAATTTCAGTTTTTAAACATTTTCCCTTTTTTCCGGGAATTAAGATAAATTTTCCCGGGAGTTTCCCGAAAATTCCCTCAAACCCTACTAAACAATCATATAAGGTCAAATGTATTTAGGCTCGATTGTTCGACTATAAATTAAAATTATTGGCATGACCAACCATTTTTGAAAAAATTGAGTCCAAACTTGTTTCTCGATTTCTCGGGTCATGTCTGAGATATCCAGTAGCAACTTTGATTTACTTGTCATTTTTGTATAAAACCATTTAAATTAAAACTTTATCGTTTCCCTCGATAAGGACTTTTTGGCATATGAGTCAAACCAATAAGGTGACGATTAATTGAATAAAGTAGATACTTATTCAGCCATTAAAAAGAGTTTTTCGAATCTATTTGTTGAAAATTAAATCAAATTTTAAAATATAGTTAAGAAATTATATTTTAAAATTTGGATTTCATGCCCTATGGTATGAAATCAACTTAAGGACTGCGTTCGAAAAAATTGTCCATCACATAATTCATAAGCTGATGTAGATGGACACGGCATGTTGTATAACAACCAAAAAAGATATTTGGGAAAAACTCCATTTTTCATACTTTTTTGTATGTCTGAAATTTATCAAATATAAAATTATTTTTACATAACTGGAATGTACTCTCAAAAAGAAAAAGTTTAATGCCCATATTACCTATGTCAAGTAGTCAGAGGTTCCGAAATCTTTAAACATATAGACCTTCGGGGAAATTCGTCTCAAGCCCGAAGTAGGCCGAATATCGAAAATTTTATAAGGAATAAATATTATAAGGAATAATATATGTGAATTAGACACATAACCCTGTATAGCTCCCCATATATATCATATATACGAGTTTCATTCAAATAGGCGTGTACTACTTGGGGTACATTCCTTGTAAGTCATAAATAATGGTCATCCTAAATTTTTACTCAAATAAATATAATGGGGTGGTGATGGGATTTTTATCTGTTACGAATTTTTTTTTTTTGGGAAAAAAGTTCTCAATTTCGGATTTATTGTTAGGAAATAATATACATACACTCATAAAAAAAAGTTAGTAAAAAGTCTGTTAAACGCGTTCTGATTTAATTGAACTAATTTTTCTGTTATTTTGTCTAAAAATTTAGGATTGAAATAATTGGCCTTTTTTTAATCACTGGATTTATTTTTGGATTTATTTTATTTTGTTAAAAAATACATATTTTGTTACTTAATTTTCAAATTTATATTTTTTATCCAAATCTAATACTTATTCGCCAATATAATGTCCAAGAAAATCATTAAAGTTTTGTAAAAATGCAAACACAGGAATTGAAATAAGCTAAATCCATAATGGATTTAAAAAATAAATCCCTTTTGGATTTAGCTTAATTTTATTCCACAAATTGGATTTTCGCAAAATTTTAATTTTTTCTTTCACATTATATTAGAGAATAAGTGTTAGATTTGGATAAAAATATAAAATTTTGAAAATTAAAAACAAAATGTGGATTTTTTAACAAAATAAAATAAATCCTAAAATAAATCCAATGATTAAAAAAAGGCCAAATATCTTCTGAAAATTCAATTTAACATAAGAATTAATTTCATCCGTATTTGAACTAGACATGAGCGATCCGGTGATTTTTGAATAACGCTGCTACCAGTGATCGTGATTTTCAAAGCACCGTTCTTTTAAACAGTGACCGTGATCACGGGTTTGTAATAGAGATGGGCGATGCGGCGATTTTTTAGTAACATTGTTCTCAGTGAATGTGATTTGCAAATCGTTGTTCTTTTAAACTGTGATCGTGATCACGGTTTTTCTGTGGAAAAGACTAGGATTTTCTGATAAATAAACGAAATAATATTTATGGCGAGTTTTTAAGATGTCAGTTAAACTTGGTTTAGTTAAACCGAAAACGAATTTTGTCAGCCATTTCAAAGTTTATTAACAAAAATTTGCCGGAAAAACTTTTTCTCGAGTATAATTTATTTCTTTATTGAAATAAAACAAAATAAACCACATTTTAAAAGCAGTATTCCAGTTACAAACTACATTAAACTAAGTTTAGAGATAATCCACTTTCTAAAAACTGGGCCTTAAAAGAAGAATAGTTGCGACCGGTAACAAAGACATGATAGAAGGAGACATTTTATTCAGAAGAGTGTGAAAGCAAGTCACTGTTATTGAAAAAAAAACATGTATTACTGTGCACAATGAAGTTTGCAAGAAAGAATGGTACAAAAATATTAAAAGAACGACATTCCGAGTAACTGCGACTTGAAATATTTGATCACTGCCGTTACCAGTGATTTATCAATAACTGTGATTAAATCACCGGTATGAAAATATCGCTCATCTCTAATTTGAACTAACTTTGCATGCTAAATTTAAGTAATTTGGGTTTCATAATTATTATATTTTTGTGTCTCCGCTATCAATATCACATAGAGATGGCGCTATATTCTAATTTTTTTTTATTATATAATCGTAAAATAGCTTGTATCACGCTTGATAGAGCAAATTGGACAAAAATTCGTCAATCTGTACACTCAAAATAATAAGTCTGTTGGCTAAACAGAAAAAATTTTTACTTGGCTTAAAATAAAATTTCTTGATTTCAACAAATTCTTTTGTTAAATTTAACAAATCTAAATTTAAAATTAGTTAAACTACAGTTTTACCTGTAATTATACTGATTCGTAGAATTTAGGGTCTCGGGACCATTCCCGGGCCTAGTCCATATCATGTGAGGATATATAAGGGCACTCCAATGGAGCAAACATTTTGTCCGTTTTGCTCATTTTATGAAGTGGAAAAATTTTTTTCCGAGGGTCCAAGGTCCGCCAAGGTCCATTTTTGTATAAAGATAACCCCTTTCGCTGGGGTATTATATGATTAGGGGAAGTCTAAATTTTCATCAATTTTGCTCTATCTCTCTTAGTTTTCGAGATATGGGCCATTTTAAAAAATCGGGAGGGAAAGAAATAGCGCCACCTTTAAAACTTCAGATACATTGGTGGCGCCATCTACCGGGTAATAACAGTAACATGAAAACAATAAATTTTGTAAAATTTAAGGATTGGTTTCTTAAAAATTAGTTTTAAATAATTTTGAAAATTAACACTCAAAATTAGTTAAAGTACGGTAGAGGGGGATCCTTTGCCAGTGGGGCACATACACTAATCCCATTTTTCTCCGATGTTAAGGGTGATAAAAAATTGGAAAAAATATATTTTGTGGATTTTCCAATTAGATTTCCTTGACATCCACTTTGATAAAATTACATCACATGTGGTAGATGATAGACGTGTGTTTGTGTTTTTTGGGGTGCCAAATATATAATTGAAAGCAACTACATTTTGCAATAACTTCCTCAAAACGTGTGATAAGAACATAACTTTTCATTACGTTAGACCTACGACCCTAAGCTTTCGAATAATAATAATTTGATTTTTACACTCAACCAAAAAAGTCTGTAATGGCTACTGAAAATTTTGCTGTTATTACGGGAAATTTAACGCTTTTGAGCCCAGCGGTATTTTTTGCTAATTTTAGCGACACATGTCTGCTGATCTGTAGTACAACAAAATTAATAGAAAAAATTAGAAGTCGCTACTAAATTTTAGCAAAATTGTCGTAAACTGCAATTCAAAATCGATTTGCTAAAATCAGTTAAAAAACTTACTAAATATCAATAATTTTAGTACAATGAAATTAATTTCAGTAAATTGTTGTAAACTGTAATTTAAAATCGATCTGCTGAAATTAGCAAAAAAGTGTACTTAAAAATAAACAAACTGTAAAATCTAAAAAAAAATTTTTAAAACTTTTTTTCTTTCGATTGTAACAACCCAGTAAAATTGTCGGATGCAAAGAACCGGTTGTAGAACAACTTGTTCTTGCATGCAACCTGTTCTAATTTATGTTCTATCATCGGTGATTTTTGTTTGAGTTTGTCCCAAAAGCAACAGGTTATGTTCCTCCAAACAAGAACAGGTTGCTTTGGAACCGGTTCTAGAACCAGTTATAGAACCGGTTCTGCGACAGTGAGGCCTTCCATTTTGACTTCCAGGAATCAGTTCTAGAACCTGTTACACGGAACCGGTGGTAAAAACACCTATTCTAGAACAGATTCAAAGGCAACCAGTTCATAAAAATTTTTCTGGGAAGCGTATAATTACTTCATCGTACTTCAAAATTGGAGTTAAAATTGCAAACGGTTCTCGAGTTATTCGGGTGAGTTCCAAAACGTCATTTGCAATGCAACTGAACAAAGTCATGCATTCCTAAACGCAACCGTGTAAACGTTGACAATGTCATACATCCCAAAATGTATAATAAAATTTATCAATGCGCATACAAAACGCAAACTGTGCATCACTAATTTTGTTGATGCTTTGTTGCCATTTAGAATAAGAATCATACAAATTAACGCTAAGATATGTAGATCTTCTATTTGAAAGTAATTTTTAAAAAATAATTAATTAGTGGTGAAGAAATGACAGTGCTTTGAAAAAAGCACTGTCCCACTGAGGATTTTTAGTATTGTGTTAAATTAAGATAACTAAAATCTTTGCCTAAATCAGTGTTTCAACTAAAAATTTGTTAAAAATTAGTCAATCGATTTGAAACCGGTTTGACAGATTTTTCTACTGACGTATTATTTTAAGTGTACCTATAAGTTAATAATTCTAAGCCACCTATACTCCCAATAATAAACATGGGCCTGTCTATGATTAGATCCGGGAAGCCGAAATTTTAAGCGAAATTTTAACAGAAATTAGTACACTCAGATAAAAAAGTTGGTAAAAAATTTGTAAACAGTTTTCAATTGCACTTTACTATTTTTGTACTGATTTTTAGTACAACTTTGTTTTGAAAATAATTTTTGCTATTCTCTTATTACAAATTATTTTCAAGTGTGTGATCTTTTTACTAATTTTGGCTGCTGATTTCAGTAAAACATGTTACTAATTTTTCAAAACCGAATGCTAAACTTAGCAAAAAAATTTACTAATTTAGCAACAAGTGGATACTTAAGGAAATTTTATTTATAAGAATTCGTTGATTTTTTAGAATTCTTGTTTAGTATTAATATATTCTTAGTTTGGATATAAAACTCAGAAAATTTTATTGAATCTCCAATGCATAAAAATGTAATAACTGGAGAACCGTCTGCAATTTTTACTCCAAATTTCAAGTATGAAGTAATTATACATTTTCTACAATCGAAAGAAAAACATTTTTTTTTATTAAATTTGATTTTATTTTTTTTTAGATTTTACAGTTTGTTTATTTTTTAGCACACTTCTAATTTCAGCAGATTGATTTTAAATTACAGTTTACAACAATTTACTGAAATTTAGTGGCGTCTACTAATTATTTATACTAATTTCATTGTACTAAAATTATTGATATTTAGAAAATTTTTTAACTCATTTTGGCAAATAGATTTTGAATTTCAGAGTTCAACAATTTTAGTAGCGGCTACTAATTTTATTATACTTCAAATCAGCAGACATGTGTTGCTAAAATTAGCAAAAAATACCGCTGGGCTCAAAACAGTTAAATCTCCCGTAATAACAGCAAAATTGATGATTTTGCAAACTAACGCTGTCATCCTCAAGTTTTTTAAGTTAACTAATAGTAAACCTTCAAATTTTTGTTTGGTTTACGAAGTTACCTTCTTTATGAAAACCAGCGGAAGCATTTGATAGTACAAATAGAAAATTAATAAAGCTTACCTTGGGAATACAGCATCTAAAACTCTAGGGAAGACCAATTCACGATCAACGGCATATAAACCCCAGAAGGTAATGCCTACGTTCAAAGCAATAGGAAAGGCAAAAGTGGCCATCATATAATCTTTTATTTTACGTATCAATGGTAATTTCTTGGGAAAAACTTCATTTGTGCCGACAAAATCATTTATCAATGAAATTGTATAATACAACGCTTGAATAATCTGAAATAAAAAAACAAATTAAATAATTTTTCTTTAACGTTTTAGGGTTAATATAGTACAATAAGTTAACATTAAAATTAAGCAGTCTGGCAGAATGGAAATACAAAATTACCCCCATAAAAAAAGTAAAAATCCCAAACATCTCCTAAAACTATTCCCCCTAATTATGTAAGGCGTAGGAGTAGACGTTTTTATGCGTTTTTTACAGTAAAGTCGTTATAACAAATATTTGTGTCAAATATTCAACTGTCAATTAAGACTTATATTTTTTCAATATTGTATTATAGATTCGCCAGGAAAATTTCACTTTTTGTTAATTTCGATTTTGAAAAATTCGATTTGTATGGAGGCGTTTTTACAAAATACGCCAACGCTTTACATAATCAGGGGGATATTTTGGGCGTTATTTTTTTGGAAGAAAAGTTTGCTAAATTAGAGGCGGCGATGATATATTTAAGAGAAAGAATAGTCATTTTAGTACTTGAAAAGGTCAGAATTAGGAATAAACTATGATTTAAAAATATGAATGGTTCACTCAGAAAAGTTCTGCAGGTACTACATGACAGTTATTTGTGTAGTAATGCGGTTGTAGTTATTTTAACTACAATTGTAGTTAATTTACTTAGAGCAAAATTTTTCAATGGTTTTGAGTTATTTTTTTAAACAAACTACAAAAACTACTACATTGTAGTAACATTTATTTTATGCTGTTATTTTGAATTTTTTTTATAAATATTTAATTTTCAAGTGTGTGTGCACACACACGAAGCAAACAGGAGCATGTGTATGAAGCGCTTGTTTAGAAATTTCTAGTGAAAGAATATGAGAAGAACATGTTTTCTCTTGTCTTATTCATAAAACAACGCCAAAGAGTGAGGACGCGTAATACGGAAAAGGTTATATATTTTTTGTTAAATTATTAAAATAATAAGGTAAGTTTCATAATATAAAATATAAATTTATTTGCGGGAATTTTAAAAAAAAATTGTATTTATTTTCTTTCAGTTTTTTTATATTCTCATCCCTTTCTACCTGTAGAAAAAAAGAAGCCAAACAACACCATATTTCATCCCTCACAGACGGACATCTACAACAATATCTTAATAGTGAAAAATAAAAGTGTAAATTTTGATTTCTCAATTTTAAATTTATTATAGAATAAAATTAAGTTAAGAGTGTTTACATAAATTTGTTTTTTTATTAAATTAATAATTTTTAAAATAATTTTTATTTATGTTTATTAACTACATTTGCAGTTGTTTGTACAGTTTTACAATAATTTGCATGTATGTTGTTTCAATTGCATTTGTAGTTGTTTTTACTACATTTGTCAGTTGATTTTTAACAGTTAAAAATAACTTCTTATTGCAGTTAATTTAACTGCAAATGTAATCTACACCTTTTTAAGTGCAAATGCAGTTATTTTAACTGTAATTTGCAGTTGATTTTAGCTACATAATTCCCGAGTATTTGAAAATTATAATATCATATTTTATGCGCATTAAAAAATATTTTATCGACTTAAGCCTAGTATCTTGTTCACTATATCGAACAAAAAGCCTTTAAATCCCTTGCGTCTGTTAAAGTTTTCAATATTTTTTTCCCCTGTTAATATTATTTTTTAAATAACTACCAAAAATAAATGTTTACTGAAAAATTACTGTTTTGGTAGGTGTTTATTATGATAACAAAAATAACTGCTTTAAACAACTGTTACGAAATTACAGTACTTTTCGTTAGTTGTTTTCTTAAATAACTGTCATAACTGTTGTTTTGCATTTTTCTATAGAAAAAGTTTTTCTGAAAAGCAACTGTAATTTCTGTTAAAAATAACACCTACTGATTACTACACAAACAACTGTCATGTAGTAACTGTCAAACTTTTTTTAAGGTACGAATCAATTTTAGTCATTAATATAGCTGTAAGAAATAAACTTTCATTGAATGCATTGATTTAACAATCATTTTAAATACAAAATTAAATTTACTCCTAATAAATCAATGTTTTAAATTGTAATGGTCTTTTAAACAAATTAAAAAATTTACATCAATTCGCGAAACCGCGGTTTCGGTTATTTTTCGGTTTTCTTGTGATATTAATAGAATTGTTTTAAAATAATTTAATATGTATGTATAACAATTAAATATTTTAATACATTCAAGATATTTATTAAAATTCGATTGAATTTCTCACTCGAATAAAGGCAATAACACCATTGCCGGGGAAAAAAACGCGGAAACCGTTATAAGTTAAAATTTTTTATTCTTTTTTCGGCAGATTAAACTGTATTTAAAGAGTTTAAATTTGGAATTTAGCAATTTGTTTAAAACAATATAAAGTTGAAATTTTATACAGTAAGTTTCGCGGACTACGAAATAAAACTTTTAAAAAATAAGCGGTGAAAATCTGGACTGAATACGTGAAACTCAATATCTCTTAAACTACATGACTTTTGGTGCAATTTTTTACTAAAATAATAATCCTCAGCTTATATCTGTAGTAGTAAAAACAAAAAAATCTTTAAAGTAATATTTAATGGAGAAATTGTTCATTACAATTACATACAGAATTTTGTAAAATAAGAGATGAACCCTTTCGAAATTCTAGGCTCAATAATATGTAATTTAATTAATTATTTTAATTGCTTTAAGTATTTGCTAAAAACCGACTTATTTTTGTCGGTTTTCGGTTTTGAGGCCTCGAAAACGGCGGTTTTGGTTTCGGTTAAAACCGAACAGCAAACTCTACTCTTGAATTATAACTGTTGCTGTGAATTTATTCTTAACTTTATTCAATTAACTCAAAATATCTGAAAGTATTAGCCAATTCATGCCTTGAATCCCCTTTTAATCATGTAATTTATAAATTTTAGGAATTAAATCGACATATAGCTAGTAAATTTACAAATTTTAATAATTTGTCTATTGATTTTAAATGAAAAGGAGTTTTTAGATTGAAAATATCTGATTAGCTATGAACTACACGAATCTTAAAAAATACCCGCGATTTTGGTAATTATCCGATCTGGTAACACTGGGTTGTTCTTTTCTTTTGTATTTCATTTCAGTAATGGGATTTGAAAATTGTTGGCCAAAATTTGCCAAATGGGAGTTCATTGTACCAAAATTAAATTTTTATCCATTGAAAGGATATCAAATTTACTTTTGGTCTTTTTAAGGCACATCTACACGGGATAGAAATCTCGTAGTTTGCGCTAAAGTTGTCATCTCTAATATTATTGGCACTAATTTTTATCGTAAATGCATCATCTCTGGCTGTCAAGTTTTTGTTTTTATTAAAATTGTTGTATTTCAAAGAATAATTTTTTCTCCAAAAGGTGCATTTAATAAAATTAAATGTTCAATAATCTTACAAGACATTTTAAAAATTGTTGCTAACCTAGTGTCTTCAAATGCAATGAAATGTGCAAAGAAATTTGAAATTAACACACAAAACAACAACAACGAAAATAATTTTGTTGTTGCTTTGTGTGTTATTTTCAAATTTCTTTGCACATTTCATTGCATTTGAAGACACTAGGTAATTAAAGAAATTGTATATGACAGCAATTGTCAATTTTCTAGAGATTACATTTGTAGGCCCATGCAGAACTACATTTTCATAAACTCTCGCGAGTTTTCTATCCCGTGTAGATGTGCCTTTAGAGAAAAACTCCTATATTCACAAATTTAAGGTATTTTAAATGCACTTAAAATATTATTATTAAAAATTTAAGAATTTTTAATAAATGTGTTTTTAAAGAATTCTTATTTTTTAATATTATTTTTATATGTGTAAATCCGTTTTCTGTTTGATTTTTGGAGATAACCAAAATGTGCCAAAGTAATATTAATTGTAACAGTGCCTTCGATTGTGCCACAAATCCCATCACTATTTCATTTGAAGAAAATTACTCAAAATAAAATAATGATAATACTCATCAGGGATGATAAATGGGATTTTAAAAAAAGTACCAGCCAGCTTAAAAACATAGTACTTTTTTGGCCCCCATATTACCAACTAAAATATTGTTTATATTCTACAGCACTATGTACGAGTATATTGATGATGAGTATATGTTATGATGTCAGTCCGTCTGTGTATATAAAATGGACGATTCTTGTAATCAAACTACAGGTGGCTCTTTTGAAGACAATTTGACGAAATTTGGTATTGCCCCAAAGAATAACTCTATTGAAAATAGTTAAAATCTGTCCATGTTTTGACCTAGCAGCCATGGAGAGGTCCTATCGAAGCTTGAATATATTGTTATTTAACGGTGTAACTACACTCATAAAAAAAAGTTAGTACAAAAGTCTGTTAAACGCGTTCTGATTAAATTGAACTAATTTTTCTGTTATTTTCTCTAAAAAAGCCCGTACAAATAGGTAAAAATTATGCTAAAATAACAGGAAATAGTACATGTATTTGCGCCAGCACAATTTTGACCTATTTCCCGTCCCAGGATTCCCGGGAAATTTGGCATTTTTCAGTTCCCGCATTCCCGGGAATTTGGACCGGGAATCCCGGGATTTCAAAAAATGCAGTTTAAAATAATAAAGTTGTTTCAAATTGTTTTCGTTTTGAAAATAGTAAAAATCTTACTCATTTACTCACAAAATTGTAGTAAAAGTAGTAAGATTTTCGAGTAAACTAACACGCTGATTAATTTGTGTACTTGATCGAACTTTTTAAGTTCCTGTTTTTTTAACAGGCACTAAAAGGCATTTAAAAAATATATTTTTTAAGAAAACCACTCAACTAAATAGTGTTTGTATAAAAAATTTTGAATCGCACTTATTCTGTACAGAATTCAAGACAAATTTGTCCATTGATTTTTAAAAATTTTCAAGTAAGTTAGAATTTTTTCCCATAATTTTAAAATTTTTTTTTCCAATTTTCTGAAATTATTTTCTATATTCATTTTTTAATTATTTTTTTTACGGACAAGTGTTTTAATCTAAAAACTAATTTTAGTTTATTCAATTTTTAAAAATACATACAAATATAATTAGACATATAATTTCTAATAAAAAATTAATTCTTTCCTACTACGAAAATTCCATAAAAAAACCACCTGAGCTTTTTCACCATCATGAATATTTGCGGCCTTTAAGACATTTTATTAATAAAACTTTTTAAATTACTATAAAATATTTTTTAATTTATGTCCTTTGCGGGATCCAGGGAATTCAAGATAAAGTTCCCACTTTCCCGGGAAATCAAAAAGTGCGGCATTTTGCATTCCCTAGTTACACGCTGCTGGTCGCAAATACGAAGACATTTCAATGAAATTTGGTTCGCTGACTTACATGGTCCCAAGGAAAAATCTTATGGATTCTAGATAGGATCGGTCCATATTTGGACCTATCGCCCATATGGGCTATATTTTCGATTTTCTCTTCTTTTATGATTTTATAGAAAATTTTGACACAAGTCCCTTTAAGTCCGACTGGTGTAGCGTATTTTATAGTCAGCATGCCCGACTTTAAACTTTTTACTCGTTTTTCATATGCTTCTGTTTTTTGAGTTTTATTTTTTAGCTATCACATTATATGTACCATAATTGTCGCAAATTTTTATATTCATTTATAAAATTAATCCACTTTTCATTATTTGTAATTGTCGCCATTTTCGTCTCTTTTATTTTCTTTAATGCGCAATTACAAAAGCACCTCACAGCACGACTGCTCTCGATGAACACAGCAAAACAGTAAACATCGATATACACGATGGAATATTGAGTTTGGAAACACAAAATATCAAAAAATTTTGATGAAACGAATTTCAACACGAATGTTCACCTCAATAAACACAACTTCTTGGTTATCACAACATAAAATTTGCGATCATTAAGAATTTTTTAGAATAAAAAATATGAAATTTTCGAAAACTTTAAATTTTCTAATTTTTTTTTATTTTTGTGTACATATTTTAATAATTTTTTTTTTTTTTTGTGTACATATTTTAATCATTTGTTTCATTGAATTACGTTTCTTTCAATTTTTAAATACTTTACTTAAGTTTTTCAACATATTTTTTATTTAAAACTCCGATAGTTGATTTGTTCATTTTAAGCACAATATTTGGTATGAAAATTAAGTGGGTTGCGTTGATTTATGTGTAAATTGTTATTGTTACAAAAACAATTTGTATGGAAAAGTCCTAATGCTGCCGACACACTAGGGAACATGCCTGACGGAACATGTGTTTCTACTTTTTTCGATTTTTTATACAGACGATGCACACACGACAACAAAATCTCAAACGAAACATCAATT
This sequence comes from Leucophora obtusa, assembly GCA_949987735.1. Taxonomy (NCBI): domain Eukaryota; kingdom Metazoa; phylum Arthropoda; class Insecta; order Diptera; family Anthomyiidae; genus Leucophora; species Leucophora obtusa. The sequence continues at coordinate 186,030,084 of OX465298.1, read as the reverse complement.
TTGTTTGTTTGTAGAACTGATCACATGAAATATGGGCGGAAGAAAATCAAATAAATTAATTTGTTAATTGTTAGTTTTCCATATGCTGCTGTTTTTTTAGTTTTATTTTTTTAGTTATCACATTTTATGTCCCATAATTCTCGCAAATATATTCATTTATAAAATTAATGCAGTTTTCATTATTTATAATTGACGTCATTTTCATTTTCTCAAATGCGTAATTACAAAAGCTTCTGATAGCGTGACTGCTATCAATCAACTAAACACAGCAAAAACAGTAACATCGATACACACGATGAAAAATTGAGTTTGGAAACAAAAAATATCAAAAAATTTTGTAAACACGAAGGTCAACATGACACAATGCTACACACATTTCAACATTCGTAAAAAAATGGCCATGTGGAATGGAATGTTCACTGGTGTGTAGGCAGCTTAATAGTACCACGAACTGTACTATAGTACCAACTTTATTATCCCTGATGCTCATCCATAGCGTAGTATTGTAAAAGTATTGAGTACTGGGTACTCCATACCAACTATTTCGGGTACTATAAGTAGGACTTGAAAAAGATTTTCTTTAAGAAATTCGCATTAAAATTTTATGAATCAGTTAATAACTTATAATCACTTCAAATCAATGACATGAGATGGAATAAAGCGAGATATGATTTATTCAAATTAATGTTGATTCAATTTTGCTTCAATTGAATTGTTTGGTTTTGCTTCGCACACTATAAATCAAGGCAGTCATTTTTTAAAATTGGATTAATTCGTCTGATTCTATGAAATAAATCAACAAAAAAACAAATTGATTCTATGAATAAGATATTGACTGAATAAAGTAGAAAATAATTCAATCAATAAAATCAGTTTTGCGAATCGATTGGTTAAAAATTTAATCAGATTTAAAAATCGAACCGAGGAAATATGTTTTTAAAGTCCTGGCTATAAGAATACAAAAAAATTAAACTCTAACCCCCATTAACACAATGTCCTGTTAGCTGCTCAGTTAGCAGTGCTAACTGAGCTTTAACTGACGCATTGGTTGTTGTTTACCACATAAATTTTAAATTTAACTTTAGATTAAATTTTAACTGGGCATTTTGTTATTCGGCCTAAAACAGAAAACGAGAATACTTGAAGTTTTTTAAAGAAGAAAAACCATGGATGGTAACCGAAACGATGCTGTTATCGGTAAAGGTAACGCTATTTAATTTATTTCGTTATCGGTATTTTAAGGTCAACGGTATTTTAGTTATTTCGGTAACGATATTATAAGGATAGCGGTATTTTGATTATTTCGGTAACGGTATTTTAAGATTAACGGTATTTCAGTTATTTCGGTAACGGTATTTTAAGGCAGCGTTAGTCAATTATTTCGATACATTTTGCAAATTAAAAAAAAACAAACGAGGATAAAAAACAAAACCAATTTATCAACTTAGGCCCGAATACTGAATGTCCAGTTAAAATTTAGCCGACAGTTAAATTCAAATTTTATATGGGAAACAACAACAAATGTGGCAGTTAAAGTCCCAGTTAGGTGCTAACTGGACATTCAGTAATCGAGCCTTCATGTACAAATAATATTCAATAATTAATTACCAAAAGCAGAAAATTGAAAATAACGATATTTTAGAGATAAAGGTATATCATTTACTTCGGTAACGGTTAAGTTTAAGGCTATCGATATTTACTTCGGTATTTTAAGGATAACGATATTTCGGTAACGGTATTTTAAAGATAACGTTATTTCGGTAATGGTATTATATGGGTAACGGTAGTCAGTTCAAAAAGGTTTTGAATAGAGTGTCCAAAAAACCGGCCTTTTCAGAAAACCGGGTTTCGGTTTGTTCGAAAATTACTATTAAAAAAAAAACAGTTTCGGTTGCAGTTTAAAAAAGAAAAACAGGTTAAAACCGGTTTCAATTTTTGTGTTATGAAAACAATGGCCTTGCAACTCTCTCAATATTTTTTATTTGAAAAAACATTATGCGGCTTGGAACAGGAACGAACTCCGACTGGTTAATCAGGGATGGAAAAGGCTCACATAATCGGGCTCTTATACCAAAAAATGTTAGATCGCTCTTACATATTTAAAAATGTAAGTAACTAAAAACTAGCTCCCTCTTTGGCTCGTTAAAAAAAATTAAAATTAAATATTTAGATATTAGCAAATATTAGCACAAATTGCAAAAAAAAAATAGGCAAAAAGTGAAATTTTTGCAATAATATATTCGTTTGCAGAATGTCGATCGCTGATTACATCTTTTAATTCATTTTCTGTACCATAAAGACTTTTTCGAATTCCGCCGTTATTTTGCAACTTTTTAAGTGCGGTTTTTTTTAAATATATAACCTAGGGATTAAATTTTTGTACCATAAAGTCTTTTTTCAAATTCCGCTATTATTTTGCAATTCTTTACGTACGTTTTCTTTAATTATAATCTAGGGACTATAATACACATTTCATACAACAAAGTTTGGTGGCTAGTTGCAAAAAAAATCGCGAAAAATAAAATTTTCAAAAAGGAAAATTTTTGCATCAATATATTTGTTTGCAGAATCTAAATCGCTGATTACGTTTCCTAATTAATTTTTTGTACCACAAAGTCTTTTTTCGCGTTCCGCTTTTATTCTGCAATTTTTTAAGTACGTTTCTTTTATAATTTAGGGACTATAATACACATTTCATACAACAAAGTTGGGTGGCTAGTTGCATAAAAAAATCGCGAAAAATAAAATTTGCAAAAAGGAAAAATTTTTTCATCAATATATTTGTTTGCAGAATGTAAATCGCTGATTCAGTTTTTTAATTAATTTTTTTTACCATAAAGCCTTTTTTCGCTTTCCGCGATTATTTTGCAATTTTTTAAGTGTGGTTTTTTTAAATTTATAATCTAGGTTCTATAGTACCAATTTTATACACAAAAGTTTGGTGCTTAGTTTGCAAAAAAAAAATAAATAAATCGTGAAAAAAATATTTGCAAAAAGGAAAATTTTTGCGTCATTGTATTCATTTGCAGATTGTTAATCGCTTAATGAGGTTTTTAATTATTTTTTTCTACCACAAAGTCTTTTTTCGCGTTCCTCTATTATTTTGCAATTTTTTAAGTGCTGTTTTTTTTAAATTTATAATCTACGGAGTATAATGCCCATTCCATAAAACAAAGTTTGGTGGTTAGTTGCAAAAAAAGAAAATTTTGGCATCGTTTGCAGAATGTAAATCTTTTAATTAACTTTTTGAATTAATTAATTATTTTGCAATTTTTTACGTATGGTTTTTTAAAATTCATAATCTAGGGCTATAATACTGTTGGAATAGTATAATTCCATAGTATAGTTCCATTCTTGATTTTTTAACTAAATTATTGTTTTCCATCCCTGGTTATAATCGATGTTTTGAGTCATACAAAGAGCGCACATAATGACCCTGCAAACATTTAAAAGATACCTTCCAAGAAGATATTAAAGCGATATCTTCTATTTGTCATTTGAATGAAAATAATCAAGTAGTATTTACTTTGAAATTGTCTTCCTTTTATCACTTGGAAGATAATTCGGTGATATTTGGAAAAAAATAATTCAAAAATATTATCCTTTATCATAACAATTTGGAAAAAATTAAAACTAAATTTGTACAAAAACAATCAAAAGATATATAGGAAATAAACTCGTGAAAAGTTAAGATTAATTGCGCGGGAAAAATCGGCTAAGATGAAATCAAGATAATTTATAAGTTGGTCAATGGATTATGTATGCAGATATTGTTTTTCAGGCTTAAATTTAATAATGAAAAAATTAAATCGTTTTTTATTGTACCGGGAGTTTATTTAACGATATCCCTTTTATCTTCCATATGAGTTATTGCTTTCATATTGCCTGGAAGTATTGTTTTAGTGTAACAGTTGTTTCCGACGGAGGAAACTTCCGGAATACGAAGTTGATATTGCCGGCAATAAATGTTTTCTTCCTGGAGATATGTTCGGAGAATCTTCTTCGTATTGCCATGTTTGCTGGGTGATATTGGTTTGAGTATGTTCCTGTTCCAAGGCACATAATAGAACAAATGCTTTCTCAGTGATAGAGAGTCCCCCAATCTCTTTATTATGTATACTCTTTGATGAAAATAAATCTGTACAAATAGCACAAAAAGCTAATAAAAATTAGTTAAAAGCGCCCTGCAGAAACAACTACTGAAATCAGCTGAATCTGTTTGCTAAAGCGGGATTTAAATTATCGGATTTTACGTCTGATAAATCGAACAAAAAATTTTTTCGCAAATCTATCATCGAATGGAGTGATGACAACCTTTTAAGAACAAAACTCGCAGGCAGGCCTAAAAACAGCTTGTTAAACTTATAAATGTGATTAAAGTAGGTACTTTTCAACTAATTTATGCGATCAAACATTTAAAAAGCGCTAAAATCATTATTATGATAAAATATAATTTAATATCACTATGTTCCACTGGGAATTAAAGGATTAAATATATATGTATATTATAAAAATAATAACAAAACATTTAAATTAGATAAAATTGTATCAAAATAAAGATTTTACCATAAAGCGCTAAAAAAATAAATAGCGCTAACCGAAAATAAAGTTTTGGGTCATACAAAAGCGCCAAAGATAGCACGATCAGGTGCAATTAGACAAAAAATTTAATTTTAGTTAGTTGCAAAGGACATTTTACACTGCTGAAATCAGCAAAAAAAATTGCTGAATATTAGTAAATTAACAACATCACAGAAAAACAATTATATTTCCAAAATTTAATTCATATATTTATTTAATGGGAAGACAGTTTATTTTTCTGAAAACAGCAGAAATATATATTGTATATGTATATATTTAATCCTTTAATTCCCAGTGGAACATAGGGCCGCAGAAATACTTACTATCTATTTTCGCTATTATAGGTCTACTAATATCCAGGAAAAACGTCTACTGGTTTTAGCAGGATAAAATGTAACATGTTAAAAGTTCTTGTTCAATCATTCCAATCGTACATATTTCTTAAATGGAACCAATTAATTACCCAGAAAAAATTACGTTTTTTGTAGCAACATTCATCAGTCACCTTGTTTTAAAAAAATATTTCAAACCATTACAAAGGATTTTCGTATCCTAAGCCTCATTCATACTGAACCCAAAACTAGAAGTTTTCGTTTTTTAAAGTTTTCGATTTGAAATTTGTATGGGATTTGACAATCGAAAACAAAATAAATTTGAAAACTACTAGTTTTGGGTTCAGTATGAATGAGGTATTATTTATTTGAATACATATGAAAAGATATTATTTTTTATATAAAGGAGAACAAAACTGCAGTTTCGTTTATTAAAATAATACTTTAAAACATGGATGGTAACCGAAACGAATGCGGTTATCGTTAGGGTAACGATATTTTATGTTATTTCGGTAACGATATTTTAAGGGTAACGCTATTTCATTTATTTCGGTATCGGTATTTTAAGGATAACGGTATTTGAGTTATTTCGGTAACGGTATTTTAAAGATAACGATATTTGGGTTATTTCGGTAACGGTACTTTAAGGTTAACGGTATTTCACTTATATCGGTAACGGTATTTTAAGGGTAACGGTAGTCAGTTATTTGGATGCATCCCGCAATTTTGTTTTACAAAAACAAACGAGATTAAAAACATAACCAATTTATCAACTTAGGCCGTGTGCGGTGTCGCTAAATTGGAACAAAGAGCGCACATAATGACCCTGCAAACATTTAAAAGATACCTTCCAAGAAGATATTAAAGCGATATCTTCTATTTGTCATTTGAATGAAAATAATCAAGTAGTATTTACTTTGAAATTGTCTTCCTTTTATCACTTGGAAGATAATTCGGCGATATTTGGAAAAAAATAATTCAAAAATATTATCTTTTATCATAACAATTTGGAAAAAATTAAAACTAAATTTGTACAAAAACAATCAAAAGATATATAGGAAATAAACTCGTGAAAAGTTAAGATTAATTGCGCGGGAAAAATCGGCTAAGATGAAATCAAGATAATTTATAAGTTGGTCAATGAATTATGTATGCAGATATTGTTTTTCAGGCTTAAATTTAATAATGAAAAAATTAAATCGTTTTTTATTGTACCGGGAGTTTATTTAGCGATATCCCTTTTATCTTCCATATGAGTTATTGCTTTCATATTGCCTGGAAGTATTGTTTTAGTGTAACAGTTGTTTCCGACGGAGGAAACTTCCGGAATACGAAGTTGATATTGCCGGCAATAAATGTTTTCTTCCTGGAGATATGTTCGGAGAATCTTCTTCGTATTGCCATGTTTGCTGGGTGATATTGGTTTGAGTATGTTCCTGTTCCAAGGCACATAATAGAACAAATGCTTTCTCAGTGATAGAGAGTCCCCCAATCTCTTTATTATGTATACTCTTTGATGAAAATAAATCTGTACAAATAGCACAAAAAGCTAATAAAAATTAGTTAAAAGCGCCCTGCAGAAACAACTACTGAAATCAGCTGAATCTGTTTGCTAAAGCGGGATTTAAATTATCGGATTTTACGTCTGATAAATCGAACAAAAAATTTTTTCGCAAATCTATCATCGAATGGAGTGATGACAACCTTTTAAGAACAAAACTCGCAGGCAGGCCTAAAAACAGCTTGTTAAACTTATAAATGTGATTAAAGTAGGTACTTTTCAACTAATTTATGCGATCAAACATTTAAAAAGCGCTAAAATCATTATTATGATAAAATATAATTTAATATCACTATGTTCCACTGGGAATTAAAGGATTAAATATATATGTATATTATAAAAATAATAACAAAACATTTAAATTAGATAAAATTGTATCAAAATAAAGATTTTACCATAAAGCGCTAAAAAAATAAATAGCGCTAACCGAAAATAAAGTTTTGGGTCATACAAAAGCGCCAAAGATAGCACGATCAGGTGCAATTAGACAAAAAATTTAATTTTAGTTAGTTGCAAAGGACATTTTACACTGCTGAAATCAGCAAAAAAAATTGCTGAATATTAGTAAATTAACAACATCACAGAAAAACAATTATATTTCCAAAATTTAATTCATATATTTATTTAATGGGAAGACAGTTTATTTTTCTGAAAACAGCAGAAATATATATTGTATATGTATATATTTAATCCTTTAATTCCCAGTGGAACATAGGGCCGCAGAAATACTTACTATCTATTTTCGCTATTATAGGTCTACTAATATCCAGGAAAAACGTCTACTGGTTTTAGCAGGATAAAATGTAACATGTTAAAAGTTCTTGTTCAATCATTCCAATCGTACATATTTCTTAAATGGAACCAATTAATTACCCAGAAAAAATTACGTTTTTTGTAGCAACATTCATCAGTCACCTTGTTTTAAAAAAATATTTCAAACCATTACAAAGGATTTTCGTATCCTAAGCCTCATTCATACTGAACCCAAAACTAGAAGTTTTCGTTTTTTAAAGTTTTCGATTTGAAATTTGTATGGGATTTGACAATCGAAAACAAAATAAATTTGAAAACTACTAGTTTTGGGTTCAGTATGAATGAGGTATTATTTATTTGAATACATATGAAAAGATATTATTTTTTATATAAAGGAGAACAAAACTGCAGTTTCGTTTATTAAAATAATACTTTAAAACATGGATGGTAACCGAAACGAATGCGGTTATCGTTAGGGTAACGATATTTTATGTTATTTCGGTAACGATATTTTAAGGGTAACGCTATTTCATTTATTTCGGTATCGGTATTTTAAGGATAACGGTATTTGAGTTATTTCGGTAACGGTATTTTAAAGATAACGATATTTGGGTTATTTCGGTAACGGTACTTTAAGGTTAACGGTATTTCACTTATATCGGTAACGGTATTTTAAGGGTAACGGTAGTCAGTTATTTGGATGCATCCCGCAATTTTGTTTTACAAAAACAAACGAGATTAAAAACATAACCAATTTATCAACTTAGGCCGTGTGCGGTGTCGCTAAATTGGAACAAAGAGCGCACATAATGACCCTGCAAACATTTAAAAGATACCTTCCAAGAAGATATTAAAGCGATATCTTCTATTTGTCATTTGAATGAAAATAATCAAGTAGTATTTACTTTGAAATTGTCTTCCTTTTATCACTTGGAAGATAATTCGGCGATATTTGGAAAAAAATAATTCAAAAATATTATCTTTTATCATAACAATTTGGAAAAAATTAAAACTAAATTTGTACAAAAACAATCAAAAGATATATAGGAAATAAACTCGTGAAAAGTTAAGATTAATTGCGCGGGAAAAATCGGCTAAGATGAAATCAAGATAATTTATAAGTTGGTCAATGAATTATGTATGCAGATATTGTTTTTCAGGCTTAAATTTAATAATGAAAAAATTAAATCGTTTTTTATTGTACCGGGAGTTTATTTAGCGATATCCCTTTTATCTTCCATATGAGTTATTGCTTTCATATTGCCTGGAAGTATTGTTTTAGTGTAACAGTTGTTTCCGACGGAGGAAACTTCCGGAATACGAAGTTGATATTGCCGGCAATAAATGTTTTCTTCCTGGAGATATGTTCGGAGAATCTTCTTCGTATTGCCATGTTTGCTGGGTGATATTGATTTGAGTATGTTCCTGTTCCAAGGCACATAATAGAACAAATGCTTTCTCAGTGATAGAGAGTCCCCCAATCTCTTTATTATGTATACTCTTTGATGAAAATAAATCTGTACAAATAGCACAAAAAGCTAATAAAAATTAGTTAAAAGCGCCCTGCAGAAACAACTACTGAAATCAGCTGAATCTGTTTGCTAAAGCGGAATTTAAATTATCGGATTTTACGTCTGATAAATCGAACAAAAAATTTTTTCGCAAATCTATCATCGAATGGAGTGATGACAACCTTTTAAGAACAAAACTCGCAGGCAGGCCTAAAAACAGCTTGTTAAACTTATAAATGTGATCAAAGTAGGTACTTTTCAACTAATTTATGCGATCAAACATTTAAAAAGCGCTAAAATCATTATTATGATAAAATATAATTTAATATCACTATGTTCCACTGGGAATCAAAGGATTAAATATATATGTATATTATAAAAATAATAACAAAACATTTAAATTAGATAAAATTGTATCAAAATAAAGATTTTACCATAAAGCGCTAAAAAAATAAATAGCGCTAACCGAAAATAAAGTTTTGGGTCATACAAAAGCGCCAAAGATAGCACGATCAGGTGCAATTAGACAAAAATTTTAATTTTAGTTAGTTGCAAAGGACATTTTACACTGCTGAAATCAGCAAAAAAAATTGCTGAATATTAGTAAATTAACAACATCACAGAAAAACAATTATATTTCCAAAATTTAATTCATATATTTATTTAATGGGAAGACAGTTTATTTTTCTGAAAACAGCAGAAATATATATTGTATATGTATATATTTAATCCTTTAATTCCCAGTGGAACATAGGGCCGCAGAAATACTTACTATCTATTTTCGCTATTATAGGTCTACTAATATCCAGGAAAAACGTCTACTGGTTTTAGCAGGATAAAATGTAACATGTTAAAAGTTCTTGTTCAATCATTCCAATCGTACATATTTCTTAAATGGAACCAATTAATTACCCAGAAAAAATTACGTTTTTTGTAGCAACATTCATCAGTCACCTTGTTTTAAAAAAATATTTCAAACCATTACAAAGGATTTTCGTATCCTAAGCCTCATTCATACTGAACCCAAAACTAGAAGTTTTCGTTTTTTAAAGTTTTCGATTTGAAATTTGTATGGGATTTGACAATCGAAAACAAAATAAATTTGAAAACTACTAGTTTTGGGTTCAGTATGAATGAGGTATTATTTATTTGAATACATATGAAAAGATATTATTTTTTATATAAAGGAGAACAAAACTGCAGTTTCGTTTATTAAAATAATACTTTAAAACATGGATGGTAACCGAAACGAATGCGGTTATCGTTAGGGTAACGATATTTTATGTTGTTTCGGTAACGATATTTTAAGGGTAACGCTATTTCATTTATTTCGGTATCGGTATTTTAAGGATAACGGTATTTGAGTTATTTCGGTAACGGTATTTTAAAGATAACGATATTTGGGTTATTTCGGTAACGGTACTTTAAGGTTAACGGTATTTCACTTATATCGGTAACGGTATTTTAAGGGTAACGGTAGTCAGTTATTTGGATGCATCCCGCAATTTTGTTTTACAAAAACAAACGAGATTAAAAACATAACCAATTTATCAACTTAGGCCGTGTGCGGTGTCGCTAAATTGGAACTAAACTAAACTAATTTTCCAAAAATACAAACCTGATTAAAAAGTTTAGAAAAAATGTATGCGGCAACCAATTTTGACATTCTATTTAGTTTTATAAAAAGGACTGGCAAATTTCTTTAATTTTCGAACAAATTGATGTTTTTACAACAGCAAATATTCCAAACAAAATTATTTATACACAACTATTTAAAAAAATAAGTTTAATTTTTAAATTTTCAAAATATAAATTTCTCTTTGACAAAACATTTAGAAAATGCTTTCAAATAATTTAGTTCAAGAAGCATCTAGTCTAAATTGCGTTACCAACTTTTTTATCAAAATTATTTTAGTTTAGTAACAATTTAGCCTGTTCGCACACGCCCTTAATGTACAAAAAATATTCAATAACCACGTGAAATTACCAAAAGCAGAAAATTAAAAATAACGGTAACGGTATTTTAGGGATAATGCTATTTCATTTATTTCGGTAACGGTATTTTAAGGGTATCGATATTTCATTTATTTCGGTATCGGTATTTTAAGGATAACGTTATTTCAGTTATTTCGGTAACGGTATTTTATGGACAACGGTATTCCGTGTATTTCGGTAACGGTATTTTAGGGGTAACGGTAGTCAGTTGAAAGGGTTTTGAATCGATAACGGTATTTTAGCGGTATTGCCTGCCAACCCTGCTTTAAAAATAAAATGCAGTCGAAATATAGAATTTTCGAACGATTAACTTAAAAATGGTTTTAATAAAAACATGTTTTAAAAAAACCGGTTAACCAACAAATACCTGGATTTCGTTTTATTCGAATTTAGAAATTATACGAAAACGGTTTGTTTTTTAAAATTAAAAAAGCGTTTTGCCGGTTTTCTGTTACGGTTTTGGACACTCTAGTTTCAATCGATAACGATATTTTAACGGTATTGCCTGCTAAAGCCCAGTATTTTGTTCAAAATAGCGAAAAAATTTCGCTCTATGTTTGGAGCTCAAAAACTATAATAAAAACATTAAAAAGTATAAATTTTTTATGGTGTATACAAAGTTACAATCATGATTTTTTTCAAATAATCCCGTCTATTAAATTGACAGCTTTTTTCGCAAAAGTACGAACAAGATACCGGGCTTAACCCTGAAATAAACTCAAAAATAGAAATGAGAAAAAGTTCCTAATTTTATTGTGACAATTTGATTTCCTAATAAAAGTGTAAAATAAATGTGAATGGAAATAAAATTTTCAAACTTAAAAAAATTATCAAGGTTGGTTACCGAAACGAATAACAGTAAAGGTATCGAATTTTATTTATTACGGTGACGGTAAAGGTTTCAAAAATTTGTTTATTACGGTAACGGTAATTTTTCATATTTTTTCATTTTAAGCGTTAAAATCCCAGATTATAAGCTTTAAATTCAATGCTGGTAGTTTTAATAATTGAAATTATTCGCGCTTACTATCTAAATTTTTCAGAAGTATATTTTAGTTAAAGTCGACTTTAGTTAAAATATTGGGTGGCAGTATGCCTTGACATGGTTTATTTTTGGAGCATTCTCATTGGTTAAATTATTTTCAACCAATCAAAATGTTTGAAAATACAAATATTTTTGTAAGGTTTTCATTTATAAAATTTATTTAATTTATGATTAAAAATAAAGTCGACTTGAAATTTAAAATACTCTTGTATAGTAAGGGTCATTATCTATAAATTTTTTTGATAAAAAGAACTCAAGATTATTATAAAAAACTTGAAAATTTTTCATTTTTTATACAAATTAATAAAATACCGGTAACTATCCATAAAAATAACGGTATCGGTAACGATAACGGTATTAGGAAAGTATTTTTTAAGAGGTATTGGCAACGGTATTCAATTTGAAACGGTATTTTAGCGATAACGGTATTATAGAGTACTCAAATAAAAAGTATTCAATAGTATCCGATAGATAAAAGTAGCAGTTTTTTACAACACTACCACAGTCACAAAGTGGTAAGATTAAAAACAACATTGGAAACTAATAGCCCAATTTATAAATTGAACTTTCACCTGTGATGTGATTAAGGAAAATATATGTATATACATTTTTAGTTTTCTATTTCATACATACCGCATCTAAAAATGTTAGAAATTTAAATTTGCCACCAAATGGATTATGCATATTCGTATCAGTAACCGGGAAATGTACGTAAGTATGATCATAATAAATTGCATAGGAAAATTGAACAGCTGCCGTTAAATGCACTAAAACCCGTAAAGTTCTGTAAATTCCATTGTACGCCGTTTCGGCTACAGTATTGACTTTATTTTTTGCCATGGCTTTTTGTTTTAACACATATATAGTTTACGGTAAGTTTATTGTCCAGAAACCCAACCTTTCTTAACTCTATTCTAATGAAAACTAATCAATTTTGTAGACTGCTTTAAAAAAATTCAATAAAGGCTGACTTACCCAACCGTAAACGTATCTGTAACGAATCAGCTGTTTCGATACCACAAGAAGAAATGTATACGAATGGTTACTAACACGTAAATGTAAACGAACTTGCCGGATCATTCTGTTGAAATCAGAATTTTCTATCCGGCATCGAAACAGCTGACTGATTTTAGTCGGAAAAAATATGAAATGAATAAAGAAAAATGATTCAAACAACAAATAAGGAATAAAAATTAACAAATAAATGGAAAAATTTAGAATAAAATATAAAACCACATGAAATAGATGCTAAATAGTAATGTCGTTTACTATAATCTATAAGTGTACTTTTTAGCTACGGCACGGTACAGTTACATCACATATACGTTTACGGTCCCATAATCCGCCCTTAAATAAAGAGAACGAGACAGGGATGGTATAGTTGGTACTAAGAGCTCTTTGTGGTATTATTGGAAACTAAAAGTACTAGTGGTACTTTGGTATTCCTACATACTTGGGACTATTTCATTGAATGGACCAGTTAACTGACGATTTATTTCATTGGGATTATTTGTTAAATCTTTGTATTTTTTCCTTTGTTGTTTATTATTATTTAAATTTAAATAAAAAAAATAAAAGTGTCAATTTGTTTTACAAAGTGCCATCTAGTGATAAAGATTTTTTTATAACTTATTTTTTTTAGTGATGCCATACCCCTGCTAGAAACTAGCAAGTGTCATATAGGCTTCATATAGGCTTAAGCGACAGCAAATGTGACAGCAGCTTTGCAACCAATGAATCAAAGAAGTAACTAAATATCCGTTTGAAACCCCATTCAATCCGTAATGCAATAAGTTTACTGAAACAAGCTCGGGATGAGGTACCGGATAGAGTGATGGAAAATTCTTGGCCGAATTTGTTAAATTGGGACCCTTGACAAATATAACAGCGAAGATATGATGTGCCACTAGCACAACTGATATGAATAAATCAAGACTATTATGAAGTTCTCCAAAAGAATAAAACTCTTAGAAGAAATTAATCCGAACAACTGCATCTGTGTAGAAGACATCGAAAAATGGAATGAAGATGCGTTTGAACGTGGATCTACATATGAACTCAGTAGCGATGGTGAGTCCTCAGATAGCAGTGAAGTCGATGTTGCTGAAGTCGTCCCAACACTTTCAAATTCTACAGCCGCTAAAAGCGTTAATAACTTAATAAAATGGTGCAAAAACGAAGAATTGCTTTCCACTAAGCACTTGACCAATCTTTTGGCCCTCCGTAACGATATCGTTATGACGGATTTAAAGAAACCAAAAAAAAAACAAATATTACTGATTTTATGTTATATATATATATTTGTTCCTTTTACTCCTGCAAGGAGCATATGTTATGTTAAACAAAGATTATTTGTGAACTTGGTAATTCACAGGAATTTTATACTAATTTCTTAAATTTAAACTTTATTGCTATTATTTTTTAATTTTAGAAATGCCTGTGATGTAATTGGACTGAATTGTTATGTTTTGTTATCGTTTTTTCTTTTTAAATAAAATTAAAAACAATAAAAAACAGTTGTAATGTAGGTTTTAGACTCTGGTTCACTCATATTTATTTACAAAAGAAAAACGTCCAGAAATTCGAATTACCTCAAAAACAAAGTGGTTCGAAATTGTGAGCGGCTACTGTACAATGTTTTTTGCTTCAGTTACAATTGGTTGCTTTGAGGCGTTGGTTTAGATTTCATTACCATTGGTTTAATCAATGCCAATTGAAAAAATTTCACTGACATTGAATTGTAATGACATTTTTTGGCATCGGCATTGATATCAAGTAATGCCAATTAAATTTCAATGATAATAAAAAATATATACTCCTATGACTATTCTGTTGATATTTAAAAATGTTTACACCAAAGCTGTTAAAGTAGCGGTTCCCACCAACTTTTACCTTCAGACATTTTTACTGGCTCACGGACCGCCAATTAAAAAAAAAAATTATATAAGAAAACTAAAATAGTTCCAAGCTGATGATTTAAAAAAAAATGTATAGGAATAAATTCGGATTTATAATGCTGAAGTACTCCGACTAAAATAGAGATGGGATGGGAATTTGTAAGTGCGAAAAAGAACGGAACAAAATTCACGCTGCAGATTGGTGTATTCCAGCATTGTGAACTCGGCTTAAAAGATAGAAAATCAACAGAATTAGAGAGATTTACCAGCGAAAAGAATTCCAGAGAAATTTTGAGGGTTTATCAAAAGACCCTATTAAGATATTGCTTTCTTTGGAAATAGAATTGAGAACAACACGGTAATTGTACGAGGTGTTGAATCTTAGAACAGTTGTTGCGCGCCATTTGATGCAGAGTTGACGAAATTTGTTGAAGGTTTTTAATCATAGCCCTGTTATGCTGTTTTACCAACGACTATATCATTAGAAGACTATCCAACTCTCCCTACCTCTTTTAAATCACTCTCTTCTTAATTTATATCGAAAACTCAGCCATAAGAATTACACACGTCTGCAAAGGCTAACATTTTCGATATAAATTGTCAATCTTCGAAAGAGAGCGACGAATACCGCCTGGTTTTACTTCGGTGGGGTTAAGTGCTATGGGAACACCTAAGGAGGTCGATCCGATATGTATAAGGGATAGAAAACTCATATATTATTTTTCTAAATTGATGTTGCCGTCGCTGGAGATCTACCCGCAACTGTTTGTGTAACAGTCCAACGTGCCAACCATTACATCACAACCTCCACAAAAAAAACTATTATTTTCAGTGTCTTCCTATAAAAAGTATTGTGAAAATGTTTGAATTTTCATACACTCAAAAAAGTTTGACAGTTACTACATGACAGTTGTTTATGTAGTAATCAGTAGTTGTTGTTTTTAACAGTAATTACAGTTGTTTTTCTATGGGAAAATAAAAAGCAACTTTTATGGCAGTTATTTAACAAAACGATTAACGAAAATTACTGTAATTTCGTAACAGTTATTTAAATCAGTTATTTTTAATATCGTAAGAAACAACTACCAAAACAATATTTTTACAGTAAATTGTGGTTTTCGTTAAATTTCTTTGAATTTTAAAAATTCTATTTAGTTTATATTTGTTATTGTTGATATATTCCTAGTTTGAAAATAAAAATCAGAAACTTGTATTGCATCTCCAATGCATAAAAGCATAATAACTGGAGAACCGTTTGGAATTTTTAATAGGCTGAAGTAATTACAACACATATTTTTGTAATCGAAGAAGAGCTGTTTTTTTATTAAAATATACTTTTATAATACCAAAAGAATTAACTGTAAAAAACAGTAGTTTTTATCCATTTTGTCAATTGATTTAAAATTTTTGTATTAAAAATTTGTCAGTTGATTTTACGACATGGTTAGTTAATTTTAGTGCATTTGTTAGTTATTTTTCAAGAGCTATTTTAAAGGTTTCGCCTTTTTAACTGCATATACGGGTAAAATAAAAAATGTAACAAGTTTTTGGGCCAAATTTGTGAGAAGCAAAAAGTGTTAATAGGTCTGTTTGACGTCGTTACCGCGGGTGCTCGCGGGAACCCAATTTACCCGAAACAACAACAATTTACACACAATTTTGACAATAGAAACGCTTTCTGGTAAGATTAAGTACCCGCGGTAACGTACGTGGAACAGAGCTAATATTTCGGTTTTTTCTTAATGGAATCTGTAAGTTTAGTCACTATAAACCTAATTGCAAAAAATCTCTTCTACAAGTTGTCGCAATAACTTTTTTTGCACAATTTTAATTTTTTTTTGTGGTAACGGAGTTTATTTACATTTCCACAAGCAAAAGATATAACAAAAAAAATTGCGTGCGAATGTTCTTCAATTTATTAGTTATTCGTATTTGGGTTTTCAACATGCTTTTCAATAGGTGTGTTTGGGTACTTTTCCAGTAAAGTCCAGTAAAAATTACTCAGTAACAAATTTACAGAGAGTAAGGCAAAATTTACTCTCAAAAAGAAAAATATCTAAAAATGTACGCAAACAGAAAAACTGTAAGAATTAGTAAAATACTGCTGCCAACTTCTTCCGTAAAAATATCGCTAAATCAAACTAAAAAATCACTAGAAAATATCTAAATTATAAAAAAAATTAAATAGCGATAAATCCCTAAATTGCACGAACTTTTTAGGTTCTGTTGAAAAATTTCACAAAAATAGCTATATTTTTCAAACTTCTTAAAACTTTCTTAAAAAATTATTGATACATCGCCAAATTTTTCGAACTTTTTTGTTTTCCATAAAAATTTACCGATAAATCGCTGAATAATAATGATTCAAAAATTCTGTCAAGGAAATAAATGTAAAAAAATGCTAAGAAAATGTGAAGACTGTCTTAAAAAGAAAAATCGTTAGTTTTCCCGCTAATAGCTAAATTATATTTTATCCCCCTAAACGAGTTGAAGTATCGCTAGATTTGCCGAGAAAATAGCTAAATTGGCAACAGTTATTAAAATAGCTGATTGCGAAATAAACCTATTCAAATTATTGGATTAATAAATAAAACCTAATAAAATGATCACTTACTTACTCCTTCCATCGTAAATAAGCTTATATTTAAATATTTTTTATTTTTACAAAAAATTATTTCAAAATTATTTAGACAAATGTTTTGTTTCTTCAATCATATGTTTTAAATCATATGTTTTTTTTCTTACAAATTCTTACTAGCAAAAATTCATCCAGTAAAAACTTGTAAGTTCTCTGGTATTGAACTGTCACTTTACCCTCTATTTTTCCTCTCTCCTTACTGAGTAATTGTGTAAACAAACACCTTCCAGTAAAAACTTGTACAAATTTGTACGAATTTGTACAAATTTTCGGGTACGCAAACACACTTAATAATATACAATTTGTGTTTATGAAATTTTGTGTTTTTAGTCCTTTTAATGCTTTTCAAAAATATAAAATTTTTTAAAATCCAATCAGCGGTTGCGAAGTTTGTAACTATACTACTAACTAACTATATATTAACCCCTCTATTCATAAATGCTTTGTAAAGTTATAGCAGGTTTACAAAACGTCATTTTCATACAAAATTTGTTCAATAAACCTCCTATAATTTTACAAAGCGTTTATGAATTTAGGGGTAAATTAATATATTAAAAACATAACATTTCGAGATCTAAAAATTCTTAAATTGTGTGAAACAAATTTAATTATTCAAGTTTGTATAAGGATGTCGCAAAAAATGTTTTACCAATATGGAATATACAAAATGCAACTGCTTATATATGTTTATAAGGTAATTCATAACATAGGCCATCACACGATAAGTTTTACAATAAATCAACAATCTTTTAATACCAGGAACAGCTCAAACCTGAGAATTGCAAGATGCCGTTTAGAAACCACAAAACAAAGGGTAGAATATATGGGTAGTCAGGAATTTAATAGTTTACCATGTAACCTTAAAGAAAGTTTATCTATTTTCTCATTTAAAAATAGATTGAAAGAATATCTTGCACAAAATATCATTAATTCTGTTATTTAATTTTTTATTTTTGTTATTTAATTTTTAATTTTTTTTTTGCATTTTTTATATTATTTTCTAACTTTGATATTTTTACAAATTAATGTTAAATCATAAGCCTAGTTGATTGCCAACTTACCTCAATAAAGCCCTAGAGGCCCAAGATTGTATGAATTAATTTGTTTAAATAAAGTAAAAAAAAAAGCAATGAAATGCAAAATCAATCATTTTTCGCTCCAGCAGTTTAGGGTAAAAAACTGATATCTTTTTTTGATTTTACGCAATTACATTTTTTTAATGCAATCTGATGCAAACAATTTTTTTTTTGGTTACGGAGTTTACAGTAACGGAGTTTGGTTTGGTTACTTTTTTTGTTTTCTTTCAGAAACGCTTCTCTTCATAAAAATTCTTACAGTTAGTGTTAAGCTTCATTGGTTATTAAAATATAAGCTATTAAAGTTGAAAAACCTTATGAGTTACTGAGTTTACATTTGGCCTATAAAATTGGTCACAAATTTTATGTATTAACCAAAAATTGGTCAGATTGTTATAAATCTTGTAAAACAGGTGACAATGCGCTGATATATATCGAAATTAGGGAATGCAAAATCCCGCACTTTTTGATTTCTCGGGAAAGCGGGGAATTTATTTTGAATTCCCGGGATATCGCAAGGGAATTAAATTAGAAAATATTTTATAACAATTAAAAAAATTCTACAAAGAAAATGTCTTAAATACCTCAAATTTTCAGGATCGTGAAAAAGCTCAGGCCGTAAGTGGCTTTTCTTAGAATTTCAGTGGGAAAGAATTAATCTTATATTAGAAATTATATAAGTTTAATTATATATTTTTAAAAATTGAATAAAATAAAACAAATTTTTAGACCAAAAAACTTGTCGTCCAAAAAAATAAATACAAAAATTAATATAGAAAACAATTTTATCCAATTGGAAAATTTTTTAAAAATTTTCAAAACAAATTTTAACTTAGGTACTTGAAAACTTTTAAAAATCAATGGAAAAATTTGTCCCTAATTTTGTACAGAATGATTGCGATTCAAATTTTTGTAATACAAACTCTATTTAATTGAGTGTATTTTTTTTAAATATGAAAGTTGGATCTAGTACACAAATTAATCAGTTTCTTCGTTTACTCGAAAATCTTACTACATTTACTATATTGTATACAATTGAAATTTTTTGTTTACTTTTTAAATTTTTTAGTATTGGTAAAAGTAGCAAATTGTAGTAAGTAAACGAACAAACCTAGTGTAAAATTTTTACTATTTTCAAAACTGTGGTAAAATTTTGCATATGAAAATTTTAAATAATCAACTTTATTATTTTAAATTGCATTTTTTGAAATCCCGAGATTCCCGACCAAAATTCCCGGGAATGCGGAAACGGAAATATGCTTAATTTCCCGGGAATCCCGGGACGGGAAATCCCGGGATGCATTCCCTAATCGAAATATATAACTCAAATGAAATCCATGCATTAGAAATTAGCTTGTTCCATGGTTTTTAACACATTTTTTGATATCACCCATACCTTTGTTTTAACTTTCATTTTCAGTAGATTCTACCGACAAACTTTGTTGAGTGTCTATTTAACAATTTTATGATAGAACTTAAGCAATAATCTTTTTTTCATAATTCGGAGAAATTCTGACATAGCTATAGAGCTTATTTAACTTAGGTTAATAGTTAACCTAAAAATTTGTTGGTGTTTTGTGTACATTTTTTGACATTTTATTTTGTTTTTAGTTAAGTTAAACCTACAGTATGAGATAAGGCCTGCCAAAATGTCTGTTCATAAATTCATTAAATATTGGGTATATTGACTAAAATGTTTAAAGTTCTCATCTTCACCTGTGTTACATAAACTACACCTTCTGCCTTCCGTGGTGTTAAATTTATTTCCATTTAATGGAAGCATTTTATTATTTAAAATAACTAAAAGCGTTATTATTTTTTAACTGTTGTAAAATAACTAACAAAAGCATTAGAAATAACTAACAATGTCATAAAATTTACTTAAAAATTTGTACTACAAGAGTTTTAAAACTACTGTTTCTTTTACAGTTATAAAAGCATATTTTAATTAAAAAAAAAACATGTTTAGCCCATTAAAAATTTTTAATAAAAATTACAAATGGTTCTCCAGTTATTATGCTTTTATGCATTGGAGATATAAGTTTCTGATTTTTTATTTGCAAAGCAGGAATGTATCAATAATAACAAATATAAACTAAACAATAATTTTTAAAATTCAAAATTTTTTATTTTTTTTTAACTGACAACTGGTAGTTGTATATTATATTAAAAGTAACTGCTTTAAACAACTGTAACGAAATTACGGTACTTTTCGTTAGTTGTTTTATTAAATAACTGTCATAACAGTTATTTTGCATTTTTTATAGAAAAACAACCGTGAATATTCTTACAAACAACAACTACTGATTATTACACAAATAATTGTCAAGCTTTTTTGAGTGCATGATTTTTTATATCAAAGGATTATATTTTTGTGACTCTGCCATCAATGTCACATAGAGATGGCACTATGTATATTTTCTTATTTTTTACAGAGATAGAGCAAAATGGTCAAGAATCCATTACTCTGTTCTCGTACATATTAATCCTTATAAAGCACCTATACCCTTATATCCTATACTCCCAATAGTAAATATGGGCCCATCTCGGGTCACATCCATGGAGTTCAAAAACTCAGATCTTAAGCGACATTTTAGCAGAAGTTTTCAGTTAAATCAGGTAAAGTTTCTTTTGAATTGAGCTAAAATTTCTTAGCAAATTTAACTTAAATTTTCTGTGTATTCAACAGTGTACAAAAGTTAGATTACCTAAATTTAGCAGACCATGCTAATTCTGCTAGCGCAAATATAGATACTATTTCCTGTTATCTTAGCAAAATTTTCAACTATTTGTGCGGGCTTTTTTATGTGTGCTCGTTTTGACACCCAGAAATCAGTCGTAGAACATATTCTATGAAACCGGTGGTAAAACAACCAACTGGTTCTAAAAATTTTACTGGGATGTTATAAACAAATAGTTTAATTCCTAAATTCATAAACGCTTTGTAAATTATAGGAGGTTTATTGAAGAAATTTTGTATGAAAATGACGTTTTGTACACCTGCTATAACTTTACAAAGCATTTATGAATTGATGGTAAAACTCCAAATAAATATTCAAAAATTATCGGTTGTCAAGTTGTTATACCCTACACCACTATTTGGACAGGATATAATAAGTTTGTGCTGATGTTTGTAACACCTAAAAATATTGGACCTAGACCCACCTTTTAGTATACCGATCGACTCAGAATCACCTTTTGTTTCGATTTAACGATGTCCGTGTGTCTGTCCATGCATTCTTATGCGCACTCTACAGGTCGCAAATATTAAGATATTTTTATGAAATTTGGTACACCGACCTACGTCGGCCCAAACCTATTGATTTTGGTTAACACCGGTCCATGTTTAGACCTAGTGCCCATATAAGGGTCCCCCCAAAATTATATTGTTTATACGCTGTTGGTCGCAAATATTAAGATATTCTGATGAAATTTGGTACACCGACCTATATCAGCCCAAGGACGAAGCCTATTGATTTTGGTTAACAGCGGTCCATGTTTAGACCTAGTGCCCATATAAGCGTCCCCCCAAAATTATATTGTTTATACGCTGCAGGTCGCAAATATTAAGATATTTTGATGAAGTTTGGTACACAAACCTATGTTGGCCCATGGACGAAGACTATTGATTTTGGTGAACATCGGTCCATGTTTAGACCTAGTGCCCATATAAGGGTCACCCCAACATTGGCTTGGTTACAAACTGCAGATCGCAAATATTAAGATATTTTAATGAAATTTGGTGCGCTGACTCACATTATAGAAAATTTTGACGCAAGCCCCATTTTAACCCATTCGAATTTCGGATCCAAACATTAGTTGGCTTTTACCCAGACTGGTGTAGAGTATTGTATAGTCGGCATGCCCGACTTTAACCTTTTTACTCGTTTTATTTATATTTAACATCTATTTATGGTTAGAGTGTTTGCCTTTCAATCATGAGGTCCCCTGATCTATTCGTGTCAGCTCCCATTGTTTTTTAAATTATTATTCAACATCAACTATTCATAGAATAGTTGATATATTATTTACAAGGTGTTTATCAGTGTAATAACTTTCCTCCAATGACATCACCATGTTAAAATAAGTATTTTAGTAATTACAAGGTAAGTAGTGCACACTTAGAATTTCAATATCTAAAACTCATTACATGTTAAAGAAAGGTTTTGCTGGGGAGGTCATACTACGTTATACTGTTAATTACATTTTTACTTATGGTTAATCTAAACATAATATTGATTTTCTGGTTAAAAGTTGTTATATGAATAAAATACATAGAATTTCTACAGAATGAAAGGTAATTACAGATTGTATAATTACCTTTCATTGACCATCTTTCTGTGTATTAGAGCTGTTAAAAAAAGTGAATTTTCACATTTCATTTTGGTCTAATTTTTTTTTTATTTTCATAAAAATATTACTGATATATATTTATAAGGCAAAAAAATTACTTAAAATTTTTTTTTAAATTTTGTTATAGAATATTCATTTTTAAACCAAGTTATTAAAATACATAACCTTAACCTATACTTAGGGTAAGGGGGATCCTTCGCCACTTTTTTCAAAGCACTGTCATTTCTTAACCACTAACCCCCATTAACAATAAACAAATGACCTAAAGTTAACACAAACTGAAAGTTAAAAAATTAAAATTTGCATTGAATTTGACATCTTCAACTTTAAGTTAGCTCAAACTTTAGGTTAATTTGTTTATTGTTAATGGCCCTAATTGTTTTTAAAATATTACTTTCAAATTGAAGATCTACATATCTTAGCTTTAATTTTTATAATTCCAAACCCAAATCGGCGAAACTGCCCCAAACGTGGTGGACATTCGCCAAAAGAGCTAGATATATTTTCAATAAAAAAAATTGTTAATACAGCAAAGTCAATATGTTAATGATTGAAATAAATAACTTAGAATAAGTTCTTTCAGATATGTGGTCCCTTTTAATCAATACATCTCCACTACATTAAAAAAAATAATTTATTGTAAAACTATAATAAAATGTCTCTTCAAAATTACAAAAATCTTAAATATTAATATAAATTTACAAATGAATACGCTTGTCCTACCTAACATATTTCATTTATATAGAAGAGTCTTATAGAGCATTTTTGGCAGTGATGCACCAACACTTTGTAGCCCCAGCGGGCATCTGGAGATTGTGCCCCAGAGCCAACCACTAACATAAAATTAATATTTTTCACACTTTTTAAGAATTTATAAAAATCAAATTATTATTCGAAAGCTTAGGGTCTAGGTCTAACATATTGGAAAATTATGTTTTTATCACACGATTTAAGGAAGTTATTGCAAAATGTAGTTGCTTTCAATTATATTTTTGGCACCCCTATTTTTGCAGAAAGATAGCAACTCTTAAATGTAAGTATTTGACAATTCAAGTGATAACGTAAAAACCATTACTCGATATTCAATACCCACTACTCATATTTTTACCTTATGCCTTAATTTTTAATTAATGATGGATTTCACAGTTTAAAGCTGCCTACACACTAGGGAACATGGTTGAGGGAACAAAAAATATCAAAAAATTTTGTAAACACGAAATGCACGCTCTCAACACGCACACACACACAAACGCACTCACACATTCACAAAAAATGCTCTCTTTTTTTAAGTATGTTCCCTAGTGTGTAGGCAGCTTAAGAGCTAATGTGCTATCGTTTTAAAATAGCATGATTTTTGAAGTTTAACCTATAGAAAGTTGTCAAATTTACGATAAATGCTAATTTACTACTTAAAATAGCATGAACTGTGAATACCATCAATTATTTTCTGTTGGTTATATGTTTTCTTTTTAATATTTTTTTAACTTGTTGACAATTAGAGATGTAAGCAAATTAGTGATTTGTGTTTTAAGGTATATTTGTCATGTTAAATAGTTAACAGATTTTTTCATACACATTTAAATATCTTTTATTTAGGTATAGAACGTAACACATCGGTTGAAAAATCCGTAGGATGACATATAGGTGGCGTCACTAATAAAAAATTCCATATGATTTTTTGGAAGATGATACCTTTACCATTAGTGAACAAGTTACAACTGTTTTAGTGACGCTAATTTTGCGATTTTGGAAACAATGGGTTCAAAGCAATTTCGTGTGGTGATTTACCATTGCTTTTTAATGGGAAAAAAAACACCCTTCAAGCCAAAGCTTGGCTTGATAATGTTATTCGGACTCAGCTCCATGGAGGCAACAGTAGAAAAGTGGTTTGCTGACTTGAAACGTGGTCGTACAAACACCGATGACGCCGAACGCTCTGGTCGATCAAAAGAGGTGGTGATACCGAAAAACATCAAAAAAGTTCACAAAATCGTTTTGGCAGACCGTAAAGGTATCAGTAGGGTGACCATTCGTACTGATTTGATCAGTACATGTACTGATTTTTGGTCACGTGTACTGATGAAAAAGTCGTGTACTGATTTGTACTGATTTTTTAAAATTTGTACTGATTGTACTGATTTCTGGCATTAAAAAAATATTAAATTAAAAAATTTAAATTTTAATTTTTTAGTAAAAAAAGGCAAAATGGAAGTACAATGCAGATTTTCTTTTATAGGATAAATTTTTGTGAATGTGAAAGGTTTTCTCTACCAGAAAGCATTCAAAATAATTTTTCTACATGCAAATTTCTTAATCTAATATGTAGCTTCCTACACAGAGAAGATTCGTGGTGACTACCGAATTTATCAAATGGTTCCATTGCGATAATAGAAAATCACTTGATACAACAGTTATTTGACTGTGGTAAAAATATTTTAATTATCCGATTGTGAGAATGACTCTGTTTTAGGAAACGACATTAAAAGCTGAAGATTTTTCCGTACAAAAATCCTTAAAATCTGAAGAAATATATGTGGGTATTTCCATGAAAAATTTTCGAATCTGTGGGATTTTCAATACAAAAGAGTTCACAAAACCCTAACATTTTCATTTTTTAAAACATTACGTGTTTTTGTAGAAAAACGTAGCCAAAATGTGAAGTTTTTCTATGTTCTGCCAGCTAAATTTGTAGCCAATCGATTGGTTAGTTTATATCTACAGAAAATAAGTTTAGGCAATGCAATTTGCTCATGACAACAGATATTCAGAATTAACGCTTATACTATCCTGGGGTTATATTTGACTCCATTCACAGCATATATATATATATATATTTCATCAATCTGTTACAACAAAAATTAGAAAAGGAATAGTAACAGATAATTGAAATTTCTAAATAATGGGTCCGTTTCTGTACTTAAAACACTGGATTTTTATATGGAAAAAAAATTTTTGTCTTGGGGTCTGAATAGGGAGAAATGTGTAAGGTTTTTTAGAATGGCATGATGGTTAACCGTAAAATTTTGTTGCCTCAACCAAACCATTCGGTTGACAACAAATTAGGTTGGCTGCATAATGATTTTTTTTTTTTTTTTGATAATATTTTTAAAATTTGTACCTAGGTCACCCTAGGTATCAGTGGATAGCTGATACCTAGGGTTTGGGATTTCCCGGACTTTTTTATTTCCCGGGAAACGGGAATGAAAATATTTGATTCCCGGGAATCCCGGGAAATATTTTTGAACAAAATTGTTAATGAAAACCACCTATATAAGTAATTTTTGTTAAAAAAAACACTATTTCAGTACAAATTCAGTCTGTGTTGTGAGAATTCAAAGTAAAAATATCAGAATGTTGAACATTTTATTTCACATAAATTACTCTAAGCACTGCCAAATGAATTGCATGATTCCAGCAGAAAGCACCCACTACTGGACTGTCGGAAACAAACCGTTTCATCGCATTTGGCCCATTAGATATGGTCGACACAATGTTATTTTCCAAAGACAAATAAAACTCTTCTTCTCGTCTTATTTCTACAATTCTTCTTATTTCATCAGCATTACATCTTCCTAATATATAAACCAACCCCAGGTTATAAAATTAATTATTTCCGTTTATACATACATATGTTCAAATATCTCTTTTGCGATATTCTTGTCCATTCAGCTAAGATTAGAGTAAATCTCCTATTGTTGGAAATATTGCTCGATATTTCTTTTATCATGATAAAAGATATGATTGTAGTAATTTAATATAATGTTCTTTACATCGGTTTCATTTTTTGGCAATGCCAGGTTTTTATTATAAAAACTTTCTCGAATAAACGAAGATCTAGTTATGGTGCGGATTGACATTCCGTCGACTGCGGCTAATTTGGATACCATTTCAGGAAATGTTTGCCCTCAAATAAAACGTTCAATGCCTATTCAGCTTACACTTTTTTCATCGGGTACTTTGCAAATTTTAGCTGGAACGTTATTCTTGTTGTTGTTTTCTTCAAGAGAAGTTGCATGGCCATCATTTTTTTTTTTTTTTTTTGAACCAAATTCAGATGTCGGATAACCAAATTTAGATACAATTAGTCTTTTAGGGCAAATATTTCACTGCGCTGCATTGTTCTTTTTTGTGAAGTATTTCCATACTCCTGACATTTTATTCTTTAATATAAAAGAATATATTAGTTTCAAAGCAGATGTATTAAAATAAAGTAAACTTACTTGAAAATATCACATTTATTAATAAAAACGTTACTTGAAAAATTATTGGCCCTTAATATAAAGAAGTATTTTAAATTTAAAGTCAACTTTATTTTTAATCATACGGTTTTATTAATTTTCTGTATGAAAACCCTACAAAAATATTTATATTTTCAAACATTTTGATTGGTTGAAAATAAATTAACCAATCAGAATGCTCCAAAAATAAACCAAATCAAGGTATACTGCCGCCCAATATTTTAACTAAAGTCGACTTTAACTAAAATATATATTTGAAAAATTCAGATAGTAAGGGCGATTATTTGTAAGAAACAAAACTTTTTTTTCACATTTCTTTTAAAAATTTTACCAAGTTTTTAGGTTTTACTACTTAAATTTTGAATAAGTTATGCGAAAAATCTTTATTATTTGAAATTACTTGGCAAAATTTTTTTTGTGTGTGTCAAATAAATTGATTTCCTTTTAAAAGATTTTAACAATGTCATTTTTGTTTTGATGTTTAAAATGCTTTTTATGACTAAAATAAAAAAATTCTATTCCAGACAAAAACAAATTAAAAAAAGTAATATTTTTAAAATTTCCCGTTTTCCCGGGAAAAATATATTATTTTCCCGAGAATTCCCGGCAAACTTTTCCCGGGATTTCCCGGGAATTCCCGCCCGGGAATTCCCGAACCCCAAACCCTACTGATACCTTAAAGATATCGAAGGAACGTGTCGGCTTTATTTTGCATGAACATTTGTGCATGAGAAAGCTGTTTCCGATATGGGTGCCGCGTTTGCTCACAGTGCACCAAAAACAACAACGTGTCGATGATTCTGAGAGCTGTTTCGGCGAGATAAAAAGGACTTTTTGCGTCGGTGTGTAAGAATGGACGAAACTTGGATCGGCCACTTCACTCCAGATTCGAATCGGCAGTCAGCTGAGTGGACAGCAAATGGCAAACCTCGCCCGAAGAAGCCAAAGACGCAACAGTCAGCTGGTAAAGTTATGGCATCAGTATTTTGGGATGCGGCTGGACGCACCAACTGGTGCGTTTGAAGGAGGAAATCGCAAAAAACAAACGGCATCATATGAAGCACCCACCGTATTCGCCAGATTTGGCTCTCAGCAATTTTTACCTGTTTTCAGACTTGAAAAAAAAACTCGCTGGAAAGAGATTTGGTTCGAATGAAGAGGTGTTGCCGAAACAGAGGCCTATTTTGAGGCCAAAGATAAATCATTCTATAAATAAGGTATCGAAATGTTAGAAAAGCGTTGGAGTGATTGTATTGCTCTTGAATGCGACTATGTTGATGAATAAAGTCGAATTTTTCCAAAAAAAATTGTTGTTTTATTGGTTATCAGATGATCCCAGCAAGCATGGCAATACGAAGAAGATTCCCTGATCATATTGCCAGGAAGAAAACATTTATTGCCGGCAATATCAATTTCGTATTGCGGAAGTTTCCTCCGTGGGGAACAACTGTTACCCGAAAGCAATACTTCCAGGCAACACGAAAGCGATACCCCAGGAAGACAAATCGGCGATATCGCTAAGTTATCACCTGGAAGAAAAAAAGATGATATCGCCAAATAAACTCCCCGGTGAAAATAAAGGATATATATTTTTTTCATTATTAAATTTAAGCCTGAAAAAGAACATCATCATACATAATCCATTAACCAACACATTAATTATCTTGATTTCATCGTAGCCGATTTTTTCCGCGCATTAAATCTTGATTTTATCGAGGAATTTGTTTCCTATGTATCTGTTGATTGTTTTTGTACAAATTTTGTTTTAATTTTTTCCAAAATGACAAAGAATTTCAAACAAATTTTCTTTATCTTCCGGATGATAAAAAGGTAATATTGCGGCAATATTATCAGAAAAAATTATGACAAAGAATTCAATTTTTGAATTATTTTTTTCCAAAAAAAACCGAATTATCTTCCAAGTGATAAAAGGAAGATAATTTTAAAATACTACTTGATTATTTTTATTCAAATGAAAAATATAAGATATCGTTTTAATATCTTCTTGAAAGATATCTTCCAAATGCTTGCAGGGATGTGTTATCTCCAACACATTCGCATGAGTAGGGCAACCAAAAAAAGCCCTAAAAGCAATGTTTTAAGCTCTTAAAAAAGTTCTGAAAAACAGTAAAATAAGCAGTTGAAATGTAAAAATAAGCCCTTAAACTTCATTATTTCTTTATTAAAATCCTCATCAAATTTAAATTCTTTATTCAATACAGTGCTACATTCCTTGGAACTTCAGGAATCAAACAAAGTTGTGACATTCTTAAATTTATTTTCATCGGGAAATACTTTAATTTCATTAAAGAATTAAATGTGCTAAAATCCCAAAACTTGAACAAATTGTGAAAAATAATCTGTTGAAGGCGGATTTCATTCTTGCCTAATAAATCTTCATTGTCATATTTTTACTATTAGAATTCAAGTTGAAAAAATAAAAAGTTTATTTTAACAATTTTTTAATTTTAAATTTAATTTTTTAATTTAAAATAAATTTTAAAAAACTAATTTTAAAAAAAATTTATGTCGACTTAATGTTAAAAATGACTGATTTTATGAAAAAAACTAAAATATGCTCTATTTTCGCATAAAAAGCTAAAATAAGCTTATTTATTAAAGAAAATAGCAAAAATAAGCCAATATTTACAAAATAAGCAAAAACAAGCAAAATTAGATAAAATAAGCAAAAAAAAAAGCTCTAACAAATATAGCTTAAAATTCTTATATTTTTAAGATCAGAACTTGTATTTAATCGAAATTGTGTCTATCTTTTCAAATAAAAAACATGCTCTGGCTTCTTTTTGGTTGGCCTACTCATGAGATACCTTCACTGACAGCGAATGTTAAAGAGTGAGAGATCTATGTAATCTATACACAGCTAGACAATTATCGTTTTAACGATGGAACTCACTTGATTTATAAATCTCATGAGTTATAAATGCCATACGACACTGAAACAACTAAAACTTTACCATTCACATTGCAAAAACGATAATGATTTAGGTGTCATTTCCTTATCGTGGGTCGTTAAAACGGTACATAATTAGGGTCTTGTACTCCAGAGTCAAACTTCTACAATGGAATAAAAAAATATGGCAAAATACAAGAATGAATAAATAGTGCGTCATAAAAAATGTAACAAAGAGAAGTTTTACTAGTTTTTTTGAAATCAATGATCTTCTTAGCATTTCTGTCCGGAACTTTCTGAACTTTAAATATTTTAAGCCCAACAATAACTTTAACTCTGCGCCCAAAAGTTTACGAAAATTGCACGCGCCGTGACATTTCGCTGCCAGAAATTATTGAAATCGCCTTCAATAGCTTCTCCGCGTTTTTGGTTTCGTTCCTGGGTCTCTTTGCTTTACCCGTTCCAGTGCCGGTGTTCTGTATAAAAATTGCAACACTGCCATATTTAAAACAGAGTGAGTATCATAATAGGTCCATTCGATTACTGGATAATTTGTACAAATTTGTACAAATTTTTACTGGATGGCGTTCGTTTACATAAATACTCAGTAAACAGAAAGAAAAAAGAGAGAATAAAGTGACAGTTCTATGTTGAGAGTTTCTAAATCTTCTTCTTTTTCTTGCAAATTTTTACTGGATAAATTTTTGCCAGTAAGAATTTGCAAGCAGAAAAAAACATATGTTTCGAAAACATATAATTGTTTATGGTAAATAAAAAAAATTATTTTCCAATTATATTATTTTATGGAAATGCAAAGCAGTAAAACTTTTAAAATAAATTATGGAAAAGATAAGAAAACCTTCTAAAAATGTTCTGCTTAAGGTTTAACATAAAAATTGTATTCTTTCATAGCGACCAGTTAAAATTTATTTGTGTATTTGGTGTTGTAATCAGCTGTGTGTACAAACTTGGAAATTGTTGCAAATTTTCTGTTCGCGTACATGTTTGGGAACATTTTATTTTGAGAGTAAATCTTGTCTTACTCTCTGAAAGTTTGTACTGAGTAATTCTTACTGGACTTGACTGAGAAAAGTAATCGAATGGACCTAATGTCAAATTTAGCCAAAGGTATGTAAAAAAAAATTACTTATATTCAGTTTGAAATTTGGTGACTCACCCTGTTTTAAATATCGTAGACACATCGTAGAGTTGCAATTTTTATGTGAGTAATTTCTCGCATAGTTGCAGAACACCGGTACAGGGTTTCTCGCAATTAATAGGTCATTGTTAAACTTTTTGAGCACTCTGGAAACACATTGCTTGTTCATGCGGAGGTACTTCTGTTGCAATTTTTTTGCGGGTCGACAATTGATTATTTTGAAGAGTTTCAATAATTTTTTTTTGTGCGCTTATCTTTGACGCCATTGTAAGCTAATAAACCACTCGAATTTGACAAACCGATGCCATTTTTAAATCTGACATATTTCTCAAAGATATTTTGATCAAGAAAAAGTATTTTTAAATTAAAGTTGGAAAAAGTTATTAAGAAAAATGTGTGTACTATGATAAAAAAAAAAAAAAATTCTACAGCTTGGAGTCGCCCATTGTGAACGCACTTTTTCTCTGTAAGAACGTAATGCTAATCTCTTTTAACTGAACAGATGTAAATCTTGTGATATGGGAAGAAAGAATACATGAACGCAAGTAAGAAAATAAATATTCTGTTTGCAATTTTTTTCAGAATTGAATCAGTGACAAATTCAATCGATTTTAAGTATGAAAATTGATTACACTTATTTATTTTTAAAGAATCATGCCGTATTTTAAATAGCATTTTATGAAATTAAATCTCTTAGATAATACATTTCATGTTTATATAAATTATTCTTTAGTCTCTTGTTCTTCATCTTCATCCGATGAAGACGATGATTCCAATTTAATTTCCGTTAGTTCTTGATCTTCTTCACCCTCTGTACTATCAACTAAATCCACACTCTCTATTATGAGTTGTGGATGAATTTCTTTCACTTCATCTTTTTTAACATCTTTCCTTTGCTCCTCCTGTCCAGCAGTGTTTGAAGTTGATGGTACTTCACCAAACATGGGATTATCAAAAGCTTGTTCACGTACTCTACCCCTTTCAGCATCATAACCCATTGTAGTAAATCCTTGATTTTTATTAACTTCCGAAGTCACGGTGCGTATACTAGCTCTAGCATTATCGAAACGAGCGAAAACGTTATTGCGTCGATTCACAAAAGTTCTCCAAAGCCTAGGGTCATATACCCAACGTGGTATATAATGTAAATAATAATTTTCGGGATTATAATAAGCAAAAATAACCAAAGCTACAATAGAAACAAAAGCAAAACATAGTAATATTAAAAGTATAGAACCAAAAGTTACATTGGGATTGTAGGGTTTTCCAGAATACTCAATTCCATAGTCTATGCGATGGGAGTTCAGTTTTAATTTCTCACTCCATTTTGTTGTTGCATTAAGGTATTTCATAAATTGAACACTTTTCTCAGCATAACTATGACGATCTACTATTATCGCCTGTAAAAAGTTTCCATAATATTGTGAATTAACATAGTCTACATAATAATCCAAATCATCCTGTAAATCTTGTTCCTTTAGAGCTTTTTCAATAATGTTTTTTAGAATATGTAATTTATCATTTTCGCAATATTCTACAGTAAAGTTTAAAGTTGCACCACATATAGGACAGCAATTACCATATGGAACAATTGGCACTAGACAATGTGGTCTTTCACATGAGTCCAATATATTGTGGCAAATAGGTTCTTGAAAGTTATTGAAATCTTTGTGACAGCCACAAACATCATCATGATAATATTCAATATTAACACCATCATAATTTTTGAAAATAAATTGTCCTAAATCAGTATTTAGTAGTTCCTTTAAATAATCCTTCGATAGCAAAGAACCGGAAAAGCTTAATTGTCCCATGCGTAAAAAGGGCGTATACTCTAAATCAAAAGCTAAGGGACCATTACTTTGTATAACCACCGATTCATTATTGCAGGGCACCTTATTCATATCTGGTATAGCTTTGTTGTCGAATTTATCCTTTGACGATTTCCAGGTTTTAGGATCAAACCATTTGTGTGTAGTAGGTTCTCTAATATAAGCTTTACCCTTATCACAATCCCGTTCCCTGGAATCTCCATTCAATGTTATTGTCGAATCTTGCTGTATTAATATAGCACCATCTTTGGGTAAAATAAAACCACCAACATCTACCTTTTTCGGTAGTGGCAATAATCCCTGATAATTTTCTGGAAATATAACATCTTCACGAGCACAGGGTAAATACTCATCAATCCACGCAGTAGGATCATTAAATCCTGGATTATCTATTAACCATTTTGTAGAAAATGTTGTTTTATTTAAGGAAATTAATATTAATACGGAATATAACACAGCACAATACATGTTTAGTTGCCATGAATTTTGAATGTTTACTAAATTATTAAAATATTATTATTATTATTTAATTTCAATACTTGAGTTGAGTGAGTTCTTATTAGGGGCGTAATAATATTTATCTTTTTTAAATCCGTTTTAATTTTTGCTGTTATTGTTGTATTTAAAACAATGGGGGTGTTCATGTATGGCCTTGTACACACAAAAAATGTTTACCGAATATTGGACAATTTTAACTAAATTTTAAGAAAGTTGAAAATGATTTGGCTCCAATGAAACAAGTAAGAGCAATTTACTTAAATAAGTTCTTACCTAAATTTAATAAATTTTTCTTACCCAGCCAGCAAGTTCGGAGCGCTCATAAATAAGATTCTTAAATGGCTCGTAGAAATGATTATTGTTTTTTTGAAAACACTCTTTTTTTGGAAGAATATATGAACCCTCAAAAAACAATCCAAAAAGTTGTCTCTACAATCTAAAAAGCTGTTTCAAAATGAGGGTTCATTTTTCGGACTCAAAGATTCCAAAATTATTTAAATTTATGAGGAAAATTTCGATTTTATACGTTCTTGTTTCTGAGTCATTTTTGATTACACAGGGGGCTCTTTTGGACGGACCACTTTCATAGGAAAAAGTGAAAAAATGTTTATGTTTTTGGAGCTCATTTCTGAGTCATTAATGATCATCTTTTTTTCTGGGTAATTTATTTTTTGGTATTTACTAGTATGTATTTTACTTAAATTCCCAGCCAGCAATTTCGGAGCGCTCATAAATA
Source organism: Leucophora obtusa (assembly GCA_949987735.1). Lineage (NCBI taxonomy): Eukaryota > Metazoa > Arthropoda > Insecta > Diptera > Anthomyiidae > Leucophora > Leucophora obtusa. Next base: position 185,995,968 of record OX465298.1, on the reverse strand, counting down.
AGATTCTTAAATGGCTCACAGAAATGATTATAGTTTTTTTGAAAACACTCTTTTTTTGGTAAAAAATATGAACCCTCAGAAAACAACCGAAAAAGTTGTCTCTACAATCAAAAAAGCTGTCTCAAAATGAGGGTTCATTTTTCGGACTCAAAAAAGATTACAAAATTATTTAAATTTATGAGGAAAATTTCGATATTATACGTTCTTTTTTCTGAGTCATTTCTGAGCACACACGGGGCTCTTTTGGACGGACCACTTTCATAGGAAAAAGAGGAAAAATGTTTATGTTTTTGGAGCTCATTTGTGAGTCATTAATGATCATCTTTATTTGCTGGGTTAGTATAATGTTATTCTTAAAAACAAGCAAATCTGTTCTTAATTTTAAGATGTTTGAATACTCGTACAGAATAAAATAATTTTTAGGCTATATATCGTTTTCTCTTATATTCAAGTGGAGCTACATATCTAAAAAAAATACAATTGTTCAGGAAAGTGAAGAAACTGTTAAATTTGCTCATTTAAAACTTTTAGTAAATCGGCCTTCTACAATATTAGGTCCGCTCCTTTACGTTACCGCGGGATCCCAATCTTACCCAAAAAGCGTTCCCGTACTCATGAAAGCGTTCAAGAGAGTGAATTTGTGTTTCTCTTTTTACCACAGTTACCCAGACTTTTTCTTCGGATAACTTTGGTAAATTGTAAAACTAACAGCTGATGCAATGATAACCAAAGCCATTGTGAAAATAAATTAAAAAATTAAATTAAACAGACCAATATGCAAAAGAAATGTGTTATTTATAATAATTATGTAATTGAACAAAATCAATTATTAAATTTTTCAAACTGAAATTATACGCACTTTCACATTTTTCTTTGAAATGCATTTTTGGGCTCGAAACTTGTGTTAAAAAGTGTTTAGATCACCAATATCTCGGAAACTCTAGCAGCTGAAAATGTTCTGAGACCAGATTCAAAACAAGCATGCCAAAAATATATGAAACAGTTATTAAGCTTGTTCGTTTACTTACTACAAGTTACTACTTTTACTACAGCTGGAAAAATTCAATACAAAAAGTAAACAAAACTTTCCAATTGTAGTAAAAGTAGCAAGAATTTCGAGTAAACGAACACACTGATTATAAAGCAAAAAATACATTTATATCACAAAGCAATTATAATAATATAAAATTACCGTAGATAGCTCCATTCCATTCAGAAATAAAAATAGTTGTAAATAGTCAAATCTAATTTTGCAAAAAACAACATATTATAAATATTTTTTTGTTTTGAAATTAATACCATAGATAATATTACATCAGAGCTTTCAAGAATTAATTCCTTAATTCAATTTTTCAATTCTGAATTAAAAATTCGATGAATTAATTCACAAAGCACCATATATTGAATGTAATTAATTCGTATTTGTTTTCGTTCGATTTATTTTGTTACGAATTAATTCAATTGCTATAGTTATTTTTATTAAATCAAATGAATTAATTCACTAGTGAACGCGTTCAATTTTATAAATCGAACGGAATTAAAAAAAATAAAATTACGTTCAGTGAATTAAAAAACAAAAAAATACGTTCACTGCATTAAAAAAAACATAAAATACGTTCATTGAACTCAAATCCTGTTTTCTGCCGTTTAAGATATAGATGAATTTGGAAAAAATATAACTATTAATTTTTCAAACTTATGTTTCCCAGTAAAATGTAGATGCTTGACTATGACGTATTTCATTTATACGTTTTTACAATACAATGTTTTCTTCTACTGAATGGCAGAAAACGGGCTTTGAATTCAGCGAACGTAATTTTTGTTTTTCGATTAAATAAACGTTTTTTTTTTCAATTCAGTGAACGTATTTTTTTTTTTTTTCGTTTTTAATTCACTGAACTTAATTTAATTTTTTTTAATTCACTGAACGTAATTTTATTTTTTTTTAATTCACTGAACGAAAATGAAATTGAACGAATTCTGTGGTGTGTGGTAAGGAATTAATTCACTTTTTTCCGTTCGACTTATAAAATTGAACGCGTTCACCAGTGAATTAATTCATTTGATTTAATAAAGAGAACTATTGCAATGGAATTAATTCTTTGAATTTATTGTTTGATGAACGCGTTCAGTTGAACGAATTCAGTGAATTACTTAAGAAAAGGAATTCATTCAATACTAGAGAAAATTTAATTCGATTGGTAGTGAATTTATTCAAAAAGGAATTAATTCTTCAAAGCTCTGTATTAGATACATACCAGTATGTGTGACAACAATGAATATTTTGATATCAAAAACTCATTTTCTCGAAATTTTCAGATAGCTCTAACTGAAAACAAGTAAACGATATTTAAAATAAACAAAGAAAACATTTTTATTAGAGTTGTCAAGTATTCGACCTATTTAAAAACCCGGTTTTCGAATACTTCTAAAAACTGCCTTTTTGAAAAACCGGTTTTCGGTTTTTTTTAATTCAAAACCGGTTCGAATAACCGGTTTTCCGGTTTTTTGTAAATAATCATTTTGTATTGCTATATATGCAAATTTTCTTATAAAACTTGCAAAGAATTGCTAAAAATCTTAAAACTTTCTAGTTTTTTCCTTTCTTGAAAGCAATTCGCAGCGTAAATTATTCCATTAGTGCGAATCCACCTTTAAAACTAAAATTTATTATTTCTAAAGGCGCTGTTTGTTTTTTTTTTTTTTTTTGTTTCTAAGTAAAAACACTTTCGGACATATCTAAAAGCCCAGTATTTCGTTCGTAATTTTTGCTAAAAAAGCTCTTAACCTCCATACAAAAACAGAAATGATTTTTCACTTGCTCTGAAATTGTTGCAAAATTGCGGTCGAAGTTTTTTCGCACTAATTTAATAGACAGGAGGATGTGAAAATGTCGCAAAAAATAACTTTGGCCTGATGAAGATTGTAGTTTTCCAATTAATGTGAAACAAATTGTGACTTTTAAAATTTTTATTACAATTTTACGGTTTCAAGTCGCAAAATGTTTTAGCACGGGGGGAGAAAAGTTAAAAAATAAGAAAAAACTTTTATTTATTGAGCAAATGGAAAACATCTTATATGGATTTTAGGACAAATTTTTAGATCTTTCCTACTAAACTTATTATCAAAAAATTATGACTTTTTTAAGATAGAGAGAAAATGTAGAATTCTCCAAAAAAAAACAGTCTCTTGAAAGAATTTCAACATTTTTGTTTCGAAAAAATAATTTTTTTCGATAATAGTTCACTAATGTACGTCATTGAAACGACGAAGTCAATAAACCCTACCTAAAGGAGGGAATCAAACATTAAGAGTCATATGCATAATCACTTTGAAAATTTTTCATTTTATAAATGTGTTATAAGGTTTTCAAATTATTATACATACATACCCAGTGTAGAAAATCATTACCAAATATGTGGTTATGTAACTACATACTTGGTAATTGTAACTAGTTACTTTTGTTATTACATTTCTTATTACCTTTATATGGCGATGTCGCTAAAAATAATGAGTTATGGTTACACACCAACATACGAAAAATCAAAAAATATATCATTACCTATGTGCTTACCAGTACTGACAAAAATAATGAGTCTAAAAATTAATTTTCAAAAAAATAAATTATGTAAAAAAAAATATTTTTATTGCATTTTTTTTTAATAAAATTTCCTAGTGCAGGAATCGAACCTGGGTCTACAAATTACCAGTCAATAGCTCTACCATCTGAGCTATATCGACATGTAATATTTGATAGATACAAACATAATTGACCTGCTGCACACAAGTAAGCTTACTCGCCAACATACAAAAAATCAAAAAATATGAGGTTACATATATCCTTACCAGTGTTTAAAAAATATTAAATCTAAAAATAGATTTCAAAAATTTTAAAAAAATCTAGAAAATTATTTTCTATTTGAAATAATAATAAAATTAAGTCATTATCAGTAACTCATTACTATATGTTTTGAAATAATGCAGAAGGTAAGTGGGTGTCATTACTGGTAGTCCAAAAATAATGATATGTCATTACCGTTTGTACACTGGGTAGGCACTTAAATATTTTGCATAATCCATTTTGGATTTTTACTATAAAAATAATTGTTTTTTAATGCATGTTGCTGAAATTTTGTACTAATTATCCTCACGCCACATGCAAGATCTTTTTTAATGTTCAAATAATCACTTTTAGGTCCACTTTTTCTTTTTAATTTTTTGGTTTTAATTGCAGAAGACTTGGAATCCCGCGCAACACCGGTTAGAAATAGCTAGTATTATAAATAATAAGATAATAAGTTTAGTAGGAAAGATCTAAAGTGACGTCCTAAAATTCATAAAAGTTCCATTTTTAAACCCTCAATAAATGGAAGGTAGCTCTATATTCCTTCATACCTATCAACGTTAAGTATTTAAAGCAAATCTACGTTTAACCGATTACGGTGGTTTAAAATTTAGTTAACAGTTAACACAAAAATTTGTTGTTGTTTTGTGTACATTTTTTATGACATTTTCTTTTGTTTATAGTTAAGTTAAAGTTAAACCTACAGTATCAGACCCACCGTTAAAGTTAGTGTTTCCAATTCGGTTAATCGATTAACCGATTCCTCGATTAATCGCCTCTATTTCGGTTAATGTCGAAACAAATAATTTAAAACTCAAATAATTATTCGATCCGAATAATCGGTTAAAACAGGTCGATTAACCGGTTACATTTGTAATATGGAGTTTTTCCTTTATTTTCCCCCAAAACTTCGTAATTTTCTTAACTTTGGCTAAAAAATTACAAGAAAAGTTTAGAATAAACAAAACCTTACTAAAATACAATTAGATTCATCCAAAATTGAGTGAAAGAGATCGTTAAGCCTTAAGTTACCCTTTTTGAGCAGAATAAAGGTGTTTTTAAAACTTCACAAAACACACGACGTATCTGGCTGGAGCAGTGTCGAAGTGCTATGTAGGCTTTAGTCAATACAGTAGGCGATTTTAGATTTCTGTTTTAATTTAATTCTTTTAAAAATAAAACTAATGTAAATTATATTTCCATGTCCTTCAAGACAAGGTTGCATTTTTAAATATGTGTCACACAACTGTCAATTGACATCTTAATTCTGTAGAAACTCTACCTTTTTTCAAATCTCCAAAGAAAGTGCGTATAGTCGATTCAAAACCACATCAATTCTACAACATGTTCATTAGAGCACCCATGAAATATATGGAATTTGCAAAAGTGTTATTTTTTTCACCTCCCCACGCATTTTCCAGTAGATTGGAAAATATTACAAGTCTCTGAAGACATCAAGGTTGAAAAGTTCAATGCTAGAAATAATTTAAAACTTAAAATGTGTTTAAGGGTTAATTTCGTACTTATACACAATTGCCGCTCAAATGCCCACAAACCTAAATTTTAGAAGGAAACCATGTGACTCTTCTATTTCATATAAAGCGCTATGTTGAGCATTCCTGTGGAATATTTTAACCCTCTAACTCTTCAGCTTACGGGTCTTTTTGTCCCTTTAAAAAACGGGGCCAAAAAAGTCCCTTTAATTGAAAAGTTAGAGGGTTAAATAGTTCCACAAAACTGTACCTCGTAGTCTATATCCAAAATGGAAGATTCACATGGCTTCCTATAGCACATATGTAAAAAATCTATAACTCATCAGTTTTTAGGCTTTCTGTCATGGAATGGACGAAATATTAAAAAAAAACTTATTTTGCTTTTAATCTACGCTAAATTTCCTATTATAAGATGAAGAGTATACGTATTTACAAGTCTCCAAAATTAAATAAGAGACATTCAAATTTTAGTTTTGACAAAAAATTTTATGTTTACCGCTTAAAACACCACTAACGGTCATGGGAGGGTTAAAAGTTTGTATAAAGAAAATATTTGCCTTTTCATTGTGTGCACAACACCTATGTAACTTAATCACCAGAAACTTTTAGTTTAAAAGTTATAGATGTATAAATCCATGAACCTTTTTTAGGGTAATTTTGAGGACATAAATGTAAACGGCCTGACCGGTTTACATGGCAGAAACCCAATTTTTGCACATGTCTTATTTATTACTCTCATACTTTCCGAAAATGGGCGGGGAACTGCAAAAATAACACATTTGCACATATGGGTGCTCTAATGTTCATTAGAATACAATGAAATCCGTACCCGTTTCACTGAATTTAAATTTTGTTTGACATTAACAAATAACCTAAAGTTAACACAAAATGAAAGTTAAAAAATTCAAATTTAAATGGAATCAGACATTTCTAACTATACACTGAGAGGATGCTATTGCTATATGCTATTTAGGAATTTTTACATTGATTCAATGAAGTTCCGCTGGAATTCGTCCATTGAAATTTTTCATAGAATTGATATATTTTATAAAAAAGCTTCATCATTTTTATGAAGCTTAAGAAACGTATTCAATTTATTAAGAAAACTTCATTAGTTTGGTGGAAATTTTCGTTAAAACTGAAATAATAATATTCTCTTCCCGTATGTTAGCTCAAACTTTAGGTTATTTTGCTTATTGTTAATGGCCCTTAAAAACTGGAAAAGACTGAGAATTTAACAGTTCTTTATGATATTGTTTAGTCTACTAACTCTACTATTCTGAACTTTTTTTTTGCAAATTTTGGCCGAGTAAATTGGTATTTGCAATAATTAAAATTTTACGCAAATGGAATTAAATTTTTGTTTATATCGATGGCGGTATGTAAAAAGGCTACGAAGCGTTTTTTATTTCTTCGGAGGAGGAGGAAGAACTTTGGATAATAATTTTTTTAAATGCAATATTATATTTATTGTAGTATTGATTAAATTTGCATTCAGAGAAATTTTTCACAATTTTTTATGCAAAGCTTTTCAGATTAAAAAAAATTTTTTTAAAGAAATAAAAAATGTACATTGAGCTACGCCGTTTCAACTTATTAATATGTGGAAAAAAAAATCTGCCAGTTTCAGTAGTTTTTTTGCTATTTTTAACTAACTTTTAGCTTCAGCAAAATTTTACAGAAATTTTTCTATTAGTATAAGAAATGTTTCAATTTAGATAATCTCAGATTACAAAACTTTTCAACCTTAATGTACATTTACACGCGAGAGAAAACTGCTAGAGATGGAACAAAAAACACCCCCAAATAGATTAACTCATTCAAAATAAAGCTAATTACAGGTGATTTTTGTTTTATCGCTAAATAGTAGTTTTCTCTCTCGTGTAGATGTGCTTTTTAAATTTACAAACTTTTTTAAATACATCGTGTTCATAAGTCATGTTGATATTTAATAAAAACAGGAAGCTGTTAGTGGCTTTGTTGATAAAAAGAAAATACATTAATTTTGCTTTAAACGATTAATCGATTAATCGCCAATTTTCTCGAATAACCGACCCGAATAACCGGTTAATCAATTTTAGCGATTTTTCGAGTAATGCATTAACCGGTTAATCGCCTATGTCGAATAATTGGAAACACTAGTTAAAGTATAAAAAAATTATAAACAGTTGATGTTTACAATAGTTGCGTTATAAGTAGGGAATGCATCCCGGGATTCCCGGGAAATTAAGCATTTTTCAGTTCCCGCATTCCCGGGAATTTGGACCGGGAATCCCGGGATTTCAAAAAATGCAATATAAAATAATAAAGTTAATTATTTTAAATTTTCTTATGCAAAATTTTCCAACCTTTTGAAAATAGTAAACATTTTACATTAGGCTTGTTCGTTTACTTACTACAATTTGTTACTTTTACCACAACTGGAAAAATTCAAAGAGTAACCAAAACAATGACTGAGTAAAAGTAGTAAGATTTTCGAGTTTACGAACACACTGATTAATTTGTGTATTTGATCAAACTTTTTAAGTTCCTTTCAGTGCCTCGTCAAACCAGTCAAATAGTTTGTATAAAAAATTTTGAATCGCACTTATTCTGTACAGAATTAAATACAACTTTGTCCATTGATTTTTAAAAATTTTCAAGTAAGTTAAAATTTGTTCCCATAATTTTAAAATTTTTTTCCAATTTTCTAAAATTATTTTATGTATTTATTTTTTTTTGACGGGCAAACTTTTTAGTTTTAGTTTATTCAATTTTTAAAAATACGAAAATTCCAAGAAAACCCACCTGAGCTTTTTCACAATCATGAAAATTTGAGATCTTTAAGATATTTTATTTATAAAAATTTTTAAATTATTATAGAATAGTTTTTAATTTATTTCCCTTGCGAGATCCCGGGATCCCGGGAATTCAAAGGTTTAAAAGGCTTAATTCTTTCATTCACTTTTTAAAAATTAATGAAATTTGGGTTAAATTTCATTCCTTAATAGCATTCTTATGGAATTAATTCGATAGCTTAATTCCCTATAGCTTTAAATTATATGAATTCATTCTATTTTGATTGAATTCTAACTGAATGAAACCCAATTTACTTGAATTCATTTAATAAAAAGGTGAATGAAAAATGACTTGTTTTCATTCACTTAATCAAATGAAAAATTTAAATTTGCATGTAATTGCTGAAATATTAGCATAATACAATGAAAAACGTTTAAAATTCGTCTAACAGAAGTAAATAGTATCGTATGCTTTGTTACAGCTTGTATCCTTTGGTTTTGATTATATGTTAGTTTCAAACTACACTGCACTAAGTGAATGGTAATAAAATTTCTTCATTCAATTAGTAAAATGGTGAATGAACATGCGATTTGAATGATTCAAGTTAGGAATTCATTCAATTCCTATTAAAGCTTTGGGAATGAAGCTTATGAATGAATTATTTAAGGGAATGGTACATGAATATTTTTAAAATCTGAATTTAATTTTTCGTGAATTAAGCTTAAATTGAATTAAGTTTTTCGAAGCTCTGCGGGAATTCAATATAAATTTCCCGCTTTCCCGGGAAATCAAAAAGTGCAGGATTTTGCATTCTCTAGTTATAAGGAGTGTAATCTTTCAAATCTGGAAATTTTGTAAGAAAAAAACAATAATTAAATAAATAGTTATTTTTACTTTTATTATTTTGTCTTTTATATAATTAGCAGTCTGTTTGGTCTTCTTTAACTTCGCTTTTATTAGAGTCCAATACCTTTGGTGGGTTCATGTCTTTTTCAACAAATTTAATATTATTAGCTCTGAGCAGATTTAAGGTAATTGAAGCATAGTGAGCTGAGCCAAATCAGGCCAGAATAGAGTATATCTACCGTGTTTTTTTATAAAAGGTATTAATCTTATTTTTAGGCGCTCTTCCCTGTACACATCTCCGTTAATTGTACCTGTTGTTCCATGCCATTTCAGGACTGGATCTACCGTACTTCTTGCCATTTTTAAATCTTTTGAAATAAAATGTACTGCTCGGTATGGATTTTCATTCCATTTGTCGATAATTAATTTTTGTCGTTCCAATTGATTCATAATTGCTGAAAAAGTAATTAAGGACAAAAGGCTTCCAAATGTTTGCTCGCAGTGTGCAAACATTTGGACGCACATAAAAGTTGGATTGAGGCCTCGTCTTGCTAAAAAAAAAATGATTTATGGTATACTCATAGAAATAAATCTGTAAAAATAGCAGAAAAAGTTACTAAAAATTAGTTAAAAATGATGCTGCAGAAAAAACTGCTAAAATTAGCAGATATTTTTTCCTAAATACTAGTAAAATAAGAACAGCAAAATTAAAACTGTTAAAATTTTTAATTTTTTAAATGGCTCTACACAGGGAGAATTCTGCTGGACTAGCTTTGGTGAAAAATTTTAGTAAGCTAATGAAGTTTTCTTCTCAAAATAAATGAAAAATTTATTAAATTTGATGAAAAAGCTACGTATATTTTATGAATCTAGTTTTAATGAAATTTTTTAATTTAGTGTATGAAATTTAAATAAATAAAATTAAATTTTTCACATTTTATGAATAATTCCATTAATTCAATGAAAAGTTTCAATTAACGAGTTCCAGTGTACAAAGATCCTTTTAAACACACCTGGTTCAGAATAAATGTTTTGAGAACTATACACAAAAAAATATTAGGTTAAATCTAATTAAAGATTTGTTTAAAATAAATTTTTTTAAAATAAATATTTAATTGAACCAATTAAATCTTTGAATTCTTTAATTGATTCAATTAATCGTACACAATTTTTAGTAATTGATAGTATCATTTGCGGGGTAGGTGCAAAACCAGAGAAAATAGTAATTGTCTGCAACAATTTGATAATTAAACCTGTACCGGTGTTCTGTAACTATGTGAGAAGTTTCTCACATACAAATTGCAACTCTGCCATATTTAAAACAGAGTGAGTATCATAATGTCAAATTTAGCCAGTGGTATGTAAAAAAAATTTACTTATATTCAGTTTGAAATTTTGTGACTTACCCTGTTTTAAATATCGTAGACACATCGTAGAATTGCTATTTTTATGTGAGTAACTTCTCACATAGTTACAGAACACCGGTACTGGTGTTTACTTTTTTGTGTGTAGTTTTGTAATTGCTAGTCCAAAAACTAGTGCCTTTTTAGAACTAGTTCGATCGTTTGCTAACGGGAAAATTATAAAAAATGCATCTTGTCAACCGCCCCCACAAACCCCTCAATCAAAATCATGTGTGCTTTACTGAACATGATTCTAAATTCTGATTAATTATACTTACCAAACACCAGTATGTTAAATATTGTATTTTCTTCTCCATTGTATCGGGCACCATCCTTTTGATTTCGGCATTTTTTGATTTATAACTTCTTTGCGTTTCGAACTTATGAAAATAAAGCGCATACACAAATTGACCCAACGCCAATAAATGTATGATTGTAACAAATATTCGCGATTTATATAATTCTACTTTTGTCATTTTGTTTTTATTTCTTTTTATAAAGCACTTTAGTAAAGAACGGGTTACTAAAACGACTATGTAGTTGTTAATTGGATTTCTGTTTTAAGATCTTGAATAAAAAAGCGAAATTAATTTCTTTTATTATTGTTTCGTTAATTGATCAAGATATGATCAAATGTATCATACTGGAATGTCGAAGATACAAATAAATACACATATGTTTAGTGTTATATTTCTATAAATAATTTTTCTTTTTTAATAAATGTACACTCAAAAAAATAAATTAGTAGAAAAATTTATAAAACGTCTTGTATATCAAGTGTACTAGTTTTCAGCAATTTTTTTTTGCTGAAATTCTGTTTTCAGCAAAAGTTTTAGTTATATTTTTTTAGCACTAAACTTATTTTGAACTAATGTTTTACTAATTTATTTTGCTACAAAAATTGTGCTGATAGCCGCATTTATAGCGTGGACGACAACCAGATAGACAAGATGTAGATGTCGCAGCTTGTCTGGATGTAGTACAGACAACGGAAATGATAATTAAAAAAAAGCAACTCTACACAATTTCTATTTTTAAATTTTCAGCAAATAAATTAACTAAAGTAAAATTTCTCTACAATTTTTTTGAGTTTTTTTCAGTCTACTAATATTCAGCAAAAAGTTTAGTGATTTTAGCAAGGATTTTTTTCATTTGCAATCGACTAAGTGTTAGCAAAACTTTTGCTAAGATTACTATTTTTTGGTAAAAATCAGCTCGCTGATTTTCAGCAAGCACCTTTTGCTGAAATTCCAACTTTTTTGCAAGCACGCTCCTGACTAAAAATTTGTTGACACAGCAACTTTTTTTGCTGACTTTACTGACTTTTTTTTGAGTGTAGTAAATTAAACGATTTAAACTGAAAACGAGTAAAAAAAGTTAAACTCGGGCATGCAGACTATATAATAACCTACACCAGTCTGGTTAAAAGCCAACTAATGTTTGGATCCGAAATTCGTATGACTTGTGTTAAAATTTTATATAAAATAATAAAAGAGAAAATCGGAAATATAACCAATATGGGCGATAAGTCCAAATATGGACCGATTCTATCTAGAATCAATAGGTTTTGTCTTTGGGACCATGTGATTCATCGAACCAAATTTCATTGAAATATGTATCTTCGTATTTGCGACCTGCCGCGTGTAAACAAGCCAATTTTGGGGGGACCCTTATATGGGCACTAGGTCTAAACATGGACCGATTTTAACACAAATCAATAGGCTTCATCCTTGGGCCGACATAGTCGGTGTACCAAATTTCATCAAAATATATTAATATTTGCGATCTGTGGAGTGCACACAAGAATGCATGGACAGACAAGCAGACGGACGGACAGACATCGATATATCGAAAAAGTGATTCTGAGTCGATCGGTATACTAAAAGGTGGGTCTAGGTCCAATATTTTTTGATGTTACTAACATCAGCACAAACTTGTTATACCCTGTCCACTTAGTGGTGTAGGGTATAAAAATGTAAACAATTTCAACAAATTTGTTACAGATGTTATGAATATTCGGACACTATTTGGTATTTGGCATGCTTCTGAAAGCTCACTCAAAAAAGTTTGACAGTTATTACGTGACAGTTGTTTGTGTAGTAATCAGTAGTTGTTGATTCAAAATGTAGTTTTTTTTCTGTGGCAAAATACAAAACAACTGTTATGACTAGGGCAAGGAATTTCATGCAAAGGCATGTTTTTCTCGATAGTCCAAAACAAATATGGACTAAATATTTATCCGAATTATCAAATTTAGAACAAAATGGCATCGATTTGTAGTTGCATATTTTTGTGCCTTTTTAATGAATATTTTAAGTTTTTTAATGCATATTTGTGCATATTTTTAATTTTTTAGTAACATTTTTTAAATTTGTTAAAAAAAAAATTATAGATTTTCATATTTTGATTCAAACAAAAAAAATTGTTTTTGTTATTTAAAAAAAAAGCTTTCTTGAAAATCATATAGACCCAAAAAAAAGCATTAAACTCGGTGTTTATTTATAAAATAAGTATTTTTAGTGCATATTTCATATGTTTTGAATCCAAATTTTTCTTTTTTAGCTGCATTTTGTAGGCGCATATTTTCGTTTTTTAAGTACATGAAATTCCTTGCCCTAATAATAATTCATTGGCAAAATGAACTATTCATTTTATGCAGAGTTTCATTAAGTTTATGAACTTTTCATAAACACTGGCTTTAATAAAACCTGTTAAATAGTTTCTATGAAAAGTTTCAATGGACGAGTTCCAGTGACAATTTTCATTGAAACTACGAAGAAATTCATTACTGAAATGAAGATAATTCTTGCGAATACGAGCGCTAACTTTGAAAAAAGGCTACCACCATTGAATTCAGCGTACTCGAATTAGATTTAGTAGAGTGCCCAGTAGACCGTAACGCAAAAAAAAGTGAGCCGGCATTTAAAGTCAGATTTTAAAGTGTGATATATCAATTTTTTTGCCTTGAGGAAACCAGTGTTTTACTATAAAGGTAAAATCCAATGAAAAAAATTTAAAAAGGAGAACCCTTCGTTCGGCAACCAAAAAATAAAAAAAAATTCTACTGGGTTTATCGAAAAACTTCCTTAGCAAAAGTTTAATGATTTTTTGCGAACTTTAATTTTCTGACATTAGGGTGGTAGAAACTGAGATCTGGTGGGTAACTACTAGAACGGGATACTTGAGATCGGTGGCCCTTAGAACAAAACACTGGTCTCCTTTTAAAAATTTTTTGAAATTACCTTGCAAAATTACTTCATATTGGAGGGTGTACGGCGCACTTTTTTTTTTACTGTAAGGTAGTACCAGGTAGTACGGTCTAGTGCCCAGCTTGTTAAAATTTGCGACTAGCACAGTGTTATTAATTTTGGTACCACATTTCAGTAAACAAAAATAAATGTATACATTTGTTTTCACATGAGTAACGCCTTAAAGCCGGTCTTCCAAGTGTGGGTGTTTAGAAAATATTTCAAAATATAAACAAATATTTTTAATATGCCTATAGCATCATTTATAAACGCATTATCTCATTTCTCCATATTAAAAGTAGAAAAAAGAAAATTTAAAAAACTTCAAAGTAGAAAAGAGAAAAAAATTATTCAAGCATAACATCAAAATTGACACAATTTCCACACTATAGATTGCAATAGTTACAATTTGATGTAGAAAATACTCATATTACAGAACAAAATATTAAATCAATATTTGTCATATATAAGTGAGAAAAAGTTGAAAAAAAATATTATAAACCGAAAAATTATTTATGAGCAAGAAGTGCGGACAATATTTATAAAACACTTTAAAATTTAAGTATAGGATTATTCACTTTGTTGTAATCCTTTACATGAAAAAAATAATATCCTTTAAAAATAACCGCTGTTAGTTTTTTTGTTGTTTGTACACTTCTTTTCAATATTTTATGAGCTTATTTTTCACAGATTTTTATACGTTATTTTTTCGATTTGACCGCAACAACCGTACGATTTTAGCTTTGAAGTACTACTGCGGCATACGAGTATGATGAAATTTTGTAAGTTTAACAAAATGTTGATTGTACATACATACAATCAAAATATTGTACGCAAAAGATACATGTAGCATTAAACAAGTGTATATTATTCACAGAGTATTAAAAAACGAATTCGTTTTTGAAATAAATTAGTTAAAGATCGGTTATTGGGCATTTAATTCAAAAAGACATACTTTCCATTAAAATAGGCGACTGAGACCATATATTTAAAAAATACAAAAGTTTGTCCGTAGAATCGACTGAAAATGACTTTTAAAACAATGGTATATGCGGGGGAAAAGGCGACAAAGGCCATTTTTAACAATACATAATTTTATTTGCAAACTAGGAATATATCAGTAATAACAAATACATATAAACTAAACAGAGCTTTAAAGAATTAATTCCTTTTTGGAATGAATTCCCAAAAATTTAATTCAATTCTTTAATTCAAGGAACGAATTTATTAATGAAACATAAGCCGGAATTAATTTCTGTGAATGAATTCAAAGAATTCAAATTTATAGAATGAATTCTCTGACCAAAGCAATAAGCATTCGAATTAAAGAATTCATTCACTAAAGAATTCATTCAACACGAGTTAATTCAATTTTAAGTCAAAGAATTCATTCAATTCTAGCTAATTCAACTTTTGGTCAAGCAATTCATTCAATTCTAGTTAATTCAACTTTTGGTCAAGGAATTCATTCAATTCTAGTTAATTCAACTTTTGGTCAAGGAATTCATTCAATTCTAGTTAATTCAACTTTTGGTCAAGGAATTCATTCATTTCTAGTTAATTCAACTTCTGGTCAAGGAATTCATTCAATTCTAGTTAATTCAACTTTTAGTCAAGGAATTAAATTTATTTCGTTTAATTCCCTAACGAATTACATTTTTTTCGTTTAATTCCCTAAGAATTAAATTTTTTTTTGTTTAATTCCCTAGGAATTGAAAACTTAAATTGAAAACGCAATCAAAATG
Organism: Leucophora obtusa; assembly: GCA_949987735.1. Classification (NCBI taxonomy): domain Eukaryota; kingdom Metazoa; phylum Arthropoda; class Insecta; order Diptera; family Anthomyiidae; genus Leucophora; species Leucophora obtusa. Next base: position 185,980,611 of record OX465298.1, on the reverse strand, counting down.
TATTGCTCCAAAGCACAGCAAAAAGCGATGTAAACAATTAATCAACTTAGGCCTTTCATTAGTGCTGATTACGAAGCTATACAGTTTTAGAAGCGGTAAAAGTAGCAGTAAGGAAGCAGTAAACGTTTTTACTGCTTCCACATTTTTGCTGGGAACTGCTTTAAACAACTTTTACGAAATTTCGTGAGTTGTTTCTTTAAATAACTGTTATAATAGTTGTTTTGTATTTTTACGTAGACAAACAACTGTAATTAGAGCAAAATTTAACAACTACTGATTAAAACACAACCAACTGTCATTTAGTAACTGTCAAACTTTTTTGAGTGCATAGTCGTTCTAGTTAAAAGCGAATCACACCAAAAGTAGAATAGTTTTTTCAATACTTTTAATTAAATACCCATAAACCTACACCAGAGTGTTTAATTTTGAAGAAGATGTGATTTTCATATGACTTTGTTTACGCCCCGAGTCGCTAGCCGATTAAACGGTTAAGGTACTATTCACTTAAATTGATTTATCGGTTATTTGGTTATTGCCAATACCAAAAATACAGACCAGTTTATTGCCAGAGTTAGGGGAAAACGAACACATCGATTCATGACCGCCAAAAAAGCTAAAGTGACCAAACTAACATTTTACAGGGGAAAGCGTTTTATATTTTTTTTTTTTAGTCTTACACAATTTTGTAGGATAAAAAAGTACATCGACAAAATTTCTCAGTTACTGGCTACTAAATTTTCAACTGAGTCTCGGGTGAAATACCCCTAACTAAATCTTAGTTGTTTAAATTAATTAAAAATAACTAATTTTTCCAAATGACAAAATTAACTGAGATCTCAGTTGCTGGAAACCTAACTATTAGTTAAAATAATTAAATATGAAATTTTAGTAACAAACAACTAAAAGCCAACAAAATTAATAAAAAGTTGTAATTATACAATTTTTATTTCTATTATTGGAATATTTTAAATGAAATTGAATTAATTTTAAACTTATATGATTTCTACATTCCGTTGTTTGAGCCAATCGACAAAATTCGAGATACATTACATGGATAATTTCTTTCCGATTTTTTTAAGATCTAAAAAGAAATATTGCAAATTTTATTATACAAACATTTTTAAATCCCAGCTAATAAATAAGGATTACCTTTTTGCAAAAATCCCTTTAGTTTTATAAATTAGTGGCCAAATGTGCGTTTTTTGTCAGATATTAAGTTGAAAAGAAAATTAACTTCAAATTTGTTTTCTATTTATTTTTAAAAATATTTGTCAATTTCAAATACAGGGTAACAGAAACAAATTGTATTTAACCAATTTCAGTTAATTAAAATTTTTTCAGTTTTAACTGAGAAATTCTTTAACTGAGTAATTGTAGAATTTTATCGGTGTAAGAATAGTTTTTACTTTGTTCATTTTTCCTGTTTTGTCATGTTGGGTCCAAAAATGTATAAACATATTAAAGGTCAATGGAAAGAAATTTGAACGACGCATCCAACGATGCATAATACATGCCCGAGCGTTCAAGTTTCTAAGTTATTCAATAAAGAAAAAAAGCGTAAGCGACAGTTTGCAGTCACGAAAAATGTAAGCAAATTGTAGTTTGTGCATAGGAGTTTGCACTTAAGATGAAGGTTGGTTACCGAAAAGAATAACGGTAAGGGTAACGGTATCGATTTTTGTTTGTTTCGGTAACGGTAACGATATTTAAGACTATTTCGGTAACGATATACCGTTATCGAAACAGCAATACCGGTACGTACCGGTATTAAAAACTACCAAGGTTGGTTACCGAAACGAATAACGTTAAGGATAACGGTAACGGTATCGAATTTCGTTTGTTTCGGTAACGGTAAAGGTAACGGTATTTAAGATTGATTCGGTAACGGTATACCGTTATCGAAACAGCAATACCGGTACGTACCGATATTAAAAATTACGTTATAAACATATAAAAACAAGTAAAAACACAGCATGTTCTTGATTTTAAGTCTTAAAAATACAGATTATAACCTATAAATTCAATGCTGGTAGTTTTAATAATTAAAATGATTGTCTATAATTTTGTTTGTAAAAATAATTCAAGATTATAAAATAAAAATGTTAAAAAATTGGCATTTTTTATATAAATTAATAAATACCGGTAAAATACCGGTAACTGCCCATAAAAATAACGGTATCGGTAACGATAACGGTATTGGGAAATTTTTTTAGAGGTATTGGTAACGGTAACGGTATTCAATTTGAAACGGTATTTTAGCGATAACGGTATTATAACGATAACGGTAACCAACCTTGAAAACTACATTAAAACATATAAAAACAAGTAAAAACATAGCATATTTTTAATTTTAAAGGTGCGTTTATAATGATGGAGTACTCCAATCTGTAGAAAAGTTAGTTCTTCTCTCTTTCTTACTAATACATTTTTGTATTTTGCTATCTTTTTTTATTCCACTCCAGAGTTAAATTTGTTTGACTCTGGAGTACGGATTTGTTGCACTCTAGAGTTAACATCACTCTGTTAAATATTTAACATGACAAATATATGTACCTAAAAAACCACATCACTAATTTCCTCGCATCTCTAATTGTCAACAAATTAAAAAATATATATTAAAAAACGTAAAAGCAACACAAAATATTTGTGTTTGGAACTTTATAATAAAATAAAAAATTATTGTGTAATGGGGTTTTTATTCGGCTTGAGGTCATAAGTTTAAAAATAAAAAACAAAATTTTCTTTACGTTTTATTTTTAAAATTTTTTTTGTTTATTTTCTTTCAATATTTCGAAACAGCTTCGCTGTTCATCTTCAGGAAAAAACTTAATTATCTGGTGATAAAGCGCGGAGTTGAAAGCGTCCTTTGTTGTTTACATTACTTAATGAACTTAAACAACAAAGGACGCTTTCAACTCCGCGCTGTAGAGTGTGGTTAAAAATGGACGAATTCTAAAGGCACATCTACACGAGTGAGAAAAATTCTAGAGATAAAGCAAAAAAAACACCTCTAAATCAGTGATGGTATTTGAGAGTTATCGTTTGGTGCCTAAATGATGCCAAAAAAGTGCCAAAAAAGCTTTAAAAGTGCCAAAAAAAAATGAAGCAACATTTATTGTTTAAAAAAATATGTTCAGCTTTTATTTCAAATATTTATACATTTACACCCTTATTCTAAACTTTATAACAATAACAAAATTGTCACACAACTGGGGTGAATGGAAATTAATTATAATTTTGGTATTCTAAGAAAAATTGTCACAGCAAAACCTTGACAAAATTGGCATGTAATAAAAATCATATAACAAACAAATAATTTCATTTGTCAACTATTTAAAATATAAAAATTTTCTTTTCTTTTGAAGAATTTTATAATTTTTCTTCACAGAAATAAAATATAAAATACCTCACTCGTATTTTGAGATATTATTTTAAGATGCGTCATACCTTTTACCTATTCTAAAATTCCTGCAAATTCCTCCAAAAGATTACGTATTAACATGGGATTTTTGGGGCTAAAGTTGTTAGGAATAAGCTCAGGGTGCTTGATGCAAAAATTTAAAGGAAACTCCAAGTGGTTAGAACTAGTTCTCTCGTGTTCTGCGGTTCCTGGACATTTTTTTAAGTTTTTATTTCATTTAAGATTTCAAAAAGTTATAGAAAAAATCATAATTTTTCACAAATTACAATTTTTTGATCATTTTATTTTATTTTTGGCAAAAAAACCTTTCACCATTGTATGGTGAAATTTTTAAAAATTTGAATACCATAACAAATTTTTGAAAAATTCCTATAACAAGAAACATCTAAAAAAAAAAAACATCTAACTTATCTAAAAACTAACCCGAGTTTAACATTCCCACAAATATTTTCATATAAATTTGCATTCTTAACTATAGTAAACCACTAAACTTACGTTATTGTAAGATAAGTTAGCAGGTCCAATTCTTTCAAAAAATTCTACATACAAATTTTATTTATATAGTGACTGAGAATACAATAGAATCAATTAAAGTTTTTCTAACTTTATCCCCGTTGCTTTTATTTTTAAAGATCAAAATAATTATTAAATTGTCCCCGCAGAACTGGAAGGGTCCAGAAAATTGTAGAAATTTTTAGTGTAGTGTTTGTTTTTTTTAATTTTGCTAATTTAAAAACCAGCGATATCGACCTTTTATCAAATTATATAGAAAAGTGCCAAAATTCTATGGAGAGTGCCAAGGTGCCATTGAACATTCAATAGTGCCACAAATGGCACTTTTGTGCCACTTTTACCAACAGTGCTCTAAATAGCTTAAATCATTCACAATAGAGCTAATTACACAATTAGCTAATCTCGTGAAGATGTGCCTTTAGAATTCGTCCATTTTTAACCACACTCTACATTCGCAAGTATTAAAATATTGGGATGAAATTTGGTACACCGACCTATACTGGCCCAAGGAAGAAGCCTATGGATTATGCACTCAGATAAAAAAGTTTGTAAAAAAATTTGTAAACAGTTTCAAATCGCACTATACTATTTTTATACTGATTATTAGTACAATTTTTATTTTTAGTAATCATTTTTGCTATTCTCTTATTACAAATTACGGATTTTTTTTTACTAATTTTCGCTGCTGATTTCAGAAAAACATTTTACTAATTTTTCAAAACCGAGTGCTAAATTTAGCAGAAAAATATACTAATTTAAAAATATTTTTTTTTTGATTTTTTTATAATTCTTGTTTAGTTTATATTTGTTACTATTGATATATTCTTAGTTTAGAAATAACACCCAGAAAATTTTATTGCATCTCCAATGAATAAAACAATAACTGGAGAACCGTTTGCAATTTTGACTCCAAATTTCAAGTACGATGAAGTAATTATACGCTTGTTACAATCGAAAGGAAAAAAATTTTTTTTTAGATTTTACAGTTTTTTTATTTTTTAGTACAATTTTTTGCTAATTTCGGCAGATTGATTTTAAATTACAGTTTACAGCAATTTACTGAAATTTAGTAGCTGCAACTAATTTTTTATACTGATATCATTGTACTAAAATTAAGATATTTAGTAAGTTTTTTAACTGATTTTAGCAAATCGATTTTGAATTGCATTTTACATAAATTTTACTAAAATTTAGTAGCGGCTACTAATTTTGTCTACTAATTTTATTGTACTACAGATCAGCAAACATGTGTTGCTAAAATTAGCAAAAAATACCGCTGGCCTCAAAACAGTTAAATTTCCCGTAATACATAACAGCAAAATTTTCAGTAGCCTTAGACTTTTTTGGTTGGTCCAGGGATAAACCTAGTGCCCATATAAAGGTCTCACAAAAATTGATTTAATGAAATTTGGTGCGCTGACTCCCATGGGCCCAAGAACAAAACCTATTGATTCTAGATAGGATCGGTCTATATTTAAACCTATCGGCCATGTGGAATATATTTGCGATTTTCTCTTAAATACATCTAACATTGTAAAATCAAAATTTCTTACCGTTTTATCATTTTATAGACAAACTTTCACACAAGTCCATTTAAAGCCAGACACTATTAATTATAGAGATAGGAAATCAAAACTTACACTACTCACCGGTAGAGGGCGCTGAAATTTAGTGATACCTGAGCAACTATTTAGTGTCAGTTTAGTATCAGCTGAGCCTATATTTTAAAACTCAAAAACTGCTCTTAAATACCGTTAACCTTAAAATACCGGTACCGAAATAACTGAAATACCGTTAACCTTAAAATACCGTTACCGAAATAATCAAAAAACCGTTACCCTTAAAATACCGATACCGAAATAAATGAAATAGCGTTACTCTTAAAATACAGTTACTGAAATAATCTTAAATAGCGTTACCCTTACCGATAACCGCATCGTTTCGGTTACCATCCATGGTAATCAAGTAGTCTCAGATTATATATAAAACTTTGCAATATTTAAAACATGCAAATATTTACAACAAAATTACTTTACTTTGTTCATATTTGACTTGGACATAAAAATAGGACACTTGCAATAATTGTCAAAATTACTCGATGCACTTAGTAATAATTTTCTTTTAATAATTTGCGTTTGATATAAGTAAATTCTTTTCTAATTGTACCAATATGGGACGTGGAAAACATTGTAATCCAGAAAAACGAAGACTTATATCTCAATTCCACAACGAGATGAAATCTCCAACTGAAATTGCTAAAATACTAAAGTGTTCGCGAAATATGGTATACAATGCTATTCGTCTATGTGCTGCCGACAAGAAATATCATACGCAAAATAAAGAACGTAAGCCAATCCGTCGTAAAACTACAACTTATATGGACAGGACTATAGTACGCAAAGCAATATCAACCCTTTTATGTCCTCCCGTCAAATAAATAATGAACTCAGGGAAAAATTCAACGTTCAAGTGTCAGACAGGTTGGTAAGAAGAAGACTGAATGAAGCAAACTTATTTGGATGAATAAGTAGAAAGAAGCCACTTCTTTCAGGAAAAAATATTAAGAAACGTATTGATTTTGACAAAACCCACAAAGGAAATGAGTTGTCCTTTTGGAAAAATGTGCTTTGGAGCGATGAAACGAAGGTAAATCGTGTCGGACCAGATGGTAGAACATTTGTACACCGCCAAAAAACCAGGCTTTTAACATTAAGTACACTCAAAAGATCTATGGGGGGCTTTTTCCTGGCGTGGTGTTGGGCCTATCATAAAAGTAGAGGACAAAATGGACAGGTTTCAATATTTGAGCATTCTTAAGAATGTTATGGGGCCATTTGCCTATGAAAATATGCCAGTTAAGTGGACATTTATGCAAGACAATGACCCGAACCATTCGTCGAACATAGTGAAGGATTGGTTGTTACAAGAACAAATTAAGGTTTTGGACTGGCCAGCCCAAAATCCGGACCTTAATCCAATAGAAAATTTATGGAATGATATAAAACAAAAGTTTCGCAAAACAATTACAAAATTCCACCGAACTTTGGGCTGGTATTCAAGAAGCCTGGTATTCTATACCAAAAGAAAGATGCCAGAGATTAGTTGAGAGTATGCAAAGAAGATGCGAAGCGGTTATTGATAATAATGGATACAGCACAAAATATTAGTGTAATATTAACGCTAAAAAAATAATAATTGTTTTAAAAACCCAAAAAATGTACGGTTTTTTGTAAAAATATAAAATGTGTCCTATTTATAAGTCCAGGTATTTTTATTAGTTTATACATATTTAAGGCTGGTTTACACTATAAGATTTTCGGGAAGATTTTGCAACCTTGCCTATATGTTTTGCATGTGTACTAAAGCAAAATCGTACCGAAAATCTTATAGTGTAAACCAGCCTTTACCAATACATATAAAATAGTTGAAGGATTTTTATTTAAATAAAGAATGAATTACAATCATCAATAATAACACTTCCCGTATATGAAATAAAAAATTTTATTTTTGTTTTATTTTCAAAATAAATAATTATGTTTCTTAACCTATAAAAGTGTCCTATTTCCATGTCATAGCTGTATATATTTGTTTTTCCTTATTTTGAGCAGTTTTCAGCAGTTTCTGAGTTTTTAAACATAGGCTCAGCTGATACTAAAGTGATACAAAATAGTTGTTCAGATAATATTAAATTACAGCGCCCTCTACCGGTCAGTAGTGTAATAGATTAATCAGAACTGGGTCGACAACGACATGTGCTTTTTCTTATATTTTGTATGGGAAGCAAAATGTCGCCAAGTCGTCCGGCGATTTGTCGTCCTAATATAATCTATTCTATTTTCGGGACGACACACTAATACACACTCAAAATATTTGTCAAATAGTTGCCATATTTTTAACTAATTATGGGAACAGAATTGCAGAAATTCGTATTAGAGTTGCAAAAATTCGTACTTTGGTTACAAAAAAATTATTGAAAATAAAAATGCATAATTTACTGAAAAAAAGCAAAAAAGCAAAATTAAATACAAAAAAATGTAAAACAACAAGAATTAATGGAAAACCAATTGAATTGGTGAAGAATTGTGTCGAAAAAAATACAACCATATTCTTGTTTTGCTTTAATTTTTTTCTAAATGTCAAAATTGTCGACAATCGATTGTCGCTGAATTTAAATTATTCGCGACGACTTTTGCTGCCGTCGGTCGATAATCGACACAGTGGTGATTAAACTCTAAGTTTTGATTTCCTATCTCTATAATTAATAGTCTCTGATTTGGGTACCCAAAATTGTACAAATTTGTACAAGTTTTTACTGGAAAGTGTTTGTTTACAGAATTACTCAGTAAGGAGAGAGGAAAAATAGAGAGTAAAGTGACAGTTCAATACCCGAGAACTTACAAGTTTTTACTGGATCAATTTTTGCTAGTAAGAATTTGTAAGAAAAAAACATATGATCGAAAAAACAAAACATTTGTCTAAGGCCCGATTACTGAATGTCCAGTTAAAATTTAGCCAACAGTTAAATTCAAATTTTATATGGGAAACAACAACAAATGTGTCAGTTAAAGTCCCAGTTAGCAGACATGAATGGACATTCAGTAATCGGTCCTAATTAATTATACCCTACACCACTATGTGGTCAGGGATTTATAAGTTTGTGCTGATGTTTGTAACACCAAAAAATATTGGTCCCAGACCCACCTTATAGTATACCGATCGACTCATTTTTTTTTTTCTATTTCGATATAACGATGTCCGTCTGTCCGTCCGTACGTCCGTCCATCCGTCCGTCCGTCTGTCTGTCTGTCCATGCTTTCTTGTGCGCACTCTACAGGTCGCAAATATTAAGATATATTAAGACATCGGTCCATGTTTAGACCTAGTGCCCATATAAGGGTCCTACCAAAATTATATTGTTTTTACGCTGCAGGTCGCAAATATTAAGATATTTTGATGAAATTTGGTACACCGATTTATATCAGCTCAAGGACGAAGCCTATTGATTTTGGTGAACATCGGTCCATGTTTAGACCTAGTGCCCATATAAGGGTCCTACCAAAATTATATTGTTTATACGCTGCAGGTCGCAAATATTAAGATATTTTGCTGAAATTTGGTACACCGACCTATATCAGCCCAAGGGCGAAGCCTATTGATTTTGGTTAACACCGGTCCATGTTTAGACCTAGTGCCCATATAAGGGTCCCCCCAAAATTATATTGTTTATACGCTGCAGGTCGCAAATATTAAGATATTTTGATGAAATTTGGTACACCGATTTATATCAGCCCAAGGACGAAGCCTATTGATTTTGGTTAACACTGGTCCATGTTTAGACCTAGTGCCCATATAAGGGTCCCCCCAAAATTGGCTTGGTTACAAACTGCATGTCGCAAATATTAAGATATTTTAATGAAATTTAGTTCGCTGACTCACATCATAGAAAATTTTGACACAAGTCCCATTTTAACCCATTAGAATTTGGGACCAAACATTAGTTGGCTTTAACCAGACTGGTGTAGGGTATTGTATAGTCGGCATGCCCGACTTTAACCTTTTTACTCGTTTTTAAATAGTTTTTTGTAAAAATAAAAAATATTTAAGCATACCCAGTCAGAAATCGCCAGTGGTACAAAAAATCAAGCACTGGCATACCACTGGGTAACCACGGTATTAAAAATAAATGACTGGCAGAACACTCATTTGGGACGCTTTGTCAGCGTTTGCGAAAAGCGTTTTACCAGTATTTGTTTTACAAAAATTTCGGTGGTTTATAAAAAAAAACACTGGCAAAGAATTGGCTTAGAGTGATATGCCAAGGTTTGAAACCAGTGGTTAGCTAGTGCTACCTAGCCAATGCTACCAGGCGTACAAAAATCAATTCACTGGAAAACCAATGATTTTATAAAAATGCTGACGCTTCGTTAAAAAATGTTTGTAGTCGGAAATCTATTTTTTTGTTTGTGGGAAAGCTCCTTCAAGACCAACTTTTTTTTGCCCTCCCAACACTGGCATACTAGTTACAAAAAATTGTTTGCCAGTACTAGCATTTTTGCACAGCCAGTAGTTGCCCAGCTATTATCACTCATTTATGTGTTTAGCCATTAAATATTATATGTCTCGTTAGCTCAGTGGGTAGAGCAATCGTCTGCCAATCTGACGGCCTGGGTTCAAATCACGGCAGGACCAAAAAAAATACATATGAACTTTTTTTAAATTTTATTTTGGAAAATATATTTCCAGACCACCTATTCATTGGTTTTGCCAGCGTTTTGCCAACGTTTAAAAATTTTGTTCCTCCAGTGGTTTTCCGGCGCTTTTTGAACAGCCGGTCCTTTTGTCTAAAGCTGCCTACACACTAGGGAACATGGTTGAGGGAACAAAAAATATCAAAAAATTTTGTAAACACGAAATGCACGCTCTCAACACTCACACACACACAAACGCACTCACACATTCACAAAAAATGCTCTCTTTTTTTAAGTATGTTCCCTAGTGTGTAGGCAGCTTAATGATGTTATCATTTTGGGAATGGGAAAGCACTTTTTGCCATTACTTGTACCACCTGTTAAAGTGCTTTGCCACCGCTTTCCTGTTTGTATTTTTCTGTCTGGGTAAGTTTATTTACGATAGAAGGAGTAAGTGATAATTTTATTAGGTTTTCTTTATTAATCCAATAATTTGAATAGGTTTATTTCGCAATGAGCTATTTTAATAACTGTTGCCAATTTAGCTATTTTCTCGGCAAATTTAGCGGGATAAAATATAATTTAGCTATTAGCGGGAAAACTAGCGATTTTTTTAACCTCTAATGCTCAAGGCCGCCTAAAGGCGGTCTTCAGATTTTAAATAGTTTTTAGCTAAACAAAAATATTTTATTAAATAAGTTGTATTATATCCATAGAAAATTTAATTACCTACTTTCCTGCCTTCAAACTTTCTTTATATAAGGAACGGTTTTCAAGCGAGAAGCATGTAAATTGAAAATTTAGTAAATTTGAAAAAATTAACTTTAGCTGTGTTTTCGACTTAACTATAGCTGTATTTTCGACTTAACTATATCCGTTAACTTTCAAAAAAGCACAAAGTGCATAAAAACGTTTTTTAGACGAAAACTAACATATTACTTATGCACGTTAACTTACAACGTGGATAATTATCAACGTTGAAAACTCAACGTTTATACATTTTCACACCTAGCGTAACTTCTTCGTGTTACTACCTAAAAAGGTTTGCTGACGCACGTTCGATTATACCAGAACTATCATACTCACTATTTAAAAAAATTTGATACTCCAATCAGTTTAACGTAAACGTAGATTTGCTATAAATACTTAACGTTGATAGGTATGAACGAAAATACAGCTTATGTATATCCGTTAACTCATAACAAACTCAAAATGCATAAAAACGCATTTAAGACGAAAACTAACATATTACTTTTCGTATGCACGTTAACTTTCAACACGGATAATTATCAACGTTGAAAACTCAAAGTTTATACATTTTCACATCTAACGTAACTTATTCGCGTTACTTCCTAAAAACTTTTGCTGACGTACGTTCGATTATAACGGAATAATTATAAACATAACCTTTTTAAAATTTTTTTGTACTACATTCGGTTTAACATAGACTTCCTTTAAATACTTAACGTTGATAGGCATGAGACTATATTTGAAAAATCGCCTAAAATACATTTACGATCTGGCGTACATTATCGATAATAACTAAGCTAGTTTAGAGTCTCTAATTGTAAAATCAGTTAAAAAATTTTCTCCAGGACTCTCAGGATAACCGCAGGATACGTCTTACAAATATCTCTCTAACTCAAAAACTAGCCTACAGATTTAAGCACAGAGCATACACCCAGAGATAGTAGTAAGCAGAACTAATTTAGTCAAAATCTGTTGATGTTTAGTGCCAAATTCGCCAAATTTCGTAATTTTCGAAAACCGAAAATTGCCATAACTTCTGAAATAACAACAATTGAGCAACAATTTTCGGTACGTAATTTATTTTGCTGATAGTATTATTTATAGCAAAAACCGAAATTATTTGACTACTGGGTTTCTAGATACGTCTTCAAGCTTTGTTGTGCTATATTGCCTAAATAAAGCGATAAATTAAAATTTTAATATTTGTTTCATAGTAGATTTTCAATGCCAAAATATATAGTTTAAATATTATCGTAAACAGAAGAAAGAGGGTTAAGTCAGTCTTGACATTTTCTTTGCATTTTTTTACATTTATTTTCTTGACAGAATTTTTGAATCATTATTATTCAGAAATTTATCACAAATTTTTATGGAAAACTTAAAAGTTCGAAAAATTTGGCGATGTATCGATAAACTCATAGATATAAATCTGTAAAAATAGCAGAAAAAGTTACTAAAAATTAGTTAAAAATTATGCTGCAGAAAAAACTGCTAAAATTAGCAGATTTTTTACTAAATACTAGTAAAATGAGAACAGCATAATTAAAACTGTCAAATTTACAGAATTTTAGTTATATTTAGGCAAACTTTTAGATAATTGAAAATAGCAAATTGTACTGTAAAATCTCCAGAAAATTTTTCTAAATCTTTGTAGACTTAAAGTAGCAAAAATAAACTGTTAAATCTAAAAAATTTTTGCTTTTTTAAGCTAAATTTAGTTGAATGCAAATAGCAGTCTATTCTGCTAAAATCAGCAGAAATATTTGCTAAAAAATTGTAAACTGCTCGATTGAAAAGGCTCGATTTTTATTTGCATTTAAAAAAAACTTCGAAAATTTTAACTTTTTTAGTGATTTTTTAGGCTACTAATTATTTAGCAAAATGTTTTGCTGATTTTAGCAGGTTAATTTGCTATTCCCAAATATATAGCTCAAATATATATAAAATTCTGTATATTTAAAAGTTTTATTTTTGCTGTTCCTATATTACTAATATATAGCAAAAATAATCTGCTAATTTAGCAGTTTTTTTCTGCAGCATCATTTTTAACTAATTTTTAGTAATTTTAACTAAATTTTTTACGGACTTTTTCTATTAGTGTAGTTTTTTAAGAAGTTTGAAAAATATAGCTATTTCTGTGAAATTTTTCAACAGAACCTGAAAAGTTCGTAAAATTTAGCAATTTATCGCTAAGTTTTTTATAATTTAGCTATTTTCTAGTGATTTTTTAGTTTGCTTTAGCGATATTTTTAGGAAAGAAGTTGGCAGCAGTATTTTACTAATTCTTAAAAATTTTTCTGTTTGCGTACATTTTTAGATATTTTTCTTTATGAGAGTAAATTTTGCCTTACTCTCTGTAAATTTGTTACTGAGTAATTTTACTGGACTTTACTGGAAAAGTAACTAAACACACCTAATATGTTTATAAATTTTTGGACCCAACATGAAGAAACGGGAAAAATAAAAATTGGTTAATTTTGGACCCCACCCTTTTAACCCGTAAAAGTGAGATTGGGCAGCTAAAAAGTAAAAACTATTTCTTATTTTTTATCCTCTATAACATATCCAAATTTCATCAAAATCGATCTTGTGTAAGACTAAAAACAAAAAATATATATAAAACGGTTTCCTGTGTAAAATGTTAGTTTCGTCACTTAAGCTTTTTTGGCGGTCATGACTCGAAATAATTCGCAACAGAGCTTTTTAGAGGTGTTTTTTATAGAATTTTTATCTCTCGTGTAAATGTGCTTATAAAGTTCGAGAGAAAGCTTTTCTCCGGGAAAAATAATTCACAAATTGGTTAGAACAGTAGATTATTCGAATAATTTTTAAAAAGTGCTCACTTGATCGAGCAAACTATTTTTTATCGTTATGTCGATCCAAAGACCGTATAGACTAAAGACAAACCACCCGCCTCAACTGCTGTTAAAAAATTTCTTTAATTTTATATGCAAACTGGTTTTAAGAGAAACAGTTTTTAGTGTTTTTTAACGCGTATTTTTTAATATTAAGGAGTGAGATCACAAAAATGTTAACACACATAAAGTTAAATAAAAAACAAAACCACTGAATTTTAAGACTTCAAACCAAATTTTTATTAAATGAAATTTAATACAAAATCAAACAAAAAAAACCGCATGGAATTCTAACCACTACGTTATCCACTTTTTCCGGAAACCCATTAAGGCTTTTATGGTACTTTCTGTCACCTTTTTAGAGCAGGTGGTCCATCTACATTTGAAATCTTGCATGTCCTGGGAGGCCTTTTTTGTGCCCTTTAATTCTCTTTTAACAAGAGCCCAATATCTCTCCACTGGCCTGAGCTCCGGGCAGTTTGGTGAATTTGCCTCTCTTGGTACAAAAACCACATTATTACCATTATACCACTCCAGCGCTTTCTTGCTGTAGTGACAAGATGATAAATCAGGCCGAAAGTAAGTGGATACATTGTGCTGACTCAAAAATGGAAGAAGTCTCTTCTGCAAACACTCCTTGATATAAATTTCACTGTTTATGGAGCCAGATGTCACAAATGAGGCTTCTTTGGCCGCAGCTACATATGGCTTGTCATACTAGGAATTTTTTAGGGAATTTCGTTTGCTTTTTCGACCGAAATTTTTCCGCAACATTTCCTCGAACATCGGAAACATAAAATTCTTGACCAGGGAGCTGCGAAAAATCAGCCCGGACATAAGTTTCGTCGTCCATTACACAACAGTTGTATTTTTGTATAAAATTTGATTTCAATTTTCGACCTCTGGTTTTGGCCTCCAAATTTTTAAAAGCGTTTCTATCGGGAACTTTTTGAACTTTGTAGGACTTTAAGCCCAAATTAGTTTGGAAGTATCGTAAAAAAAGTAACGTATCATTCTCATAATGAATAAAAAGAGTATAAAAAATAAAAATATTGTATTTTTTATCTTTTTCTTGTGCATAGAATTAAATGTCAAGTAATAAAATAGAAAATTTCTATTTTCAACAGAACTTTTTTACAATTTTACTTGACAACAGTTTCAATGCATAGAAAAAAGATAAAAATATATTTCTATATTATTTTAACACATTGAATTGATTACAGATACGTTTTTTTACTTTACGATTAGACTAATGAAGCCTTTAGTCCTGCCTTACGTTTCACTTTACGTACAAAAAAGTCCGAGCATTGGACTAACCGAGCTCTTTTTCTGCCAGATGTGTTAGGAGCTCTCTTAAGGATGCTTTTAACTTTATATGCCTTACCAATGTTACGATAACCAGTCGTTGTTCCTGTCCCCGGCTTCCTTTCAATTGTTAGATGTTCCAGATACCTTTTTACCACTTTTGAAACTGTTTGGCGGCATACATTAGTCTCTTTGGCAATTTTTTTGTATGTCCATGTTTGGTTTTGTTGAAAATATTTAATTATTTTTGAATGCACTTTTCTTTCATCGTCCATTGTGTAAAAAATTGCAAATTAAAACTCATGATGTGAATTAATTTATTAACTGACATTTTTATTTTAAAATGTAAATTGCCGGAAAAAAAATATGAGAAACTTTAAACCAAAGTTATAGGCAAAAATGTGTGTTAACATTTTTATGATCTCACTCCTTAATAAGAAAAATTTTGTGCTAATTATACAAAACTAATGCAGAGAGCATATCAAACAACATAAGTGCACTTTACAATTTAATTAAAATTGCTTAAAAACAATAAAAATAATTAAAAATACCACGTTTTTACGTTTTTTGTTATTTTGCACTGAAACTCTCTTAAAACCAGTTCAGTTTTCCAGATGAAAGCCGTGGATAGTGCCGGTCGATCAGATTAAAAAAAATCAAGTTATGGAATATGTACTTTTAAAGCTCTGTTATTGTGTATAGTTTTAGGAGTAAACAAATAGAGATGTCGGGGAGGTTAAGAAAACGTAAGAACGTTAATATTGAGTACGAAGTTAAACAAATGCGCATGGCGTAACTGGGATATTGTATTCACATTGTTTTTTGGGGTAGAGGGAGGTTAACATTTGTTTTGTTGGGATTTTCATATGTTGCGTGTTAAACAGCCACCAAACACCAGCAGTAAACAAAACAAAATCGTAAAACTATTCATGTCCTGAAAAGTTTGAAGGCAAAAATGTATGCTTAATAATTTAAGGTGGAAATTAAATAAACAACCTTCAATATCCTTCAAATGTTTAACCCATATTATCCTAGCGTCGTCATATGACGACATGAAAAGGCATCTTTTTAAATGTGCGTAATACCGTTACTTTTCACATGGAAGGAGATCTGTTAAGAGTTTTGTAAACAAAAAATGTTAAATATTAATTCTGTGTTTATTTTATCCACTTTGGTTGCTGTTTCTGGTCATAGTGAATGACCGAAAATCGCGAAAATTCCAAAACTGCAAAAATTATGATTTCTTTCAATAAAGAGGGAAAAAATCAAAATTTATTACATTTATATATTTTTCATGTACACGCGAGAGAAAACTGCTAGAGCTGAATTTGGGTGTCATGATCAGTAATGCCAACTTGGTGCTTTAAGCACTATTTATGGTGCTTTTTGATGACCCAAAACGCCAAAATTTTGCTCATGGTGCCAAAAAGAAAAAAGCACTAAAACAGTGCTTTTTTATTTTTTGGTTATTGTTTTTAGTGCTTTTTTAACCATTTTTCCAGGGTAAATACCGTTATCGATTCAAAACCATTTCAACGGACTACCGTTACCCCTAAAATACCGTCACCGAAATACCCAGAATACCGCTATCCTTAAAATACCGTTACCTAAATAACTGAAATATCGTTATCCTTAAAATACCGATACCGAAATAAATGAAATATCGATAACCTTAAAATACCGTTACCGAAATACATGAAATAGCATTATCCTTAAAATACTGTTACCGTTATTTTTAATTCTCTACTCTTGGTCATTGCACGAGGTTATTGAGTATTTCACATATGTAAATTAAGTCAATTAATTCGTTTTGTTTTTACTTTAGTGTGGTTTTTGCAAAAAAAAAAAAAAATGCGGTATGTACCCAAATAACTGACTACCGTTATCCTTAAAATATCGTTACCGAAATAACTCAAATACCGTTATCCTTAAAATACCGGTACTTAAATAAATAAAAGAGCGTTACTCTTAAAATACCGTTACCGAAAAAAACCTAAAATATCGTTACCCTAACGATAACCGCATTCATTTCGGTTTCCATCCATGCATTTTTCATATTTGTGTTTTTGCAATTAAATTGTTCTACAAAAGGTCACTAATTTTTTTAAGTGGAACATTTTATATGGCAACTTTTTTTAGGTTTTAAGCCAGACCAAATGTAAAAATAAATCATCAAAATCATCAGCCATTTTATGAGAAATCGTCAGGAAATCGTCATCAGTTAAATATCATAAAAACACTAGTTTTATATATTTTTTTATTCGAAATTTAATTTATTTTAACTGCTTGACTATATCGCTGCTCTTAAGATAATTCATAGCTTTTATAAATTCGAATTATATATAACTGGACGTTATTTTTTACTTCACCTGTAAGTAGGTCGTATTTATGCTATGATTAGTTACAATAAATAATTTATATAGACTTTAAGTTCGTGATTCCAAACTCTGTTTTTAAAACTTTAGTTCTATAATTTACAAATAATCCAAACAGAGAGTATTTCGGCATTTTTAACCGCGATTTTCTAAAACATGTGACGTGATTGAGACATTTTAAAAATATATTTAGAATCAGCATTTTTAAATCTTTAAAAATGTTGTACCAAAGTAAAAATCCCTGAAAAAAGTTCATTTTGTAAAGCTGTGTAAATTAAAAATTAACCTAGTTCCAACTTTTGTTTGTTAATTGTTTTCAACCAGGAACATATTTTTCCAAGCAGACTTGAGAAGTATTGCGAATCACAAAAACGCGATTCGGAAAGAACAATTTGCGGTTTTTTAAACGCTTTTTTTAATAGTTTTGTGAATTGGATGGTATTTATAATTAAAGAAAATATAGAAACCTTTGTATGTGAACTGTTTATTTCTGTTTTTAGTTTTTAAATTAAAATATACATGTACATTACATTTTTACTTATAAATTTATTTAATTTTTTTATTAAAAAGGCATAGTGCTTTTTTAAGCGAAAAAACAACGCTTTTTACGCTTTATTGCAAAAAATTTGCGCTTTTTACACTCCAAAAGTTGGCAACACTGGTCATGATATGACCAAGCGGTTTTCATCGCCTCTTTCGAACATTAACAGTTTGTATCGAAAAATGTTAGCCTTTGCAGACGTGTGTAATTCTTATGGCTGAATTTTTCGATACAAATTAGGAAGAGAGTTATTTAACAGAGGTAGGGAGAGTTGGGTAGTCTTTTAATTATATAGTCGTTGATATGACAACGCTAGGAGAATACTCGTATGTGTACAAAATTTTTATTTATATTTTTTTTAATATAGTCATTTTGCGGTAAGCAAAGATAATGTCCAGGACTTGATATCAAATCGTCATTTCGGGCAGAGTTTTCCAAATGTGATGCTGGATCTTCTTTTTATATATGCCGCTTACGAAAGTTATAATTTTTTTTTTATGGATATTAAAGGAAATAATATTAGTTTTTTTAAGAAATTAAAGTATATTTTAATTTATTTTGGAAAATAATGCCAATTTTCTATACCTTTAATGCAATTGGGTAGAGGGGAGATTTCTTAACCCCTAAATATTTTTCAAAAATTACTTTCAAATTGAAGATCTACATATCTTGGCTTTAATTGCTATGATTTTTATTCCAATTATTTGCATATTTTCTATTACTTTTTTAATAATTTTCAAAGTAACTCAAATAGGCGTAACTGCCCCAAACTTGGGGAATATTCGCCAAAAGAGCTAGATACAATTTCAACAAAAAAAATTGTTAATACGGTATAGTCAATCTTTTAATGAATAATTTAGAACCCAGTGTAGAAAATCATTACCAGATATGTGGTTATGTAACTACATACCTGGTAATAATAACTAGTTACTTTTATTATTAATTTCTTATTACCTTTATATGGCGATGCCGCGAAAAATAATGAGTTACACACCAGCACGAAAAATCAAAAAATATGTTGTTACCTATGTGCTTACCAGTATTGACTAAAATAATGATTCTAAATAGATTTTCAAAAAAATGAGTTTTATAAAAAAAATATTTTTTTAATGTAAACATTTTTTTTAATAAAATTTTCTCGTGCGGGAATCGAACCTGGGACTCCAGACTGGCAGTCTATAGCTGTACCATCTAAGCTACCTCGACATGTAAATATTTGATAGATAAAAACATAATTGACAAGTCAGCTTACTCGCCAACATACAAAAAATCAAAAAATATGTGGTTACATATGTAGATCATTACCAGTGTTGAAAAAATATTGAGTCTAAAACTAGATTTCGAAAAAATTTACATAAAAATCTAGAACATTTTTTTTTTGAAATAATGAAAAAAGTAAGTATATATTAGTAACTCATTATTATATATTTTAAAATAATGCAGAAAGTCGGTGTCTTTACTGGCAGTCCAAAAAATAATGATATGTCATTACCGTTTCTACACTGGGAATAAGTTCTTTAAAATATGTGATTCTTTTTAATCAATAAATCTCCACTACATTAAAAAAAAAATTTAGAACTATAATATGATTCTTCAAAATTACAAAAAACTGAATAATTAATAAAGGTATTCATTTAAAGTATTTACGCCTCGTTACTGTGTATATGTTCTAAGTTTGCTCGATTAATGTCAAAAATTAGTTAGGGTTCGTCATCGGATATCATCACTTTTTTAAAAGTTTTTGCACAGAAAAAAAAGAATGGTGTTTTTTTTTTATTTCAACTCCTTCCACTGGCGCAAGTCGGCCAAAACCGCTGCTTTGGAGACCCATTTTCTGCAGAACAAAAATGGCTGCATTTCTGGGAAATCTGACTTTACCATTCGATTCGACAGCAAAAATTAATATAAAAAACATTTTTTTTGCGTTTTCTGAATACAGCAGATAGTCATTAGAGTGGTCCAAAAGTCCACTTTTTTCAAAAATTTCAAAAAAAGTTACTTTTTTATTACACACAATGAAAATGTATTCCCTGCTGAGAATATTGGTACAAATATTTTTGATATACCGCGACCCGTTAAAAAGTTATTTAGTAATCAAATATGTTTAGTAAAAAAAAATCTTTGTAATAAACATTACAAAACTTACATTTTATTTTGTCATTACTAAAAAATGAATTTATAATGCGGCAGCGAGTATTGAAAGCTGCATTTTAATTAGCTCAAATACTTTTTCATTAAATTAAAAAAAAAATCAAAATTTGATTAGCTAATAACTTTTTAACGGTTCGCGGTATATCCAAAATTTTTGTACACATGTACTCCGCCGGAAATACATTTTCATTGTGTGTAATAAAAAAATTACTTTTTAGAGGTTTTTGAAAAAAGCGGATTTTCGAACCATGGCTATCTGGGGTATTTTGAAAATGCAAAAAAAAAAGTTTTGTGTATTAAATTTTGTTGTAGAATCGAATGGTAAAATCAGATTTCCTATAAATGCAGCTGTTTTTGCTCTGGAGGAAAATTGTCTTAAAATTAGCGTTTTTGGCCGACTTGCGCCAGTGGAAGGAGTTGAATTAAAAAAGAAAAAAAACGCCATTCTTTTTTTCCATGCAAAAACTTAAAAAAAAGTGATGATATCCGAAAATCTAATTTTTGTGACGAACTCTAATAAATATACGTTTACATTTTTATGTGTAAACTTTTTCGTATTTATACACACATTTGAATATTGTTAAAAATAAAATTATTTTGTATTATTTGTTTTATTTTTTTATAATTATATGTACAAATTTATAAAATTCTGTGTTTAATTTATGAAAAGATCAAAAAAGTTGCTAAATGCAAAAGTGAAATGTGAAAAGTTTGCGTTCATTCAAATAAACAGGTAAACTTACAAATATACGCGATTACAAAAATACACGGTTTACGAGGGCTTAAATGCAGTTAGATTAATACCACTAATATACATAAATTTAAGAATGAACACGATTGTTCTATTTTACTATTAAACATATTTTAAACATATAGAAAAGTCTTATAGATCATTTTAGGCAGCAATGCACCAACTCTTTGTAGCTCCAGCTCCTTTGTAGGCCATCTGGTGATTGTGCCCCGGGTACAGGCACTAACATAAAATGAATATTTTTTCACACATTTTAAGCATTTATTAAAATCAAATTATTATTATTTAAAAGCTTAGGATCATAGGTCTGACATAATGAAAAATGATTTTTTATCACACGATTTAAGGAAGTTATTACAAAATGTAGTTGATTTCAATTATTTTTTTGGCACCCCAAAAAACACAAAAACACATCTGCCTGCTACCACATTTGATGTAAAGTCATCAAAGTGGATGTCAAGGAAAGGTAATTGAAAAATGCACAAAATATATGTGTTTCCAATTTTTTATCTACCTTAACATAGGAGAAAAATGGGATTAGTGTGTGTCCCACTGGCGAAGGATCCCCCTCTACCGTAATGTTGTTTTTAATAATTATTCCTTTCATTCTTAAGGCACTAGAAAATTTGTCAATTGACTTTTGGATATAATTATATATTACATCAAACACTGGACAAATTTTCAATTTCATTTTGAATATAATCATATCCCTTCGTAATATTTTTTTTTTTGTAATTTTTCCGAAAAAACTATTTAGTCTCACAGGCCTTTTACATATTTTGCTGCTCTGTTTTGCATATGTTCATCTGTGCAATTGGCTGATAGCTACTCTAACAACCCGATCAAAAAAACATTATATCTAGCATATATAGTCATATCTCATTTGATATACATCGACATTTAATTTTATCCAAGTTCATCTCAAAATTGGGGTATCCAGTAATATCCAATCAGATCCCTCAAATATATTACAGGATTAAATTAGATCTAAATAGATCTCAAAATTGGGAGATCCAATAATATCCAATAATATAAAATTGAGATCCTGATAGATCCCAAAATATCCTATGGTATTAATTTAGATCCAATTAGATACAAACGGATAAGCTAATTTTGGCAGATCGAATTGGATAATTTCAGATCAAAATTTATCCTATGACATATTTGGAATTATTTAATTTTAATAAAACTTAAAAAATAACACAGAAATGAAAAAAAAGTATTTATTATTTAAAAAACATTAAAACATTTCATTTTCATTAATTGCTACAAAAAAAAACGACGTCGGCAGGATTTGAACCCAGCCACCACACACTGCTATACAAAATGACTGACTATATGAGACAACATTGTTCGTGTTACTGAGTTATATATAATTATATAAAATTACAAATATAGAAGATTTAGAAAAAATAAATTAATAACATTCTTGCAAAAAAACAAAAATTAAAAACCTTAAATTTTTCCACTCACGGAATTTTTTTGGTGAAGCAGATTAAAAAAAATGTTTGTTGAACGGTCTAGGCACCGATTTATATATCTCAAAAGTCTAAATATCAACACTCCCATTATTAATAATGAGATAAGAACAATATACATGTTGTTGAAAAGTTAATACATATAAATGTCTTTTAAATAAGGTATGACATGTATAAGCTTAGCAATCCTTTGGAAAAATACTTTTATCCAACACTTTTTCAGAAGTTGTTTTGTTGGTATTAAAAATAGGAGTAAAAAAATAAGAATATTGCCAAAATTGTATGTAGAAATATTACAAAAAAAATCAATTTCAGAACTTTAACGAAATTATTATATATTACGATATCTAATTATTAGGGCAAGGAATTTCATGCCCTTAAAAAATGGAAAATATGCGCCTAAAATATGCGGTTAAAAAAGAAAAATATGCATTAAAAATATAAGAGATATACACTAAAAACTATTATTTTTTTCAAAAATAATGCACTCTAAAATTAAAAATGTATTTAAGTTAGTTATTTTGCAAACAGACACAGAACTCGAAGATTTCCCATAGGCCAATAAGGTTTTAAGAATGTTTGTTTTGATTGAATTAAAATATGAAAACGTATCAATTTTTTATACTGTTTTACAAAATAAAAAATGCTTCTAAAAATGAAAAATATGCACAAATATGCATTAAAAAGCACAAAATATGCATTAAAAAGGCACCAAATTTGCATTTAAAGTCAAAATATGCAAAAATATGCAACTACAAATCGATGCCATTTTGTTCTAAATTTGATAATTCGGATAAATATTTAGTCCATATTAGTTTTGGACTATCGAGAAAAAACATGCATTTGCATGAAATTCCTTGCCCTACTAATTATATAATGAAAATAATATTAATTGAAAACATAAAATGCAGATGCTGTTCACAGAAAATGGTTTAATCTTTTTAAGCTCTATAAAAAAATATTTATAAGTAAATCAAATTGAGTTAAAAAAAGTAAAAAAAAATTTTTTTGTGCACTAGCTGGGATTTGATAATAGTACCTCAGTCATATATATAATTATGTGTGGGGTTATATATGACAATATATAATTACATATTAAAATATTATTAATCCCAAGTTGCAGTAAACATAACTTTCAGGCGCTGTTGGCAGAAAATGGGTGTAATTTTTTTAAGATCTGTAAAAAAAATATTTACAAGTAAATTAAATTGAGTTAAAAAAGTATAAAAAATTTTTTGTGTCTGAGCTGGGATTCGTTTGTAGGGTGGGTCTCTCAGGTAATATGTGACTATATATAAGTAAATTATATAATTAAACTATATATAGTCACATATTACTAAATTACTGGCGTGGAACCATATATAATCATATCTCAAATTAAATTGTTATGGAATCATATGTAATTATCAGGGCAAGTTTAAAATGGCACAATAAAAGATGAAATTGGAAGGCAAAATGGCACAAAAAATAGTAAAATTGGCACAAAAAACGCAAAAATGGCACGCTTATTCCAAAAATTTTAAAGTATAATAGTTGATTTAATTGTTTTTCTGAATGTTTTTAACAAAAATACAATAATGAAGGAATTTGCCGTTGAACTGCTAAAGTGCATTCGCCGTATATTATGATTTAAAAAATTTTTTATTAAATATTAAAAAAATATGGTTTTTTGTACATTTTTTGCAAAAATGATTTACAAAGATTGAGTTTTTACTGAATTTTATAGCATTTTTTAATAAAAAGTCTAAAAAATAGACAAAATGGCTATTTTTGGCAAGGACTTGTAAACATGGCATTTTTATAAAATAAGTGAAAAAAATGGCAAAAAATAGCATTTAATGTCAAATGCCAAAAAAAACTTGCCCTGATAATTATATTTTGTAGCATTTAATATAATATATAATCATATATAGTAAATTGGTAAATTGTCATTTGCAATTAACTAAAATATAAAAAACATTTTGTAAATTTGTTGTTTTCTTTATACTAATACTTGGCAAACTGACTCTGCTAACTTTAGCAGTTAGACCTCTATATTTATTTTTTTTCGAAAAAAGCCTCAACCTTTTTTACAAAATAAAGTATATCAAGGGAAAATTCTCAACAAAAAAAATTTAAAAAAGTTAGATTTTAGAAGTAAAAGTGCCACCTATATCAATAATTTTTTTTAACAAAACAATATAAGTATAAAATAAAATTTGGCCTTAAATTTTTATAAGGACCCGAGTAAAAAAGTGTATATAAAATTATATGTGAATGGATATATTTGCAATATGTAACTGGATATAATTTTATCCAAAAAATGGTTATATTAAATTGTATCATATTGGATATAATTGTATTTACAAGGATACAAAGTTATATCAAATGATAAACTTATATCCGAATTTTGTCCCGATCAAATTGGATATAAGTTAATACAATACGATATGAATAAATTTAAATGATAAAAAAAAAAAACTTTGAATTGGAGGGCAGCAGGATTTCGGGTCCTACACACTCAGGGGTGTGATGAAAATCGAAAACGAACAGTTTTTCAATCTAGAATAATTTGTTTCGCGAAAATCAAATTGGCTTCAAATTATTATTTATCGTTTTTTTTTTTGACGCCGGACATCTAAATTAGGAAATAAAATATAAATTGGTATTGTACAGATCCTAAAATATTTACCATTGAAAATCAGATCGTTTTTGATATTCATCACATGCCTGACTGTCAGCCGAGGGTTACTGTTGATAATGAGTAACTATTAAAGACGTTAATGTATAAATATGTTATTCTTTAAAAACTAGATAATTTTTTATCAAATATGGGAATTTTCTTTGGACTTTGGGTGGAGAAATACCACTCAAAACTTATCGGACCAGAACAAAATATATATATCGTTGGGGAGGTACTTGAAATACCTTTTTAATGATATGCAACATGCCTAGACTTATTAACCCATTACGAGCCGGGCCATGATTTTAAATGTTAATTTTTTTAAATTGGATTTTTTAAATTAAAAAAAAAAAACTTTTAGAAGTAAAAGAGCTCAGAAAATATTAATTTAATAAAAAAATTTAGTAAAGCATATAAAAAATTGTTTTTGATCAAATATTACATTAATCTCGAATATATTAGTTAATCTCGAACATTGGTCTGATATTAACTAATATATCGTCGGCTTGCCTGCAAGAAGTGCTATGGCTGAGTTCCAAAACGTCATTTGCAATGCAACTGAACAAAGTCATGCATTCGTAAACGCAATTGATGCGCATATAAAAAGCAAACTGTGCATCACAAATGTTGTTGATGCTTTGTTGACATGTTTTTATTACAAAGTAAGCAACACACTTGTTTGCTTTGTATCGAAACAGCAGTAAAACCGCAAACACTGCAATGTGTTTTGACGTTTAGGAACTCACCCTATGTTTTTGGTTTTAACAGGTTTTCAGGAGAGCGAAAAAACTGATTTATATTATCCTTTTAAGATATTTTATTGACATCATATGCCCTAATGATTCACGAACTTATTTATTACAATCATTATTAAGGTATATGATGTCAATGAAATATATTAAAAGGATAATATAAACCAGTTTTTTCGCACTCCTGAAAACCTGTTAAAGAACACAGAACACTACTTGCAGGCAAGCCGACGATATTGTTATATACAAAATAAAATTAAAAATATTTTTCGTATATATTTATATATAAAATTTTGAACGTTTTTATCAATAATATATTCCTATATATACAATTTGCAATAAAGCAAATACTGATATATGATTTTATATGATTACATATGAGAAAATTTCTAAAAAAATTTCTAATATATCACCATATAAAAACATATAAGGTCGCACACAACATTTTATATTATCATATATTTTAATATTAAAAAATATATGTTATATATACTCTTTTTTACTCGGGGATTAACAAAAAATTAATTAAAACTTTCGATTTAATTTTCCGGAGATTTTAGAGTGTGACAATTACAAAACTTTTAGAACTTCATGCAAATACACTTAAGACTCTTTTTATGCGGTTTTTTTATGCGGATTTAAAATTATGAGGTTTTAAAATCGACTTGCGTTGCGTTTTTTTTTTTCCAACTTTTATAATACTTTTTACTTAATTTTTGGTCATTTTTAGCATTTTTAAGTATTGACATAACTCATTTTTCAAAATAAGAAAGCTTTTTGATTTCTTTCTTATGCTATGTGTACAGCGAGTTTTTATATCATTAGCAAAAACATTAAAAATTGGGATTTCCCGTTCTGGATTTTATGAAAACCTGAACAAAAGGTAAGTGCAACAAAATGTGTCCGCTCAATTAATTGAAATAAAATTTGTCTTATTTTTTAAAGGTTTTTCTTAAAAGAAATGGATAAACCAATGAACAAAAATGGTAAATTTAGAACCCGTAGATAATGGTGAAAGATATGCTGATATTGGAAAATATTTTAAACCTGCAGAATCTTCAATAAGAGCAATTAAAATGACTGAGCCTAAAATAAGAAAATCTGTTATTTCTGGCTCTTATTTTTTATTGATTTTATGTTTTTTGGTACACAGAAAGAATTTACAAAATTTTAATTAAATTTTTAAACACCTTTCTCATACCAAATTTGTAAATACAACAAAAAAAATGTTTAAAACGCACCAACAAAGAAATTTGTAAATCCAAAAAAAAAATTCTTTATTTTTTTTTTTTATAACTTTGAATTTTATTTTTAAACAATTTTTATATGAAAGATAAAAATTTACAAACCAGTTACAAATGTTTCAAACAAAAAAATTGTTGGGAATAAAATTTCAATTTAAAAGAAAATGTGATTGCTTTTACAAATCCCATTGTTGGTGCCTACAGTTTTTTCTGTGTATGTACGGTATGCAAGTGTTATTTTGTGTTAAAAGTAAAAATAAATGAAATATTTTTTAATTTTTTTTATTCTATAGTTTTTTGCACGATTTTAGTCCAATTTTCTCACCTTGTTTCAAAGTTATGCGGTTTTTGAAATATTCGGAACGCATCTACCGTTTTTGTATGGAAGTAGAGTTCTTTTTTATGCGGCATAAAAAAGACTTAAGTGTACATATGTATGTGAGTGCAACGAAATTGCATCGATTTGTTAGTGCATATTTTCCTACAAATGCATTTTGTCACTAAATGCATATTTTGCCAAAAATGCATGTTTTAAAACTTATTTTTGATTCTCACTAAAACTGAGTTTTTACACAATTAAAATCTTTAAAAAATTCTTAACGAAAAAATGTGAAATATATTGCTCTTTTATTTACATTTTCAATATAAAATACTGACAAAAAAAACCAGAAATAAAATTGATAGAACTTGATGAACTTGGTCATTAATAAAATCTTAAAAAAAACGAAAGTTATAGAAAATTACTAATTTTTTCGATGATGATAAACGATAGATTTCAATGTTTAAACTAATTTTTAAAATGATACAGTGCTACTTACTAAAATTTATATTAAAAACGCTAAAATAAATGCGTATTTTTAAAATCTTAATGCAAATCTTCTGGTTTTAACATATATTTTATAAACATAAAATGTCAATTTTAGTGCATGAACTTTCTTACTCTGGGCATTACTGACGATCCACTTTCATATAAAAACCTGAACAAATATTTATTCATTTTTAATTTAGTAGGTTTGAGGTTAAGACGAAGAATAAACCTTTTTCTCTAAAAATTATAAACACATTAGGTGTGTTCGGTACTCAACATTGGAATCCCGCGGGATCCCACTTTTACCAAAAAGCGTTTTCGTACTCCACAATTGGGTAAATGAGAGTTGTCATGAGAGAGTAATATTCTTGTTCTTCTTGCATGAAGAAGCCCAGACTTTTTTTGGGTAAATTGTTTTTATCAGCTATTATATCATCAGTTGGGTTCAACTCTTTCAATTGAACTATTCACTAATTTAACCCAAAGACCTAGTTCACAACTAATAGCTCTTTTAGTTCAATAGCTCATTTCATTCATTCAGAGAAATATGTGTATCATTTACAAAAATTAGTGTAAAAGTTGCAAACGCTTATCGGTAATGTTACAACTTCATAAAATTACCGACAATTTTTTTGAAGACGCTTGTTTAAATGTATTAACTTGACATATATGTAAATAAACCGAAGCTTTTGTTCAATATTAAAATCTTTTCCAAATTTAATAAACTATGTAATCCTTTTTGTAAAAAAAATGTCTGAGAAGGAAATTTTTATTAAAATTTTTGATTTAAAAAGGGGTTTAACTAAAAAAGCTATGTAGATTTTTACATCAAATTTAACAAGAAATAGAAAGAGCGCTCACCAAAACGAACTATTGGTGGGCTTCAAATATGGTTTTTCGCGTTCGTTTACTTTTGTGCATTTTTGTCATTTCGTGAGAGTATTTCTTGTTACCGAACTTTACCAAAAAGTAAAAAAACACACCTAATTATTTTCAAATCAGACTAAATCTAGTTTCTGCCATTTACTATGGACACGCCGCATCAGTAATTTTTCATTAAATTATCAGGCATGTGATGAATATCGAAAACGAAAACGATCTGATTTTCAATGGTTAATATTTAACGATCTGTACAATATCAATTACTTTTTATTTCCTAATTTAGATGTTCTGAGTCAAATAAGCCGATAAATAACAATTTGAAGCCAATTTGATTTACGCGAAACTAATTATTCTAGATTGAAAAACTGTTCGTTTTCGATTTTCATCACACCCCTGTATATATCCTTTTGAGCCCATTGTTAAGCCAGAAATGTGTAAAAAAATTTATTTTAAGTAGGGCATACACGTTCAATATTATTGATCAATTTTTGATTGTTTACAAATTAATTGAAGGTCTGTACCCTGTATTGAAAGTTTATCAATTAAATTGAAAAATTCAAAATGTTTTGGATTTTTGTTTTTTAATTTCATATTATTGTGTGGCCAATATTGAAATGTTGGTTTTTTAAATTTGTTTTTTTTTGTTGTTAAAAAATAAATAAATAAAATTAACAAAATATATAAATTATTGCAAAATAAACAAATAATCACTATAAACGTGGTTTCATTTTAAAATCCGTTAATTATTGCAATTTTTCTATGATGGAAAATATTGATAAATTTTAATTTCATTTATATTTTTCTAGTAACATTGAAAGTGTGTCTGCAAAGATCAATAAAATTGAAATAAATTATATTGATCGTGTGTGCTCGGCTTTAACCCATATTCTCCTAGCGTCGTCATATGACGACATGAAAAGGCCTATTTTAAAATGTGCATAATACCGTTACTTTAAACATGGAAGGAAGTCTGTTAAGAGTTTTGTAAACAAAAAATGTCAAATATTCATTTTGCGTTTATTTCATCCACTTTGGTTATTGTATCTGGACACAGTAAATGACCGAAAATCACAAAAATTCCAAAACTGCAAAAATTATGATTTCTTCCAATAAAGAAGGAAAAATTGAAATTTATTACATTAATATATTTTTCTTGTTTGGTTTTTGTAAAAGCCAACTAAATTTGCTCCATATTGGTAAAACTACAATGTCCTCATCGCAATTTGGAAAAATTTTATAATTTAATGAATTTGGGTGTCATCATATGACGACGCTAGGAGAATATGTGTACAAAATGTACGAAATTTTTATTTATTTTTTTTTAATATAGTCATTTTGGGCTGTCTTTGACAAGGTTTGGAGCTTTGTACTTTACCTCAGTATGGAATCTACCAAGATCGACAGGAAAATAGCCCTAAACTTCCCGTAGTAGATACTTTAAGTTATGGTCGAATAGAACACTTCCTAAAAAGAAGCCACAACGATAAGCAAAGACAATGTCGAGGCCTCGATATCATATCGACAGGTCGGGCAGAGTGTTCCAAATGCTATGCTGGATTTTCTTTTTATATATGCCACTTAAGGGCTCGGTTATGTAAATGAAGATTTAATAAAAAAAAAAAAATTTAAGTATATTTGAATTTATTTTGGAAAATAATGCTAATTTTCTATACCTTTAATAGAAAAATGTAGTTTTTAATAAATATTCCTGTTATTTTTAAAAATTTTTTCGGATTTTTTTTGTAACAATTGTACACATATTCTCTTAGCGTCGTCATATGACGACAGGCAATAACAACGGCTCTATATAAGACAAAATAATTTCCACTTCAGTTTCGTGTTTTTAGGGCCCTCAGTAGCAAATCATGTAAGTTTCAAACAAGTGGCACAATTATATCTTAATTCAGGAGAATACGGGTTAAGTAAAATCAAATTTAATTTTTTTTAATTCTGGGGGAGCTAAATTATTTCTGGAGGGGGCCTATCTACGCCTATGTAAAAGATACTGTTATCA
Organism: Leucophora obtusa; assembly: GCA_949987735.1. NCBI lineage: Eukaryota > Metazoa > Arthropoda > Insecta > Diptera > Anthomyiidae > Leucophora > Leucophora obtusa. The sequence continues at coordinate 185,949,924 of OX465298.1, read as the reverse complement.
TTTATTTATTTTTGAACAAAACATTTCAAATGATTATTTCTTTCATTTTTGTGTACATAACATATAAATGTATGTATCAGTGTTTGCATGTTTATTTTTTGTCATAATTCAGAATTTACTGCATTTTTATACCACACACCACTACGTGTATAGTAGCCTGGTCTTTATTTTCTTAAATAAAAATTTTTAAAGCAGAAATCTCTTAAATTGTTATTTTTGGCAAAAAAATTAATCTGTAAATATGTATTTCAAATCGATATTTTAATTTTAACACGTGCCGCATTGAGCAAACCTGCGACCTGCAGGTAAATACGAAGATATTTCTATGAAATTTGTTACACAGACCTATGTCGGCTCAAGGACCAAGCCTATTGATTTTGGTTAAAATCGGTCCATGTTTTTCGAGAAAAGTGTGATTTTGGTCAATAATTAAGATAATAGTACTAATTTTTGTTTTAAGCTTGCTGTAACAAAATAGCTTCCGATTTTTTTATCTCAGATAAAAGAGATTGTTTTTTGAAAATTTTGTAAAACTCCGACAACAAATTTTTTAAAAGTTTTGATTTTTCTTGAAAATATATCAAAACATTGTGTTGTTTCTTGCGAAATTTGGTGAAAATTGTCCAAATAACTCTGTTAATACCAAATTTTATATACGGTAATAAAAACGAGTAAAAAGGTTAAAGTCGGGCATGCCGACTATACAATACCCTACACCACTCTGGTTAAAACCCAACTAATGGTTGGATCCGAAATTCGAATGGTTGAAAATGGGACTAGTGTCAAAATTTTCTATAATGTAAGTCAGCGAACCAAATTTCATTAAAATATCTTAATATTTGCGACCTGCAGTTTGTAACCAAGCCAATTTTGGGGGACCCTTATATCGGCACTAGGTCTAAACATGGACCGGTGTTAACCAAAATCAATAGGCTTTGTCCTTGGGCTGACATAGGTCGGTGTACCAAATTTCATCAAAATATCTTAATATTTGCGACCTGCAGCGTATAAACAATATAATTTTGGTAGGACCCTTATATGGGCACTAGGTCTAAACATGGACCGATGTTCACCAAAAACAATAGACTTCGTCCTTGGGCCAACATATGTCTGTGTACCAAACTTCATCAAAATATCTTAATATTTGCGACCTGCAGCGTATAAACAATATAATTTTGGGGGGACCCTTATATGGGCACTAGGTCTAAACATGGACCGATTTTAACCAAAATCAATAGGCTTTGTCCTTGGGCTGACATAGGTCGGTGTACCAAATTTCATCAAAATATCTTAATATTTGCGACCTGCAGCGTATAAACAATATAATTTTGGTAGGACTCTTATATGGGCACTAGGTCTAAACATGGACCGGTGTTAACCAAAATCAATAGGCTTTGTCCTTGGGCTGACATAGGTCTGTGTACCAAATTTCATCAAAATATCTTAATATTTGCGACCTGCAGCGTATAAACAATATAATTTTGGTAGGACCCTTATATGGGTACTAGGTCTAAACATGGACCGATTTTAACCAAAATCAATAGGCTTCGTCCTTGGGCTGACTTAAGTCGGTGTACCAAGTTTCATGAAAATATCTTAATATTTGCGACCTGTAGAGTGCGCACAAGAATGCATGGACAGACAGACGGACATCGTTAAATCGAAATAAAAGAAAATTCTGAGTCGATCGGTATACTATAAGGTGGGTCTGGGACCAATATTTTTTGGTGTTACAAACATCAGCACAAACTTATAATACCCTGACCACGTAGTGGTGTAGGGTATAATGACCACGTAGTGGTGTAGGATATAATGACCACGTAGTGGTGTAGTGTATAATTATAAATTAACCCTTATAGGCACATGGGGTCAAAATAACCCCAAATTTTTAAAATGTAAAAAAATTGCCATTTGACATGAATTTTTCAGCCAACCAGCGTTATTTAACATAATGGGTCAATTTGACACCATGCTCTCAAACAGGTAAATTTTGTTTTTTTCTAGAAAATGCTTTTTTATAGGTTTTTATGTCGATTTTCATGTCAAATGACAATTTTTTTATTCTAAAAATTTAGGGTAATGTTTGCACAATGTGCCTATAAGGGTTAATTTCTATTTTTTTATTACCGTATATAAAATTTGGTATTAATAGAGTTATTTGGACAATTTCACCAAATTCCGCAAGAAACAACACAATGTTTTGATATACTTTCAAGAAAAATCAAAAATTTTAAAAAATTTCACTTCTGACCTTGGTAATTGAAGGGTTATCGTTGTTGGAGTTTTACAAAATTTTCGGAAAACAATCTCTTTTATCTGAGATAAAAAATCGGAAGCTATTTTGTTACAACTAGCTAAAAACATGAAAATTAGTACTATTATCTAAATTATTGGCCAAAATCACACTTTTCTTGGAAATTTTTAAATTTAAAATGCCATCACTATTAAGCAAAAAGAGGGATATGTGTAAATTTCATCAGAATTATTCTCTGAGGTTTATTTAAAAATATTTTCCAACCGATTTTTATGCATTTCTGGAAAGATAATTCAAGAGCCAGTATTTTCAAAAAAAGACAAAAAGTAATTTTTTCCTTACTTTTACAACAGCTGGAAAAATTCAATACAAAAAGTAAACAAAACTTTCCAGTTAAAGTAAAAGTAGTAAGAAATTCGAGTAAACGAACACACTGATAAAGTTCAGTCTCAATGCGGCACGTGTTAAAATTAAAATATCGATTTAAAATTTTTACAGAATAATTTAAGAGGTTCCGATTTTAAAAATAATAAGAAAAAAATCAGCATCAATTAGGGACCAGTCTAGTGTACTTGAGTCTTATACTGAATTTAGACTGAGCAAAAACTACCTAGTTTTGGTACAAAACTAGTTTTTATGTTTTTTTTTGTGCGTTTTGACAAGTAAAAACTAGCAACGGTAAAAAACTAGGTAGTTTTTGCTAAGTCTAAATGTTTCTTGTGTCTACAAATGCAATAAAATATGTAATGAAATTCGAAATTAACACAAAAAGCAACAACAAAATTGTATTTGCTGTTGTTGCTTTGTGTGTTATTTTCAAATTTTATTGCATTTGTAGACACTAGGTTAAAGGCACATTTACAAGCGAGAGAAAACTGCTAGAGATAAGAGCAAACTACACCTGTAAATAGCTCTATTGTGAATAATTTTAACAAATTGGGTGTTTTTTTTTATCTATCTCCAACAGTTTTCTCTCGAGTGTAAATGTGCATTTATTACAACGAAGATCTCTCCGAAAAAATTTCGAATTCGAAAATCTGACGAATGTTCCTTCGTGTGTAGGCAGCATAAAACTTACAAAAAAGTAGCATTTATGATAAAAAAAATTTTTGTGCTTACTCATAGATTATGCATACTATTTTAAATTCCAAATGCCAAAGAATTTCTGTTGATGTAAGATACAAACAAATTTACAAACTCGAACATTTTGTTGTAATGTAATTTTTTAAAGCAAAGGTTTCCAAAGGAAAAAAGAACGTAAGATGGCACGCAAAGAAAAAAGTAGTGCCACCCCTGCACTAAACAGTTCACTCTGGATTGATAAGAGTTTTCAGCTACGTATAAACTGTTTGTCCTCTACCACAAATCCAAGTTTCATCAAGATCTGACGGTCCGCCAAACAGACCTTCCTTGCAAGATAGTCTTAAAAAAAACTGCATCATTAAAGGTATTCATTTAAAGTATATACGCCTCGTGTATATGTTGTAAGTTTACTCGATTAATGTCAAAACTTGAAAAGATCGAAAAAGTGGCTAAATGCAATATTGAAATGTGAATAGTTTTAAAAGGTGCGTTCATTCAAATAAACAGGTACAGTAATAAATATACGCGATTACAAAATTACACGGTTTACGAGGGCATAAATCCAGTTAGATAAATACTATTGTTTTGTGAAAAAGGAATGATAAAATAAAAATTAACAAAGTAACGGAAAAAAATTATAAAAAAACAATCACAGTGAATGTTTCCAAAGAATAACAAAAAGTACTAAAAAAGGTACTAAAATACAGCTGTTTTTTTTTCATCATAACCTATAAATTTGTTTATCAATTTATATACATATAAAACGGAGTAGATAATGTCGTTAGCTTCCAAAGTAACACTGGCAGCTTCTTTTATAGTATCCGGTGGTATTATTGGTTATGTGCACTTCAAACAAACAAATGATAGGTATTGTAATCATTAGTGGAATACTTTTTTTTTAGTTCATAATTTTCATTATTGTAGAGATAAGCTACATGAAGGTGTTGTTCGTGATGTTGAAAGACAACAGCGGCGTAAAATGGAAAACACTTATGTATTGCAGCAACAAATTGACTTGACTAAACAACTAAAACAAATGCAAACAAGTGAATCGGCGGCTGTTATGCAGCCAAGTGGAGAAGGAAATGTAGTTTAGGAAATGTAATGTCAAAATTATAATAAAACTTATTAATGTGAAGCCAAAGACCTTTATTTACGACTTTGAAAACGGATTAATGGAAATTGTAGAACTTAAAAAACTTAATTGTCAAAAATATTTTTGTATTTCGGATTGCTAAAATCAGAAGGAAATAGCAATGATTAACTTTCGTTTTGAATGGTGATTGCTATTAATAGCGTCCTTTACGGTTGTCACCTCCACCACCTCCGCCACCACCACGTTCACGGCTACGGGAGGAGCGACGACGGTTTTCACGAGAGCGGGAGCGTCTACGTCTGGGTGAACGAGAGCGGGAACGTGTACGACGTCTGCGAGAGTATAGATATCTGAAAATGGACAAAAATTTTGTTTCTTTAAATATCCAGATTTTAACAAAAACCGTCAAAAATGCACTTTATCGGGGGTTCCTCAAAAGATACGACCACCTCTGGAATAAATTTTTTGGCCCTCCACTGCGGCCATCCACGACCCCAACACGGATGCGCCTAGAATTTCCTTTCATACTTTAGTGGGTATAAAAGAAAATTTCTAGTGTCCGGACGAGTATTTTGGACCAATAATCGTTCGGTATGTAATGTGAACCAATATTTATCTCCTAAATACTAGAAATTTCCTTTAAGATTTCACAATGATTTTTTTATAATCTATAAAACGGTGGAATCTAGACCTATTTTAGGTATTTCAGGATCATACTTGGGACTTGTTAATTAAATGGACCAATTAATTGATGAATTCATTGGCATTACAATTGGCCAATGCCAACGAAATTTTTTGGCATTACAATTGATCAATGCCAATGAAATTTTTTTCAATTAGCATTGCCTAAATGCCAAATTAAAATTCGCGTATTTCTTATATTCGCTATTTTGTCAAGTATACATTACTAGATGCTGATCAATCTAGACCATCGGTTCCCACTAAGTTTTGCTTCACGGACACCAGTTTGAGCGAGAGGTACTTTATAAAGTATGGGGCAAAATTATTAAAAGCACCTGCTTATTTTAAATGATGGCCAATTTTAAGCAGGAATAAGGAAAAAACATTTTTCAGATCAATATTTTGTTAATTTAAAAATTATAAAAAAATAGTTTTCTTTTAATAACTATATTTTTTGTCGGATCTCTTCGCGGACCCCCAGGAATTCTGATACGGACCCCCATTTAGGAAACGTGGATCTAGACTAACCAGCGTTAAGAATTAACAGCGTATACCTAATACAACTTGATAACAAATATTTATAATGTTTATAGCTCTGAAATTTTAAATTCTTGTCTTAATTTCTGCATTTGAAAACCAAGTCGGTACAAACTTTTCACCACGGGGTCTTAAATGGATCTAGAGGGAGCCACATATGGATATGAAACAAATTTAATTTTCTAAGTCGCTACGCGTACCAGTTTTTAGAGCCAGGCCCCCACCGAAAATAGAAAAAAGTTTTCTTTTTTTATTCTACACGTGTCAGATCCTTTTTTAGTACACCAGATAAAGTCCACCTTATCCCAAATACCTTCTTAATTCACGTGAAATTGGTTTTAAGTGCATGAAATTACAAAACCCAGAACGAGTACATTCACCCATCTCATATTGTCGGCAACAGGCTTCACGAAAATCAGTTACCGGTGATAATTCCGAATATACAGGACGTCCACCAAACCAGCGATTATTTAAATCATTTGCCGCCTTTTCAGCATCAGTCTCGTGACGAAATTTTATATAAACATTGCCTACCAAATGGTCGCCCAAATTGTCACATACATTCATCTCCTCAATCTCGCCATACTTATCTTCACATTCTACGAAAACATCCTCAAAAAAGTTATCATAATGTTCTTGCATCTCCTCATCCGATACATTGGCAACTAAATGTGAGCCATCAGCCGATTTCGCCGAATTTTGAGGATTAACATACAAATTTTGAAGCAATACCGTCTGGGAGAAAGTGGGTTTATTATGGATACGTGAACAACGGTCACCATGTCGACATGCTCCAATTTTAAAGTAAAAGGAACAATTGACTCTAAAATTAAACAGAGAAATTACTAAATATTCCAAAATAAAAAGTAACACACATACTTGTCTTTTTCAGTCCCAAAAATCGACGCCAAGTATTCAGCCATGCTGTTGTTGTCAAAGCCACTACTAGCAGGGGGTTATTTGATAGAAATTATAGAAAAAATATGATATTCTATTTCTAAGAAGAAATAAATTATTTTCTTTCTTTTTTTTCAAGGTATTTCACTTTTTTGCAACCTTTTAGTAAAACACCGCTTATTTTAATTATCTCCAATAGAGTTGTGTCCACAGAACGAAGCCGATAAAAAATTGTTGGCGGCGGCGGCTGACCAAAATTATATCCGGCGGCGGCTGAAAGTCGACTGCAGACGAAATTTTTGAAAAATTTTAAATAAGGTTTTTAATTTATTAAAAAGAGTTAAACAAAGAAAAATTCAGGCTTGTATTGCTTATAGCATTACTTGTAAGCATTTGGAAGATATCTTCTTTTTCATTTGAATGAAAATAATCAAGTAGTATTTTGAAATTGTCTCCCTTTTATCATTTGGAAGATAATTCGGTGATATTTTGAAAAATAATTCAAAAATTGAATTTTTTGTCATAATTTATTATGATAATATTGCGGCAAAATTATCTTTTTATCATCCGGAAGATAAAGAAAATTTGTTTGAAATTTTTTGTCATTTTGGAAAAAATTAAAACAAAATTTGTACAAAAACAACCAACGAACACATAGGAAACAAATTCCTCCATAAAATTAAGATTTAATGAGCGTAAAAAATCGCCTGCGATGAAATCAAGATAATTAATATGTTGATCAGTGGATTATGTTGCAGATATTTTTTTCAGGCTTAAATTTAACAATGAAAAAAAAAATAAATCGTTTATTTTGTGCCGGGGAGTTTATTGGGCGATATCACATTTTTATCTTCCGGGTGATAAATTAGCTATATCGCCGATTTATCTTCCTGGGGTATTGCTTTCGTATTGCCTGGAAGTATTGCTTTCGGTTAACAGTTTTTCCCGACGGAGGAAACTTTCACAATACGAAATTGATATTGCCGTCATTATTTTCTTCCTGGCAATATGATCGCGGAATTTTCTGCTTGCTGGGATTATAATAGAAATATGTATATAACAATATATCATTACGATGAATTAGTTTAGGTCGATGAATTAGTTTGAATGAATTCTACGATGAATTAGTTTAGGTCGATAGTAACGGTTTTACTATGTTCCTGTTGTCGTGCACAAATAATTGTTTATGTAAAGTTCTAGGATTCAGTCTACTTCTTTTCTCATTCAAACAGTTGACTGCTGCAGAAAAGGCTTGCTCCGAAGAAGCGCTGTTTGCTGGTATTCCAAAACAGCGCCAGTTGAGCCACATTTGTATTCTTTTTAATACTTTTTTATGCTTTTGCCACCGGTTTCGTTGACTTGAGTAGCAAAATATTTTTTAATTTCTAATTCCAATTTTTTGTAAATAAAATCTTAAAAAAATATAAATGTGTTAATTTAATCGGCTTAGCCGACTCTACCACTAACATTTGTAGCCGAAATCCGCCAATTACTTCGGCGGCGGCTGAAACACAAAAAAAAAACGGCGGCGGCATCACCGCTGCTCTGAGTCGCTCGAATTCGTTCTCTGGTTGTGTTGTTCATGAACAAACTAGTTCATTTGAACGATTCAGATCATTGAACGATATGACATCGTTCACCATTATTCGTTCAATGGTTCATTTCGTTCTTTTTTTTTAGTCATAGAAAATTTGTATCCCTTTCTTAACCCGTTGTCTTCAAATGCAATAAATTATATGATATGAAATGTCAAAACCATTGCAGAGAAAAGTCAAAATGATATCAATTGCAAAGTGGTGGAGAACATTTGACCATTTCATTGCTGAGAAATATCATAGATATTTCTTCGAAAAACACAAAATTTTATCAAACATTAATGTTTATTTACAAATAATAAAAAAATTAAACACTTTCCCATTCTTTTTTACCAAATTTTCTGTTGTTTTTTTATTACAAACTTAAAATTATAATGAAAAGTGACGTTTCGTGGCAGGCATCATTGCAAGAGCCGCTTGCATGACAGCGATATCATGATATTGCAATAAAATTGAAATTGAATGTCTTCACTTGAGATGAAATCATTTTGACAATTGTTTGCTATCATTTTATTGCATGTCAAGACACTAGGTAAGGCACATCTACACGGGATAGAAGACTTGCGAGATTTTATGAAAATGCAGCTCTGTATAAGTCGACGAAATGTAATCTCTAACCCACTGACAATTGCTGTCATACACTATTTTTTTAATTAGTAACAATTTTGAAAATGTTTTGTAACATTATTGAATATTTCAGTTGATTAAATGCACTTTTTGGTATGTATTTGGAGAAAAAATTATTCTTTGAAATACAAAAATTTTAATAAAAACAAATTCTTGACAACTAGAGATGGTACTTTTACGATAAAAATTAGTGCCAACAATATTAGAGATGACAAATTTAAGGCAAAATCTATGAGATTTCTATCCCGTGTAGATGTGACTTTATTAATTTTATTACAGAATTAAATGTTTTTCTTAATAATTTAAATTTTTTATTAAAATTGTTCTTGTCTGACATTATTAGTCTATGCACAATAAAAATATAATCATGTAACATGTAGGGCGACAATAAATTATCAAACGAACGACATCGTTCACAAATCACTGTTCAGACACAGATCATGACAAAAAAAGAGCGATAACAAAAAAGAACGATTTGAACGAACTAGTTCAATGAATTTTAATGAACGATATAACCGAGTCACCAAAAAGAACGATTAACTAGTGTCTTGACATGCAATAAAATGATAGCAAGCAATTGTCAAAATGCCATCATCTCAAGTGAAACACTCAAATTCAATTTTATTACAATATCATGATATCGCTGACATGCAATCGGCTCTTGCAATGATGCCAGGGATCAAATGTCACTTTTAGTTTTCATTTTAATTTTGTAATAGAAAAACAACAAAAATTTGGTAAAAAAGAATGGAAAAGTGTTAGTTTTTTATTATTTGTTGGTAAAAATTAATATTTCATAAAATTTTGTGTTTTTCGAAGAAAAATCTATGACATTTCTTATCCATGAAATGGTCAAGTGTTCTCCACCACTTTCCAATTGATATCATTTTGATGTTTCGCTGCAATTGTTTTGACATTTCATATTATATAATTTATTGCATTTGAAGACACGTGTTAGCCCAACTCTAACACGGTGTCTTCAAATGCAATAACCTAGTGTCTTCAAATGCAATGAAATTTGAAAATAACACATAAAACAACAACGAAAATAATTTAGTTGTTGCTTTGTGTGTTATTTTCAAATCCATATCGTTTGTATTACAACATGTAAGAAAAATGAAACACATATACTGTGACGAATGTTCCTTCGTGTATAGGTAGCAAAAAATTGTTAAATTTTTGAACTAAAAGCGTCCCATACATTAAGGAGCATTCGAGAAAAAATGGCAATTTTTTTACGAATGTTTATTTATGTATGTTAATTCGTGCAATTCGTGTTTACAAAATTTTTTGATATTTCTTGTTCCCTACTCAATGTTCCTTAATGTATGGGCCGCTTAATGTACAAATGAAAAGTTATACTTTTACGGTGGGTCTCATACTTTAGGTTTAACTTTAACTTAACTAAAAACAAAATAAAATGTCAAAAAAAATGTACACAAAACAACAACAAATTTTTGGGTTAACTATTAACCTAAGTTTAAACCTGAAGTATGAGACCCACCGTTAGTTAAGTTGTATAAAAAATTAGGGTCTAATTTAAACTAAGCTAATGAAAACTTTTTATTCTGTAGAAAATCGTTTTTACCAAGCATGATTATATATCACATACGCTAGTTTTTTGGGTGTATGAAAAACAATTCCAGTTGTCGTTGTCGCCCCAGTTGTGACTATTTCCGACCTGCGCGCTGTTCTTCATGACAGTTTGATTTTTATATAGTAATCGAAAATCGCTAGATTACCGGGAAATTCGACAAGTTGGCCACATTGTTTCTTGTACTTCTAGAAGAATCCGTGCAAAATATAGAATAAAAGAAGAAAAGCCTGCAAGAATATTTGAATTCCTCGAAAAAAAGCGAGATCAATTAAATATAATTCAATTATAAATTTCTTCAGTATATTGTATAAATAATTAGCAATGGACAAGGTAAACATTTTTCGATTGTCATTCATATTCCCCCATCAAGCACAAACTAATTGTCTCCCTTCTAGGTAAATGAACTTAAGGAAAAAGGCAACCAAGCCTTAAATGCAGAAAATTTTGATGAAGCTATTGCCGCCTACACAGAAGCCATTGGTTTGGATGGCAAAAATCATGTTTTATATAGTAATCGTTCGGCTGCCTATGCAAAGGCCGGTAAATTTGCTGAAGCTTTAGAAGACGCAGAAAAGACAATTGAATTAAATCCTACCTGGTCTAAGGGATATTCGCGAAAAGGCGCTGCTGCCTCGGGGCTATGCGATTACATGAAGGCTATCGAGGCTTATAATGAAGGTAAGTTTGTGTGTAGAATATCGTATGATTTTCTCCAAAAGGTCAGATTAAGCCAATGAACTTTTATGGTGCAGGCTTTTTTTTTGTCAAAGAAAAGGTAAACATAACCTTACATTTTTTTTGGTTGTTGCGTTTATGCAAAAATTTGGGATGCCAGATTGTTATCTGTATTGTGACGATATTAAGTCTGGTTACTTTTTTCAGGGGTTCACGCAAAGAAAAACGAGTATTTTTTATCAAGGTTGGTTACCGAAACGAATAACGGTAACGGCATCGAATTTTGTTTGTTTCGGTAACCCCCCGTTTCCATATGCAAATGCCCACATAGCATTTTATGAAATTTTTGATTACATTCGAGTCATTTATGACTCCTCTGGACGATTAAAATGATCATATTTGAGCTCATTTTCTGATCATAAATGACTGTTTTGTCAGGAGAAAATGGTACCCTACCCGCACTGTTCTTTCGAGTCATTTTTGGTCGTGATTATGATCGTTTGGGAGTCTTTTTCGTGTCATTTTTTAACCGTATTTCTAATTTTATATATTAAAAAAACAAAATATGTAAATTGTTATTTAATTGAGTTTATTAAAATTATATACAATAATATAAACAAAATTATAATAAAATAGCAATAATGTTTGTTAATGAAAATTTCCTGAGAACTTATATTTTGGTTCTATTAATTTTTCGGCTTCTTTTTTTTTTTTTTTTTTGCTTTTTAACTGTTTGGCTGACATCATCTTTTTTAATTTAAAAATCACTTTTCACTAAAATTATAATATATAAATATTATAATATTAAATTACTTATATTTGCTTTTATAAAATTACACAACTTTATACCACGAATCCACTGAGATAAACAAAAATTTACAATATTCAAATATTGGACGTCTGCTTCAAAGCAAGTAAAATATTGCAAAACCAACAACATAATAAGCATTTTTTCAGCTGCGCAAAATATAATTCTAAAATAGCATTGAAAACAGTCACATTTCAAACACCTGTATGATCAATTTGTGATTGCTGTAGGTTTTGTTATTGTATTTTTAATAAATCACTTTTTAAACAAAAACAACAAGCATTTTTTAAATGCGCAATATAATTTTCAATAAATCTCTTAAGCATAAACGAGAATAATTTTCGATTCTTTTTTCAAACGCGCAAGTGATTAATCAGTATTTGGTCATCAAAAGTACTCGAAGAAGACTCAAATACTATGTGGGTGCAAGTTCGAAGAACTTAATACACTCACACTTTTTCACTAATACTATCACACTTTTACGACTTGCGGCTCAACTTGCAAGTAAATTTTGAAGACATTGGATTTTTGATACTTGCGGCAAGAGAAATGACAGAATAAATAAAACTGTTGCCTAGTATTGTTTTCTATTAATTTACTAGTATTTGGTAAAGTAATACAACTGATTTTGTATTTATTTGTAAAAAAAAGTAAAAAAGAACACAACGGCATATCTTAATGGTAATTTAAAATATCAATTTTAAAAGTGTTTGAAAAAAAAAATTGTTAAGAACAAATTTTTTCCCAGCTTTGTTAGAATATTGGATACTTGGCAATACAGGAGTGCTATTTTGTGACAACCTATGCCTTCGACGACATTTTAAAAATGAACTTGCAAGTAGTGTGGACACATGTAATATATTCATGTTTTTTCGGTAATTTTCGCCGATAATACGTATTCTCAACTTGCAACCATTTTCTTGCATGTGGAAACGGGGGGTAATGGTAAAGGTATTTATGACTGTTTCGGTAACGGAATACCGTTATCGAAACAGCAATACCGGTACGTACCGGTATTAAAAATTACGTTAAAAACAAGTAAAAACAGCATATTCTTAATTTTAAATCTTAAAAATACAGATTATAACCTATAAATTAAATGCTGTTAGTTTTCATAAGTAAAATTATTATATATACATTTTTTTGTAAAAATAGCTGAAGATTTGAAAATAAAAAATTTTAAAAATTGGCATTTATATATAAATTAATAAATGCCGGTAACTAGCCATAAAAATAACGGTATCGGTAACGATAACTTTATTGGGAAATTTTTTAGAGGTATTGGTAACGGTAACGGTATTCAATTTGAAACGGTATTATAACGGTAACCAACTTTGATTTTTATCTGAAATAACCCACCTAGCATTTTATGAATCTTTTGATCACATTTGAGTCATTTATGACTCCTCTGGATGATTAAAATTATCATAATTGAGCCATTTTCTGATCATAAATGATTGTTTTGTCGGGAGAAAATGGTACCCTACCCGCGACTCTTCTTGATGAGTCTTTTATGACTCGCTTTTCTGATCGTTTCGACTCATTTCTGTCTCGTATTTCTAATCATTTGTAAGTCTTTTTCGAGTCATTTATTAGTCATTTTCTAATAATTTGCGAATCTTTTTTGACAAATTTTTGGTGGTATTTTTGATCGTTTGAGAGTCTTTTTCGAGTAATTTTTCAGTCGTATTTCTAATTGTTTACATTAAAAAACAAGATATTTGTTTGATGAAAATTATTATTTAATTAAGTTTATTAAAATTATATAAAATAATATAAACAAAATCGTAATAAAATAACAAAAATATTTCTTAATGAAATTTTCCTAAGAACTTATGTTTTGGTTCTATTAATTTTTCGGATTCTTTTTTTTTTTTTGCTTTTTAATTGTTTAGCTGACATTTTTTTTTTATTAAAAATCACTTTTCACTAAAATTATAATATTAAATTATATTTACTTTTATAAAATTACACAACTTTATACCACGAATCCACTGAGATAAATAAACAAAAATTTACAATATTCAAATATTTGACGTTTGCTTCAAAGCAAGTAAAATATTGTCCCGTTATAAACAAAAACAACAACATAACAAGCACTTTTTCAACTACGCAAAATATTCTAAAATAACATTCAAAAGAGTCACATTTCAAACACCTGTGTGATCAATTTGCGATTGCTGTAGGTTTTGTTATTGTATTTTTAATGAATCACTTTTTAAACAAAAACAACATAACAGCACTTTTTTTTCAATAAATCACTTTTTAAGCATAAGCGAGAATCATTTCGATTCTTTTTTCAAGCGCGCAAGTGATGAATCAGAATTTGGTCATCAAAAGTACTCGAAGAAGACTCATTTAGATGATTTTTGACAAAACAATCTTCCAAATGCTATGTGGGAAGCGTTAGTTGCTTGTATATTAGGTTTGTTTTTTCGGCTATCCGTACATTTCTTTTATTTTTGTAAACAAATGAAGGTTCCATTAGCCATTCGTGGAATGCCTTCATAAAATTTTTATAAATGCTTAAATTTGTATGGAATATTTATTGAAAATTCAAAAAAATAACAAACCTATTACGTTTACAAAATAAGAATTAGGGAACATGTTTCCCCTTTTGTATTAGATTTTGTTGGGATTTCTTTTGAAAATTTTTTAAAATTAAGAATTTTGCTATTATTTTACAAAGTAATAAGGTGGAACCTTCCCTACCCCGTTTCTGTATCTAATGCGAGAAGTTTTCTCATCGAGAAATGCATGGTCATCCTGCATTAAACAGGGTGATTTAAGCGATGATAAAATGGACTGGAGTTGTAGTCGTAACTCTTTCAGATATTGTATTTTTTATAACTGAGAACACACGTAGTTTTGTAAAATACCTAATTAATTTAGATATAACTTACATGCAGCGCATTACTAGCTGATTTGGTTTCATATATATTTTATTGTCTGCGACTCATCCTATATCAAGCAGAGCAGGGTTGCATTTCACATGTTTTTTGCGAAAACTTTTTCGATGCGAGAAATACAGAAACGTGGTGCAGGTTACATAGTCAAACATTTTAAGTTTACTAGGTCTAGTAGAAACCCTCAGATTGTTTTACACCGCATAAATTCTTCTATATATGAAAGATCATTTAATGTCAGGATACCCGACTAAAAAAGTTTTCATATAATTTTATATGATTTGATATAATTATAAATGTTTATATGTGTGGCTTTATATGACCATATACATTTATATTAACACTTTGGTTTTATAAATATGTTTGATATGACGTTATATATTAAGAGATATTAAGAGATCTGTAAATATAATAGTCTATACATAATTATATATAATGGCGTATCAGCTTCTCTAAACAATCTTATATCAAAATATATATCAAAGTTAATATAAAATTGTATTAATTTCATGTATAAATTTATCTGACATGATTTCTAATAATACAAAATTTTATAAAGTTTAATTGCACAATGAAAAAAAACTCCGAAATTGTGGATCTGGTTTTGAATTTTGCACTTTGACATATACATAAATAAATGTTTATAATTGAATTTAACGTATATTTTTCAAATATTTGGCAAAATACTCTTTAACTAAAAATAATTTTAACCCTTAAATGCGTGGTGTAGCCATTTGGCAACATACCGGTTTTTGAATAAAAAAAAACCCACTTGATACACAAAACTACATTTTTGGGCATTGGGGGTCCCTTCTGTACATTGTCTTCCTATAGTTTAGCGCAGAATTTTTAAACAGTTAGAGTAAAAATCTTGGTTTTGCTCAGTATATTTGTGAAAAATCTAAAACGCGTTTTTTTTACAAAAAGTGTAATATTCAAAAATATTTGTTTAAATATTTAAAGTGATATTCTCGCAATAAAATTCATTTTGGCGACAATAAATTTTGCCATTTTTTTTTTTTCATATACGCTAAAATAATCAATTAAAAAATTTAGCTATTTGGCAAAAAACCATATTTTTCAATAAAAATCACCTTTTTAAAAATAATTTTTTTTGGTATTTTTCTTTTCTCACGCCTTTAGAAATCATATATAAAAAATGGTTAAAATAGAAGAGATCATGCATTTAAGGGTTAAAAAAATAAATAAGGGAACATTTTTTTTTTCATTGTGGAATTAAAGGCCGAAATAAATATTTTTACTTTAAATTTAAAAATAAAAACATATGTTGAAATTAATATGGTTTAAAGGATCCATTAGTCTGGTAGTATCGTAAAGTATCGTGTCAGCTGTTTACTTTCAACTAGTGATAGTATACACAAATACTTAGTTTGGAAGTAGATTTGAAGTAAGAAAATCTATTGAAAATAGATTTCTACCTCACTTTACTCATTTCACCTCACTTTACTACCAAACTAATTAGGGATTAAATTCATTTATTTTTCCGTGAAAAAAAAAAAATAATTGTGAAAGTTAATTTTTTCTCAAAGGAATTAAATATGCTAAAAATCCCAAACGTATTTAACAAATTGTGAAAAATAATCCGCTGCAGGCATGTCCCTATCCGGATTTCATTCTTGCCTAAGGAAATCGTCAGGGGACGACGTTTTTAGAATTTCTGGAAATATTTGTAAGTTAAATTACAAACTCAATGAGAATTTTTTGTTCTCGTCTAGGAGCGTTATTAAACATTTAAAATATCAAAGAAAAAACAACAGAAAAATTTCCACAATTTGCTTTGTCATCTTCCAATGTACTACTCTGTTGTTTTGACAGATCTAGCAATGTAGTGACATCCATTCATGTAGAAACAACAATAATTTTTTATTTTATAAGAAAGACACACATTTTGTAAGAAAGACCAAAACTCTAACCTAGAAAAAGTTGTTCCGACAAATTTTTAATTTGTATTGTTTTATTTTGTAAGCTATTTCCAAGTTTATTAGCAAAAATTTTTCTAAACATTAAGCAGTATTTAATATGAATGAAATAAGTGATCTCAACAATATTTACTAAAATTTTCTTTGAAAATCTTCATCAAATTATATGTATTTATATATAATTTGATGCAGTTAGATAGACCCATTTTTCGGATCAAATTGTATCAGGTGAGATAACATGCTTATCTCGCTTAATTTTGTGTCGCAACATGCTGATTTAAATGTAAATTATTTCAATTATATATGTATCTTCATTAGTTAAAGCCCAGTATTTTGTTCAAAAGAGCAAAAAAATTTCGCTCAAAAGAGATCAAAAACTATAATAAAAACATTAACATGCACACATTTTTTATGGTCTATAAAAAGTTACAATCAATGTCACTTTTTCGTTACATTTTCAAATGGTCCTGTCTATTAAATTGATGCGAAAAAATTCCACCGCAATTTCGCAACAATTCCACCCAAGTGAAAAATCATTTTTTTATATGGAGTTTGACAGCTTTTTTTGCAAAAGTACGAACAAAATACTGGGCTTTAGGAGAAACTCCACGTAGTGGTGTAGTGTATAAAAATTAGACTTCATTGACATATATCGCGACCATATTGGCATATTGAACTGCTTATACATACATATAATGACTTTTATTTGAAGTCCAAGATCCTAATAAACTTAAGTATAAAATTTATTAGTATCTTAAAATGTCTTTAGTACGATACTAACCTTAGTAAAAATGTATTTATTGCCATAACTTTTGCAAATGGAAACTTTTTTGCTTGAAATTTTGCAACAACAGTTTTTAGGGGTGACCCTATGTTACACTAAAAGTTGGACTTTGGGGACATCTTGGAAAGTTATGCTGCCATAACTTAGAATTGGATTTTTTAATTTTAGTCATAAAAGACATTTTAAATATCAAAACAAAAATGTTATTGTTAAAATCTTTTAAAAGGGAATCAATTTCTTTGACACACAAAAAATATATCGTTTCCAAGTAATTAGGAGCATTTCAACTAATAAAGATTTTTCGCATAACTTATTCAAAATTTAAGTAGTAAAACCTAAAAACTTGGTAAAATGTTTAAAAGAAATATGAACAAAAAGTTTTGTTTCTTACAAATAATCGCCCTTACTATCTAAATTTTTCAAATGTATTTTTTAGTTAAATTCGACTTTGTTAAAATATTGGGTGGCAGTATATCTTGACTTGGTTTATATTTGTAGCATTCTGATTGGTTAATTTATTTTCAACCAATCAAAATGTTTGAAAATATAAATATTTTTGTAGGGTTTTCATACACAAAATGAACAAAACCGTATGATTAAAAATAAAGTCGACTTTAAATTTAAAGTAATCCTTTATATTAAGGGACAATAATTTTATAAGTTACGTTGTCATTAATAACTGTGATATTTTAAAGTCAGTTTACTAATATATTATTTTATATTAAGGAATAAAATGTCAGGAGTATGGAAATACTTTGAAAAAAGGACAATACAGCGCCATTTCACTGCGCCCTAAAAGACTAATGGTTAACGGAGGTAGCTTATCCGACATAAAAATTTGGTTCACAAAAAAAAAAAAAAAATTGATAGTCATGCAACTTTTCTTAAAGAAAATAACAACAAGAATAACGTTCCAGCTAATATGAGCAAAGTACCCGAAGAAAATAGTGTAAGCTGTATAGGCATTGAACGTTTTATGGTAGTGCAAACATTTCCTGAAATGGTATCCAAATTAGCCGCTGTCGGCGGAATGTCAATCCGCACCATAACTAGATTTTCGTTATTCGAGAAAGTTTTTATAATAAAAACATGGCTTTGCCAAAAATGAAACCGATGTAAAGAATATTATATTAAATTAAATTACTACAATCATGTAAAAGATATCATGATAAAAGAAATATCGAGCCATATTTCTAACAAAAGGAGATTTACTATAATCTTAGATGAATGGACAAGAATATCACAAAAGAGATATTTGAACATATGTATAAACGGAAATAATTCATTTTATAACCTGGGGTTGGTTTATATATCAGGAAGATGTAATGCTGATGAAATAAGAAGAATTGTAAAAATAAGACTAGAAGAGTTTTATTTGTCTTTGGAAAATAACATTGTGGCCACCATATCTAATGGGCCAAGTGTGATGAAACGGTTTGTTTCCGACAGTCCAGTAGTAGGCGCTTTCTGCTGGAATCATGCAATTCATTTGGCAGTACTGCGAGTAATTTATGTGAAATCAAATGTTCAACATTCTGATATTTTTTACTTTGAATTTTCACTACACAGACTGCATTTGTACTGAAATAGTGTTTTTTTAACAAAAATTACTTATATAGGTGGTTTTCATTAACAATTTTGTTCAAAAATATTCCCCGGGAAATTTTTTCATTCCCGTTTTCCGGGAAATAAAAAAAGTCAGGGAAATCCCAAACCCTAACTGCTATAGATGCACACATTTTTTTTATTGAAATATTTTCCTTTTAATTGCTTCCTTACTAAGGCATTACATTTATTGAATTCGATTGTACATACGGCGACTAAAGTGGCTGAAAGAGCAAAAAAAAAACCTATATAAAACGCTAAGTAGTGGTTTAAATATCAATATTAGCACATCGCATTTATATCGCAAATATGGGCACAGATCCTGTGCTAACATTTTAACACAAAAAATTCATATTAATTGAATTTGAAAAATTTTTTATATAAAAAACTGAATGGACAACCGCCAAACTTTAAAGACATTTAGCGAGAAATCTGTACCATTGATCGAAAAATACCGTACGCCATTGTAATCAGCATGTGCGAAATATATAGAACTGATAGTCAGAGTGTCACGTTTCCATAAATAATATGTGTACATACCCGATTAAAAAAAAATTGATATGGGGCTTATACAGTCATATGTAATTTAACATGAGTATTTATAAAATTTAATCCGAGAAATGGACCCATATAATTTCATAAGTATGTATCAATTCAGTTGTAACTTGATAATATCAGATGTAGATGTACAGTTGTGGCCAAGAATTTAAGTCAATTCAAGTTTTCTTCTATTTTTATTGTGGTTGCCTTTATTTTTAAAGATCAAAGTAGTGGCTAAATTCGCCACGAAAGGCAAGGAGATGGTTCAGAAAATTATACAGAATTTTAACGTAATGTTTGTTTTTTCATTTTGTCACCTG
The DNA here is from genome assembly GCA_949987735.1 of Leucophora obtusa. NCBI lineage: Eukaryota > Metazoa > Arthropoda > Insecta > Diptera > Anthomyiidae > Leucophora > Leucophora obtusa. The sequence continues at coordinate 185,929,979 of OX465298.1, read as the reverse complement.
TTTTAAGTGGGCGTGGCTTTTAACGAAAAATTAGCGATATCAACCTTTTATCAAATTACATAGTAAAATTTAGGCAGTACTGATCGGTTCTGTACAAACTGTATATTTTTGGAAATCCTATAAAATTTCCTTAAGTCTTGCATTATCTTTATCTACAAATAGTCACCAGACTTAAAATTGCAGCACTTTAAACATGACCAAATTTTTCTTTGTTTTTAGCGATTTTAAAAGAAAGTTAACAGCACTGAAATTTTAGCATGAAATGCTTTTTACTATAACGTAAAAAAAATCTTGACTGATTTGCTATAAACAAACAAATAAATAAATAAACAAATAAAAATTTGGTCATGTTTAAAGTGCTGCACTTTTAAAAAGTCTGGCGACTAAATTTTACTATGTAATTTGATAAAAGGTTGATATCGCCAATTTTTCGTTAAAAGCCACGCCCACTTGAAACAGGTGACAAAATGAAAAAACAAACATTACGTTAAAATTCTGTACAATTGGCTTTAACCATCCCCTTGCCTTTCGTGGCGAAGTTAGCCACTATTTTGATCTTTCAAAATAAAGGCAACAACAATAAAAATAGAAGAAAACTTGAATTGATTTAAATGCTTGGCCACAACTGTATATGTATCCAAATAATTATATAGTGGTATAAAATTATAGGTTTCAGTAATCATTTCATTTCGGCCCTATGTTCCACTGGGAATTAAAGGATTAAATATATATAAAATTATAGCTGAAATGGTACAAACATATAGAAAATCAAATATTGTTGTATCCGGTTTATGCACTACAAATTTCACTGAAATCCTAAATTTTTACAGAAATAATTACCTGAGAATTTGTTAGAGCTAAAACTTTATGAAAGCTATTAAACTTTTTTGGATTTTGACAAAAGGGCATTTTATAGAAAAGCACAAACACCTTTACTGTTACTTTGAACTGTTTGTATACATTTTCTAACAATTTCTTTCCATTGCAAATTTTATTTTTAACAGCCTCTGATAAAATGACCTCCAAAAGAATAAATCCTTTTGCCTAAAAAGAATTTGAAAAAGAAAACATTGAATCGATTGTTTGAAATTTTGTAACTCATTTCGACTTTGGTTGTTTTAGAAAAGGAAGTTTTAAATTTTAACGAAATTTAAGAGCTTAAGCAAAAAAAAAAAAAAATAGTTTCGTCAAAATGATTAAAGAATTCACTTTTCCTTACAATATTGGTTGCACAAATACAAAAAATAAATGTTATAATTTATTACTTTCTTTTTCAAATTGTGCAAGGAAAATAGTCTATAGTGAAATTTCCTAATGCTTTTGTCGGTATACATGATTTTTAGAGGTATACACAGAAATATGCGAATTCAAAAGTTATATTGTCGACAAAAATCTTGGAAAATGTACTTATTTCGATTTAAATTGTTTTGCCAAAAGTCCTTTGATATGATTACATACGAAATGAGACAGAAAGTTTGTCTAGTGTTTGATGTAATATAAAATCCAAACGGCGACTCGCAAATTTTCTAGTACCCGAGTAAAAAAGTTTTGATATAAACATATATTATTTTATGTGATTGCATATAGTAACTTATAGTTGCATATGGCCACATATGCTTTTAAATTCAAGCAGATATACTTTTATATAGTCATATGTTATATATTTTTTCCTCAAAGTTTTTAATATGGAGACATGTCGTCATATGAAATCAAAAAAGCCGTAAGTTAAAAAAAATTCAAAATCAACTTTTTGATTGGTTATGATGCACCGTATCAAAATACACATTCCTGCAAAATTTTACACTCCTACGGCTAAAAACCACGATTTTATTAACGAAATTCTAAAAGCGCAAAAAGGTCGTACCGCAAAAAGGTTACTTAAGCCTTTCGGAAAAAAAACTAACTGTTTTTTATTATCAGTTACACATTACATGTAATTGTAATTGAAAAAATGTCAATTACAATTGCATTTGATTGGGAAAAGAAATGATGACAAAAAGCGCGAATTTGAGATCAACCCAACATAACTTATTCTTTTTATGCTTGGCCACGCCTATCCCAGCCAATTTTTTTTGCAAAAAACATTTCCTAATTCTAAATGTAATTGAAAATGTAATTGAAATTTGTAATTGAAATCACTTTCAACCACATGTAATTGAAAATTTTTCAATTACAATCACATGCAAATGAAATTGAGTTATTTTTTCTTAATTTCAACTACATTTGCTTGTAATTGTAACTGAAAATTTGCATGCAATTGTAATTGAATATGTGCAAGTAATTGTAATTAAAATGTAATTGAAATCCCCTAAGTCTGGTTTTTATTTTGTTGGATAGTGAAACTAATTTATATTTAACCTATTAATGAAGAAAATATGAAAATATTTCCTAAAAATTACCAAAACCATTTTTTTAATTTGACTTACGGCCTTTTGGTTTCAGAAAAAATCAATCCTCAAAGACGTAAGCGTCGTAGCTCTGTAAATAATGAAAAAATTGGAAATTTTTCTTCAGATACTTATTCGATAACCAAAAATAATAGTTGGGCTTAATCGTTCTTTTTGGTGACTCGGTCATATAGTTGAATAAAATTCATTGAACTAGTTCGTTCAAATCGTTCAATCGTTCTTTTTTGTCATGAGCTGTGTCTGAACAGTGATTCATGACCGGTGTCGTTCGTTCGGCATTTTATTGGCGCACTACATGTTACATGTTGATATTAATTTTATTGTACATATACTAATACTGTCAGAAAATTACAATTTTATTTAAAATTTGAAATTATTAAGAAAAACATTTAATTCTGTAATAAAATTAATAATAAAGGGATACAAATTTTTTATGACTAAAAAAAGAACGAAATGAACGAATAATGGTGAACGATGTCATATCGTTCAATGAACTGAACCGTTCAAATGAACTAGTTCGTTCATGAACGACATAACTCAAAAAAATAAGCTTAACCTGAAAAAAAATTTGAAAAAATTTGGTTTATTTTTCATTTTATTAAGTTTTTTGCTTCTTCTGTAAAATTGTTTAAATGTAACTTACGGCTTTTTTGATTTCATACTGGCCTACAAATAATTCCATGTGCTATATATAAGTACATAAAGTAACATATTACAGATATAATTACATATACGTTTATATATAATTTAGTATGACACTATACATAATAATATAAAACTATATGTGGAGCCATATAAGAAATATTTCATAATTTGTGTTAGATATGATTATATATTGACGAATGAGAACCCATATATAACTTAATATGGTTCCATATCTATAATATTTCATGATTTCTGTAATATATAACAATATAACGTTCTTTATAAAATCATCTATAATTATATATCATCCCACATAAGCAATTATTTCAAAGTGATTTTATATAAAAATATATAAGGTACATATAAAACCGTATTATATTATATGTGGTTCTATGTTAACAATGATTATGAACTAGTTGTAGATTTAGTAATTAATAGGGATTGGCGCGTGACTAGAAATGTTCGTGAGTCACGTTATTCACACGTGATCGTGAGTAATAATTACTATACTCCAGTGATTCGTGCGTAAGTCTGAGAATATATAATTCGTACTTGATTCGTGCGTGAGCGTGAATAAGAATACATATATAACCCGTGTGTGAGTTTATTTTTTGCATCATATATTTTTAGTAATTTTTACTATTTTTCTTATATCTTGGTTGTACAACATAATCCTATTAACTTTAAAATTTCAGTCTTGTTACTTTATTTTAAAATTACTAAAAATATAGAAAATTTTGTTCATGTTTAATGCACTGTCATGGTAAATCTGGATAAAAGTAATGGAAGAGTTACCGAAATTATAGGATCTCCAGCCGGCTATACAGAAAAACCTTTACTCAGCAAATTAAACTGTAACACATACAGAAAAACTTTTCTCAGCGAAGCCACTAAACTATTACATAGAAGGAAACCCCTAAATCCCGCCGATGACTGGTTATACAGAAAAAAAAATTACTCGGCAAAAATACTACGTTTACAACAAATCGAATACACCAACAAAACTAAAAAGATCGAATTTTGACCCTAAAAAACTCTGTTATATAAAGAGCTAAGGTTTCATCCATACCTCAAATGAAAGTTTAGTTCTGAATGTCCATTTTAGTAAAAGTTACTTTCCAATATATAGGTTGAATTTTGAATAGACTCTTTAGAAAAAAATCTTCAACTCTGCTTCACAATGGGTAAGTATGTATATTGGGTCATACTGGAACTCAAAAAAAAGAAGATATTTCATAGACATTTCTTTGGTGTTTATTTTTATTTACTTTCGAACTTATTTGAGTTTTTGTTTTCAACTTTAAAGCCCCTACTTCTAAAGTTTATATACCTTTGCCACAGCATTTTTCACCTAACTATGGTTTTTGTGTTCTCCGATTTGTTTCAGCTCCCCGTTTACTTTCTTTTTCTTTCACATTACAAAAAATTGAGTATGATCGGAATTAGAAAATATTTAGATTTGTTTTCGTTAAAGCACCATTAGGGAATTTCGGAATATCATTACAATTTCTATTTAGCCCACAATATTGTTGAAAAATGAACTTTTATATAATTTTCTAATTATATTCCTTTTGTTAGGTCTCAAATACGATCCTCAGAATGCTATACTCATTCAAGGTCGCAAAGAAGTTACTTCAGCCGTGTTCCAGTATATGCAACAACAAAGTATGAGCTCGCCCATGGATGTAGATCCACCTACTACCAGATCAACCTCAACCTCAAAACCGACGGAATCAGAGAAAAAAACAGAATCTGCTAAGCCAGCTACTGAACCAAATCTTGATGAAATGACCGAAGAGGAACTTCAAAAATATAAAGCAAAAAAAGAAAAGGATGCTGGTAATATGGCCTATAAAAAGAAAGATTTTGAGGTGGCTCTTAAACACTATAATGCTGCTTTAAAATTGGATCCCACAGATATAACATACTATAATAATATTGCCGCAGTACATTTTGAACGTAAAGAATTTGAAGAATGTATTAAAGCGTGTGAAAAAGGAATTGAAATTGGCCGAGAAAATCGTGCTGATTTCAAATTGATTGGAAAGGCTTTTGCACGTATTGGTAACTCGTATAGAAAATTGGAAGATTACCACAAAGCTAAAACCTATTATGAAAAGGCAATGTCAGAGCATCGTACACCGGAAGTTAGAACTTCGTTGAGCGAAGTTGAAAGTAAAATCAAGGAATTAGAACGGAAAGCATACATTGACCCAGTTAAGGCTGAAGAAGAAAAAGAAAAGGGAAATGAATTGTTTAAGAAAGGTGATTACAGCTCCGCTGTTAAACACTATTCAGAAGCAATTCGACGTAATCCCGATGATCCCAAATTATATAGTAATCGTGCAGCGTGCTACACAAAATTGGCTGCTTTTGATTTGGGCTTAAAAGACTGTGAAATGTGTATTAAATTGGATGACCAATTTATTAAGGGTTACATACGTAAGGGCAAAATTTTACAGGGCATGCAAAAGAACTCAAAAGCATCGACGGCATTCCAAAAGGCCTTAGAATTGGATCCCAATAATGCTGAAGCCTTAGAGGGATTCCGTGCTTGTGCACTCAATCGTCAACGCAATCCACAGGAGGTTTTGAAAAATGCCATGGGCGATCCAGAGGTCCAACAGATACTTAAAGATCCAGCTATGCGTTTGATACTGGAGCAAATGCAAAGTGATCCAAATGCCGTAAAAGAGTAAGTTTTGTTTACAAATTCTTTTAAAAATTATACCTAATCAATTTTGTATTTTTCAGACATTTACAAAATCCTGCGATAGCTGATAAAATAATGAAACTTATGGAATCGGGTATTATTCAAATCCATTAAAATTCAACAACAGAAATGTTTCCGAAAAAGCACTATACAAAAAATACAATAATAACCTTTTTTTCCTAACAAATTAAGTTTGTTTTAAACTATTATGGTGATGATTTGTTATTTTTTTATTTTTAAGGTGTCGTAAATTAAACAAGAAATTTTGTTAGATTTTATCTCCAGTTTTAAATACAAAGATTTCCATTTCGTTTATTTTCGTTCATTAGCCCTTTCACTACTCTTATACACTACAGTGTTCACATCTTTAAAAGAATATATAAAATTTGATAATGCAAAAAAACTTATAGCCTAAACCACATAAACGCAGTGTTGACCGCAGTGCGACGTTTTTGTCGATAAAGCAGTTTTTTGTATCTTCCGAGAAATTAGAAAAGTTTTTAAATAAACAAGGGCTGTTTTTAAACAAAACACAATAAGATTTTTTAAAAATATTAAATCGTTTTCGCGAAATTCAACAATAAAGTTTGACAGCACTGCCACTGTCCACCGGCACTTGCACTAGTGGGTTTTTGGGCTAAACTTTTTGTAAATAAGTTTGTTAGGCTCTTGGCCTTCAAATAAAATTTTTTGAACGTCATTTTTGGTGGATAGGAGGGGGAGGGGGAGGGGGCAAACATGTTAGATATTTCTAATTTGAGGACTCAACAAGAATCTGAAGTCAAAGTAACGATACATCCGCAAAAAAAATTCTGTAGTGAAAGGGTTAACATCTTGAAACATCCTATTTCTAACTTCATCAATTCGAAATTTTTTCTTTGATATTTAATGAAATGTTACTTATTTTGAGTACATTTTTATAAAATTTTACTATATTTAGCTTATAAAAAATAAAAAAACAAGAAATACTGCTTTAAATATAACAACAAAATCTTAATATTAAAACTATTCTGGTATGTGATGGAAATCGATCTACTTCGATAGTTTTGGAAATGTCAATCCCAAATATTTCGTAATTTATAAGGGAATAAAATATATAAATCCAAATAAAGGAATCTGTCTTCTATGAAATTTTTCAGTTTAATTTTTAACCAAATCAGATCAAAATCGATAGATTTTCATTACACACCAACAATAAATTTATTGTTTAAATTTAAAAAAATAAACTATTTCTCAAGTATAAAACAAAATTTATAATAAAGTGCTTAATTTATAATTGTGGTCCTGATTGTAGCGTCTATGAAATCTGTCCAAAATTGGAGTTTGTATATCGTCTTGCAAAAATAATCGGAAATGACATGTTAAAATTTTTTCATATTTAAATATTAGAAAATTAAATGCAAACAAAAAAAATAAGGGCCGGGTAGATGTTAAAATAGAATAAAGTTGAGTGTGAGATTGTAACGAATTTGTCGTTTTATTTGAATGGCCTATCAATGAGATGTATGCCTATCAATGACATTATCGTTTAAATTGCCACCGCAGCTCCGCTGGGCTTCACATAAAATAGGTGCAACTTTCGACGACTGGCGATAGATCAGGGGGGTTATTACGTAAGCGGATTCGAAAAATATTGTTCAAATTCGGAAATTTTAAAACTCTTGTAAATAAAAAGATATCCGTTCTTGAAAGTCCAACATTTTTTTTTACTTCTCACTTTTCCTAGGAATTGCCTACACGTTTTCAACATTTTCCTTCACTAAAAACAATTTTCTGTTACTGAATTTTTAATGTGAGAAAATTCTGTTCGAAAGCGATTTCTTTTCGAATCGAATTACATAATAACCCCCCAGGCTGAATGTTAGCGATCGTACGGGTTAGGTTGATTGAGGACACCAGTCGATTTTGTTTATTGGCAGAAATGAATTCTCTGACCAAACTTAAGGAATTGAAAGAATTCCCGTTTTTCAATAGCTTTATCTTGTAGGAATTCACTTTTTTCTAATTCCATCATAAAATGCATTCATTCATTAACGAATTTATTCAATTAACTTTTGATGAAGGAATGCATTAAATTGTGCACTTTTCCTGAAAGAATAAACTTGTTCATTTAATTCCTTTCCTTGTTGGCACCAACTTTTGATTCCCTGAAGGATTTTTTGGGGTAATTCCCTGAATGAAAGTTTTTCACTGAATGCCGCGTAGGTATTACCTAAGAATATAAAATTATGGCAAATTAGAAAAAATAAACTTCGCTAACAAGTTTTGTTTTTACGGTGGGTCTCATACTGCAGGTTTAAACATAGGTTAATAGTTAACCCAAAAAGTTGTTGTTTTGTGTACATTTTTTGACACTTTATTTTGTTTTTAGTTAAGTTAAAGTTAAACCTACAGTATGAGACCCACCGTAAGGAACATTGAGTAGGGAACAAAAAATATAAAAAAAATTTTGTATACACGAATTGCATGAATGTCAACACGAACATTAACATACACAAATCAACCTTCGTAAAAAATGGCCACCGTTAAAGTTTTAAGCTCAGTTAAATGTACATTTATATAGCTTGAATAATATTCTTTTTTTGAATAAACTCGCATAAAAATTGATTCATTTTATGAATTAGTGAATAATTTATTATCCCTTTAAATCATTGATTTGATATTGAGTAAAGTGAGGATGTGATTTATTCAATTACTTCGATTGAATTATTTGTTTGTTGATTCGCGAACTAATAAATCAAGGCAACTATTTTTTGTTAAATTGATTTCTTAAATTGAAACAATTCGCTTGATTCTATGAAAAGAATCAACAAAAAACAAATTAATTGTTTGAATAAGATAATATGTGCGTTCCGGTACGTTACCGCGGGTACCCGCGGGAACCCAAAACAGCCCAAACAACAACAATTTACACGCAATTTTGAGTACGGGAACGCCTTTGGGCTAGTTTGTGTAACTTCGGTAAAGTACGGGAACAGACATATTGATAGAATAAAGTGGGCAAAATAATTCAATCAATAAAATGAGTTGCGGATCGCTTCGTACAAAACTAAATCAGATTTAAAAATTGAATTAAGGAATTATGTTTTAAAGGTCTGGGTCATTAATACATGCATGTGCGTGATCAGTGCAACCTTGTTATCCCTATCCAGTATACTGTGGTTTGCTACTCTTCAAATTAAAAAATTGTTAAATTGGTAACCCTAAAAACAGCTGTTCGAAATTAATTTGGTTGATAACAATCAGAGAACAAAGTCAAGTGACTAAGAACCGGCGGGAATCAACCGCCAGTTTATAATTTGATGTTTTATCCGCCGCCTAAGTAATCGGCTTATTTTGGCTACAAAGGTTTGAGCCCAGAACTTCGAAGGAATTCCCTATTTTGAACTGAATTTATATTTTTCCCTTTCCCTTTTTTTCATTCGATTGATCTTTTATTATTTTCATTTATTATTTTGTAATTCCTTCATAAAATTTAATGCATTCATTCATTAAGGGATTTTTGTTAATTCTACTATTGGTCAAGGAATTCCTTAGGGAATTAAACTAAAAATTTAATTTCTTTCCGGGAATTAAACGAAAAAAGTTAATTCCTTCCGGGAATTAAATTCATTGAATTAAATTTTAGGAAATTCATCCCAAGAAGGAATTAATTCTTTAAAGCTCTATTTTTTATTAGATTTTAATAATATTTCTAAAGTCACGAAAAATTAGAAATAAAAATAGTACCATAAAAGCTTAACCAATACTAGTATAAATTTTCCTTTTGTTTTTTACTTTTTATTTGAAAATTAATTAAAAATAACCATTTGCTTTTTTTGAAAAAACAGCCTGCAGTCGACTCTTAGACGCCGCTGGTTGTAATTCCATGAACCGCCGACGCCTACAATTTCTAATTGACTTCGATCTCTTATAACAATTTCGAAGGAATGAATTAAAAAATATATAAACGGGAAAATCATTAAGAATTTTTCTTTTTTCTATTAAATATATAAGACTAAAATAATATTAACTTAAATAAAAAAAGGAATGAAGAAATATTTCTACTAAATTAGATATTAAACAACGTTGCTCTTGTCATCACCCCCACTTGTCATCAAACTAATATGCTCGTTGATCAAACTAAATTTTAAAATCAACATAAGTTTATCTTCAATTATAAACTAAAAATACATACTTTTGTTTGATAAAAACGCTATCAGTGGTAAAAAAAATGTTTAAAAAAGTTGAAAACAATTAAACCTTAGCGACAAATACAATCAACCTTATTTGTGCACTTTTAAATTTTTAAAAATAATTAAATTTTAGTTTAAAATATTTTAAAATAAATTTTAGGACACCAGTTCATTATATATATCATTATGGCTATTAACTGGCGAGAACTGTTTCCTACAAAATTAACATTCTTAATATTTATATTGTATATGTCTTTATTTATAGGCCAAGGTAAGTGAAAATCTTCAAAACAAGTCTTGTATCATAAATAGTACATATTTCTGTCAAGTGATTGTTTATACCACGGTAGCTACACAAGCCAGAAGAGTACCCTGTATTTATAGGTTCAAAAATAAATATAGGCAATTAAAGCCACGTTTTTGGAATGGGTATTAAATTTGCAAATTTAATGAAAATTACGAAACTTATTAAAAAAAAAATTTGCTGCTACAACTAATTTTTGTTTTTTTTCGCAGTTTGATGTTAATTAAATAAAAAAAAAAAACAAAGCAGAATTTCAGTTTTGAACTACATTATGCTAAATTTAAAGCTAATCTATTGTTTTCTTTGTAAAACTTGAATTTAACTGTAAGTTTGATTTGGCGGAACATTCAGTAAAAGGGTACACTAGTAATTGGATTAAAAATATTTAGTTTGTTTTTTTTATTTACAGCTTCAATTTATTATAAAAAACAATTTAACTTTAAAAATTATACTTTTTAGGTATTTTTGTAACAGCCTCCCAAGAATCTAATAATTCATATAGTTACAACACTGTCGCCGTTGTTTTGTTAACGGAAGTTTTAAAACTTATCGTTTCCGGTGCCTTATATTGTCGTGAGTAAGTAAAATATAATAGTTATTTATCTCCAATTAAATAATTTTTATATTTATGTTATTTTTAGAAACAATTTGACGTCATTGGTCAAAGATGTTCGCAAAGATTCAAATGTTATGATGCTTTATTTTGTGCCAGCTTTTTTATATTGTTTATACAATAATTTGGCTTTTATTAATTTATCTACATTTGACCCAACCACCTATTATTTATTGTTGCAATTGAGGGTGGTTATTACGGGAATATTATTTCAAGTGAGTTTCTTAATAGTGGAATGTTTATCATTATTTATAATCCAAATTTTGTTTTAGATAATATTTAAGAAATATCTATCACAACGACAATGGCTGTCTTTAGTGATTCTCACAGCGGGTTGTATGTTAAAGCAGTTGAATTTTAATGGAATCTATAGTGATGCTGCTACTGATGATACGTTAAAAGCGATAACAAAAGATGTTGCAACTGGTAGTGAAGTAGAAGTCCATCCAATGAGTGGTAAAAATATGAATGGTTTTGATTTCAGTCTTAGTGCTTTATTAATCTTGGCCCAAACTATATTTTCTTGTTTGGCTGGTGTATACAATGAATATTTATTAAAAGACAAAGGATCAGAAGTCAATATATTCGTACAGAATGTCTTTATGTATTTAGATTCAATTGTTTGTAATATAGTAATTCTTATGGTGAAAGGAGAATTATTTTATGCCTTTACTTTGAATAGTTTAACAGCCATTTTTCAATTTAAAGTTATAATTATTATCATAAATAATGCTGCTATTGGTATAGTTACAAGTTTCTTTTTAAAATATATGAATTCCATATTGAAAACATTTGCCAGTGCCTTGGAATTAATGTTTACCGCAGTGCTATGCTATTTTCTATTCTCAATACCAATATATATAAACACAGCCTTGGCTATAGCTGTTGTATCATTTGCCATATATTTATACTCCCAGAGTCCAGTTGTCAACTTGGGCAAAGTACGACCTCTGGCAAGTTTAAGTGAAGTTAATTCCACAGGAAATGCTCAGGAAAGACGTAAATTTTTAGATTCTGATGGTGATACTGATTTAGAAATGGATATGGTATAATGATAATTATAGTTAACATAGATACATAGTTTGATTTGTATGTTTCATTTACTGTTTACTATTATATTTTGTACACCCTCCATTCCACTGTGCAACTGTGGGTATATACAGAGCTTTGAAGAATTAATTCGTTTTTAAAAGAATTATGAATTGAATGCAAATTTTCTGGATCGAATAAATTATTATTTTTTTTTTTTAAGTTATTTACTGATCAGATGTTACGTAGCGTTACTTCGCGTTATTTCAATTCTTTACGTTATGTAATGTTATGCCACGTTGGGTATATTTAAACTACATATATTTTTTTCTACAACTGTTAATACAAATACGGTGATGGAGGCAGAGCTTTAGAGAATTAATTCCTTTTTGGAATGAATTCCCAAAAATTTAATTCAATTCTTTAATTCAAGGAATGAATTCATCAATAAGACATAAGCAGGAATTAATTCCTGTGAATGAATTCAAAGAATTCAAATTTATAGAATGAATTCCCTGACCAAAGCGTAAAGAATTAAAATTAAATAATTCATTCACTAAAGAATTCATTCAACACTATTTAATTAAATTTGAAGTCAAGGAATTCATTCAATTCTAGTTAATTCAACTTTTGGCTAAGGAATTCATTCAACTGTGCACTTAATTCAACTTTTGATCAAGGAATTCATTCAAGTTCAACTTTTGGTCAAGGAATTCATTCAATTCTAGTTAATTCAACTTTTGGTCAAGGAATTCATTCAAGTTCAACTTTTGGTCAAGGAATTCATTCAATTATAGTTAATTCAACTTTTAGTCAAGGAATTAAATTTATTTCATTTAATTCCATAGGAATTAAATTTTTTTCGTTTAATTCCCTGAATTAAGTTTTCAATTCCTAGGGAATTAAACAATAAAATTTAATTCCTAGGGAATTAAACGAAAAAAATTTAAAATTTAGGAATTAATTTTTTTTGTTTAATTCCCTAGGAATTGAAAACTTAATTCAGGGAATTAAACGAAAAAAATTTAATTCCTAGGGAATTAAACGAAATAAATTTAATTCCTTGACTAAAAGTTGAATTAACTAGAATTAAATGAATTCCTTGACTAAAAGTTGAATTAACTAGAATTGAATGAATTCCTTGACCAAAAGTTGAATTAACTAGAATTGAATGAATTCCTTGACCAAAAGTTGAATTAACTAGAATTGAATGAATTCCTTGACCAAAAGTTGAATTTACTCGAATTGAATGAATTCCTTGACCAAAAGTTGAATTAACTAGAATTGAATGAATTCCTTTACCAAAAGTTGAATTAACTAGAATTGAATGAATTCCTTGTTGAATGAATTCATAAAATTTTATGAAGACATTAGAAAAAAAGAATGAATTCCTTAAATATAAATCGAATGAAAAAAAAAAGGAATTCATTCAATTCCTTAAGTTTGGTCAGGGAATTCATTCCCAAAATATAAATTCAGTTCAAAAAAAGATAATTAGAGAATTAATTCTTCGAAGCTCTGGATGGAGGGTATTAAAAACATTCGGAGCAGTCGAATTTAATCTCTACACACAAAAAAAGTTGCCACGTATTTAGGAACATTTGATTAGTTCAAATATTCGTAATTATATGGCAACGATTTTTTTGTGTGTACTTGTTTGAAATATTTTTAGTTTATAATTTACATTTATAAAATATTATTAATATACACAAAATACGCTTCAATAATTTTAAATTTAAAAATAATTTTAACTAAAATTTTGAATAATTAAAAAGTATTACGCTGTTATTAAAAAAAAAAACTTCTTAATTTAGCTTTAAAACATGAATTTGCTAAAGCATTCATTATCTCTATTAAACCTTTATTAAAAAATTTGTATTCAAAAACATACATAAACGGTTATTAATTTTGTTTTTAATTCTGGCAACACTTTGTATATTCTCTCTTTTTATTGTTAGTGATACATGAATTTAGTCATCGATTGACTCGGTAATTGTAGGTAAATATATTGTTTTGTAAATTTTGGAAATTAAAATGTTTTATTACAAATCAAAACTTATTAAAAACGATTTTTAAACACTACTGAGAAGTAATAATGGGAACAAACTGTGTTAAAGAATTTTTAATATTACGAATACTGAAAGTATTCGAATATCGAGTATGGTTTTATTATAAATATTATAAATGCATCACTATTTTATTGAATTTGTTTTTAATTTATTTTCATGCAAATTTGGAAAATTTTCGAAAAAAGAGTTTAGTCTTGGAATTTTTGCAACTTTTTTGTTTTGGTTGGATACAAAATGTTGTAGTCCATCTATTCTTGGGTGGATGACTCTTTAACAAGTTATTTAATCATTGTAAATTCACGTTTTTTAGTTTTTTACAGTGGTTTTCTTTTTCCAAACTTTATCAAACAGATATTTTAGGCTATACCCTGCTTTAAGCTTTTAATAAATTTTTTTTTTATTAATCATTTGTGAATATTCTTTTTGCCAAATTAGCTTAAAAATCTGTAATAAGGCTATTTTAAAAGTTTTTGAATAACACAGTTAGTTTAAAAATCTGTAATTAGGCTATTTTAAGCTTTTGAATAACACAGTTAATTTTTAATAATATTTAAAAATTCTTTTTATCAGGGCTGGCAGTAGGGTTGCCAATACCGAATCGGTATTAAGAAATCGGTATTGAAAAATTATCATCTTGATAATATAACTTTTTTAGCATAATAAATCATTTCTTGACCAAATAACAGATAGCAATCTAATTTTTTTTTTTATTAAAAACTTAAATCTTGTCAGAATTCATATTTTTACAGTAATGTTTAAACTTGAAGTAAAAATAAGCTACAAATACACAACTCAAAAAAAAATATATTGAGAAAAAATTATTTACAGCTTAATTTTAATATTTCCCAATAAACACTACAGAGATTTAAGTGGAAATCATTTTAAAGCATGTTATTGAAATAAAGGCCTCGTCTATTCACAATATGAAAGTGAAGTATAATAAAATAACTGTTAAAACAAAAATACATATATGTACGTCATAAGTGCGAACCTAGCCTTTGGAAACCGGATTTGTAACAAGTTGAGTTTTAGTTCACCTCTCCAAAAGGTTTTTTAAAGTCGAAAATGTTTTTCATACTCAGTAAATTTATAAAATTAATTTTGTTTGAAAATTTTGTTTTATAAGTCATTTATAAATTTTAAAAATGATTATGCGATAATCCTAGATATAAACAACATTTGGTTTGAAAGCTTATGTGCTAGGTCAGCGTAGCCAGAAATAGCCGGTTGTCGTAAACGAAAACTTTTTCGTTTTCGCCAAAAAGCACTTTTTGGTATTGCGAGTGTCGTTTTTGTCTGTCGAATACGCCAAAAACGATCGTATAAATTTTTGTTCAGGTGTTCTGTGATCCACATCCGAATTATTTTTTTCGTTTTATTTCGTGTAGAAAACAAAGAATATATATTATTTTTGAAAATAATATATAAAATTTATCTTAAAATTTGTCTATAAATTCTTAAATTTGTTCAGTTTACGAAATTTCCAATTAGTTGTGATTGTACAAATCCACTCAAACTAAAAAGTTTCGGAACTCAAAACAGGGCTGGTTATCTATTAGTGTTTTTCGAGTGCCTTGTAATATTTTCGGGTTAACCCCCCGTTTCCACATGCAAGTAAATGGTTGCAAGTTGAGAATACGTATTATCAGCGAAAATTTTGAAAAATACCGAAAAAACATTAAAATTTTACATGTGTCCACGCTACTTGCTGCAAGTTCATTTTTAAAATGTCGTTGAAGGCATAGGTTGTCACTAAATAGCACTCCAGTATTGCCAGGTATTCAATATTCTAACAAAGCTGGGAAAAAATTTTGTTCTTAACAATTTTTTTTTTCAAAAACTTATAAAATTGATATTTTAAATTACCATTAAGATATGCCGTTGTGTTCTTTTTTACTTTTTTTTACAAATAAATACAAAATCAGTTGCATTACAACTTTTACTTTACCAAATACTAGTAAATTAATAGAAAACAAT
Organism: Leucophora obtusa; assembly: GCA_949987735.1. NCBI lineage: Eukaryota > Metazoa > Arthropoda > Insecta > Diptera > Anthomyiidae > Leucophora > Leucophora obtusa. Next base: position 185,914,046 of record OX465298.1, on the reverse strand, counting down.
ACTAGGCAACACTGTTTTCTTTATTCTGTCATTTCACTTGCCGCAAGTATCAAAAATCCACTGTCTTCAAAGTTTACTAATTTTGAACTGATTTTGTATTTATTTGTAAAAAAAAGTAAAAAAGAACATAACGACACATCTTAATGGTAATTTAAAATATCAATTTTAAAGGTTTTTGAAAAAAAAAAAATTATTAAGAACAAATTTTTTCCCAGCTTTGTTAGAATATTGAATACTTGGCAATACTGAAGTGCTATTTAGTGACAACCTATGCCTTTGATGTCATTTTAAAAATGAACTTGCAGCAAGTAGTGTGGACACATGAAAAATTTTCATGTTTTTTCGGTAATTTTCGAAATTTTCGCTGATAATACGTATTCTCAACTTGCATCCATTTACTTGCATGTGGAAACGGGGGGTAATAGCCACGTTGTTAGCAAACAAAAAAAAAAAAAAAACAATATACAGGAATGTTCTGGAAAAGAATGTACATAAAACTGTTCGTTTTCATGTAAACTTACGTGTTGTTGTTTAAAATCGCAAGATTTCATGTGGATTCGTTTTCTAGAACACCTCCGATAAATGAACTTAGCGTGGGTCCTTTAATCAATTTACAAATTTTTAGAAGTTTTGGAGAAGTGTAAGGGAAATCAACTCGTCTTTGATTTGCACTTAAATACCAGTAATGTTTACAGAGATTCTTTAGGAACTTAAATCTAAGTGTCTTGTATTAAAAATTGTTCAGCCATTACGTCATATTTTGGTTGATTGAAACGATAACAATCACGACATTGTTGTAAATGTTTTCCCATTGTTCCGAGGGGCACAAAATGTGTAGCATTATAGGTGCATTGTTCCAGTGGAGGTCCACAATAGTTTTTGCGACATTTGACAATGTGTGCTGGCATGCGATATAGTACAATACGATGACTGCCATTAAATGGACAAATTGCAAATTCTTCGTCAGACATTTTGAATCGAGTTATATACTTTTATGTTTTAAAGAATTAATAAAACTAAAAAAAAAAACAAAAAAGAAATTATTTAATTTAACAGCTCAAGTTTTATAAATTTGGAACAAATAAAAAAAAAAAATAAGATTTACGAAATAGTTTCAAATATAATAAAAGTTGTGCATAAAGTGGACATGCTAAGTTTACATATATAAATTTCTGAGACATTTCGTTAAACTTTATTTTTCAAAAAACATAAAATATTGAATTAAATGATAAAGCAAATTAGTAAAAGTTCTTAAGTCTAATAGTGGATTGAGTCCAAATTTTTACTATAAAACTTTTTATTGGAATTTCGAAGCAATATTTAGTTTTTGTCGGTAGGATCTATCTCGGGAGTTATTTCGGTTAAAATTTTGAATCTGGAGTTTCTTATATCTTCTCCAGTAATAATCGGATTTCGACATTAGAAATTTATTAATTCTAGTTCGAGGCCAATTTCCTTATTATGAATTAACATAATAAGTACTGTTTTCCAAAAACTGCTATTTTTCTTCATCAGGTTACTCTCCTGACAAATACTTTCAGAGTTTTTGCTTTCAAAAACCTCTACTTTCAGGAATGAAAAGACGATCGATTCAGGGATTTTCCAGGTACCCTACATCAGTTTTCTTTAGAAAGTGTTGGCAATACTGCAATGCAAATTAAAGCATCATATACTTTTATCCATTACGGACCAATTTAAAATTTTGGTTAAAGTTGAGTTTAATGGCACAGCTCCGATCAGGTCAAAATTTTTACCACAGGTAAAACTTTTTATTGAGATTCCACAACATTTTTTTAGTCGGTCGGACCTATCTCGGGAGTTATTTCGGTTCAAAGTTCGAAGTTATTCTTGCTTATAACTCCGTTATTTGCGGTCGGATTTGGACAGTATGCATACCATTGGAAAGGTATTTAAAATATCTTTCATATGGCATTTTATATCAATTAACCCATTACGGCCCAGTTAAATTTTTTTTAATTTTTAGAAGGTTAATTTTAACAAAAAAGGGGTTTATTTCTTAAGATTGCGTATATAACATTGGCGTACCTAGACCATTGTTCTGGGGTCGGCAAGCGACCCATTAATTTTCTGCTGTTTATTTGCCCATTCTCACACTATTAATCCTAAAAAACACTTTCGGCATTATACTTACAATTTTTTCACACAAAAAAAATTTTAAAAATGATTCCTTGCCTTCTAATAAAATTTTCATAATTTTCAAAATTAAATAATCCTGGTAGCTTATCCTATCAAAATCGCCATGTTTTTATACAAAACTCTGAATAGTGCACTTATCTTTCTGAAGGAAAAATCGTACAAGGAATGTATTCCAATCTATATTCTCAGATTATTATGAAATTTAGATATTTAATAGAGAAAAGAAATCTAAGATCAACCTAATTCGTCCACCTCGGACGAACCCTATCTAACCCCATATTCTGACCACTTAAATTACCGAGGTGGACAAAAATAGTGAGATGTTCATCTTACAATTTTTGTTTCTAAAAAATATTGAAATTTCATTGAAATAACATAGTAGTGTTTAGTTTGAAGTAACTTCCTTGTTAGATATAAACTAATTATTCGTTTAGAAAACTATGAAATCTAAGTTATTTAACTCAACAAAAAGATTCTGCGTTATTTTTCTATTATTGAACAACTTTGTGGTTCTAATAATTTTTTTTTAAGAAAAACTCTTATAGTCAATTTTATAATCAGAACTAAGACAGATTTGTTTCTTAAATATTTCTTACTTAAGAAATATTTAAAACAAAAATCGATCTTAGTTCTGACTAGAGAACTGACCCTTAGATTTCAACAAATTATCTGCCAGTAGTTCCCAAACCAAAAACACAGGATTGATATTAAAAAAAAGTAATATTGTGATACTTCACGCCATCAAAATCATAGATAAAAGAATTCTAGGTGGATTTTTTAAAAATTCTGGGGTGGGCAAGAATCAGTCTAGGGTGGGTTTAGCCCACCCCAGACCGATCTAAGTCCGCCAATGGTATATAACAATATAATTTGTACATATTATATTATTGTCAAGACTTACACCTTTCATTCAAGACATAGCTCGACCTCTTAACCCATTAAACAAAGTTATTGGGGCTCAAAGTTTTATTTTTTTTTATATCAACTCCAAAAAATTCATATCAAATATAGAGTTATAGAAATATCTTTCACTAGGACCAAAAATAAGACCGATTAGTTAAACCCATTGAGAAAAAATAAACTTTTCAAGAGACTTTTTCATGGTGAGACTTTAGAATTTCTCAAAAAAATAGCCATATTTGGAAAGAAAAAAAAAAAATCGCGCGAAATTCTAAAGTCTCACCATGAAAAAGTCTCTTGAAAAGTTTATTTTTTCTCAATGGGTTAACTAATCGGTCTTATTTTTGGTCCTACTGACCTTTTTTTTGTTTCCTTGCAAAAATGCCTATTCGTTTACGAAATTCTAAAGTCTCACCGTATAAGTCTTAAAAAATTTCTTCTTGATTCTCAATGGGTTAACTAATCGGTCTTATTTTTGGTCCTAGTGAATTTCTATAACCCACTTAAAATTTAAAACCTAAATTTAAAGAGTGTCTATTATAGCTTCATCTTCAGCCATATTATTGGCTAAATTTTAACAGAAAATGCGAAAATAGCGGTAAAAAAACAAAATAAGGAAAATAAAACTATTACTTTTAAAATAAAAGAAAAAACACAAAATTATTTTCCTATTAACTACTTTTTTTTCTTTCAATTTTTATTTAACAAAAAAAAATTAACTTTAACCCCTTACAACTTTGCCCGTATAAGGGTTAAAAGCAAAAGTTGTACCTCAAATTAAACCTTGTAATCTTACACACAATCTTGTGTAAACAAATCATACCATTATATGTGACAGCGCATAGAGAAAGGGACCTAAGAGTAAAAAAATAAATTTTTTTTTGTGGACAACATCTGAGCATCGAATGAGACCGATCCCATGCTCTCCTGACCTTAGGTCCCTTTCTATCCTTAGTTCCCTTTCTATTTTGCGCGTCACATATAAGCACATTTTTGATATTCAAAAGATCTTCTCGAAAAACTCTCTCTAAAAATTCAAAAAAACGGAACCGGTTCGTAATGGGTTAATAAATAATAATAGTTTTTACGGCATATTAAAGCCATTTCATTGTGCTCATATTGTCCAAATAAATAGCGAAGATACGGGCAAATCCATGTTTCAACTTTGACCCCAAATAACACCCAAAATAGGGGTCTCCGAAAAAAAATTTTTGTTTTTCCTATTCAGCCCAGAAAGTATTATCTAGAGAAAAAAAAATCAAAAAATCGGAGCTGTGCCCCTAAACTCAACTTGTTCCAAAATTTTATATTAGGGAACATATATACCGCTTTCAAGTGGGCGTGTAGCAATAATAATTTACTAGAAGCCTTTCCGCGTAACCGGCATTGGGCCGGGCTACTCTGTGCTGTCTGCAGCCGGCTTCGATGCAATTGCACCTAAACTGAAATTGTTCCGAAATTTAAATTTTACAAACTTACGTTTTGATTGGCAACAACAACATCAGCAAGCGCGGACTAAGATAAGTGGCCTTTTCGCTAAATAACTGGGAACTAATTAGTTTATACTAAGCTGTTGAATAACAATTTCATATATTTTATTTACTTTTTTAACCAATTATTTTTAACACGCTACCGTCAAAAACCAGAAAAGAATTTTATTTATCTCACCCTGCTTCTTCAAATGCAAAAAATATCATAGGATATATGATTAGTGTCAAATCGATTGCCGAGAAACGTCAAATTGATATCAATTGCACTGTAGTCAGAGCTTCGAAGAATGATTTCTATTTTAAATGAATACCCAGAAAAGACTCGATTTTCTTTTAAATCAAATGAATTCATATTTAAACAAGCGCAGGGAATTCATTCCTTGGTACCACAGCTTGAAAAAGATAATTCTTTTTTGAATCAATTCGCCTAATAATTTGTTCATTTTATGAATCAGCGAATAATTTATAATAATTTTAAATGATTTGATACTGAATGAAGTGAGATAATGATTTGGTCTAATTAATATTGATTCAATTTTGATTCGGTTGAATAATTGGTTTTTAGAGATAATTCGCGAAATACCTACAAATCAAATCACAGCTTGTTTAAAAAAGAATTATTTTCAAAGATGATTAAAAAAGCTGATTTTTAAATTCGCTAAGAAAAAAAATATAAAGATTATTCGCGCGAATTCTATATATTCTGATTCGCGGATTAATGTCAATTTGTTAATTCGTTTTTAGGACTCTATTTCAATCACAGTCCACTAGTCTTGAAACAGGGTTGATTTTCTGCTGTTTTAAGTTGCCTACACACTGGGGAACATTCGTGACAGAACATGTGTTTCTACTTTTTTTAATTTTTTATACAGACGATGCACACACGACAACAAAACGTCAAACGAAACATCATTTTTGTTTGTTTGTAGAACTGATCCAGATTCCCTAATTCCCTTTTTTTTTAACTGAATTTATATTTTGGGAATGAATTCCCTGACCAAACTTAAGGAATTGAATGAATTCCTTTTTTTTTTCATTCGATTTATTTTAAAGGAATTCATTATTTTTTTTCTAATGCCTTCATAAAATTTAATGAATTCATTCAACAAGGAATTCATTCAATTCTAGTTAATTCAACTTTTGGTCAAGGAATTCATTCAATTCTAGTTAATTCAACTTTTGTTCAAGGAATTCATTCAATTTTAGTTAATTCAACTTTTGGTCAAGGAATTCATTCAACTTTAGTTAATTCAACTTTTGGTCAAGGAATTCATTCAATTCTAGTTAATTCAACTTTTGGTCAATGAATTCATTCAAGGTAATTCAACTTTTGGTCAAGGAATTCTTTCAATTCTAGTTAATTCAACTTTTAGTCAGGGAATTCATTCAATTCTAGTTAATTCCCTGAATTTAAGTTTTCAATTCCTAGGCAATTAAACAAAAAAAAATTTAATTGCTAGAGAATTAAACGAAAAAAATTTAATTCCTTAGGGAATTAAACGAAATAAATTTAATTCCTTGACTAAAAGTTGAATTAACTAGAATTGAATGAATTCCTTGACCAGAAGTTGAATTAACTAGAAATGAATGAATTCCTTGACCAAAAGTTGGATCAACTAGAATTGAATGAATTCCTTGACCAAAAGCTGAATTAACTAAAATTGAATGAATTCCTTGCCCAAAAGTTGAATTAAATAGAATTGAATGAATTCCTTGACCAAAAGTTGAATTAACTAGAATTGAATGAATTCCTCGACCAAAAGTTGAATTAGCTAGAATTGAATGAATTCTTTGACTTAAAATTGAATTAACTCGTGTTGAATGAATTCTTTAATTCGAATGATTAGTGCTTTGGTCAGAGAATTCATTCTATAAATTTGAATTCTTTGAATTCATTCACAGGAATTAATTCCTGCTTATGTTTTATTAATAAATTCGTTCCAAAAAGGAATTAATTCTTTAAAGCTCTGAAGTGATTACATGAAATATGGGCGGAAGAAAATAAAATTAATTTGTTAATTGTTAGTTTTCCATATGCTGCTGTTTTTTTAGTTATCACATTTTATGTCCCATAGTTCTCGTAAATATATTCATTTATAAAATTAATGCAGTTTTCATTATTTATAATTGTCGTCATTTTCATTTTCTCAAGTGCATAATTACAAAAGCTCCTGATAGCGTGACTGCTATCAATGAACTAAATACAGCAAAAACAGTAACATCGATACACACGATGAAAAATTGAGTTTGGAAACAAAAAATTTCAAAAAATTTTGTAAACACGAAGGTGAACATGACACAATGATATGCACATTTCAACATTCGTAAAAAATGGCCATGGTGAATGGAATGTTCCCTAGTGTGTAGGCAGCTTAATAGTTGCCGCTTATTGTGTCTTTTTTAACGACACACGATAGTAAAATGACACCTATATGGTTACAAACAGAGCTTTGAAGAATTAATTCCTTTTTGAATGAATTCACTACAAATTGAATGAATTCCTTTTCTTAAGTAATTCACTGAATTCGTTTAACTAAAAGCGTTCATCAAACAACAAATTCAAACAGTTTTTTTTTTATTAAATCAAATGAATTAATTCACCGGTGAACGTTTTATTAATCGAATGGAAAAAAGTGAATTCCTTACTGAATTAATTCACCTCTGAATTCGTTCAATTTCATTCAGTGAATAAAAAAAAAAAAATTAAAATTACGTTCAGTGAATTAAAAAAAAATACGTCTACTCAGAGCTTTGAAGAATTAATTCTTTTCGAATGAATTCACTACCAATCTAATTCAATTTTCTCTAGAATTGAATGAATTCCTTTTCTTAACTAATTCACTGAATTCGTTCAACTGAACGCGTTCATCAAACAATAATTTCAAAGAATTAATTCCATTGCAATAGTTCTCTTAACTCCATTGCAATAGTTCTCTTTATTAAATGAATTAATTCACTGGTGAACGTAATTTATTCACTGAACGTAATTTTATTTTTAATTCACTGAACGTAATTTTATTTTTTTTTAATTCACTGATCGTAATTTTATTTTTTTTTAATTCACTGAACGAAAATGAAATTGAACGAATTCAGTGGTGAATTAATGCAATGAGGCATTAATTCACTTTTTTCCATTCGATTTATAAAATTGAACGCGTTCACCAGTGAATTAATTCATTTGATTTAATAAAAAGAACTATAACAATTGAATTCATTCGTGACAAAATAAATCGAACGAAAACAAATATGAATTAATTCCATTCAATATATGATGTTTTGTTAATTAATTTATCGAATTTTTAATTCAGAATTAAAAAAAATAATTAAGGGATTAATCCTTCCAAGCTCTGGTTACAAATTCAGTGGAATTCACTCAATTTAATAAAAAGAACTATAGCAATTGAATTATTCTTTGAATTTGTTGAAAACGTTAACTTGAACGAATTCATTGTCTGTTAATTTTTTCAATAAACATGTTTTCTTCCTATTAATCAAAATCAGCTTTAGATAAAAAGTTTTTGTTAAAAACATATACGTTTTCGTTTATCTATAACTGCAAATTTTCTGCCCCGTCCCGTCAGGGTTCTTTACGTCTACGTATGGCTAACGAGCCCTTAAAAGTTTCGTTTACACTTGCATTGAAATCTCGAGATTGAAAAAATAATGAAGATGTAGACGTTACATTTTTAGAAAATGTATTTATTAAGCTGCCTACACACTAGGGAACATGGTTGAGGGAACAAAAAATATCAAAAAATTTTGTAAACACGAAATGCACGCTCTCAACACTCACACACACACAAACGCACTCACACATTCACAAAAAATGCTCTCTTTTTTTAAGTATGTTCCCTAGTGTGTAGGCAGCTTTAGAGCCATGTGTGCTTTATTAAAAATTTAACATATATGCTTTCCTTCATTGATTTTTTCAGAGTAGTATATCGAAATCTCGGCATTTTGATGCAAATGTAAACGCAGCTTGACAGTTTAAAATCAAATTTTGGTTTTCTAATTCCTATTATTTCATATATGTATTACTATATTCAATAAATACATACCACAAAATATTAAAAAAAAAAATCCAGACAAAAATAATGTAGTGTGAACTTAATCGCAAATGCCGAACAAAAATCATTTTCTTTTAGATATTTGTAAACATTTCAGTTGCCAAATTTGTATAAAATGTATCACGGCGTCCTTAGTAAATTGATTAAAATCACCAGTTAATCTGAAAAAGGGCTTTGAAATGTTAATAATTTGAAAAATCTATTCTTGTTTTGTTTCAGTAAAATTACGAGGACATTTAATATAACAGAATATTCCGTTACAATTATACCTTATTTTAACGAAATTTGATATCAATTCTAATTTTATTGGAGTTGTTAAATTTTTTATTTAGAACATTTTTTTATATTTTTATTACGTTCAAAAGAAATGCTTTAACTCCTGTTTTTATCTTTAGTGTAAAATTGTACAATAAAATTATTTTGTTTCCTTGGCTTCTTTCGCATTTTGTAAAGACTGTGTAATAAAAAGTTTTGCTAAAGATTGAGAGCAGAATTGGGAAATATGTTGGGAATATGTATTAATTTGACCCGATGTAATGGTGGCATTAAGTCTGGGTGGCACGGCCAGAGGGCGGAATTGTTTAAGAACTTCATCCTCGGGTACGGGTGATTCACCCTTAGAAACACGTGCAGCATTTTCTGCAGCTTGTTTTGCCAAAGCACGATGTTTTTCCTAGAAAAAAATGGAAAATTGTAATACAATTAAATAATTAAAAATGTATAACTAACCGATTCTTGTTTAAATAATCCTTGTTGATATTTATTATAACGTATGGACTCCTGATAAAGTTCATCGACACGTTCAATTAAACAACGCATGTGATTTTCCAATACAGAAGCTGTACCCAAATCGAGGAAATTATGTCCTTGTTCTTCGGGCATCATTTCACACAATTCCGACATCATTATATTAGTCAATGGTGAATTCTTTATGACAATAGGAATTTCCACGAATAAGCTTTCATATCCCACTTTCATGTTGCGCAAAGCTTCTGGTGTGAAATCGCCATCTTTATACATTTGTATAGCTTGAGGTGTTAGGCGATAAGCTTTTAAACACAAGAAACCGCGTCCAGACTTTTGAGTATCATAAATGACTACTACAGATTCCTCTATGCTGGTTTGGTAATGGTATTGCGATTCCAGTAATGCCATAGATAAAAAATTACCAACATTGGAACTTTGATACCAACCAACATGGAAGTGATCAACATTAACGCGACGTAAACGGCGCATCATAGTTAATTGATACATTTCTTCGTCCATAGTTTCGTCATCACTTTTGGGAAAGGGGAAACAATTGGTGATTTCCAAACATTTGTCTACAACCAAACCCAATAAAGCACCTTGGGCCAAGTCCATATTGCTGGATTCTTCGTGGCAATGTTTAACCATTTTCATGACAGCCTTAAAAAAATATAGAAAAATGTTTATAATTTTTATAGAATATAATTATAACAAATTTACTGGGTGATTTTGTAAAAAGAATCAGACGAATTCGTTAATACACTTAACACTTTATTTTATTTGTAATCAATTTTATTGTTTGATTTGCAAACTTTTAGTTGTATTTGTAACCGATTATGATCTTTTGGCTAGGTTATTGTAATAAATAAAGAAATTGAAAACATTTGCATGGAAAAATACTTATTCTAAAACTTTCAAGGAGGGTTGGGAAACCATTTCTACACCGAAAAAAGTACGTAGTCGCATAGTCAACAAAATCCATAATGAATTTATATTTTATAAAAATCAACTATCTTAATTATGAACAACTATGAACAAAGTCGAAAAAATCGTTTTTAGGTTGCCCTGTGATCTAAAACTTCAAAATATTTTTTCTTTCAACAACAAAAAGAAAATATGTGCATACAGAACATATAACAACCTACAATATTTTTTTGTAAGTAAATATATTTATGGATTTTCACAAAAATCTCAAAATTTTCTTATATTTTACAGATGAAGACTTTACGCAAATTTTACAGAAGAACATCCAAAGAATGAAATTAGCAAAACGCCAGTTTGTGCAATGTGTGGGAGAAGCAGAAAGCAAAGGAGGTCATCGAGGTAGTATGAATATGATAATTTAATATGTAAATATTTAGTGTGTTTTTTAATCACCTGGATTTAGAATTTTTCATACAAAAAATGGATTTATTAAATCCAAAAAAAAGCTGGATTTAATAAATCCACAAATATATGAAACAGCCTATTAATTTAATGTCAGAATAAAATACGAATGAAAATTAAAAGAGAAACAAAAAAATTTAAAAACAAATAAAAGGTTTTTCTTAAATATTTTTTATGAAATATGATTAGAAAAAAAAAACTACACCTCACCAAATACATATTTTTCATCTTGGACGTGGAGAAATAGCTCAAATAGAAATGTCAATTTTGCACTCTACAGTAAGTAATTTAATTAAATCCAATTGGTGAATATTAAATATTGCAATGGAATTTTTCAATTGTGTAAAAATATAAATTGAAGTGATAAAACTGAAAAGGCATACTGTTTATCGCTGTTTTATGTAAAATATAATTATAAATAATACCCTGACCACATAGTGGTGTAGGGTATAATTAAAAGTTAAAGTAGAATCCTTCATCATCGAATTCGGTATTAAAAATTAGGGTGAAAGAAGTGTCGGACAGAAAATTTTTTTAAAATAGGAAGAATCTAACCCCATCTGTTGAGCACTTTTAGAAATACTTTTTGGATTTATTAAATCCAAGTGATTAGAAAAAACGGCTATTGTAAATGTTAATAAATTTTTGTGAAAGGTTGAAGTTGTTTTTTTCAAGGTTGGTTACCGTTATCGCTAAAATACCGTTTCAAATTGAATACCGTTACCGTTATCGATACCTCTAAAAAAAATTCTAAATACCGTTATCGTTACCGTTATTTTTATGGGTTGGTACCGGTATTTTACCGGTATTTATTATTTTATATAAAAATTACAATTTTTTCATTTTTTATTTTATAATCTTGAGTTTTTTTTACAAAAAATTTATAGATAATAATTTTACTTATTAAAACTACCAGTTTTTTGTGAGAAAATAACGTAACGCATAGTTGACACTTACTACCTTTAAAAAAGTATATTATTTTAACCACACTATCGTTGGCATTGACTTTATCCATCGAGATTTCGATGCAAGTGTAAACGCAACCTTAACTCTACCCAAACCGGCAAGGTGCCCATAAAAACATATTTTGCTGCCTACACACGAAGGAACATTCATCAGAACATGTGTTTTAGTTTTTAATAGACGATGCTGCAAACAAACAAAACCTGAAACGAAACATCAGTTGTGTTTGTCGAACTGATCATATCAAATATGGGCTGAAGAAAGTCAAATTTAATTAATTTTTCATATGCTGCTGTTTTTTTAGTTTTATTTTTTACCTATCACATTTTATGTCCCATTATTGGCGCACATTTTTATAATCATTTATAAAATGAATTCAGTTTATTGTAATTGTCGCCATTTTCGTCTCTTATTTTCTTTAATGCGCAATTATAATTCGATGAATTAATTCACAAATCACCATATATTGAATGGAATTAATTCATATTTGTTTTCGTTTGATTTATTTACGAATTAATTCAATTGCTATAGTTCTTTTTATTAAATCAAATGAATTCACTGGTGAGCGCGTTCAATTTTATAAATCGAATGGAAGTGAATTCCTTAAGGGCGGATTATGGGACCGTAAACGTAAATGTGATGTAACTGTACCGTGCCGTAGCTAAAAAGTACACTTATAGATTATCGTAAACGAAATTACTATTTAGCATCTATTTCATGTGGGTTTATATTTTATTATAAATTTTTCCATTTATTTGTTAATTTTTATTCCTTATTTGTTGTTTGAATCAATTTTCTTTATTCATTTCATATTTTTTCCGACTAAAATCATTCAGCTGTTCCGATGCCGGATAGAAAATTCTGATTTCAACAGAATGATCCGGCAAGTTCGTTTACATTTACGTGTTAGTAACCATTCGTAAACATTTCTTCTTTTGGTATCGAAACAGCTGATTCGTTACAGATACGTTTACGGTTGGGTAACTCAGCCTTTACTGAATTAATTCATCACTGAATTCGTTCAATTTCATTTTCAAATGCAATGAAATGTGCAAAGAAAATTGAAAATAACACACAAAACAACAACGCAAATAATTTTGTTGTTGCTTTGCGTGTTAATTTTTAAATTTCTTTGCACATTTTATTGCATTTGAAGACACTAGGTCACGTGTAGGCAGCATCAAATAATCCATGATTGGGCGTTATTCAGGTTCACCGTACATTTGTTTTATTAAGAAACATCTGGCATCTCCAACATTTTGCACACTTGTCATGTAAACGTGTGATTTTTTTGACGTTTCCAGCAGTAGCCTCATTGGATTGCTGCAAATTTATAGGCTTTTTTCTTTACAATTTCACAAAAAACGGATCCAACTTCTACAAATTTTTTAAGATTATACACCAAATTACACTTTTTACATACCAAACCATCACATTGTACATAATTTATTGTATTATCAACATCTTCAGTTTGACGAACACGATTCCCACGATTTGCCATTTTGTCCGTGTATGAAAAAAGAAACTAATCAACAGAGTACTAAACCGAACGCCCAGTAGTCGGCTGAAAGCCGCCGTCGACTATTTTTAGAGTACTTTAGCCGCCACTGAAATATGCACCTAAAAAGCTGGCCATACACTCAGAGTTTTGAAGAATTAATTATTTAATTTTGGAATTCTGAATTGTATAAGAATTTAGTAATTTAATTCACAAAAGATTATATATTGAATGGAATTAAGGTTAAAGTTGAGTTTAGTGACACAGCTCCGATCAGGTCAAAATTTTTACCACAGGTAGAACTTTTTATTGGGATTCCACAACAACTTTTTTTTTGTCGGTCGGACCTATCTCGGGAGTTATTTCGGTTCAAAGTTCGAAGTTGGACTTGCTTATAACTCCGTGATTTGTGGTCGGATTTGGACAGTAGGTGCACCATTAGAAAGGTATTAAAAAATTTTTTCATATGGCATTAAAAATTTTTATACCAATTAACCCATTGCGGCCCAGTTAAATTTTTTTTAATTTTTAGAAGGTTCATTTTAACAAAAAAGGGTTTTATTTCATAACATTGCGTATATAACAATATAATTTGTACTTATTACTTTATTGTCGATACTTGCACCTTTCATTCAAGATATAGCTCGACCTCTTAACCCATCAAACAACAAAGTTATTGGGTACTCAAATAAACGGAAATTTTCTTAAGAATTCAAACATGACTATAACCTAACAAAAAAATTTTCCCCTGCGGCGCTTGTCCCAGAGTACATAAAAAAACCCCCAAAATTCATTAAATTTCAATTTTTTCCAAAAAAACACCAACTTTCACCAAAATAAAGCTTATGTACGCTATGTACCAAAAAATTAAAATTTATTTTTCAAAAAATCGCGCGAAACATATTGCTATAACCTAGTTAAAATTTAAAACTTAAAAATAAAGAGGGTCTATTTTAGCTTCATCTTTATCATTGGGTGGTGGACCCTTTTCACAATCCACAAACACAAAGTGGTTATTTTGTTCGAAACTTTGCTCTTCATCTTCGGATGATGACTTCTCTTCTTCCAAAGACAAGTCAATAAAATTACTATTATTTTTGTCATCAAAAACCCAAAATTATTTTCCTATTTAACCACTTTTTCATTTTCTTTCATTTTTTTCTTAACAAAAAAAAAGTTTAACCCCTTACAACTTTGCCCGTGTAAGGGCTAAATGCAAAATTTGTACATCAAATTAAAGCGTATACTCTCTATTACAATTATGTTAAATCAAATCATACCATAATATTAGCACTTTTTTGATATTCAAGGGGTTTTCCCGCAAAACTCGCTCTAAAAATATGAATAACTTGAACAGGCTCGTAATGGGTTAATTGTATGTCATATTAAAGCCATTTCAATTACCTCTCCAATGGTGCTCATATTGTCCAGATCCGATAATAAATAGCGGAGATACGGGCAAGTCCATGTTTCAACTTTGACCCGAAATAGGAGTCTCCGACAAAAAATTTTTTTTTTTCCTATTCAGCCCAAAAAGTACTACCTGGGTGAAAAAAAAAAATCTGAACTGTGTCCCTAAACTCAACTTGTTCCGGAATTAATTCATATTTGTTTTCGTTCGATTTCTTTTGTTACGAATTAATAAAATTGCTATAGTTAATTTTGTTAAATCAAATGAAGTAATTTACTGGTGAACGTGTTCAATTTTGTAAACCGAACGAATAAAAAGTGCGTCAATGCCTTACTGGACTAATTCACCACCAAATTCTTGTGAACAAAACAATACCGAACATTTTTTAATACCTGTCTACTAAATTCTCAACTGGGTATCAGACAGGGACGTGCGGTGAAGTTTTTAATTGGGTGTTCTCCACAAATATTTGAGAACAGTGCAAATCTATGGTCATAGAAAAATTACACAAGTGTAATTTTTATATTTTTAAATTGTCATTACATATATATTTTTTTGCATTACAAAAAGTACGATTTTTTCATGAAATTTTTAAAATTAAAAACTTGAAATTCATAAAATTCAAAAGCTACACTCAAAAAAATAAGTTAGTAGAAAAATTAGTAAAAGGTCTTGTATATCAAGTGTACTAGTTTTCAGCAATTTTTTTGCTGAAATTCCGTTTTCAGCAAAAAATTAGTTATATTTTTTTAGCACTAAACTAATTTTGAACTAATGTTTTACTAATTTATTTTGCTACAAAAATTGTACTGATAACCGCATGCATAGCGTGGACGACAACCAGATAGACAAGATGTAGATGTCGCAGCTTGTCTGGAAACGGAAATGAAAAAAAAAGAAAAACAACTCTACACATATTTTATATTTAAATTTTCAGAAAATAAATTAACTGAAGTAAAATTTCGCTACAAGTTTTTTGAGTTTTTTTTTCAGTCTACTAACGTGCGTGAGTCGTGCGTAAATAAATTTTTGTGCGTGAGTTTGCGTGATTATATTAAACCAGATTGCGATAATTTACAATTTTGAAAAAATTCCAGAGTTCTTCCCCTCCTTCAAATAATGTGTATTCCAGTCAGTTTAGGTACTAGCGAACGGGTGTTTTCTACTTCTGCCAGACCGCATCGTTTCAGTTACCATCCATGGACAAAAACAAATTTCATATTTTTCGTGAGTATTTCGCGAGCGTGAGTACTTCGTAAGCGTGATCCAAATTAAAATTAATCGCGTGAGTGAGCGTGATTATAAAAAAATGATCGTGCGTGAGTCGTGCGTGATTATTTTTCTTTCGTGAACGTGCGTGAGAGTGAGTCAAAATTCACTCACGCGCCCATCTCTAGTAAAAACTACCAAATAAAGCAAAAAAAAATTCAATTGAAATTAAAAAAAAAATCGAAATAAAAAAGCACAAAAAATACCAAATTAAATTCAGTTTACGTTTATTTAATTTTAATTGATATTTTGTATTTCATTTTGTGTGTTTTGAATTTATATTTCTATTTTTTAATTTATTTGGTATTTTTGAATTGCAATTGATATTTTTCAATTTCATTTGTTTTTAATTGATATACATATGTACAAATTTCAAATGGTATTTTTTTAATAGCAAATGGTATTTTTTGTTTTCGAATTGATGTTTTATTTCATTTAGAATTTTGTGAATAACAATTTGAATTTTTTTAATTTCATTTGTGTTTTTTTATTCCGATTTTTTTTTTAATTTCAAATGGTGTTTTTTGAATTTGAAATAATACTTTTTTAATTTCAAATGATATTTTTTGAATTTCAAAAGACATTTTTCATTTAAAATTTCTAGTTACAAAATACAAAAGCTGTTCTTTGGTTATTATGTATATTTTATTAATTTAAAATAAAGATTTAAAAAGAAATTGCAATTTTTTGGTTTGCAGAAAGAATCATTTGAGTTTGATTTCCATTTTTAAATTAATTGTTATTTTTTGGATATCAAGGAGTGTATTATTATTTTTAAGTTTTTTCAGTTACAATAGAAGAGAGATGAAAAATTAGGAAGTTAATTTTTGTTTGAAATATTTCCTTTTATTTAATTTTTAAATTGTCTCTCCGCAAAATGAAGAAAATTCTTTAAAAAATTAAATTAATTAATAACATAATAAAAATTTCATCTCTGCAATGACGCAATACTAATTTGTTTGCTATTTTGATTTCCGATATTTTGTAGTCAGATATTTTCTTAGATTTTACTTACTATGCCTATAATCATTAGGGCAAGGAATTCCATGCAAATGCATGTTTTTTGTCGATAGTCCAAAACTAATATTGACTAAATATTTATCCGAATCATCAAATTTAGAACAAATGGCATCGATTTGTTGTTGCATATTTTGTCATAAATGCATGTTTTTGCATATTTTGACTTTAAATGCATATTTGGTGCCTTTTTAATGCGTATTTGTGCTTTTTAATGCATATTTGTGCATATTTTTAATTTTTAGGAGCATTTTTTATTTTGTAAAAAAATATAAAAAATTAAAATTTTTATATTTTGATTCAATCAATATAAACATTCTTAAAAACCTTATTGACCTGACCTATGGAAAATCTTCGAGTTCTGTGTCTGTTTGCAAAATAACTAGCTTATATATATTTTAAAGTTTTAAATTGCATTATTTTTGCAAAAATAATAGTTTTTAGTGCATATTTCTTATATTTTTAATGCATATTTTTCTTTTTTAGACGCATATTTTCCATTCCCTAATAATCATTCACTGATTCATAAAATGCATTCATTTATAAATATTTCTTCTAAGCTCTAGCTGTATTTATTTTATATGCCAGAAGATATATCATTTATTTATCATTTTGAAGAAAATCAAAGTAGTATTTTGTACATATCATCTTTTTATCAGTTGGAAGATATATCGGCAATATCGAAAATAAAAATGTCAAAAAATATATTTGTAATATTTAAAGAGCAGATCCTAAATAAGAGAAATTAAAAAAAGTAAGAATCTGTTAATTTAGAACGCCGTTTGCCAACAAAAGAAATATTCACCGATGAATGTAAATATTACCCTTTCCCAAAATGTTGCTTCATTTACGTGAACATTTTCGTAAATTTGGCCGTACTCCAAGCGTTCTGGATGTTCACAGATCTAAGTAGTGGTTTTTTCTCGCAACTCTGCTATTGAACCCATTTCTCTTGATTGTTCTGCGAACTGTCTGGTCGGAAACAGAAATTTCCAGATCTTAATACAAAGCTCGATTAACGGTAAACTATACTGAACCAAAAGTCGTAAGTGAAATCAACATAAAAATTTTGTTACTTTTTGATGAAACGAATTGTTAAAACAATATATTTTTTATTCAAATTAATGTGTGTTTTTTTTTAAATCAACTACTTTTTTTTTTAAATGAACATAAAATTTTGTAAAAAGGCTGCAACGTAAATTTGATATAATTTTTCTTCAATTTGAAAAAAAAAAGAATATTAAATCTGTGGTTTTTCCAGTTTAGTGAGGTTAGTTTTGTCGCGTCATTACTCGTGCTAGCATGCGTATTTGTAATTGTCGGAAATATCAATAAATTGACGTTAAGTGTTTTTGATTTTCAAAGTATAGATAATTAACAAATTCAGTGACTTAAAGTGAATTGCTAATTGAAGATTTATTAATTCTAATTTAAATACATTTATATAATTTTGAGCGTTCTCAATTAAATCGTACATTAAAATTTCTGTCATTAATTTTGATATTATCTATCTTTTTGTTATTTTGTTTAAGGCAAACTATTAATGAATGTTATATACCCAGTGTAGAAAATCATTACCAGATATGTGGTTATGTAACTACATACTTGGTAATGGTAACTAGTTACTTTTGTTATTACATTTCTTATTACCCTTATATGTCGATGTCGCGAAAAATAATGAGTTGTCGTTACACACCAGCATACGAAAAATCAAAAAATATATCGTTACCTATGTGCTTACCAGTACTGACAAAAATAATGAGTCTAAAAATAGATTTTCTAAAAAATAAATTATATAAAAAAAATATTTTTTATTGTATTTTTTTTTTTTTAATAAAATTTGCTGGTGCGGCAATCGATCCTGGGTCTACAGATTGCCAGTCAACAGCTCTACCATCTGAGCTATATCGACATGTAATATTTAATAGATAAAAACACAATTGACCTGCTGCACACAAGTAAGCTTACTCGCCAACATACAAAAAATCAAAAAATATGTGGTTACATATATCCTTATCAGTGTTTAAAAAATATTGAGTCTAAAAATAGATTTCAAAAAATTTTCAAAAAAATCTAAAAAATTATTTCCTATTTGAAATAATGATAAAAATAAGTAATTATCAGTAACTCATTATTATATGTTTTAAAATAATACAGAAGGTAAGTCGGTGTCATTACTGGTAGTCCAAAAAATAATGATATGTCATTACCGTTTCTACACTGGGTAATGTATTTGAATTATTAATTTAAATAAAGTTATATGTTTTTGTATATAAAATGGTACATGTGTTTTAAATAAAGAGTTTTTAGTATATGCTTTATTATAATTTCAATTTTATATTTCATTATTTTTTATATTTTATCAAATTCATTACAAAAAAGACATTGTATGTATATTGCTTAAAAAAATTTGAAATTGGTGAAATATAAAAAATAATGAAATATAAGTCTAAAAATTACTAATAAATCGATAAAAAATTAATTAAATAAAATGCATTGTTGAATTTAATAAAATGCATTGGTAAAACAACAAAATCATTATGCAATTTAATTAAATATAATTGTTAAGACAACTAATTTTTGTTAATACATTTGACGATATTTTGTCAAAATAATAATATGGATTTTAGTTGAATTCACAGCTGTTTTTGGTTCAGTGTACATATACCTTTGTTTTGACGGTCATTTGCAGTAGATTCCACCGGAAAACTTTTTTGAGTGCACATTTATGAAAAAACCAATGAAGAAAAGCTTGTAGACATGAAATTTTAGAGAATGTATTTAGTAGGACTACCCAGGTAGAAAATTACAAAGGGGCCAGCACTGGCAAAGCACCGTAATGGGGGTTTGAGTGCTTGTTAACAGATATTACCGTTCCACGGTGGTGCCAATGCTATACAAAGCACTCAGAAACATAAAAATCAAATGCTTCCCCAACGCTCAAATAAAAAAATTAAAGTGTTTACCTGACACCCAAATGATAAACACCGATCTATTTAATGCTTTGCAAAGTATTGAGATAGCACCAAGAAACAAAAAGACAAGTGTTTTCACTGCCACCAAATTATGAGCCCTCATCAATGAAGAATTTCAAAAATTTTTTTCATTGGATTTTACCTTTATAGCAAAACACTGGTATCCTCGAGTCAAAAAAATTAATATATCACACTTTAAAATCTGACTTTAAATGCCGAAGCTTTCTTTCTTTCTGAAATTGCCTGGCAAAAATACTTCCTATTGGAGGGTGACGGCGAACTTTTTTTTTGCGGTATGGTCTATTGAATATCCATAAGCTCTTCATTGTTTTTTAAGAGTGTTGAACATCGAAATCTCGGTATTTCGATGCAATGTAAACGCAACCATCCGATTTTAAATATTTTTACTACGGTTGGCAACCGAAACGAATAACGGTATTGGTATCGATTTTTTGTTTGTTTAAGTATTGGTATCGGTAACGGTATTTCATTAGTATCGGTATTGGTATCGATACCGAAACATCAATATCGGTACGTACCGGTATTATTGAAGAATTGTGTTTTCCCAATAAATTATGCGTTGTTGTAAAAAAACACAATGTTGCTAAACCAAATTAAAACGAGTAAAAAAGTTAAAGTCTGATTTAAAGCCAACTAATGTTTGGATCCGAAATTTGAATGGGTTAAAACAGACTTGTGTCAAAATTTTCTATAAAATCATATAGCCCATATGGGCGATAGGTCCAAATATGGACAGATCCTATCTAGAATCAATAGGCTTTTTCCTTGGGACCATGTGAGTCAACGAACCAAATTTCATTAAAATATCTTCGTATTTGCGAAATGCAGCGTGTAACCAAGCCAATTTTGGGAGGACCCTTATATGGGCACTAGGTCTAAACATGGACCGATTTTAACCAAAATCAATAGGCTTCGTCCTTGGGCCAACGTAGGTCTGTGTACCAAATTTCATTGAAATATCTTCGTATTTGCGACTTGCAGCATGTAAAAAAGAAAATTTTGGGGGGTACCCTTATATGGGCACTAGGTCTAAACATGGACCGATTTCAACCAAAATCAATAGGCGTCGTCCTTGGGCCGACATGTGTACCAAATTTCATCAAAATATCTTAATATTTGCGACCTGTAGAGTGGTAACAAGAATGCATGGACAGACAGACAGACAGATAGACAGACGGACGGACAGGCGGACATCGTTAAATCGAAATAAAAAATTCTGAGCCGATCGGTATACTATAAGGTGGGTCTAGGACCAATATTTTTTGGTGTTACAAACATCAGCACAAACTTATAATACCCTGACCACGTAGTGGTGTAGGGTATAAAAATAATAGCAATACGCCTGCTAGCAATATGATTTTTTATTAAAAACACAGATAGAATGCAATTAATTTTAAATTTTGCATATTTTGTATAAAAAAATTTATATTTTTTTGTGAAAAGCGTAAAAAAAATTATTTTATTAGAAACCAACGGTACGATACTGGTATTAAGGGAAAAGGTTTTTGGATACCGATATTTTTTAAAATTAAGAGTTTCGGTATTGGTATCGGTTATCAATTTGAAAGGGGTTTAAAATGGATAACGGTATTATGAAGGTATCGATTGCCAACCTTGATTTTTACTCTTCGTTATAAAGTGTATAGCGGAGTTATGACGTGTTCACAACGTGTTAAAACACCCTCTTGGAACACGAAGTGTATTTTTTTTAAATTACCCCCCTTTTGTGAGTTTAACATATGCGCATTGGTGTGGTTAAAAATAAATACGAAAATTATAATAAATTTCTAAACGCATTTAGTTTTTTTTTTAAGTTTGCCAAATAAAATAATTTAAAGCTTTTTATTCATGTAAAACGAAATACATATACAATACAAGTATTAATAAATCAGTATTAACAAGTTTTTTTTAACAAAACTAAGTTCAGGCAAATGTTTAAGCTATAATAAAATATTTTCAAGCAATGCACTCAGCTTTCGGTTGTTCAGATGTCAATGAACGTCTTTTGACTGCCGTTCACAATGGTAATTATGAGGATACATTATCCTGCCTTATGCAAGGTGCCAAAGCTACATCAATTTCATATTCATGTGGCCGTACAGCTGTCGGTTCAGCTGCTTTAATGGGTGATCCAGAAATATTACAACTACTTATACAATCATGTGAGGAACCAGATTTAGAAATATTTCATCAAGGTAAAAATACTTTTTGTTTTTGTCATCATAATACATATGTATATAGGCCATTGAGTTTTTGAAAGAAAAATCAATATTTTATAATTTTGACACTAAAAAAAAATAAGTTAGTAGAAAAATTTATAAAACGTCTTGTATATCAAGTGCACCAGTTTTCAACATATTTTTTTTTGCTAAAATTGCACTCAAATAAGTTTGACAGTTACCACATGACAGTGTATTTTTTTGTTAAAATATACACTTTTATAATACCAAAAGGATTAATTGTAAAAAACAGTAGATTTTACTCATTTTGTCAGCTGTTTTAAAATTTTTGTAGTAAAAATTTGTCAGTTAATTTTACGATGATGTTAGTTATTTTTAATGTGTTTGTTATTTATTTTTCAACAGTTAAAATTAACAAAATTCTTAGTTATTTTAAAAGTAAATACCTTATCAGCTAACTTGATAAAACTATATATACTACACTCATAGAAATAAATCTGTAAAAATAGTAGTTAAAGCAACTAAAAATTAGTTAAAAATGATGCTGCAGAAAAAATTGTTAAATTAGCAGATTTTTTTTTTGTTATATACATACTGGTAAAATAAGAACAGCAAAAATAAAACAGTTAAATTTACAGAATTTTAGTTAAAATTAATTTAACTTTTAGTTAACTGAAAATGACAAATTGTACTGTAAAATCTGCAGAAAATTTTGCTAAATTTTGGTAGACTAAAAATAGCAAAACCAAACTGTTATACCTACAAAGTTTTTATTTTAAAGATAAATTTAGTTCAATGCAAATAGCAGTCTATCCTGTTAAATTAGCAAAAATATTTGCTAAAAATTGTAAAGTTCTGTTTTCAAAAGGCTCGATTTTTATTTGCATTTAAAAAAAACCGAAATAAACTTCGAAAATTTCAATTTTTTTTGAGATTTTTTAGGCTACTAATTATTTACCAAAATTTTTTGCAGATTTTATCAGGTTAATTTACTATTTTCTATTAACAAAAATTTAACTCAAGTATAACTAAAATTTTGTATATTTACCAGTTTTATTTTTGCTCTTTTTATATCGGCAACTAATTATTTCATACTTCCCACATAAGTGCTGATATATCACATTATTAATAATATATTACTTTAGGTTTCAAAGTAAAACAAAGGGTAAAGGGGTAACGATGGCCAGGCAATGCGTGAAAAAGGTTCAACCCATTACCAAGTTTTTGGTATATATACACTCACAAAAGTTTGGCGGTAGAATTTACCACCACCACCTTTCACTTCTTCTCTATCCCCTTTCCAAAGGAAGCCATACGTTAATTAATAGGAAGAATTTCCTGAGTGTTGCTTGACAGTTAAAACAAAGGTATATCAGTTAAAAAGGCGACAAAAGTATTTACCTTTAAAATAACTGAAACTTTTGTTATTTTCAACTGTTCAAAAATAACTAACAAATGAATTAAAAATAACTACAAATGTCGTAAAATTAACTGATAAATTTTTGCTACAAAAATTTCAAAACAACTGTCAAAATCGGTAAAAACTACAATTTTTTACAGTCAATTCTTTTTAAATGAATGTTATTTTTAGTTTGACTCAAGATCATAAATTAATATCACTTTCTGTTTAAATTATTTTCAAATAAAAGAAAGATGATACAATTTTTACAAGTAAATTACAAAGAATAAAAATTATTGAAAAAATTCGATAAGACCAGCAAGGCAGAATGCGCATTTTCGCTACAAAGCCATCATCAGTGCCTTTCGCCTTTTGAGTGGGTTAATATTTTGTTAATCGTCTACTTATATGACTGTTGAAAGCAAATCGAGTTTGTTATCAACAACTCAACTTAGACTAACATCAACGAAATTTAACAATGCTATTTTTATCCTTTTTTATTACTCTTTTTTGCTTTGAACCTTAATTCTTAAGATATCTCAGCTGATTCTATTCAACTCTGTGTATGATAAACACAGATGTTTGAATTACAACGAACCGTTAAATTTAAATTTAAATGTATGTTATTAAATTATATTTTTGCACCGTGTCAATGTGTTTAAGATGAATGGGGGAAATGTTTTTAGTTGATCTGTTATTTCAATTCTTTTTGTTTATAAAAGCATATTTTAATAAAAAAAAGAATTTTTTTTCTTTCGATTACAAAAATATGTGTTATTACTTCAGCCTTTTTAAATTTCGAAGTAAAAATTCAAAACGGTTCTCCAGTTATTATGCTTTTATGCATTGGAGATACAATAATTGCTTAACCTTATTATATGCTTTTAACCTTATTTTATGTGATTTTATCCTTTTTATTTCTTGCGTGTAAGAAACAGCGAAAACTTAGTTCGGTTTTAAAATTTTCACGACCAAACCAACGCATCTGAAATTAAAGAGTTTGTAAAATAAAGAGTATGTAATTCTCTCGGTTACTGAGAAAAGATACATAAAATGTAGCTGCAAATAGGAAATGGAAATTTTTTTTAGAACATTTTTAATGATGAAATAATATTTTTAATGTTTCTACTGATAGATTTCAAAAAAATTGAAAGTGAAATTAAAAAATACAACTTTTCCAAAAATAATCAATTTTGCTAACATTAGCAATTTTTCTGCTACCATCCTCTTGACTAAAATTTTGCTGAGTCAGTAAATTTTTTTGCTGACTTTACACTGATAGAATTTTCGTTCATACTATTAACGAATCGATTTCATTAATCTGAATTCACTGATTTAATGAAAAAATTTCATTGAATTAATGAAAAATTCATTAATTAAAGAATTTTTTCATTATATATTTTCAACTAACCCGTAAGATATACTATAATTTTTATAAGGGTTTTGAATTTGCTAATTACTAAAATAGATATATGTTCCAGTAATGAACGCTAGGGTTGCAAACTGAAATTATTTAAATATAAAAGTCCAAATAATGACATCATTTTGTTTTGGCTATTTAGAACAATCGGTAACGCGGTAATGTTTACATTCTGGTGATTGTGGGTTCAAGTCGACTTCAGGGAGATGTCAAAAACGTTATAAAAACGAAAAAGAAATATATGTACAAATAAAAATTAATAAAATAAAAATAAATAAAAAAAGTAACGCAAAAAAATATATTTTTTTCAATTAGTTTTCATTTAATGAATACGTTTCATTGATCTAATGAACGCGTTCTTTGGGGACTTTTCAATGAAAAAAATCATTGGATTAATGAACAAATTCATTAATACTATGCACAAAATTTTATCAGTGTACAGACTTTTTTTCTGACAGAAAAAAACCAAACAGATTTTTTGCCTGCGAACTTTTTTACCTGCGCACTTTTTTACCAGCTTTTTTAAGCATTTAACGGTGGGTCTCATACTGCAGGTTTAAAATTTAGTTAATAGTTATCCCAAAAATTTGTTGTTGTTTTGTGTACATTTTTTTGACATTTTCTTTTGTTTACATTTAAGTTAAAGTTAAACCTACAGTATGAGACCCACCGTAAATCACCGAGTTATACAAGAAATCAGTTTATATTTTTAAAATATCGGTTAACTGCGTCGTAATTCTACGACACTCTCAAAAATGTTCGTCTTATTTTAGGGTGCATACAGAGTGGCCGCTTGTTGCCGAGCCGACTGACGCTTATTGCGAGAACCAATGCGAGAAAACTGGTACTATACAAATAAGCGCGAACAGGTCATAGTGGGCGCCGAGCTGGTCAGAGCGCAAAGCTGATTGAATGCGAGTAAACAGTTCCAAAGCGTATTTCAGCCCCGAAAACATTATTTATGTTACGTTAATAAAATAAAAATTATACAAATTCAAATAAATAATAAAAATTAAATAAAATTATAACAATTATAAAAAAAGTAAAAAAAACTTATAAACAAAATTAAAAAAAAATTGTAATAAAAATTTCAAGAATAATTGAAGAAATGCGTTAATAACCCATTGTAGAAAATCATTACCAGATATGTGGTTATGTAACTACATACTTGGTAATGGTAACTAGTTACTTTTGTTATTACATTTCTTATTACCTTTATATGGCGATGTCGCGAAAAATAATGAGTTGTCGTTACACACCAGCATACGAAAAATTAAAAAATATATCGTTACCTATGTGCTTACCAGTACTGGCAAAAATAATGAGTCTAAAAATAGATTTTCTAAAAAATAAATTATATAAAAAAAAATATTTTTTATTGTATTATTTTTTTTTTTAATAAAATTTACTGGTGCGGGAATCGAACCTGGGTCTACAGATTGCCAGTCAACAGCTCTACCATCTGAGCTATATCGACATGTAATATTTAATAGATAAGAACACAATTGACCTGCTGCACACAAGTAAGCTTACTCGCCAACATACAAAAAATCAAAAAATATGTGGTTACATATATCCTTACCAGTGTTTAAAAAATATTGAGTCTAAAAATAGATTTCAAAAAATTTTCAAAAAAATCTAAAAAATTATTTTCTATTTGAAATAATGATAAAAATAAGTCATTATCAGTAACTCATTATTAAATGTTTTAAAATAATACAGAAGGTAAGTGGGTGTCATTACTGGTAGTCCAAAAAATAATGATATGTCATTACCGTTTCTACACTGGGAAGTAAAATTTTAAAACTCAATGTCAGTTTTTTGTCTCAACAAAATAACAAACCCAAGTGCATACAAACATACATAAAACACAAATAATAGATAAAATATCAGCGCTGATTCTCGCATCCACTATGCACACCCAAACTTGTTTCTCGCATGAACAAGTTCTCGCAATAAGCGTCAGTCGGCTCGGCTCGGCAACAAGCGGCCACTCTGTACGCACCCTAAGGCCGAGCCGACTGACGCTTAAAAACATGTCCGTTAAGAGATTAAATAAACCCGAATTATTATTTTCAAGTTTCACAGCTTAACAAAAGTTTTTAAATTATTAATGTTTTTATTCAGATTTATTTAATCTGTAATCTATTATTTGAATGATTCAATTGAAAAATATATACTGTTTTTTAAAATTCCCTTTATATTATAGATTTTGTAATTTAGTAGTGTTAATATTTCTTATCAGAGAAATTTATTTTGAATATTTCACAGTTAGTCAATAAAGGGCTTTGAAATAAAAATTTTATAAAGTTCATAAAATTGAGTTAATCGATTTGGCAAGTGAAGCATTCATTTATGAATGGGAAAAATTAGTTCTTTAATAAAATTTAATAAGATATTACATTTATGTGATTTAGGTCGAATTTAACAATAAAAAAACACAAAAAGAGATAAAATATGGCAAATAATGAAATCGGAAATCCCGGGATTTTTTCAAGACCAATACCGGGATTTTCGGGATCGGTATCCCTACCTGCGACCCATACTTTCCACTAGTTTTTGGCATTTTGTTTTGGGGATGGCGTACCAAGCTTCCTGTGCGGCCGACCACAGTTCGTCCATATTTTTGTAATTTTTCTTGGCGATTTCAACCTTGACTTCATTCCACAGGTTCTCTATTAGATTTAAGTCAGGGCTCTGGGCTGGCCAATCCAAAACATCAATCTTTTCCGCACAAAACCATTTTTTTTCTAGTTTGGAGGAGTGTTTGGGGTCATTATCTTGCATGAATTTCCATTTTATTGGCATGGAGTTGAGTTGAATACTGCCACCTCCATGTTTTACCGTCTTCTGAGTGAACCGAGGATTAAACTCTTGGCCTTTAGGACGACGAACAAAGATTCTGCCATCTGGTCCTATCCTGTTAATTTTTGTTTTGTCACTCCATAACACGTTTTTCCAATGGGATTTTCCTTATGGATTCTGGCGAAGGTTAGTCGCTTTGAAATATTTTTTTTTTGGGAGCAGGGGCTTTTTTCTGGAAATGCGCCCAAACAAATTTGCCTCGTCTAGTCTTCTTCTGACAAGTCTGCTTGATATTTCCATGTTAAAATGTTCATTAATATCCGATGCTATCTGCCTTGATGACTTGAATGGATAAATTTTCACCATTCGTACTATAGATGCTTTTTTCTGGAAATGCGCCCAAACAAATTTGCCTCGTCTAGTCTTCTTCTGACAAGTCTGCTTGATATTTCCATGTTAAAATGTTCATTAATATCCGATGCTATCTGCCTTGATGACTTGAATGGATAAATTTTCACCATTCGTACTATAGATGCATCCGTACGCTCATCTGTTTTTCGTGGCCTTGGCTTCCGAATTTTTCCATTAGTCAATATATCGGGATCCTCAACACAAGAATTAATTGCATTGTAGACTTTTTTGCGAGAAATTTGCATTATCTCAGCAATTTCCGCTACTTTTTTTCCATCTTCATACATTTTCCATATGATCCATATTTCGTGGCCTTGGCTTCCGAATTTTACCCTTAGTCAATATATCGGGATCCTCAACACAAGAATTAATTGCATTGTAGACTTTTTTGCGAGAAATTTGCATTATCTCAGCAATTTCCGCTACTTTTTTTCCATCTTCATACATTTTCCATATGATCCGCCTTTCCTCACCTGTGGTATGTTTTCCTGATTCCATTTTAAAATTTTTTTAACTTTTTATATTTATTTTTGAACTACGAAAAATATTTATTGCTTTGAATTAAATCTACACGACGACTGCCTATTTAAGTAAATTGTGCCATTTATATGTCCACTTTAAATTAGCATTGTTAACACAAAAATGATAACGGTAAATAATAAAACATAACGGAACATTTGAGCACTATTAAGACAAACTTTTTTTTCAACAATAATCAGAAGAGATAAAACTTGCATTTTAAAATATATTTAGTTGGAAAATACTTAAATTTATGCGCAATTTAAATTTGTGCCAATTATATATCCATAGCTGTACTTTTAATCACAATTTTCATATTAAAATGGTTCGTCCAAAATAAACCTTGATCTTTGAAAATTAATGTATTACGATAAATAGAAACTTTTCTCATAAATTTTAATAATTTAGATATTTTATGAGTAGGACAAATTTTCAACCATTTCAATTTAGCTTTATTTAAAAACTTTTTGCATTATTTTTGTCGAGTTAAAAATATGCAGTAATTTTTATGAGTCATTTAACATTCTGTTTATAAGCGCTCCAAATTAGTGGTTTAGTTTACAAAAAATTTGTAAAATTAGCAACTCTTCTGTTAAAAATTAGTAACTAAAATTCAGCAAAATACTGTAAAGTTAGCAAATTTATTGTTAAAAATAACTCACTAAATTAAGCAAAAAAAAAATAGCAAAAAAGTTTGTAAGTTAGTAATGTGGAGGTAGCAAAAAAATTTACTAAAAATTAAATTTGAACTAAAAATTAGTTAAAAATTTATTAAGTTGAAGTACTAACAGTTTTACTAACTTTTCTACAAACTTTTTTCTATGAGTGTACCATCTGCGCTATATCGACATGTAATATTTAATAGATAAAAACATAATTGACCTGCTGCACACAAGTAAGCTTACTCGCCAACATACAAAAAATCAAAAAATATGTGGTTATATATATCCTTACCAGTGTTTAAAAAATATTGAGTCTAAAAATAGATTTCAAAATATGTTTAAAAAAATTTATTTTCTATTTGAAATAATGATAAAAATAAGTCATTATCAGTAACTCATTATTATATGTTTTAAAATAATGCAGAAGGTAAGTGGGTGTCATTACTGGTAGTCCAAAAAATAATGATATGTCATTACCGTTTCTACACTGGGTTATTTTGATCAGGTAAAGGATGTAGGATATAATTGCAATTAAAGTGAAAACTTCACTTATTTTCCTATTTTGCAAATATAATAAAATTCCTTAATCGGATTTGCAAAATCTTTGCATATGACGTTAATTCATTTTCCAATGAATTCTTTTTACCAAAAGAATCACAACTTCTGCATCAACATTTCCAGATAATTCAATCTGAAATACACATTTTACATGTTTTTAATTTCAAATAAATTTTATATGAATTTACTATGACAAAAAGAAATAAAGTACACTTTTGAACATGCATATTTTAAAATCGTTGTTGTTTTGAAATTTGCACTTGATTTGTTTCATTTTAAGTTACTCCATTGACAGCAAGCCACCAATGAAGGTTCCATTAATATATAATGGAAAATTATTTGGCCTTTTAATACAACTTTTTGTAGACTGGAAAAAACTCAAAAAATTTGTAGAGAACTTTTACTTTAGTTAATTTATTTGCCGAAAATTTAAATATAGAATTTGTGTAGAGTTGTTTTTTTTAAATTATCATTTCCGTTGTCGGTACACTCATAGAAATAAATCTGTAAAAATAGCAAAAAAATTTACTAAAAATTAGATAAAAATGATGCTGCAGAAAAAACTGCTAAAATTAGCAGATTTTTTTACTGAATACTAGTGAAATAATAATATCAAAATTAAAACTATTAAATTTACAGAATTTTAGTTATAATTAAGTTAACTTTTAGTTAATTGAAAATATCAAATTGTACTGTAAAATCTACAGAAAATTTTGCTAAATATTAGTAGACTTAAAATAGAAAAAATAAACTGTTATAGTATCTACAGAATTTTTGCTATTTTTAAGCTAAATTTAGTTGAATGCAAATAGCAGTCTATTCTGCTAAAATCAGCAGAAATATTTGCTAAAAAATTGTAAACTCCTGTTTATAAAAGGCTCGATTTTTATTTGCATTTAAAAAAACTTCGAAAATTTAAAATTTTTTGGTGATTTTTTAGGCTACTAATTATTCAGCAAAATTTTTTGCTGATTTTAGCAGGTTAATTTGCTATTTTCTATTAACAATTTAGCTCAAATATAACTAAAATTTTGTATATTTAACAGTTTTATTTTTGCTGTTTCTATCTTAGTAATATAAAGAAAAATAATCTGCTAATTTAGCAGTTTTTTTCTGCAGCATAATTTTTAACTAATTTTTAGTAGTTTTAACTAAATTTTTTACGGACTTTATTCTATTAGTGTACTACATCCAGACAAGCTGCGATATCTACATCTTGTCTATCTGGTTGTCGTCCATGCTATAAATTTTTGTAGCAAAATAAATTAGTAAAACATTAGTTCAAAATTAGTTTAGTGCTATAAAAATATAATTTAAACTTTTGCTGAAAACGGAATTTCAAAAAAAAAAAAAAAATGCTGAAAACTACACCCAAAAAATATCTTAGTTGTTTATAACGAATATTTCAACTATATCTTAGGTGAAATACCCCTAACTAATATATAGTTGAAGTGATTTAGTTGATGAGAACTAAATTTATTTTATTTCTGAAATTCAACTAGGAATAAAGTTACTGTCAACGATTAGCTGGGTAATTTTTTAGACATTTAAACCAACAACATCCATATTCCCATTAATTCACATTCTTTTCGTCTTTTTGATATATTTCTACACTTTTTGTTTATTTATTTTTATCATTAAAACTATTTATACAAATACTTATTTTTTAATTAATAAATTCGCCTTTCCAAAAATTCCCAACCATAGACTCTTGCATGCAGAGGATGTTTATTCTAAAAAAAACGCTTCATTAAACCTTTTTACTCGTTAAACATTTTTTTTCCAAAATTACCAACATTTAATTTTCCTATTTGCTGCGTGTTGCCATTGTTGTAAATATCACTTTCTTCTTACGAGTATTTGCTAATTTTTCTGTAGTACAATAAATGTTTCTGGTTTCTAAATTTAAAAGATATAAATTTACTTCTCTTTTCTTTTGAAAAATGCCTTTGTAAATTTGAAATAAACAGAATTGTTATTTACAGAGTAACTCAAATATATGTTTTATTTCCAAAACCATAGTTATTTAAAATTTTTTTTAATTCAACTATAGATTTTGTTAACTATGCAACTATAGAATTTTTTCGGTGTAGTACACTTGATATGGATACAAGACGTTTTACTAATTTTTCTACTAACTTATTTTTTTGAGTGTAACTGTAGTTGCTTTTGTATATATAAATGTAAATTAACTATTTTTGGCAGTTGTTTGAAAAACGAACTATCCAAAAATACTGGAGTGAAGTAACAGTTAATTTGTCTAGTTGTTAGTGTCAGACCGAACATTTCGGTTATTTAGAGACATTACGAGTATCTACACTCAAAAAAAAAGTCAGTAAAGTCAGCAAAAAATGTTGCTGTGTCAGCAAATTTTTAGTCAGGAGCGTGCTTGCAAAAAAGTTGGTAATTTCAGCAAAAGGTTTGCTGAAAATCAGCGAGCTGATTTTTACCAAAAAATAGTAATCTTTAACAAAAGTTTTGCTAACACTTAGTCGACTGCAAATGAAAAAAATCCTTGCTAAAATCACTACAGCGACATCTAAATCTTGTCTATCTGGTTGTCGTCCACGCTATGCATGCGGTTCTCAGCACAATTTTTGCAGCAAAATAAATTAGTAAAACATTAGTTCAAAATTAGTTTAGTGCTAAAAAACTATAACTAAAATTTTTCCTGAAAACGGAATTTCAGCAAAAAAATTGCTGAAAACTAGTACACTTGATATACAAGACGTTTTACTAATTTTACTACTAACTTATTTTTTTGAGTGTACATATTGAGAGATTTTGATGCTGGGAAAATGTTTGTTGAGCCGAATAATCCTACTTTGAGTGTCAAATTTAAGAAAAACCCCATAGTTTAGCTGTACAGTCAACTGTTCCGTAGACGAACTTTCTCCAATTTGGCCGAATTGGCGGCTGAACAGTGAAGTCTTTGCTTAACTTCAGACTTTTCCTTATTGACACTCAAAATGGATATCAATCATTCCAACAAACATTTTTCCACAAGCAATATTTGTCCGTTATGCTTCAACATACCGAGCAAATACATTTTGTGGCCGAACTATTCGGTTGCTTTTTTCGGCAAATAACTGTACAAAAATTATTACATGAGCGGTGAAGTTATTTTTGGTAATTAAAATAATTGTTGAACGAAGCTTACCACGGCTAAGTCTCATGCAAATATTTAATTTGTTTGGGATAAATCTCGTTATTTTTATAAATGTTATTGACAACGTACAGTAGTTTGGCTTCCTTTTTCTCTCCAGGTAGAACTGAAAGAAGATAAATACAATATATTTTAATATTCCCTTAAATAAATTTATATTTTATATTATAAAACTTACCTTATTATTTTAATAATTCAATAAAATATATAACCTTTTCCGTATTACGCGTCTTCACTCTTTAGCGTTGTTTTATGACTAAGACAAGGGAAAACATCTTCTCATATTCTTCCACTAGAAATTTCTAAACAAATGCTTCGTAGTACGAAGTTCGTACACACATTCTTCTTTACTTCGTACACATACACTTGAAAATTGAAGTATTTGTAATAAAATTCAAAATAACTGCATAAAATAAATACAATGTAGTAGTTTTTGAAGTTTGTTTAAAAAAATAACTGCCAAAAACATTAAAAAAATTTGCTCTAAGTAAATTAACTGCAATTGTAGTTAAAATAATTACAACCGCATTACTACACAAATAACTGTAATGTAATAACTGCAGAACTTTTCTGAGTGTAATTGCAATGAAATTAATTTTAATTTCGATTACAAAATTAAACATAGAATTTCATTACAATTACTTTTATACAACGGTAAATATTTTTCGTTTTTCGTGCCCTTTAAATTGAATTCATAGTATGCCGATTCCTTACTTAAAGCCCAAATAACAAAAAGCTTCAATTTTGAGGTGTAAAGCTCAACCACAATATCTTATATGAAAATTTATAACTTTGCCAATAAATGCACGACTATAGAAAAAATCAAACGTGTTTCGCTCTTAGTAAAGTAATGACTTTTTTTTTCCATTTCATTACAAATTAAAAAATGTAATGAATTTTTTTCATTAGGTACTTAAAAAAATTTAATGAAAACAAATCTCAGAAATAAGATAAGTATTGTATATTAATCGAAATATTCAAATATATTTTTTGTATTACTTATAGACTCTTCAAATAACGCTGAAACAGAGATTGACACTACACCCGATGGTATGGACTGTTTGGAATGGGAGGATGAATTTACAGCCGACACAGACGAGATGAATAACTCTGCCGATGAAACTATAGAGGAATTTACATCATTGTACTATTATTATGCGAAAACATTTGAACGTACCGGCGATATTGTCAGCAATTTAGAAAACTACTGCTATGAACATAGTAGTTGTGATAAAATAGTACACCAAGATCCTCATACTCAGGACCATATGACAATGGCTCCTTTACACTATGCTGCATTTAGAGGAGATGTAGAGTGTGCACGTATATTATTGGAACATGGTGCTAAAGTGAATATAACCACAGGGGTCGGTTTTACTCCATTACATATTGGTGCTGATAACTGTGATATAACTTTGTTATTACTAAAGTATGGAGCAAATCCAAATGCAAAAACTTTTAGTACTGGAGAAACACCCTTTAATGCTGCTCTTAAATATCATAATACCACAGTAATTAATATTCTATTGCAAACCAACAAAATCAATATGAATGATATCGATGAAAACGATAAAACTCCCTTAATGTATGCCATTGCTTATGATCAAATGGATGCGGCAATGGAATTAATACGCAGAGGAGCTAAAGTCAATTTACAAGATAAAGACGGCAAAACGGCATTACTTTATGCAGTAGAAAAGAATAACATAGTTTTAGCTTCTCTTCTTTTGGAACGTGGTGCTAGACAAATCACATCTCATTATCTACTACACCAATGTGTGGTCCACAATATGTCAGATATGTTGAAATTATTACTGTGCCATGATGAACATATGAATAATCTTAAAGTTCGCAATGCCGATCGTTTAACACCCATACAAATGGCAATAATCAATAAGAAAACTAATATATTAGCATATATGTTAAATTTAGATTCAACCTCCCTACAATTAGAAATGGATACTAATCTTATATTGGCCGTAGAACATATCCATAAATTAGAAGAATTCAAAGGCATTTTCAGAATATTATTTGCTTATGGCAATTCCTATGTTTGGAAAAATTCAACGAATATTATATCTTCTTCATTTAGCACCAATTGTTATGTCCCATTTTGCCAAACTCCATTATCAAAAGCGATTATGTTAAATAAATTGAATATAGCGGAGTTTTTAATTAAGGAAGGCATTGGCTTGCAGCAAATATGCTCTGAACATGTGGTCAATCATTTAAGAACGCTACAAGCACCTGGATGTAAAGAATTTACAAAATTACTAAGTAAGTTTAAACAAATTATTGAAAACCTACATACGATGGGTCTCATACACTCAGATAAAAAAGGTGGTAAAAAAATTTGTAAACAGTTTCCAATTGCACTTTACTATTTTTATACTGATTTTTAGCACAATTTTTTTTAGTAATCATTTTTGCTATTCTCTTATTACAAATTACGGATTTTTTTACTAATTCTCGCTGCTGATTTCAGCAAAACATTTTACTAATTTTTCAAAACCCATTGCTAAATTTAGCAGAAAAATATACTAATTAAAAAAATTTTTTTTAATTTTTTACAATTCTTGTTTAGTTTATATTTGTTACTATTGATATATTCTTAGTACCTAATTTCGTAAAACACTTGGTTGAAGTGAAGGGAACTTTCAATGTAAATTGTTTTTGTAACAAAAACAATTTCTATAGAAATAACGCAACACTTCACCGAAGTGTTTTAGAAAATTACCCCCTTAGTTTGGAAATAACACTCAGAAAATTTTATTGTATC
Organism: Leucophora obtusa; assembly: GCA_949987735.1. Taxonomy (NCBI): domain Eukaryota; kingdom Metazoa; phylum Arthropoda; class Insecta; order Diptera; family Anthomyiidae; genus Leucophora; species Leucophora obtusa. The sequence goes on along the minus strand of OX465298.1, from coordinate 185,878,246 downwards.
TCCAATGCATAAAAAGCTAATAACTGGAGAACCGTTTGCAATTTTGACTCCAAATTTCAAGTACGATGAGTAATTATACGCTTGTTACAATCGAAAGAAAAAATTTTATTTTTTATAATTTTTTTTTAGATCAATAACAGCAAAATTTTCAGTAGCCATTACAGACTTTTTTGGTTGAGTGTAGGGTTAACTTTAACTTAACTATTTGTAAACAAAAGAAAATGTCAAAAATTATAAACAACACAACAGCAAATTTTTGTGTTAACTCAAAACCTTCAATATGAAACCAAGCAATATGTACACTCAAAAAAATAAGTTAGTAGAAAAATTAGTAAAACGTCTTGTATATCAAGTGTACTAGTTTTCAGCAATTTTTTTTCTGAAATTCCGTTTTCAGCAAAAATTTTAGTTATATTTTTTTAGCACTAAACTAATTTTGAACTAATGTTTTACTAATTTATTTTGCTACAAAAATTGTGCTGATAACCGCATTCATAGCGTGGACGACAACCAGATAGACAAGATGTAGATGTCGCAGCTTGTCTGGAAACGGAAATGACAAAAAAAAGAAAAACAACTCTACACATATTCTATATTTAAATTTTCAGCAAATAAATTAACTAAAATAAAATTTCGCTACAAGTTTTTTGAGTTTTTTTCACTCTACTAATATTCAGCAAAAAGTTTAGTGATTTTAGCAAGGATTTTTTTCATTTGCAGTCGACTAAGTGTTAGCAAAACTTTTGCTGAAGATTACTATTTTTTTGGTAAAAATCAGCTCGCTGATTTTCAGCAAACCTTTTGCTGAAATTACCAACTTTTTTGCAAGCACGCTCCTGACTAAAAATTTGCTGACACAGCAACACTTTTTGCTGACTTTACTAACTCTACAAAAGGTTAAAATAATTCTTCAGAGCAGAATAAAATACTACACTCAAAAAAAAAAAGACAGTAAAGTCAGCAAAAAATGTTGCTGGGTCAGCAAATTTTTAGTCAGGAGCGTGTTTGCAAAAAAGTTGGTAATTTCAGCAAAAGGTTTGCTGAAAATCAGCGAGCTGATTTTTACCAAAAAAATAGTAATCTTCAGCAAAAGTTTTGCTAACATTTAGTCGACTGCAAATGAAAAAAATCCTTGTTAAAATCACTAAACTTTTTGCTGAATATTAGTAGACTGAAAAAAACTCAAAAAACTTGTAGCGAAATTTTACTTTAGTTAATTTATTTGCTGAAAATTTAAATATAGAATATGTGTAGAGTTGTTTTTCTTTTTTTGTCATTTCCGTTTCCAGACAAGCTGCGACATCTACATCTTGTCTATCTGGTTGTCGTCCACGCTATGCATGCGGTTATCAGCACAATTTTTGTAGCAAAATAAATTAGTAAAACATTAGTTCAAAATTAGTTTAGTGCTAAAAAAATATAACTAAATTTTTTGCTGAAAACGGAATTTCAGCAAAAAAATTGCTGAAAACTAGTACACTTGATATACAAGAAGTTTTACTAATTTTTCTACTAACTTATTTTTTTGAGTGTAGTTTTTGCTGGAAGAAATTTTTCAAGTAAAAACTAGTAAAATTTCCCCTTAAATTTTTTACTCGTTCTTACTATTTTTTTTGTACTCGAACGGATTTTTGAGTAAAACTGGTAAAGCTTGCAAACAAACACACTTATTAATTACTAATCAAACGAAAATAAAAAAAATCTGAGAAATTATAAAATAAGGTTTTTAGCCATAACCAGTGCAAAAACGGTAATGACATATCATTACTTTTCGGACTACCAGTAATGACACCGATTTACTTTCTGCATTATTTCAAAACATTTAATAATGAGTTAATAACTTTTTACTTTTTCCATTATATTAAAAGAAAAAATAATGCGTTACCAATAATGACTTATTTTTATCAGTATTTCAAATATAATACTTTTTTACACTAGGTAATTATGGGCTTTCAAAAACTAACATATCTTGTGCATTCACTTGACAAAGAATTTATAAAAATTTGTTCTATTTTTTTTTTTGGTATTTGCAGTTTTAAATGGTTTAAAATTTCCCTCTATTAACTCTCCGAAAATTGATACAAAATGGTCAAAAGAACGTGAAGAACTGGAGGAAACTATTAAACAATTAACACAGCAATCCCTGGATCTGAAGTCATTAACGCGTATAGCAATACGTAAGCATTTAATACAAACATTTTGTAAATCCACCGCAGAATTTAAACAAAAATATTGGGCAACGAATGAGAAATCGACACTACAACAAATGATAGAACAATTAGAAATACCAAAATTATTACAGAAAAGATATTTATTAGACTTTTATGATTGTGAAACTGTGATGCCGTTTTATGTGTAAAAAAAAGGAAAAATGCAAAAAATTAATCTCCCAAAAATTCTACAGACAGAATCAATAATTCCAAAAATGGTTAATTAGGGAAACGATATTTTAAAATAGTTTTAAGTAAATATTTATTTTTTGCAATATTTTTTTGAAAAAAAAAAGATCTTGATATTTTTTATAATACTTAAATATTTTTGAAATATATATTATTTAAGCCCGTATGACTAGCTTTTTCCCTAATTCTTTCTTAATTTTTTAGAGTTTTTATTTGATTGTTTTCTCTATTCCTTTATAACTGTCTCGTAAATAAACAAAAACTTTAAGAAAAGTCTTAAAAAAGGTCAAGAAAAAAGCTAGTGTCATAAGGGCTTTATGTAGGTATAACTTTTTATTTTGGTAAACAAACACTATTATTTTAAGAGATTTTTTTTAATAATAATGACAAAAATTATGCTTATGATTTTACAAAAATGTTTTTATTGTTTTTTTATATTAAAAATATTTATTTGGTTGTTAACAAAAATAATAAAACAAAGCTGAAAATATATTTAAGACATATAAAAGTGAAATGCAATGTGGAAGTACCTTTTTCTGTTAATCTTAAAAAAACTACGTATCTTAAATTAGTTTTGAATTTAAATTTTGCTATAAGCCCCGCGTTTGGCGCCAAAGTGACAACAACGTAAGTACTATCTTCAAGTTGAAAATTTGTTCTAACTTTAATATGTAGTAATTTACAACAAAATTTTTACGCAAAACTAATTAATAATTTAAATTGTTTACCCAGTAGTTTTTAAATAGTGAAAAAATATAAAACTTTCACATTACTGTAGGAATTTCATAACACTGTATAGATAGATATATCATTTGACAAAATATTTATAATAATTGTGGAATAAAGTACATAAATTAGTTCTTTACATAATACAAAAAAAAAAAAAACATTTTCTTGTAGAAAATATGGTAAACAAATCAGAGTTTCCTTTTATGGACATTTTTAAAATTTATCTTAAATGTTACAACAACAATAATAAATAAAAGTTTGCGAATAATAGTGCAAAAAAGAAACTTCAAAAACATTGTAGTTTACGTCTTAGTTATATGGACTTTATTTTATATGGTAGGTATAATAATGTTCTCGTTTTATTTTCATCATAAAAATACTTTTAATTTTTAAATTTCAAAATTTTGAAAATAAAATAATATTCTTCTTTTGAAATGCACTTAGTTTTATGTATTGTATGTAGTTTTAAAGGGGAATTGTATTGATTTTTCTCTAAGGTTTAAGCAATATTTTAAAATCATCATTTGTATTTTTTGCTAAATATTCAAATGGGATTTTATCTTTATTATCATGGATTTCTTTAAGATTTGGTTGTTTTTCAATCAACAACTTACTAACGTCTAAGTGACCACCAGTAGCAGCACGATGTAATGCCGTTTGACCATCTTCATCTTTTATTTCGATATTGGCTTTGGAATCCATCAAGAGTTTAACAATATTAAGATGACCTAAAAATTGAATACATAAATTGAAAAGCAATTACAAAGAATTTAAATTTATATTAAAGTTTACAAAAAAAAAGTTTAATTAAGAAAAAATTTCCGTTTTGTGTATTTTTGGATCTTGTTATTTCGAAAACTACGGTTAGTATTGTTCTACCATCAAATATAGATAATATGAATTATTTTTTGGAAATTACATAAAGTAACGACAAAACTCATTTATTTTTAACGATACTGATATATACAGATAAAAAAGTAAAATAATAACTTTTAAAGATTTTTTTATTAACCCATTAATTCCCACTATGTTTTGTTTAGGGGTAAAATTCGAGGGTAACCAAGGTTAAAGATGAATTTAAAATTTATGGATGCATGTTAGTTTAAAGGTTGAGTTACCCAGTTTAAAGCTTGAGTTACCCAGATGTAAACATCACGTACCTTTGCGTAGTTGAATTAATGAATTAAATAATAATTGTATGAAGGTATGTATAGTTTATCTTTTAATTGGTAAATGAATGTTCTTTGTTAGATTTGAGATCATATAAGTAAATTACAGAGAATAAAAAGTGAAAAAATTAGGTATGAATTGATAATGATCTACTTATATTGACTGCGAAACAAATAAACAAATGTAGACACAACTTAATTAGACTAACATCTGTATCGGGACCCGAAAATACGTATTCTATACTGCTGGCTTTATCGAATATTTTGAATTTTTATTCTCTGTAATTTACTTGCATGATTTCAAACCTAACTAAGAACATTAATTTAAAAAAGAATTTTTATGTTTTGGTTATAAAAATAAACGGATTGTAATGAAGGTATAAGTTGTTACTTTTCTATTACAAAACCTATGATTTTAGCAAGGGCATGTCCATCAATGTAACTCCTTACCTATTAAGATGTTATTTTAAACTTACAGATAAGAAGTTTCCATTTTATTAAAATTTTAATTTTTTAACCCTAACACTCCTGACACGGGTACTTGGGTACCCGAACGGAGTTTAAAATGAAATATTTTTCAAACCAACTAGTCGTTTTCTAAAGTTTTTTCGCATTTTAAGCCCTCTTGAATTATTTGGGCTAGCTATGCAGCCAGCTAAAGTCAAATAGTCCTTACCCTCCTGATAAGGGTACCCGGGTACCCGTAAATTTCTTCATACATTTTGTACGAAAAAAGTTAAAATAGTATTTTTTTGGCTTGGTATCGCTCAGTTGTATCCGATGCTCCTACAGCAACCAGGCAAGCTTCTTTAAAGATGTTTTTGTTGGTCAAAAGCTAGAGAGCTGCCCGAACTTTGAGGTATAGGGTAATTCGATTAAGACTGGCCCTTTCGTTCAAGACAAGGACTATTAATTATAGAGATAGCAAATCAAAACTTACACTACTCACCTGTAGAGGCCGCTGAAATTTAGTATTACCTGAGCAACTATTTAGTATCACTTTAGTATCAGCAGAGCCTATATTTAATAACTGCTGATAACTGCTCAAAATAAGGAAAAAACAAGCGTGGAATATATTCAAATAATAAAATTTGAGATATCCGTTTGTTTTTTTGCTTTGTTATTTGTTAAATTCAAATAAAAAAAGAAAATTGTAAATTTATTGCCACCTAGTGATAAAGATGTCTTTATAACTTATTTTTTTGGTGGTGCCATACCCCTGGCTCAAGGCTTTCGTTGGCAACTCCACGCCAAGTGATGTCAAAAAGCTTCGACGAGAATTGTGTCTTTTTTTTGGCATTTGGATGGAGGCTAGAGTATACAAAATACACCAAACGCTGCCACGGCGATCATGTTGAAATTTAGACACCATCTGGTCCATTACATGAACGCCGCCTTTGGTTTTGTTATAAAAGTCATTAGTCTCCTCTTTCCCATTTACCGCTGGCTCCCCTCGCGTATAATTCATAGTTGAGAGAAAGTAAAGGCTTTTCTTCTTCTTGGTCTTGACAGATAAAATAGTTCCACTTTTGTTGAATGCATATCGGGGTGAACCTGTATCACCTTTAGGGTTTGGCCGTGGCTCTTTTTGAATTTAAGGGTACCAACGAGGGTAAAACTGGTTCGGTCTCTAAAGGAAAATAACTGTTCATCCACTGTTACGTTTTGACTTGGATAATAGTTTGTTTGAATATTCTTCACCAGTATGTTCCAAATATCGGAGATGGGAGCGGTGTTGTATGTCTGTTTGCGTACTAATCTTGCAAACACATTGTCAAAATATATTATATATATTCCCCTAACTCCCATTGGAGCATAGGACGCCAAAGGCTGTTTATTTAGCGATTCGTTAGCAGAGTATGTTCATAAAAGTGGGTTGCTAGCCCTCCTTTCTTAGATTGGTACACTCTCAGAACAATTCCGATGTGACAACCGAATTTTTTCCAACCGAATTCAGTTGTCATAACCGATAATTCGGTTGTCGCAACCGAATTCAAATCGAATTCGGTTGCCACAACTGAATTCGGTTGCTGCAACCGAATCAATTCGGTTGGCAAAAAATTCCGTTGCCACAACGGAATTATTCTGAGAGTGCAATAGGGCTGCTATCCTTGTGTCTAATGTTGTAGTCATGCATCAGAAAACGTTCATTCATCATTTACCAACTATCCTGAGACGCCAAGTTATCCGTGGACATTCAGGTTACATGACTGTGCGCCTTTTCACTCCAGCTAGATTTCAGCGGGTGCTGGAAAGCCATTACCCAGGAAATACTTTGTCTAGGACCGGAAGTAGTGAGCTGCTTGAACAGTCATACAAAGGAATCATTTCTGGTCACTCCCAAGTGAATGACAGTTAGAAACTTTACGCACTACGTGCATGGATGACTGTGATTGCCCCAAAGAGTTGATGGAGAATGATCGCTGGCACCATTTATTCCCATACCCAACAAAATTCTAATAAAAGCTTCAAGTTCTTTCATTGAAATCAAACGAAACTAGCGAGGTTTGATCTTTAAAACTGCAATATCGGCTACATTCTTCCGGTTGAAATCCAATGATATTTCATAAACTTCATTGTTGCTGTGTCTGAGGATCCCCGGGTTAACAATTAAGGGAATCCCCCTACAATTGCAATGCATTGTGTTGGTATGAAGTAAATTTAAACAATAACATAAAGGTAACTACACACGGGTACCTGGGTACCCTTATCAGGTGTCTACGTATATAAATGTTATCAGGAGTGTTACGGTTAAATCGAATATTAATTTTAAATTCACAAATTTTTAGCAAAAAATTTAATTTCTATTTTTTTTCATGTTCATTTTTTATTTTCTTTATTCATAATTTCCTTACAGACTGTGATTAAATATAAAATTAATATTTATAATTATTTTAAAACTAGGCTTTATTATTTAAAAAGGCTTTTAATAAAACTAAAATGGTCGCGACCAGAGATACAAGCCGGTCCATTCTGTCAGCTGGCGGCGGCTAATGGCTAAAATGGTCGGCGGCGATTGATTTTTAGAGTTGAGCCGTAAACGCATCGGCGGCGGCTGGCTTAAAAAAATAGTGTCGACTGGCGGCAGCTAACCGGCTAACGACGGCTAAAAAGACATTTTCTAAGAATTTCAACAGAAACATACACGCAAAAAAAGCAACTGCAAAAATATCGAAGTCAATTTTGTATTTTTTTTTAGATATATTTAAAATAATACGACAGTAGAAAAATCATTCAAACCGGTTTTAAATCGATTTGACTAATTTTTAACAAAGTTTTAGTTGAAACACTGATTTAAGCAAAGATTTCAGTTATCTTCATTTAACGCTATACTAAAAATCCGCAAGACTAACTAATTTTGAGTGTTAATTTTCAAAATTATTTAAAACTAACTAATTCGGTAAATTTTACAAAAGATATTGTTAAAATAAAATTTTTTCATGTTACTATTATTACCCTGTAGATGGCGCCACCAATGTATCCGAAGTTTTTAAGATGGCGCCATTTCTTTCCCTCCCGATTTTTTAAAATGGCCCATATCTTGAAAACTAAGAGAGATAAAGCAAAATTGATCAAAATTTCGACTACCTCTAACCGTGTAATACCCCAGAGAAAGGGGCTATCTCTATCCAAAAATGGACCTCGACGGGGCCTTGGACTCTCGGAAATTTTTAATAAAAATTTTTCACTTCATAAAATGGCCCATATCTCGAAAACTAAGCGAGATAAAGCAAAGCGGACAAAATGTTTGCTCCATTGGAGTGCCCTTATATGCCCTCACATGATATGGATTAGGCCCGGGGAGGAGACCCTAAATTTTAATAAATTCTACGACGCAGTATAATTACAGATAAAACTGAAGTTTTACAAATTTTTTACTTAAATTGATTTGTTAAATTTAACAAAAAAAAGTGTTAAAATCAACAAATTTTATTTTAAGCCAAAAACAGGAATAAATTTTGTTAAAGTAACAAATTTTTCTGTTCAGCCAACATACTTATTATTTTGAGTGTAGTTTTCCGAATTTATAAAAATTGAGTTTATATTTCACAATGTCGATAAAATTATACATACATTTTGTTAAATTTTACACAATTTATTGTTAAAATATAAGATTTTCATCTCTCTGCCATAACCTATTAGATGTCCCCCCGGTATATCCAATGTTTTAAAGATGGCCCTATTTCTTTCCCTCCCGGTTTTTTAAAATGGTACATATCTACTAAACTAAGAGAAGTAGACCAAAATGGAAATGAAATTCGACTATTCCTAGCTTTACCTCACCCAGAGCTTTGAAGAATTAATTCTTTAATTCAGTTTTTGAATTCTGAATTAAAAATTCAATGAATTAATTAACAAAAGACAATTTATTGAATGGAATTAATTCACATTTGTTTTCGTTCGATTTCTTTTGTTACGATTTAATTAACAGAGCTTTGAAGAGTTAATTCGTTAATTCTGGGCTTCGTTAAAAGAGAAACTAAGGTAACAAAAAAAAAAGTCGCCGACGACAAAGATTTCCGCGGAAAGTGGTATTTAGCAGCTCGAAAGGTATTTAATAACATCATAAAAACGTTGATGGAAATCAGAAAAATTAGAAAATTTTGTAAAATAAAAATAATAAAAATTTGTATATAGTTTTATAATAATCTTAATCTTAAAAAATGCGGTTATAAAATAGTTTTCATTTTTAAAATTGAATGACTGTTTCATCAGTTTTTTTTTTTATTTAGTATTGGACATTTTTTTTAAACGCAGTCCGAATAATGCGGAAACCTGTAGAATAGTAGTATCAACAAAACCGCTTGGTTGTGCTACCGCCAGTTTGATGCGAAACATTTTAAAAATCAACGATATCTCAAAACAAAAAAATTTTACTTTTCAAATAAGTATGTATATTTAAACAAATTTTATAAATTTTTAAAAAAATTAATATTTTTGCATTTTTTTATCGGCTTTAGCTGAAAATTGGCTTAGCCGATTATTGTCGGCGGCTGAATCGGCTTGGCAAAGGCATCGGCTGGCGGCGGCTAACCGGCTAAAGTCGGCTGGCTTGTATCCCTGGTCGCGACCTTACATTTACATGTCACAAGGAAGGCTTTAAAAGCTCATTATAGAAATTTAAAATACCGTTGTTTTTATTAAATTTAAATTCCCAGGAAAATTTTTTACAATCGGTAGTCAACCACACCAATTCTGCAACTGGTTCCAATGCAACCGATTATATGGAACTACTCCCGGAACCAATTCCACGGATGCCATATGGAAGGTATGACTGACATAGATTCAATTCTAGAACTAGGTCCGGAACTGATTATAGCGCAACCGGTTCCACTTCGGAACTATAGAAGTGGTTGCTTTTGGGAGAATTTCAAACAAAAATAATCGCTGTTACAATTGACAGTAGAATGGGTTGTAAAGGAAAAGTAGCTATTCTATAACCGATTCTTTGGAACAGAAAATTTTCCTGGGTTAGTATTAGGCTTGCCAGATCAAAATTGGCAAAAAGCTTGACATTCTGAGGAAAAAGTTTGATTTTTCTTGACATTAAAAAAAAGTCTTTATTTTTCTTGACAATTTAAAATTCAGTAAAATTAGCAAAAAAAAATTGCAAAATTGACTTCAAAATTTAAATGATATTAATTTATACAGATTTTCTACATTCTTTGTACCACATTTTTTAAAGAAATGGGCCCATATGTTGTCAATGGATATGTCTTTTAACAATTCTTCAAAAACTTCCCGAAGGCAGCAGTAATCTGCATACAACATATCAGTATTAATTGAATTTGATATTTTTGTAATAAATGGCAGCTTTGCTTAATTATTCCTTGATAACAGCGAGTTTTTTATATTTAAAACAGCAAATTGCTAAAAAAAACCTGACTTTTCTCCAAAATCATATCTTTTTTCTAAGTATTTTACAACATTTTGTAAAAATTGGTTAGCTTCTAACTCAAACGTTTCCTTTTCATTCAAAGAAAGACTTTTTATACTTTACTACCATGGAAACAGTCATTTATCCGTAAAAATTAGTCATGGTACATTTAAAAATAATTATTTTTTTTTTGGTAATGATTAATTTTTCTTATGAATTTGATGGAACAATTTCTAAAATTCCGTTTTAGCTTGACAAATGACATTTTTTCTTTTTTCTTGACACGCATAGAAAAAGCTTGACAATCAAGCCAACTTCCCAGTGCAAACGGGAAAGTGATGGCAAGGCACTTTAACCTAATGTCTTGACATGCAATAAAACGATAGCAAGCAATTGTCAAAATGCTCTCATCTCAAGTGAAGACACTCAATTTCAATTTTATTGCAATATCATGATATCGCTGACATGAAAGCGGCTCTTGCAATGATGCCTGCCATCAAACGTCACTTTTCGTTTTAATTTTTATTTTGTAATAAAAAAATAACAGAAAACTTGGTGAAAAAGAATGCAAATGAGTTTAATTATTTATTATTATTTCTTATAAGTGTTCTCCACCACTTTGCAATTGATATCATTTTGACGTTTCTCTGCAATGATTTTGACATTTCATTATCATATAGTTAATTGCATTTGAAGACACCGGGTAACAGGTGGTACAAGTACTGTACAAGATGGTAAAAAATGCTTTTCCATTCAAAAAATAATAACATCATTAGGCAAAATGACCGGCTGTTCAAAAAGCGCCGGAAAAGCACTGGAGAAACAAAATTTTTAACGTTGGCAAAACCAATAGATAGGAGGACTGGAAATATATTTTCAAAATTAAAAAAAAAACCGTATATGATCTCTATTATTTTTATAAAATCATTGCACTACTAGTGCAAACGTTGGCATATCGCTAACATATAAGCTTATTCTTTGCCAGTGTTTTTTTTATAAACCACCGAAATTTTTGTAAAATAAATACTGGCAAAACGCTTTTTCCAAACGCTGGCAAAGCGTCCCAAACGAGTGTTTTGTCAGTCATTTATTTTTGACACCGCGGTTACCCAGTGGTATGCCAGTGCTTGATTTTTTTTGTACCCCTGGCAATTTCCGACAAAGTGCCACTAAAAAAAAAACGCGGGTCTCTTATTTTTTTATTTTCTAATACATATCCATATTTCAGCGCAAACATAGGGAACCCATCAGGGTCTTCCCTTGTAAGTGGGACTTTAAATAAAATTTGAATTTAACTGTTGGGTAAATTTTAACTGGACATTCTGTAATTGGGCCTAAATGAAAATATTTTTACTTACCCATCATAGCAGCACGATGTAAGGCTGTAGCACCACCTTTGGTAATAGCATTAACATCAGCTTTACCCTCATTTAAAAGCATTTTACAAATTTCCTCATTGCCATTACGCGCTGCATAGTGTAATGCAGTGTAATCACAATTATCACGTTCCATTGTTTTGCCTTTGGCTATAAAATCTCGCACACGTTCAACTTCATTGTAAATTACTAAAAAAAAAAATACGAAGAAAATCATTAACTTCAATCGTGGCAATACATGATTTTTGTTAACTAACCTGCATTCCAAATGCCACGATCGAATTCCATATCGGATAGTGTTTGTTGAGCAGGTTGTACTTGTTTATGACACTTGCAACAGTCAGCCTTATGACGATCCATGATGGTTTATGCGTTTTGTTAGTTTATTTTTTATAAAAGTTTAAATTGATTTTAAATTTTGATAGTTTTTTCATAAATGCAAAACAAAAAATAATTTAGTGTTTTTAAGATTCAGTTTATCAACACAGAATAGCGTTTATTACTGATTTTTTGTTTAAACAACTGCAAAATATGAATGTATTTTTAAATGTCTCTTTTTTTTGTCTTTAAAAAAATGTATTTTCAGTAGTTTTTCGTTTTTTTTAAAAAAAGATTTTTATATTTCACGTTGCATAGTCCAACAAATTTCAGCTTCGCCACAACTGCAAACAACTTTATAACTTAATTGTGCTAAAGTATTGAGCATAACCAAGGGTGGAGTTGATACCATAACACCATTTACCACTGGCCTAACACTATTTTCAAAACGCTTCGATAGAGCCTGAATTTCGGTATCATTCAAACCAAATACGGAACAAGAACGATCATGTAATGAGCCCTTAACAGTTATATAGGTATAAGTTCCTTCGTTATGTACAATAGGTACTGGGATAGTAACAACATTAGGCGTGGCAGCTGCAACAGAAGTAATTGGATTGGAACTGTTAAAAGAAGATTGTTGTAGATTTTGTGCGCCAGCTGGACAAACACAAGAAGGATTAACACTAGGATTTGCAGTAGTTGATGTAGCTGTGTTAATAGTATTATTGGTTTGATCAGATTCCATTTCCATTTGAAGACTTTCTGGTTTTTCCTTTAAGAAAAGTACTCTTTTTTTAATCAAAAGAGTAGTGTTTGCCTTTAGAATAATGAAAGTTTTGTATACAAAATAACTTTATATATAAAAAATTTAATTTTTGATCAGTTGGGTTTTTTTCTAAACAAACTTGGCTTTGGAGTTTGAGGAGTAGAGGGGGGGTTGTGGTAGGGTTGGAGTAGAAATTTTACAAAAGTATTAAGTACTTTCTAGAATTTACTCGGGAGAGTGCACTTTATGATAGTTGCCTAAACTAGCCGCTTCTCTTCCTATATTTGAAAGATTTTCTCTTACTACTGCTGATTCAGTTTCTAAAGGTTCTGGTTCAGTAAACTCTTTACGCATTGTCCACATGTACTCATTATAATCTTGTTTTACAGCTGTAGAGGATGACGCAACAACACGAAAGCCTAAAATCTGAAAAATAAAGATATTTATATTATTAAATTATTTTTTCTTGAATGACGGGTATGTATAATTGATCTTTTATTTGGTAAATGTATGTTTTTCAAACAGAGAGCGATATTAATATATATGATCTAAAATCGAACGAAAAACATTCATTATTTTTTCTTTTTTAAATATTCAAGTGCTTAGAAAAAGTGGGATTTTCTTAAGACAATTGTTCGTAGTTCGTATTAAAAAAAAAATTGGGGGTTTCATATAAATTCGTAAATTTCTTCTAAACCTTGTATAAATACAATCCATATTTTTTATGTATGGAGTTTGACATTTAACTCATAAATATACCAGGTTTTCACCGTTTACGAGTAGAATACGAGTTTATATGAAAACCCCTAATATTTATATTTTTATACTTTTTTTATTGGTTACAAGAGTACTACCTTTAACCTTGAAATAACCTAACGAAATAACTTTAGATATTTTATTTCTTTCTCTCAAAAAATTCAAAAATAGTGACTTCCAACTTTTATTGGACAGCTATTGCTGTTGTTTACACACGCACATAAGGTTTGCCAAAGTGACGGCCGGTATAGGTGTCAAAAAATTTAAAAACAATTAACAATAATACACCATAAAATACCACTAATTTAAAATACCATTGACCCTGAAAAAACTTAAAATACCGATAACCGTAAAATACCCCACATTGGGCGCCATTTTAGTTAGTAGTTTTGGGATTCTGACGTGCGGAGTGCACCACAACTTACTCGAGCAAAAAATTAAAAGAAACTGAAATAAGTACGTTTATTAAAAAGTTTCGTAAACTGTTACGAGGGTAAGTATATGTATATAAAAAAAATATTCTTATTTTTTCATGTTTTAGTACTTTTAACGTTTTTTTTTTCGTTTCCCTAATGATGATTTGCTACCTGACCTGCTCATCCTCTTCCATGGCAATCTATGGTAAATTTTTAGAATGCCCCTAAAACCGTCCACTACAGACTTTCTAGCTCACTTACCTTTTATAAAAACTAATGCCATGTTTATTTTACAAAATTTGGGAGTTTTTATTTACAATTTCATTTCAAATTTGATTAAAAAAAACTCGAGCAAAAAGAAAAATTATATATTAAACAATTTTACAAACTTTGAAAAAAAATTAATGAGGTAACAATTTGGTTGAATGACCGACTCAAGAACTATTGGATCTAAGAATTGAGAATTTAATTTTTAATTTCAATCTAATTTTTAATAAGATTTTTCCCAATTTCTTTCAGATAAACAAAAAAAAAAAAACATTTCGAAAAATAATTATTCTAGTTTCAGGAAGCATTTATTTTTGAATATCATTTAAGCGCGATTTAAGTAGCTTTAAAATCGGATATCAACGAATCATGTAGCTTCTTAAACCGTTCAAAAGTTATATACAAATACTTTTGTGATTATTTTTTTTTTCATTTTTTATTTTCATATAAATATATAGCGCTAGCAATCAAAAATTTGGATGATGCCATTCATACATATGTATATGATAAGTAACATCCGAACAGAATTTGGTTAAAATTGGTGGGGTGAGGTCCAAATTTTTGATTTTTTTTGATGGTTTTATATGGTAAGACACCTAAGCAGGCATCTTAATGTTTTAATGCTGCTTTTAAAAAAAAGTTTTCATAAATGCAAAAATATCACGTTAAAATAATTTGGTCATTAATTACCTCCAGTGCTGAAAGTATATGACATGGATGTACTAAATAGACAATTGTTGTTTCATCACTATAACCACCACAAGAAAACTTATTCAACTGTTCAATATCAGATGCTAGAATAAGAAAAAAAAAATAAAATTATAAGTAAAATTTTCCATTATAAATTAGTTTGCTTAAAAAAATTTACTACAAAATATCACAATGCAAACAAGAACGAAATTAAAATATATTGCACTAGAAAATTAAATTAATTAAAATAATATTCTCAATTATGCATACCAACTTTTTAAATAAAAAAATTTATATTAGTTTGGTAAAAAACTTTATAGATTTTTTTTTCACTTTGGTCTTTACTAAGCAACGTTACTGGATAAAGTGCCAAACATAAAAAAATCAAAATATTGTGTCATACTCTACTACTGTCAGTGTTGCCAGAAAAAAAAACAAAAAATTACACAGCTGTAGGTAAAAAAAAATTATCCAAAATCATATGAAATTACACAAAGTTATAAAATTTTATATTATTTCAAAGCAGTAATTTGGGCCCCAAATCTCTTGTGCATAGTGGGACAAAATCAAAATTGTTTGTAAATAATTCAGCAATTCAGACACAGTTAGCCTAGAAAAGTTTCTTTTTGATCTGGGGCAGCCAAAAAAATTTTTTTTTGAATTGACTACATACGGGGCTTAAAACACAAATTAGGGACCAGTTTACGTATTAATTAAGACAAAAATCGTTTGTAATTCTGACTATAAGACTGGGCCTAAAAAAACAATGTTTTCGACTTCTTAATCGAGTTTAGTGTTGAAAAAGTTTACAGTCTTAAACTTACACTTGATTGAGTAAGACGCGTTTATAATGTCGGATCTAGATTTGATTTGTTCGTTCTGTTTTCATAATATTTCACAGCAAGAATTAATTACTTGTGCTGTTGTAAACGCCACTTTCATAATATCTGTATAAATTTGAAAGAAGAATACGTTTTAAAATCGTTAAATTCTAATAAAAACATTATATTCAATTGTAATAAATGTTTAATTTCTTCTAATGAGTTAATTTCAACGGTTTCTGCTTTGCCTATTGAAGTTAAAGAGTTAAAATTGGTGGTAATCGATCTCTTAAGGAACGTTAAATATGGATGTGCAAATGTTACTTCTCAATCTGCCTTTAATTTACATGCTAATAACTCCTATTCGGATGATGCTCTTATTAAACAAACTGACTCTAATTTGCAGTCTGATGTTGTTGCAAATTTTTTGGATAATAATAATAACAACAAGAATCATTGTAGTTTACCCGCGCTCAAAACAGGTTTAAGCTCTGGTTTGCCTTTTGCTGTTGTTTTACAATCAACAAAAACAGCTTCTCTTGATGCCAATGCTGTATACAAAAATCTAAACACTGTTCGTAATACTGCTAATGTTACACTTGAGCATGAGTTGCCTTCTGTAAGTATCGTTAGTTTTTTATTGGTTTTTGTATATAAAATGTATATACAAAGGTTTTTGAGTTTTTATTTATTATAGTTTTTGTTTGAGTTTTGTTAGTTTTTTTTTTAGAAATTTTATTGTTCTGTCCTCTTCCCAGATGATCGGTCGATCCCCCCTGACGTCCCTGAGCTAGGCGGTCAGTTTGGGTCATTCTGGGAAGCATTAGGTCAAGGGTTTTGCAACAATATGGTTACTAACAGTAAAGCTTCTGATGTTAAGGCTACTACTGCTGTTAAAGCTGCTGCTGCTGTTAATGATACTGCTATTAAAGCTTCTGCTGTTAATGCTTCTGATGTAATTGAAGTATGTACCGGTTAACTCACATGCCTCTGTTAATTTAAATGGATCTGTTATTAACATTATTGCTAACTTGGAGGTTTTTAATCTAAATAACGTAATTGATGCTCAAAGTTCATCAAATTGAAGTAATGTTACAAATAGGAAGAAAAAACCTAAAAAACATAATTTCATAACTGGTGATAGTGATAATTCTGAATTGGATGTGGTACCAAAAATGAAATGGATCCACTTGTCGTCATTTAAGCCAACAGTTTCAGAAGAAAACATTTTATCATATGTGGCAAAACATCTTAATATTGCTAAGTCCCGCATGACATGTTATAAACTTGTAAAAAAAAGATGCTTCGTTGTCAGATTTAAAATTTGTTAATTCTAAACTTGGAATTTCAGCTGAATTGTATGAAAATCTGTTTAAACTTGAGCTGTGGACCTCTGACATTAGAATCCGTCCTTTTCAGTTTTTTCTGAAAAAGCCGTTAGATCAACATCAAGTGTAACATTTAAGTGTAACTAAGTCATAATTATTTACTGCTTTTACATCACAATGTGATTAATACATATCTACGCTCCACCGAGAGCTTTTAGAAATAGTAATAAATTCTTTGATTTTAAAATTCTCTTAAATAATTTTCTAAGTTATTGTAATAATTTTAATATGCTAGTCTGTAAGGATTATATTGTATCCATAGACTTAAATAAATAAAATTTAGCTAGTAGTCTGTAAGGATCATTGTTATCCATAGACTTTATAAAAATAAAGAAATGAAAGAAATAAAATAGAATTCATCAGAAACTGGAAATTTGTGGTAAATGTTTCACAGACAAACTCAATTAATCCAAATATCTACTGATTTTCATTTATTTATTAGAAAGCTCTAGGAATGAATTTACAGGAATTTCTATAAAAAGTAAAATACACAACTACACAAAGATCGCATTATTGAAAAATTGCTCAACGAATGCATCAGCAATCCCGTTTTTGAATAATTATTCAAAAAGTGGCAACTCTGACTACTGTATGTATAAAACTTGTGTGGTAGTATCGTATGGATATTAGGTTAGCACTTATTTCTTAATATTGTATTAGGGAGGATAAAGTAGACACTATAGTACTATGGTAACTATATAACTATATACTATACACATACAATTAGCCTCTGAAGTATTATGGTAAGTCAATGATTCATTTACCCATTGTCTTCAAATGCAATAAATACTATGATATAAAGTGTTAACACGATTGCAGAGAAACGTCAAAATGATATCAATGGAATTGTAGTAGAGAACACTTGACCACATCATGGCTAAGAGATATCATATTTTTTTTTTCGAAAACACAAAATTTTATTAACAATTAATTTTTTTCTACAAATAATAAATAATTAAACTTTTCCCTTGTTCACTAAAATCATTGCTAAATTAAAATGAAAACTAAAAGTGACATTTGATGGCAAAAATCATGGCCTGGGTCACTTGCATGTCAACGATATCATGATATTGCAATAAAATTTAAATTAAGTGTCTTCATTGAGATGAAATCATTTTTACAATTGCTTTCTATCATTTTATTGCGTGTCAAGACACTAGGTTAGAATAATTTCAAACCGTTTCCAGTTATTATTGTTTTTCATTTATTTTAACATATCGTCAACCGGCCTGCAAAATGTCACATGTGTTTTTTGATGGATTTTCAGGAGAGCGAAAAAAACTGTTACAAAATCTACTTTTAAGATATTTTATTGGCATCATATGCCTTAATGATTCACGACCTCATTTAGTAAAATCATCATTAAGGCATATTATGATGCCAATAAAATATTTTAAAAGTAGATTTTGTAACAGTTTTTTCGCTCTCCTGAAAATCTATTAAATAACACATGTGACATTTTGCAGGCCGGTCGTCGATATGTATACTTAAATGTTTCGACTTTTGGGGCTTGGTTTTTAAACTGAATTGCCTAAAAATTAACGACATTAAGGTATGTACATATTAAGTATATTCGGAAAAAGACAAAACATTAAAGAACTTAGGGGCAGTTTTATAGTCAGAACTAAGAACGATTTTACTTAAATTTTTGTATTGAATTTTATTTATCGATCTATATAAATTTCATGTGAGATGTTTTTCGTTCGGTTGAAGATCATTTCCATTAATTTGTGGGTTAAATAAGAGATATGTATTTGCATATCTGGACTGCTAAAGGTCGTAGCAGTCCAGAAAATGCATTCCGTTCGGCTAGTGTCTAATAATTTTTTCTGTGTATTTTCTGTTATTACACATTCAATTTATAATTTTCCTATTAATTTTTACTTAAATAAGACATTTTCAAGCAAAATGTCTTAAGTAATATATAAGTCAAAAATTTCTTAGTTCTGATTACAAAACTGGCTCTTAACGTTTTTAGCTCAATATACATTTTCGAAAATTTTTTTGTAAAAAGTTATAAAATAATGATTACATTTAAAAAATAAATATTTCCATAAAATTTCCCATTCCTGAAAAATGTTTAAAAAAAATCACGGTCAAATATATTTTAAGAAAAACACATTTCGACAAATAATGGCTATACTAATACTAAAATATCTATGAAGTATCCCTGCGAACATTTGGAAGATATCTTCCGTGGATAAGTCGGTAATGAAAAGTAATGAAAAATAAATCGTTTTTTATATTTTTTTCATAATAAATATGGAATTTATTCTCTTCAAATTACATAACCAAAGCCGTTAGGGCCATATATGAATAATAAAAGCTACTACAAAAGATACTACTGTATTGTATCGGGCGGTTTATTTATCGATATCTGATATCCGCCAAACATTTTTAACCCCGAAATCGGTTAGAGCTACGCCGAATCTGGCATCAGAATTTCTCCATCATATCAGGTTTTCGAAACATCTTAATTTAAAATTAAAAAAACGGGTTTTCTCTATATGCTGGACGCTGTAATATCGTATATTACGCTTTGTTTACTAAATTTGTTATGTCATCTAAAAGTCCTACCTATATACAGTGGTGGAAAATATAATAGGGACATTCAAGTTTTTTCTAATTTTAAACTAGCTGCCTTTATTTTTAAAGGTCAAAATAGTGGTAAAATTCGCTCGGAAATGCGAGAAGATGGTTTAGAAAATTGCGCAGAATTTTAGCGTGACGCCATTTTTTTTATTTTGTCACTTGTTTTAAGTGGGCGTGGCTTTTAATAAAAAATAAGCGATATCGACCTTCTAGCAAAATTTAGCGAGCACTGATCGGATCTATACAAGCTGTATATTTTTGGAAATCCTATAAAATTTTCCTAAATTTTGCGTTATTTTTATCCACAAAGGCTCCCCAGACTTACCATGACAGTGCCTTAGACATCAACACATTTTTCTTTGTTTTTAGCGATTTTAAAATAAAGTTAACAACACTGAAATTTTAATATGAAATGCTTTATACTAACGTAGAAAAAACTTGACTTATTTGTAGGTACAGCATAATCCTATTCACTTTAAAATTTCAGTGTTCATACACTCAGATAAAAAAGTTAGTAAAAAAATTTGTAAACAGTTTCCAATCGCACTTTACTATTTTTATACTGATTTTTAGTACATTTTTTTATTTTAGTAATCACTTTTGCTATTCTCTTATTACAAATTACGGATTTTTTTTTACTAAATTTATCAGAAAAATATACTAATTTAAAAAATTTTATTTACAAGAATTCGTTTATTTTTTTACAATTCTTGTTTAGTTTATATTTGTTACTATTGATATATTCTTAGTTTGGAAATAACACTCAGAAAATTTTATTGTATCTCCAATGCATAAAAAGCTAATAACTGGAGAACGTTTACAAATTTCAAGTACGATGAAGTAATTACACGCCTGTTATAATCAAAACAAAAAAAAAATTTTTTTAAGTAAATGAATGTTATTTTAGTTTGACTCAAGATCATGAATTAATATCACTATCTGTTTAAATTATTTTCAAATCAAAGAAAGATGATACAATTTTTACAAGTAAATTACAAAGAATAAAAATTATTGAAAGAATTCGATAAGACCAGCAAGGCAGAATGCGCATTTTCGGCTTTCGCTACAAAGCCATCATCAGTGCCTTTCGCCTTTGAGTGGGTTAATATTTTGATAGTCGTCTACTTATGTGACTGTTGAAAGCAAATCCAATTTGTTATCAACAACTCAACTTAGACTAACATCAACGAAATTTAACAATGCTAGTTTTATCCTGTTGTTATTATTACTCTTTTTTTTCTGATGATGGCTTTCGCTACGAAAATGCCCATTCTGCCTTGCTGGTCTTATCGAATTCTTTCAATAATTTTTATTCTAACTAAATAACATTCATTTACTTAAATAACAAATCAACTAAAACATTTCCCCCATTCAAAATTTTTTTTATTCATTTTTTTATATTTTACAGTTTGTTTATTTTTTAGTACACTTTTTTTGCTAATTTCAGCAGATTAATTTTAAATTACAGTTTACAAAAATTGTGAACGTATTTTTTATTCAATTCAGTGAACGTATTTTTTTTTTAATTCAGTGAACTTATTTTTTTTTTCAATTCAGTGAACGTAATTTTTTTTTTAATTCAGTGAACGTTTTTTTTTAATTCGGTGAACTTTTTTTTTTAATTCAGTGAACGTATTTTTTAATTTACTGAACGTTATTTTATTTTTTTTAATTCACTGAACGAGTTCAGTGGTGAATTAATTCAGTAAGGATTTAATTCACCTTTTTTCCGTTTGATTTATAAAATTGAACGCGTTCACCAGTAAATTAATTCATTTGATTTAATAAAAAGAACTATAGCAATTGAATTCATTCGTAACAAAATAAATCGAACGAAAACAAATATGAATTAATTCCATTCAATATATGGTGCTTTGTGAATTAATTCATCGAATTTTTAATTCAGAATTGAAAAAATTAATTAAGGATATTTACTAAAAATAATATTTTACATTAAAATATTTCCCCCAATGTTCGTATTGAAACAGAATGACGTTTATGGAGAGTTGAAGAATTTACTAGTCGTGTATAACAAAACTACTATTCTCCATTTTTATATGTATATTCGATATTATTTGTGTTAAAAAACAACAAGTGTGTCATTAAACTTTTGCATTTGCAATATAACAAACCTATGATGACGATTATTATAAACATGTACATTTTTTTTCTTTATACAAATATTTATATACGGTACTCATGTACCGTAACCGCTAAAATGCCGATTCAAAAATACCGGTTCGAAACCGTTAACCGATTTTCGCTTCGGTTGCCATTCTTGATTATACATTATAATACCCTTTTATTCTAAACTTTATAACAATAACAAAATTGTGACAAAAATGAGGTGAATGGAAATTTTTATAGTTTTGGTATTCTACGAAAAATTGTAACAGCAGAACCTTGAGTAAATTGTCATGTAATAAAAAGCACATAAACAAACAAAAATTTTCATTTGTCAACAAATTAAAATATAAAAATTCTGTTTACTTTTAAAGAATTTTGTAGTTTTTCTTCACAGAAATAAAACATGAAATACCTCATTCCTCTTTTAGGATGTTCGCGTCAAATTTTTTGCCGAATCTAAAATTCCTGCAAATTCCTCCAAAAGCTCAGGGCGCTTGATGCAAAAATTAAAAGAAAACCCCAAGTGTTTATAAGTAGTCCTCTCGTGTTCTGCGGTTTCTGGACATTTTTTGAAGACTAAATATTCAATTTTTTGAAAAATACGATTTTTGATAATTTTATTTTATTTTTGGTGAAATTTTTAAAACTTTTTCTTGTCATAAAAAAAATAGAATACCATAACAAATTTTTGAAATATTTCTATAACAAGAAACATGACAATTTTAATAACAACCCGTGTAAAAATGATTAGATCTAATTAGGTCTATTCATATGTGATTGTATCTAATTATATCAGATATAATCAACTCATATATGACAAGATATATTAGATATTGCATCATAGTTGACCATGAGTAGGTCTGTTATAATATCTACACTCAAAAAATTTTGACGTAGTTGTTTGTGTAGTAATCAGTAGTTGTTGTTTTTAACAGTAATTACAGTTGTTTTTCTATAGAAAAATTCAAAACAACTGATATGACGGTTATTTAAGAAAACTTACGAAAAGTACCGCAATTTCTTAACAGTTGTTTAAAACAGTTATTTTTAATATCATAATAAACAACTACCAAAACAGTAATTTAACAGTAAACAGTTGTTTTTGTTAGTTATTTAAAAAATAAAAAATTCGTTAAATTTCTTTGAATTTTAAAAATTCTCGTTTACCCTGTTAAAAATCGACTTATATGTATCCATTCATGGACATGTGTCCATTCATGGACATGGAACTCACACATGCTGGTATATGAAGTCATACAAATTCATACATGTCCATATACTTCCATATAGGATTCATATGTGGTCATATGTATTCATATGTGCTCATACATGAACATATTACATGACATGTATGGAAACATATGAAAATGTATGATAATGTATGTAAATATTACCTCAAATTTCGTTAATGCACACATATGGACATATATGGAAATTTATATGAGCATATATGAATCATTCATGCACACATATGGTTCATATATTGATGCATATGGGCATACATGAATCATATGTGCTCATGTATAATCGATTTTTAACGGGGTAGTTTATATTTGTTATTATTAGTTTATATTTGTTATTATTGATATATTCCTCATTTGCAAATAAAAATCAGAAACTTGTATTGTATCTCCAATGCATAAAAGCATAATACCTGGAGAACTGTTTGGAATTTTTACTTCAAATTTTAAATAAGCTGAAGTAATAACACATTTCTGTAATCGAAAGAAAAAAAAAATATTTTTTTATTAAAATAAACTTTTATAAACAAAAATAATTTACTGTAAAAACAGTAGTTTTTACCGATTTTGTCAGCTGTTTTGAAATTTTTGTAGTAAAAATTGATCAGTTAATTTCACGACATTGGAAGTTATTTTTAATACATTTGTTAGTTATTTTTCAACAGTTAAAAATAACAAAAGTTTTAGTTATTTTAAAGGAAAATACCTTTCTCGCCTTTTTAACTGCATATACCTTTGTTTTAACTCTCATTTGCAGTATATTCTACCGACAAACTTTTATGAGTGTAGAATATATGATCAGATACACTAAAAACTTAAAAATAAAGGATATATTTTAAGCAAAGGGATTAATGCTTTTTGATGGCTTCTTGGAACTAGTTGTGAGCGCGGCAATTCCATTAAAAATCACGCTTACAGGAATAGGTTCTAGACAAAGCCCACCCTAGACTGCGTTTTGCCCACCCCAGAATTATAACAATTTTACCTATAATTCTTGCATCTATGCTTTTGATGGCAAAAAGTATCACAATATTATTTTTTTTTTAAATATAAGTACTAGTTTCCTAGGAAGATAAATTGTTGGAATCAAAGGGTCAGTTTTATAGTCAGAACTTAGATCGATTTTTGTATTAAATATTTCTAAAATAAAAAATGTTATTTGAAAACTTCTTACTTAAGGAATATTGAAGAAACAAATCGATCTTACCCAGCAAAAATATGTGTAAGTCATTCAAAACAAACAACTTTTAAATTGGTTACAATGGAGCGATAAGTGCTCTATTTCTGTTTCGAATGTATGTGCTTTAAAACAACTTTCAAAAATGTATATATAATGTTGTTTTTTTCTTTGTAAATCCATTTGTTTTTGAATTACGAATTTATTAGAGATTCCATTTTTTTATCTCGAAAAAAAAAATAGTTATTCACGTACTTTATTAATTTACGGTTAGCTACATATTTTTTAATTATTCGTACATATTTTAAAA
This sequence comes from Leucophora obtusa, assembly GCA_949987735.1. Taxonomy (NCBI): domain Eukaryota; kingdom Metazoa; phylum Arthropoda; class Insecta; order Diptera; family Anthomyiidae; genus Leucophora; species Leucophora obtusa. The sequence continues at coordinate 185,853,823 of OX465298.1, read as the reverse complement.
AATACTTCAATTACAGTTCCCATTGAAAAAGGGAAGGAAATAAAGAATTGGATCCCATAGAATCTCCTGGACCTATGACCCAAATATGAATTATTTTTTTCACTAAATGCAAATATATAAAACTTAACAATTAAAATGTTAATAAAATTTGTTGCAATGTTAACACTTTTTATCGTTTAAAACAGACCCATCAAGAGGTTGGTTAACAGATGTTACAATTCCTTACTCGTTGCTTATACACAAAAAGATCTATAAATATCACCTCCCAGGTAGAAATTGCCGACGGTACAAAAAACAAAGCACTGGCAAAGCGTTGGTTTACAATGGTACAAAAAAAGCATTGCAAAAGCACTTATTTAGAACGCTTTGCCAACCTTTGGAAAGAGTGCTTTCCGAATACTTGTTTTATAAAGTTTACCACTGTTTATGAAAACAAAAACCACCGGCAAAACATCGGTTCAAAACGATTTTCCAATGTTAGGTAAAAGGACTTTGCTAGTGACTGTTTCACAAAATTTACAACCGTATATAAAAAATATTACTGGTAAAACATCGGCTTAAAACGAATTGCCAACGTTTGCTAAAAGAACTTTGCCAGTACTTGTTTCACAAAATTTACGACTGTACTGTTTTAATAGTAGCTGTATTTTGTCTTATGTCTATCAACGTTAAGTATTTAAAGCAAATCTACGTTAAACCGATTGTAGTATAAAAAAATTTTAAACAGGTTATGTTTATAATTTTTCCGGTATAATCGTACTTACGTCAGCAAAAGTTTTTAGAAAGTAACGCGAATAAGTTACGATAGATGTGAAAATCTATAAACGTTGAGTTTTCAACATTGATAATTATCCGTGTTGAAAGTTAACGTGCATACAAAAAGTAATGTGTTAGTTTTCGTCTTAAACGCGTTTTTATGCACTTTAAGATTTTATTTGAATTAACGGATATAGTTAAGTCGAAAACACAGCTAGTGTTAACATAATACATACCAAATTTCAACTTCCTAGCTTTAGCGGTTTGGGCTGGGCGATGTTGAGTCAGCCAGTCAGTCAGTCACGTTATTCTTTTATATATAGAGATTTAGGGGGTTATTTTGTAAAATGCCTTGCATTGCGTTATTTTTCACACAAATTGTTTTTGTAACAATAACAATTTACACATACACTCTCAAAACAATTCCGTTGTGGCAACGGAATTTTTTTCCAACCGAATTGATTCGGTTGCTGCTACCGAATTACGAGGTTGCAGAAACCGACCCAATTTGGTTGGAAAAAAATCGGTTGTCACAACGGAATTGTTTTGGGAGTGAAAGTCAACCCACTTAGTTTTACTTTTGCTTTATTGTCTTACTAATATTTAGCTAAAATAATCAGATAATTTCAAGAATTTTTTTGGAAGGGAATTTTTAACTAATTCTTAGTATCTTCAGCAAAGGAATGTATACTCCTCCTTTTTAGTTTGATTTCAAAGCTATGAGTAATATTGTTTAATTTAATGTTGTTTCAGCTTGATTCAAAATGTTTTATCTTTCTATTAGATTATCAATTTAACCATGTATAAATATAAATCGATTGAATTGAAATTATTAAACAATGGGAAACAGCTTTTTTGTATAGTGACATATTGACATAGTGTGCTTAAAAGATATTTATTAATGGCGTAAGAGTTTTTTATCTGTTAAACAAATGTGTTTATCTTTAAATAAATAAAAAAAATAAAGAAATAGTTGTGCTACTAAATAAATAAGAAAACAAATGGCTTTTTTTTAATAAATAATTGTTTAACAATGTGTGCTAAAGTAAATTTAAAAATTTCTTTCTGATTAATGATTACCTTTTAATCCTGAAACTAAAACACGCCATGGATACTTATGACTATATGAAGCTAAATTACCACGTATAATGATGTAGGGCATTTGTATAGTTGGGGCGGCGGTGATAGTGACGTCGCTCAAAGATGGAGATAGTGTTTGTAGTTTGAATTTAATTAAGTTAATTGAAAAAAAGATTTGCGTTACTAACAAGTTTTGTTTGTTGCAGACAATTTTTCTTACAAGCTAAAATCGCACAATTTCTCTTGTTGATAAATTGATAAATTATATTTTTAATATTTTCTTTCTTTTGCTTAGTGGCTCTGAGGCTTATTAATAAAAGACTGAAATATGAGCTTGTGGAAAACATTAGTTAGCTTGTTGTTGTTTGGTTCAGTTTGTTTTTTGAGAGTCGTTTTGCGGATGGTAGTAAGTTCGTATTCGTTTTTTATAGTTGGCTAACAGAGCTTCAAAAGAATTCATGTCTAAATTCAAATTAGAATTATTAGATTTCTTAAACAAACTTTTATTATATTAAAAGAAATACTTTTAGCTGCAAATAACAATAAAAAAGTAAACTCATAAAAAAAGTTAGTACAAAAGACTGGTAAACGCGTTCCAATACAATTTTTGTTATTTTATCTTAAAATTTAGGATTGAACTAATACTTTCTGTAATTCAAATTTAGCATAACAATTAATTTTGTTCGTATTTGAACTAATTTTGCGTGGTAATTTTTAGTAGTGTTTCTTAATTTTAAAAGTAAGCTAGCTAATATAAACCACAATTATTTTCAAATGGTTATATTTTGTGGAGATGACGCTATTTCATCATATTTCCATTGTACAATCATAAAATAGCATATATCTCGGAAACGAAGCGAGGTAGATAAAGCTGGACAAAAATTGGTTACTCCGTACCAACTAGGGTATTCAAATCACTCGGGTTTGACTTTGTTCGAGTAACCGAGTACCTCGATTTTGAGGTTTTGAACTTACTCGAGTAATCGTGTAAGGTTTTAAAATTACTCGAGTAACTCGAATAATTTCAACAATTTTATTTCATTACTTTTTCTTAAAAATCACCCAATTTTTGTAAGGCTATATAGTTTATTAGTAATTATTAATTAAAATAAATTCATAAGAAGTCTAGAAAAAGATGTTAAGATCATTCATTTATGTAAACTTTGAAATTTTAGATACGTCCGTTAATAAACTCGTTTAAAAATAATTAGAAGTGCAGTACTCTAAAAGGCTAAAAAATTTTGGATGACTTAAATTAAAACGAATTTAACTCTTCTTAATCCTAATTATTTTTTTTTTGTAATGATTAATTTGTTTGTAATAATCCTAATTCAATTATTTTCATTACCATTACATATACGTAATTGCAATGAAATATTTTTTCATTTCCATTACATTTAAGTAATTGTAATGAAATTAATATAAATTTTCATTACAAAATTAGACATAGATTTTTATTACCATTACTTTTTTACAAAGGTAAATATTTTTCTGTTTTCGTGTTCTTTAATTTGAGTTCATGATATGCCGATTCGTCGCTTAAAGCTTAAATAACGAATACGATTAACTTTTAAGGTCTGAAGCAAAAAAATGCCCCATAAGTGCTTCTCAACCACTTCATATGAAAATTGATAAATTTTATTGTAGATTTTTAGTTGATCTAAAGATGTTTTACAATGAGTGTTATTTTTGTTCGGTTTAAATAAATTTGTCAACAAAGGCGCGACTATAGAAAAAATCAAACGTATTTCGCTTTTAGTAAAGTAATGATATTTTTTCATTTCATTGCAATTAATGAATTTTTTTTATTACATTACAAAAAAGTAATGGAAATGAAAATCAAATTTCAGGACAATGTAGTCGCGATATTTGTTATCTAGGTTAAATTTTGTTAAATCTCGAAAAAGGGGTAATTTGTGTATCTCCTAAAGCAATGAATTTAGATATATTAAATTTGGCACGCAGCTTCATTTAATGATCAGACCAAAACCAAATACTATTCGAATATTTTAGGGATAAGAAGGTACTCTAAAGTTCCAACAAATTGATTTTCGAATGCATCAGACGACTCATGAGATTAGACGACTGAAAAGGTTTCACGTTGTAGACTGCTTACAGGAAATAATCACATAAACTAGCTGAAGCTTAATAACGTATGTTAAGAACTTTTGTATCATTAAATCTACTAAATATTGTAAAATAGAGTAAAATTATGCGTAGAGGGGGTGGAACAAACATGTTTTATTTTTTATTTTTTTTTTTATTAAAGGATAATAATTTTGAAAAAGAGATACATAATTCTTTGAAATTCTGATTAGTTGTGTAGTACGCGTTAATTATTAATTTTTTAATATTTATAAATCGCTAGCTGGTATACGCTCTTTTATTTATTATCAACATAGGGCATTGGCGTACCTAGACCATTTTTCTGGGGTGGGCAAGGGAGCCATAAATGTTCGACTGGTTACTTGTTCATTCTCAGACTCTTTAATCTTAAAAAACACTTTCAAAATTATGCTTACAATTTTTTTCACGAAAAAAAAACTTTTAAAAATGACTCCCCGAGCTTCGAATTTTTGTTTCTGCAATATATTGAAATTTCATCTAAATAGTAGTGTTTAGGTTGAAATAACTTCTTTGTTAGATATTAACTAATTATTCGTTTAGAAAACTATTAAATCTAAGATATTTATCTTACAAAACAAGATTCTGCGACATATTTCTAGTAAGAATCCTTTTCCATTTTCATATCAAATGCCTTCAGATGCTTATTGAACAACTCTGTGATTCTAATAATTTTTCTTAAAGAAAAACTCTTAGGGCCAGTTTCATATTTCTTAAATTTCAAACAACAAACTGTCCCTTAGATTTCAACAAATTATCTTTCTAGGAAACCAGTAGACATTTTTCCAACCAAAAACACAGGATTCATTCATAATAAAAAAATAATATAGTGATAATTTTTGCCAAAATCACAGATACATATTAGAATTATAGGTACACCCAGAAAAAACAGGGGGAATATTACCTAACATAGGGGTTACATGATCAATTTTTGCTTTTCAAGTTTCAATACACTCACATTTTTTTACTAACACACTCACATTTTAAAAATTGAACAGCAACTTGATATCAATTTTTGCTTTCAAGTTTTGAGAAAACTTGACGGTCAAGTTTTACACAACTGATCAATTTCTTGTAAATTTGTTTTTCTTTTTACAAATATTGTGCCGCAATAAAACATGATTGATAAAATACGGAATGTGAATATTTAGGTATATCGACGAAATGATTTTAAAATAAAAATAAATAAAAAATCAATTTCTGCTGACATGAAAATGTCTGTGCAGTATGTGAAGAAAAAAATAAAGTCTTTTCGAACAGCCTGCAGTGCGGAAACAGCCCACACCCAGCAAAATATTGGTAATGACACCTCATTACTATCTGCATTACCAAAAATGATATATCATTATCTTTTGCATTATTTTATAATATAAAATAATGACTTCCTAATAACGGCCTATTGTATTCATTGTTTCTAAATATAAAATAATGACTTGCTCGTAATAGTTTAAATAAGTAGTTTTTACACAGTTAAATTTTATACATTTTTATTTATTATATGTAAATATGTTTTATGTTTACATTTTTATGACGAGTCCTAAAATTACCCACTAGAGAAAACTTAAATTTTTCTGAATGTATTTCTTTAAGCTAATAGTATTTGCTTAACTCCTTATTTTTAAGAATCAAGTAAGCAATCGGATAACCACTTATAATTCAATTTTTTGTAGGCATGTGTGTAACCACTTATTATTCAAAATCTCATAACTACTTATTTCTCATTTTTTCGTAAGCGAGCGGGTAAGCGTGGCTACTTATAAAAACGACCACGCCAAACAAAAATAATGAGTTTAGACGCCAAAAAATAAGTTGTGCGGAGCTATGAATTTCTATTATATAACCTCTTATTTGGTAATGAAAGATTTTGCTGGGCAGAGACGAGCATTTTTAGTTCTTTCCTTGAAGACGGCATCTTGAAAGCAAAATTGAATATCAAGTTGCAAGCAGCCTACGTCACAGCTTCAAGTTTAACTGAATTTGACAAGCAGTATGTGTTATCAACTTGAAAGCAAAATCTTGATCGTGTAACCTCACTACAACTACATAATTTTCAAGTTAGTTTTAAAAAGTTCTAGTAAAATATGCAAATTTTTTTGTAAAATATATACAATCCTTGCAAAATATATACATGTGTAGCGGAAAATATCCGAAAAATTACATATATTTTGCTAGAAAATTGTAAAACTTACTTCGAACTTATGTAGTTGTATACTTACATATCACTTAGATAAAGTTCCACCTGTTTTTTTTTTCTGCGTGCAGAATTTTTTAAATTCTGGGGTGGGCAAAAAGCAGTCTAGGGTGGGCTTTGCCCACCCCAGACCGGCCTAAGTCCGCCAATGACACAGGGGTTAAGGCCCAGCTATATTTAGCGAAGTTGAATTAAGGAAAGGAGCGACCTTACGCAAATATATTGCAACACCCATATTTAGCTCAAGTCAACTTTCGTAAAGTTCAATCTCTATTAATTTGGTTAATTTGCAATCGAAACTCATCGTACCAAACATAATCGAATTAAAAACATTTCAAACAAAAAAATGTACTTAAAAACATAACAAACAAATTAAACAAAAAATATAAATAAAAATAATGGATGGTAACCGAAACGAATGCGGTTATCTCGTTAGGGTAACGATATTTTAGGTTATTTCGCTAACGGTATTTTAAGGGTATCGCTATTTCATTTGGGTTATTTCGGTAACGATATTTTAAAGATAACGATATTTGGGTTATTTCGGTAACGGTATTTCAGTTATATCGGTAACGTTATTTTAAGGGTAACGGTAGTCAGTTATTTCGGTACATACCGCTTTTTTTTTGCTAAAACCAAACTAAAGTAAAAACAAAACGAATTGACTTAATTTCTGTGAAATACTCAATAACCACGTTCAGTGACCAAGAGCAGAGAATTAAAAATAACGGTAACGGTATTTTAAGGATAATGCCATTTCATGTATTTCGGTAACGGTATTTTAAGGTTATCGATATTTCGTTTATTTCGGTAACGGTATTTTAAGGTTATCGATATTTCAGTTATTTCGGTAACGGTATTTTAAGGGTAACGGTATTCCGGGAATTTCGGTAACGGTATTTTAGGGGTAATGGTAGTCAGTTGAAAGGGTTTTGAATCGATAACGGTATTTTAGCGGTATTGCCTGCCAACCCTGATAAAAATAATAGTTAGACTTTGGAAATTACCTGAATCTAAAAAATAAAAGATCGTAATCTACCGAAAATATATAATGAAAATTCGAACATCTGGCGAAAATTTTAAAATTTCTGTAAGTCAAGTATGGGCGTTCTTAAATTAAGCCGAATTTCCAACAAACTTAACAAACGGTAAGTCCATTGTGGTTACTGCTTTTTAGTCTATATCAGTTTTGGATTATTTGAAAAAATATATCGTCGCTGCGCCTAAGAAATTAGGTAATTGTTTTTAAAAATTATTTGTGGGATACCCTTTTTTTTATGTCTTAACTATGATTTTCGGAAGTAATTACTTTATAAGTGGAAAGTGTGCAATCTTGTTTATATATGTATGTATATGTAAAAAAAAATAATTTCCAAAAAATGTGGGGAAAGGCAGAAACAAAGATGTTTTGTTTGCCTCCTCATGAAAATTTTTTCCTACAAATAGCAAATTTTTTAGGCGCAGCGGCGATATGCATTGCACGGAATTCTTTGCCCTAGTTATGATTAGAGGTGGGTGGTTGTTGGTAGTTTGATTGACGAATGGATGTTTCATGACGAATTCATTCATTTCGTTGCTTAGTTTTTTTTTTTAGTTACGGCTTTTAAGTTTTCTCTACTACATAACTTTGTTAGTTGTGGCTATTTTAGTTAATTTTCATTAAACTGAGTTTATAATATAAACGTTTAAATGTACCAGAGCAACAGATGAAAAGTGATGGTTGTTGGTGTCGTCTTTAATTTTTCAAAAGATTTGCTTTTTGTATCAACAACGACCACGTTCAGGCGGGGTTCATAAAATTCACCACAAATGCGTTAAATGAGTATTTCATAATAAGAAATTAAGCGAGTCATTCTAAAAATTTTCGAAATGGGGTTCGGATATGTGTTGAATATGTATTTGAATATTTTTTAATTTTTGTTTATTTGCTCTGTGTGATTTTTATTTTGAATTCAAACAAAAAAATTCCAAAAATGATTTTTATTTTTTCAATTATAATAAGTTTTATTGTGATTTTTTTTCTTTCCCAGCCATCAACCAAGCCCAAAAATGAATCATAAAAAAGTTCAAATTTTTGTATGAAAGTGGTTCATCCAAAAGAGCCTTTTTTTTATTCAAAAATGACTAAAAAAAAAAAAGATTTAAAAAATTCGAAAGGCTCAATATTAATCTTTTTTTGAGCCTTTTTTGAATTTTTCACAAAATATGCAAAGTTGTTCACATTTCTGAACCATCTTTTGGATTAAATAATTTGGCTCAAATTCTTGTCTTTTATGATTCATTTTAAAACGCTTATATTTTCGTGCGAAATACGAACAATTTATGACAAAAAATTTGAAAATTTCAAAGCAATGTGTTTTATTTGAACAAGTTTTGACTCATAGAATAAGAACCCCAAAAAAGTATCAAAATTTTACTGGCTGGTTATCAAAAATTAACAATTAACCCCTCAATTCATAAATGCTTTGTAAAGTTATAGCAGGTTTACAAAACGTCATTTTCATACAAAATTTGTTCAATAAACCTCCTATAATTTTACAAAGCGTTTATGAATTTAGGGATAAGAATATAAATCAAAAGACATGGAACCAATGAATTCAACAATTATTATATCCTGATGATGACTACTAGTGTTAATAAAAAATTTAACAGTAATTTAAAGTTAGTTAACATGTGTTTTACATCAACTTCCGGCATACAGGCAGTACAGGTTGATTTTTGATTTTTATTTTTTATCAAAAAAATTTAGTACTTGTTTTTTTTTAAATCATTGAGTAACTTTTATAAAAAGTTTTAAAATAAAAATAAATTAACAACAGAAACTTAAGTTTCTGTTGTTTTTTTATAAAAAGTGCCGGTCAATCAAAAAGTATGCGGTTATTATTTGGACATAACTAAGCCATATCTTTATACTGAGTGTATTCTCTCTGAGAGTGCTTTTTTCCAAAACAAAATGTCAACGGTTCTTTACTCATGACCGATCTTAGAAAAAAGATTGTGTATTAGGGCAGTCATTAAAATGCAAAAATTCCTAAAAAATTAAATATTAGTGGTATTCATTAAACCGCACTTTTTACACAGGTGGCAATTTTATGGGTTTACGCGAATATTTACATGAACGCACATTGTAATAAATTGTTTTTTTACAATCAAATTTAATTTTTTTTTTGGTAATTTTAAAATATAATGTTCAAAATATAATGTTAATGTTAATGTTTTCCTATTGATTCTAAAATAAAATTTATAAAAACAAATAAAAGAAAATCAAATAAATTTCATATTTGACAATTTTTAAATGTGTATGTATATAAATCAAGGTTGGCAACCGAAACGAATAACGGTATAGGTATCGGTATTGGTATCGATTTTTTATTTGTTTCGGTATCGGTAACGGTATTTTAATCATTTCGGTATCGGTATAACCGATACCGAAACATTAATACCGGTGTATACCGGTATTATTGAAAAAATTTACAAAAATATAAAAAAAACGTTCTTAATTATAAAAAAACTCAATTTTATTAAATTTTTATAAAGGATAAGTATTTAAGTTATTAAAAATTTCTAACAACGGAAGTACTTCAGGCTAAACACTCCGATTTTGATGAAATTTGGATATGTGATTGAGAAAAAAATCTAAGATCGACCTGTCTCAGCTTATCGGTCACCTCGGAATTTTAAGGGTCCAAAAAGGGGTTCAAAAATGGGTCCTTTTTAGGTTTTTTTGCTTTTTAAGATATTTCGACCAAAGGAACCATGTGCAAGTGTGGTATTGTTGGAAAGCAATTTTTGAGGGCTTTGGTAGCTTTTTTTGGTACTTTTTTGCTCTTTCGAATTTGCTGTTTTAAAATTTTCAAAAATTTTGGGTACTTTATATGGAGAACTATATTGCTATGGCTGTTGAATTCATATATATTATTCCTTATTAAATTTAAGCGGAACGTGTTTTTGCGTTTTTCGATATTCGCACTACATCAGGTTTGCCAAAATTTTCAAAGAAACACCTTTTTTGGTACATTTTTAAAGAATTTAGGCCTCTTTCTGTGCTAAACATAGGAAATATGTACATCAAACTTCATATTTTGATGGATATATTAATCCTGTGATATACTCTTTTTTAATTTCGTAAATTTGAAATATGCTCCCATACAAAAAGTTTAAAAAACATGCGTTTTTTACATACTCCGTCTTTTTTATATAAAATGTTATACTTATTTCCACATTAGATCATTTATTTTTTTATAAGCTTTCCAGTGATGTATAACATGATATATATACATATATAACCGTCGTTAAATAAAATAAGGGAATAAAGGCATTTAAGTTATGCTCTCTTACAAAAAAGTACCAATGGTTATTTTGCAGAATATAGGCCCTATATTAGTGTTTTTTTTTTTTGTTTTTCATTTTCGGAACACAAGTTGATTCACTACAAATATTTTATATTTGTATTGAGATCATATAATAAAATAAAAAAAATAAGTTTATAAAATTAATAAAAGGATTCTCTAAAAGAAACTGTAAATTCAATTAAAGGTTTAAGAAACCAGTTTATATATTAAATTATATTTAATAAATTTGTCACAAGTTGGAGAATATTTATGAAGTTAAATAAATTAAAAACAATGTTGCCAATGCAAACTAAAGGCAGATAACCGCACTTTGAATTTATAACACGATTTTCTATTAACAATGGATAATAAAGTTTAATTGTTTAACAATTTTATATTAAAAAAGTTTGTATTTTTGCTAAAAACGTGAAAAAAAAACAATTTTTTAAAACCGATTTCATACCGGTACGATACCGGTATTAAGGAAAAAGGTTTTTGAATACCGGTATTTTATGAAATCAAGAATTTCGGTATTGGTATCGGTATCGGTTGTCAATTTGAATGGGTTTTGAAACGGATAACGGTATTATAACGGTATCGGTTGCCAACCTTGATATAAATACCAAAAAGTTTACACATAAAAATAGGTGCATAAATCTACCAGGGCTTGTAAACTATTTTTGACATTTATTGTGTATAAATACAAGGTTTACGCTATATAACAGGAAGATACGACGTTTAATGAATACCACTATTGATTTAATAACTGAAATAAAAGTAAAAAAACTAAAGGTAAAATAATTTATTATTGTTATTAATAAATTTCATTAAACATTTTATTATTTATTGTACAAAATGGAACATGAAAAGCATTGCATGCTTGAAAAATTCGCTGTTATAAAAAATATGGTTTCTGAGCATAAATAATAAATAATTGGTTTGATATTGTAAGAAAATGAATGCAAATGAAATAAAATTTACTTAAAACTATGAAATGTGCTCGCATCATTAGCGATTAAGCGTTTTTTCAGGCAATGCAAAAAGGACATCATTTATGCTAGCTACAGAGCTTAAAAAGGAACTAAATGTAACACTAAGTGTTGAAATTATTCTTTAGAGAAAGCGAGATAAGAAATTAAACGCATGTGGTCTCCGAAAAGTTCCACTGCTCTCACATAAGCATCTTGCAAATTGTTTGTAGTTCGCTAAAGCACATTTGGAATATCCAGCTGAAAAGTGGAGAAATGTTTTTAGGACAAACGAGTCCAAAATTGTTTTATTTGAAGGCAAGGCATTAATATTCTAGGTCAGAAGACCCCATAATGCAGAAATTAATCCAAAAATTACCAACAAAAACTATGAAACATGGCGGTTCTAGCATTATGGTATGGGGATAATTTTCTTACTATGGTGTAGGACCCATATATTGGATCAGAACAATCATGTATAAGCCCATTTACGTTAATATCCCTCAGGAAGTAATCCTACTGTGTGCTTCTGAGGAAATTTCGCTGGCGTGGGTCTTCGAACAAGACAATTACTCGAGGCACACTAGTAAACTTGCAAAAAATTGGTTTCAAGATAAAAAGTTACCTATTGGATTGGGACGCTCAGTCCTCAGATTTCAATCCAATCGAAAAATCATGGGCAGATATAAAGAAGGGAGAGTCTCAAATACACCCAACCAATAATGGAGCACTTTGGACGGCTGTTCAGCAAATCTTGAACTCAATTTCGAACTGAAGATGCCAAAATACAGCGAATTCGATGCCAAAACGTTGGGAAGAGATTACTGCCAATTATGGGCATGCAACAGAATATTAACTTTATTTTTTTTAGGTGTCATATGAGTAATGAATTCACAATTAATAACTGATTTCAATTTATTCATTGATTAAATATTTAATTTTCATACAAATTGTCCACTAGTGCTATTTTTTGACTGAGTGTTTTTTAAGTTTTTTTTAAAAAAGTTTAAAATTTATAATAAAAGAAAAAGCCAAATGCACCCTTTTTTATTTCTTATTGTTACACAGTCTTTTATATTTCTTATAACACATGTTCAATGAAATCAGTTCAACCCAATTAAAAATACATAACAAAGAATATTTTTTTTTTGTTTGGTGATATTTTTTTGACCGCAGCTGTAATATTTATATATTCTTCACTCATAGAAATAAATCTGTAAAAATAGCAGAAAAAGTTACTAAAAATTAGTTAAAAATTATGCTGCAGAAAAAACTGTTGAAATTAGCAGATTTTTTTTGATAAATACTAGTAAAATAAGAACAGCAAAACTAAAAGCGGTAAATTTACAGAACTTTAGTTATTTTTAAGTTAACTGAAAATAACAAATTGTACTGTAAAATCTGCAGAAAATTTTGCTAAATATTAGTAGACTAAAAATAGCAAAAATAAACTGTTATATCTACAAAATTTTTGCTATTTTCAATAAAGAAATAAAAATAGCAGTCTATCCTGCTAAAATAAGGAGAAATATTTGCAAAAAAAATTGTAAACTGCTGTTTTCAAAAGGTTCGATTGTTATTTGCATTAAAAAAAATCGAAAAAAAATCTTGTACACTCATAAAAAAAAGTTAGTACAAAAGTCTGTTAAACGCGTTCTAATTCAATTGAACTAATTTTTCCTGTTGTTTTCGTTTTAATTCGTTGTTTAACTAAAGTTGTTAGTTATCAAATTTCACCACAAAAACATATTTCTGCTGTACTTGAACAAATTTTTCCTCCTGATATGTAGTTATTTTTTTATAAATGATTTTGACAATGTTATCAGCTAATATAGATAAATTCATTGGCAACTTTTTTAATATTTGTGTTTTCAAAAGAAAACGATAGGGGCGCTAGTGTATAGTGATTGATGGCGCTTGATGGTGAAGTGTGTATTGGTGAGTTTGCCGACCAATACAAATTATTTCTAATTTGTATTTCTAGTAAGTGTATTTTAATGTATGTGATGAGTCATCACTGATGACGCTTAAGCCCCGTTTAGATTATCACACAAGTGTGTTATACATGTCAGAAATGTGTTGTATAACGAAAATGTATAATAGTGTGAACACTGTTCGTTACACACATGTCAAAATGGGTGCACACATTTTAAAATACGGTCACACTTTTTTGACAAGATTTATTTTTTGAAATATACAGAATTTGCAATTTTTCTTTTATTTATTTAAAAAATAAACCATGTTTTTTTTTACCGTTGCGTGTTATATTAAACAAAGGCTTCGATTTAATTACATTTTATATGTCTTTGAAAATTTAGCTAAGCGTCTTGACAAATTTGTCGTTAATTTTATGTAGTTGTATATCTACCTCAGAACTTTGTAAACTTTTACTCTAATTTATGTAAATGTTACACCTTTTTTTTCTGCGTGTAGTATATTAATTTCCTTAAAAATTTAATTCATTTGAAATAAAAATCCCAAGGCTTTGCTAACGGTGGCAAATAATTACGGCCAAGCGACTACACTGCTCTACATAAAAGTGAATGATATTGCAGTGGATTCAGGATAATTGGGGGATGCTGATCTCGAATCTGCAACCAGTTTGTTCAAATTGGCTCCAGATTTTTCAATAAAAAATGTTTAACTTAGCTCAAGAAAGAAAACCCTTTACAAAGTTTAAGCTCAATTCCGAGCCCTATTTTTCAAACTGGTTGCAGATTCGAAATCAGCACCATTGTCTTATTTTGTATAGCTGTGTTATTGGTGTTATCATTTCGACAACATGCCAGTAAATTAAAAGCCGAAAATCCGACGCATTGCCAGAACATGTACTATCGTCCCCAATATAGGGCCGAAATTGTGCCGTTTATATTTTTACACCTGGGTTATTACGGACTGTGGTTATTACCATTACAATCCGTTATTACTCACCATATTTTAATACCAACAACATGCCACAAATTTAGCTCGTAACTGCGAAATAATATTGTGTAAGTTCCAAAAATAGTTTTTAAATCTAATTTTCAACTGTGATTTTAATGTTCCTATTGCATGTGTCAAATGACTAGTCGCCGCATTTCTCTGTTTATGCCCGACAAAGACCATTCAAAATATAAACAATCGATAAACCACAGGGATATCCTGCGTATAAACAAAAACAATAAGAGGCCAAATATTGTGGCGACACTTTCAATATACAAAAACAGGACAAATTGTTTAAATAAAACCTAATTCAGTTATTTGGCCATCAAATTAAAAGGTAAAAATACAAAATACTAAGTTTATTGAAATATTGAGACTATGCCAAACTTTTTGGGGGTGGTGTAATTGGTTGAAGTAGTATTACCGTTTTATTTGTTTACAAGACCTTGGGGTTAAAAGCAAACAAAAACAAACCAACGAATGAAGTGACCAAATTCCGCAGGTTGTGTTAAGAAGAATTATGCGAGGAATGTACTGCCCACACTATTTGAAGGTTAATTATAAAAAATTATTAAAGGAATGAATTACTTTAAGTAGGAATACTAATTCAAATAAAGTGTCATATTATGTACTTATTTAATCCGAACTTAAACAAGTTGATAAGCAGGTTAATTTTTTTAATTATACCAAAATTTGTTTTCATAGAAACTTATTAACAAGGAGTCATTTACCTAACTTTTTGGCGATACACGAAAATAAATTGACACCTAAATCCCCGTTTCAGCAATGTAAATTATACAATTTTTGTTCTTTCCGTGTCATGTGGCATTTTTAACTAATGAGATGTATGTATAAATGAAATGATGATTATTGAGGTGTCATTTTAGTATCGTGTGTTTGAAATTGACAAAATTAGGGCACTGTTTAGCCAGTTATTTTCCACACTTAACCCTCTAATGCTCTTTCTTCTGATTACGATAATGTTTGACGACGTTAGAGCCATACTAATCTACGGCACAAAAGTAAATTTCTGAGAAAATTAAGGAAACGAGTTACGCGTTGTTGTGAGAAACCTATGGGGTTTTTATTACATAATTACAATTACATAAGTGTGGCATGGAAGAATTATGAATTTTCTAAGCCATTGTGTAATAATATAATTTTTGATAAAAATTTCGCATAGATCAGTCTGGCTCCAACGTCGTCATTTAAACTATATACATATTTGGCATTGAAATTCTACTACCGAACAATTATTAAAATTTTAATTTATCGCTTTATTTAGGCGATATAGCACAACAAAGGTTGAAGACGTATCTAGAAACCCTGTAGTCAAATACCCAGTGTAGAAACGGTAATAACACATCTTTATTTTTTGATACGTGCTATCTTTCTGAGTTACTAATAATACGTTTTCATTATTTTAAAATAAAAAATAATGTATTACCAATAATGACTTTTTTTTTATCATTATTTCAAAAATAAAATAATGTTCTAGATTTTTTTGTAAATTTTTTGAAATCTATTTTTAGGCTCAATAATTTTTCAACACTGGTAATGATGTATGTAACCACATATTTTTTGATTTTTTGTATGTTGGCGAGTAAGCTGACTTGTGCGCAGCTAGTTAATTATGTTTTTATCTATCAAACATTACATGTCGATATAGCTCAGATGGTAGAGCTATTGACTGGCAACCGGGAGTCCCAGGTTTGATTCCCGCACTAGAAAATTTTATTTAAAAAATTTTAAAATAAAAAAAATATTTTTTTTAAAATTCATTTTTTTGAAAACCTATTTTTAGAATCATTATTTTAGTCAATACTGGTACGCACATAGGTAACGACATATTTTTTGATTTTTCGTATGCTGGTGTGTAACTCGTTACTTTTCGCGACATCGCCATATAAAGGTAATAAGAAATGTAATAACTAAAGTAACTACCCAGTCAGAAATCGCCAGTGGTACAAAAAATCAAGCACTGGCATACCACTGGGTAACCACGGTGTTAAAAATAAATGACTGGTAGAACACTCATTTGGGACGCTTTGCCAGCGTTTGCAAAAAGCGTTTTAACAGTATTTGTTTTACAAAAATTTCGGTGGTTTATAAAAAAAACCACTGGCAAAGAATTGCCATAGAGTGATATGCCAAGGTTTGCAACCAGTGGTTATCCAGTGCTACCTAGACAATGCTACCAGGCGTACAAAAATCAATTCACTGGTAGACCAATGATTTTATAAAAATGCTGACGCTTCGGTAAAAAATGTTTGTAGTCAGGAGGTTCCGAGTTCAAATCCGGTTGCAGGCAAACAAATTTTTTTGGATTTTTTTTAATTTAAAATTTTTTTTGTTTTATAAAATCAATTTTTTTGTTTGTGGGAAAGCTCCTTCAAGACCAACTTTTTTTTTGCCCTCCCAACACTGGCATACTAGTTACAAAAAATTGTTTGCCAGTATGTACTAACATTTTGGCACAGCCAGTAGTTGTCCAGCTATTATCACACATTTATGTGTTTAGCCATCAAATATTATATGTCGCGTTAGCTCAGTGGGTAGAGCAATCGTCTGCCAATCTGACGGCCTGGGTTCAAATCACGGCAGGACCAAAAAAAATACATATGAATTTTTTTTTAAATTTTTTTTTGTAAAATATATTTCCAGACCACCTATTTATTGGTTTTGCCAGCGTTTTGCCAACGTTTAAAAATTTTGTTCCTCCAGTGCTTTTCCGGCGCTTTTTGAACAGCCGGTCCTTTTGTCTAATGATGTTATCATTTTGGGAATGGGAAAGCACTTTTTGCCTGAATTTGTACCACCTGTTAAAGTGCTTTGCCACCGCTTTCCCGTTTGTATTTTTCTGACTGGGTAGTTACCATTACCAGGTATGTAGTTACATAACCACATATCTGGTAATGATTTTCTACACTGGGTAATTTCTGTTTTTGCTATAAATAACACTATCAGTCAAATAAAATTACGTATCGAAAATTGTTGATTAATTATTGTTATTTCAGAAGTTTGGCGATTTTCGATTTTTAAAAATTACGAAATTTTGCGAATCAAACAAATGACTAAATTAGTTTTGCTTACTACTAGCTCTGAGGATATACTCTGTGCTTAATTTCAAAAAAATCTGTTGGCTAGTTTTTGAGTAAGAGAGAGATATTTGTAAGACGTATCCTGGCGTTATCCTGTGAGTCCTGAAGAAAATTTTTTTAACTGATTTCACAATTAAAGTCTCTAAACTAGTTTTATTATTATCGATAATGTACGCCAGATCATAAACGTATTATTGACGATTTTTCAAATATTTTTTTCTGTTGTAAAAAGTAAATTTTTTTAAATTTATTAAATTTTCCCTTTACCTGCAGAAAAACGTTCCTTCAATAAAAAAGTTTGAAAGCAAAAAAGTGGATAGTTAAGTCTTCTATGGATATAATACAACTTTTTTAATAACATTTTCCTATTTAGCCAAAAACTATTTAAAATTTGAAGATCGCTTTTTGGCGGCCTTGGGCATTAGAGGGTTTATACCACAATTTTAAAATTTTCAATATCAAAAATAATACTAATTCGTGAAGAAATTTGTTGTCGTTTTTTAACTGTCTGGTTAAAGTGTAATTTAGGTGCATATACCCGACCAGGGTTAAAATTTTATATTATAAAAAAATTTTATATGCAGAAAAACTACTCAGCTAAACCACTAAATTGTCTACAATAAAGGAGAAAGTCCGGCCTAAGGTATGTAGTAACACTTTAGACAGCAAAATTAATTCGTTTTTACCTTGTATACAAAATTTAATTTTTAAGAAACGTACTACATATTGTAACCAAGTGTCAGATATTCTAATTACCTTTAAAAATAAATAGGGGTCTCCGACAAACGATTTTTGCTTTTTCTTTTCAGCCCAAAGAGTACTATCTGGGACAAAAATAAAAAAACCGGAACTCTGCCCGTAAACTCAACTCTTCCCATATATTTTACTGCATTTCCAGTTTAAAAAAATTTTTTGAACAAGGTGAGTTTAGGGGGACAGCTCCGATTTTTTTTATTTTTTTTGTCCCATATAGTACTTTTTGGGCTGAATAGAAAAAACAAAAAAAAAATTTCTGGATTTGGAGAGTATTTAAAATTTAAGTTTGACCCCAAATATCTTTGCTGTTTGAAGTGATATAATAAACTTGATAAATATCTTATATGAAAGCTGTAAATCTTGACAATATATAAATAAGTAAAAATCTAATTCTTATATAGAGCATTTTATGAAATAAAAACGTTTCTATAAAAAAAATTAAAATGCCGTAGCCGGGTCGTAATGGGTTAACAACAAAGTCATCTAAAAGATGTTTCTATTACCTTTGCAATGGTGTATATATTGTCCATATCCGACCATAAACGACGAAGTTATAGCCAAGTCCATTTTCGACTTTTGCTCCGAAATAACTCCCGACATAGTTGTTTCCGCGAAAAAAAAAATTTATCGTAGGACTCCCAAAAAAGAGTTCTATCAGTGGTAAAAATTTGGAGAATCGGTGATGTGGGCTAAACTCTGGTTTTGGGGCATAACTCGGATTTTTTCAAATTTTCGCGGACGATAGAACTTTCAATGCCGAGTTCAACGATGCTTGTTTTTTTGTCGGCGACCCCCGGTTCCCGAGTTATGGACCCCCAAAGTTTGAATTCTTTGTATCTTCGCCATTTATTATCGGATACAAACAAAATATATATCGTTAAAAAGGCTATTGAAATACCTTTAATTTGAGATATAATACTCCCGAGCCCATTAACCCATTAAGAGTCAAATCGTAATTGTTTTTTTTTTATCCATACATTATCTCAATATTTCACCAATATAAAGATACAAAATAACTATTATTTAATTGTAGTAAAGGCTCTCAGCTTATATAATTTATACCTGTAACCCTTATAACACCGCAGATATTAACAGTTAAATATATTTTTTTTATTTTTGTGCTTATATTCATAAATAAACTTCAAATTCTTAAAATAAATATATTAATTAACCCACTGCACACAACAACTTCGAGTGCGCCGAAAATCAGTCATATCTGTAAAGAAAAAAATCGAACGCTAGATAGGGAACCCCCTAAGCCCGGCCAAAGCATATTACAAAGAAAAGCTTTATTTAGCGAAGCCACTAAACTGCCTACCACATAGGAAAAAACCAAAAACGCAAAAAAGTTTACTCAACGAAACCACTTAACCGCCTATCACATAGATGGAAACCCCTAAGCTCGGCACGAATGGGGTTTTGAAATATATTTTTGAAATCAACTCAAAAAGTTCAACATTGTGCAAAGTTCAATAGAAAAAATAAAAATCAAATTTAACTCTTAATATCTGCGCTGTTAGAAGGGTTAAAGGCTAAATTATACCTTATATTAAAACTTAAGGCCTAAAATATATATAAATAAATTAAAGTTATTTTGAACATTAAATAGGCAAAATATAGAGAAAACAGCCTTTTTAGTGGAAAAAATTCATTTCAAAAACAGAAAATCATGATCTGGGCCGCAATGGGTTAATAGTTTCGAAATTTTTTATGCCGGATTAAATGTACTTGACTAAGATTTTTAATGACAGCCATTTCGTTCCGTTCAGATAACGCATTACGAAGTTAAAAATATATAAATTAAATGATATATCCAAACTTAAGAGGCCCATAACTCGGAAAATATGCGCCGCCGACACAACATTTTTTTTCTGAACTCAACTATTTTACCCCTAACTTCGGTTAGCTATGCCTTTAGGGTCATATTTGTTCCGTGACGTGCCCTAAACTCAACTTTAGCTAAAATTCAAAGTTATCAAATTTAATAATGAATTCTTTTGAAGCTCTGACGAAATCTCTATTACTGCAAAAATGTTGGCTGGGTTAATTGTGCATTGAAGTCGAACCATAAACAAATGCGACCGACTACGCCCTGAATAAAATTTCCACAATAACAATTTATGTTAAAAATTAGTATTCCTTTTAATATTTATCTGTAAATATCATATGATAAGATGAGTAAGATGTTATATATTTACTTACATTATCAATCCCCCTTATTTATGCGTGCACTTTTTTGAAGGGTTTTTCTTCCAAAAAAAACCAACGAATGTTTTATTTTCACTTATCTAACAATTTGTTTATAAATTTCACTTGAATTTTATATTAAATTTTTACACAAATTCCCTTGAAAACGTTAAAAAGTATATGGAAATATATTTTTTCACTTCAAACTTGCAAAAAAAAATTTTTCTGCTGCAATTCGTTGAGAATACAAAGAGAATTAAAAAATATAAAAAATGACAATGTTAAATTTGTACTGTATAAACAATGTTATTAACCTAGTGTCTACAAATGATCAAATGATGTAAAATGTGCAATCACAGATTAATACCAGATGTGAAACCAATGACAGGTGTCAAAAAAGTATTCTCGAACCGTATGGTTTTGTTTACATGGAAGTCAAGAGGGAGATAACAATATAAAATCTCCATACATTTTGTCACAGATTAATACCAGATGTGAAACTAATGACTGGTGTCAAAAAAGTATTCTCGAACCGTATTGTTTTGTTTACATGGAAGTCAAGTCAAGAGGGAGATAATATAAAATCTCCATACATTTTGCATTGCGCATTTTTTGTATATATCTGTCTCTTTTTAGATTATTGTGCTTTATCTTTTGTGTTTTTCTTAAATTTTTGCGTTTTGTTTAGCTCATTTTCTGTCGGCCATATTGCCCAAATCAGCTGATTCATATCTGGTATAATTTGTGCATTTTGTATTGCGCATTTATTGTATATATGTCTCTTTTTAGATTATTGTGTTCACAGATTAATACCAGATGTGAAACCAATGACAGGTGTCAAAAAAGTATTCTCGAACCGTATGCTTTTGTTTACATGGAAGTCAAGTCAAGAGGGAGATAACAATATAAAATCTCCATACATTTTGTATTGCGCATTTTTTTTTTTGTATATATCTGTCTCTTTTTAGATTATTGTGCTCTCTCTTTTGTGTTTTTCTTAAATTTTTGCGATTTGATTTGCTCATTTTCTGTCGGCCATATTGCTCAAATCATCTGATTCCTATCTGGTATAATTTGTGATTGTGTTTTTCTTAAATTTTGCGTTTTGTTTTACTCATTTTCTGTCGGCCATATTGCCCAAATCAGCCTATTCATATCTGGTGTAATCTGTGTAATAAAGTTTTGTAATTTTGTTGATGTGAATTGAAAATTTACATAAAGTGAATTCCAGAAGATTATAAAATAATGGCAATTTTTTTATAAAGCGGTAATTATA
This sequence comes from Leucophora obtusa, assembly GCA_949987735.1. Lineage (NCBI taxonomy): Eukaryota > Metazoa > Arthropoda > Insecta > Diptera > Anthomyiidae > Leucophora > Leucophora obtusa. Next base: position 185,832,131 of record OX465298.1, on the reverse strand, counting down.
TAGTAAAGTTTTTATGTTGTAATATATGGACAATTATTTTTTGGCTAATACACCGGCAGATGTATGTAAGCAATTTTCACTGCAAGTTGAATTCATTGTTATTTTTTGGTGAAAACACTACGATATCTTCCATTTTTTTAGTTAAATTTCTTCAACTTTTAGTTAAATTTAAAAACAAGCGAGTCTAACGCAAAATAAGTACAGCAATTTTCCTCAAATTTTCTTTTGCAGCAATTTCGAAGGACTTTTAAATAAGATAAAATGCCACTCAATGTAGAACAAAAAAATAATAGTTATTAGGTTTGTTAAACGTAATTCTGGATAAAGTCTGGTAAAATGAGAGTAAACAAATAATTATCTCAAAATATGGTAAAATTTCTCACAACACTGGGAACGCACAAAACCACATTTCAAGCCCAAAAATTAACGTCAAAGTTATTCATATAAACAAAAGCTATTTTTAAGAATAAAATATCGAAGAAAATAAGGAAAATATATTAGAACGTGGTTTTTGATAACGCTATTAATTATTGTTTATGTTTTGTTTTGTTAATTATTTTTACAAATTTAAAACAGCAGCATTTACCCAATTTTTCCCGCGGGTACCTGCGGTAACGTACGTGGAACAAACCTATTTACACCATATGCTCGTTGTTTACAGCACGTCCAAAAAGCCGTTACGTCTATAAATATGTGTCGGCAAACAGATTAAAGGACATTTTCTCAGGATTACAAAATTGCATTAAGCCATGATCCATTAATTGTGGCTCTACTAGATAGATTTTAGTTGTCTATAAAAACCTGCTTATCTATTTACCCTTAAATATGTGTATTAGAAATACAGGTAAAAGACATTAGATGTTTTCATATAAACTTGTATATTCCTTGTAAACCTTGTATAAATACAAACCATATTTTTTATGTATGGTGTTTGACATTAAACTCATAAACATACCAGGTTTACACCGTTTACGCGTAGAATACGAGTTTATATGAACACCCCTATTATGTTTCTCTAGCTTAGTGTGTAAAGCTCTTTTCTACAGATCTGTTACTTATAAATTATAGTTACTTAAAAATATTTACTTAAATTAACAATTTGTAATATTTTTCGTAATTATAATTGAAAGTTCAAGTATTAGTATTTTATTACTTTTTTTTAAGTACCTAAGTAAACAAATATTTATATTTGAGTTTTGAAATATTAATATTTTTTTATTTATTTCAAATAATTTGGAGTAAGTAAATAAATATTAATATTTCAAAGCTGAAATATAAATATTTTGAAATAAATGAAATATGTAGTTAAGTAAAATACTTAGCTACATTTTTGGAATATTTAAAATTTTTGAAATATTTGAAATATTGCAAGTAGTATTTAAAATTTTTGAAATATTTGAAATATTGCAAATATTTGCAATAATTGAAATATTTGAAATAATTGAAATATTTGAAATACACTTAACATTCTATAAATGCCACCTACAGGAATCATTTTTTTTAAAGAAAACACATAAAATATATGGGCACTTCCAAAATTTCGGAATAGCTATATTTGGCCTTAGATTTTGGTAGAGATTGACAAAAAAATAATTAAAATTTTTGGTTTAATATTATAATTATGGCTCTGAGCCATAATTTTCACTAACTTTTTTAAAATGCAAATAACATAAATTAGAAAAAAAAAATTCGCGATTTTTCGTTTTACAAACTAAGCACCAAACTATGGGGAATATGAATTTAAAAAACCACACTTAAAAATTCCAAAATAATGGCGGAACGCGAAAAAAGGCTTTGATACTAAAAATGAATAAGAAGACTTAATCAGCGATTTATATTCTGCAATCAAATATACTGATGCAAAAACTTTACTTTTTGCAAATTTCATACACCAAGCTTTGTTGTATGAAATTTGTATTATAGTCTTTAGATTATGAATTAAAAAAAACACACTTAAAAAATTGCAAAATAATCGCAGAAAGCAAAAACACACTTTATGGTAGAAAAAATTAATTAAAACACACAATTATCGATTGACATTCTGCAAACGAATATAATGATGTAAAAATTCTTTATCGCGATTTTTTTTTTCTTTTTTTGCCGACTTTTTAAATTTTTCGTTCTTTGGATTTTAAAGTGTGATATATTGATTTGTTTTGTATTTGTTTTGTAGACCAATGTTTTGCTATAACGGAAAAATCCAATTTAGAAAAATTTAAAACAAAATAAATAAAAAAAATTTCTGCTGAATTTATCGAAACATTTCATTAGCAAAAGTTTAATGATTTTTTGCGAGCTTTAATTTTCTGACATTAGGGTTGTAGCAACTCAGATCTGGTGGGTAAATACTAGAACGGGATACTTGAGGTCAAGGCCCTTAGAGCAAAACATTGGTCCCCTCGAGAGAAAAACATCGATATATCATACCTTAAGATCCGACTGTAAATGCCAAAGATATAATTAAAAATGTAAAAAGGCGACCTCTACGTTCGGCTAAAAAAAAATTTTTTTTTTGAAACATCCTTGCAAAAATAATTTAGATTGGACGGTTACGGCGAACTTTTATTTTGAGGTACGGTCTAATGTACATTTAAACAACTGAAAATAAGTTTTAAAAAGGCACTACTCACTTTTCGTTTAAAACAATTTGTATTTTGTATTTTTTTTTAATAGTTAATTAATTAACTGGCAAAGTCGGTAAAAATAATAGATTTCTTGTTTATTTTAAAATAAATTTTTTTTTTATTTTTTTTATTAAATCTTCATTTACATAACCGAGCCCTTAGGGCCTTATATGGCTAATTAAAGCTGCTAAAAAATATATAACAGACTTCTATATAAATATATGTTAAGGCTAATGCATAATACAATAATAATATATAAACACAAAATTAAAAAAATTAACATTTGCATGAGATCAATTAATACAATAATATATTTAAAAATTAATTAATAAATGAATGCTGCAAGAATAAATTCTAGAAACAGCTGAACTCTCACAAGATAAGCTTTCAAAGTTTCATTAAAAATGCGTACATACTAAAGCTATCCATACATTGCGCAACCTCTCCATTTAAGTCCCCAAACTACTAACACACATGGTATTAGAATAAAGAACTAAAACGAGAAGCTGTACAACAATATTGCAAGTGTATGGCCAGACTAAAGATATGGAACATATAATTTTCACTTAAGATTCCAATACATGCAATTGTGCAAATTCTACTAATTTAGATTTAAACAAAATCAGCGAATAAATAAACTTTCTCAGTTCCCTAGGCAAATCATTCCATAAACTCGACACACGAGTTTGAAATGATTTTTCAAAAATACTTAGATGTCTAATGGGTGGAATAATTTGGGGATTTCGTATTGAACGAGTAAAATGAAATTTATCAACAATGTATACCGGGTATCCATTAACGATAGATTTATAAAAAAATAATAATAACCTTATGCTTATGAAATTTTCAAAAGACGATCCTATAAAACTAAATGTATGTTGAGATACATGATCTCTTCTTTTCAAATTAAAAACGTAACGAATAATCCTGTTAAAAACAAGCTTATATTTCCTCAGCGCGAAATTTCTAGTACCCGAAAAAACCTCCATGCAGTACAATATATGCGGCATTAAGATAGCCGCGGCTACACGCCTTTTTATTGAACAAGGCAGATAAATATTCAATGAATACAACCTCTTTAAAAGAAAGGATATGCGAGAGGACAAGTAATTTATGTGTGGAGAAAAATTCAGTTGGTTATCCAAGACAAGACCTAAACATTTCATCTTATTAACAAACTCAACAGGAATACCACCAATAGTAATACTCATGTCATTTGTAGCGAATCCAAACCGTATTAACTTCGTCTTGACTGGATTGACACAGAAACCATTATCGGATGACCATGACACAACTTCCCGCAATATAAAATTGACGCCCTCCTCCAACACATCGACAAACTCAGTATCAGAATAGCAAACAAATTGCACATCATCAGTATATACATAAGGCAAGCAGGAACCACCATTAAAATAACGTAAAAGATCATTCATATAAATCATAAACAAAGGTGGGCCAATAACAGATCCCTGTGGGACACCACTAGTGAACCGTAGAGTTCGTGAGAAAGAGTTACCAATAGATACATACTGGAATCTATCATATAGGTACGACTTAATCAATTCGCATACACGGGTAGAAAACCGGAACTCGTACATCAATTTATACAGTAATCTAGAGTGCATTACTCTATCAAATGCCTTAGACAAGTCTATCGAAAGCAATACAACATTCTTACGGCTATCCAAAAACTGTCTAATAGAATCCGTTAGCGCTAGCAGTAGAGAAGTAGTATTACAACTGATTGTTTTTAACAGAAAATTTCGACTGAATATTTTTACTTATACCGATTTACTTATACTGATAGAAAAAATAAAAAAAAATATTTCTTTGCAATTTAAGTACTTATTCAATTAAAACCACTTTACTGATTTACTTTCTAAACAACTATTGAACTTTTACGATAAAGTTATTTTAAGTGTATGAATACCGCTGCTAATGTCTAATTTTATAATGGAAATTAAAATTAATTTCATTACAATTTTTTGAATGTAATGGAAATGAAAAAACTTTTTATTAAAAATAATGAAAACAAATGTAATGAACTTTTTTTCATTACAAAAAATTTTGTTACTCCAAACTGTGACTGCAAACTTTAAAACAAACTTTTTGATAATTTTTAAAATTTTCTCAAATTTTTACGATTTTTTTTTAATTTGACGGTTTTTTTTTTAATTTGACGCTTTTTTTATAAATATTGACGATTTTTTTAAATTTTGCCGAATTTTTCAACTTTAGCGATTTTTAAAATTTTTTTAATATTTGCTATTTTTTAATTTTTGTCATTTGTTCCATTTTAAAGATTTTTTTTATTTTTTTGCTGTTTTTTTCAATTTTACCGATTTTGTTTCAGTTTTAAAATTTTTTTTAGTTTGTCACATGGTGTGATTTTTTAATCCATTATATATGTATATCTCCAAAATACCATTAATTTTATACCCGATTCGAATATATTTTATATGAAACCGACATTATAAACCGAAAAATAAGGTCAGCTATGAATTCACCTAAACATTGCGCACATAAAAAAAAAATATTTATTTCATAGTTTTTTGTCCTTTACATCAAATCAAGTCTCATTAAGATCTCTAGGTTACACCATTGCACAGTGTTGTCAGTTTAGGGGATTTATCCCCAAATTGGGGATTTTTTTTGTCAAAGGGGATACAAATTTCCGTTTGGGGATCCGGGGATTTATTGGGGATGACACGAAATTTTAGGGGATTTTTTGGGGATAACATATTATTGCCTTTTTATATTTTTATGAATTTAACCCTGATAATTCTAAATATTTATATATTTCTTTTAAGTATGATGATAATAGTGCATGATTTTAGGCTACACAAATTTGTGTCTGGATTAATTCCTTTTGGTGAAAATTATATTCCTATTGGTTCCAAAATATTTAAGGTTATTCGGTTGTAATATGAGTATAAGAAGCTCTTCTTAAATTAAATACATACTTTACATGTGATTCAAAATTCAATCCATCTGCTGAAATATTAAAACTTTTTTATACAGTACCATACGCTACAAAATGTCTGAAGCTGATGAATCGAAAAATTTTGATTCTGAAATATTTAAAACGAAAAAATTTGACTCCCATTTTTTATGCTGTTATTTAAATTTATTTGTTCTTTTTTATAATTTGTTAGAATTACAAAATTTATTAAGTTTGAGTGTATAAGGTACCGAAAAAAATTAAATAAATATGGTATTTTTACATTAATTTAAAAAAAAAGTTAACGAATATGAGTTTTTTCCAGAAAATAAAAATTGGGGATTTTTGGGGATAACAATTTGAAAATTGGGGATAAAGTCTGAAAAAAAACTGGCATCAATGCCATTGGATAGTTTCTGTGTAAGTTAAGCTAAACACTAGTACCAGAGCTTTGAAGAATTAATTCCTTTTTGAATGAATTCACTACCAATCGAATTCAATTTTCTCTAGAATTGAATGAATTCCTTTTCTTAAGTAATTCACTGAATTCATTCAACTAAATGCGTTCATCATACAACAAATTCAAAGAATTAATTCAATTGCAATAGTTCTTTTTATTAAATCAAATGAATTAATTCACCGGTGAACGCGTTCAATTTTATAAATCGAACGGAAAAAAAGTGAATTAATTCCTTACTGAATTAATTAATTTCATTTTCATTCAGTGAATTAAAAAAAAAAATAAAATTACATTCAGTGAATTAACTAGTTTGAAAAATTAATAGTTATATTTTTTTCCAAATTTATCTATATCTTTAAAGTTTTTATTTTTAATAGTAAAAGGCTTTATTTTTGAATCATGTAGGTTGATAAACAGCATCCGGTTTCTAATTTGTTACTAGCACACGCTGTAAAATTGCTTATTTAAAACTTTTATTTGTACATTATTGTTTTCTTCTACTGAACGGCAGAAAACAGGCTTTGAATTCAGTGAACTTATTTTATTTTTTTTCAATTCAGTGAACTTATTATTTTTTTTTTTAATTCACTGAATGTAATTTTATTTTTTTTTTAATTCACTGAATGAAAATGAAATTGAATGAATTCAGTGGTGAATTAATTCAGTAAGGAATTTTTTTTTTCCGTTCGATTTATAAAATAAAATAATAAAAAGAACTATTGCAATTGAATTAATTCGCAACAAAATAAATCGAACGAAAGCAAATATGAATTAATTCCATTCAATATATGGTGCTTAGTGAATTAATTCATCGAATTTTTAATTCAGAATTGAAAAATTGAATTAAGGAATTAATTCTTCAAAGCTCTGACTAGTACCTATTATAAAGGTCAAATGAGTTCATATTTTTAGGGCAAAACAAACATTCAAACAACTTCAATGAATTGTATAAAACAGAACATATGCACGAGTATTAAACCAAAAATGACGTGGTGTAGTATTTTAAAGAAGCAATACTCCCTACAGCATCCACACACAATACAAAGAATATAATTTCTTGTTTTAATAATATTTTAATTTATTTTGAAATTTCATTTCAGTTGCTTAAAACAGCTCTTATTGAACAGAAGGCACGTTCCGACTGCCTACGGCTGGTATACGGAAAACCAAACAATAACATAACATAGTATATAAATATAGAATTAATTTGAAAGATTTTCATATAAATATCGTCATCAACATAATTGACTACATGAACAATTTGAGAAAAAGAAAAACCAGAAATATTCAAAACAGCTGTGAAAAACTATAAAAAAATTTAAAGAAAATTGAACTAGAGTAAATTACAAAAGCCAAAGATATTTAACAGATTGCCTTTTAAACTAGCTGCTAGTCTATTCCGCCACGACGATACACATCTTCTTTATTCGAGTGGTTGCAGAACTTAATTAAATATTTGAAAAACAAAAAGTTAATAACAAAAAAAGTTAATATAAAAATCAATCAAAATGTTCAAATTATTTTTAATACTGTTTTGTGCAGTATTCATACTGGTGGTTAGTACAATGCCTGCCTATGCCGGCTTAACTCCACATAAACATGAAAAACACACCAGTAAAGAACGTGTGAAGGATGGTGTTTATCAGGCCAGAGATGTACATCATCATGAAAATGGTGAACATAATGTAGAATTTGATCATGAAGCTATAATTGGTAAGTAATCAAAAATAATGATAGCAGAGTATTTTAAATCGGAAATGATTTCAAATCCACTTACATATAAACTCAGATTGTCACATTCAAAAACTTATCAAAATTCAATTAATATTGAATAAAGTTTAATGAACTACTTTTCTCAAATGTTAAGTTCTTAAACTTTTATGACCAAATGTTGATTTTTATTACAGTCTTATGCATCAAATTATCATGCAGAACACCAACAAATTTTAGTTATAAGACTGTTATAAGAATCAAAATCTCAATTTGGATATAAAATGTTTGCAATTTAAATTTAAAATTTTTGAAATTGCTTATGCATAATAATTTGAAAACCTTATAACATGAAAAATTAGTTTTATAATCCATTTATAAATTTAAAAAGTGATTATAGTTTGTGGCATAGTTTGCTAATAAAATACATTTTTTCTTTTAGGCAACGTTAAGGAAGCCCAAGAATTTGATAATCTCTCGCCTGAAGAATCTAAAAAACGTTTACACATATTAATACGTATGATGGATTTAAATGATGACCAGTTTATCGATCGCCATGAGCTCAAAGCTTGGATATTAAGGTCTTTTAAGTGAGTTGTTGTAAATGTGTTTTATTAATGCACCTCTTCTTTCTTCTACACGTAGAAAAAACAAGTGGAACTTTATCTAATTATACAACTACATAAGTTTGAAGTAAGTTTTACAAATTTCTAGTAAAATATTTGTAATTTTTCGGATATTTTCCACTACACATGTGTATATTTTGCAAGTATTGTATATATTTTACAAAAAAATGTGGATATTTTACTAGAACTTTGTAAAACTAACTTGAAAATTATGTAGTGATATAATTACATAATGTTTCCCCCTGTTTTCTTCTGTGTGTGCTATTATTCTAAAGCAAGCAGCTTTTTAATTTATGCTTAAAAAAAACATTTGTTACTTTGTTTTGTGCGTATGTATGTTGTAATATGTGAAATAATGCTAGCTTTGCTTAAAACTATCATACAAATTTTGTAACTTGGTAACAAACACAACTCACGATTAAATGATCTTTTCATTAGGGATAGTAAAAGTTCACAATTTTTTTTTATATTCTGCTATAATTCGAAGTAATTAATTTATAGATATAACCACCAGAATTTTAGATTTTGGGTTGTTAGATTTATCGATCAATTGAAAGAAAATTATGACAGGACATAAAAGATGTTTACCAAATGCTAATCTACTCCGTAAACATAAAGAACTTCTTGTATTGTTGTGCGAAAACGGACCACAAGACCCTTATCGTAAGGGTCGACGTGGCACTCAATAAGTTAAAGAATATTAAGTCCATCGTTTTCATATTCATATAGGTTCAACTTCTTAGCCCTTCCACATACTTTTAGACTCCAGCTAGGCCATGTATGTACAATAATTTGATTACAGTACTTATACATTGTTTATTGTATAATAAAAATATTATATATATTCCTCTAACTCCCATTGGAGCATAGGGCGAATGAATAAAAATATTGGTCAACTAAAAGCATTTAAACAAAAAGAAAAAGGTTGTTTTTAGACCAAAATATACGCAAATATCGAAAATAAAAAAAATGTATGGCAATAATTTTGGATCTTTGTAAAGCGAATATCAATTACACTATTCAACAAGTTAAGTTTTCCAAGAACCTCCTCCTGCAATGCATATTTTCTAATAAACTATTGTACGCTGATAGCCCATTTTCTTAAGCAGTTTTTAAGAAATATTTTTATATTTGAATTATGAAATTATACTGTTTTATTAAAATTAAATTTAATCTCCATTAATTAAACTTTTATTTTAGTATAATCATGTCGGTAGGTGGACTGCCAGCTAACACTGTAAAGATGTTGAAAATTTTTCTTTTCTTAAGTTTATGCTAAGAAATATAAAACAGTTGCTAATGTACTTTGCCACTCTCTAAAGTTGCCTTAAATAGGCAAACTATTAAACAGAAATTCATTTCAAACTATCGATTCTGCGGAAAAGATTCGAAAATATTTTAAAAAATATATCAAAAATTCTTGTCGTTTATTTAACCTTCTTTTTTAATTTTTAACTCCACAATTTTCTTGAGCGTAAGATTTGTTTTTTATATATAAAATGTTCTTTATTTTCGATATTTCGATGCTCTATTGTGTAGCATCTTCAGGAAATAACATAACGAAAATAAAGAACATTTTATATATAAAAAACAAACCTTACGCTCAAGAAAATTTTGGAGTTCAAAATATATCAAAAATTTAGAATCAGATTCGCATGTCCTTCAATACAATTTTTTATCACCTTTCACTTTTGTGAATTTATAGCGAAAATTGTTAAATTTTACTCAAGGCATTAACTAAATTGTGTTCAAGCTTGAAATCCTTCAGAGAAGGCCAACCCTTGACCCCTCTTAAGTGTTTATAGCTTTCAGAGAACTGCAAGTGCTGAATGCAAAAGCATCATACGTAATCAACACCCGAATAAACATTAGTTTACGTTCAAGCGCTGAATATACTCAAATACACATATTCATTAAATCAATCAAACCAAGTGATTTTTGTTGCGTCTTTAATTTAAAGATTGGTCATTTTCATACCATTCATATTCGTTCGCACAATTATATTTTAATGTAGAATAAATGAGAAAAAAAAATTAACGCGTATTAGTTTATTCTTGATTGAAAGCAAATAAAAGAAAAATAATTTTATAACAATAAAGACGGCCCAGTTAGAAAATTACAAAGGGGCCAGCACTGGCAAAGCACCGAAATTGATGGTATGAGTGTTTGTTAACAGTGCTTTTCCAACGCCCAAATGATAACACCGTTACACGGTGGAGCCAATGCTTTACAAAGCCCTGGGAAAGCACTCAAAAATACAAAAATCAAATGCTTTCCTGACACCCAAATGATAACACCGATCCATTTAATCAATTTAATGTATTGAGATATCACCAAGAAACTCAAAAATGAAGTGTTTCCTTGCCACCAAATTATGAGCCCTCATCACTGAAGAATTTTAAATTACTCTAAAAATAGATGATTCTTAGAGTTATTGCACTGTGGAGTCAAAAATTATTTAAATATCCACACTTTTTTGGAGCTTCTTTTTCAAAAACAAAATAACACTATCAGATTTTGTAGAAACACATTTAATAAATGGTATCAAAATTTTGGAATTAAAGGGGATTTCTGTAGAAAAAACTTCTAATAAAAAGAAGTGTTTAGAATTTTAGGTTTTTCAATAGGAAAAAGTTCTAAGAATATAAGTTTTTTTTCTACATGTAAAAATTCCTCAATCTGAGTATTTTCCTATAGGAAAAAGTGCTATGAAACTAAGGATTATTTTGCATAAAAAATAATCTTGTAATCTTAGGTCTTTTCTACAGAAAGGCCTATTTTTCTGCAGAGAAACCTCGAATAATCTGTGGGGTTTTCAATAGAAAAAGTTTTTAATGAACTTTAACTGAAAGTTGCGATCACCAGATATGTTTTTCTTAATATTGCGCTAAAAATCAAAATCTTCGATCGAGTCGCTTTTACAAAAATTTCTTTCGAATGTGCAAAAATTATTCGAAATTATTTGAAAACTGTTCGAGATATGAAACAGAAAAAACAATTACGACGAAAAGTATTCCCCGGGAGAAATACAATTACATGGCGCACTCTAAAATTTGGCGATAAAAATTTGTAATTTTAATTCGCAAGTATATGTTTTGCGAAAAAATTTTTAAATTATTTTTGAGAGATTCAAATATTCTAAAAATAATTGCATATGAAATATTTTATTGTTTAAAATTAATATTCACAGCGAAAACTTATGTTTGTCCCCAATAGGTTCCATCGCCGTCTCCCTTATATATAGGCACACATATGCAGACATTTTCTACAGAAAATCGTTTTAAGAATCAGGAGGATTTTCTATAGAAAAAAGTGTTGCATCTGTTGACTTTCTAATAGAAAAAAAACCTTCAGACTGAGAAAATTTTTCTATAGCTAAGTCCTCAGAATCTAAGGGGGTTTCTGTTAAAAAAAAGTACTTACAAAATTATGTTTTTTTAGAATTCTAAACTTTTTTCTAAGAAAAAAAAAAATAGCTCAGAATTCATCGGTTAATCGGTATAAATCGGTTAATCGGTATAAAGATACATATATAAGAAAAGAGAAAATTAAAATTTCAATAATATCTCCAACCGTTTGGCATAAGGAGTGATATCATAAAAATGTTAACACACATTTTTGCCTATAACTTTGGTTTAAAGCTTCTCATATTTTTTTTTTCGACAATTTAGATTTTAAAAATATGTCTGTTAATAAATTAATTTACATCATGAGCAATTTTTTACACAATGAACGATGAAAGAAAAGTGCGTTCAAAAATAATTAAATATTTTCAACAAAACCAAACATGGACATACAAAAAAATTGCCAAAGAGACTAATGTATGCTGCCAAACAGTTCCAAAAGTGGTAAAAAGGTATCAGGAACACCTAACAATTGAAAGGAAGGCGGGAACAGGAACAACGACTGGTTATCGTATCATCGGGAGGCATATAAAGTTAAGAGCATCCTTAAGAGAGCTCCTAACACATCTGGGAAAAAAACAGCTTGGTTAGCCCAATGCTCGGACTTTTTTGTTCGTAAAGTGAAACGTAAGGCTGGACTTAATTCCTACAAAGTTTAAAAAGTTCCCGATATAAACGCTTTTAAAAATTTGGAGGACAAAACCAGAGCTCGAAAATTGAAATCAAATTTTATACAAAAATACAACTGTTGTGTAACGGACGACGAAACTTATGTCCTGGCTGATTTTTCGCACCTCCCTGGTCAAGAATTTTATGTTTCCGATGTTCCAGGAAATGTTGTGGAAAAATTTAGGTCGAAAAAGCAAATGAAATTCCCTAAAAAATTCCTAGTATGGCAAGCCATATGTAGCTGCGGCCAAAGAAGCCAGTTATTTGTGACATCTGGCTCTATAAACAGCGAAATTTATATCAAGGAGTGTTTGCAGAAGAGACTTCTTCCATTTTTGAGTCAGCACAATGTATCCACTTACTTTCGGCCTAAATTAGCATCTTGTCACTACAGCAAGAAAGCGCTGGAGTGGTATAATGGTAATAATGTGGTTTTTGTACCAAGAGAGGCAAATCCACCAAACTGCCCGGAGCTCAGGCCAGTGGAGAATATTGACAGGACATGCAAGATTTCAAACGTAGATGGACCACCTGCTCTAAAAAGGTGACAGAAACTACCATAAAAGCCTTAATGGGAGGGTTTCCGAAAAAAGTGGATAACTTTGTTCGTAGTGGTTAGAATCCCATGCGGTTTTTTTTGTTTGATTTTGTATTAAATTTCATATAATAAAAATTTGGCTTGAAGTCTTAAAATTCAGTGGTTTGTTTTTTATTTAACTTTATGTGTGTTAACATTTTTATGATCTCACTCCTTACATATTCGTATCCCGTCAAAGTTTCTACTTTGCCAATATTTGCAGAACCAAAAAAAGTACTCAATCCTCTTGGAAGGAGCTAATATGTATAACAGCCCACATCATTCAAAATATATTCTTATAAGTTGTTAAAATTGCATAAGTTAAGTGTGTGTTTTATGTTTAAATATTAGTTTTAAAAATCATTAAAAATGCATGTGTTTATATCATTCTAAAAAAAATATCATCCGCCTCAAATTACTAACCGAAAAATAGATTTTAAAAATAATTCATAACTAAAAACCAAATCGAAATTGCAAAAAAAATATTTTCTATTAAATTTCTTTAGAAAACTAGCCGAAGAAGAAGCTGCTGATCGTTTTGAGGAAATGGATCAAGATAATGATGATCAACTCACCTGGAAAGAATATCTTCTAGATGTTTATGCTATGGAAGATGAAAACTACAAAAAAGAAATTATTGATTTCGATAGCTATGATGAAGAACAAAAAATGATTAAAGATGATAAAGAAATGTTCGAAGCTGCAGATTTAAATAAAGACAGTGTGTTGAGTCCCGAAGAATTTGTTCTTTTCCAAAATCCCGAAGAACATCCACAAATGTTGCCCGTTGTACTGGAGCAAACAATGCGTGATAAGGACGCCAACCGTGATGGTAAAATTGATTTTAAAGAATTTATTGGTGAGACGGCCGAACATCATGATAAAGAATGGTTGATTACCGAAAAAGAACGTTTCGATAAGGATTACGATATTAATAGTGATGGTGTTTTAGCTGGCAATGAAGTCCTCAGTTGGGTGGTTCCCAGTAATGATGTTGTGGCCACCGATGAGGTGGATCATTTATTTGTTTCCACGGATGAAGATCATGATGATCGTTTATCATATTTGGAAATTTTAAATAATTATGAAATATTTGTCGGCAGTGAAGCCACAGATTATGGTGATCATTTACAAAATATTCATCATTTAGCTGATGAATTGTAGAGTGTAGTCCATAAAGTGTTTGTTGTTTAAAACAAATGTTTGAAATGAATTTATCATATTTATTTTGATATACTTATTATTTTGATGTTTAAATTACACCTTAACTTAATTTTGATTTTAATTTAATTTTAACTTCATATTACCTCCAAATGTAGTTTTGTAAGTTTATTTAAAAGTGCTATAATTTTATTATTATTTTTATTAGTTTGTATTTTTTTCTCTCTCTGTACAAAAAATAAAAACTTTTGTTTTTTTTTGAAAAAAAAAACATTTTTTTTATTTATTTAACGGGTATTTTTATAAAAAGAATCAGACAAATTCATTAAGAAATTTGCATGCAAGAACTAATTTTAAATCATTTTTATATAAAATATCCAAAGGGGACTTGGACTTTGTTTTGATTCTTTTCAAATCTAAACCCCATATTCAAAATGAAAAGTTAGTAGCTTCTTATACATCGCACATAAAGAGCTGTTAACTAGAATGTTTTTTTAGGCCTAGCAGCTTGTTAGAATAGAGTTTATTCAAAGTGATTTCTTAGCACACCGATTAAGAGCAACCCTGTGTTTGAAAATACAAGGCTTTTTTATTATTGTGAATGGATTTTTTTTTGTTTTTAGCTTTTGATAACAGAACATTAGAAGGAATTTAGCAACAATACTAGAATGAGTTTAACAACAGTATTATGAATCAAACATGTTAACTCTATGCTAAATTTTCATTTTGAATACCGCCATAGGAGTCTACAAATTAACTGCAGCTTTTGAAGAAATATTACAGTGTGACTAATTTTAAAACGCAACTTAGAAATTGCCAACTGTACCCAAAATAAAAAATATTTTTTTTATTTTTTAATATATTTAACTTTTTTCAATAAAATAATGTGTTTAAAATCTTTTTTGACCATCTACATTTCGGTTTTTCTGACGTTATCCCAACGCACTGAGGCGTCTTGTACTGAAAAGCGTGGCAAAAATAAAAAATTTGCCATTAGCATTTGATCACACAGATTAAGAATCCAAAAACCTTTTTGAAATTGGATAAAAATTATGAATGGTAGAGCCCGCTCAAAGTTGGCAATTTTTCAGTGTGGTGGAAAAGACTCAAATTAAAAAAATATATCCTTTTTACTTTTGAATGGTAGTCAAACTATATAACCAATCATTATTTTTTGGTGACGTATGAAAAGTGTATTTATTTTAAACGAAACAAAGTAAAAATAATGTAAATCGGCAAATGTTTACTTTTTCAGCAGGCGCAGTTTTATTTTTGTAATTTTTTTGTAAGTTTTACAAACACACTATATTTTTGTAATTTTTACAAATTTATTGGAATAGAACTAAAAAAGTGACGGGTTGTTACAGGAGATATAATCTAAAGATGGTTTATTATTCAATACTATAAGCAATTCAATTAAAACTGGCTGTCCAATCTTGCCCGTTTACATGCAAACACTATAAAACTGTAAACAACATCGCAATGAAAACCGAAATACGTATACGTGATATATTACGTATACGTATGATTTTTCGTTACAAAGATCATAACTTCTACAGTACTAAAGATATTCCTTAAGCTTTAAAAGATGTAGCCCATCAACCGTTTTTGTCAAAGTTCAATGCTATTTATAGTATTTTCAGTATTAAAATCGTATTATATATATGTATATACATACATATATCTTCCCAGGTAGAAAAATAGAAACGGCACAATGTCGGTACGCTATTGTAGACGGTAGTACATGTACTGGCAATGCGTCGGATTTTCAACTTTCACTGTACTAGCATGTTGTCGATATGATAACACCAATAAACGCTTGGCCGTAGCTATTTCGCAACGTTGGCGCAGGCTTGGGATTTAATTTTTTTGGTATTATCCCAGTACATTTAATAACAAATTTAGTAGTTTGCTAATACTTTACTGTCCTTTTAGTGTACATCAAAGATTTTTAATGTATTCTTTCGAAACTTCACAAGAAAAGAAATATATTTACAATTATAATTGTGTAATATATGTAAAAATACGTAAAATTTATAAAATTTTTAATATTAATAAATAAAAAAGCTCATTAATTTTCAGAAAACAGTACTGGCAAAGCACGTTTTCAGTAGTATCGACATTTCGTAAAAAACAGTGTTCTCCCAGTACAATTTTTGTTCTAACGTCGGCAATTTCTACCTGGGTTACTTAAGCATCGGTTTGATACAGAATATTTTACTTAAAATACTCTATCTGATTTAACACTATCTGAATTAAATAAAATATGCTTTCCGATCTTGCCCGTGTACAATAAAACAATAAAACTGTAACAACTAGAGTACGTATTTTGTGTTTTTATTGCTGCAGGTAAATTCAATTAAAATCAAATAAGAACTATATTGCTTAACAAAGAGTTAAGGAATAACACGTATTTAAAGATTAAGTGAAACTTGAAATTACCTACCATCGCCAGTTAATAGTTAATGGACAATTTTTCTTGTTAAATTTAAATCGCTATATCTGACGAGAAAATCGCTAAATTGTCAATAGTGCGGCCAGTCGACTTTTGACTTTTATTATCATTATTGCATACAATTCACAGAATTTTTTGTTGAAAAAGTGAAAGGATTAAAAATTGTTTGAGTTATTCAGAAGTTCGGAAGATGAAAGTGCATTTAACTTGGTTGTTTTAGAAGTAGACGTTTTACCAGAAAATGAAATAAAAGTAGATCTTAAAACCAAACTTCACGCAATTTGTAACAAACAAAAACGGATTAATATTCCACATACTTACAATTTTAGAAATACGAATAACCCTTGATAAGATCAGTCAATTTATTTTTTAAAGTGTGGCCGCTCTTCTTTTTATCTTGAAATATTTTTTGAAAAAAGTGCTTTGAAAAAAGTCAAAAATAATCTTTTTCAAATCATTATATGGCAACCCTGGAAGCCAAATTTTTTGTGATTTTCTAAATATCATTTATAGTCAAGGCCTCAAAGTATTACATGCTTTCTACGCCATTGTAATATCGCCTTCCTATCAGAAGATATAGACTCATAATAGTAGATGTGACTTTAAAGTCACATTGGTAAGAAATGGGTTAAGAGAAAATGGCAAGTCTCTAATAGCACAAAGGAAACTTCATGAAAAAGAATTCACCCTGGCTAAATGAATTCACAATCAGAGGAAGAACGGCAAAATCTATAGAGGAGTGTTCGTCGTGCAAAAGAAAACGGGATTTGGGTGTCAGGAAAGCACTTTAATTTTTTTATTTGGGCGTTGGAAAAGCATTTGATTTTTATGTTTCTGGGTGCTTTCCCAGGGTTTTGTAAAGCATTAGCACTACTGTAGAATGGCGTTATAATTTGGGCGTTGGGAAAGCACTGTTAACAAGCACTCATACCACCTATTTTGGTGCTTTGCAATGCTGGCCCCTTTGTAATTTTCTGCCTGGGGAGTTAGAGAGATATTTGTAACACGTATTCTGACGCTATTCTGTGAGTTCTGGATCAAAAATTATAACTAATTTTACAAGTAGAGACTTTAAACTATCTTTGTTATTATCGATAATGTATAAAAGATCGTAAATGTATTTTTGACGATTTTTCAAATATTTTTTTCTGTTTTAAAAAGTAAATTTTTTAAAATTTACGAAATATTCGCTGTACATCTTTTTTCGCTTGAAAGTCGTTCCTTATAGAAAAAAGTTTGAAGGCAGAACAGTAGTTAATTATGTTTTCTATCGATATAATATAATTAGGGAATGCATCCCGGGATTTCCCGTCCCGGGATTCCCGGGAAATTAAGCATTTTTCAGTTCCCGCATTCCCGGCAATTTGGACCGAGAGTCCCGGGGTTTCAAAAAATGCAGTTTAAAACAATAAAGTAAATTATTTCAAATTTTCTTATGCAAATTTTTACAACGTTTTGAAAATAGTAAAAATTGTACATTAGGGTAGTTCGTTTACTACTACCATGTGCTACTTTTACCATAATTGAAAAAATTCAAAAAGTAAACAAAACAACAATTGTAGTAAAAGTAGTAAGATTTTCGAGTAAACAAACACACTGATTAATTTGTGTACACTCAAAAAAAAAAGTCAGTAAAGTCAGCAAAAAATGTTGCTGTGTCAGCAAATTTTTAGTCAGGAGCGTGCTTGCAAAAAAGTTGGTAATTTCAGCAAAAGGTTTGCTGAAAATCAGCGAGCTGATTTCTACCAAAAAAATAGTAATCTTCAGCAAAAGTTTTGCTAACACTTAGTCGACTGCAAATGAAAAAAATCCTTGCTAAAATCACTAAACTTTTTGCTGAATATTAGTAGACTGAAAAAAACTCAAAAAACATGTAGCGAAATTTTACTTTAGTTAATTTATTTGTTGAAAATTTAAATATAGAATATGTGTACAGTTGTTTTTATTTTTATGTCATTTCCGTTTCCAGACGAGTTGCGACATCTACATCTTGTCTATCTGGTTGTCGTCCACGCTATGAATGCGGTTATCAGCACAATTTTTGTAGCAAAATAAATTAGTAAAACATTAGTTCAAAATTAGTTTAGTGCTAAAAAAATATAACTAAAATTTTTGCTGAAAACGGAATTTCAACAAAAAAATTGCTGAAAACTAGTACACTTGATATACAAGACGTTTTACTAATTTTTCTACTAACTTATTTTTTTGAGTGTACTGATCGAACTTTTTTAGTTTTTTTCGTGCCTCTTAAAACAAGCACTAAAAGGAATTTAAAAAATATATTTTTTTAAAAAAAGCACGCATTTAAATATAGTTTGCATAAACAATTTTGAATCGCACTTATTTTGTACAGATCCCCAGTAGCAAATGGTAGAACTAGTTCTAAAAAGTACTAGCTTTTTGGCTAGAAACTACAAAACCAGTTCTCAAAATAACCATTTTGAACCAGTTGTGTACTAGTTAAATCCGATCTATGTAGGGACTGTAAAAGAAATTAAAATGCGAGATTTTAAATTCTCATTTCGTTTATATTTGCATTTAGAGTTTGCAAATAAACACCCAAATTTTTTTACTGTAAATTGCTTTTAGGTGCAAATCATCTGGTACAGTGCTGGTACCGAAGAGTCACTCCGGAACTAGTTTGGTAAATTTCGCATAAGTACCAATACAGCTCCCTGTTTTTATTCTTAAAACAATTTTGAACCATTTGTGTACCTATTAGTTTCATTGAAACAATGCGAGACTATGTCGAAAGACTAAATTTAAATAGGAGTTTTGAAATTCTAGTTTTGTTTACATTTGTTGTTAGTAATATAGTCTGAAGTTGCGAATAAACAAAAAAATTTTTTATTGTGATTAGAAATCATAAACATAAAATATTTTAGATTTCGTTTGTTAAATGGACCTAATTATTTCAGTAAGGAAACTATCGGTCTAATCAGGCTTGCCAGATACTTTTTTTCGTTGTCCCCAAACAAATCTTAAAATATCCCCAAAAAATCCCAAACTAGAAAAGCTTTTGAAAAAGGTATTAGAGCTTATTTAATTTGCTTAAAATTAAAATTATCCGCATAAAAACTACAATTAAATATAAAAAATAGCACTAAAAATAACTGTTTTTAAAAATTCTTGGATTGCTTTTGTATAGATGTCTAGAAAAATGTTCAGAATTTTGAACTTTTACGAAGAAAAATTTAAATTTTTATTATCTTATTTAAACAAACCAATCGAACCCTAAACATATTTTATTTTGAAATTTTCAAGGATTTAAGGCATTTTTAAAGAATTTTTAGATTTGAATTTTTGAAGTTTGTCTGTTTAATAAAACAGACTTTTATCCACAATCGATATGATGTTTTTTTGTATAAACAGTATTTTATATTCTGGGACATTAATCATATAAAACTCTCAGGCAAAAAGGATTTATTTGTGTTAAAAAGCCTTAAATTAATACAGAACATCCATAAAAGGGTAACTTTGTTACTTTCTTTGAAATTATGCAAACAAACTTGTCTGATGTTTTCTGAAAACTATACAAAGTTCATATAATCTTCAAAATTTATAAACGATATTAAATATCCCCAAAAAATCCCCAAAACATTTTTTAAATCCCCAAAAAATTCCTTGTCCCCAAATGAAAATTTTTGTTCCCAAGGCCAACAAAAAATTTGGGGACAAAACCCCAAGTCTGGCCAGCCTGGGTCTAATCTACATTTAATCAAAGAAAAAGTGTTTGTTTTTTATATACGTATATAATTTAGATCTTTACCAACTGGTACAGTACTATTTCCAAAGAGTCACTTCGGAACTGGTTCCGCGAATGTCACATTAGTACCAGTCTTGCTCCCTATTTTTCCTCCTTAAATTGTAATTTTCAAACTAGTTCTACAACTAGTACCAAAGTGGGAGTTTGGCGACAATTGTCCCCATCTCCATGTTAAATTCTACAGTTGTTTGTATGGAGAGGTGTTAGAACTCGTACTAGTTGCCTGGTTCAAATAAACTAGTACATAACTGGTTCTGAACTAGTATTTTTTGCTACTGGGGACTTAAATAAAACTTTGTCTATTGATTTTTGAAAATTTTCAAGTAAGTTAAATTTCACATAATAATATTTAAAAAATTTTCCAATTTTCCAAAATTATTTTCTATATTAGGTTTGTTTTTTTGAATTTTATATAAATATTCCATACAAACTTAAGAATTTATAAAACCTTTAAGTAGGTATAAATTTAGCTTCTTAAAAATTAAGTAGTTATAAAAGTGCTACCCAGTCTTGAAAATTCTTGGCTTTTCTCTTTCAAATGTAAACAAAAATATTTGTCATAAAAATGTTTAAAATTTTAGTATTTTTAATTTCATAAAATATGAAAAAAAAAACAAAAGCTAATAAATGAATTATGCGTTTGTTAGTACATTTAGAACAGGGCACACAAGATAATTGCTCTATTTCGCGTTCCGGCGAAGTTATTGTACGAAAACAGCTTTCGTACAAAGGCGACCGCAAATTCTTTAAATTTTATTTGTGTACAAAAAATAAATGTCAGGTAAGTACGGACAAGTAGTTATAGATATAGATATAAAATTCGGAAAAAACAAACCTATTAATTTTTTTATTTATTTTTTTTTGACGGACAAATTTTTTAGTCTAAAAATTAGTTTTAGTTTATTAAATTTTTAAAAAATATATAATTAGACTTATATAATTTCTAATATAAAAATAATTCTTTCCCACTACGAAAATTCCAAGAAAAACCACCTGAGCTTTTTCACGATCATGAAAATTTGAGTTCTTTAAGACATTTTATTTATAAAAATTTTTAAATTATAAAATATTTTCTAATTTATTTCCCTTGCGGGATCCCGGGATCCCGGGAATTCAAAATAAATTTCCCGCTTTCTCGGGAAATCATAAAGTGCGGGATTTTGCATTCCCTAAATATAATTAAACTGTTTTAATAAAAAATTGTAATTTAACCACAAACTATTGTAGTTCTGAAGACTGGACATTAGAGGGTCAAGTTTTTGGCTTTCATGTACTACAAGTCCCGTTAACTTAGTGTATTGAAGTCTCGACTGACAATCTGCCGCCCTGGGTTCGGCTCCCATATTTTTTTAAAAAATACCGAAACCGATTTTTCTTGAATTTTTTCCATAATTTTTTAAATGTATGAAAGTTCGAATCTTAGAAACATGGAATTAAAAATTTGGATTCTGTCAAGGATTGCAGTCTTTTCTTTAATTGTGGGGTTCTAAAGGATTATAATTTAGGAAACCTTTCATTCCATCTTAGAATTCTGCTTTTCGTTCAATCGTGTGATTCTGATGGATTATAAATCATATGATTATAATAAATTATTCCTAAGTATTATAAACCTGCTACGAAAAGTGTTTTTACAATATCCGACCTGTTCGAAAGCAAGATTTTTAACATTTTTAATTAAGTCAGGAACTGTTCTATATTTTTCTTGCACCGGAAACAAAATTTAATGCCTGTTTTTATAAAAAGAATCTGATGAATTTGTTAAAACATTTTTGTGCAAACACAAATTTAAAAAAAATTTTCTTTAGAATTTTTTAGCAGCATTTGTTCTAACAAATTTATGCAAAAATTTTGAAACAAAAACGTTTTTAAATTACGATAGTGTTTTTTACATATTTTTTTTTTAACGAATTCGTCTGATTTTATTTACAAAAACATCCTTTGGTTTTCCCAACACTTTGTTTAGGGAAAAAGATCATTTGAAATGGGATTTTACCTAAATAACTTATGTTAGTTTATTTTGATCAAACATTTTTTTTATTTTGTTTATGTCTTCTACTGTTTTAAACTTGTCATTCACACTAATTGATAACATTAAAGGTGTTTAGCTTTTAAATATGTCATTCACACTAATTGATAACACTAAAGTTGTTTCGATTTGAAAGACGATAATTTTAGGTGTTAAAAGACAGAAAAAATGTACTGTAAAACTTCTCACTTAAACACAGTTTAACGCTTAAATATAATTTGAGTTGTTTAAGAGGTAGAGGTGTAAATTTCACATTCACGTTTAGTTAGTTGCACGATTTAGCTATTATTCTTTACCTTTTCCAAATAAAAATTTAATTTGTTTTACTTTCACAATTATGAAGATTACATCAATTTTATTTTGTTTGAACAATAATTGTATCATTTACATACATAAAACTTAAATAGTTTAGTTTTTGACTAGTTAAACTTATATGACTAAGGCCCGATTACTGAATGTCCAACTGACACATTTGTTGTTCTTTCCTTTATAAAATTTGAATTCAACTGTCGGCTAAATTTTAACTGGAAATTTAGTAATCAGACCTAAAATGACTAGAGTCCACTCATCTTGTTTTTGTAATACTAATAATTTACATATAAAAATTAAAATAAAGAAACACAATATTGATTTCAGGCAATCATTAAGATTTTCAATACTCAAAAACAACGAATAAATAAAAAATAAATTGTCAAGAATTAAGAAATTATTAAAATAATCTTTTTTGCAACATTGTGTTATTTTTAAAAGAGAAAACATAATAATTTTGCAATTAAATAACTAAATAAAAATAATTTTTTCTATTTTGAAATTGTAATAAATTTAAACAAAATAATAGAACTTATATCACAATATTGCACCAAATTGGCCTGTCTTTTGTTATTTTTTTTCAAATATTAATTAATTATTATTAAAAAACTATTTTTCTTTATTTTAATTGTTAAAAACGACTAGAATTTAAATAAAATTCAATATATTTATATAATTTGGAATGATACAATATTTAATACATATAGCTTTCGAAATTATTTCTTTTAAAACCGATCAAAAATTTGTTTGAAACTTAAACTTATTCAACCAGTTCTAGAATAGGTTCCCAAATAAAAAAGTTATAGACATATAATTATAAATTAGAACATATACACCAAGATATAATTATATAATATTATATGAAATTATTCCTTAAGGGTCATATGCATAATCACTTTTTAAATTTATAAATGTTTCATACAAATTTCATGTTATAAAGTTGCTATAAATTATTATGCATAAGCACTTAAATATATAACTGTATCTTTCTTTATCTAGCACTTTGTAAAGTGCAAAATAATATGCAATTGTATTATATTATATACTATTATATCTAGTTAGATATGACTGCATTATATTTGATACAAATACAATTATATCGAACCAATATCTTATACCATCAATTTAGATCTAATTTGATATAATTAGATGTTCACATTTTTCGAATATATTTATATATAATACGAAAAGTCATATAATTTTTTTATTATGGTTTATTAAAATTTAAAATCCAAGATTTATTCTTAGGAACCGAATGCTAAGATTTAATTCTTATGAATGAATTCCAGAACTTGTTTGATTAAATCGCCTATTTTTGAACCTCTTCGAGAAAATTAGTATAACTTGAAAAATTTTGCTGGACTTGTTGCTATTATAAACCATGTGTAATATTTACTATTTATTTACTGCATTTAACTATTGAATTTTTAAAAGCATCTCGTATATATGGAATATGAAAATATGTAATATTTCATATTATATTTATGTATTTGTGTTTTTTTTTATGTATATGGCACTGTAAGCTTCAGGGTTTTCATGCAATTATTTCTATTATTTGTTTGAATTCTATAATTATGGGAAACGAGAGTTAGAATTCCAAATATAAAATATGGAGTTTACGTTTTTATACTTAATTTTTGTTTTATGAAATTTTTGTTATACACAATGTTACTACATTTAAAACAACGGAGCATTAGTGGTATTCACAATATAACATTAATGGCCTAAACAAATCCATGCATATTTAATAAATATTTTGAATGAAATACCACTTTCTCCTGGCTTTCTACTTATTTTCATTGTGAATATCACCAATATTATAGTTTGACTAGTATTTGCTAAGCTCACAGTTAATTTAAAATTCATAGAGCATATCATAGTTATCAACTTGTCGCAATGGAACATTATCATTAAATGCTTCACTTAAATAATTTATTATAATCGAAGGTAGTTTAAGTTTTAATAAATCCGGTCGAGATTTAATATGTTTCATAACTTCAGCACGGCAACGATCCTGTAAATGACCAATATCACTGCGAGTACTATTCAGAGTCATTTCCGTTTTAGCGGCAGTTGAGCATACAATGGGATACAAAGGTTCACTGATCTGAAAAGGAAAAATCATAGATTAGTGTAGTCGTGAATTTCTAAAGGGGTTAGAAACTAATTTCTAAATAAATAAGAAACATATTAAGTTGCACGCAGAGAAAAAATATGGTTGAATATGATGGGTATACGAAATTATATAGTGTGAACCAGAGATACAAGCCGGTCCATTCTGTCGGAGGCGATTGATTTTTAGAGTTGAGCCGCAAATGCATCGTCGGCGGCTGGCTTAAAAAAATAGTGTTGACTGGCGGCGGCTAACCGGCTAACGTCGGCTAAAAGGTACATTTTCCAAGAATTTCAACAGAATCATACACGCAAAAAAAGCAACTGCAAAAATATCGAAGTCAACTTTGTAATTTTTTTTTTTAGGTACACTTAAAATAATACGTCAGTAGAAAAATCTGTCAAGCCGGTTTCAAATCGATTTGACTAATTATTAACAAATTTTTAGTTGAAACACTGATTTAAGCGAAGATTTTAGTTATCTTCACTTAACACTATACTAAAAATCCGCAGTACTTTAACTAGTTTTAAGTGTTAATTTTCAAAATTATTTAAAACTACAAAATTTTACAAAATTTATTGTTAAAATATAATATTTTTATGTTAATATTATTACCCGGTAGATAGCGCCACCAATGTATCCGAAGTTTTAAAGATGGCGCCATTTCTTTCCCTCCCGATTTTTTAAAATGGGCCATATCTCGAAATCTAAGCGAGATAGAGCAAAGCGGACAAAATGTTTGCTCCATTGGATTTCTCTTATATGCCCTCACATGATCTACATTAGGCCCGGGGAGGGTCCCGAGTCCTGAATAAATTCTACGACTCAGTATAATTACAGATAAAACTGAAGTTTTGCAAACTTTTTACATAAATTGATTTGTTAAATTTAACAAAAAAAGTGTTAAAATCAACAAATTTTATTTTAAGCCGAAAATAGGAATAAATTTTGTTAAAGTAACAAATTTTTCTGTTCAGCCAACAGACTTATTATTTTGAGTGTAGTTTTCCGAATTTATAAAAATTGAGTTTATATTTCACAATGTCGATATAATTATACATACTGTTACGAACCGTTTGGGCTAGTGAGGATTCCGGCTAGCTTTTGTAGAATTACTCAGGAGGTCCCAACCCTCCCACTAACTCCGGGCCCGTACACAAAAAAAACATTCTAAATCTCACACAAAAAAAACTCAAACTTACCACTCAAACTGTACCACAAAAACCATATCACACGATGATGAACGACACCGATGTTTGCCTCGAAAATGCCCACCCAACCATGGTCGTAAGTACCTCCATACTCGTCATTTTGCGAGCCGGACTTTGAAAACTTCGTCACGGTGAACCGAGGTGTCGCAACCTCCCGCAACAATACATTTGTTACATTTTACACAATTTATTGTTAAAATATAAAATTTTCATCTCTCTGTCAGCATCTATTAGATGGCCCCACCAGTATATCCGATGTTTTAGATAGCCCTATTTCTTTCCCTTCCGGTTTTTTAAAATGGTACATATCTCCTAAACTAAGAGAAGTAGACCAAAATGGAAATGAAATTCGACTATTCCTAGCTTTACCTCACCCAGAGCTTTGAAGAATTAATTCTTTAACCCTTTCACTACCGACTTTTTGTTTGCGGATGTATTATTATTTTGACTTCAGATTCTTGTTAAGAGTCCTCAAATTAGAAAAAAAAATTAAAATTAAATATATAAACATTATTCTATTTGAACATTTTATGATCACTGAGAACGATTCAGCATCACTTAGAATCATGTTATGATCACTAAAATCTACTGTTTCCAATTATTCGACATAGGCGGTTAACCGGTTATTGCATTATTCGAAAAATCACTAAAACTGATTAACCGATTATTCGGGTCGGTTATTCGAGAAAATTGGCGATTAATCGTTTAAAACAAAATTAATGTATTTCCTTAACTTTTTACCAACAAAAACACTAACAGCTTCCTGTTTTTGTTAAATATCAACATGACACATGAACACGATGTATTTAAAATAAAAATTCAAATAAAACAAGCACATCTACACTAGAGAGAAAATGCTTGAGAAAAAACAAAAATCACCCCTAATTAGCTCTATTTTGAAGGAGTTTAGCTATTTTGGAGTGTTTTTGCTCCATCCCTAGCAGTTTTCTCTCGCGTGTAAATGTACCTTAAGGTTGAAAGTTTCGGAATCTGAGATTATCTAAATTGAAACATTTCTTATACTAATAGAAAAATGTATGTAAAATATAGCTGATGCTATTAAAAATTAGTTATAAATGGCAAAAAAAAATTCTGAAACTAGGAGATTTTTTTCTAAATATTAGTAAGTTAAAAATAGCATAACTCAAGGTAGATTTTTTACTTCTTACGATTTTTTTTAATCTGTAAAACTTTGGATACAAAATTTCTTTGAATGCATATTTAATCAATACTACAATAAATATAATATTGCATTTAAAAAAATTATTATCCAAAGTTCTTTCTCCTCCCCTGAAGAAATAAAAAATATTTAGTTCCATTTGAGTAAAATATTAGTTAAATAAAAATAGTAGACTAAAGAATATCATAAACAATTGTTAAATTTCTAAGTCTTTTTTCCGTTTTTAAGGGCCATTGACAATAAACAAAATTATCCAAAGTTTGAGCTAACATTCCCTTCTGTATTTAATAAAATTCTAAAGTTTTCCAAATGTATTTCAGAAATTTCTTTTTTTATTTTTATTTTAAAAGCATTTTTTCAAACATACATGCTTTCTCTTTCTCTTAAGCCTCATAATAATTCCTATAAAATTTTCATTATAAAAGAGAAAACATGTATGTTTGTAAAAATGCTTTTAAAATAAAAGTAGAAATTTCTGAAATACATTTGGAAAAATTTGAAATGCAATTGGAATTTTATTAAATACATTTAGAAAATTTTGGAATACAAATAGTCTTTTTAAATACATTTGGAAATTTTTGAAATACATTTGGAGAATTTTGAAATACAAATGGAATTATTTTAAATGCAATTTTACAATTCTGAAATACAGATTTAAAATTTTTAAATGCAAGTGAATAATTTTGAAATGTATTTGAACAATTTTAAAATTCAAATATAATTTTCTTAAATACAAATAAAATATTTTAAAATATGAATGGGGGAATACTTAGTTGATCTATTATTTTTAAGTAAATGAATGTTCTTTTTTAGTTTGACCCTAGATCATAAATTAATATCACTTTCTGTTTAAATTATTTTCAAATCTTTCTTTGATTTGAAAATAATTTAAACAGAAAGTGATATTAATTTATGATCTAGAGTCAAACTATTAAAATATATTTGTAATTTTGAAATACATTTTGAAAATTTTAAAACACATTTTGTACAATTTTGAAATGCAATTGGACAAATATCAAAGTTTTTTAGACAATTTTAATTTTTTAGACAGATTTTTGGATAATTCTAAAACATTTTTGAACAATTTTAAGTGATTTTGGACAATTTTAAAACATTTTTGGAAGAATTTAAAAAATTTCTGGATCCTTTTGGACAATTTTGAAACTTTTTAAACAATTTTAAAATATATTTGGATAATTTTAATACATTTTTAAACAATTTTGAAATAAAACTGAAAATGGTGTAGTTGGACATGTTGTAGAATTGATGTGGTTTTGAATCGATTATACTTTCTTTGGAGATTTGAGAAAAGGTAGATTTCTACAGAATTAAGATGTCAGTTGACAGTTGTCGGACACATATTTGAAAAAATTCAACTTTGCCTTGAAGGACATGGAAATAGAATTTACATTAGCTTTAATTTTTAAAAGAACAGAATCAAAAATCGCCTACTATACTATATTGATTAAAGCCTATAGAGCACTTCGACGCTGATCCAGCCAGACACTTCGTGTATTTTGGGTAGTTTTAGAAATACCTTTATTTTGCTTAAAAAAGGTATCTAAAGGCTTAACGTCATCTTTCACTCAATTTTAAAAGAATTTGGTGGTATTTTAGTAATTTTATGTTTATTCTAAGCTTTTCTTGTAATTTTTTAGCCAAAGTTAAGAAAATTATGAAGTTTTGGGAAAAAAATAAGAGAAAAATTCCATATTAAAATTGTAACCGGTTAATCGACCTGTTTTAACCGATTATTCGGATCGAATAATTATTTGAGTTTTAAATTATTTGTTTCGACATTAACCGAAATAGAGGCGATTAATCGAGGAATCGGTTAATCGATTAACCGAATTGGAAACACTACTAAAATCATATTAAGCTTTTAAACTATCATAACATGATACTCTTTTCTGAACTGATTAGAAGCCGTTTACATTATAGGATAGAGTCATAAGATTTTAAATGAAATAAATCATAATCCTAATTAAAATCTTAAAGACTTTAAATGTGAGAAACCTTACTTTAAGGGGATAAATGTGTGTGCACTGAGAAAATTATCTGCATGATATCACTGAATTTTTGCATTAGATCTATGAATTGTCACTGGAATTCGTCCATTGAAACTTTTCATTAAATTAATTCCATTTTTCATAAAAGTTAACGTAAAATTTCATATTATTTATTAAAAATTTAATACGACTAATCAAAAAGTTTCATTAAAAATATTTTCATTAAAACTATGAAGCTTTTTCATAGAGTTTAAAAAAATTTTCATTCCTATTGTGAATAACACTTCATTAGTTTAGTGAAAAAATTTCATTAAAACTCGTCCAAGGAATTCTCTGTGTGTGTGTGTGCAAATCTTATGAGGGAGAACGATTTTTTTTTTAACAATTTGTAAAACTAAGAAATCCGAAATTATGACTACCAAAAAATCGTAAAGATTAATCACAAGTGGGTCGACTAACGATAACAAAAGTCATTGCAATGAATTTAAATTAAGCGACAATCGATTGTCCACATTTTTTGACGTTTATGAAAAAGGAAAAAAAAATTTCGTTGTATTTGGTGTGCCATAATTTTTTTTAAAAGGTATTTTTTTTGTAAACAAAGTACAATTTTTTTGCAACTCTGATACGAATTTCTAAAATTCTGTTCTGATAGCCAACCCTTATTTAGGTAAAAATATGGCAACAAGTTGAGTGTGTGTAAGTGTGTCGCCGTGAAAATAGAATAGATTCTATTACGACGACAAATCGCCGGACGACATGACGTCATTTTGCTTCCCATACAAAATATATGAAAAAGAAATTGCCGCTGTCGTTTTCGACCCAGTTGTGATTAATCTCTTAAGCAACTGTTTTTTTTTTTTTTGAGAAGATCCTATCAATGGATCCTATAATGTAAATAACTCTTTAGCAAGGGAGTTGGACGCTCAGATTTTAATTAACTTTGAATAGGTTGTGAAGGAGAAAATTTGTTCACTGTTCACTTCGTTTATTCGGTTTGTTTCGTTCTATTTTAAAGAAAATTATTACAAATTGTTTATCCATTGAAAGGTTTTTTTAAAGACACATTCACTCAAAAAGTAAGGGCCAATCAGTTTTTGACTCCAAATACCATTTCATGTAGATTCCTTGTGCTCCAGAAATGCAAATTTTGTTTGTTTTCATAACCACTTAGGTAGAAATGGGCTTCGCTGTTCATTATTGCATCAAACTTGACGGTCAACAGGCAGCAATTGGTGATTTTTGCACTTTGTGGGGAAACATCTTCAGGTCTTTTACCAAAACTTGGATCGACGAACATCTCATGATACCAAATTGGGTCCACAGCAGCGATATCTCTAGTGCACCCAGTTTGCACTTTAACATCGGACTATAAATGCCAAATATATAACGAAAAAATAAAAATAAAAAAAATTCGAAACTGCCTTGGAAATATAATTTAGATTCGAAGGTGTACGGCGAACTTTTTTTTGTGTTACGGTGTATTGTGTACAAATAAATCTAATTTTGGTAAATTTCAGACATACTTTCATTCAAAAACATATCGAAAAACGGCCACCTAAAATAAATGCTTGTCTGTTATTTTCGTCTCTTCTACAAAATATCCAAAGTTAATTAAGATCTGCGGCAGAGCTTTAAAGAATTAATTCCTTTTTGGATAGAGTTTCCTAAAATTTAATTTTTTAATTCAAGGAATTAATTCATTAATAAGAAAACACCCGGAATTAGTTCCTGTGAATGAATTCAAATATTTAGCGAATAAAGTCCCCGGCTAAAACATTACGTATTAAATTAAAGAATTCATTCGCTAACGAATTTCTTTAAATCGAGTAATTCAATTTATGCACAAGGAATTCATTCAATTTGCACCTGAAGAATTAACTTTTTTTTTGTTAATTTCCTGAATTAAATTTTTTTTATTAAATGTCCAGAAGTACTTAACTTTTCACGTAAGATATTTGTTAAACAAAATACTAATGTATTTTATTTAACACAGAATTCATTCCCAAAAGTGAATTAACTAGAATTGGATGAATTCCTTGATGAATGAATGCATTCAATTTTATGAAGGAATTAGAAAAAAATTAATAAATTCCTTCAAGATAAAATGAATGGAAAAAGGAATTTATTCAAGTTTGGTTAGAGAATTCATTCCCAAAATATGAATGCAGTTCAATAAAAGGGAATTTATTCCTTTGAAGATCTGGTCGTAGGTTTCATAAGGCTTCTGTAGTGGGAATTTCTGACTTTTTAACGAGAAAATTCGGTAGTTAAGTTGTCAGTTTACTATGAAAACTTGAGAATTTACCGACCGAATTTTTCTGAAACTGATTATGTCAAAAACTCAAAGAGAGCTCTATTTCGAGAAGTCTTCTTATTTTTCATTACTTTTTATCTCCTGGTTCCGAAGCAGTCGCCTAAACCAACGCCTTCATTATTCTGACTACATTTTTGTTCAGATCATTTGCTTAAGCGATCGCTTTATGATCAAAATCCGCCGAAAATCATGCATGTCGTCCTGAATTACATGTTCCTTGGAATAAATGGTAGATTTTATGGGGAACTGATTAAGTCATAAGTTCCTTATGTATAAACTGCTCAGTCAGAATTTGCCAATTTTACAAAAAATCAACCAACATAATCCAGAAGGTTTCTGAGAATCCCGTATTTCCTCTCCCTATTCTAAAAATTTGTTACCCAGCCAGCAATTTCGGAGCGCTCATAAATAAGATTTTTAAATGGCTCATAGAAATGATTATTGTTTTTTTGAAAACACTCTTTTTTTGGTAGAAAATATGAACCCTCAGAAAACAATCCAAAAAGTTGTCTTTACAATCTAAAAAGCTGTCTCAAAACGAGGGTTCATTTTCCGGACTCAAAGAAGATTCCAAAATTATTTAAATTTATGAAGAAAATTTCGATTTTATACGTTCTTTTTTCTGAGTCATTTCTGAGTACACAGGGGGCTCTTTTGGACGGACCACTTTCATAGGAAAAAGTGGAAAAATGTTTATGTTTTTGGAGCTCATTTCTGAGTCATTAATGATCATCTTTGTTTGCTGGGTATTCAACTGTGGCTTTCTAAAAAAGAATAGATCGTTTTTTCTAAATGAACTTGAGTCTCGAATCGAAAAACTTATATTGAATTGTTGGAATAGGGTATATTTGCTTTTAAACTAAAGATTAAACAATTAAAGGTTCTAAAGATTTAACATATTTTCTTATAATATAGAACTCACCTTATCAAGTCCCCGAAATGCTACACCCAAACATTTGCCATCTTTATAATAAGTTAGCGTTCCTTCAATACCATCAAACAGAATGCCAACCACCGTAGCTTGATTTTCTTTAAATCTATCCGTGTATAGCAAAGCAACGCCTTTATGCCAAAGAACACCTTTATGGGATAACCCCCAACCATGTTCATTTTCACCCAAAATATTACGAAATGAATTAGCATGTAAACGTGCCTTCCTAGTGCCAATACCAAACATTATGCTCGTGCCAAATATTCTCTGTGAAACATGTAATTCCCAATAGAAACGACTATTATTTAAGGGTCGTTTACCCTGTACTCCAGCTGTACCCTTACTCCAATTGGGATGAAAATGCACGGTACGATCATTAGAACCACTCAGTACAACTTCTTTGGAACGATGCCTTCTACTCCAAGTCCAATTATCTTCACAACCATGTTCTAGGGGTATTATAACTTTTTTACTTGTCAGACGTTTTGTTGCAGTTGTTAGGGAACTATTGTTTGTTCTTGTAGAACGTTTTCTTTGACGAGGTGAGGTGTTTGGCGAGGTTGTTGTACTGCTGCTGCTGCTATCACTTGATGTCATTTTGTATATATATATTTTGTTGTTAGATGCAATTGTGTTGTTTTTTGTTTTCTTCGATTTTCTTTGATGAAGTTGGTTTTTGTAATGCAATAATAAATTTTTTTCTACAATTTCCTTCTTCTTTTGTTTAAAGCTGTTTTTGTCTATGTTCTATATGTTGTTGTAGTTTTTCAAGTGTCATTTATTTATAAGATTTTTATATGTTGAACGAACATAAGTGTTGTTTGGTTTTTATTGATTTCGAAGTGCAGCAATTTTGCAAAAGTTGCTTTCAAGTTGTTGTTGTTGAAGTTTTGTTTGAGTATCTGAAAGGATTTATACAAAGTTTTTATCTTTACCGCAAACAATTTCCTTAACGGATGATTTTCAGGAAACAACTTTTAAGAATAATTTTGATTAAAAGTTGGTATCTACAACTTAAGGCTCCATAATCTGAGATTGTAATGATTTAAAGTATGGGATTTCTAAAGAAAAAATATCCCCCGCCTAGTGCGGTTACATTCGAAAAGATCTATAACATGGAGTTATAGAGAGTTTCTCAAATAACTCCGATTTTCCAGTATTTGGAGATCAAATGTTTTAAAACAATACAACTTTTTTTTATCGCGGTTTTTCTACAACCTAATGTTTTCCCTCGTTATACGTGGGAAGTTAAAAATTTGTAAAATCGTTACTTAAAGGTGAGTTTCTAAATGTGTCAAAATCTAATAAAATCATGTCTGAATATTGGGGTCTGCAGTATCATTTCCCAATCATGGTTGCTTGCCTACAGTATCAGATTATGAGATAATAGTATAAGGCCTTCTAATTCGGCATTTTCATCGATGAATTAAACATGGACTTGTCATATAACGGAATCATTCTTTTATGATTCTGCGGATGTTGTTTTGCGCAATCGACTTCTTTGGAAATTGTTTAGATATATATTTGTTATTAGATATAGTGTGAGGCATTATATTATATGTTAATGCTTATAATACAATGCTTCAAAATAAATTCCAGTAAAAATTATGTGAATAAATAGTTCTCAAAGAAGTTCTTTAGGAAAAACAACACCCGAAGAATCATAAAATAATGCTTCATTCTTATTTCAAGCCTATGTTAAATTCATCGATGAAAATGCCAAATTATAATGATTTTTTGATAGAAATATTTTTGCTTGGGGATTATGACATAGACTGATAAACTCGTGAATCCATTGTGGGTTTATAAAGGTATTAAATATTAGAGATTATTAAGTTATTACTAGGGCAAGGAATTTCATGCAAATGCATGTTTTTTCTCCATAGTCCAAAACTAATATGGACTAAATACTTATCCGAATCCGAATCGTCAAATTTAGAATAAAATGACATCGATTTGTAGTTGCCTATTTTGACAAAAATGCATGTTTTTGCATATTTTGGCTTTAAGTGCATATTTGGTGCCTTTATAATGCATATTTTGAGATTTTTGAGGCCCGATTACTGAATGTTCAGTTAAAATTTAGCCAACAGTTAAATTCAGATTTTATATGAGAAACAACAATGTGTCAGTTAAAGTCCTAGTTAGTAGCTAACTGAACATTCAGTAATCGGGCCTTAGGATCATTATTTATTAATTTACCATAGTCTAAGAATCGCATGTCTTAATATTGGGTTTATAAAGGTACCTTGTAACTCATTCCAGTAGTGCAATTCTCTAACTTTTTAACGACAAAAATCGGTAGTGAGATTGTCAAAATTCGATAAATATCTACAATTGCAGTTAAAACTAATTCCGTAACTTTTTCTACCGAATTTTGTCGTTAAATAATATCGTTAACTTCCGACAATTATTGTTAACGACAGAAAAAAAGCTGTAGATAAGGTAAAGGATGAGCGAAAAAATGTAAAATGTATTTTAGTGCAAATTTCATAAAAATTTTCAATAAAAATAAGGAACAGGCGTTTAAAAAAATGCATTTTAGAGCATTGTGCCTCGTTTAACAGTGAATCGCTTATGTTCTTAATTTCAACTAATAGATACATATCAGTGTTTTTTTGTCTTCGCGGTAGATATCTAAGCACTGATAGAAATCTATTGCTTGAAATTACAGGCAATTAATGGTCACAATTTTAACGCCGACTTGAAGATCCTTTTAAGCTAATTTATTTCTTTCAAAATATAATTTATTATGTACTATTCCACGCTGTGCAGAGTGGCGTGTAATAAAATAGAGATGGAAAAAGAACAAAATCTCTTCAGAGTGGATTACTCCAGCATTGTGAATCCAGATTTATAGGGAGAAAAACTAGTTAAAAGCTATACCTCGGTTACCGCCTTTCTAGTAGGAGTAGGTGTAGTTTGGCGACAAATGTTAGGTGGACGGGCAAAATAAAAGTTACGAGACTGTTTTAGAGGTGTGATCTTATAACAGCTGGGAAACCATCCAGCCAGAAAAATACGAATGGCAAAGCGTTGGGACAGTACTTTTAACGGTGGTACCAGCGTTGGCAGAGCGAAATATTTTTAAAGATATAGTGCTTTGCCAACCTCAAAATGATAATACCGGGCAGGGCTTGTCCGTTTGTTTTTTAAAACGTTGGCACATCACTGGCCAAGTAATAAATAATGTGGTTTTAAAATAATGCAAGGCATTGGTAAAACAATCAATAAAGTGATATTTCAGTGATAAAATATTTGCTTTGCCAACCCCAAAATGATAACACCGGGCTGGGCTTGGCTGTTTGGATTGCATTGGCAAAATAATCATTAAAGTGTTTTTGGAATAATAAAATAAGTGCTTTGCCAGTACCAAACTTATAATTTTAAAACGTTGTCAAAGTATTGGTAAAACAAACAGTAAAGTGCCTTTTTAGTTATAAAATAATTGCTTTCCAAATCCCAAAATTATAACACCGGGCTGGCCTTGTCCGACTGAGACGGCAAAGCATTGGCAAAACAAAAAATATAGTGCTTTGTTGGTATTTAAATAAATAAGTGTGAATATGATAGAATTTAAGTGTATTCTTACTGCTATAAATACCCTACGGGAAATTTTAACAAACTGTCACCGAACTGGCCCCTCTATATGAAATAGACTGGTCACTTTTACATGGCGTTGTCATAGGAGGGGGAAATTGACCCCTTGTGACATGCCACAAGACAAATCCTAGGACAGGTTACTGAACTCTCATAAAAAACAAAGTTCAGAGACCTGTCCTAGGATTTGTCTTGTGACATGTCACAATGGGTCAATTTCCCCCTCCTATGACAACGCCATGTAAAAGTGACCAGTCTATTTCATATAAAGGGGCCAGTTCGGTGACAGTTTGTTAAAATTTCCCGTAGGGTAATGATACAATTGCTATAACTCTTTTATATGAATAATTGCAATAAAATATGTAAAATAAAATTTAAAAAAATAATACATATTTTTTATTAAAGACCTGCTCACATCTTAAATAAACGAAGTGAATGCTTAACGATTTTTTACAGTAAAAACTAAAAGCGAATTTTTTTTATTTAATTTTACTTAAGTCAAAAATTTTCAACAAAATTTCTGGCTTAAGAAATATTTAAGACAAAAAAGAATATTTAAGAATATTTTAAAATATTTAAGGTAAAAAGGTTTAAAGATTAATTTAATTGAGTAGTTTTGAATAAACTTATGGCCCAGTATGCACAGTTTCGAAGCGGTTCATCATTTCGAAGTTTTATCGAAGTTTTTCGAAAAAATTAATAGAAATCAATATGAAATAGAGTCGTCATTTTAACGTTTCTCGAACACATTTTTTAATCGAAAATTTTACCGATTTCGACACTTTATCATATCGTAATTTCTCAATTTATTGTATTTTTTATTATTCGTAAGTTTGGTTCGTTTTCCAATCTATTTCAAGTCTAAATATTGAAATTTATAGATATTAATTTTCATCCAAAAATTGCGTGATTAATAATTTTTTTATGCTTGTTAGTGTTAAAAACGTAGTTTATCTAATAAAAGTAAAAAAGGATATACATACATAGTTATATAAAAAATAAAAAAAAAGTTTGGGATGTAATATAGATTTGAACCACGACCCTCATAAAGTGAAATTTGGCTACGTCTGACCTTCCAGACATCTACACCACAATCGATTTGAGAATTGTATGAATTAAATTTGAATTTAAAATATTTTGACATATCTATAAATTTAAAAAAAAGAAATTTAAACAAACAAATGTACCCAGCAAACAATTTGAATCTATAGAAACGAGGTTTTGTAGATGCACGACAAGAAAAACTGGACAACTGTAAACTTCGTTTATATCTAAATTCTTTTATTTGTTTTATATTAAATATTTCAAACCAGAGTTTACGACAACGAAATTTATTTGGATTGTTAGTAAAAATATTTAAATTGATTTGACAGTCAGGGGGTTACCGGGTTGTAAAAATGTGAAGAAATCTCGATGTCAGTTGCTATCAATAGGGTCGACATATACGACTTAAATGTTCACCACACAAATAGTTAAAAAAACTAAAAATATAAAATACAAAAATAAAATTTAAAAACAAACACTTTTTATAATGCCCTTTATAGGCTTTTTTATAAAGTTTTTTTTATTTTTAATTTTGCGTGGAAGTAAAAAGGATAGATTTTATATTTGATAAAATTTTTAAAGTTAATCTGTTTTCTCAAAAAGTTTTATACCTATCAGAAAACAAGAAAATAGAGAGTTATAAATTTTATTCAAATAAAAGTTTAACTTTAAAAATTAAAAAAAGTAAATATAACGCAAGTTTTTCTCAATTAAAATTGAATTTTACAAACTGCAGTTAAACACTAAATTCTAGGTACTTTGATTTATGCAAATTTCTATTGCTGATTAACTAATCTTATTCACATTTTAATTCAGAGTATATTGTCACTTTTAAAATAATTATCTTCTAACAGGACGGTTTTAAAATCTTTTACTTTATTTTTGTGTACACATATTTTTATGCAATTTTGCTCCAAAGTTTAATATCGATGGCTTAATGAAGGAAGACCCTAACTTCATTCTTAATTTCTATTGAAGGGAAGGCGATACAAATCTAAAAACCTTCGAAATAGAGTTTCTCTGAATGAATTTTTTTTATTAATACAAAAACAATAAAATAAAAAGTATAATCAAAGTTTTTCAGATTTCATTTTCCTCTAATGAAATATTAAGTCGAGTTAGGGCCTCTCTGTATTAAGCATTAAATTTATTTACGAAAAATTGGAAAAGAACGGCATATTCGTTCTTACACTTAGAGCATTTCTTTTAACTTTTACATTCATGTTTGTTGGGTAATATGAAGTTTATAAAGGTAGATTCAAATAAAATAAAAACAATTTGAATTACAAAAAAAATTTTTATGAAACTATCAGTGTGTTAGTTTACTCGAAATTTTTACTACATTAATTACAATTGGAAAGTTTTGTTTATTTTTTGTATTGAATTTTTCCAGCTGTAGTAAAAGTAGTAACTTGTAGTAAGTAAACGAACACGCTATATATGTATCATTACGGTTTGGCACAAGGGGTAAGGCGATGAACTTCTAAACCAAAGGACGTTGGTTCGAATCGTTGCTGGTGTTGAAACAAAACAAAATTGCATTGAATTTAAATTAAAATTGAAGAAAATTAAATTAAAGAGAGAATTAAATTAAAAGAAATAAAATATTAATCATATTTTCCCTCGAAAAATATTCGTTGTTTCGATGAAATATTGAATCTATAAATCAACAATTTTTGGAATCTATATCACCTTGCAAGCTACATAGGAAAATACCCTCATCTTGGTATTATATCGAAATCGATATCGATGAAATTCTACGAGAAAATGATTCAGTTTCGATACAAGCTCGACCCATTTTGCATACTGGGGAATTACTCATACGCTATGGGTGTTATTCGGACTCTGCTCCATCTAGACCAGCGGTTCCCACTAAGTTTTGCTTCACGGACCCCTTGAGACATTTCTACTAGCTCATGGACCCCCAAACCCGTGTTGAGCGAGAGATACTGTATAAATTATGGGGCAAAATTAATAAAAGCACCTGCTTATTTTAAATGATGGCCAATTTTAAGCAGGAATAAGGAAAAAAACATTTTTCAAATCAATATTTTGTTAAATAATTTAAAAATTATAAAAAAAAAATTGTTTTTTTTTTAAATAACTTGTTTTATGTTTTTTGTCGGATCTCTTCGCGGACACCCTGGAATTCTGCTTCGGACCCCTGGGGGTCCGCTGACCCCCATTTGGGAACCATTGATCTAGACAAATGGCGCCGAACGCTCTGGTCGCCCAAAAGAGGTGGTGATGCCGGAAAACATCAAAAAAGTTCACAAAATCGTTTTGGCAGACCATAAAGTGAAGTTACAGGAGATAGCTGATACCTTAAAGATATCAAAGGAATGTGTCGGCTTTATTTTGCCTGAACATTTGTCCATAAGAAAGCTGTTTTCGAAATTGGTGCCGCGTTTGCTCACAGTTCACCAAAAACAACAACGTGTTTTTAAGTACTTTACTCCAGAGTCGAATCGACAGTCATCTGAGTGAACAGCAACTGGCGAACCTTTTCCGAAGAAGCCGAAGACGCAACAGCCAGCTAATAAAGTTATGGCTTCAGTATTTTGCGATACGGTTGGAATTTCGTACATTGATTACCTTGGAAAAGGCCAGACCATCAATAGCGATCGCTACATGGCCCTACTCGTGCGTTTGAAGGAGAAAATCGCAAAAAACGATTGTTTGTATTTTATTAAATATTCAAATAAAAATTTTCGCAAAAGTAGCAACTTGAAAAAAAAAAAACGATATTATAACACCATAACTTGTTTTTTTTATATTTTTATTATTTATGCAATTGAAAACTAATTTTTTTATTAACTTTGGGACTCTAACGTCCCAGTGGCATATGACATTGCCAACGCTAAAAGCTGGATATGCCAGACCAGAGTCGGTAGAGTTGCGGGGTTTTAAGTAACCATTTAACCTTTACTGTAAATATACTGCCAATACTCAGAGAATTATGACGGTAAAAATAACTACAATTGCAATCAAAAAAGTGTACACTGTAGTTGTATTTAAATTAACTACAATTACCATTAAAAATAACTGCCACTGTTAATAAATGCAATTAAAAACTCATTTTATAATTAAAATTAATTAAAATTATAATTTAAGCCTGCCTTTCAACGACAGAATTTTAAGATGTGTTCAATTGATACCAATTGAAATGAAGTAGGGCAATAGAAGTTAGTAGTTACCCTAATCTACAACTCCCTCGACACTTTATCTTTTGATTTATACAAGTTTTAATTAATTTTGTTTCAAAACTTACCCGACTAACTATAACACTAAGATTCTACAAATAAGATGTTGATATTGCTGAATATTCACATGACATAAAACTATTAAATGAAGTCGTCTTTGCTAAGTTTTGTGATGAGGAACGTGGTGCTGGAGGTGGTGATTCACAACATGTTTCAAAACTATAAGTAGTTTCCGCAACTGAAGGTGAAGAAGGAGCCGATGGTAATTCTATCTCAACATAATCGGCCACGGATAATGGAGATGTTGTTGAAATTATTGATGAATATTCGGACGGTTGTTCCGACGACGATAATAAGCCACTATGTTGACTATCTAGGGTAGAGGAGGCAGAGGCGGAGGCGGTTACAGATTGATAACCAGAATCATTAAATGAATTTATACTATTCGATTCATATGAGGCAGCAGCTGGAAGTGAATATGCAGTATTGTAGGACGTATTATTGTAATCATATATATTAGGATTATATGAGGATGATTTTGATGATTTTTGTTGTTGCTGTTGAATATTTTGTTTTAGCTCCCGTTTAATTTTACGTAGTTGACGTCGTTCTGTAGAACGATTTGTGTTGCCACCACCCGTTAAAGGACACCAGTTTTTTTGTTGCTGCTGTTTTTGCACTTGCAATTCTTGCAAATGAAAGTGATGACGACAATAACCTTGTGGTGTATTGGCACAAAAACGACAATTTTCACTATCGGCCAATGAATGTGACAACGTGGAGGAGTTTGATGTGGTTGAAGACGTATAACGTCTTCTTTTGGGTTTTGGTTTACCTTGTTGACGATATTCTTCTATGGCAACTTTTGTACCTTTCGTCTCAACAGCTTCTTTAAAGAGTCGTACATTTTTCGGATTGATCCATCGGTCGTGAATGTGCAAGACTAAGCGTTGGCAAAATAGGCAGAGTGATTTAAAAAATAATAACAGAAATATAAACATTCAGATGAAAATTTTCGTAAATTTAAAGGTTGGTTTTATCAAATAAGATGTGAGATGTTGTTGGATTTTTTGTTTGGGGGTAGGTTGATTTTGTGTTGTGGTTTTCTATTGTTGTTGTTGTTACTGTTGTTCCAATAAGGGGTGGTTGGCTTTAAGTTGCTTGTTCTTCCTTGTCGTGGTTTTTTCAATAATGCTTCTTCTATTTTGGATTTTTTTTTCTTATAATGAGACAAGTGAAAATATTTCTTTATATATTTTGTTTAATTCCAATAAGAATTTTTTTTCCAATATTTTTAACACAATTTCTTTTCAGTTAGTTACTTTATATTCTTTTTAAAATTCTTATTTATAACAGAAAACTTTAAAACTTCCAACTTAAATTTTTTGTTTAACAAAAAAAATTATGTTGTTTTCCGTGTTACCTTTCAAATTTTGCATTCACGTCTGTTTTTCTCTATTCTAATTTGACTTCTGCTATGACGAAGGGCAAACAACCAGTTTACCACTTGTACTTTCATATCTTTGCTCATTTAACCCTGCACTATGGTATGTGGTACTTATTTTGTAAGGTGGGAATTCAAATTCATATCAGATTTATTTCTATAAGTGTAGGACATTCATAGAAATAAATCTGTAAAAATAGCAGAAAAAGATACTAAAAATTAGTTAAAAATGATGCTGCAGAAAAAACTGCTAAAATTAGCAGATTTTTTTGCTAAATACTAGTAAAATAAGAACAGCAAAATTAAAACTGTTAAATTTACAGAATTTTAGTTATATTTAATCTAACTTTTAGTTAATTGAAAATAACAAATTGTACTGTAAAATCTGTAGAAAATTTTACTAAATATTAGTAGAAAAAAAAATAGCAAAAATAAACTCTTATATCAACAAAATGTTTGCTCTTTTTAAGCTAAATTTAGTTAAATGGAATAGCAGTCTATACTGCTAAAATCAGCAGAAATATTTGCTAAAAAAATTGTAAACTGCTGTTTTCAAAAGGTTCGATTTTTATTTGCATTTAAAAAAAATCCAAAAAAAATTTGGAAAATTTAAATTTTTTTTGCAGGTTAATGTGCTATTTGCCATTTAAAAAAATTTAACTCAAATATAACTTAAATTCTGTACATTTAAAAGTTTTATTATTGCTGTTTGTTTGTGCGGTTCAGAAGTAGTGATTTTGACATGTTAGACAAAAACCGCCCAGATCAGCCCAAAAAGTTTGAAAATGATGAATTGGAGGCATTACTCGATGAAGATTGTTGTCAAACTAAAGAAGAACTTTCTAAATCATTAGGAGTCAGAATTTATTTAAAAGCAAGGAAATTTCGGACCACTGAGCTGAAGCCGAGAGGCGTTGAAAAACGGTTTTGCATGTCCGACTAAATGTTATTTCTGCTGGCTGTAATTTCTTGTCCTTATTCCATCTTTAAATTCAAGAACTTAATTCGTTACATTTTGGATTTGAAAAATATAGGACACTTTTTAATATGCCCTTTTAACCTTAAAAATTGAGAAATTCATTAATTTATCTCGAATTTGTGAACGCATTAGCAATTGAAAAAATTCAAGCTTTTGCCAATCTAACACTTTTTAGGGTTAATTTCTTTCATACAACCCATATCTACCCTTATTATCGTGTTCGTCTACTACAACAAAATATTTGATGTGTAATCGTTATCGTTATTTTGTTTTTTTTTTCACCCCCATATGTTTCGTATTTCCCTTCTCCTTAGTTCTGCTTCATTATTTTCCTTATATTTCTCTTTTTGTGTTAAGTAAGTTTTATCACAGTTTTGTCATATCACCGGCTTTTGCTTTAAATTTTCTATTTTACTCCCCATTACTATAACATGGGGTTGGAGAGTTTTTTTTTCTAAAATAAAAGCTTTTTTAAAGGGATACCATCCCTTTGGAATTTGTTAAAAACGATTGGTACTTTCAAGACGATGAATATTATGAAGTTTTATATTTAAAAATTAATAATTATAGAATTTTAAAAAACGTCTGCTTAAAGCTCAAAATCTAATACGATGCCTATTGAGAACATAATTGAGCTGTTCAGAAGCCAACGGAGTGGAATCACGCTTTTTACCTCCACTGTTCTTACTACATTTCTTATTACTATTGTATGGGGATGCCGTGCAAAATAATGAGTTATGCTTACACACACGCATACGAAAACCCAAAAAATATGTCGTTACCTATAGCGTATTTAAAACATATTTAACACTTATAGAAAACATATGATATATTGTTGTTTATACCCAAATAGATGCCACTATATTTCTAGATCTGTCAAAACAACAGAGTAATATTCTGGAAGATGACAAAGCAAATTGTGGTGAATTTTTTGTTGTTTTTTGTTTTTTCTTTTATATTTTAAATGTTGAATAACGCTCCTAGACGAGAACAAGAAATTCTCATTGAGTTTGTAATTTAACCTAAAACATATTTCCAGAAATTCTAAATTCTAGGCAAGAATGAAATCCGGATAGGGACCTGCTTTCAACAGATTATTTTTCACAATTTGCTAAATAAATTTTGAAATGCAATTATGATTATTACGAAAAGATAAATTTGAAAAAAAATAATAATATAAAAGATTTTTTAAATAAAATTTGCTCGTGCTGGGAATCAAACCTGGGACTTCAGATTGTCATTCGACAGCTCTGCCATCTGAGCCAATCGACATGTTATATTTGGTAGATACAAATACTTATAATTGTCGTGCTGCACATAAGCATACGTATGCGTCAGCGTACGAAAAATCAAAAATATGTGTTTATTGAGTCTAAAAATTGATTTTCAAAAAAATTTACAAAAACCATTACAATTACTAGGTCAAATTTCTTGCTTAATTTAATTAAAATTTTCTATGTATTAGCAGCTTGCTAAGGATTAAATTACTTAAATTTAGCAGACTATGATTCTCAACTTTGAAAATTCTGCAGTCGCAAATACTTTCTGTTATCTTAGCAGAATTTTCAAATATTTTTAAGGGATTTGTACATATCCGCTCCACTACAAAATTATAATAAGTATATTTACCAAAAAATAAGTGAACTCAGAATTTGTTAGCTGTTTATGTCACAGACTTATTGATCCGCCCTCGTATGTAAGCAATTTTTGTAAGTTGTTTTGACTAATTTATGTTGCATTTTATTAACAGTCAAAAACAAAAGAAAATGTAAGTTGAATGCAATAAAATGTTAGTATGACTGTTTTCAAGTTAAATTTTATTTGTTTTTAAATCAATTTGCAGCGGTCTTTACATACAAAATATTTTAACAGTCGTAACTATTTATTTTTGGAATAAAAACGGCTTAAGTTTAAAAAGTTTTTAATAACATATCGATTTAATTTTTTGTTTTTTTATTTATTGTATA
Organism: Leucophora obtusa; assembly: GCA_949987735.1. Taxonomy (NCBI): domain Eukaryota; kingdom Metazoa; phylum Arthropoda; class Insecta; order Diptera; family Anthomyiidae; genus Leucophora; species Leucophora obtusa. The sequence goes on along the minus strand of OX465298.1, from coordinate 185,787,405 downwards.
TTTTTCATTTGTTACTTAAGTTTAAACACTAAACATTACATTTATTAAAAAAAAACGTATTAAAAAAGAATTTCATAAATTCGTTTACATGGCAGATAAGAATGTTTTTTTTAAATTTATTTCACATATTTTGGTTTTATGCTTTGAAATAAGCAATTGCATATTTTTGGTATTCGTTTACTTAATAATTATGAATATTATTTATAATTTTTTTTACTTCTCATTATTTTAAGGAAAACTGTTGCAAAGTGAATTGAACTTTTAACGGTGAATAGAAAGCAAAAATAAGAGAATGTTAATTACATGGGCTTGGAATAGGGAAAGAAAATGAGAAAGGAAAAAAAAGAAACTGGGGGTGGGTGAAGGAAGAAAGTCTGCTAGTCTAGGAACTCTATGATGAGTTCTTAATACAGACTTGGCATCTTGAGACTTTTTGCAGCAAATTGCCCGCCTTAAGTGTCTCCATAGCGGGTCTTTGGAATTGTTGATATTCTTCCATAGTAACTAGCCAGAAACTGGACATTGTCTCGTAGAAGTGACAATGACCCTTACCACCGTTACACTCAATGAAAGGTGTGGTACGGAAGTCTTGTAAGCAGGAACCGGGTGAAGATAAATCTTGACCACCACCTCCATTACCTGCGGCAGTGTGCTAGAAAATACAAGAAATTTCATTTAGTTTCTTTTAAAAGATTTATTTATTTAATAAAACAATTTACCATCATGAAACTGTAACCGATCCAAAGACCTTCCCAGCCGTTGGGACAGCTTGGTATATCCAATGACTGACTGTGTACGGATATAACATTTGATGGTGCCTCACAGACGGTACAACGTGAGATGTAGTTACTGACTTCTTGTGCTGGCACTGGCATCATTGGCAGTGGTGCTGACGTTGTCAACCAGAATGATTTATCATTTCTGGAGGCATAGTTGCAAATATTGTTGGCTCCACAAGCGAGCACTGGCAGTGTAGAAAATCGACGTACACAGGAACCAGGTGAACCCAAATCTTGATTGTGCGCAAAGTCGTTGCCGTCAACGTAGAGTAGAGAGTAGCCAGACCATAATTCAATGTGCCCAGGCTCACAGCGTGGTATTTCTTCAGACTGACTGTGTTTGACCAATAAAATGCCGGTAAGATAATCTTGGGCAGCATTGCAAGCTAAACCAGCATCACCTTTCATACCCATGGCACCAGCAACACCTTCACGACCTATGGGGCCGGGAAGACCTTGATCACCCTTGGGACCAGGACGACCAACAGCACCGGTCAAACCTATTAAACCTTGATCACCCTTTTCACCACGTTCGCCGGCCAAACCAATTAAACCACGAGGTCCTGGAGGACCACGTTCACCCTTTTGTCCATCTCTACCAGGATATCCAGGTTCACCCTTAGGTCCAGGTGGGGGTACCATACCAGCTTCACCTTTGTCACCCTTAAGACCAGGCATACCATCACGACCGTTACTACCAGCGGGACCGGGGAAGCCCTTTTCACCAGGAGCACCAATGGGACCAGGCAAGCCATCGAGACCACCCATACCCATATCACCCTTAAGACCGGTATGACCAGGCAAACCAGGAGCGCCAGTAAAACCTAATTCACCCTTATCACCCTTTTGTCCTTGGAAGCCAGGAGGACCCATTTCACCCTTAGGGCCAGGATAGCCTATATCACCCTTAATACCTTGTTGACCAGGCATACCATCATTACCGTCACGACCGGGTTGACCCATTTGACCGCGATCTCCCTTAGGTCCTTGAGGACCAGGCACACCAGGTTGACCCATTGCGCCGGGAGAACCAGGTAGACCGGGCAATCCTTTGTCGCCCCTCAGACCAGCAGGACCAGGAGCGCCTAGAAGTTTTCAAAAGTACATAACAACAAATTCAATAACTTTTTACTTTCTTAAGAATCTTTATAAAAGTGATTCTAGTTTTAGTTGATCTGGAAAAACTAATTTTTCGAACTACTCTCTCCTAGACATTGTTATTTAGAATTCAACTGATCCAGAATGGCACTGAAAAACTTTCCTGAGGACGTACTTCAAGAAATGAAGTACATAATATCCCGATGAAAAATGTTCCGATGTAATTATATGCATTATATATGCACTAATAAATTAGTTAAAACTACTAAAAATTAATTAAAAATTACCTTACAGAAAAAAACTGCTGAAATTAGCAGATTGTTTTTGCTATACATATTAGTAAGATAGGAATAGCAAAAATAAAACTATTAAATATACAGAATTTTAGTTATATTTGAGTTAAATTTTTGTTAGTAGAAAATAACAGTGTAAACTGCTAAAATTAGCAAGAAATTTTGTTAAATAATTCTTAGGCTAAAATATCGCAAAAAAATTTAAAATTTTTAAAGTTTTTTTTTCCATTTTTTTTAATACAAATAAAAAAAATCTTCTGAATTCAGCAGTTCTTAGCAAATATTTTTGCTGATTTTAGCAGGATAGACTGCTAGTTGCATTTAACCAACTTTAACTTAAAAGTAAAAAAGAATAACTGTTTATTTTTGCCATTTTTAGTGTTCTAATATTTAGAAAAATTTTCTACAGATTTTACAGTATAATCTGTCATTTTCAATAAACTAAAAATTAACTCAAATATAACTCAAATTCTGTAAATTTAACAGTTTTATTTATATGCTGTTCTTATTTTACTAGTATTTAGGAAAAAAATTTGCTAGGTAATTTTTAACTATTTTTACAGGTTTATTTCTATGAGTGTATTTATTAGATTGAACCTTCGTTATATGGACGAAAAAAATGGCGACCTGTGACCCGTTCCCTCTTCTAGAAATGTTCGTTTTGGTATAAAAATACATCATGCACAAAACTAAGGTGATTATATAACGGGAACACATGCCGCATGGGCCCTGAAGTTTGAACTATGATTTACAAACATAGTTCATTTCATTGGCTATTTTTGAAAACAATGGCTCTTAAATAACTGTGTTGGTGGAAAATGTAAAAAGAATCGCATTCTAGACTGAATTACCTTTCTGGCAATGTATAAAAATCCGAAATCGATTGGAAAATATTTAGGTAATTGCAATTTCCCCAGACCATTGCAGGGTTAAAATGAGATAAATTATGAAAATCGTAATAAATAAAATATTTTTTTTCCAAAATTTACAATGTTATACACTAGTTTCATTTCTAAGATCCACAAATATTCAGATATAAATTTTTGTCTCCCTCGGATTATGATAACCTAGTCCCAACTTTGGCCAAAGATGCGATTTTTTTTTATAAATTTGCAAAACTCTAGTTTTGAGTTTTTAAAGTTTTGTTCAACAAAATATAAAAAAAAGTAGTCACCGCATAGAGGTTTGTTAAATACACCTTAGAGAATAATTCTACTGAAAATTACACATATCCCTCTTTTAACTTAGCAGTGACGGTGTTTTTAAATTTGATAATTTTATAGAAAACTGTGACTTTGGCCAATAATTTAGATAATAGTATTCATTTTTGTGTTTTTAGCTATCTGTAACAAAATCATTTCCGATTTCTTTTAATTCTGATACCGAAAATTTTCCGAAAATTTTGTAAAACTCCGACAGCGTTAATTAATCCTTTCTTTACCAAGGTCAAAGGTGAAATTTTTAAAATTTTTTGATTTTTCCTGAAAGTATATCAAAAAAATTGTGTTGTCTCTTGAGGAATTCGGTGAGTATTTTCTGAATAACTCTGTTAACACCAAATTGTGTATATAGTAGCATAAAAAATTAGAAATTTACCCTTATAGGCACATGTGGTCAAAATGATCCCAAATTTTTAAAACGTAAAAAAGTGCCATTTGACATTAAAATCGATATAAAAACCTTTAATTAAGCATTTTCTAGAAGAAAAAAATCAAAATTAACCTGTTTGAGAGCATGGTGTCAAAATGACCCATTTTTTATGTTAAATAATGCTGGTTGGCTGAAAAATTTATGTAGGTATCATAAAAAAATCTAAATTAACTCCTTTCTTCAAATTTTTTAAACAACAATTTATGGTTTCTACATAAAATTTTCAGCCAAACAACGTTATTTAACATAAAAATGGACCATTTTAACACCATGCTCTCAAACAGGTTAATTTTGATTTTGTTCTTCTAGAAAATTCTTAATTAAGGTTTTTATATCGATTTTCATGTCAAATGGCAGTTTTTTTACATTTTAAAAATTTGCGGTCATTTTGACCCCATGTACCTATAAGGGTTAATTTCTAATTTTTTTGCTACTATATATAAAATTTGGTGTTAATAGAGTTATTTGGACAATTTGTACCAAATTCCGCAATAGACAATACAATGTTACTTTCAGAAAAAATTAAAAATTTAAAAAAATTTCATCTTTCATCTTGATAAAGAAAGGGTTAACGATGTCAAAGTTGTACAAAATTTACGCAAAACAATCTGTTGTATCAGAATTCAAAAAAATCTTAAGTGATTTTCTTACAGCTAGCTAAAAACACAAAAATTAATACTATTATCTAAATTATTGGCTAAAATCACAGTTTTCTCTAAAATTTTAAAATTTAAAACGCCGTCACTGCTAAGTTGAAAGAGGGATATGTGTAATTTTCAGTATTCTCTGAGGTGTGTTAAAAAAACCCCTATGCGTTGACCACTTTGTTTTTTATTTTGTTGAACAAAATTTTAAAAAATTCAAAATTAGAGTTTTGTAAATTTATAAAAAAAAATTGCATCTTTGGCCATACCTGGGACTAGGTTATCATAATCTAAGAGAGACAAAAAATTATATCTGAATATTTATAGATCTTGGAAATGAAACTAGAGTATAACATTGTAAGTTTTTCATAAATTATCTCATTTTAGCCCTACAATGGTCTGGGGTAATTTTAATTACTTAAATATTTTCCAATCTATATTCAGTCTATATTACGATTCTATTAACATTTTCCAGAAATACAGCTATTTAAAATCCAGAATTTTCAAAAAAGCCAAAAAAGTAATTTTTTTTAAGAGGATACAAATTTTATCATATTTAATAAAACTCCTTGTATAATGGGAGATTACATCAGAAAAAAAATTCTTAGATTCTGGAAGATTAGGTGAAATACATATTCGCAATTTCTGAGACAGTAGAAATTTCAAGAAATTTGATAATTTTGTTTTAAAAAAAAAGTTTATCGCATCCCAACGATAATTCCATTAGAAAATTTCTAAAACTTTCATTTCTGAATTTTAAATGGACTTTCTTTTAATTAAAATTGATGATGATTCAGATAGAAAACAGATTCTTGATGACAACCAAAATTGTTGGCTTTCGAAATATTCACTTTTGGCAATCAAACTCTTCGGTTATGTCATCCGTTTAGACAACAGTTATTTTATTGTGATACCAAAACTTTGGTTGCCAAAACGAACGATTTGTTTGCTGCATTCGAATCGCTCGATTGGCGACAAATTAAATTTTTAACACGAATCCGCATTTACTTTAGACAGATTCTTTACTTAAGACAGATTATGTGATCTGTTCTATATAACTCAAAACAAAACTGGAACCACTTTTATAAAATTTATGCTACATATTATAAAAAACCTACCTTCACGACCATTTTTGCCAGTGCGACCAGGTAAACCTTTTTCGCCCTTAATCATTAAACCGGGGGCACCAACATCACCCATGGGACCCATATCACCCTTCATGCCAGGAACACCATTCAAACCAGGAGCACCAGGAGGGCCAGATAAACCGCGATCGCCTTTAGGACCATTAAAACCAGGTTGACCTTGATTGCCCTTAATACCCATGGGGCCAGGTAAACCAATTAAGCCAGCTTCGCCCATTTCACCCTTATCACCCTTGATAGTATAAGGTTTAGCATCTAAACCAGATGGACCAGTCAAACCACGTTCACCTTTAGGGCCGGGAGCGCCAGTAAAACCAGGCAAGCCTTGTTCGCCCTTTGATCCCTTAGCTCCATTGCTACCGCTGAAGCCGCGTTCGCCTTTATCACCCTTAGCACCCATATAACCAACGGGACCAGGAGCACCCATCTCACCAGGTTTACCATCCATACCAGGAGCTCCAGGGGTACCAGATAATCCCATTTCACCCTTAAATCCCTTAGGACCCAAAAGCCCAGGTAAACCTTGATCACCTTTAAGACCGACCAAACCATCACGTCCATTAGAGCCATCTCGACCGCGGTCACCTTTTTCACCGGTAGCACCGGGACGTCCATGCAGAGCGATACCAGGAACACCCTTTTCACCTTGAAGGCCAGGAGCACCTGGCATACCATTTTCACCACGTAACCCAGGAGCACCAGGCTCACCCTTTTGACCCTTTTCAGCAGCATCACCAGGTTCACCACGAGGACCGACTTCGCCGTTGAAACCGCGATCACCCTTTTGACCGTCAATGCCAGGAATGCCATCAGCACCGGGAGGACCAACAGGACCCATATCGCCTTTAACGCCCATTAAGCCAGGTGGACCAGGAGGACCTCTAGGTCCGGTGAAACCATCCCTACCAGTTAAACCACGTTCTCCTCTATCACCCTTTGTACCTTGAAATAGAAAATAGATAAATACAGATTAACAGCGTAATTCATAAATTCATAAAAAAAAATTTTTGCTAAATATTAGTAGACTGAAAATAGCAAAAATAAACTGTTACATATATCTACAAAATTCTTGCTATTTTAGCTAAATTTAGTTGAATGTAAATAGCAGTCTGTCCTGTTAAATTAACAGAATTATTTTTTAAAAATATTGTAAACTGCTGTTTTCAAAAGGCTCGTCTTTTATTTGCATTTAAAAAAAATCGATAAAAAACTTCTAAAGTTTTTAATTTTTTCGTGATTTTTTAGGCTACTAATTATTTAGCAAAATATTTTTGCTGATTTTAGCAGGTTAATTTGTTATTTTCTATTAACAAAATTTTAACTCAAATATACCTAAAAATCTTACGTTTAACAGTTTTATTTTTGCTGTTCCTATCTTACTAATGTATAGAAAAAATAATCTGCTAAACAAGTTGATTAAACGCGCTAAACAAGTTGTTTAAACGCGATTTTAATCTTTTTGATTAACAGATAATTCAACTTTTAATGAGGTTACTATTTCTAAACGACTCTGTGTTCATACTACTAATTGTATGCAACGCTGTTTTTTGTTATGTAAACCACACACACTAAGGTCAAATAAAAATCAACGTTAAGACGCTGCCGCAAAAATATTTTGGCATTGTCGACAAATATGTTGCTAACGCATCATTTAACGGATCGCTATTTTAAACAAACGGAGTTGAACTTTTAACTGTTAAGTTTATCAAAAAATGCATGTGTAAAAGATGAAGATTAAAAAGTTGAATTATCTTTTATCAAGTAGATTAACTTTTGTGTCTAAACGCACTATTAGAATATTTGAATGTTTCTATCTGAATTTTGTTAACAAAGATGTGTTACAGACTTCTTTCTAAGGCATACAAAATATCAACTTTTTTTTTGATTTAGTGATTTTTTTCTTAAGATTAAGAATGTAGGCAATTCGTTTCACAAATTAAGTAACATGTGATGTTTACTAAAGGCACAAATCAAAATTTATGTGCCGCTCATCGTTGTATTGTAGTTTATTGCAAAAAATTGCAAAAAAGAGAAATTTTTACATATAATAATTAAAAAAAAAAAAATTAAAGAAAATATTTGGTCTTGTTTGAATGCTGCATAAAATATCGTTCTGATTTTCAATTTTGCATTTTCTCACAAAAAGTTTTTTTGCAAACAAAAACTGTTTTGCAAACATTTCTTAAACTAAGCCAACTTTGAAATTCTAAGGCCATATTCGTGATCTGCGTTCCGACGTCTATCAGAAATGATGTATCGCAACGGCGATGCATAAAATTTTTCTTATTTTGTTGTACTGTGTTTTGAATTAAGATTTCTAATAACTCTTAAACGAAATGTGTACTTTAACTATTGCGAGCTTTAAAGACCAAATTAATCTTTTGTATGAATTATCACATAAGACTTTGATATTGATGTAGTAGTTTATCAAACTTACCAGGAATACCAGCTGGGCCAGGAGGACCACGCTTACCGGGTTGACCAGTAACACCGGGGAAACCTTTGGGACCATCATTACCAGGAGCACCGCGATCACCCTTCAAACCAGGCATGCCTACCAAACCGGGGTTACCAGGTTCACCCTTAGCACCATCACGACCTTGTACACCGTCAACACCGGGTTTTCCAATAGGTCCGGAAGGACCGGGAGGACCCAATGGTCCCATATCACCTTTAGGTCCATCGAGACCGGGCATACCAGGAGCACCAGGATAGCCAGCATCACCCTTATCACCAGGATAACCAGGAGCGCCATCCATGCCAGGAGGACCGTATGGACCGGTTGGACCACGTTCACCTTTGTCACCAGGCATACCCAAACGTCCGGGAGGACCACGAGGACCAATACCAGCGGGACCAACTTCACCTTTCTGACCAGGAGCACCGCTTCTACCAGGGGGACCGTTCAAACCATCTTTTCCGGGATTGCCAGGGGCACCAATAGGACCTTGGTTGCCCTTATCACCACGAGGACCAGTTAAGCCACGAGCACCATTCGGACCGACGGGGCCTTGAGGACCATGTTCACCCTTATCACCAGGTCTGCCCATATCGCCTTTGTAACCCATGGGACCCATAGGGCCAGAATTTCCTTGGAAACCACGATCACCTTTGTTGCCTTTAGCAGGAACTTGTAAGCTAGCGATATCACAGGAGCCATCTTCACCCTTTTCACCTTGAGGTCCAGAAATACCCTTGTCGCCCTTAGCTCCGTCTCTACCTTCACGACCAGGATCACCCTTAAGACTTTGACCAGGAATGCCATCAATACCCTCTCGTCCAGGTGTACCAGGAGCGCCATCAGAGCCTGGAGGGCCCATGAAACCTTTATCGCCCTTAGCTCCCATCTCACCCTTTTGACCGTTCCAACCGGGATTACCAGCTTCTCCACGATCTCCCTTAAGACCAGTAGGACCAGGATATCCTCGCTCACCTTTATCACCTTTTTCAACACTGATGAGATTCAAATCGATAAGAGCATCTTTGCCGGGAGCACCATATGGACCAGGGGCACCGGGAAAACCATCTTTACCCTTGTCACCGGGGGCACCAGGAGGACCAGCAATACCATCAGAACCACGTTCACCAGGATAGCCACGTTCGCCGGGAGGCCCACGAAGACCAGGTTGTCCAGGTAGACCATCAAGACCACGATCACCTTTGTCACCCTTTTGACCATGAGGGCAACTTGAGCATTTGCCACCAGCATCACCTTTAGAACCCATATCTCCCTTTTGCCCAGGATTACCAGGACGACCAGAATCACCTTTTTGACCAGGAGCACCAATACGACCAGGAGTACCAGGACGACCTAATTTTGAATCACCAGGGGCACCAACATTACCAGGAAAACCTCGTTCACCCTTTTGACCCTTGGAGCCAGCCAATCTGGGGAAAAATAACAATATATTTTTTTTTATATATTTAGTTAGAATATTGTCCTGCCTCAAGTCCAAAATCTAATACATTCCTGGAAATAAATCTGAAAAAATTGCAGAAAAGGTAGCTAAAAATTAGTTAAAAATTAACTTACAGAAAAAAATTTTTAAATTAGTAGATCTTTTTTGCTTAATACTAGTAAACTAAGAACAGCAAAAATAAAACTGTTAAATTTACAGAATTTTAGATATATTAAAGTTAACTTTTAGTGAATTAAAAATGACAAATTGTACGGTAAAATCTGCAGAAAATTTTGCTGAATATTAGTGGACTAAAAATAGCAAAAAGAAAACTGTTATATCTATAAAATTTTTATTATTTTTAAGCGAAATTTAGTTGAATGCAAATACCAGTCTATACTGCTAAAATCAGCAGAAATATTTGGTAAAAAATTTTGAATTGCCTTTTGATTTTTATTTGCATTAAAAAAAATCATAAAAAGACTTGGAAAATTAAAAATTTTTTAGGCTACTAATTACACTGCTCTGCAAAAAAAGTGAATTAAAAAAAAAATACGTTCACTGAATTAAAAAAAAAATTACGTTCACTGAATTAAAAAAAATTACGTTCACTGAATTAAAAAAAATACGTTCCCTGAATTGAAAAAATTTACGTTCACTGAATTGAAAAACAAAAATTACGTTCACTGAATTCAAAGCCTGTTTTCTGCCGTTCACTAGAAGAAAACATTTATTTATAAATAAAATTTGTAATACGAGTACTAAGCAATTTTGCAGCGTTTACTAGTAAAAATAAACAAATTATATATTAAGTGTTAGAGAAACCCGATGCAGTTTATCGATCTATATGATTAAAAAACAAAGCCTTTTACTATTAAAAATAAAAACTTCACAGATATAGATGAATTTGGAAAAAAAATATAAGTATTAATTTTTCAAACTTGTGCTTCCCCGTAAAATGTAGATGCATGATTATGACGTATTTCATTTATACGTTTTTACAATACTAACAACTCTACAAGATATTAAAATATGTTGTTGCTTCTCATTCAGCGAACGTAATTTTTATTTTTCAATTCAGTGAACGTATTTTTTTTATTTCAGTGAACGTAATTTTTTTTCCATTCAGTGAACGTATTTTTTTTTAATTCAGTGAACGTATTTTTTTTAATTCACTGAACGTAATTTTATTTTTTTTTTGCAATTCACTGAACGAAAATGAAATTAAACGAATTCAGTGGTGAATTAATTCTGTAAGTAATTAATTCACTTTTTTTTCCGTTCGATTGAACGCGTTTACCAGTGAATTAATTCATTAGATTTAATAAAAAGAACTATAGTAATTGAATTAATTCTTTCAATTTGTTGTTTGATTACTTAAGAAAAGGAATTCATTCAATTCTAGAGAAAATTGAATTCGATTGGTAGTGAATTCTTTCAAAAAGAAATATATTCCTCAAAGCTAGGGTCATACATAAGTGTAAACAGTACAACCATCTTCACATATCAGGAAAATCAATCACTAACTGTCAAAAAATTTATAAAAATTTTAATTATTGATTGTCTAGAATGTTGTCAATTTCCTAAGTTTTTCTCTGTTTCTAGCGGTTTTTCTGTGTATGTAACGATTTTTATAAAATTTGTATCGATTTTCCTTTGGAACAAAGTGTTTATTTGTTTACAAATTATATTTTTTACTCTCTCTAATATTTGTTGTTTCATTTCATCAATCCAATAAGAGTATCAAGTCAATACAAAATTAAGCAAGTGTCATACGGACTTCAAAGATTTACCAAGTAGATTTCTTCGAATCGAGCTACGAGGTAGCCACCCAGATTTAAATACTTGCGCTCGCATCTTTTAGATCTAAATTTAATAAAGATCTTAATAAGAATCTATAATAATTAAATAAAATATGCGAGCTCGAGGCCAGTTGTTATTATAAAAATTAATTTATTTCTCAATATTTCGACATTCATCGAATGTCATCCTCAGGAGAAAGTCTAAATATTGAGAAATAAATTAATTTTTATAATAACAACTGGCCTCGAGCTCGAATATTTTATTTAATTAGAAGTTGAAAGGTCGAATAAGCACAAATTTAAAAAAAATTTATAATTTTACTCGCAGAATGCTAAAAACTTTTTAATAGCTTTTTTAATTTATTAATGCATATAGATGGTAACCATTTATGTTGTGAGCCTTGGCCACTTTAACACTTGTTAGTTTAACATTTTTGACTATAACCTTGCCCGGAACTATTATTAATTATTGTATTGTTTACAAAAAAAGTGAAAGTTGTGTGTCAGCACAAAAATGGAATTAACACGTGAAAATTTTCTTGCAATGATTTATTACGATTTTCGATATGGGTTATCTAGACAAGAGTGCATAGACAAATTAAATTCAACTTTTGGTGACGAAGCTCCATTTTTTGCAACTGAAACGCTGCTATAACCAATTTAAGCGCGGACGTCCTTCACTCCAGGACGAATTTCGTCGAAGGTCGTCCAAAATCAGTTGTTGTGCAAAAACTGACAATGCAAGATGATCATGTGACATACTATGAGATTGAGGCCACCTTAGGTATAAGTTCCACCAACATAGATAAAATATTGCATCAAAATTTAGCCGTAAAAAAGGTTTGTTCTCATTAGATTCCTCTTAACTTAACAACAACTCAAAAAGATGATGCAAACAAATGGTGAAGAAATTCAATAGCGGTGCTTCAAAAGACGTGTATAAGATCGCTACAGGTGACGAATCATGGCCCTATGCATATGAGCCTGAAACTAAACAGAAGTCGACTGTATGGGTTTTTCATGATGAACGAAATCCAACAAAAGTTGTTCGCTCTCGAAGCACTTCGAAACAAGTGGTCGCCTGTTTTTTTAGAAAAACTGGTCATGTGGCAACAGTACCAGAGCAACGTAAAATAGTTAATTCTGAATGGTACACCACCATTTGTTTGCCAGAAGTGTTCAGAGAAATGGGAAAAACCAACCCCCAAAAACGCATGGCTCTTCACCATGACAACGCGAGCTCTCACACATCGACTCAAACAATTGGCTTTTTGAACACCCATGGGTCATCCGCCGTACAACTCTGACTTGGCACCCGATGACTTTTTCCTGTTCCCGCACATCAAAGATAAACTACGTGGTCAACGATTTTCGTCAGCCGAAGAAGCCGTAGATGCTTTTAAAAACCATGTTTCGCGCGGATTGGAAAAAATGATATGACAAGTGGTTCGATTTCATGCAAAAGTGTATAGATCATAAAGGAGAATATTTTGAAAAACAATAAAGACATTTTAAATAACTAATTTCTATTTTTTCATTGTTAGAGTTTAATCACAACTGTGTCGATTGTCGACCGACGACAGCAAAAGTCGTCGCAAATAATTTAAATTCAGCGACAATCGATTGTCGACATTTTTTGACATTTAGAAAAAAATTAAAGCAAAACAAGAATATGGTTGTATTTTTTTCGCCACAATTCTCCACCAATTCAATTGGTTTTCCATTAATTCTTGTTGTTTTACATTTTATTGTATTTAATTTTGCTTTTTTGCGGTAAATTATGCATTTTTATTTTCAATTATATTTCTTCTGTCAAAAAAATTATTTTTTTGTAAACAAAGTACGAATTTTTGCAACTCTAATACGAATTTCTGCAACTCAGTTCCCTTAATTAGTTAAAAATATGGCAACTATTTGACAAATATTTTGAGTGTGTATTAGTCTGTCGTCACGAAAATAGAATAGATTCTATTACGACGACAAATCGCCGGACATGGCGACATTTTGCTTCCCATACAAAGTATATGAAAAAGCACATGTCGTTGTCGTTGTCGACCCAGTTCTGATTAATCACTTAGGCTCAAAATACTCGCAAAATTCATTATTTCGCAAGTATTTGGAAATATAAATAGTATCGTTTTCATTACATGTCTTCCATCAAAAATATCGAATTTATCTATTGTAGAGAAAATTCGATATTTTTGATGGAAAACATGTAATGAAAACGATACTATTTATATTTCCAAATACTTGCGAAATAATGAATTTTCGAGTTATTTAACGGTAATTGTGAAAAACCAATATTTTTAAGACGCTTTTTAAATCTTTAAAAAACACAAATTACAATCTCAATAAAAATTTTCACCATTTCCGGTTTAAAATACATGTCTTGGCAACGAAAATATGTAAATATTTAACATATTTTTTCGCTGGTCTTCTAACGAAAATTAAATTTTGTTAAAAATATTCAACAAAACTTAGAGTTCCATAGTTTTGTCATGAAAATGATCAACCTTTTTGAAGCAACAAAATCTAATATGACAATATGATATTATTTAGATTTTGGACTTGAGGTAGAACAATATTCTAAGTAATATGAAAATATAGAAAGTACGAAAAAATAATTTTTGTATTTTTAAAGAAAAAATTCAAATAATTTTGAATAAATTTGAATCTTAACGCCTTTTTGTCTTACCCAGGAATACCATCGTCACCTTTCATGCCACGTTCACCGTAACCTGCAAGACCGGGATCTCCCTTTTGACCTTCAGGACCTGGGGGACCAGTGTGACCAGTTGGACCTTGCGGGCCCATAGAACCATCGCGGCCAGAATTACCCTTATCACCTTTCTCGCCAGAAGGACCTTCAACACCATTATGACCGGGAACGCCGGGACCACCTTTGGCACCAGGTAAACCTTGGGGACCGGGAGGACCATCAAAACCATCCAAACCCTTCGGTCCGGGGGGACCAGTGTAACCACGAGGACCCTTAGGCCCAGGAGCGCCAGGAGAGCCACGACCACCACCAGGAGGACCGGGGGGACCAACAAGACCACGTTCACCAGCTTGACCGGGACGACCAGGTTCACCCTTTTGACCATGTTTACCAGCTAAACCATTTAAACCGGTGTCACCACGATCACCTTTTTGCCCGGGGGGACCAGGAGGACCATAAGCACCTTGACGACCCTAATGAGAAAACCAAACAACACAATTAATAATTTTGCCTTTATTTAACAATATACCCAATAAGCACATAACATAGGTTTTAAAAATATACCCAATAAGCACATAACATAGGTTTTAAAAATTCAAGTGCTTTAAAGTTAGCTCGAAGTAGAGTAGACTTCAAATTATAGCATTTGTTTATTTAACAAAAATATTTCAATTTTGAATTTTTGTTTCCCTTTTGCTGGAGTATGCTATTGAAATAAAATATACTAAAAGTTGTATTCAAGCCTTGAAACTGGAAAACAGGTCTGGAATTGAATTTGATTTCAACTTGAATTCCAGTGAAATTGTTAATAGGGTAGTATCTTTCCACATAAAAGCATCAAAAAAATCAAAAATTTAGACCTGGCCCCCTCCAATTTCAACCAAATTCGGCACAGAAGTGTCACCGTTGTTTGTCATATACATTAGGGTTGGTCGATTTAGCAATCGATATTGTACCATCGATTTTTCGATAGCTTTTGGCATGAGAAAAAAAAAAAGTTCCACTACGACATATCAAAAAAATCATTTTCGAGACGGCTAAATTTAGAAAATAATTTTATATATATAATTTTACCTCTAGTTGCCACATTTTTTATCCGATTTTCATAAGTAATACCTTTCTGGAAAGGTTGTAATGTTATATTGTTTACATTTAAGATCGAGATAATCTAGCATTTATTAGAAAATTGTAAAAAATTGAAATTTGGACGCCTCAAAATTATTTTTTTTTGATATGTCGTAGTGGAACTTTATTTCCTCATGCCAAAAGCTATCGAAAAATCAAAAAATTTGTGTCCATACAAATCGGCCCACTCTAATATACATATCTATGATATAGTCCAAGTTTTGGATTGCTAGCTCTTATGGTTCTTCAAATATCGCATTTTAAAATATGAATAAATTAAAAAAATTGATAAAAGTACTAAAGTAGTATATCTTTAGGATTAAATAATAAATATAAATGTTAACAATTTACATAAGGCGTTTATTTAAATTTTAGATTATACTATATATTTTGTTGAAATTTTATTTTTAATTTATTTATTTTTAATATTAATAGTTTAATTTCTTTAGTACGATATTTTAGTAAGAAAATTTATTTACTACGATAACTTTGAAATAAATAAATAAATAAATTTTTTTTATTGAATTATCATATTCCTTTTAATTGGTTCTTTGCTAAAGCATAAAACTTATCAGTTAGTCGATTTTAAATCACATAAAACCATAAAAAACTGTAAAAATTCACATAAAACAGGAATAGTGGTTTCAATATCAAGTTTTATGCATCAAATGTTAACGCTAAATATGAATACTGTAGACCATACTTCAAAAAAAAAAAGTTCGCCGTACACCATTCAATCTAAATTACTTTTGCAAGGTTTCAAAAAAATTTTTTTTATCTTTGGCGTTTACAGTCGGATCTTATAGTATTATGCACCGATGTTTTTCCCTCGAGGGGACCAATGTTTTGCTCTTAGGACCATTGACCTCAATATCCCGTTCTACTATTTACCCATTAGATCTCAGTTGCTACCACCCTAATGTCAGAAAATTAAAGCTCGCAAAAAATCATTAAACTTTTGCTTAGGAAGTTTTTTGGTGTCATATGGTATATGTTACTGTGCCAAGTTTGGTCAAAATTGCAAGGGGTTCAGAAAATCGAATGGTTGATTTTATATGTTTTGAGCCCATAACTTTAAACTTACTCTATCACCAGGACCACCGGGAAGACCTTTTTCACCTTTCATACCATCGGCACCAGGTTCACCGGGGTAACCACGATCACCCTTTTCGCCAGGAGCTCCCGTATCACCTTTTTCACCACGGTCACCCTTTTCACCGCTTACAGTTTCTTTTCCAGTAAATCTTTCCTTTCCAGCAGGTTCACCTTTTTCACCCTTTTCTCCTTTTTTACCAGGTTCAGGACGAGCAAAACATGGAGCACCTTTTTCACCTTTTTGTCCTCGATCTCCACGTTGTCCTGGAGGACCATAAGGACCAGTATCACCACGATCTCCTTTTGGACCAATAGGACCTTCGGGACCTGGATTACCAGAACGACCAGCAAAACCAGGTTCACCTTTTTCACCTTTAGCATAATCACCGTTTTCTTTAGCCGGTTCACCTTTTTCACCTTTCATACCGGGTTGACCAGGATAACCACGAGGACCAGTCATACCGCTAAGACCAGTAACACCAGACAAACCTTTTTCACCATCACAGCCATCTTTGCCAGGAATACCAGCTGAACCAGGATTACCAGCAATACCCTGAATACCCGGAACTCCAGACATACCGGGAATGCCAGATGTACCGCGTTCACCTTTAAGACCACGAGGGCCTTCTGGGCCAGGATCACCTTTTTGACCTTTGTCTCCGGGTGGACCCTCAGTACCGGCATAACCAGGCATACCTTTAGGACCTGGAGAACCGATCGGACCTTGAAGACCACGATTACCTTTTTCAGCAAAACATTTGGGTATGCAACCGGGAGTACTACCCGTACAATTCGAGGGTACTTGGCCGGTACGTGTGGTGGTAGCACTGTCAATTACAGCATAGCTTTCATCTATGGGATTACGAGGAGCTTCTATTTCGGGTCTATAATGTTTAGCAGAGTTATAAATAGCTCCAGTATCCGCAGTTTTCCAGAATTGCTAAATTAAAAGGAAGATAATTATTTAATATGAGATTTAAGAAAATTTCAACATAATAAAAAACAAAAACAAAGCAATTTAAACAAGTTTTTAAAAATTTTAAGTGATTCTTAAAATAAATAACAGAAAAAGTTACTAAAAATTTGTTAAAAATTACCTTGCAGAAAAAAGAGCAAAATTTGTTTGATAAATATTAGCTAAATGAAAACAGCAAAAAATTACTGTTAAAACTACTAAACTTTAGTTAATTTTTTTGCTTTGAAATTGATAACCGAATAAACGCCTTACCTATTTCTTTAAAATGGCATTATGTATTATAAATAATGAGATAAAAAATCTACAGAGTTGAATCTGTCTCATATTTATCTTTATTATTTCGTTTATTTTGTGTACGCACATCATTGTTGTCAGAAAACTTTTGGCTCATATCGCAATTTCGTAAATTGAAATCCCCTAGAAAAAATTTTAATTCAGCAATTTAGTCCCTAATTCATTTTAATTAAAACAAAAACCCATTTTATTTAAAAAAAAAATTAAATTGTTAGCTTTTTAGAGAATTCTTATTAAAAAGTTGAAAAGGATTTAATTTAAACACATGTTTTCGAGTTTACCAAATGTTTTGTGAAAATACATAATTAGAGTGTCCAAAAAACCGGCCATTTCGGAAAACCAGTTTTCGGTTTGTTCGAAAATTACTATTTTAAAAAAACCGGTTTCGGTTACTGTTTTCTTAAAAAAACCGGTTAAAACCGGTTTCTAAATTTGTGCAAATAGCAGAAAAAGCCAATAAAAATTGGTTAAAAGCGCGCTGCAGAAACAACTACTAAAATCATCTGAATCTGTTTTCTATAGCGGGATTTAAATTATCAGATTTTAGGTCTGATAAATCAAACAAAAAATCCTATGAGATGATATGATTGCCAAACAAATCTTTCCGGAAATCTATTTGCGTTTACATCAACAGATAAAGTGATGCCAACCTTTTTAGAACAAAACTCGCAGGCAGGCCCAAAAAAGCGCTAAGTTATAAATATGATCAAAATAGGTAGTTTTCAACTAATTTATGCGACGAAACATTTAAAAAGCGCTACAAATCATTATTACCCAGCAAAATTGTCGGATGCAAAGAACCGGTTGTAGAACAACTTGTAATTTATGTTCTATCATCGGTGATTTTTGTTTGAGTGTGTCCCAAAAGCAACAGGTTCTGTTCCTCCAAACTAGAACAGGTTGCTTTTGAACCGGTTCTAGAACCATTTATAGAACTGGTTCTACGACAGTGACGCCTTCCATTTTGACTTTCAGGAATCAGTTTTAGAACCTGTTCCACGGAACCGGTGGTAAAAACACCTATTCTAGAACAGATTCAAAGGCAACCAGTTCAAAAAAATTTTGCTGGGTATGTTAAAATATAATTTAATATCACATTATTATGAAAATAATAAAAAAACATTTCAATTAGATAAAACTGTATCAAAGTAAAGGTTTCACTATAAAGCGCTAAATAAAAAATAGAAAAACGTCAAACTAGCTCCTTTCTATAAAAAGCGCTAACCGAAAATAATGCGAGTTTTGAGTCATACAAAAGCGCCAAGGATAGCACGATCAGATGTAATTAGACAAAATTTTAATTTTAGTTAATTGCAAAGAACATTTTACAAGGCTGAAATCAGAAAAATGCCGAATATTATTAATCTAATAACATCACAGAAAAACAACTACATTTCCAAAATTTAATTTATATTCTTTTTTTTAATGGGAAGACTCTCTCTACTTTTCTAAAAACAGCAGTACTTACTATTTATTTTCGCTATTTTAACTCTACTAATATTCAGTAAAAACGTCTACCGGTTTTAGCAGGATAGAATGTTTTTTGTATTTAACTAAAATTTATTTAAATATAACTAAATTTTTTTTAGATTTAACAGTTTTTGTTTCATCATCCAATCGTATATTTTTCTTAAATGGAACCAATTAATTACGCAGAAAAAAAGTAATTGTGTTGTTTGTAGCAACATTCATTAGTCATCCAAAGGACTTTCGTATCTTATTTGTTTGAATTAGGGTTTATGTCCCGGGAATTCCCGGGAATCCCGCCCTTTTTTGAATCCCGCAATCCCGGGAATTTTATGCGGGATTTCCCGGGATTTTTTTTAGTCTTTTACAGCAGTTTTATCTAGTTTTATTGCAATTTTAGAAGCTTTATTTAAATTTAAAGCATTGATTTTTTTAAATTAATTTAAATAAAAAATATTTAAAATTAAAAAATTCGGTTTAAAATTTAATAAACTGAATTAAGCCAAATTGTTTTTGGATGCCAATTGAATTTGGTTTAGTTAAACCGAAAAATATTATATTAACAATTACCAAATTTACAAACTAAAATACTTGTTCGAGAATTTTTTCTTCTTTAAGATGATATTTGTTCAAATAAAGCAATATTTATATAGGCTGTTTTAAACTATAAGATTCTCGGAAATATTTTGCAAACTTGCCTATATGTTTTGCACGTGTACTGAAGTAAAATCGTACCGAAAATCTTATAGTGTAAAGCAGCCTGATACAACATTTCAACATCATTATTTCAGTTCCAAATACCTCCAATAAACTAGGGATTAAAGTTAAAAATAGTAATTTTTTCGTATTTTCAATTAACATAAGTATTTTGAGTTTCTTTTACTTCAAATAATTTCATTTAAAGTCAATTGCTATTCTTTTATTTTAAATATATTTTTTAAATTAATTTTTAAAATAATAAATACATCAGAAGCTTTTTCAAATTATTTTGAATTTTTTATGCAACTATATAATTTAAAATGCAACTAAATATGAATATTAAATAATTTCTTTTTAAGAGTTGTGGCATAAAAAATTTCTATTCAAGAAAACTAATTAAAGTTATGAAACTATTTAATATTTTAGTGTCTACTTTTATAAAACAATTTAGGCGAATTTGCCTAAAAATTTCTGTGAAAAATGCTCACTTTTAAACTTATAAAACTAATTCTAGACGGATACTTCTGAAAATCTGCATAGAAAAAAACAAAATATCTAGAAATAGAAATTTTTGGATTTCATGTATAAGAAATATTTAAGCAAAAAATTGATTTTAGTTCTGACTATAAAACTGGTCCGACACAAGTTTGCACCCATTAACAATTCCAATATATCCTAAAAAAAGGGATCAAAATAATATAACCGTGTCTTTCACTTTTCTATATCAATTCGTTTAACAGCTTAAACCGCGAAATTAATATTTAGTTAATATATTACTAAGAGTTTTTTTTTTTGTAATTAGGACGGCCTTCCATATAAATATATTACATAAATACTAATTCACGATTTAAATTGTTAAACGAATTGACCTGGAAAAAGTGGAAGACATGGATATTTAGCCCTCCTTTCAGAACATTTTCTCATGAATACAACCAAAAGATAAACTTTGTCGAACGGTGTTTAACCAAAATGTAGATTTTCAAGTACAATATATGTCGCATTTATATATTTTCTAACGAGCGGGAATTCCCGGGATCACGGGAAATTCCGAAAAAAATCCCGCTGTCCCGGGAAATGAAAAAGTCCGGGAAAAGAAAAACCCTAGTTTGAATACATATGAAAAGATATTATTTTTATATAAAGGAGAACAAAACTGCAGTTTCGTTTGTTAAAATTAAGTCTTTAAATATAAAATTCAGTCGAAATATAGAATTTTCGAATGATTAGCTTAAAAATAGTTTTGATAAAAACAGATTTTAAAAAAACCGGTTAGCCGACAAATAATAACCGGTTTTCGGTTTATTCGAATTTAGAAATTATTCGAAACCAGTCGGTTTTTTCAAATTAAAAAAACCGGTTAACCGGTTTTCGGTTACGGTTTTGGACACTCTATACATAATACAATTTTTTGGCGAAAATATGAGACATTGAAAGTTAATGACACAAAAAATTATTCAGAAATGACTAAGAAAAAAAAAATAGAATATTTTACAAAAAAATATCAGCAGTATTCATTCAATCGTACTTTTACACATATAAAAAGTTCACGCGGTAATTTTAATTAACGCATATTTATTAAATTAAAATTGCATCGTATTAATTACACTGTGCTAGTTGAAAAATCCAACAAGCGGGGGACCAGGTGGGTAAACCTAATACGAGTACGCTGAATCCAGTGGTGCTATCCGTTTTTCTAGATTACCTCTTGAAAAAAAGATATTTGTGTTTGAAACTTCTGGGTCCAAGGACCCCAAAAAACCCGATTTATCTAACTTTTTGAACATTTATTTTCAGTATTTACTGAAATTTGTATAGAAGTGAAAAATTTGCATAAAGGTTTTTATGGTGTCCTCACATTTTCAATCACAACTTTTGAACCGCAAGACCGATTTTGATTATTTTTAACACAAAGCTTCTTGGTAGTGTAACAAACAACTTAACTAAAAAGTAAGGTAAACAAATCAAAAAATCGAGTGTTTAGGGGTGCTTGAAACCATAATTTTCAAACTCAAATATCTTTTTTTAAGAGCTAACCTAGAAAAACGGCTAGCACCACTAGATTCAGCGTACCCGAATTAGTTTTATCCACTGGGTCCCCCACCTGTCGGGAAAAGAAGAACTTTATCTACAGACAACATACAAAATGTGGGTATGACATGAAAGGTTTTTTCAAAGCGCGTCCAGCGGTATATATTGGAATTAACAACTAAACCTGCTAAAATCAGCAAAAAAAATTTGCTAAATAATTAATAGACCAAAAAATGATAAAAAATTTAAAATTTTGTCATTTTCTTCAATTAACTAAAAGTGAGCCCTAAAATTCTGTAAATTTAAAATATTGCTCTTCTTATATTATTAGTATTTAGGAAAAAAATCTGCTAATTTTAGCGGTTTTTTTCTGCAAAGTAATTTTTAACAAAATTCTAGTAATACCATTTAGTACTAATTTTTAGTATCATGCATATACCATTCTGTAAAAATTCGCTAATGATTTTCTCAAGTTCCTATTTTTAAAAACATTAAAAAGAAATATTGAAATCAGAAGATTCATGTCGAATAGAATAAAGTATACATTCTTTAGGGAGTAGACCACTGTAAAAAACGCGGTTAAAGAAAACACACGGCCAGTGGCCCAATGTTGTAAATGAAAATAAAATTCTTTCAATAAGGTAAACAATTTATATTACGTAATTCGCGTATACAAAAAATATTTAATTTTTTTGATTTTGAAAAAAAAAATATATAATTTTTTTTTGAATCGTGAATCGAAAAATAAAAAAATTATATTAGCAAATAAACTTTTTTTTTTGATTTGCGAATTTTAAAATCTTCTTTTTTGAATCTTCTTTGAAAATAACTTTTCAAAGGTCTCTAATTGAAAATAATATTTTTTTTAAATTGGCAAATAAGTTACTAAAATTATTTATAATAAAATAATATTTACAGCATTAATTCCCATTAACGCTCCAGCTAATACAGCGGCAAAAAGTAGCCTGAAATAATAAAAAAAGAAAAATTATTAATAATAAAATTAATTGTTAATAATATTTTGTAAAATTAAATTATATAGTATGTATGCATGTGTTTTCAGGCTAGCGAGATAATATTGTTCATTGTCCCTAAACAAGTCGTAAAATAATCCCAAAAACAAAATTAAAAAAAAAATGTATGCGGAACGTTAGAGACTTATACATTTTTGAAGAGCTGACATAATACCATAAATAAATATGAAGGAGGAATTCAGTATCTCCTCTTTTTGTTAACAACAGAGGGCGCTAAAGTCAAAAAATTTTGAGCTAAAATAGTTAAACGAAACTCTTATTTTAACTGCTTTACAAAAAAAAATTGGCAAAACTTCATTTTTAAAGATAATTCTTTGAAACACTGTGGTTTTGTTATTCACTATATTCGCAATAAGCAGAAAATATTTTAAGTGAAAATTTTTTATAGAATAATATTTGGTGGCATCGAAAACTTTAGACATTTTTTGACTGGAAATCCCAAAGTTGCTTAAGCTTAGTAGAGTAAAAAAAAATATGGAAAAACATGTTTTTTTTTATTTATTATTTTAGAACACCTTGAAGTTGTTTAATAGAATTTGGAAAAAATGTGTTTTTTTTTAACCGCAAATTTAAAAATTTTATACATTTTCCAAACCCTTTTACCTGAGTTTTAACAAAGTTAGAAAGAGCTAAATTTTAAGGTATGTACCACCAAAAATTAAAATAATAACGTTTTTAAAAAAAAAAGAACTTGAAAATTAAAACACAAGCTTCGGTTTTATGTGGTGTAAAAATAAAAAAAAAAAATTCAAGAAACTTTAAAAAAAAATTTTTTAGTAAAAACACTTTTTTTGTTCTTCAAAACCTAAAATTTTATAAAGTTTAGAGAAATTTAAAAAAGATATAAAAAAACAAGTAATTTTTTTTCTATGATTTAGATAGTCCATTAGGATGTATAACTTTCTGTAAAAAAAAATTAAAATTTTGAACCGCAAATTTTAAATTTTTATCTTTTTCTACATATCCTAATTTTTAAATTTTTTGTAGATAATATATATGTATGTAGATGTATATGCTGTCCCTTAAAATACGATTTGTCGATTTTTATTCATTACACTGCCAAGTTTTCATCTAGTAGGTTCAAAATTGAAGTATTTAATTTTTTTTTTTAGAAAACTTTAACCCTTGCTGAATTGCGGCCGAAAATGGCCCATTTTTGAAAAAGAAAATAGCCTATCAATTAAAAATTCATAAAATTCGAAATTTTTGCCAACACTAGTTTTTTATTTAACTTGTTCATTAAATATACTTAAAACTTGGTTATCATTAACCCACTTTAACCTAGAACCGAAATGCTCATAAATTTAATAGAAATGAAAAAAAACGGCTTTTTTTTATTTATTTGTCAAATTTTTTTTAAAATACATAATTTGGAAATGTCAGAAGCTATTTTTGTAACATATTAAAGAAAAATAAAAAATTGAAAAAATGATAATTCGGGTTTTGTGTGGGGAGCAACTCCTTTCCAGGACATTTTATGAAAATTGATTATTTTGTCAAAAATTGTTTTCACTAAATTTTAGCAAGTTCCCAATATTTTTGACCATGTGTGTGTCATATTGAAGGTTTTGCTAAAATGAAATAATATTGCACCATAAAAAAACTTGTAAAAATTGACCAACTGTGGCTGCTCGTCTGTGGCGCCCTTAAAATTGATAATGAATGAGAAAAAGGATATACGGGAGATAGTCATATCATTGCACCGAATGAAAAAAATTTTCCACAGAGATAAAAAGTATAATTTTATAAACTATTGTAAGTTCCTAGTGCATTCTGATCTTAAATCTGGCCAAAATTTAGTTTTTGAGAAAAAGGATATACGGGAGATAGTCATGTCCTTGCACCGAATGAAAGGAAATTTGCCACAGAGCTAAAAAGTATAATTTTATAAACTGTTCTAAGTTTCTAGTCCATTCTGATCATAAATCTATCCAAAATATAGTTTTTGAGAAAAAGGATATATGGGAGGTAGTCATGTCCTTGCACCGAATGAAAGGAAATTTGCCACAGAGCTAAAAAGTATAATTTTATAAACTGTTCTAAGTTTCTAGTCCATTCTGATCATAAATCTATCCAAAATATAGTTTTTGAGAAAAAGGATATATGGGAGGTAGTCATGTCCTTGCACCGAATGAAAAAAAATTTGCCACAGAGCTAAAAAGTATTATTTTACAAACCATTTTAAGTTTTTCGTGCATTCTGATCATAAATGTAGTCAATATATGGTTTTTGTGAAAAAGGATGTATGGGAGGTAGTCATATCCTTGCACCGATTTTTCCGAAACTTCGAATTTTTCTTAATTTACATGTTATAAACCAGCACACCATTACATGTTATAAACCAGCACACCATTACATGTTATAAACCAGCACACCATTCATTCTTCTGCGATAGCTCCTCTAATTTTGCCGATTAACTATATGGGGACGAAGCACTGTGCGTCGTTGTAGTGGTACACTTAAAATAATACGTCAGTAGAAAAATCTGTCAAATGGGTTTCAAATCGGTTTGACTAATTTTTAACAAATTTTTGGTTGAAACACTGATTTAAACAAAGATTTCAGTTATCTTCATTTAACACTATACATTAGAGCGTACCACCTTACAGGCAGTATCTCACCTCTAATATGAAGTATTTTTGCAAGACAGTTTAAAATTTTACATTTTTCGTTTTATCTTTGGCATTTACAGTCGGATCGTAAAGTGTAATACATCGATGTTTTTCTCTCGAGGGGACCAAGGGCCATTGACCTCAAGTATCCCATTATAGTATTTACCCACCAGATCTCCGTTGCTACAACCCTAATGTCAGAAAATTAAAGCTTGCAAAAAAATCATTAAACTTTTGCTAAGGAAGTTTTTCGATGAACCCAGCAGAAATTTTTTTTATTTTTTTGTTGCCGAACGTAGGGGCGCCTTTAAAATATTTTTTCATTGGATTTTTTCTTAATAGCGAAACACTGGTCTCCTCGAGGCAAAAAATCGATATATCACACTTTAAAATCCGATTTTAAATGCCAAAGCTATAACGAAAAATTAAAAAAGGCAACCCCTACTTTTGGCAAAAAAATAAAAAAAAATTTTTTTCAAATCGCCTTTCAAAAATACTTCATATTGGAGGGTGTATGGCGAACTTTTTTTTTGATTTTTTGCCTAAATTAGATATGGACCAGGTCCGGGAAATGTACCAATATCCTTAAATTTAATTAATTCGAATAAATAAAATAATTTGTAAAAGTAGAAATAAATTTGTTTCTTAAATTTCGATTTGTCAATAAAAAATGTTAAAATAAAAGGTTCTAATCAAGGTTGGCAACCCTTGAATTCCGATTATTTTTCTATCAATTTTTATGAAAACAATTTATGAATTCTGAAAATCAGTTCTTATTGTTAGTACTATTTTCGAATGCGGAAAATGTTAATTTGAGTAAAATAATTAAATTTCAACCTTTTTAAAAATTTTTTCTAGTTGGGGGTTTTTTTGGGTATATTTTTAGATTGATTTTAGATTTTAAGATTTGTAAAAAATATCTGGCAAGCCTGTCACCTCAAATTCAGGGATAAATTAATAAATCTTCAAGTCTGGTAAGCCTGTTTATCAGTGTTGCCAGAACTCTCCGATGGAAATATGCTAGATTGCTAAAAAATTTCTGCTAAAATCTGCTAAATCCTAAAATAAAAAATACATGCTTAAAATATGCTGAGTAAAAAAATTCCAATTTTTTTATTATATTCATTATGCTAAAAATCTGCTAAATTTAATGCAAAAAAATATGCTCAAAATCTGCTAAATAAATATTTTTTAGTATTATTTAATAAAGTTTTATTAATGAAAAAAATACTTTTTTTAAACAATGTTTACAAAAAATTATATTTTCATTCTTTCAAATTTTATGTGAAGAATTTGTTTTGTAAACCTCCTAGAACTTTGCAAAGTGTTTATGAATTGAGAGGTAAAACCGTATTTCTTATAAGATACTTTGAAAAAGCATGAAGAGATAATTTTTTTTTAAATACTGTTTAATGTTTCTTTGAGACTAAAAAAAATAAACTTTCTCATTTCATATTTTCACAATAAACATAACTAATTTTAAAGTTTTGCAAGATTTTTTAATGGTTTTTTAGCAGTTGCAAATTATAGTAGGATATCAATAACACTAAAAAATTTTACACTGAAAAAGAATTGATTAATTACGCATGAAATAAAAAGTAACGAAAACATTGTTATTGTTATAAATATTGTTAAAGAAACAATTATTTTGTTAAAAAAATATGCTAAAAATCTGCTTTTATTAAATAAAATGAAATATGCTAAAAATCTGCTTTTGTCCAACAGAATATGCTAAAAAGCAGTTAGCATATTTTTATAAAAAAAATATGCAATTGCCCAACTCAATCTGCTAAATCTAGCAGAAAATATGCTAAAATGGCAACACTGCTGTTTATGCTTCAAAGATTTAAAAACTATCAAAAGAGTTTTTCAAATTAAAGAGATATTTTTATACTCTTAGAATTTTAAGAGACTAAGAGCATTCATTTTGTAGTTTAAAAGAGTATATGGAAAAGAGCGAGATATATACTTAAGAAACTGTATTTTTTAAGAGTATTTCACATAAAACTTAATGCGGCTATAATAATTCTACCTGTGATTCGTAAATTTTTCAAAAAGTTTGCTAAATTCGATCGGATTGTTATGATAAATTCAGCAGTAAAACTGTTGAAAAGTTTTGTTTTTGCTGGCTTTTCGGCAAATTGGACTTACTGTCGAATTCGACTACGATAACACTTTGGAACAAATTCAGGTTAGCAAAAGTTAGGACGATTCTGAGAGTGAGGGGTGAAAATAGAGGCGTATCCCGGCGTTTGCTTATGTTAGTTCGAATTTTTTCATATTGTTTATATGGTTTTTTTGGCTATAACTCGTCGACTAATTGATATTTTTTAAATCTGTAAAAGCCAAATTATTGCTAGAGACCTGTGCAACAATTAAAATTTTTTAAAAAATAGATTTGATTGCTTTTTTTTTTTTTTTTTTTTTGTTTTTTAATTGTTTTACAGATTTAAAAAATATCAATTAGTCGACGAGTTATAGCCAAAAAACCATATAAAAAATTCGAACTAACATAAGCAAACGCCGCGATACGGGTCTACTAATTTAGCCTCTATTTTCACCCCTCACTCTCAGAATCGACCTAACTTTTGCTAATCTGAATTTGTTCCACAGTGTAACCGTAATAAGACCGAATGAAAAATTACGCTTGTAATTTTGTAATAATTGATGTTTTTAAAATAACTATTATATAATATTATTCTAAAATTTACAGGCAAAATAAAATATCTGCTGTCTCACTGAAAAATTTGTTATAATTTAAAAATATATTTCTGTTTTTTTTTTTGACCAAATTGTTAATTTGAATAGTAGTTTTGTTAAATTTAACAACTCTGCATTGAAGAGCATATTAGTAGAACTACATATTTATTTGTACTTTTACAAACTTGTTAAGTTTATTCAGATTACTAAGTCAACTCCACTAAGTCAACAAGTAAATAGCAATGCTAATAGTTTCAAAATATTTTTATTTAATTTTTTCAAATAATTTTTATTTTTTTCTCTTTATGATTATCAATATTGTTATATTTGTAATAAGTTTGTTATGTTAATAATTTATAATTAATTAATAATATGAAAATAATTTTTTTGTAACGTAATACGCTCCTGTACTATAAATATAAGACTCAGTCTTGTTGTACAGGAAATGGAATCAATTAAATAAAAATAAATAAATAAATTATAAAAAATTATTCATATTTAAGGGTATAGAGATAATCCTCGGGTCCGACCCATATATAAATACAACTTTTTAAAAAATGTTAACCGCCATACTGGCTCTGCCATTTTGTATTTTTGGCTTTATATTCGTGATCACTTTGACCAACCTTCGTTATATGGACGAAAAAAATGGCGACCGCAATAAAATTAAATATTTTATGGCCAAAGATTGGATTTTTTTTTTGTAAATTTGAAAAACTCAATTTCAGTTTTTTTTTTTAATTTTGTTCAACAAAATATAAAAAAAAAGTTATCGACGCAGAGAGTTTTTTTTAACTAGACCTCAGAGAATAATTCTACTGAATATGGTTTAATTAGAAAAGGTTAGCTACATCGATGTTTTTTTCGTTTGCCCTAGAGCATTTTGACAACAATGAAAACAAAAATATTTACGAATTTGCAAAAAGGAATAAGAAAATAAAATTTGGCATAAACGACAAATGTTTACACTAAAATGTTTTTGTTTAAAAAATGTGGAAGAATGTCGAATATTCTGCTTTGCGATTGCGAGAACTTTAATTGTAATTAAATTTCTGTATTGAACATTTAAGTCGACCATGGTCATATTTCTGGATTTTGAAATGTTATTGTTCTGGTTAACGTCACAAAGAACAGTCCTTGGTTAGTGAGGGAGTTTTAACTTTAAAAATTTTGGAGAAGAGTGATTTTGGCCAATAATTTAGATAATAATATTAATTTTTGTTTTTTTTATTTAGCTACCCAGCAAAAAACGCAAACAACTTCTTTCAGTGCTTCAAAAGTATCCGTAAGTGTATTTTTTCAGCTTTTTTAAAAGTACAAAAATTCTGACCAACATCCAAAAAAATCACTTAAATATTGCTTCTAAAGCATTATTGTTCTAAAAGTGGTTATAGAAAGTGATTTTGATACAGTTTGTTTCCATATATATACGATCGCGGGTTCCATTTCTGGTGGTACAAATATTTTTTTTTATAATTAATTTTTTTAAATTCAATATTTTTTAATTTTTCAATTTTTAAACTTATGTAATTTTTAAAAATATGCGAGGTTCACAACAGTTGGCGCATCTTTTATACATGGTTTGTGTCTTTAATAACTTATATGGTATTTTGGAGTGTAAACACCTGTCATTTATTCTCAATTAGTCATTGAACGAAATAGTGTAAAGAACAAAGTTTTTTTTTGGGCTTTAAAAAATGTCAAATTTTGCGCCAACAAAGCATCATTTGCGGGAAGTTTTGCATTAGTTTTTTAATTTGAAAAAATTGCAGCTGAAATACATTGATTGCTCACCGAAGCTTATCCTGAATAGGTTCCATCGATTTCAAAGTGCGAGAGATGGTTTGTGCGGTGATTTTGACGCGGAAGTCAAATACCGCCCAGGTCAGCCAAAAAAGTTCAAAGATTATAATTTGGAGGTATTACTCCATGAAGATTGTTGTCAAACTCAAGAATAACTTGCAAAATCATTGGAAAGATTCATCCAAAAGCAAGGAAATTTGGTAGCACACGAGTTGAAGCCGAGAGACGTTGAAAGACGATTTTGCATGTCCGAAATGCAGTTTGAACGCCATAAAAAGAAGTCATTTTTGCATAACGACAACTCGAAGCGCAAGAAATCATGTGAAGTCCGGCCAACCATCCAAATCAACGCCAAAGCGGAATATTCATGACGCTAAGGTAATGCTCTGTATTTGGTGGGAGCAGAAGGGGCCTATCTTTTATGACCTGCTGAAATCGGGCCAGACGATCACAGGGGACTTGTACCGAAGACAGTTGATTAGTTTGAAGCGAAAATTGAATGAAGCCGTAATATTCCATCATGACAATGTCCGGCCACATGTTGCAAGAACGGTTAAAAACTATTTAGAAAATAGTAGTTGGGAAGACCTTGCGCCATTCGACTACCATTTGTTTCGATCGATGTAGAATGCTATCACTGGAATACGCTTCACTTCAGGGTATCCGAAATTGGCTTGAATAGTTCTTGGCCTCAAAAAATTAGCAATTTTTTTGGCGCGGAATCCATATGTTTCCAAAAAGATAGGAAACGGTCATACCTAACGATGGCCAATACTTGGAATAAATTTTTATTGTACCAATGTTTCACAATAAACGCCCAAAATTTGCCAAAAATCCAACATTTTTAATCCAAATAAATCCAATAAAATAACAAAAACTCTGCCAAACGGATTTCAAATCGAATTTACTAATCTTTAACAAAATTTTAGTTGAAACACTGCTATAAACAAAGATTTTAGTTATCTTTATTTAACACAATACTAAAAATTTTCAAAACTTTAACTTAATTTAAGTATTAATTTTCAAAATTATTTGTAACTAATTTTTAAGAACCCATTCGCTAAATTCTTGTTTAAATTTCATGTTTCTTCTTTTACCCGGTAGATAGCGCCACCAGTGTATCCGAAGTTTTAAAGATGGCATTTTTGTTTTCCTCCCGATTTTTAAAATGGGCCATATCTGGAAAACTAAGAAAGTTAGAGCAGAATGGACGAACATTTCGACTACCCCTACACTCATAGAAATAAATCTGTAAATATACAGAAAAAATTTCTAAAAATTATGCTGCAGAAAAAACTGCTAAAACTAGCAGATTTTTTTGCTAAATACTAGTAAAATAAGAACAGCAAAATTAAAACTGTTAAATTTACAGAATTTTAGTTATATTTAAGTTAACTTCTTTCTAGTTAATTGAAAATAACAAATTGTGGTGTAAAATCTGCAGAAAATTTTGCTAAATATTAGTAGACTAAAAATAGCAAAAATAAACTGTTATATCTAAAAAATTTTTGCTATTTTTAAGCTAAAATCAGCAGAAATATTTGCTAAAAAATTGTAAACTGCTATTTTCAAAAGGCTCGATTTTTATTTGCATTTAAAAAAAATGAAAAAAAAAATTCGAAAATTTTAAATTTTTTGGTGATTTTTTAGGCTACTAATTATTGAGCAAATTTTTTTGCTGATTTTGGTAGGTTAATTTGCTATTTTCCATTAACAAAAATTTAGCTCAAATATAACTAAAATTCTGTATACTTAACAGTTTTATTTTTGCTGTTCCTATATTACTAATATATAGCAAATATAATCTGCTAATTTAGCAGTTTTTTCTGCAGTATTATTTTTAACTTATTATTAGTAGTTTTAACTAAATTTTTTACGGAGGTTTTTCTATTAGTGTAACCATATATCATTATTTTCACAAATTGGCCCATATCTCGAGAACTTGCTCCTTCTTAGTATCAAGACATGCCCTATTTAAATATGTACCAGGTCCGAGCAAATAATCTAAGCAAATTTAATATGTTTGTTAAAGTACAAAAATAAACTGTAGTTTGACTAATTTTGCTCTTAAATTTAGATTTGTTAAATAAATATAACAAAAATTTTGTTTAAATTAAAAAATTGGCTCTAAGCTCAGAAACAGGAATATATTTTTTTAAATTTAATTAAGTTTTCTCTTGACCCAATAGATATTTGAGATATAGGCCATTTCAAAAAAAAAATATCTTGAGGAAAAGAAATATCGCCATCTTTTGCATTACGTATACACTGGTGGCGCCATCTACCGGGTGAATGCAGAAATATTAAAATATTATAAAACTAACCCCTTATGCAAATGTTTATTGTGAATTAAAATAGGGAACCATGTGAATCTTCCATTTTAGGTATAGGATGTGTTAAACGAACTTATGTAAAACACTACAAGGAACATTTTTGTGGAACTTTCTAATCCTCTAACTCTGCAACTAAAGGGACTTTTATGGCCCGTAAGTTGAAGAGTTAGAGGGTTAAAACCTTTCGCAAAAATATTTGTAATGAAATTTTACTATAAGTCTCTGAAAACATCAAAGTTGCCAGAAATAAATATTGAATGAAAATTTCATTGACTGAAACCTTCTGACACTCACAACTGTTAAAACG
This sequence comes from Leucophora obtusa, assembly GCA_949987735.1. NCBI lineage: Eukaryota > Metazoa > Arthropoda > Insecta > Diptera > Anthomyiidae > Leucophora > Leucophora obtusa. Next base: position 185,754,903 of record OX465298.1, on the reverse strand, counting down.
CCGAGAGAATTATCTGCATGATATTAATGAATTATTTGCATTAAATCATTGATGTTTTATTGGAACTCTTTCATTGAAATTGTTCATTAAAAAAGTCACTTTTATTTATTAAAAATTTCATACACTAAATGAAGAAGTTTAGTTAAAATCTAGTTTTATAAAAGCTATGATTTTTTATTAAATTTAAAAAAAAATTTCATTCACTTTGTGATGTAAACTTTATGAAAAATTTCACAAAAACTCGTCCAAGAAATTCTCTCGGTGTAAGCACTAGTTTTTTATTATCTGGATTAGCGTGCCTGATTTGTTAATTTTTAAAAATATTGTCACTAATATTGATTATCTGCGATGGTTTGCTGTAGATTTTTTTCTTTTGTTAAAATTTTTTACTAATTTTTTCTTGATTGATCTGAAAAACACATGCCTTTTTCCTTCAAAACTTTTTGCATTTAAATAAACTTAAACTTTTTTTAAACTTTTAGTTATATTGTGATATATTTTTGATTATTTTTTTATTTCCCTAATCAGTACTGAACTTTTTGCGAAATTTTTTTTTATAATCTCATACAATTTTTTTTGTGTATGTACTTTTTTTTTTGCACAACTTACCGCTTCCAAAGGGGCTCCATGATACCCCAATTTTGTATACGTATATTTTAGTTTCCTTTGAGATCCCGTACGGATTTTAAATAAAAAATAATTTGCAGATAACCTCCTATTTAATTTGAGGAAGATTTAAAATATAAAAATTTTAAAATTATTAATTTTTGAAAAGCTTAAACAAAACATAATTCACACTTTTTATTAAGCAAAAGAAAAAGAAAATTTACTTTTATTTCTGTAGTATCATTAAGAATAAGAAACAGTCGTTTTTATTATTATTTATGCAGATTAATTTTTTTTCTCGTTTTATTATTTTTAAATGAAAATAAACTAAAATAAAAAAACTAAAAATTTAAATTCAACTTTTTTTTTATTAAAAAACCCATCTACACCCCTACATTCGAAAGAGGGAAGAATGATGGTTTCTTGAGTTTTTTTTATTGTTTATTTTCGGCTATATATTTGCGTGCCGATCTAACTTTATGGATCGACTAGAGCGAACTGATTTGCTTAGAATTTTTGGAATACAATAAGCAAAACAAAATGTTTCTTCTTGTTTTTTTTATACAAACGTCCAAAAGTGAACCTTCTACTTACTTGCGAAGGCACAACACGACTAATTATAGTATAAATTCCAGCCAACAGTAAAAGCATCTCAGTCTCACAATAAAACGATCATATTTTGTGCACTGAACATTGAAAAGAATTACTCACAATTTTTAAAATAATGAATAATTATTATAAAGCAAAACGATGTGTACTCATACTCCTTTACAGTGCTATATTTGTGTAAATAAAAAAAACCCGATGTTGTTTTATATCACACACCAACACACACATAATTCACACCGATAGTATTATTGTTCACATTTATATCATCGGTGTATTCCACTATCACACTTACCAAAGAGTTTTAATGTTCTTATAAATTTTTCATTCAAAACCATTTTTTTTTATTCAGTAATTTTTTTTGTAATGATAACTTTTTTGACTTTTTTTTAAAGTTTTTTTTATTATTGTGGTTAAACTTTTTCTTCTTCTTCTTTTTAAGGTTTAAAGAATATGAAATATCATCCATACTCGTGTTCATATTTACACTTTTTTTGTTGAAATTGTTTCACATATTTTTTAGAATTTTTTCAAAAGTGTTGGTATGTGTGTGATTTCTTTCAAAACTCGACTAGATTTTCTTATTTATTCATTATTGTTGTTGTTGTTATTGTTGTTGCTTGATTTTGTGTAATTATCTTTTTTTTTTTAAATTGAGAACATAGATTCGGACTTGTGAATTTCATAAATCTCAACCATTGCTTTTCGTAATTATTCGAGTTTGTTATCAAAGAATATTAAAACAAATTTAGAATGAATATATTTTTTACTTAATACATGCCTGTGCAATTGTATGTAGAAATATAAATTAATGTATACATATTTCAAATCTTTAGTATATTTTTTCTGAGATGGTCAATCTTAAGTTGAAGATATATTTCTCAAAAGTGCTATTCATAATTTTTTCAAAAATTAGGTCGATATAATTAGGAACATCTTATTTAAGTTTTATAGGATATTTATTTTACCTGAAGTCCGTATCACACTAACTTGTTTCTTCACTTTATCTTGACTTTTTTAAGGGTTCTTATTAAAGTTTTTGGCTATTTGCGAATAAGGTAAAAAGGAATAGAAAAAAATTAAATAAATACCCTAAAGTACTCAAGAAAAACTGAAGAGAAAAAGCGTGTGTCATATTGGCTTAAGCTATTCCCAGCAAAAAAATTGTGCTTACCTGTAAGCAGGTTTTTAAGGGAAACAATTAAAATAATCCCTTACAAACCTGCTTACATATGCCATAATTTTTATATGGCGAATTCCCACTTGGAAACACTAGTTTTGGGAAAAATAAACGCGGATTTGAGCGCATAGAACACATCGGCTGAAAAATCCGTAGGATGACAAATAGGTGGCGTCACTAATAAAAAAATCCATATGATTTTTTGGAAGATGATACCTGTCAAAATTGAATGACAATTCGTTCATTAGTGAACAAGTTACAACTGTTTTAGTGACGCTACTTTTGCGATTTTGAAAACAATGGATTGAAAGCAATTTCGTGCGTTGATTTATCATTGCTTTTTAATGGGAAAAAACACCGTTCAAGCCAAAGCTTGGTTTGATAAGTGATATTCGGACTCTGCTCCATCAAGACAAATGGTGGAGAAGTGGTTTTCTGACTTTAAACGTGGTACAAACACCGATGACGCCAAATGCTCTGGTCGCCCAAAAGAGCTGGTGATACCAGAAAACATCAAAAAATTTCACAAAATCGTTTTGGCAGACCGTAAAGTGAAGTTGCAGGAGATAGCTGATACCTTAAAGATATCGAAGGAACGTGTCGGCTTTATTTTGCCTGAACATTTGTCCATGAGAAAGCTGTTTTGGAAATGGGTGCCGCGTTTGCACACAGGGTACCAAAAAAATAACGTGTCGATGATTCTGAGAGCTATTTCGGCGAGATTAAAAGGACTTTTTGCTTCGGTATGTAACAATGGACGAAACTTGGATCTGCCACTTAACTCCAGAGTCTAATCGGCATTCAGCTGAGTGGACAGTAGACCGTACCTCAAAAAAAAAGTTCACCGTACACAGTCCAATCTAAATTATTTTTGCAAGGAGGTTTGAAAATTTTTTTTTATTTTTTTTGCCGAAAGTAGGGGTCCTAATGTACCACTCTAATGTACAACCCTAATGTCAGAAAATTAAAGCTCGCAAAAAATCAATAAACTTTTGGTAAGGAAGTTTTTCGATAAACCCAGCGGAATTTTTTTTATTTTTTTGTTGCCGAACGTAGGGGTCGCCTTTTTAAATCTTTTTTTTTTCATTGGATTTTTCCTTTATAGCAAAACACTGGTCTCCTCGAGGCAAAAAATCGAAATATCACACTATAAAATCCGACTTTAAATGCCGAAGCTAGAACGAAAAATTAAAAAAAGGCGACCCCTACGTTCGGCAAAAAAGTAACATTTTTTGGAACTGCCTTGCAAAAATACTTTATATTCGAGGGTGTACCGGGCACTTTTTTTTTTGCCTGTAAGTCGGTACGGTCTAGTGGCGAACCTCGTCCGAAAAAGCCAAAGACGCAACAGTCAGCTGGTGAAGTTATGGCATCAGTATTTTGGGGTGCGCCTGGGATTTTGTAAATTGATTACCTTTAAAAACACCAGACAAGCAATAGCGATCGCTACATGGCCCAACTGCAGTGTTGTCAGTTAAGGGGATTTATCCCCAAATTGGGGATTTTTTTTCTCAATGGGGATAAAAATTTACGTTTGAGGATCCGAGGATTTATTGGCGATGACACGAAATTTTGGGGGATTTTTTGGGGATAACATATTATTGCCTTTTTATATTTTGATATTATGATAATTCTAAATATTTATATATTTCTTTTAAGTATGATAATAGTGCATGATTTTAGGCTACACAAATTTGTGTCTGGCAAGCTAAGTTAAGTTTAACCTTAATTCCTTTTGGTGAAAATTTGAATTCCTTTTGGTTCCAAAATATTTAAGGTTATTCGGATGTAATATGAGTTATAAGAAGCTCTTCTTAAATTAAATATATACTTTATATGTTATTCAATGTCAAAAATTCAATCCTATTCTGCTGAAATATTAAAACTTTTTAATACAGTACCATACGCAATAAAATGTCTGAAGCTGATGAATCGGAAGATTTTGATTCTAAAATATTTAAAACGAAAAAATTTGGCTCACATTTTTTTATGCTGTTACATATTTAAATTTATTTGTTCTTTTTTATAATTTGTTAAAATTACAAAATTTATTGAGTTTGAGTGTATAAGGCACAGAAAAGAATTAAATAAATACAGTATTTTTACATTAATTTAAAAAAAGTTAACGAATACGAATTTTTTCCAGAAAATAAAAATTGGGGATTTTTGGGGATAACAAATTGAAAATTGGGGAGTTTTGGGGATAACAATTTGAAAATTGGGGATAAAGTCTAAAAAAAAACTGGCAACACTACCCAACTGGTGCGTTTGAAGGAGGTAATCGCAAAAAAACCGCCCCATATGAAGAAGAAAAAAGTGCTCTTCCACTAAGACAATGCGCCGTGGCTACCATGTTGCACAAATTACACTTTCAATTGCTTCCGCACCCACTGTATTCACCAGATTTGGCTCCCAGCAATTTTTACCTGTTTTCAGACTTCAAAAAAATGCTCGCTGGAAAGAGATTTGGTTCGAATGAAGAGGTGATTGCCGAAACAGAGGCCTATTTTGAGGCAAAAAATAAATCATTCTATAAAAAAAGGTATCGAAATGTTAGAAAGGCATTGGAGTGACTGTATCGCTCTTGAAGGAGACTATGTGGATGAATAAAGACGAATTTTGCCAAAAAAAATTGTTCTTTTATTGGTTATCCTACGGACTTTTCAGACGATGTGTTATTACAAATTTGAAGACAATTTTCGAACTATTAGATTATTACGAATTGAGATGTAAAAAAGAAAAATGCTATTTTGCGCAAGATAAGATTGAATATGTTGGTCACATTATAGATGCTAAAGATATTATGCCATCAGAAAATCGTTTGGAAGCAATTAATCGCTTGCCACACCCTCAAAGTGTAAAAGAAGTAGAAGCTTTCATCGTTAAGTTGAACTATTATAATAAATTTATTCCGAATTTTTCTGCAAAAGCTGATCCCCTTAATGAATTGAAAAAAACATAATGTTAAATTTGTTTGGAGTCCGAAACAAGAAGAAGCTTTTTAATCTCTCAAACCCGATATTATTCAAGTTAAAGTTTGGTTTATTACGATGAAAACTTATCGATAATTTTAACGACAAACGCTTCAAAGTGTGGTACCCAGATGGTACAGAAAAACCAATATCGATTGCTTCTAAAACAATAAACAGCAGCCAGATCAAATATTGTCAAATTGAAAAGAAGCTTCTTGCCATAATTTTTGGAGTGATTCACATTCACCAATACATTTGCGGCCGACATTTTGAATTAACCACAGATGAAGCACTCACAATATCATCTACACAAGAAACTTCCAATTATGACTGCATCGTCTTCAACGATGGGCAATAATGCACGATGTTAACCCTCTAATGCTCAAGGCCTCCAAAAGGCGGTCTTCAGATTTTAAACAGTTTTATCCAGTTTTATTAAACAAGTTGTATTATATCCATTCAAAACTTAATTACCTACCTTTTTGCCTTCAAACTTTTTTTTTGTATAAGGAACGGTTTTCAAGCGAGAAGCATGTAAAATGAGAATTTAGTAAATTTGAAAAAATTAACATTTTAAAAATTATTTGAAAATTCACCAAAAATAAATTTAGGATCTGGCGTACACTATCGATAATAACAAAGGTAGTTTAGAGTCTCTAATTGTAAAATCAGTTAAAAATTGTTCTCCAGGACTTACAAATTTGGTAATTTTCAAAAAGCGAAAGTCGCCATGACTTCTAAAATAACAACAATTGAACAACAAATTTCGGTACGAAACTTTATTTTATTGATAGTGTTAATTATAGCAAAAACCGAAATTATTTCACTACTGAGTTTCTAGATACGTCTTCCACTTTTATTGTGCTATATCGCCTAAATAAAGCCATAAATTAAAATTTTAATATTTGTTCCATAGTAGATTTTCAACGCCAAATATATAGGTTAAATATTATCGTAATCAGTAGAAAGAGCATTAGATGGTTAATTGTGAGTCACACCTTAAAGTCAAGTTTTTTGCCCAACTTATTTTGACATTTCTTTGTTTCAGTGTTTGACAAATTCAACCATGGAGAGGTACACAATTGAGCAGCGCGTTAAGATTGTTGAAGCCTTTTACGAAAATGGGCGCTTAAATCAAAATGCATTTCGTGCACTTCGTGATATTTTTGGTCAGCATAATCGACCAAATGTGTCCACAATTTTGCGCAAATTTCAGCAAACCGGGTCTGTAGGAAATGTAAAACACCTGTGCATGCTCGCCCAGTTCGTTCTGGGCTGGCGGCGTCATCGGGCCGTACTTCTTCGAAAATGAGGTCGGCCAAGCAGTTACTGTGAATGGCGTTCGCTATCGCGAGATGGTAACAGACTTCTTGTGGCCTGAAATTGTGGATATGGACCTAGACGATATGTACTTTCAACAGGATGGTGCCACTTGCCACACAGCCAACGAAACAATGGCTCTTTTGCGCGATAAATTCAATGGCCGTGTTATCTCACGTCGTAGCGATGTTAATTGGCCGTTACGATCATGTGATTTGACACCGTTTGACTTCTTTCTTTGGGGATATTTAAAAGAAAAAGTGTACGTCAATAAGCCAAGAACAATTCAAGAGTTAACGGATGAGATAATTCGGCACATTAACGACATTGAACCTCAATTATGTCTCAGAGTCATTGAAAATATGGACCATCGGATAGAGGTATGCCACCGAAGCCATGGCGAGCATTTGGCCGATATTTTGTTTCACACATAATTGTCATAGATCCTTCTATCATAATAAAAAATATTAAGATATTCTCTGAAAACTTTTTGTTTTATTTACAATTAACATTGTGCGTTTTGGTTGGACCACCCTTTATAACTTGTTTAATAAAAAAATTGTTATTTAGCCAAAAACTCTTTAAGATCTGTAGACCGCTTAAGAGGGTATTAAGTACATGCTATTTTTAATCATATATTTTTTTATTTCTTAGTGCTCCCTAAAAATTGCTTACAACACTTAAAATCCTTCCCTGTGCCACAGGTTGTTCATCTCATTACAAATTGTATTTAACTTATACTTATAATAAGTGTTATAAGTCAAGGCAATAATACAATGTTTAATTAAAATTAAAAAAAATAATAATAATTGTGACATATTTTTTGATTAATATATTTTAAAATTAAAAGACTACATAACTGTGTATGTCATTAGTCTACAGTTATAATTGCAGAAAATTTTACCTCTTACACTCAGAAAACAGATTCGGTGCTGACAACCGCATTTATAGCCAATCGAATGGTTCGGTTGTGGTAGCCGATTTTTTCATTGGTGACAACAGAGACAGGACTAATTTGACAGTGATAATGGAATTTCAGTTGTATCAAGAATAATTCGGTTGTCGCAAACGTAAAATTCATCTGATGCAACTGTTTTCTGGGTGTACGATGTACAATACCAATTAAATTGATTTAATGATCTGCAATTAGTCCACGATTTGAACTTGTTAAAACAATAAATTCTCTATTTAAAAAATACGGGTATTCCAAAATCAATTTATTTTTCAAATTGAGCAAAAATATTTTTTTTATATCTAAACTTAACTTTATATTGATTTAAAAAAAAATCATACACTCAAAAAAAAAAAAGTCAGTAAAGTCAGCAACAAATGTTGCTGTGTCAGCAAATTTTTAGTCAGGAGCGTGCTTGCAAAAAAGTTGGTAATTTCAGCAAAATGTTTGCTGAAAATCAGCGAGCAGATTTTTACCAAAAAAATAGTAATCTTCAGCAAAAGTTTTGCTAACATTTAGTCGACTGCAAATGAAAAAAATCCTTCCTAAAATCACTAAACTTTTTGCTGAATATTAGTAGACTGAAAAAAACTCAAAAAACTTGTAGCGAAATTTTACTTTAGTTAATTTATTTGCTGAAAATTTAAATATAGAATATGTGTAGAGTTGTTTTTCTTTTTTTGTCATTTCCGTTTCCAGACAAGCTGCGACATCTACATACATCTTGTCTATCTGGTTGTCGTCCACGCTATGAATGCGGTTATCAGCACAATTTTTGTAGCAAAATAAATTAGTAAAACATTAGTTTAAAATTAGTTTAGTGCTAAAAAAATATAACTAAAATTTTTGCTGAAAACGGAATTTCAGCAAAAAAATTGCTGAAAACTAGTACACTTGATATACAAGACGTTTTACTAATTTTTCTACTAACTAATTTTTTTGAGTGTAGCAATAGGGTTGTCATTATCAATTTTTAATTTGAGTTGGCAACATTATATTTTTAACAACAAATAATTTATTGTAAGAAAACAGTTTTTCAAGAACACGGTATTGATGTTTTCGTAACAATACACTGAGAGAATTATCTGCACGATACCAACGATTTTTTGCATAAAACCACCAAGAACTCAATGAAAAAAATTTATTAAAATTACTCTAATAGAAAAAAGTGTGTAAAAAAATTTAGTTAAAACTACTAAAAATTAGTTAAAAATGATGCTGGAGAAAAAAATGCTAAAATTAGCAGATTATTTTTTTGCTATAAATTAGTAATATCAGAACAGATTTTATTTTTGCAAATAAAAATCAAGCCTTTTGAAAACAGCAGTTTACAATTTTTTTTGGCAAATATTTCCGCTGATTTTAGCAGGATAGACTGCTATTTGCATTCAACTAATTTAAGCTTAAAAATAGCAAAAATTTTGTAGATATAACAGTTTATTTTTGCTATTTTTAGTCTACTGATATTTAGCAAAATTTTCTGCAGATTTTACAGTGCAATTTGTTATTTTCAATTAACTGAAAGTTAGCTTAAATATAAATAAAATTCTGTAAACTTAACAGTTTTATTTTAGCTGTTCTTATTTTACTAGTATTTATTTAGCAAAAAAAAAAAAAACAAATCTGCTAATTTAAAAGTTTTTTCTGCATAATCATTTTTAACAAATTTTTAGTTACTTTTTCTGCTATTTTTACAGATTTATTTCTATGAGTGTAGAAAATGCCTTAGAGAAAGAAAAATTTTCTTAAAAACTAATAGTCTAATTCATAAACTTTTACAATAGCTTTATTGCAGGATTTTAAGCTAATTTGTGAAAAACATCCCTACGGGAAATTTTAACAAAGTGTCACCGAACTGAAATAGACTGGTCACTTTTACATGGCGTTGTCATAGGAGGGGGAAATTGACCCCTTGTGACATGTCACAAGACAAATCCTAGGACAGGTTACTGAACTCTCATAAAAAACAAAGTTCACGGACTTGTCCTGGGATTTGTCTTGTGACATGTCACAAGGGGTCAATTTCCCCCTCCTATGACAACGCCATGTAAAAGTGACCAGTCTATTTCATATAAAGGGGCCAGTTCGGTGACAGTTTGTTAAAATTTCCCGTAGGGATTATTCATATTTGCTTAATAACGAAGAAAATAATAAAGGTTTATAGTTGGTACTCATCAACTTTAAACGTTTTATAAAGTTTGGAGTGAGGAAGCCATCATTTAATTGTTAATTATTTCATTTTTAGGCATGAAATGATTTATTAAAGCCATCCCATCCCTACAATATGTGGCTTCCAACAACTTGCATCCATCAAACTGAAAAAAGCTACAACAATTGCGTAGCCAATGACCTTTTTCGAAAAAAATTAAAAAAAAATTTAAAAATAAAATTAAAAAGAAAAACAAAACAATAGTGATGTACAGACTGTCAAAACATTATTCGAAATTCGATTACTTTTGTATGCTTCGAATAATATGTTCTAAAAAATTACTTTTCGACGCACATTTCCATTGATTTGCTTTATAAATAATAAAGAATATTTTTAATGGCTTTTAAATTTATCTTAGCACATCATTAGTTCTCTAATTTAAGGAAATACATTTACACTTTCTATTACCGAGTCAATCGTTTACTAAATTTGTGCATCACTTACGACTTATTTGGGAGAAGAGAGAAAATAAACAATAGTGTTGCCAGTATCAAATCGAAAAATTAATTTATAGTTAAAATACGATTATGAATCAAGAATTCTAATAACTCTTTATTAACCGAAATATGCACTTTAACTATAACAAGCTTCAAATACCAAATAATTTTTTTTTATGAATTAGCACATAAAATTATAATTTTAATATAATATTTAATATTTAATATAATATTTATTTAATATAATATTTAATATAATATAATTATATTATGAAACCACTTTATTTTCTCAATAATATTGTAAAAAAAAGTTTTTTTTAATTTAGCCGATTTTGATTTCCAATATTTATTTTTTGTTGTCTTAAGATGGTCCTAAGATAGTCCAGAAACATTATCTGAAAAAATATTTTGAGTACAACAACATTGAGGTCAAAATTAACTCGGGAACTCCGTGAGTTGTTAGTAATTTTTTCTTAACATGAACTTAAAGTGAAAACAACTAATAGGTGCAGTTAAATTTTCTAACATATACCCAGGTAGAAATTGCCGACGTTACAACAAAAGTTGTACTGGGAGAGCACTGTTTTTACGAAATGCCGGTACTACTTAAAACGTGCTTTGCCAGTACTGTTTTCTGAAAATTAACGAGCTTTTTTTAATATATTAAAATTAACAATTTTATAAATTTTACGTATTTTTACATCTATTACACAATTATTTATGTAAGAGAGACATCGCCATTCTTTTCTTGTGAAGTTTCGAAAGAATACATTTGAAGAAATTCCATCAAGTCTCAAGACATTGCCCAAAAAAAATAAAAATAAAAAAAATCTGTGATGTACACTAAAAGGACAGTAAAGTTCTAGCAAACTACTAAATTTGTTATTAAATGTACTGGAATAATACCAACAAAATAAAATCCCAAGCCTGCGCCAACGTTGGGAAATAAATACGGCCAAGCGTTTATTGGTGTTATCATTTCGACAACATGGCAGTACAGTGAAAGTTAAAAATCCGACGCATTGCCAGTACATGCACTACCGCCTCCAATACCGGGCCAACATTGTGCCGTTTGTATTTTTCTACCTGGGTAGTTTTGTAATTTAACTTTTATACTTTCTTTGTCAACTCAAAACTCATTATTCAAATCTATGAGAAACAGTTTCAGAAAATTACTTTACAAAAGGGTAAACGAGAATTATAAAGCAATTTAAATAGATACACTCGGGGAACTTCTGCAGCCAGAATTTGTTAGTTATTTAAGTAGTATTTCAGTTTTGTTATTTTAAGTGGAAATAACATTCATTTATAGAAGAATTATAAATTTTAACTACTTTCGTAAGCCATTAAAAAACAAACAACATAAGATACTGTGAAACATTAATTTTATACACTCATTTAGTTTTTTAAGGGGGGTATCGACTCTAGGAAAAATTTTGTTTCCCAATTTTTTTATATTTTATTTAGATAGGGCATACTCTTCAGTATATGTTCAGAAAATATCAATAACAAATTCGAAGAAATAAAATTTCCACATGTTTTTTTGTTAAATATATTTTGGCCACAAAGTACACAGAAAAAATTTACAAAATTCTGTTTGTAATGTTAAACACCTTTTTTGCATAAACAAACAAAAAATTTTTTAAAAAGGCACCAACAATGGAATTTGTAAATACAAATCCCTTTTTGTAACATTTTTGTAATTTGTTAAAAATAAAATCAATTTTTTTTAACAATGTGTTTTGTAAATACAATAATTTTTTTTTGTAACTTGTTTGTATTTGTTAAAAATAAAAAAATAAAATTCAACAACGAGTTTGTTATATTAAAACAATTTTTCGCTTTATGTTGTCGAATTGACAAAAAAAAAATGATTTGTTTTTTTTTTGTTTCAAAAAATTCTACTACTACTACTTTTTTGAAATTTTTGTTACAATTTACAAACATTTGAGCAATTGAAAACAAAAAATAAGTGATTTGTTTTTTTTTTGTTTCAAAAAATTCTAAGGCTATTTTTTTGATATTTTTGATACAATTTACAAACATTTAATAAAAAAATTGTTAGATATCTAAGTAAAAAGCCAACAATTTTTTTTAATTACTTAAAATTTTGTGATACTTTTTTCTGTGTACACAGAAAAAACAGTAGGTACCAACAATGGGAATTTGTAAAAGCAATCACATTTTCTTTGAAATTGAAATTTTATTTCCAACAATTTTTTTGTTTGAAATATTTGTAACTCGTTTTTAAATTGTTATCTTTCATATAAAAATTGTTTAAAAATAAAAATTCAAAGTTACAAAAAAAAAAACAAACTTTTTTTTTGGATTTACAAAATTCTTTGGTGGTGCCTTTTTAAAAAGTTTTTTTTTGTATTTACAAATTTGGTATGAGAAAGGTGTTTAAAAATTTAATTAGAATTTTGTAAATTCGTTCTGTGTAATATTCTATGCATTAAATTTGTACACAAAATTTTTTAGGAGCGTTTTTTATCAATGTCTTTATTATAAATCTTATTTCGCATAATACAGCAGAACAAAAAGAAAACAACCACATCTTTGGATCAAGAATTGCACTCAGTCTTTAAAGAAAAGCCAATGACGATTCCTCGATGGTAGGCGAAGGCACGTTATATGAGGCAGGTACTGATGGCTTTTTATAAGCCATAAAAGTAATCAAGGTATATAAAATTATAAAAAACAAATTAAAAAAATGTACGAAGTAAAAACATTTTGATCAAAAGGAAATGTCTAATAAATTCTCTACCATCGTTTTTAAAAATATTTGGGTTAATATATAAAATACTCTTTATCCGATTCTTCCCAAATTTGGTGCACATGTAGAAATCTGTGAGATATAAATTTTGTTCATACATGGTTTTTTGAAAATTTGCTGTTTTCTTAGTGTAAAATTAATTTTAAACTTTAAACGCGTTTTCCCACAACCCTGAGTTCAAAATCGGCTGCCACTGTACAGCTAAGGCGGGTTAACCGATTTCGATTCGGGTGTTTTTCTTTCATAGGCAACAAAAAACTCTAGTCCTTATCGTGGCCCTTTTTTTGAATTTTAAATTAAATTTTATATCCCCGAGTAAATGTGTTTTTTTCTTGCCTGTTTTGAAATTTTTAAGTTTGTGTGGCAACTTTGTTAAAAAAAAATTTAAAAATAAAAATCGGACCACGATAGGGACTAGAGAATTTATCTGGACTTAAGAATCACTTTTCATTTTTATTTTCCGATAATTAATGAAGGCTGCACTTTTTTTTAAAAAGGCCAGTAAGGAAATGGTAACTCTTGTGATTTTGGCGGGGGAAATTTAAAACTGATATTTTTTAAAAATACTACAATAACATGATTTTCAAATAGAAAAATAAAATATTAAAAAAATTGATAATTGAATTTTTGACAACCGTTCAAATATGCCCTTTAAAATTCTGTTGTTACAGTATTTACCCCCCTTAATTGTAATTTGTGTTAGTAGTTGTTACTAATTTTTGTTTAATTTTATTAACAGTTAAAAATAAAAGTAAATGTAAGTTAAATTTAATGAAATGTTAGTGGTCCTGTTTTCAAATGAAATTTAATTTGTTTTTACATACATTTCTATATTTCTTTAGATACAAAATATTTTAAGGGTACGTTTCTAAACAGCTAAATATTTTAAATATTACTTTAATGCTGTTGAAAGTTAAATTTTAAAATAACTGTTAAAACAGTCTCAGAGTAAAATAACTGTAATTGCTGTAAAAGAAAAAAAAAAACAACTATAACCTATTAATACACGAATAACTAACTGCCGAACTTCTCCGTTTCTAAAGAATATTGTTATAGATCTATCAGTCCTATATTCTATTAAGTAATTTTAATTTAAAAAAATGCAAATTATATAAACATCAAGATTGTTACAAAATTTAGATATGTGCTTTTTGGAAAATTCCCTCTTTTTACCTTCCGAATCCCACAGTGGATGAGTTATGCCAGAAAAATATTGGCTCTCTGCAGCTCCTTCTTGACACCCATTTTGCTTACCAACTGAAATACTACTACGACTAAAATCGGTTGGTACAACTGAATATTTTTTGTTGCAACACCCAAAATATTCAGAAATCATATTTAAATATGGTTGTTCTAGCAGAATTTATTTATAGCGACCAAAATATACTTTACAATTCGGTTGGCACTTTATATTTCTATGTGTACTTTTCGACCAACTTTGAGGATTTCGATACATTTTTGTTGCCTCCAACCCTCCTTTACAAAGTTGTTTGAACATATTTTTATTATCTCTTATCTGGATGATTATAATTGCGAAAAGAACTTTGGGAAAGCACACTTGTCTGTAGTCATCAAAGGGCTACTTTACTCACTCCAAAAAAAAAAAAAATCTTGAACATTGAAAAAAATGTCTTCTTTGATATTAGTGTTTTTAAAAAAATTAAATAAATTTGTGGCCTACAAAATTAAATTCCAAAATAAAAAAATAACAATTATTCACCAAAACACCACCGATTATTTTAAATAGGTTAAAATAGTTATATGTTGTTTGTCTCCCTCTAAAAAAGAGCTTGGCATCGAGGTTTCTGTGTTAACAAAGATTTCATATTTCGAAACTGACCTAATATGCCGAGTTAAATGGACTTATTTTTCATTGAGTTTTTTTTAATCAAAAGTTAAAAAAAAATATTTGTATTTATATTAAAAATAAACTAATTAAACGGAAATACACAGCAATATCCGCCTTATCAGTATCACAACATTTTGAAAAAACCTTCAGCTAATCTCATAAACCTAATAATATTTGTTATTAACATTTAAAAGTACTGATATATTAAGCCACTAACTATTTGAAAACTTAATTTCTATATTTCATAAAAAAAAGTCTAAGCTTTGATTGATAAAGTCTTGAAAATAAATATTATTTCCATAAATGTACGAATTAACCTACTGTTGACCATGGAAGTCTTAACCATTTGTGTATTTTTTGCAAAATTTTCGCAAAAATTCGCAAGTCTTGGGATTGCATAATTTTAATTTCTTAGGATAAATTTACCTACGAGGGTTAATATAAATTGAAGATAACTAACTAATAACGGGTGTTGTTTTAAGCCCGATAGAAATTTAAATTGTAAAAAATGTTAATCAAAAAATTTGTTTTCCAAAGATCAATACATGGAATTAACAGTTGAAAATGATTTCGGGAATACGACCATCGCAACTGTTCTTGACGAAGCACATTCTGGACGTCCAATTTTGGGCCACTTTTTCGAGCATTGCTGCCCGTATATCACGAATAACACGAACAATGTTGGCCTCCAAGGCGTCAATTGTTGCTGGTTTAAAACCAGTGACTTCACGTGGCCCTACAGGAAATAATCGGGAGGTGTAAAATCACACGACCTTGGAGTCCAATTGACAGTTCCATTTCTCGAAATCAACTTATCGCCAAATTTTGATTTCAATAAGTCGATGTTTGCGATCGCTGTATGGCACGTAGCGCCATCCTGTTGAAACCACATCTCACCCGGATCAATGTCATCCATATTTTCAAACAAAGAATCATTGATCATGGTGTGTTAACGCTCTCCATTGACCGTAACGCGAGCTCCGGCTTCATTTTTGAAGAAATAAGGTCCAATGATGCCACCAGCGTGTAAACCGCAGCAAACGGTGCATTTTTTTTGGATTTAATTAAGTCTGTATGGTCTGTTGTGGATTGGTTTCTCTCCATATGTGACCTTCTCCGAGAAAAGGGACCTATTGTGTCAAAAAACCTAGTGTGTCAAAAACTTGGGAAAATCGATAAAAATGAGAAAAACATTAAAATTTTAATGTTTAATTTAAAACTTCATTTTCACACACTAGGTCCCTTTTCTCGGAGAAGGTCACATATGCGGCAATATTGTTTATTAACAAACCCGTTAAGCCAAAAATGAGCCTCATCTCGTCATCATCTGATTTTCAAAGTAAATCTGGATAATTTGGTAGCGCTGTTCAAGCTTCAATGTATTCATGATGATGATTTTCCAGAGCATACTGATCATAAGCGTCAAAAATTGAGTGCAGTATGATAGTTCGTTTGACAGTAGACTCTTTCGTAAGTTCCATCGGGCTTAAAAACATCCTTTAGACCTGTTAACTTATCTCAAAATAAACTGAGTTTAGTGCTTAACCGTAGTTATGAATGTCAAATTTATATGGAAATATCTGTGGTTAACGTTTAACCATGGTTATGTTGGAAATAAGTTACTCGCCCTTAGTAAGATTAAAAATGGTTAAATTTATTTAAACTAGACAAAGTGATACCTCTGTTTTTATTCTGAGGTGTTTTTATTAAAATCAAGAAGAGATATTATCAATTTTTTATGTTTGGTTTAATAAAAGTTTTAAACATTTTAAAATGCAGTTCTGAATAATACCAAAGTCGTTTTGGATTAAATCTGGTTAACATTATCCTAGAAAATAAATATATTTTAGTAGTTGTGAAAGAACCCTACACAACCAAATTTTTAGCAGCAATGATTTTGAGAAGCATTAATTTTTTTTTAATATTGACCTATTTTGGCGAAAGTCCGAATCTCTGTTGCAAAAATTCCAACATAAAATCTCAACCGATTAAAAAAAAATTGAAATCTGTATTGTCTAAAGGAGAGTGGCAAGACGAGACAATAGACCGTACCACCTTACAGGCAAAAAAAGTGCGCCGTACACCCTCCAATATGAAGTATTTTTGCAAGGCAATTAAAAAAAATTTTTTTTTGCCGAACGTAGGGTCGCCATATTACATTTTTCGTTATATCTTTGGCATTTACAGTCTTAAAGTATGATACATCGATGTTTTTCTCTCGAGCAGTCCAGTGTTTTGCTCTAAAGGTCATTGACCTCAAGTATCTCGTTCTAGTAGTTACCCACCAGATCTCAGTTGCTACCACCCTAATGTCCGAATATTAAAGCTCGCAAAAAGTCATTAAACTTGTGCTAAGGAAGTTTTTCGGTAAACCCAGTTCGGGTCGCCTTTTTAAATTTTTTTCATTGGATTTTACCTTTATAGCAAAACACTGGTTAGCTCGAGGCAAAAAAATCGATATATCACACTTTAAAATCCGACTTTAAATGCCGAAGTTATCACGAAAAATTATAAAAGGCGACCCCTACGTTCGGCAAAAAAAATTTTTTTTTGAAATTGCCTTGCAAAAATACTTCTTCCTCCGTTGGGAACAACTCTTACCCGAAAGCAATACTTCCAGGTAATACGAAAGCAATACCCCAGGAAGATAATTCGGCGATATCGCTAATTTATCACCTGGAGGATAAAAAGCTGATATCGCCAAAAAAAATCCCTGTACAAAATAAACGATTTATTTTTTTCATTATTAAATTTAAGCCTGAAAAAGAATATCTGCATACACAAATGGTAGGGGTCAGTGATCGGGAAGGGTTCAAACTACCGGGGAAGTTATATCGGTAAAAAAGAAGTTATACGTGTCCCGGCGTTTCGCGGGGTCACCCCTAGGAATCGAGATATATCGATTTGACCTTTGGTGGTCTTTTTTTTGACATAACTCGAGAACCACTAGTCCGATTTTGCTCAAACAATTTTAAAAAAATTAAAAATTACAATTCCTTTAATCTGTATATATAACGTTTTTCTATATACTCAACAGTTTTGCCGGTAAAAATAAATGTATGAAGAATAAAATATTTTTTGCCTAAAATATTAAAAAAAAGTAATAAACAAAAGGTTATTGATTTTTATGGTAGCGGTAACAAACATTTATTTTTACCGGCAAAACTGTTGAGTGTATAGAAAAACGTTATATGAACAGATTTAAGGAATTGTAATTTTTAATTTTTTTAAAATTGTTTGAGCAAAATCGGACTAGTGGTTCTCGAGTTATGTCAAAAAAAAGATATATCTCGATTCCTAGGGGTGACCCAGCGAAACGCCGGGACACGTATAACTTGGTTGGTTTCATCCCATCCCGATTTTGACTGTCGCATAGTGTAATCCATTGACCAACACATTAGTTATTTTGATTTCATCGTAGTCGATTTTTTCCGCACATTAAATCTTAATTTTTTCGAGGAATTTGTTTGCTATATATCTGATGGTTGTTTTTGTACAAATTTTGTTTTAATTTTTTCCAAAATGACAAAAAATTTTAAACAAATTTTCTTTATCTTCCAGATGATAAAAAGGTAATATTGCCGCAATACATATTATCATAAAAAATTATGACAAAAAATTCCAAAATTTTTTTTTTCAAATATCACCGAATTATCTTCCAAATAATAAAAGGAAGACAATTTCGAAATACTACTTGATTATTTTCATTCAAATGAAAAATAGAAGATATCGCTTCAATATCTTCTTGGAAGATATATTCCAAATGCTTACAGGGTTAGGCAATATGGAATCGCACTGTGAGCATAAAAAATTTAAATCTCGTAAATTTCGAAAATGTTTCCATACAAAACCCGGGTAAGTTTTGGTCTCTCTTTTTAACCCCTAACATGAAATTAGGCCGCTAAGTATGATTTTATTCTCTTTCTCCTCTATCACATATCCGAGTTTTATTAAGGTCGAAGGACACCCCTCAGAATAGCTTCCTTGTCAGTAAAAATATAACACCGTTAAAAGTATTGAGTTGAAAATGAAACAATCGAGCTAAAAGGGAATCTAATACAATGAAACCTTTCAATAGCGAACAACGACGCTAAGCAAACAATTACTGTACTCAAACAAATTTCGGCAGTTATCACCACAATAATTGGTCTGAATTTATGGCCCTTTTGAAAATGATCATAATCCCATTATTTTTATGGGGATTTAGTCCTAGAAATTTTCAATCATAACCCCCAAATCCAATTTGGGGATTATGTCTGCCGGGGCCAAAAAATTATGTTTATTTTTGCACTGTTATTTGGAATTCGCTTCCAAATCATATATTCAGCATGCACAACTTTAGTTTTTCCACTTGTTTTATTTGCAAATGTTTTGGCATTTATTCAAAAATAATCAAAATATTGGTTTTATGAATAACGATTAAGGTTTTTCTCAATTTGTTTAGAAAAGAACCTAAAACCTGACCACTAATGAAAGATTAAAAAAAGTCTGCACTGACAGAAAAATAGATTGAATTAAATGAAAAATATTTTTATAAAACTGGTTTTAATGAAACTTATATGGTGTGTGAATTTTTTAATATATAAAATTCTTTTTTTTCATAAAATTTTATGAAAAATTTCATTTCATTCAACGAAATTTTATTGATTTAATGCAAAAATTCTTTAATATCATGAAGTTAATTATCCGAATTTGTGAAGTAATTCAACTCTTAAATTTGAATTTGAGGCACAGTCACCATAAACTTTTCCATTATATGGAGGTGTTCGCTATTAAGAAGTTTCACTGTACATATTTTTAACTACCGCAGGTAAGAGATAAGAATATTGTTGAAAAAATAAAATTACCCATAAAATATGCATTAGAGGGTTAATTAATCTGTGTGGTAGTGATGGCTATTAAAGTCTTCTTTGTTTCTGGGTGAGAAGCTTTATGAAATCTTTTAAGAAATAATTTTAATAAAAAACACAATCCATTTCCTCACATCAAGGCAAAGTTCTAATTTTTATGATGGTTTTTTTCTTGTTTAGTTGTTGTTGTTGTTGATATTTTTCTAATAAGCAACTAACACAACAATTTTTGTATTTTTTTTTATTTCGAAACACAGATCGAGCTTCATGTTCATCCGTTTATAGTTTTTTTCTTTAAACTTAAATCTAGATCCTCACATCCAATCGACTCCATATTCAGTTTTTAAGAAAACTGTTTCTCGAACGGAAGGCATGAAGCAACCTACACATTTAAACAATAGCATTATCAGTTGTTGTGGTATTAGTAATCAATGTCGGTGTAGTAGTGCACTCGTTTCTGGTTAGTTAATGATCGTGTTGTTCCAGTTGTTATAGTGTGTGTATGGAACTGTTTTGGTCACCAATTGTGAGCAGCATGAAAAATCTTTTACTGGCCTCATGTTTAGTAACACTTCGAACGTTTGTCGGCCTCCATGTAGGGAGAGTATACGACGATCGTATTGCGTACTTTTTTTTTAGTTTTTTCACATTTTTATAAAAATCAGTCTATAATCAGTGTATGTTACGAGTGCATAACGTCGAGTTGTGTTTGTTTTTTTTTTTAAACTTTAAACCAAAAAATATATGGTTTTACCAATTTTATTGTAAATTGTTATTCAAATTTTAACGGATTTTTTTCTTATTATTTTTTTAGTGTTTACCGTATCGGTAGTGTTCGCCTACCATCAATATCAGATGTTTTTATCGATCAAAAACTGTAAAAAATAAACATAATATATATAACAAAATAATATAGTGTGAGAGTTCCAGTAATTAGTGTTTAGTGTGTTTTTTTTAAAAACTTCTTTGTCGTTCGTGGCGGATACGCGTCCGAATATGTTGCCGTTACCCAGAGGCCTTTCGGGTCTCTTGGGTATAAATGCCCATAAGAGGCATAATCTACTGTTAAAAAAAGTAGTTGCTGTAATCTGTATATTTGCTGTATTTGGAATTAATGTCGATGCAAAGGTAAGTTTAGAAAAAGCAACGTAAAAGTAATTGTACAAAACTACACTGAAAAAATGAGTTTGTAATTTAAAAGAATTTACATGTTTTGGGCCTTAAATTAAATATGTTGAAATTCCCAA
Organism: Leucophora obtusa; assembly: GCA_949987735.1. Lineage (NCBI taxonomy): Eukaryota > Metazoa > Arthropoda > Insecta > Diptera > Anthomyiidae > Leucophora > Leucophora obtusa. The sequence continues at coordinate 185,733,899 of OX465298.1, read as the reverse complement.
TTTTAAAACATGCAAATTTATAACAATTTCAACAGAAAATCCTTCCAAATTCAATAGATTTAGTCACACTTTCATAAAGTCCCCTAAGCCACTAGCAGGGACTTCAACTGACAAATTTGTTGTTGTTTGATAAGTATACAGAATTTCAGCCTTTAACTGAAATATTTTTAATATCAACTGACTTTATTTTAGGCAGAAAATCGGAAGCAATTTTTGTTGAATTACAGACATTTTATTTTGACTATAAAATATAGATCATACTTGGGACTATGTAATGGAATGCACCAATAAATTGACGATTTCATTTGCATTATTGTTTCGCAATGATAATGAAATGGTTTGTTATTACCATTATTTCGATAAATGTCAATGAAATTTATTATGCATTGACATTGAAAAATACTAATTGAAACAATCAATTATAATTGGTGAGAAAAGCATTTGTTTACAATAATAGTTGTTTTAATAAAAGAATATATTACGAAAATATTAAAAAATTTTATTACTTATACAGATATTCCCTATTTCATCAAGTATACATAGACACTGGAGCCTAATTTAACACTACTAACCAAAGTAACTAGTTTAAATTTGTTAAAAACCTGATAATTAGGGCAAGGAAATCCATGCAGATGCATGTTTTTTTTCGATAGTCCAAAATTGATATGGACTGAATATTTACCCGAATCATCAGATTAAGAACGAAATGACATCTATTTGTAGTTGCATATTTTTGCATATTTAGTAGGGTATCGAATAACGATTAATCGATTGAACTATTCTAAGATTCAACATCTCGCGCAATTACAGTGTTGCCATATTTGAAGCCCTTCATCTTTCACCACCTTTCACTTCTCCACTATCCCCTTTCAAAAGAAAGCAAAACGTTAATGAATAGGAAGAATTTCCTGAGTATTGCTTCTCTTTAAAAAAAAAAAAAATAATACGTCAGTAGAAAAATCTGTTAAACCGGTTTCAAATCGATTTGATTAATTTTTAACAAATTTTTAGTTAAAACACTGATTTAAGCAAAGATTTTAGTAATATTCATTTAACCCAATACTAAAAATCCTCTGTACTTTAACTAATTTTGAGTGTTAATTTTCAAAATTATTTGAAACTAATTTTTAAGAACCCATTCGTTAAATTTTACAAAATTTATTGTTAGAATATAATATTTTCATGTTACTGATATTACCCGGTGGATGGCGCCACCAATGTATCCAAAGTTTGAAAGATGGCGCTATTTCTTTCCTTCCCAATTTTTCAAAATGGCCCATTATTCGAAAACTAAGAGAGATAGAGCAAAACTGATGAAAATTTCGACTACTCCTAACCATATAATACTCCAGCGAAAGGGGTTATCTCTATCCAAAAATGGACCTTGGCGGGGCCTCGGACCTTCGGAAATTTTTAATAAAAATTTGTCACTTCATAAAATGGCCCATATCTCGAAAACTAAGCGAGATAGAGCAAAACGGACAAAATATTTGCTTCGCCCTTATATGCCCTCACATGATATGGACTAGGCTCGGGGAGGGTCCCGATACTCTAAATTTGAATAAATTCTACGACTCAGTATAATGTCAGATAAAACTGTAGTTTTACAAATTTTTTACTTAAATCTAGATTTGTTAAATTTAACAAAAAAAAGTGTTAAAATCAACAAATTCTATTTGAAGCCAAAAAACAGGAATAAATTTTGTTAAAGTAACAAATTTTTCTGTTCAGCCAACAGACTTATTATTTTAAGTGCATTAATCAATTTATCGAAATTGATAAAAAATTACAAAAATGTTTAAAAAAATATGTATGTTTTATTAAAGTATGCTTAAATCCCAAATATTATTTAACAAATTGTGAAAAATAATTTTTTGTAGGCTTGCACCCATCCGGATTTAATTCTGGCCAAAGAAATTCATCTGGAGACGACTTTCTAGAATTTATAGAATTATTTTTTGGCTTAAACTCATTGACAATTTCTTGTTTTCAACTAAACTCAAAAAAATAAGTTAGTATAAAGATTAGTAAAACGTCTTGTATATCAAGTTTACTAGTTTTCAGCTGAAATTCCGTTTTCAGCAAAAGTTTTAGTTATATTTTTTAGCACTAAACTAATTTTGAACTAATGTTTTACTAATTTATTTTGCTAAAAAAATTGTGCTGATAACCGCAATTATAGCGTGGACGACAACCAGATAAACAAATGTAGATGTCGCAGCTTGTCTGGATGTAGTACAGACAACGGAAATGATAAAAAGAAAAACAACTCTACACAATGGAGAACATTTGTTGCGGCCCTATGTTCCACTGGGAATTAAAGGATTAAATATACACAATTTCTATATTCAAATTTTCAGCAAATAAATTAACTAAAGTAAAATTTCATTACAAGTTCTTTGAGTTTTTTTCAGTCTACTAATATTCAGCAAAAAGTTTAGTGATTTTAGCAAGGATTTTTTTCATTTGCAATCGACTACGTGTAAGCAAAACTTTTGCGGAAGATTACTATTTTTTTTTGTAAAAATCAGCTCGCTGATTTTCAGCAAACGTTTTGCTGAAGTTACCAACTTTTTTGCAAGCACGCTCCTGACTAAAAATTTGCTGACACAGCAACATTTTTTGCTGACTTTTTTTTTTTTTGAGAGTAGGAGCTTTAATAAACATCTTAAAGATCAAAGATAACACAAAAAAAAACAAGAAAAATTATAACAGTTTGCTTTGTCATCTTCCAAAATACTACTCTTTGGTTTTGACAGATCTAGCAATGTAGTGGTATCTATAACCAATTTTTTAATTATTTTTCTACAACTTTTTAGATGTTGATATTAAACAAAGGCATTAATCTAATTAATATTTATTAATTATGGCACTGCGTGACACAGAAAAAATTAATGGAGATCTCACCATCAGTTCTAAATATATACCTGGGACACGCTGATTACAATGGCGTACTTTATTTTTAGTAGCGGTTTTCTATTTAGGTATTTATATACAAAAATTGCAATCAATATTAATTTTTTGTGGTGAAATATGATGCACAAAACTTTATATTGAAACCACTGTTCGCGTTTTATATGGTTTTTACAGTTTTTTATGGTTTTAACCAATTGATGTAAAATCGACCTTCATTAATGTTATGCCTTACGGAGAGGTTTGTGATTTAAATGTGGAATTAACATATCCTAACCCCTACATCTTTTGCAATTGTAATTGTGAAAGTATCAATTAAAATTCAGAATTTACATTTGAAATTCAGAAAATGTCAATTGAAATTCGAATAATATTAATTCAAACTCAGAATTTCCACTTAAAATTCAGAAAACATCAATTCAAATTCAGATTTCCATTTAAAATTCGGAAAATATCATTTGAAATTCAGAAAATATCAATTGAAATTCAAAAAACGTCATTTGAAATTCAAAAATTTCAGTTGTGATTTAGAAAATATCAATTTATATTCAGAAAAAAATCAATTGTAATTAAGGGGGGTAAATACTGTAACAACAGCATTTTAAAAGGTATATTTGAACGTTTGTCAAAAATTCAATTAATAATATTTTTAATATTTTATTTTTTTATTAAAAAATTATATTATTGTAGTATTTTTAAAAAATATCAGTTTTATATTTTCCCAGCCAAAATCGCCAGAGTTGCCACTTCCTTAATGTCCTTTTTTAAAAAAGGCCAAATCGGCTGTCACTGTGCCGCCTTCATTAATTATCGAAAAATAAAAATGTAAATTGATTCTTAATCCCAGATAAATTATCTAGTCCTTATCGTGGCCCGATTTTTATTTAAAATTTTTTTTTTTAACAAAGATGCCACACAAACTTAAAAATTCCAAAAACCGCAAGAAAAAACACATTTGCTCGGGGATATAAAATTTATTTGACCAAAATTCAAAAAAAGGGCCACGATAAGGCCTAGAGTTTTTTGTTGCCTACGAAAGAAAAAAACCCGAATCGAAATCGCCTTGGCTGTACAGTGGCAGCCGATTTTGAACTCAGGTTTGTGGGAAAACGCATTTAAAGTTTAAAATTAATTTTACGCTAAGAAATCAGCAAAATTTCAAAAAACCGTGTACGAACAAAATTTATATCTCGCAGTTTTCTACATGTGCACCAAATTTGGTAAGAATCGGATCAAGAGTATTTTATATATTAACCCAAATATTCTTAAAAACGATGGTAGAGAATTTATTAGACATTTGCTTTTGGTCAAAATGTTTTTACTTCGTACATTTTTTAATTTGTTTTTTATTTTTTACATACCTTGATTACTTTTATGGCTTATAAAAAGCCATCAGTACCTGCCTCATATAACGTGCCTTCACCTACCATCGAGGAATCGTCATTGGCTTTTCTTTAAAGACTGCGTGCAATTCTTGCGTCTTTGGATGTAGTTTTTTCTGTTTTTTCTGCTGTATTATGCGAAATAAGATTTATAATAAAGACAAAAATAAAAATCGCTCCCACAAAATTTTGTGTACAAATTTAATGCATAGAACATTACTTTGTGACTAAAATATATTTTACAAAAAACATTTTGAAATTTTATTTCTTTGAATTTTTTATTGATATTTTCTGAGCATATACTGAAGAGTATGCTCTAAAATTTTTTCTAGAGTCGATACCTCCCTTAAAAAACTATTAACCGAAATTTACAAAATATGAATTGAAATTCATAAATCATCAACTGAAATTCATAAAAACTTATTCAAAATATTTTTTAACAAGTGAAATATTATTTTATTCTAAATTCAGAAAACATTATCTGAAATTCAGAATATGTCAGTTGAAATTTCAAAATCATCAATTGATATTAAATTGAAATTTCGGAAACATCAATTGATATTTAGAATAAATCAATTGATATTCATAAAACACCAATTGAAATTCAGAAGGAATCATTTTGATATTTAGAAAATTTCAGTTGAAATTTAGAAAATGTCAATTGAAATTCAGAAAATATCATTTGAAATTCAGAAATTTTCAAATACTAACATTGGTCTCCTCGAGGCAAAAAATCGAGATATCACACTTTAATATTCGACTGTAAATGCCGAAATTATAGCGAAAAATTAAAATACGCGACCACTACGTTGGGTAAAAAATTTTTTTTCCAAATTCCTTTGCAAAAATACTTTATATTCCAAGGTGTACCGCACACTTTTTTTTGTCTGTAGGATGGTACGGTCTAATCCACAGTAAAGCACGGTGGTGGTACGGCCATGGTATGGGGATGTATTTTGGCCAGTGGTGTAGGTAACTTGGTTTTCATAGAGAGCACTATTAATAAACCAGATTTTCTTACCATTTTAAAAAATAATAATGGATCAAATTTGGGTGTTTCAACACCGCAAAAATAGCAAAGGAATGTCTTCTTTACCGAACTCTCAAACAGCTCGATCATACCCAAAGTTCAATTACCAGCAAGGACTGTCTAAAATCAGTAATAATGAAGGAATGGCAAAAAATCTCTCCCGAAGTAACCAGAAACCTAGTGGAAAATTTGCCCAGATAAAATTATAATTCTTCAAAATTCTTTTAAATTTTTGTTATTCTTACTGTACAATTTCTTTTGACATATGAAATATTTTTTATTTTTATTATATACTTTTTAGATTGTAAGATTTTTGTTAATTTTTTTTTTATAAAATGACGCAGGTCGACCATATAACGAAGGTCAACCTTAGTGTACAGTAGACCGTACCTCAAAAAAAAGTTCGCCGTACACCCTCCAATATGAAGTATTTTTGGAAGGCGATTTAAAAAAAAAAATTTTTTTTTGCCGAACGTAGGAGTTGCCTTTTTTAATTTTTCATTATAGCTTCGGCATTTAAAGTCGGATTTTAAAGTGTGATACAGCAATTTTTTTGCCTCGAGGAGACTAGTGTTTTGTTATAAAGGAAAAATCCAATAAAAAAATTTTTAAAAGCGACGCCTACGTTTGGCAAGCAATATATAAAAAAATTTCTACTGGGTTTATCGAAAAACTTTCTTAGCAAAAGTTTAATGATTTTTTGCGAGCTTTTATTTTCTGACATTAGGGTGCAGATTAGGGTGGTAGCAACTGAGATCTGGTGGGTAACTACTAGAACGGGATACTTGAGGTCAATGGCCCTTAGAGCAAAACACTGGTCTCCTCGAGAGAAAAACATCGATGTATCACACTTTAAGATCCGACTGTAACTGCCAAACATATAACGAAAAATGTAAAATGGTGACCCCTACGTTCGGCAAAAAAAATTTTTTTTTTTAAACCTCCTTGCAAAAATAATTTAGATTGGACGGTGTACGGCGAACTTTTTTTTTGAGGTACGGTCTACTGTACACTAGACCGTCCCTCAAAAAAAAAAGACCGTCCCTCAAAAAAAAAGACCGTACCTCAAAAAAAAAAAAGTTCGCCGTAAACCCTCCAATATGAAGTATTTTTGGAAAGCGAATTCGAAAAAAAAAAATTTTTTTTTACCGAACGTAGGGGTCGCCTTTTTTAATTAGATTGGACGGTGTACGGCGAACTTTTTTTTTTTTTGAGGTACGCTCTAGTATACAGTGTACAGTTTATTATATTAAATATTTTTTTGAAAAATGTTTAAACTTTTTCCCAATTTTATTTTATGAAGAGAACTATGTTATACTCTTTTAAAAATCAATTTATTTAAATTTTAAGTTACGCATTTGTTGATCTCAAATTATGACTCTCTTCCCCAGAAATAAAATGAGAAAACACACAATCTCTCTAATAATATTGTGATTTTTATAATTGCAAATTTAATACTCTTAAATTTTGTAAAACCCCTAACAAGAGAATTTAGCACATAACTAAAGTAATAAACTTACAAAAATTTTAAATAATATTTTATTGTTAAAGATTAATAACTTTTTCAATGAAAATGTAGATAAAATATGTTTTATAAAAAAAAAGAAATAAAAACAAATAAAATTGGGTCAAATTAAGCCTTAAAAACAAAACAAAACTTTTTAATCAGCATAAGTTTAAATAAAAAAAGCCTGATAGAAGAAAGACGAGCATACGGTATGAAAAACTTTTCATATATAATTGTAAAAATGACTGCATAAAAACGATGAAGTCAGTAAACCAAGCTTTACATGACTACTGACTGAATGATCAGTACAAGTTGTATATATTATATTTCCGGAATACTTAGAAAATTACAAAGACAGAAAAACTGCAACAAACAATAAACTTTTGTAGTAAATAAAAAAAAAACATGCATATGAAATGAAGCTGAGTTAAATTGTAAAACATGATGCAGATTTGTCTTCCTTTAAGATAACACAGTTTTCTTTTTTTTCTGTCATCTGAATATTTATTATCATGTTAAATGTGTAATATTTCATTAAATAACATTGAAGCACATTACGAAAATATATATTTTTTTAAATAAATTCTTAGAAAACACTTTTATGGACATTAATTTAAGAAAAAGACAAGTTATTCTTATCATCTAATGACCAAAATATTAAATAAGGTCATATTGACTGAAATATAAGGCTTTTTTTGAATGATAACCTGTGCCAAAAATATTGAAAACATTTTTATTTTTGTTAAAGAAAAAAAAGACAAGACATAATTTTAAAATAACTTAACTTCCGGTTAGTGTAACTATTGCAAAATAGCTGATAATTTCATTTACTTATAGCTTTTGTAAATGTTGTATTTTTGTGTTAGTAACTCTTAAAAGTAGGCAGTGTTTTTTTAATTCAAATTTCGTAGCAATACCCATAAATAGCCTTCAATATATATTTTTTTTAGTTTTAACTAAATTGGCTCGTGTTTCCGTTCATTGATATTAAAATAAGTTTTTGCTCTGAAACTATTTTTAAATATTACATCGTTTAAATTGTGTAAATAATTAAAATCGATATCATTTGTTACAAATTTTTACATTTAAACAAAGAGAATTATTTAATATCAATTATTATAATTTCCTATTTTGCTTAACGCCCTATGACACTACACTCATAGAAATAAATCTGTAAAAATAGGAGAAAAAGTTACAAAAATTAGTTAAAAATGATGCTGCAGCAAAAACTGCTAAAATTAGCAGATTTTTTTGCTAAATACTAGTAAAATAAGATCAGCAAAATTAAAACTGTTAAATTTCCAGAATTTTAGTTATATACTTTTAGTTAATTGGAAATAACAAATTGTGCTGTAAAATCTGCAGAAAATTTTGCTAAATATTAGTAGACTAAAAATAACAAAAATAAACTGCTATATCTACAAAATTTAGTTGATTGTAAATAGCAGTTTATTCTGCTAAAATCAGCAGAAATATTTGCTAAAAAATTGTAAACTGCTGTTTCAAAAGGCTCGATTTTTATTTGCATGTAAAAAAAAAATCGAAAGAAAAACTTCGAAAACTTTAAATTTTTTGGTGATTTTTTAGGCTACTAATTATTTAGCAAATTTTTTTTGCTGATTTTAGGAGGTTAATTTGCTATTTTCCATTAACAAAAATTTAGCTCAAATATAACTAAAATTCTGTATATTTAACAGTTTTATTTTTCTGTTCCTATATTACTAATATATGTCAAAAACCATCTGCTAATTTAGCATTTTTTTTCAGCATAATTTTTAACAAATTTTTAGTAGTTTTAACTAAATTTTTTACGGACTTTTTTTATTAGTGTACCTAAAGAACTAACAAATTCTGAGTGCAGAAGTTCCCTGAATGCAATAAACCTTTTAAAACGTAAATCTTTTTCACTTTTTCCTATAAATGTGGTTCATTCAGAAATGTTTCGGAAAAATGTATACACCCAGCTAAAAATCGACATATATGAATACATACAGGTTAATTTATATGTACATTTATACATACATTTAACCGGTATGTATTCATACACTCATAGAAATAAATCCGTAAAAATAGCAGAAAAAGTTACTAAAAATTAGTTAAAAATGATGCTGCAGAAATAACTGCTAAAATTAGCAGATTTTTTTTACTAAATACTAGTAAAATGAGAACAGCAAAATTAAAACTGCTAAATTTACAGAATTTTAGTTAAATTTAGGCTAACTTTTAGTTAATTGAAAATAGCAAATTGTACTGTAAAATCTGCAGAAAATTTTGCTAAATATTTGTAGACTAAAAATAGCAAAAATAAACTGTTAAATCTACAAAATTTTTGCTATTTTTAAGCTAAATTTAGTTGAATGCAAATAGCAGTCTATTCTGCTAAAATCAGCAGAAATATTTGCTAAAAAATTGTAAACTGCTGTTTTCAAAAGGCTCGATTTTTATTTGCATTTAAAAAAAAATCGAAAAAAAAACTTAGAAAATTTTAAATTTTTTGGTGATTTTTTAGTCTACTAATTATTTAGCAAAATTTTTTGCTGATTTTAGCAGGTTAATTTGCTAATCTCCATTTACAAAAATTTAGCTCATATATAACTAAAATTCTGTATATTTAACAGTTTTAGTTTTGCTGGGCAATCTAAATGTTGTTCTCATGAATTTTAATAATTTTGTCGCCTTGCTTGACAAACTCCATTTCCGAGAAAAAAATTTATACGTTATTGACGACTTGCTTTCTACTCTTCATATCTCTTTTCACCAATGCCCAATATTTTTCTACTGGCCTGAGTTCTGGTGGCGAATTTGCCTCTAGCATTTTCCAATATTCATTCAAAATTCTTATTATATTTTCACACACTTTTTGTTCATTATGCATTTTAAAGAAAAATAAATTATGCAGTATCGTTAATATTTGGACGCAATTTTCCATTATATTTTTCAATTCTAACTTGATTAAAAAAATATTTTTGTTTACTTAAGTAATAATTTACAAGTGAAAATGTATGCGCTAGTTATTTCGTGCGCAAGCCTTATGAGTAAAATGATCTGTTAGTTTTGCTACGACAATTTTTTGAAGAGATTACAAAAAATAAAATTAATCAATTTCATGAGGCACTTAAAATGCAGCCAACAAGTTTTGAAAACTTGTTGTGGTCGAAATCGTTTTAAATAAAACATATTTTTGACACTTTTTTTTTGTAAGTTTTAGGACAAAAATTAGAGCCTTCTAAGAATAATCATAATTAATGCACCAAGATTTGAATAAAAATTATTTATATACAAAATGTTTCACAAATTATTAAAAAAAATAATGTTTTTACATAGTAATAAAAAAATTGAAATTAACCCTTATAGACACATGGGGTCCAAATGACCACAAATTTTTAAAATGTAAAAAAGTGTCATTTGGCATGAAAATCGATATAAAAATCATTAATTAAGCATTTTCTGAAAAAAATGAATCCAAATTAACCTACTTGAGAGCATGGTGTCAAAATTACCCATTTTTTTATGATAAATAACGCTGGATGACTGAAAAATGTATGTAGAAACCACAAATTGTTGTTTAAAAAATCTGAAGAAAGGATTTAATTTAGATTTTTTTATGGTTTCTAGATTATGATTCTATTTACACTTTCCAAAAATACAGTTACTTAAGAGCCAGTATTTTCAAAAAAAGACAAAAAAGTGATTTTTTCGCCTTGTAAATCGTATTTCAAACTTCAGGGCCGATGCGGTACGTGTTCCCGTTATCCGATCACCTTAATTTTTTGCATGGTTTATTTTAATACCCAAAGGCACATTTCTAGTGGGGGGGGGGGGGGGCGGCCTTAAATCGCAAGTTGACATAATGATCATGTATGTTTATAAATGTATATGTCGATTTTCAAATTGGAATTTAAGAAATATTTTTTTTTTTATATTCTTAAACTAAATCGACTTCTTCTTAAATTATTTTAAGCGGTAGACTTTTGTATTAATTCTACTGAACTTTTAGTTATTTCTACTAACTTATTACTTTAAATGTATTTTTAACTAAGAATCTGTCGAATCGGTACATTAATTTTATTTTTATTTTTTTCAAAGAGAAACAGCACTCAGGTAATTCTTCCTATTAATTAACGTGTTGCTTTCTTTGGAAAGGCGATAGAGAAGAAGTTAAAGGTGGTGAAGATGAAGGGCTTCAAATGTGGCACACAATATGTAAACAAAAAATGCTGAAAATTTCTCAGTTGTCCTTTTACAAATTTTTTTATATTTAATTTTTTTAATTTCTATAAAAATTAACTTTTGCTCTCAGTTATTTAACCTTAAAGAAGACATTTACAACAATGGTATTCAATTACTCGGTCATATATGATTATCAAATACAGTTGTGATCATAACAATAGTAATAAAAAAGAAAGACAATTTTAAGAAAATATTTTGGCTATTACTTAAACTTAAACTTTTCCCAATAACTTTGTAGAAAATATTGAAGTTATTAATTTTTGATTTTATGAATTTAAATTGGATAACAGTTGTTTAAGATTTCATTATCTGTACTTTGAAGATATACGCACAGAAAAAAGATATTTTGTATTGTGTTTAGACACAATTTTAATGTTTTAATAATTACGTTTGTGGAACTCATGATGTGGAACACGGCGAAGTGGCATTTAAGATACATAGAAAGTTTTCTGGAGCCATTACAACATTTGGTCATATGATTAAAACTTAACAATTACTTCGAAGTAATTACTTTGGGCTTAGGAATGGCTTTTAACTCCAAATTTACCAATTGGCTGGTAGTATAGCATGAAATTTAAACGAAAATTAAAAAATTAAATTTCTAGTCTACTCCCAAGCAGACTAGATTTGTGAAGTAATTGCTTAAAAAACCCTGAATTTCCCCCTATTAGTAATATCTATTTTTTATTCATATGAGCCACTGGCATTACTTGATGTCAATGCCAATAAATATTTTCTCAATTGGCATTGATTAAACCAATGGTAATGAGATGTACACCAATGCCTCAATTATTATTATAATTGAAGAAAAAAGCATTGGCTCGTATGAATAAAAAATAGATATTACTAATAGGGGGAAATACAGGGTTTTTAAGCAATTACTTCACAAATCTAGTCTGCTTGGGAGTAGACTAGAAATTAAATTTTTTAATTTTCGTTTACATTTCATGCTATTCGACCAGTTAAGTAGTAGGGTCAGACTTTCCTAAAAAGTCAATTTTAATTTTTACACGTTATTAACTAAGTGAGAATTACTTCGAATTTTTTTCTCTAAAACTACATTTAAAGGCAACAAAATGATACCCTACTTTTTTAAGATATCGATATTTATCACAGGTTTATCGTTAATTAAAAAATGTTTGCTGAAATATTTAAAACATTTTTACTCAAAATTAATTTGGAATAAAAGGCTTAAAATACGTACCAAAACATATCAAAAAGTTTGCGAAATCGAAGATGGTCGGGCCAAAAACTCGGTGATTTGGCATGGAAAACAACATATACATTAGGTATCAGCAAAATTGTATTTGGGACAGGAATTTTATCAACGTGTAAGACTAATTTTAAACCCACATCTTTATCTTTATATAAATACAAGGTAATTCAATCCTTTTTGGTAATAAGCACTTTTTTAATATGAAGTCTAAGTTGTTGGATATTGTGGTCTTTAAAGACCAGTTTACGAAAAGAAAAAAAAAAAAAGAAAGAAAAACTATAAAGAAACGGCATGAGAATTACATGTGCAGATTTTGTAGGAATATGACAATAAAACCGCAAAAAAGAAAAGTAGTAGCACAAACGTAAAACACAATAATAACGGCAATAAAAGTAAATAATATAAGGTAAATAAATCATTAACATGAATGAAGAAATTCATTAAATAAATTTTATTAAACTTTCGTAATGATAAGCATGATTTAAAAAGAAAATCCTATTTTTAGAAATGTGCTCATTTTGCTACGAACGAGGAATAATTTGCCTTAATAAATCCATTATAAACAAAAATCTTTGATAGCCTTTTGACGACATTTCAAATACAAAAAATCTACTAAATGTTTGTTTTTACTTTATTCAGAAACTGACAAGTGTCTCATAATCAGCATATTTATGTCATAGTTAGTTATAGGGGGAAAAATTACACTGAAAAAAAAAACTGTTATAAGCTGAAAAACGAATGCATAGAATCGTGACAAGCGATATAAAATTTATCAACACTGTTACAGACATTTTAAGATTTGAGCTTTTTAAAAGTTATAAATAACCAAGCAGAAAAATACGATCTGCTTAATGTCGGCAAATCTTTTTCGACTGTCGGTTATGCGTTGGCAGAACGTGGGATTTACAATCTTGACAGTATTGTCCTGTTATCCGATTGATAACAGCGTCCAACAGATGGTTGGCGCTAACTTTGTACTTTTTATATACAAAAGTACAAAATTTTCGTACCTTTGAATTTATGTACGTTATGTAATGTCTCGTTTTGTGTGTTCCAATCATCATTTTCTTATTGCGGACAAGTGAAGATTGGGGTGATGCCCATAAAAAAATTGTATTGTACACTGATGTGCAATATAATAGAGCCATTCAAGTTTTGTTCTAATTTTGTTCTCGTTGCCTTTATTTTTAAAGATCAAAACAGTGGATATATTCGCCCAAAAAGCCGAGGAGATAGTTCAGAAAATTGTGTAGAATTTTTACGTGATGTCTGTTTTTTTTTTTTATTTTGTCACTTGTTTTTAAGTAGGCTTTTATTAAAAATAAGCGATATCGCTATCAAATTACATAGTAGAATTTTGCGAGTATTGATCAGTTCTGTAAACACTGTATATTTTTGGAATTCCTATAAAATTTCCTTAAGTCTTGCATTATTTTTTTCTACAAATGGTCGCCAGACTTAAAATGACAGTGCCTTAAAAATTACCAAATTTTTCTTTGTTTTTAGCGATTTTAAAATAAAGTTAACATCACTGAAATTTAAATACGGAATGCTTTATATTATAACGTAAAAAAAGGCCTCACTGATTTGTTTTATCGCGGTAAGTATAGAATAAGCCCATTCACTTTAAAGTTTCAGTGTTGTTAACTTTATTTTAAAATCGCTAAAAACAAAGAAAAATCTGGTCATGTTTAAGGGACTGTCATTTTAAGGCTGGAGACCATTTGTGGATAAAGATAATGCAAAATTAAAGGAAATTTTATAGAATTTCCAAAAATATACAGTTTGTATAGATTCGATCAGGGCTCGCTAAATTTTACTATGTAATTTGATAGAAGGTCGATATCGCTTATTTTTCATTAAAAGCCACGCCTACTTAAAACAAGTAACAAAATAAAAAAACAGACGTCACGTTAAATAAATAATTCTAAATAATTTTCTGAACTATCTCCTTGCCTTTTTGGGCGAATCTATCTACTATTTTGATCTTTAAAAATAAAGGCAACGAGAATAAAATTAGAAAAAAACTTGCACATCACTGAATATCATGAAAATGTTCAACCTTTTTGAAACAACAAATAAAATCTAATATGACAATATCATAGAAGAATTTGGACTTGAGGTAGAACAATATTCTAACTAAATATATGAAAATATAGAAAGTCCGAAAAAAATTTTAACAAACCGAAGTAATTTTTATAAAATCACTGCTCCGCCAGTGTATTATGTTCAGTACAGTTGGCAATTTCTGTCTGGGTAGTTTTTAGGCGAATTATATTTTCTTTGAAACCATAAATATGGATTAGAAAATTATAAACAAATTTAGTAGTTTTGAGGTTAAGTTAACACCACAATTTTTTCAGTGTATTTTTAAAATAAGATGATAAGCTTAGAACATGCTTTTAAATTGTAATAAAAAAATTCCATAGAAATGTTCAAAGTACGTATTCACTGAAATAGTGCTAGTAAAATAGGTAGTGTGTACTGATTATCGAGAATTTGCTCTAATTAACTACCTGATACTTCAATTGCAACTCTGAAATAATATTTCAGAGTTGCAATTTTGACAAATAAGTTATACAAAAAGGCTGCATTGTTTAAATTTCAAATCAAAAGAAACAAGTTTAAAGTAATAACAATAAAGGCCGGTTCAATGCGAACGTGATCGCTAACTGAGTTCTGGATCAGGTGGAAGGCGATTTAGCAAAAAAAAAAAATCGTCTTCAGTGAACGGGTACGTCAACAAGCAAAATTAGTGGGAGGATACCAATCCACACGAGTTCCACCAAATCTCAAAGCATCCGGCGAAGGTCACTGTTGGGTATTGGTTGTGCGGCGGCAATAAAAATTCTTTAATGGCTACTGAAAATTTACCAATTTGAGCCCTGCGGTATATTTTGCAAAAATTAGTAACCGCTACTAAATTTTAGTAAAATTGTTGTAAACTGTAATTTGCTAAAATTAGCAATAAATTTTACTAAATTTTAGTTTCGCTCAAAGAAAAACCTCATACGAGTACAGTAGACGCTCACAAATTCGAACAACTATGAGGTAATTCGAATTTCCGAAATTTTCGAATTTCTAGACGTTTTTTAATAAACAAATATGAGTGAACCAGACCCTGCAAGCATTTGGAAGATATCTTCCAAGAAGATATTAAAGCGATATCTTATATTTTTCATTTGAATGAAAATAATCAAGTAGTATTTTAAAATTATCTTCCTTTTATCACTTGGAAGATAATTCGGTGATATTTGTAAAAAAATAATTCAGAAATTGAATTCTTTGTCATAATTTTGTATGATAATATTGCGGCAATATTACCTTTTTATCATCCAGAAAATAAAGAAAATTTGTTGGAAATTCTTTGTCATTTTGGAAAAAAATTAAAACAAAATTTGTACAAAAACAATCAACAGATACATAGGAAACAAATTCCTCCAAAAAATCAAGATTTAATGTGTTGGTTAATGGATTATGTATGCAGATGTTCTTTTTCAGGCTTAAATTTAATAATGAAAGAAATATATATCCTTTATTTTCACCGGGGAGTTTATTTGGCGATATCACCTTTTTATCTTCCAGGTGATAACTTAGCGATATCGCCGATTTTTCTTCCTGGGGTATCGGTTTCGTGTTGCCTGGAAGTATTGCTTTCGGGTAACAGTTGTTCCCGACGGAGGAAACTTCCGCCATACGAAATTGATATTGCCGGCAATAAATGTTTTCTTCCTGGCAATATGATCGGGGAATCTTCTTCGTATTGCCATGCTTGCTGGGGAGTCTGAAAACTACATTAAAACTGGTTTTATTGCTTTTATTTTAATTTTATTTAAAAAGTCCAATTACATCACATGCATTTTTCAAATTAAAAAACAAAAGCAATAAAGCTAAAATTTACTAAATTAATATAAAATTCCTGTGAATTACCAAGTTCACATATCATCTTTGTTTAACATATAATTATTAATATTTGTTTGTTTGTTTTTTGTTTCTTTAAATCCGCCATAACGATATCGATACAACGATTATGGAATTCTTTCAAAATTTTTTATTTTTTTACTTGGGAAAATTGTATCATCTTTCTTTAATTTGAAAAATAATTTAAACAGAAAGTGATATTAATTTATGATCCGAAATCAGTGTTACCATATATTTTTTTTTAGAAAAACTGTAAATAAAATCTGTTTCTTTATAGAAAAACTGTTCTTCGAAAAATTTTTAAAAATCAGAAGAAATTCTGGGATCCCGAAGTATCCTTGGGACTAAAATATTATCCCAGGGTATCAATTTTCAAAATATCGAGATTTTAATAGTTTAATTGCCTTTGGCATTTATAGTAATCGACTTTTTGCATAGCCTCCTAATAAAACTTTTTTTTTTAAGAATTTTGGTCTCCTAGGCCCGAATCTAAAGTTAGAAAAAGTTCATTGAATCACCCTTCCGAGATTAACCCCTAACTTAGGATAGAATACTTTACTGGTCAATGTTGTACTTCAAAATATTCTTTATTGATTTGCATTCCACATAAAATTGATATTCATTTGATTGAGTATTGTTATGTCGGGAATTGTTTGTTTGAAAAACTTACGTTTTTGGAATTGTCCTTGATCATAATTGAAAATATAGTAGGAAATTGTTATTCAGAATTGGCAAATATTTAATTAAAAAAAATAAAAAATCAATTTTGGCCTTTCTCGATGAGACATTGTTTTAATTTTTTCAAAAAATATAAATTTCTAAATGATCTTAAAAGTTCGGTTAAAAATGTCCGTCGGGTCTATGACTTGTCAGATATGGCTTAGCCAATTTTATTCCGTGCTAATTTTTGATGAGATTTATTATAAAAATGATTCGTTTTGCCAGTAAGCATATTTTGTAGTATTATATTGGTATTTTTAAATTTATTTGTGTTTCGATTTGTACCTAATTTCTGACAATTTGAAAGTTTTATGGTAATTTTTGGGTCATATGCACAACCACTTTCTAAGTTTGTAAATGGCTTATAAAACAAATATTTTATACAAAATTCATTTTATAATCGTGTTATAAAGTTTTCAAATTATTATGCATAAGCACTTTTATATTTTAATTCTTAAATTTTAATTAACAAAATAAAAAAAAAAAATTGTAAATGAAACAAATGTGCCGATTTAATATAAAAAACTGTAAAAAAAATCCATGAATTTAAAAAAACTGTTTTTTACATGAAAAAACTGGAAAACTGTTAGGCATCCCAAAAAACTGCAAAAAACAGTTAAAACTGGCTATATGGCAACACTGTCCGAAATCGAACTAAAAACATTCATTTATAAATAATAATTTAAAAATGTGTATTTAAGAGCATATATTTAAGTATAAATGAGTATTTCGGCTTTATAAGTGTAAATAAATATATAATTTTAATTCTACATAAATTAAAAAAAAAACACAAATGATCATTCAAATTAAAGAGTATAATTTTCACATTTTATAATTATCAATAATTGCCCATACATAGAGCTGTGGTGGATTAAGACACTGTGCTCACCAAGCAACAAGTGTTGGATATACATATCTGCATGTGTGTAATTTTGTTTGGAATAAGGAATTGTTTTTACTAAAAAATATTGTTGTACAAAGAAAGTACTAAAAGTTAAATGGTCTTGTACTTTATCTCAATCTTTTAAATTGCATTCTCAAGTGTTTTTTTTTTATTGTTGCTTTCATTCATTGAAAAACTTTTCACTTTACTCTTTCATTTGCAAGATGAACGTACGAACTCTCCAAAATTGACAATACTTATTCATTCTTAATGCAACTTCTTCCTCAATTAGAATATTAGAAGCTAATTTGTACACTCGAAATAATATGCCTGCAAAATTAACCATAAATACTTATAATTTTCAGCTTCAAATAAAATTTGTTGAAATTAACAAGTTGTTAGTTAAAACTTAGTAAATCTATACAATTTTTAACAGAATTGCTTTTAACAGGAAATTTTTGATAGATTTACCAAAAATTGTTTGAAATGAGTGTGTCCTATAAATACGAGCAACGAACATAGAAACTCAAGAGGATGCATGTGTCTCTTTCAATGTTAACTGGCTCTGGCCGATATTTGAAGTAATTTTATTAGAAGGTGATAGGTTAAGTTTTATTGTCAAATTTTAATAAATATTAAAAACTGTTTCAATAAATATGCATAACATGAAAAAATGTCATAAAAAAACTAAACCCGTTAGCTGCAATTTAACTTCTTGAAATCTCAGCCAGAGCCAGTGAGAGAGCGGTTAACAGTACGTGAGCATCTTGCATAGAGCCTGATACGAGTATGTGAGGAGATTTCTTATCGAAAAATGCAACTATAGCATGTTTAGAACAGGGTTAATCACAAAATGTTAAATTTACCTAGTGATATCTTAAAGTATTTGCCTGTACAAACACAATTCGCTCTTTAAGTTCACAAATTTTTTACAAATATTATAAAGCTACAATCATAAAAAAGTCTAAATTCACTTTTTCGTTACATCCCAGCAAACAGTTCGCATTTAAAAAAGTTTTTAAAAGGCTTTCAAAAAATTTTTCAAAAATTTTCATTTGCATATACGAAACGTAGTTTGCAATTGCAAACATCAGAACTTCTTTAAAAGAAAGTGGTTTTTAAGTTTACCCAGCAAAAAATATACACGATTTTAGAAGCAATGCAGAAAAAGAAGCGCATATTTTAGCGCTACTCTCTCCTCTCCCTTCCAAAAATGCACTAAAAGAAGGCAGAGTTTTTGATGTTGTTGTATTTTTGTTGTAATTTTTTGCTTCTAAGTGGGACATTGCGAACAAAAATCATGTCATATACCCACAATAAACGAAGAGCTACTTTTTACTGCAGTTTTGGAAGCAGCTTCTCCTATTGCGGGTATATGACATGATTTTACAATTTTATTTTACACCAAAAATTAGTAGTATATCTATTCAATTACAGACGTATTGTTTTGAGTGTGTTTTGAATGCTATAGTATATTGTAAACATTTAAGATCATACTGATGTGTTGCATATATTTTCATATGCAGATGATCGATATGTGTGTTTTTTAGTGTTAATTATAATAGTTTGATGATCTTTGAGAGTCTGTAAAGTAATATGAATTTTAAATGAGATGACTCCTTTTAGATATTGTTTATATATAAACTATGATCAGAAAGTGAATTTTTCAACTAGAGGAAATAAAAAATACTCTACCAATTAATTCCAATATTTTTACACAATATCATTTTTCGCATAAATTATGCAAAGTTCCAGTTTCTTGTCAAGTTTTCTGAAATGCTGATTTCCAAATAAAAAAAACTAAATTTTAATATAATATTCTTAATTCTTTTCGTTCATTTTGTATAAAGTGCGGTGGTTTATTGAAGTAGTTTTGCCTTATTTCTTTTTAGAATGAAATGTTTCAAATAATCTTTCTTTCTCGTCTTTTGTTTTGTTTTCAATAAATTTTTCCCTTATGTTTTTATTAGCAGATTCTGTTATTTTTATGTTATTGTTTTATTTATATTATTTATAGTTTCGGTTTGTTTGGATTTATTCCATCATTTATTTATCTTTGAGGTTAAGCAATTTAATGTGTCTTGTGTGTGGTGTTTAAATCTAATTTTTGGTAGTTTCGTGATCTTTTTTATTTAAAAAATTTTTTTAACATCTGTTAGTGTAGTTTCGCATTATTTGATCAATTGGAATTATGCAAAAATTTTCAACTTAACTAAAATTTAATGTTGCGAATCTCTATATAAATTAAATTGTACAAAAAGAATGTTTCGTAAATGTTTCAGTGGCAGCGGCTAAGCGGCTTGAAACTGGAGGCTTACTTCTTTGGTGCTTACCTTCTGCATTACTTTAAAACATAAAATAATAAGTACGTTTGTTGGTAGAATCTACTAAAAATTACAGTTACAACAAAGGTATGTATGTACCTTAGGGTGGACATTATTTTGTCAACTTGCGATTAAAGTCGTCCCTCCCTAGAAAATGTACCTTTGGGTATAAAAAAATACACCATGCAAAAAATTAAGGTGATCGGATAACACGGAACACGTGCCGCATCGGCCCTGAAGTTTAAAATACGATTTATAAGGCGAAAAAATCACTTTTTTGACTTTTTTTGAAAATATTGGCTCTTAAATAACTGTATTTTTGGAAAATGTAAATAGAATCATAATCTAGACGGAATTACCTTTCTGGTAATGTTTAAAAATCCAAAATCAATTGGAAAATATTTAAGTAATTGTAATTGACCCCTTTTTCTTGTATTTTGCTGAACAAAATTTTAAAAAACTCAAAACTAGAGTTTTGTAAATTTATAAAAAAAAAAATCCCATCTTTGGCCTTACTTACTTGCGACTAGGTTATCATAACCCAAGAGAGACAAAGATTTTTATCTGTATATTTGTGGATCTAAGAAATGAAACTAGAGTATAACATTGTAATTTTTTGAAAAAAATATTTTATTTTTGACGATTTTCATAATATATCTCATTTTAACCCTACAATGGTCTGAGGAAATTGCAATTACTTAAACATTTTCCAACCGATTTTGGATTTTTATACATTACCGGAAAGGTAATTCAGTCTAGATTATGATTCTATTTACATTTTCCAAAAACACAGTTATTTAAGAGCCAGTATTTTCAAAAATAGTCAAAAAAGTGATTTCAAACTTCAAACTTTCAAAAATATCGAATTTCAAACATCAGGGCCGATGCGGCACGTGTTCCCGTTATCCGATCACCTTAATTTTTTACATGGTGTATTTCTATAGTTGACAAAATAAGGTTCACCCTAATGTACCTACACCCAGAAAACAGATTCGGTGCTGACAACCCCATTTGTTGCCAATCGAATGGTTCAGTTGCATCAAATGAATTTTTCCTTTGCGGCTACCGAATTATTCTTGATACAAATGAAATTCCGTTGTCACAGTCAAATTAGTCTTTTCTCAATTGGATTTCTGTTGCCACAACTGGAAAATTCGGCTACCACAACCGAACCATGCGATTGACTACAAATCAAAAGTTTAAAAGGCTTAATTCTTTCATTCACTTTTTAAAAATTAATGAAGTTTGGGTTAAATTTCATTCCGTAATAGCATTCTTATGGAATTAATTCGATAGCTTAATTCCCAATAGCTTTAAATTATATGAATTCATTCTATTTTGTTTGCATTCTAACTGAATGAAACCAAATTTATCTGAATTCATTTAATAAAAAGGTGAATGAAAAATGATTAGTTTTCATTCACTTAGTCAAATGAAAAATTTTAATTTACATGTAATTGCTGAAATATTAGCAAAATACAAATGAAAAACGTTTAAAATTCATCTAACAGAAATAAATAGTATCGTATGCTTTGTTACAGCTTGTATGCTTTGGTTTTGATTATATGTTAGTTTCAAACTACACTGCACTAAGTGAATGGTAATAAAATTTCTTCATTCAATTAGTAAAATGGTGAATGAACATGCGATTTGAATGATTCAAGTCGGGAATTCATTCAATTCTTATTAAAGCTTTGGGAATGAAGCTTATGAATGAATTCTTTACGAATGGTTTAAGGGAATGGTACATGAACATTTTTAAAATCTGAATTTAATTTTTCGTGATTTAAGCTTAAATTGAATTAAGTCTTTCGAAGCTATGCTACAAATGGGGTTATCAGAACTGAATCTGTTTTCTAGGTGTATAGTTTACCAGGCCACAAAGCTATTTTCCTTTAAATTAACTAAAAATTTTGTTATTTTAAACTGTTAACTAAAAAATGCATGAAAAACAACTAACAATGTCGTAAAATTGACTGAAAAATTTGTACTACAAAAATTTTAAAACAACTGAATTGGGGGTAATGCTTCTAAAACGATTGTGTTGTCTATCATGAAAATGGTCAAACTTTTAAATCGCAAATAAAATTTTATTTAAAATTTTTCGCGTAACAAAATATACAATATTTTCGGTTGAAAATAATGTATATTTGTGTTTAGTGTTGTGTTTATTCAACCGAGTTGGATTGATTTAAATTCAAAAATTATCCCAAAAGTATAAAAAAATTGTTGTTATGATACTTTAGCATCAAAATTTTAAATCACGAACACGAGCGCTAACTAAAGAAAAACGGTTAGCATCATTGAATTCAGAGTACTCGAATTAGCTTTACCAGCAGGGTGCCCAGCTTGGTAAAATTTGCGACTAGCACAGTGTTGTTAATACTCTTCTACGCTGGGAAGTTAAGCACTAAACTTTTATTATTTTAAGATAAGTTAGCAGGCCAAATAGTGATTTTTTGTTCTGTTTTACGTTAGCTCTCATAATTACTGAGGTACTGAAAATTATAAAAAGTTGTCTGTTTACACTGAGAGAATTATGTTTATAACATTTATGAGTTATTTCATAAAAACAATGAATTTTTGTTGGTAACCAGCTAATGGAATTAAAAAGTTTTGTATTGAAAAAATTCTAGCAGCTATTCAGAACTACAATAAAATCTAACTTTTTGAAATGCAATTAATTTAATATATTTTTTTCACTTGTTTTCTCTTTCTAGGTAAGGGCTTTATAATTGAAAAATCCAAACTGTGTAAGTTATTTAAATTTTATTTTTTTAACAATAATATACATATTCCTCGTACATATTACTTATACTGGTGGAAAAAATCCGAACAAACATAAATTTTAAACAAATTTTGCAAGAAAACTGAACCATACACTGAAAAATGGATTTTGCCATCGTAATCAGGATGTCTTAAGTCTAGATTAGCCAGACGTAAACGTATCTCTGTGTAGCTGAATCAAGATGTGTCGTGTGTTTTGTTTCATTCTTATGCATTCAATATAGAGCAAACGTAAATACACAACGAAAATCTGTTGTGAATATATTTTCGTTGTGTATTTACCATGGATGGTAACCGAAACGATGCGGGTATCGGTAAGGATAACGCTATTTTAGATTATTTCGGTAACGTGTTTTTAAGGGTAACGCTATTTCATTTATTTCGGTATCGGTATTTTAAGGATAACGGTTTTTTAGTTATTTCGGTAACGGTATTTTGATTATTTCGGTAACGGTATTTTAAGGTTAGCGATATTTCAGTCATTTCGGTAACGGTATTTTAAGGATAACGGTTGTCAGTTATTTCGAAGCATCCCGCAATTTTTTTTACAAAAAACAAACGAGATTAAAAACAGAACCAATTTACCAACTTACAGTACGAAAAATACTCAACAACCACGTGCAATTACCAAAAGCAGAAAATTTAAAATAACGGTAACGGTATTTTAGGGGTAACGGTATTTCATTTATTTCGGTAACGGTATTTTAAGGGTATCGATATTTCATTTATTTCGGTATCGGTATTTTAATGATAACGGTATTTCAGTTATTTCGGTAACGGTATTTTAAGGATAACGGTATTTCGGTAACGGTATTTTTGGGGTAACGGTAGTCAGTTGAAAGGGTTTTGAATCGATAACGGTATTTTAGGGGTATTGCCCGCCAACCCTGGTATTTACGTTTGCTCTATTTTGAATGCATAAGAATGAAAAAAAAAAACACAACACATCTTCTGTTCTTATTTAACTTATTAATTCAGCTATGCAGAGATACGTTTACGTTTACGTCTGGCTAATCCAGGCTTTAGTTAGATATTTAAGATCTGTCATTTTATCTTGTGTTTTCGACTTTATCAGCTATAAAGTTTTGTCAAAAAATAATTTTGTACAGTGTATCCAATTGGATTCGGAAAATAATGTATCAAAATATCCCAGCAAAATTTTTTTGAACTGGTTGCCTTTGAATATGTTCTAGAATAGGTGATTTTACGACCGGTTCCATGTAACAGGTTCTAGAACTGATTGCTGGAACTCAAAATGGAAGGCTTAACTGTCGCAGAACCAGTTCTATAACTGGTGCTAGAACCGGTTCCAAAGCAACATGTTCTAGTTTGGAGAAACAGAACCTGTTACTTTTTACTTTTAGGACAAACACAAACAAAAAATCACCGATGATAGAAAATAAATTGGAATAGGGTGCATGTAAGTACAAGTTGTTCTACAACCAGTTCCTTGCATCCAATAATTTTTCTGGGATGGGTCAAAAATATAACATTAAGGTGGCTCCCATTGTAAAAACATAAATACTTGTTAGAGCGTAATTTATAACGTATAAGTAATGTTTAAAAATATTAATCATACGTACCAGATTAAATGCCATTATTATGGAAGAAAAACTGATGTCAAATATTATTTTTCAAAATAAGTAATCAAATGACCTTGAGACGTTTAGAAAATGTAGTTTGTTGGGCCATAAATAAAAATTTTTTGAAGTAATAACAAACTCCTCTTTTTTTATTACAAATTAACATTTAATATATTCTGATTCTGCCAGAATAGTAAAAAAATATAATATAATTTAACTTATGATTATGTTTAACGAATAAACATAATATTTATTTCTTTTGCAATAATGTAGCAATATTTTACTAAAAAAAATTTGTTATCAGTGAAAATACAATTACAAAATTTTTTATGCTACACAAATACATTGAAATAAACCGATCATGATTAAGTGATATAAATGGCAAACAACACTTAGCACAATTAATAATAATCTATCATATAAAAAATTGTTTTAACTATTTAAATGATTAAGGTGCGATTGCTGAATGTCCGTTTAAAATATTACCAAACATTCAATTCAAATTTTATATTGGAAACAACAACAAATATGATAGTTAAAGTCCCAGTTAACAGGTAACTATTATTGTGAAAATGGGGCTAAAATGCATAAAATGTGGACAATTTGAGAACATTTATAAAAAAAAAATAGATGAAAAATATAAATTAAAATTTTAAACGTTTGCACATAATCATTATTGAAAAATTTATTGGTAGTAAGTGGGTTGTAAAAACAACACACATATTTTTAAACGGAATAGAAATATAATTCTGAATTTTTGTTCAAAATATATTTTTATGCGTGTTTCTTTCTTAATTTACATAAAAATGCTTACAATAATATTCATCATGCATCAGATAAAATAAATGCATTTGATTTTATTTTAATGTATGTTTAGTTTTTATGGTACAACATCTGTTTGCAAAAAAATAAATTGTAGAACATCACAAAAATGATGTCATGCTGCAAGATCGGTTTTCCTCTGTTTTTTAGTTTTTGGCATAATGTTTCTTATATTTATTGTTTGCCGATTAACCCATGAAATTCAAAAAATGACAGTTGAAATTAAAGTATATGCGGTATTTACCTTTAAAATAACTAAAAATGTAGTTCTTTTTAACTGTTGAAAAATAATTAACGAATGCATTAACAGTTACTAACACAGTCGTAAAATTAACTAACAAATTTTTACTACAAAAATTTTAAGAGAACTGAAAAAATTGGTAAAAACTACTGTTTTTCACAGTTAATTTTTTTGATTATTATAAAAATACGTATAAGTAAAAAACAATTGTTTTCTTTCGATTTCAAAAAAATGTGTAATTACTTTAGACTACTTTAAATTTGAAGTCAAATTTCCAAAAGTAAAAAACAATTTTAAATATGACTTTTATTAAAAAACAAAACAAACAATAACGGTTAATTTGTGATTTTTGTTTTTCCTTCATCCACGGATGGAGTCGTAAAAGTATACTGTCGTTGTTAAAGAAAACCTACCCTGAATAGGCAATGATAAATAGAAACTAATCTACATATTCCACCAACGTTTAGCAGGTAATGCCGACCTAATTGTGATTTTTATTTTAAATTTAAATATATAAAAGTTGTTGCTTGATTTTTTTTCAAATAATCAAAAATTAACAGAAACACAAAGATTAAAATAAAAAAGTTACAAAAATTAAAATGTTTGCAAAATTATATGATTTCAGTTTGGAAAATAATTTTATACATTTTTAAATTTAAAATTATTTATATATGTATTATATTTATTGAAATTTCTTATCTGATTTTTTTTTTAGAAATATAACAATTATTCTGCATCTCAGATTGGACATACAATATAATTTTCTAATTTCAATTTGCAAACTAATGGTCTAATTGATAAACTTTTACAACAGTCTTATTGCAGGATTTTAAGCTAATTTGTTGAAAACAGTAAAAGTTTATAGTTGGTACTCACTAACTTCAAACCTTTTATAAAGTTTGTAGTGAGGAAGCCACCATTTAATTGTTAATTATTTAATTTTCAGGCATGAAATGATTTATTAAAGCCATCCCATCCCTAGAATGTGTGGCTTCCAACAACTTGCATCCATCAAACTGAAAAAAGCTACAAAAATTACGTAGCCAATGACCTTTTTCGAAAAAACTAAAAAAAAAATGTAAAAATAAAATTAAAAAAAAAAAACAAAACAATAGTGATGTACAGACTGTCAAAACATTATTCGAAATTTGATTACTTTTGTATGCTTTGAATAATATGTTCTAAAAAATGACTTTTTTGCACACATTTCCATTGATTTGCTTTATAAATAAAAAAAAATATTTTTAATGGCTTTTAAATTTATCTTAGCACATCATTAGTTCTCTAATTTAAGGAAATACATTTTCACTTCCGATTACCGAGTCAATCGTTTACTAAATTTGTAAATCACTTACGACTTATTTGGGAGAAGAGAGAAAATAAACAATAGTGTTGCCAGTATAAAATCGAAAAATTAATTTATAGTTAAAATACGATTATGAATCAAGATTTTTAATAAATCTTTAGCAAGCTTCAAATACCAAATAAATTTTTTTTATGAATTAACACATAACTGTGTTATTCAAAAACTTTTAAAATAGCCTAATTACTAGTGTTTTCAATTCGGTTAATCGATTAACCGATTCCTCGATTAATCGCCTATATTTCGGTTAATGTCGAAATAAATAATTTAAAACTCAAATAATAATTCGACCCGAATAATCGGTTAAAATAGGTCGATTAACCGGTTACATTTTTTATATGGAATTTTTCCTTCAAATTCTTTAAAAATCGAGTGAAAGATGTCCTTAAAGCTTTATAGTATATTTAGACTGGGCAAAAACTAATAGTTTTTGACCATTTTTAGGTTTTGAGCCGAAAACTACAAAATTAATTTAGTTTTTCCATACAATTTTCATACAAACTGAAAACCAGGTTCTACCTAGTTTTTGCCAAAAACCAAGCAAAAATATCTGAAATGTGCATTTTGGATACACCCGGTATCATTTATAATTAATTTTCGATACACCCTGTTACAACGAATATAGAAGTAAAGCAAGTGTCAAAAAATATTTATTTATTTTTTAAGAATATTTCTGTTTTAGTTTGAAATTGTGTATTTTTATTAATTGTTAAATGTATTAATAATTTTTTTACATTAACTTAACAATAAAAAAATAAAGAAAAGTGTGTAATAAAAAAGTGATGTGACAAAGAAAAACTAAATAACCAGTGTAAATGACTTGGCTTTTGTAATTTAGTTTGGTACAAAAACTAAGTGGTTTTTGCTCAGTCTAAATTCAGTATTAGATACCTTTTTGTGAGCAACTCTAAGCAAGTCGACATTGAACAAGCGAAACACGTCATGTGTTTTAAGAGACTCCCAATTTTTAATAACTTTCTTTTTTGCAAATATTTTAACAAAATACCAAAATTTCTATTTGTTAAAAAAGGCTTTAGAAAAACATCGCGAAACTCCAAAATGAAGGTGTTTTGTAAAACTTCTCGAAACACACGGCGTGTCTGGCTGGATCAAGTTTTACGAAATACAATTGGCTTTTCATTTCCGTTTTAATTCTTTTAAAAATTAAAACTAATAAAAATTGTATTTAAATGTTCTTTAAGACAAGGATAATTTATTTTAAAACTGTGTCCCATAACTGCCAATTCTGTAAGTATTCTAGCTTTTCTTGCAACTCTCAAGAAAGTTTGTATAATCGGTTCACAACCACATCAATTCTACAACCCGAACTCGTTTCCCTGAGTTTAATTTTTTATTCGATTTAAAATAAATCACCTAAAGTTAAGACATAATGAAAGTAAAAAAAAAAAATTGCATGCCAATGCAATTTCAGATTTTTAAAATTTTTTCTAAAGAAATAAAAAATCTACATTAAATTTTCATATGTAATAGTTTTAGATTTGCTGTCCTTAACCTACTGATTTTTAACAAAAAAATGTAATTTTAAGAAGCTTTAGAAGCATTTTTATACAACTTTTTGTACTAGTATAAGAAATATTTCAGTTTAAAAAATCTCAACTTTTCAGCCTAGAATATGAAAATACATCGTTTTGCCACGTTGAAATATAACAAAAAGAGGCAGCTTTTTGTGTTTTTATTTATAAAAATATTAAGGAAATACATTAATTTTGCATTAAACGATTAATAGATTAATCACCAATTTTCTCGATTAACCGACCCGAGTAACCGGTTAATCAATTTTAGTGATTTTTCGAATAATGCACTAACCGGTTAATCGCCTACGTCGAATAATTGGAAACACTACTAATTACAGATTTTTAAGCTAATTTGGCAAAAAGAATATTCACAAATGATTAATAAAGAAAAATTTATTAAACGCTTAAAGCAGGGTTAGCCTAAAATATCTGTCTGATAAAGTTTGGAAAAAGAAAACCACTGTAAAAAACTCAAATAACGTGAAATTACAATGACTAAATTAATTGTTCAAGAGTCATCCACCCGAAAATATATGGAATACAACATTTTGTATCCAACCAAAATTAAAAAAACTGCAAAAATTCCAAGACTAAAGTCTTTTTTCGAAAATTTTCCCAAATTTGCATGAAAATAAAATAAAAACAAATTCAATAAAATAGTGATGCATTTGTAATAAAACCATAGTCGATATTCGAATACTTTCAGTATTCGTATTATAAAAAATTCTTAAAAACAATTTGTTCCCATTCTTACTTCTCAGTAATGTTTAAAAACCGTTTTTTAATATGTTTTGATTTGTAATAAAACATTTTAATTTCCAAAATTTACAAAACAATATATTTACCTACAATTACCGAGTCAATCGTTCACAAAATTCATATATCAATAACAATAAAAAGAGAGAATATATTTTGTAACGAACGAGTTTTGCATCTCAGCTACTCATATAATAACTGTCAAACTTATCTGAGTGCGACTAAGAGATACCCTACACCAGCTGTTCTCATCAACTATTTCTTTATAGACTCCTTTTACTGGCTCTCGTAACGCCAATTTTAAAAAATTTTTATATAAAAGATACAAAAAATATTTCCAAGCCTATGATTTTCAGAAAAATCATTGTAAGAATATAAAGATTTTTCTATCTTTATTATATTCAACAAAATTTAAGAGACTTACCAGAGAAACAATTTTGGGGAAATTTTGAGAGGCTTCCAAATAAGACCCTAAAAAGGCTTATGGCCAGTTTTATAAAATTAAGAACGATGTTTTCTTAAATATATCATAAGTAAGAAAATTTGAAATTTAAAATATTCCAATTGAGTTTCAGAAAACAATTGATATTTTCCGAATTTCAATTGATATATCTTAATTTCAATTGATTTGTTCTGAATCATAGTTGATATATTCTGATATTCAATTGATATGTTCTTATTTTCAATTAGCCGTTTCTGAATTTCAAATGATTTAATCTACATTTCAATTGATTACACTATGCGACAGTCAAAATCGGGATGGGATGAAACCAACGGGAAATGTTATATCGGTCAAAAACAAGTTATACGTGTCCCGGCGTTTCGCTGGGTCACCCCCAGGAATCGAGATATATCTTTTTTTGACATAACTCGAGAACCACTAGTCCGATTTTGCTCAAACAATTTTAAAAAAATTAAAAATTTCAATTCCTTTAATCTGTTCATATAACGTTTTTCTATATACTCAACAGTTTTGCCGGTAAAAATAAATGTTTGTTACCGCTACCACAAAAATCAATAACCTTTTGTTTATTACTTTTTTTTAATATTTTAGGCAAAAAATATTTTTTTCTTCATACATTTATTTTTGCCGGCAAAACTGTTGAGTATATAGAAAAACGTTATATGAACAGATTAAAGGAATTGTAATTTTTAATTTTTTTAAAATTGTTTGAGCAAAATCGGACTAGTGGTTCTCGAGTTATGTCAAAAAAAAAGACCACCAAAGGTCAAATCGATATATCTCGATTCCTAGGGGTGACCCAGCGAAACGCCGGGACACGTATAACTTCTTTTTTACCGATATAACTTTCCCCGGTAGTTTGAACCCTTCCCGATCACTGACCCCTACCATTTGTCTCACAGTGTTATTTTTTAATTAAAATTTATATATTTCGACTAATGTTTTCGAAATACGTATCAATTAATATTTAAAGTTAATTTTTATTTATTTTTTTATATTTTATTTTCTGAATTGAAAAGTAATGTTATCTGAACTGCAGTGCGCCAACTGTAGCACATACTTTGACTCTAATTTTCTATAAATATTATGAAAATATAATCTTAGAACGTTTTTCTATCAAAACAAAATCCTCAAAATAAATTGATGTATTTTCCAAGATTTAAATCAGAGTATAATTTTTAACTACACAAGGTTTTTATTTCCTGCAAAAGTTTTTCAAATCAAGCTGTTTCAATTTTTTATATGTTCCCGTTTTTTTTCAATGATGATAGAATAAATTTTTTTACTCCAGTTATAAAGTTTCTTAAGTATTTTTCTACATTCTACAGGTTTATTTCTCCGAATTTATTATACCAATTTTAAGTAGGGTATAATTATAAAATTCACAAAAAAGGAAATTTAAAAAGACAAACTAAAAAGAACATTCATTTACTTAAAAATAAGAGATCGACTAAATATTCCCCCATTCATCTTAAAAAGACAATAATTAACAAATCAACTGCAATTACGACAGGAGTCATTTTTGCAAATATTTTATCAATGGAGTAGTTGTCACGTACCAAAATTAAAAATCTTTGACAAATTCACTTACCGAAATTTTTGTAGTTTTTTTTTTTTTTTTGTAAACTTTATAAATTTTATCAATATTGCTCTCAAAAGTATATTTAGTTTTATAATGGGTTAATTTGCATTTGTTTTAACTCAATCGCTGGTTGGTTGGTTGTGATGCTGGAGAAGAAAGAAACATGTATGATCCAATTTTTATTTTAAGTTTTTTGCAAATTCTTTTTAAAGAACTACAAAGATTCTTAGAAAAAGTGCATGCCGATTTAAGAATGAAATAAAAAAGAAATATATAAACATTATGGCAATTAATCATGATTGATGTTTGGGGTGATGGTGTTAATGGTGGAGTAAAAAAAAACTAGTGCAGTGTTTAAAAATTTTTATTTATTGAACATACGGTATTTTTGATTTGTTTATGTTACACTTCTTTGTAACCAAAGTATCTAAAACTAAAAACAAGTGTCATAAACATCATAATTTAGGGCAAAACTAAAAATACTATTCAATCGAAATTCTACAAATTCTTTTTGAAAGTTTTATAGGTACGTGGTGCCAAATATTTAATTATGATTTTTGGTAAATTAACTTAGTAAAAAATCGTAACTAAAATCATTTTTATTTTAGTAGATTTGAGGTTAAGAAGAAGAATAAACCTTTTCTTCAAAAGTTATAAACACATTAAATTTTCAAATCAGACTAGATCCAGTTTCTGTCTTTTTATGGACAGGCTTAATCAGTGATTTTCCATTAAATTGTATTATTGTTTATATTTTTATTGTCAGATTGTCTCTATATGAATACTTTCAGAAGTGATCAAACAAATTTTATGAAAAACTGAATTAATAATTACCCTGGAAAGGATAGCCTGGGCAATTGGAAGTTTCTCGCCCTACAAATCGCCGGGTCTATATGGCATTCCTACGGTATTGCTACAGAGTGCTCAAAAGGTGATCACTCCCTGCCTGCTCGAGATATAAAAACTTTGTCTTTGTAGGTACTTGATAATTTACTAACTTTAAGAATTGTAGGAAATAAGTTTCCATTGTTTCATTTGTTTCTACAAGTGATGTTTTTATAAAAATTTGATTACAAAGAAGTCTTTTGTCAACTTATAAAATAAAATGAAGAATTTTCTTTAATATTAAAATTGAAAAAATATCCCAATAAACATTTACCCTTAAAACTAAATTGAATTCGATTTTATAACAATAATTTTTTCAAATATTAGCCTTAGAGAATACTGTTGAGAAATTGTAGTTCTCGAACTGAGAACTATAGGATTCTCAATAAAAACGACTTGTTGATATCAAGCTTTTTTTGTAAATATTTTTCGAATCAATTACACTGTGAGACAAATGGTAGGGGTCAGTGATCGGGAAAGATTCAAACTACCGGGGAAAGTTATATCGGTAAAAAAGAAGTTATACGTGTCCCGGCGTTTCGCTGGGTCACCCCTAGGAATCGAGATATATCGATTTGACCTTTGGTGGTCTTTTTGACATAACTCGAGAACCACTAGTCCGATTTTGCTCAAACAATTTTAAAAAAATTAAAAATTACAATTCCTTTAATCTGTTCATATAACGTTTTTCTATATACTCAACAGTTTTGCCAGGGTAAAAATAAATGTATGAAGAAAAAAATATTTTTTGCCTAAAATATTAAAAAAAAGTAATAAACAAAAGGTTATTGATTTTTATGGTAGCGGTAACAAACATTTATTTTTACCGGCAAAACTGTTGAGTATATAGAAAAACGTTATATGAACAGATTAAAGGAATTGTAATTTTTAATTTTTTTAAAATTGTTTGAGCAAAATCGGACTAGTGGTTCTCGAGTTATGTCAAAAAAAAGATATATCTCGATTCCTAGGGGTGACCCAGCGAAACGCCGGGACACGTATAACTTGTTTTTGACCGATATAACATTTCCCGTTGGTTTCATCCCATCCCGATTTTGACTGCCGCATAGTGTTATTAGACTCGATATTACTACATAATTTAACTTTATAATATTGTTGATAATGATTTGAGAATTTTATCTTTCTCAAACTTGAAAACAGAAAATTTAAATCGAGGATTATTGTTGATAGAAAATATTATATTAAACACTTTGATATGATTCAATATCAATAATAAATTTCAAAGCATATTTTTAACTAGAAACACATTTGAGTTTAGACTTGAGATTAATACACAAATTTGAAATTTTTAAAAATAATTCTAATATAGTTTTGTAATTTTTCACAATTGTTTCACAAAGAAAATTCAAAGGCTATATTTGTTTCATAGGTAATGACTTGAAGTAAACGTTTGATATCAAATAGAGAATTTTAAATTTCTTTAAGGCTTGAGTCGATGTTTATTGGGTATACATTTTAAATTACCACCAACAACCGATATAGTATTTATACCTAAGATTGGCAAGAGGGGCCATGAAGCTGCAAAGGACTTCAGGCTGATCAGTCTCTCATCTTTCCTGCTTAAGACACTGGAAAGACTCATCGATGCGCATATTAGACTGCAACTAGAGAGATCACCACAACTCTCTGGTAGTCAACATGCATATCTCAAGGGCCGCTCAATGGAATCTGCGCTTCATAAGGTTGTGAGCGTGGTGGAGAGATCCCTAAAATTCGGCCAATATACCTTGTCTTCTTTCTTGAATATAGAAGGTGCTTTCAACAATGTCAGAACGGATGCGATACAGAATGCCCTTTTGGATCTGGGCGTGGAGACTTATATCAGCGACTGGTTGGTAACCATGTTTAACTCCCGAATTGTCAGCGCTCGTCTGGGTAATAGCGAGAAGTCAAAGCAAGACAGGAGAGGAACTCCCCAAGATGGGTGATCTCATCTCTGTTATGTCTTCTGGTTATTAACTCAGTTTTTATTAAGTTGGCTAATCAGGGTGTTAAAGTCATCGCTTATCCGGACAATGTGGTGATATTAGTTTCAGGGATGTTTCTGGATGTGATAAGTCATATCATGAACAGCGCTCTGGATATTCTCAGTAACTGGGCCAAAAGCTGTGGCCTGGAAGTGAATCCGAGTAAAACGGAACTGGTGCCTTTCACCACCAAGGCCAAACGGAGCTTCAGACTACCGCGGCTTCGGGGCTGCGAACTCCCCTTTCTGAACATGCTAAGTATCTTGGCATCATGCTAGACTCGAAACTATCTTGGAAACTCAATACCGAAGGGTTAGGGAGGCAACAGGATGCAGCGTTCGGCTTATATTGGGGTTACGGGGACGATACGGGTTCTTGGAAGGGAAGAACCTACGGACATGCTAGACTTCTTGAATCGCACTGCTCTACTCCTAGGAACGACTTCTGTAGACTCCTTCGGGTCAGTTTCCAGTCTAGAAAGGAATGGAATAGGAGGGATTTGCCATCACAGTGTACACTGACGGCTCAAAGATGGGTTGTGGGGTTGGCTCTGGTGTCTTCTGTGGTCAC
This sequence comes from Leucophora obtusa, assembly GCA_949987735.1. Classification (NCBI taxonomy): domain Eukaryota; kingdom Metazoa; phylum Arthropoda; class Insecta; order Diptera; family Anthomyiidae; genus Leucophora; species Leucophora obtusa. The sequence goes on along the minus strand of OX465298.1, from coordinate 185,699,198 downwards.
TTCGACATACGGAGCTCCTTCAGGCTACCTGATCAAGCTAGTGTCTTTCAGGCAGAGGTTCTGGTTATCAGGGAAGCATGTAGGCTCATGTGTGCGGTCGGAGCTCAGGGATCCGTGGGTATCTTCGTTGATAGCCAGGCGGCGCTTATGTCTTTGAGCTTCTACACTACATCTTCTATCCTCGTCAGGCAGTGCAGGGAAAAACTATCTATATTGAGTCATCAGTCCCTGATTACGTTGGCATGGGTCCCTGGCCATAGGGACTTTTACGGTAATGAGAGGGCAGACGAGTTGTCAAGGGCAGATTCTGCCTTTAATGCCTCCACAGCGATGTCAGTCGCTACACCACTGGGGTCCATTAAGGGTGGCGTCTTCGGGCACTAAAGGCGAGAAGAAGATAAACCAGATTGAACCTTGCAGGACCGCGAGACTTACGTGGCCCGGCTATGATTTATGATCTGTGGCATTCCAGGTGAAGAGGAGACGGTGAGTCATCTCTGTGATTGCCCGGCGCTACAGGGCATCCGACGTAGGACTTTAGGCGATTATATACTAGACGACCTATCGGTGACATCGGGGGTAAGATTAGGTGATCTTAATATTACGAGTTAGGTCTAGTTCTCCGGATATTAGTTCCTTACGGGTAGTGTGGTCTTTTCAAAACGGTATCGCTCTTGACTCTACTTGATGCTCACGAGGGCGTGAGCTGCCTTTTAAACCAACCAACCAAGTTCCATGGAATCAGTTCTAGTGAAACCAATTGATGTGGTTTCACCAGTTCCGCTTCTATAACTCCAAAGTGGAACTGGTTGCTGAAAAGTCAGTTCTGGAACTAATTCTTGAACTGCTTCTCCGTTACTTTTACCTCCAATATGTGGTGAAATGCAGTCTAAACTAAAATTCTAGTAAAAAATTTGAAAATTATTGGGAAAAATTATCTGTTATTGAAGTTTAAACTGTCCAATAAATACCCTCGCTTATTATTAAAAAAAATCTGAACTAAACCTTGACCCAATTTATAGCATTATCAACAAAGGACCGATCAATGCCGGGTATTGTGATATGTAGTAAGCAATAAAATTAATATTTATTTCCTGTCCATACTTTAATGAAAAACATAAATCCGACTGTAGTAGTCGGCATATTATGTCTACAAAATAAAAACAGATAACCTCTTTGTCATCCAAAAACAAATTGGAACTCACCAACACATACAGAAGAACAGTATTTTCATTCACTAAAACAGATCAAAATATGACAAGTTCATGTATCATCATAAACATCCAATATTCAATGTATGGCATAAATGGCGCTTATTTCAAATAAAAATCAAAAACAATTTCATGCTAAATTTATTAATTTTGTTATTGTAAAAAAAAGAAACAAATCTAATAAGACATTCCTTTGTGTTATATAAAAATATCAGTTTTAAAATAAATACATATTTCTGAAAAACAGTTTTTAATAATTTATAGGGTTTTTAAACATCCGGGAATTATAAAAAAATTAAATAAAAACTGAATTAAAAATATAACTAACTGATAAAGTAATATGTACTGTTGTGCTGCTGTCCATGACATAATAGTATTGTATAAATATTTAATTTAAAACGAAATTACAGCCGTATTAATAACGAAAATTTAATCGCTTACTTTTATTTTCCAAAAGAATAAGATGAAACAATCTTTAAATATTGTTTTTAAAAGTAGTTTTTTTTATCTCTACATAAAAACTAAAGACACATTTCACTACATAATTTAATGAAGAGGATAAATTCATAGCACATTTTATAAGCGAAAGAAAAAAAATTGTTATTTGATTTTATAGTTTTTGCGAAAATGTTTGTAAAATCTTAGAAATAAAACAATTTTTTCCCGTTTTTTTTATTAGTATTAAAAACTAGTTTTGGAAGCATTTTGTCACTCAGAACTTGGTGTATAGAATCGTATATTTTGAACTGATTGATTACCTCTTTCAATCGCATTCCGCGCAATTAAAATAGTTGGTTGTCAGGGCTGGACCGTAGAATTTCAATATTTTCTTGGTTTAAATAATCAATTGTTAAAACAGCTCTTGAAAAAAATTTCATTAAATCTTCATAACGTTCTTCATTAAAATCTTTATAAAAAATGAGATTTTTGTATTTAAATTGAAATTTTCATACAATAAGTGGTAAGTTAAGTCAGGCGATGCCCGTATGACACTAGCTTTTTTCTTTACTTTTTCTTGACTTTTTTTGAGAGTTTTTATTAAAGTTTTTGGTTACTTACGAAAAAATTCAAAAGGAATAGAAAAAGTCAAGAAGAAGTGAAGAAAAAAGCTAAAATACCGTTATCGCTAAAATACCGTTATCGATTCAAAACCCTTTCAACTGACTACCATTATACTTAAAATAGTGTTACCGAAATAACCGAAACAGCGTATCCTTAAAATACCGTTACCGATATAAGTGAAATACCGATATCAGTAAATCACTGCCAGCATCTTCGAATTTTGGCCAAAACTAGAATATTGAGTATATGAGACTAAAAGATATCACAAAGGGGATTTTGGTTGTTGCTGATCACGAATCTGAAATAAAAAATATAAAATTCAAAATGGCGGATCCAAAATGGCGGCCATTAATTTTTAGTTTTTATTATATTGGACTTAAAATAATCAATTATATAGGTCTAGGATCCGATGATTAAAAATCTGAAATTAAAATTTTGAAATTCAAAATGGCGGATCCAATATGGCGACAAACAATTTTTTCATTAAATTTCTTATCTCGCCTGATTTACTTCAAATTTCCAACAGGGGAAGTTTCTGGGTAGCAGATTACGAATCTGAAATCAAATTTTAAAAATTCAACATGGCGGATCCAATATGGCGGCCATAAATTTAAAATTGTTATGTGTTGGAAAATAAATTACACTGTACTTGGACCAAAGAAAAATATAAGTGTATCGGCATTTTAAAAGTTTTCGTCTGGCCCTATGATTTTGGGGGATTAAAATTTCCCCTCTTTTGAAAATGTTTATTATGAATCCGCATAGGAAACCATGTGAATCTTCCATTTTAGGTATAGGATATGTTCAGCGAACTTATGTAAAACACTACGAGGGACATTTTTGTGGAACATTTTAACCGTCTAACTCTGTCTTTTGGCCCTTTTTAAAAAGTGTCAAAAAAGACCCATAAGTTGAAGAGTTAGAGGGTTAAAATGTTCCGCAAAAATATTTGTCATGAAATTCTACTATAAGTCTCTGAAGACATCAAAGTTGAAAATTTAACTTCAATGCCAGAAATAAGTCAAAACTTAAAATGTGTTCAAGGGTTAATTTCGTACTTATTCAGAATTGGCACTCAAATGTCCCACAAACCTGGACTTTGGGGGATTAGTCTGTATGAGAAAACCAGAACATTCATTTAAGGTAATATTTAGTGCTATTTTTTAGTTTTTACTAAAACTCTGGAATGCTAGAAATCAGCGAGATCTGAAGGTACCTTTTCAGTTAAAGGGCAAAATCTCGAAAGTTTATGAACGGCCGCAAACGGTCGCAAAAACCTAGGTAGAAGACATATTATGGAACACTATGGCATTCAAGTTTTTCAAATATATCTTGGAACATTTTGGAGCTTTTTTTTTGAAAATTTAGAATTTTCAAAAAAAAACCCACATTTTTGAAGACAAGTTTTCAAAAAAAACCCACATTTTTGAAGAAAAATTAATAATTTTTTTACTTTTTTAGTAAATACTTAACAGGTTTCTATTTTTTTGAGAATTAGTTTCAGTTTTATAATTTGAGATTGTTTTTGGAACAAATTATTGTTTATTTATAATTTTTTTATTGTATCATTATAAAATAAAAAATGTCACAAAATTAAAAAACTTTGACTTTGAACTCTCGCCAACTAACAACGAGTAACCACAATGATACAATATTTCTCTCACAAAATATTCAACAATCCTAGATTTTGAATATATAAACATATTTTTCCTTTACCTGAATTGTACTTTTGGCCAAAAAACGGCGATCCTGGCCCACAGTGCACTGTTACCGTAATTTTGAATTCTCTGCTTTTGGCAATTGAACGTGGTTATTGAGTATTTTACATAAATTAAAATGATAATAAATGTTTTGTTTTTATTTGTTAAATAATTCGGTACGCACTGAAATAACTGACTACCGTTACCCTTAAAATACCGTTACCGAAATAACTGAAACACCATTTTAGCGAATTGTGGAGAAAGATATGTTGTAGAAAATACGAAATTCGTCCGATCCGTTTAGCACTTTCAGATAATAATAGTAATGCAGATATGTACCATTCAAGACATATTTTATCCCATAATTCTTTAAACCGTTGATGTGCCATTCAATTTTGTGCTGCAGTTTTGAGGGAAATTTATATGGGCACAAGTCCAAGCATAGACCGATTTAAACCAAAATCAACAGACTTCGTCCTTGGGCCGATATGAATCGGTGTACCAAATTTTATCAAAAAATTTTATTTAAAAATTTTTTTATCAAAAATGTAGCGCGCGCACAAGAATACATGGAGAGACAGACGGACGGACGGAAAAATTAAAAAAAACAACATTACTTATAATCAATAATGGAAATAAAGCGCGACTATGCACTTTCGAATAAAATCACCGTGATGATTGAACAATTTGGGTCATCTTTTTTCATTAAATTGAGGTAAAAGTGTGTAAAAACAACTCAAAAATAGCCAAAACAAGGTTTTTGGTAAATTTGACCTCAATTTGCTCAAAAACCAGATGTACTGGAAAAATTTGGAAACCAAATTCGGACTCAGCACGGAAAAGTTACTTGAAAATGTGTGGTCGCATGCCCGAAAAATCCAAAAATTTAAAAATATTTATCAGCGAAAATGTGTGCGGGTTTTTGTCTATAACTTTTTCAGCACTCAAAAAAATTTATTCACGCGAACAGATTACTTCTTTTTAATGTATTTGAAATAAGTTAATCTATAAAAAAATGTGTGCCACTAATTTGAATTTTTTCATTTTTAAAATCTGAAATCGACCTGTTTCGTAGATTTTCCCATATGCTCGTATATACAGTTACGGACAAAATAATAGGGTTATTTGTTATAAACTTATAACAAGTGATCCTATTATTATTAGATAAAAAAGTATATATATATATACTATGTATGTATATAGAGCAAACAAATTTTTGTTAAATTTTTTTTATTATATTCTTTGCAAAATTCGCTGCTATTATTTTTAACAAAAACTTAAACACAATCTCTAAATTGAATAAGAAAAATTAAAAGTTCATTTAAATCTTTCATTTAGATCATTTAGAAAAAATTACAAAAACGTTTTAAAAAATATACTTTAATCCTAATATTTGGATTGCCCTTTATAAGAAAGCACAGCCTTATATCGTTTTGGCAGGGAATCCACCAAGTCTCGACAAATTTGGTTTGGAATTGCATACCATGCCTTTTGAATGTTCTCCCACAGTTCGTCTTTATTTTTGGATTTTATTGGTCCCATGCTTTCTTTAACAATCTTTCATAAATTGTCTATTGGATTTAGATTCGGGGATTGCGCAGGCCAAGACATTACATTAACTTCGTTATCTAAAATCCATTTTTTTGCAAGGCCCGAAGTGTGTTTCGCAGCATTAGTTCACCAAGGATTTCGACGTACAAATGTTGGTACATGTTCCTTTTTATCCAAAATAATGGCCCAACACCAGGCCAGAAAAAGCATCCCCACACGATTATGTAACCTCCTCCATGCTTAAATGTTTTAGTAGTTTAACGTGGGTTAAATTCTGCGTTTTTGGACGCCTAATCCATGTTTTTCCATCGTTTCCAATTAAATTGATTTTAGATTCGTCCGACCAAAGCACATTGTGTCACTTTTTCCATGAACAGGGCCACCCCAATCCTTATGAGCTTTTGTGAATATTAGTCGAATTCGACAATGTCTTTTTGTTAGCATTGGCACTTTCCTTGAAATTCTCCCGAATAGATTTTGTTCTACTAACCGCCTTCTTACAGTTCCAGCAGAAATTTCGACTCCCAATTCTGTTTTAATTGCCGCAGCAGACTTGAAAGTGTCCCGACTAGATACCAGTTTTATATGTTTATTTACTTTTTCAGTAGTATTCTTTGGTCTACCCATTACCTAGTGTGATGTTGGAGCTAACAAAGCATTATAAACAAAATTCTGAGATCTTCCAATAGATTTCACTATTTGCCGTTGACTTTAATCTTCATTTTTCAATCTTTTAATGATTAATCTTTCGTCCTCCGAACAATGCTTACTACGGCCCATATTTTCTAAATTTTGTGCGTTTTTTTTTAAATTAAATTTATAAAGATTACAAAATTAGCACAAAAAATATTTTCACTAATATTTTTGACGTAAAAGGAAAATTGTTTAATGTTTTTAATATTGACCCTATTATTTTGTCAGCTCCCATTCACAACTTTACACAATTAAACAAATGTACCGAATTCAATATATTTTTTGTAGTGTTGGCAAATCAGCATATTTAAAACGCGATGTATTAACAATAATTTTCCCTAAAATATATTCGCAATTTTACTTACAAAATGCCCGAAATATGTATGCAAAATATACGTGACCCTATTTTTTTGTCCGTAACTGTATAATCCATTCCTAAATCAATTTTTTCAAAAATTATCAGTTGCTCAAACCAATTGTAAGCCTACGTGTTGTTTGTTATAATATTAAAAATAACTGCTTTTAACAACTGTTGCGAAATATTTTTTTCTTCGTTAGTTGTTTTTAAATAACTGCGATAAAGTTATTTTTTAATTTCCCACAGAAAAAAACTGTAATAACAGTTAAAAACGAGTAAAAAGGTTAAAGTCGGGCATGCCGACTATACAATACCCTACACCAGTCTGGTGTATTGTTTGGATCCGAAATTCGAATGGGTTAAAATGGGGCTTATGTCAAAATTTTCTATAATATGAGTCAGCGCACCAAATTTCATTAAAATATCTTAATATTTGCGACCTGCAGTTTGTAACCAAGCCAATTTTGGGGGGACCCTTATATGGGCACTAGTTCTAAACATGGACCGATGTTCACCAAAATCAATAGGCTTCGTCCTTGGGCCAACATAGGTCTATGTACCAAATTTCATCAAAATAGCTTAATATTTGCGACCTGCAGCGTATAAACAATATAATTTTGGTAGGACCCTTATATGGGCACTAGGTCTAAACATAGACCGATGTTCACCAAAATAAATAGGCTGCGTTATTGGGCCAATATAGGTCTGTGTATCAAATTTCATCAAAATATCTTAATATTTGCGACCTGCAGCGTATAAACATTATAATTTTGGTAGGACCCTTATATGGGCACTAGGTCTAAACATGGACCGATGTTTACCAAAATCAATAGGCTGCGTTATTGGCCCAATGTAGGTCTGTGTACCAAATTTCATCAAAATATCTTAATATTTACGACCTGCAGCGTATAAACAGTATAATTTTGATAGGACCCTTATATGGGCACTAGGTCTAAACATAGACCGATGTTTACCAAAATCAATAGGCTGCATTATTGGTCCAATATAGGTCTGTGTACCAAATTTCATCAAAATATCTTAATATTTACGACCTGCAGCATATAAACAGTATAATTTTGGTAGGACCCTTATATGGGCACTAGGTCTAAACATGGACCGATGTTCACCAAAATCAATAGGCTGCGTTATTGGGCTAATATAGGTCTGTGTACCAAATTTCGTCAAAATATCTTAATATTTACGACCTGCAGCGTATAAACAGTATAATTTTGGTAGGACCCTTATATGGGCACTAGGTCTAAACATGGACCGATGTTCACCAAAATCAATAGGCTACGTTATTGGGCCAATATAGGTCTGTGTACCAAATTTCATCAAAATATCTTAATATTTACGACCTGCAGCGTATAAACAGTATAATTTTGGTAGGACCCTTATATGGGCACTAGGTCTAAACATGGACCGATGTTCAAAAAAATCAAACTTGTTCGTCCTTGGGCCAACATAGGTCTGCGTACCAAATTTCATCAAAATATCTTAATAGGTGCGACCTGTAGAGTGCGCACAAGATTGCATGGACAGACAGACAGACGGACGGACGGACGGACAGACGGACATCGTTAAATCGAAATAAAAAAAAATTCTGAACCGATCGGTATACTATAAGGTGGGTCTACGACCAATATTTTTTGGTGTTACAAACATCAGCACAAACTTATAATACCCTGACCACATAGTGGTGTAGGGTATAAAAATAACTTCAAATTACTACACAACCAACTGTCATGTAATAAAACTTTTTTAACTGTTGGCAACATAGTTTTTTAAATAAAGCGAGAAGTGTGGCCATACAAAAATTTAATTTTAATATCGTTTTTAACATTTTTAAGCTATCATTTGTAATTGCGTAATGGATCACTTTGCTCCAATATGTCCATAATATACAGGTGTGGTCAGTTTTTTGATATTCCCAAAATCGAATATTGGCAAACAAAAATCGGTTTGTCTGATAGAGAATTTACATTTCGATCGAAATCGGGTTAAAAGTAGATTTCGACAATAGCTGTGTTTGTGTGACTCTCTATCAGTGTTATCAAGAACGTTTTTGACAGTTTTTCAACGTATTCCGGCTTTCTACTGTCAAAATTGTTCGAGATATCATTGATAGGAATGCCGCACAAACGCAGCTATTAAAACATTTCAAACAGATTTCCCATACGAAATGAAATATCAATTTAATTTGAAATTCGGCAAAATCCAAATTGAAATCCAACTTTTCTCCCATATTTGCAGAAATGTAGGGAAGTTTCCAGAAAAAGTGGCAACATTTAGCAGCTGTTTATTTCATAAAAAAAATTATTGAATAATCAATTTTAATAACTTTAAAAAATTAAGGAATAATATAATAAAATCTTTTATTTTTAATTGAAAGAAATATTAAAAGCTGAAAAAGGTTTTTTTTGTACGCGGCGAAGAATAACTATGAAAAATCATTGTGTTTCCCGGCCCCGGCAAGATTACTGACAAAACAGTGGATGTTTTTGCTTTCAACTAATCGTCCCTATACTAAAACATATTTCTTAGCAAATATAATATTGTATATCGAGTAATATAAATGAATTTTGCATTCCGCCATTAAATAAAATGTTTTTTACAAAATTTTATAATTTGGGTTATTTTTAAAGGTTAGTTTGTTTACAAAAAAAATGTTGTTGCCAGATCGAAATCCCATTCATCTGTCAAATTTTCTAATGTAAACAATATATGCAGATTTCGAATTGGATTTCAAATTGGAATCCAGTGAAAATTTAAACAATGTAGATTCAATATGACCTTCTGTGCGAACATATTTTCTACTGGGGTTTAAATTTATTTTTGCAAACATTTTAAAATTTATTTCAAATTGAATTTTATTTTTACTGCTCCTGCAGCGCCTTTTGCAATTATAATTAAAAAATATCAATTCAGATAATATCAATTGAAATTCCGGATTTCCATTCGAATTTTCCATAATTTCATATGGAAATTCCTAATTTCAATTGATGTTTTCTGAATTAAAGTTGTAAAAGGTGTAGAAATATTTTTTTTTTTTTTTTAATTTTCCTAACAATATCTTTTACTTGTATTTAAGGTATTTTTCTTTGTAATTCTCTTGAATGCCACCCACAAATTTTACTTCGATCTTTTTGAGAAAGTTCATGTTCTTTTCATTCATATTTATTTTATTTCCAACATATTTATAACATTCTCTTCTGTTTTTCATTTGAGCGAACATATTGTATAATTTCCGCATTTGTGTTATTTTTCTTTTGCATTATAAAAATAATCAATTTTTAATTGCTTGTAAAACAGTTTTTTATCTTTTCTTTTTCATGTATTCATTACATTATTCATCTGGATTGTAGTTCTTTAAATACTCAATTAGTGTTGATATATATGAAGATATAAAACAAGAATAATTTATTGTGGAATTAAGGAAATATTATGAGGAATTTTTTCGTATTAGATGAAAGTTTTAGATTAAGTCATACTATGATATATTTTCAAATATTTCTAGACCGTTGTCCATATGATGGCCGATTCTGTTGATTTGCGAGGCTGATGAAAAAATTCTCTTCACTGGTTTAAAAATAATGTTAACAAATTACCAAATATGAACTTTGATATGAACTTTGTGAGTAGTTTGTGTGCGTATGATTAATATTATCTTAAGTAATTCCACATACTTTATACTGAAAATTTTTAAAGACATTTATATATGTTGAAATTATTGGATTGAGTGAACATCTAAGTACCTGTGAATTATTGTAAATTTTTTAAATAAATATAATATGCATTTGTAAATGACCCATATAATTTTTATTAGTTTTATTTACTCAAATTTATTTTATTATGGGAATTTTATCAAATTCATTTATTCAAAATAGTGCTTAGCTTAACAATTTTATTATGCATATAGTATTATGTTAATATTTCAATATTTTGTATTGTAATATTAGTATACATTACCAAATTTCCTTGAACTTGACACTTGAAAATTTCAATATTTAGTGCACATGAAAAAGTATTTTCAATTCAGAAAAAATGCCACAGTTTAGCAATTTGTGACTGCCCCAAGTAACAAATTGAAAAACCACAACATATCTATATATATATATATATATATATATATATTTTTTTTGTATTTTTAAAATCTCTCAAATGCACCATGCTATGCATGTGATAAATTTTGTTGATTCAGCAAGAAAAAAACTGCATAAAAAATATGCAGTTAACGTAAGGGATACTTTTATTTTGAAAGAGATGGCCAGACATATTTAGTTATATAGTATGTTTGAAATAAAAATAAAGTTGTGGATACAAAATTAACAAAAAAATTTTATCACACATGGGTCTAGTTAACTGAATGAAACAATTAAATGACGATTACATTGGCATTATTTTACAATAATACATTGAGTGTCAAGCGGTTTAGATGAAAGTCGTCTCTAGGAGCCAAGTATTTTTTTTTTTATTAGAAGTTTGTTTTTAAAGTATTTTTAAAGGCTTCCTAGAGCTATTCTGTTGCATATTTTTGATTACTTTTATATACCATACGTTTTTGTACTGAATGACCAAAATGGTATCGTAAAAGTACAAGAAAATCATCATGGGGCCATGGGAATTTGACAAAAATATACTAATCTACTCTGGAAATGCACGAAAATTAATGACAAGGTCGGATGTAAAACCAAGAAGGGTATAAGACTAGGAGTTACAATGCGTATTGGACCGCACATCGGACCGGACATCGCAAAGAACAAGTGCTAAAAAGGGTTGAAAAAATCTCAAAATTATGGAAATTAAAAGAAAAATATTGACAACACCAGAAATTAAAAAAGTGCAATAATTTAATAAATATGTGAAATATAAAATTTATAAGAATGAAATTTAAACATTAGTGGTATTCATCTAACTGCATTTATGTCCTCGTAAACCGTGTATTTTTGTAATCGCGTATATTTGTAACTTTACCTGTTTATTTGAATAAACGCACCTTTCAAAACTATTCACATTTAAATTTTTTGATCTTTTCATAAATTAAACACTGACGGTGTATCTCATACTTCAGGTTTAAACTTTAGTTAATAGTTAACCCAAAAATTTGTTGTTGTTTTGTGTAAATTTTTTTGACATTTTCTTTTGTTTATAGTTAAGTTAAAGTTAAACCCACCGTGAATTTTTTAAATTTGTATCACTTAAAAACATATAAAACAGAAAATAAAAAACAACAAACAAAACAGTAGAAAATAATTTTATTTTTGACTATATTCAAATGTGTGTATAAATACGAAATAGTTTTTACGAGGGCTCGTTAAGTAGTTTTGGCATTAATCGAGTATACTCACAACATATACACAGTATACGAGGCGTAAATACTTTAAATTACTACCTTTTTTAATTTTTTAAATTTTTTATTTTCGATATTTTCATATTTTTTTATTATCTTTTTTGATAATTGTAAAAATTTTTTTTTTTTAATTTTTGTTGTAATTTTTAATTTCTGACAATTTATTTCCACTTTTTGCTCATTTGTTAATGTCGAAATAACTCATTTTTAAATTAAAGGTATTTTAATCCTCTATCGATCCCCTTAACCAAACTTTAGTCTACCTGTCTTTGAAAATAAATTTTAAAAAATATAAAAAATATTTAAATTACTTGACAATATGACGTTTAATGAGGAAATTAGTAGTTGTCATATAAAAAAAGGTCGAGAGGAATATGGTACAAAATAAAGAACATAAAAGGAAATTAAAATGCCAATTTTTGAAAATTAAATTGATCATAGGAGACACAAATAAATAAAAAAAAAAATTTGTTTGGTGTACCGATAGAGGATTAAAATACCTTTAATTAAATACCCTAATTCTTATTGGTTTTTCTGAGAAAAAATTTAAAAAATTATTTTTTTTCGACATTTACAAAAAAAAAATAATTAAAAAATAAAAAATATTTAGAAATTGAAATTCAAAATTTGCGGAATTTTGAAAATTCAAATACACAAAAAGAATTTTGAAAATCGGTTAAGAATTGTGGCCTGAAATGTTATTTGCTCAAAAAACGTGCTTTAAGACACACTGTACGATGTGAGGTCCGATTGGGATTGGGACACCTAGTCGTATATAATCTTCTTAATTAAACAACCATTGTCGTACGTTTCCGTCCCCAGGAAGTATTAGGGATTTTGAGCCACTGTGCGTCACGAACGTATGACGCACAGTGGCTCAAAATCATTTTGCGTTAGCCAAAACTCTGTAACTCTTAAACCGATTGAGATATTTAGTAAGTATTTTTTTCAAATCGATTGAGTACTTATTGAGGAATTTAAGTTCAAAGATGAACTTTTGATTTTTTTTTTACTTTTAGCATAAAAAATCTGAGTTTTTATTTTTTAATCTTCTTTATTTATTAAAAAAAGGAATGTAAAAAGATCAGAAAACCTATAGATTCCCTAATATATTTTATAACAAACATTTCCATTAACACAGAATATTTGCTACGTATTGTACAATATTCAAAGAATATTTTCGGAAATCCAAGCCGAATAAACTACATTCAAGCGTTTTTCTAAAATAAAAAAAAAAAAAAATTTTACCGATTTTTATAAAAATTAAGCGTTCTATTACACTAAAAAGTCAGAACTAGTTCTAGATCCTATTAAAATTTCCAATGGCACAAACTTGTAGCATTTTACAAAATTTCATTAAATTATAGTAAATAATATGTTAAAAATAAACACTAGATTTGTCAGTATTTAACCACCCCTGCTCCGCTCACCTTTTGGAAGAATTGAAAAAGTTACTCCAATTTTCAATGAAAAGACACCTTCTTTTAGCTGGGTAATTGGCTCGGAAAGCATCATATGTGTAATTTACTGCAGTTTTTATGATTTAAAATATAAATGACGTTTTATGTTAAGAATGATGTCAAAATCTTAATTTTTGAGATTATCTTTTAGAAATAAAAATCATAATTTAAAAAAAAAATTGCACATTTATGTCTAACGAAATTCTGTACAAGTAGAAAGACATAAAACTATATTAAATGAATGTCAATGTAAATATTTAAGTGCAAAAATGTTGTGTAATTGCTAAATCAATGGAAAAAATCAAAAAGGAAACCATGGTTGGTAACCGAAACAATGCGGTTATCGGTAAGGGTCGCATTAGTTTGCATTATTTCAGTAATGGTATATTAGGTGTGGTGGTAGGTACTTCATTTATTTCGGTAACGATATTTTAAGGACCACGGTATTTTAAGGTTACCTGTATTTTAAAAGGTAACGGTAGTTAGTAATTTTGGAGCATTTTGATAATAAAAAATTAAAATAAATGTATCAACTTCTGTCGAGTAACTTATTTCCAACATAACCAAGGTTAAATGTTAACCTCAGATATTTCCATATTAATTTGACATTTATAACTGTGGTTAAGCACTAAACTCAGTTTATTTATATATAAGTTATCAGGTTTTAATGTATTTAAAATGCTCAGTAACAGGCCTTAAAAAACATAATTCCTTAATATGTACTATTTTTAAATCTGATTTAATTTTGTACGAATCGATTTGCAAAACTCGTTTTTTTTTCAAACGCGTCATATAGACCAGTTGCAATTAATATTGTAATTAATATGCATTTTTATCAATTTTAATTTGGTAGATTTAAGGTTAAGAAGAAGAATAAACCTTCTTTCTAAAAGTTATAAACACATTAATTTGCGAATCAGACTAGTTCTAGTTTCTGCATTTTTTTATGGACAGGCTTCATCAGTGATTTTCCCTTAAATTGTATTATTGTTTTATATTTTATTGTCATATTGTCTCTATATGATAATTTTTTAACAACCCGTCGGCTGTAGGAATCGAATCCATGCACTTTCATTTCATTTGATTCAGGCTTTTAAAAAATAATTTAATTATCAGTAATAAATCAATTTATAAAAAGAATAACAGAAATTTAGTTTTGATTCGCGAATTATATGTTGATTTTTTTGACTCGCCGAATTATAATTTTTTTTTATTCGCGAATTAAAATTGGTTTTTTTATGATTTGCGAATTAATTTTGGTCATTAATATGTCTGTAATTTTAAATACAAAATTAGATTTTCTCTTAATAAATGAATTTCTTAAATTGAAACAAATTCCTTTAAATGAATGAAAAAATTTACATCAATTCGCGAATCAAAACATATAAAAATAATTCGTGCGAATTATCTTTATACTGTTTTGGTTCGCGAATTTATATTTTGAACATAATTCTTGTTGAATCAATGCTGCAAACCTCTGATTTGATTTATAATTCGCGAATTATCTGGTAAAACAAATCAATATAAATTAGACCAAATCATTATCTCACTTTAGTCAATAAGCGCATTTTTTAACCACCTAGATTTATATTTTTTCATACAAAAAGTGGATTTGTTAAATCCAGAAAAAAGTTGGATTTATTTATATGTTAAGAAAAAGTTAAAAGAGAAACAAAAAAATTGTAAAACTAACAAATAAAAGCTTAAATTATTTGTGTTAAATATGTTAAGAAAAAAAAGACTACACTTTACCAAATATTTGTTTTCCATCTTGGACATGGAGAAATATCTGAAATAGAAATGGCAATTTTTTACTCTACTGGAAGTAATTTAATTAAATCCAATTAGTAAATTATAAATATTGTAGTAGAATATTTTAATTGTGTAGAAATGTAAATTAAAGTGATCAAACTTAAAATACAGAATGCTTTTTGCCGTTTTATATAAAATATAATAAAGAATTTAAAGTTTCAATAAAATCCTGGATCATTGTATTTATTATTAAAAATTAGGGTGAACGAATAGAAAAATTCTGTTAAAATAAGTGGAAGCTAACTCCATCTATTGCCTACTTTGAGAACTACTTTTTGGATTTATTAAATCCAGGTTGAAAAAATTTTTAGGCGAATTGATTAAAAAAAAATTTGTATTTTTAAAGCTCTGTTCAGTAACCACGTGGAGTATACAAAAGCATATAATTAAAAATAATGGTAAAGGAACGGTATTACATTTATTTCGGCAACGGTATTTTAAGGGTATCGATATTTCAGTTATTTCGGTATCGGTATTTTAAGGAAAATGGTATTTCAGTTATTTTGGTAACGTAATTTTAAGGTTCTGGATATTGCGGTTATTTCTGTAACGGTATTTTAAGGATATCTGTAGTCTAATGAAGGGGTTTGGAATTGATTACGGTATTTTAGTGGTATCACCTGCCAACCCTGAAGGAAACTCATAAAATATGTTTGAAAAAAATTTGCAAAATGGATTTGTTGAAGCAGCGGTAATATTTTCACACATGTTTTGTATAATTCCAAAAATACATGATGTGTTTTGCGAAAAATTATGTCAAATTACAATACTATTTACGTTATCTCATATACAAAATCTTAATTTTAGAAAAATTTTGCTTATTTTTTATGTCTTCAAAAAAGTCTGTGTATGTTTGCAAGATAAAATTCTCCATATGTTAAGGCATATGTATGTCAGTATTACACTGCGAAGTGCATTGATGTTCCACGCACACTTTTTTTCTGTGTATCTAATTTCATTCTGTTGCTTTAATAGCCCAGATATTTGTGGATGTTACATTATACTTTTATAATACATCTCGAAAAAATGCTCTTATTTTCAATGTTGTGTTTTTTTTTTTTTTTTTTTGTTAGATGACATTTGATATCATTGTCTTTAATAGTTTAAGGTCAAAATATTTTGCCTTCATTAAAATTGAGAGATGCAAAACAAACAAAAAATAAATAAATATATATGCAACTATGTAGTGATAAAAAGTAGCATCATATCATTTACTAACATACGAGCACTAAACTGTTCAAAATCTGATATATCCATTTGTGAAATGTTTACATGCCAGTGGCTCCGTTTTGTATGTCAACAATAGTAAAATATATTCTATCACAGGCATGATGTCACACACGCCCACTTTCATTACCGCGGTAGATTAAAAATAAAGCTTTTATTATTATTAACATTTTTTTTATTTCTAAAATGCATTCTAAACTAAACAGCTGTTTTTGCATCTGATTGATAATTTTACTCTACATAAAGTGTTATAAGTTTAATATGATATTTGCTCTTTGCAAAAGTTAAATTTTCAAAATTTGAGAACTTTTTTACCGAGTACCTACTTTTCTACAGAGGAATTGTGTATTTTGCAGTGTTGCCACCAGTAAAACAAAAAATTACGCAGCTGTAGGTCAAAAATTATCCAAAACTGTATAAGATAACACAAAAAAGTTTATAAAAATTTTTTTTTATATTTTTACAAATATTTTCATAGTTAAAAGAAACCTATCTAGGTTAACTATTTCTAAATTGCTGAATTATTTTCAAAATATTTTGATGCTCACCCATTGTGATGAGTTAACAACATTTTTCTCTGATTATAGAAACTACAACAAAAAAAATATTTCGCGGTGGGTTAATTTTTTCAGTCAATCAAAAAATAACTAATCCAAATTTCACTCTGTAGCAGCATTTTCAAATGGTCTTGCCACCCAAGAGAAAAGTACTTTTTTTTTTTAAAAAAAGTTTGAAAAATACGTTTGCAAAACATGAACAATATACGGGGTTAAAAATACAAATTAAATATAGAAAAAAGTTTCTGATTTCTTCTTGGGCTTAGTTTTGAACAAATTTACGAAATAATTCGTCGGAAAATAGAAATTTGTGGTAAATGTTTCACAAACTCATTTCATAGAAATATTGACTAATTCTCATTTCACTATTCAAAAGCTCTGGAAATGAATTTACGGAAATTTCTATAAAAAGTGAAATTACACGAAAACTACACAAAAATCTCAGTATTCAAAAAATATCCAACGAATGTGTAAACAGTCCCGTTTTTGAATAATTATTCAAAAAGTGGCAACACTGGTATTTTGTTATTGTAATAAAAGTTGAAACTGTATTATTTGTGCAAACTTAATAATTATATTTCATAAAATTTGGCTTCACAATACACACGCCTCGTCGGAATTTAATCTCACGGAAAGGTGCGATCACTAGAAATGTTTTACTTGATTATATATTTGGAATGTCAGAACCTTCAATCGAGACTTCTTTTTGAAAAAATTGCTTTCGAATTTGCAAAATTTAAAATTTTTAAAACAATTTAAATACTATCAATGATATATAAAATAAAAGCACTAAAGACCAAAATTATTCCTCGGTAAAAATGCAATTAAATGACGTACTCTAAATTTTTAATGCGGTATTAAATTCGCCAAAAAAATGTTATTATATCTTCGTAAATATAATATCGGTACTGGCTTTGCATGATTCAAAATGGCGGACCTAGAGCAGTTTGAACGTGACAGTAAATTAAACTAGTTCATTTGAACGATATAATATAACATCGTTCTCCCTTATTCACTCTTTTCGTTCAATCGTTCATGTCGTTCTTTTTTTATTCATAGAATATTTGTAGGGCTTTTCAATTATTTTAAAGAATTAAACGTTTTTTTCAATAAAAAATATTTAAAAATTTTTTTATTATTAAATTTTTAATTTTTTGATTCTTTTAGTGTATGTACACTGTCCTCTTTTTTAGGGCGCCCGGGCAGTCCTCCTTCTTTTTCAGTAAGTGTCCGGGGTTGTCCTACTTTTCGCACTTTTCTCCATAATTTTTGTTTCATTACTTCTAAACTTTTGAATTATTGGCATTGTTGTTTTGTCGCTGTTATTTCAATTGACTTGTCATCACTTACTTTAATTGCCAAAATGTGAAGCTTATCAGCAGCAGGGGTATGTCATCACCAAAAACTAAGTTATAACGGCATCGTTATCACTAGGTGGCACTTTGTTCAAAAAATTGACACTATTCTTTTTTTAAATAAATTTAAATAATAACAAACAAAAAGCAAAAAAGCGAAAGGATATCTCAAGTTTTATTATTTAAATATATTTCGCGCTTGTTGTTTTTCTTACTTTGCGCAGTTTTCAGCAATTTTTGAATTTTTAAATATAGGCTCAGCTGATACTAAAGTATTACTAAATAGCTTCTCATGTAATACTAAATTTCAGCGCCCATTACCGGTGCGTAGTGTAAGTTTTGATTTCCTATTTCTATAATTAACAGTATATTATGTAGTGCGCCAGTAAATTGTCAAACAAACGACACAGTTCACGAATCTCTGTTCAGTCACAGTTCATAATAAAAAAGAACAATTGAACGATTTGAATGAACTAGTTCAATAAATTAACACTAAATAAATAAACTAAACCGAGTCACCAAAAAGAACGATTAAGCGTAATTCTAGTAAATTAATATGGTGGTCATACAGAAAGCATTCTTAACTTATAAATATATATAGGGCCACAAAAGAAAAGTCAGGCTGGAGAATTTTAACTGGCATCCCCAGTAGCAGTCTTGGACGTTTTGGGCCAATCCCAAACTTGTCTTAAAACATCATCACATTAAGAAAACCGCAGCAAATTTGTAATTATTTATATTTATCTATTATGTTTGGTCTAAATATCCAAAAATACCATTTACTTCTGAAGAAGCATTTTGTTTCTTCTTCTTCCACAAGTCGGGACTTTTGTCATTGGGCATATTTAAATAGTAAATACTGTAAAGCAAATTAAAAGTATTTAGCTGTGGTGAAATGAGTAAGAGTGTGACCTATGAATCTGAATGTCCTGGTTCTGCAATACTATAAAAATAGAGAAGAAATTTACTTCAAACTAAAGTTTGTGGAACGTGATAATATTTATGTGGAATATAACATTAAATTACCCAGCAAAATTTTTTAGAACTGGTTACCTCTGAATCTGTTCTAGAACAGGTTTTTTTACCATCGGTTCCGTCGAGAAGGTTCTAGAACTGATTCCTGGAAGACAAAATGGAAGGTTTCACTGTCGCAGAACCAGTTCTATAACTGGTTCCAAAGCAAACTGCTCTAGTTTGGAGGAAAAGAACCTGTTGCTTTTGGGAAAAACTCAAACAAAAATCACCGACGATAGAACATACATAAATTCGAACAGGTTGCATGCAAGTACAAGTTGTTCTACAATCGGTTCTCTGCATCCGACAATTTCGCTGGGTAAACAATTGAATATTGCCTTTCACTACTAAACATATAATTCAATATAAAGGTAGTTGTCATAACCGTCAGAATTCGGTTGTCTACACCTAGAAAAAAAAAAATGTTGTCTCAACCGAATTTAGTTCCAACAGAATCGTTCAGTTGCTGTAACCGATAATTCGGTTGTCACAACCCTATTTCTGTTGTTCCAACTGAAATAGGGTTGCGGCAACTGAAATAGAAATAGGATTGTGACAATCTAAATAGGATTTGAGTAACCGAATTTTCAGTTACAGCAACCGAACGATTCGGTTGGAACCAAATTCAGTTGCGACAACAAGTTTTTTTTATAGGTGTACAAATTTAGTAGCAACAACTGAAACTGTTTTTTGGTTCAGTTTCTGTCGTAATTCCCATAACAAATCGGTCTTTACCTCCAAAGGGTACTATGACCGTTTTGTAAGCGGTCTGTTTCGGGATTATGTCCCGAAAATTTCGGTCATAAACCCTAAAATGAAAATGGATATAATTTATGTGGGAAGTTATGACCTGTCATGGACGGTTACAGTTACGGTATTTAAAAAATAACGGTTAAGGTATTTGAATCGGTTATTTTTTTCAATCTAAAATGGTATTTAATTGGTTACGGGTTTTTAAGGTATACGATACTATCTTTGGTTAAATCTGTATATGAATAACGGCTACAGCAACAGTTAAAACGACACTTACAGTTTTTCCGTCCTTGATTAAAATCTTTACTTAATTATTTTAAATTTTGTACTCTGACAATAGCATTTGAAAATTTTTACCTACAATAATTGCCTAATACGCTTCGCTGACGGAACAAGTCCTGTGTTTCTAAGAAGTTTTACACAACAACTTTAATTCAACATTTGTAAAAAAAAAATTAGGTTATTCACAAGGGGTGTGCTATCTGTTGTGTCGTTGTAGGTATCGTCCTAATAAAAAACAGAGTTGTTAAAATTTAATTTAAATTTAATTTAACTTAGAATATGCCAATAATAACAAATATAAACCAAACAAGAATTCTAAAAAATCAACAAATTCTTATTAACAAAATTTTTTTTGCTAAGTTTAGCACTCGTTTTTGAAAAATTAGTAAAATGTTTTGCCAAAATCAACACGAAAATTAGTAAAAAAAAAATCAGTAATTTGTAATAAGAGAATAGCAAAATTTATTATTAAAAAAAATTATTAAAAATCAGTACAAAAATAGTAAACTGCGATTGAAAACTGTTTGCAAATTTTTTTAATAACTTTTTTATCTGAGTGTATGAGAAGGCTTAACATGTTTTAATTTGACGGAAACTGATAATTTAGATCTTTATTTAATTTCGATGAAAATGTTGTAAAATATATGATTTCGAAAAAATTTATGAAAACGCTAATCGGGTAAAACGCCCTATACACATAAAATAGACTTTAGGACATCGTTAGATATTTCCGTTATACTGATTTTTCAGCATTTTTGCTGATTTCCAAGCTAAGATACGTGGTCGTTTTAGTGTTTTTCTGAATTCCCGGGAATTATAAGAAAAATTCTCGGAAATTGGGAACTGAATAATAGGCAAAATTCCCAGATTAAAAACCCTAGTCACGATTCTAAATCGTTTTTAGAATTCTCTACTCGATTTTACTTGAAAATGGGGTAAAACCGTAAATGGTATGGTAGTCCCACTGCTCAGTGGATTTTGTTCCTTTCTTTTTTGCACTTACAAAGTTTTTGTAGCATGCCATCTCTACTTTATTACACTCCACTCTGCAGATGGAAGTTCTATTGTATCATTGCGATTTATCTTTCTACCTAAAATTTAACAGAAATTGTTTCTAATTTTCGGCTTTAAATTATAACTTTTTTAGTAAAAATTAGTAAGTCTACAAAATTTTAACAGAATTTGAAAAAATCTGTTTAAATTTTTTATTGAAACTTAACCGAAAATCTTCCCAATTTACAATAATCACTTACATGCTTATTCACAAATTTTTTTTTGTTGTATTAGAGGCTAGTTAAAGGATTTTTGTTGTTGTTTTGCATTTTAATTTGTCTTATTAAACTGTAATAAAATTTAACACATTTTTGTGAATTCGAGCCTAAGTCAGTCTAGATCGACAATAGTTTTCTCTTATTGTAGTAATAGTATGTTGTGAAACAATAGTAATTTTCTAATTTAGATCACAGTATAATGTATGTGATATGTTGCACTTGTTATTATTGTAATAATGCCACTGGAATATGCTTGTATCATTGTTGATATTGACACTAATTGTAAGCAACAAATATTTGCAATTTTTTTTTCTTTCTTATTTATAAATGTATCTTGTCAAGTTTCTTGTGTGTACAGAAAAGTAAGTATAATTTCTATTTCGTTTTATAATTTTTATGCCAACATTTAACTGTGATATCCATTCTATTTCTTACTACTACTTTTTTTAAATAATAAAATGGTTTCTTTGTAGAAATATATAACAAACATGTGTTCATATATGTATGTGCGAAGTTTATTAAAAGAAATAACTTTAAAAATACATAAAATTAATTTTCTTAACAAGAAACCCTATTAGAAGAGAAGATTTTTGTGAATTATTTGTGTCATTTACACAGAATTTTATTACAAACCAAATTCAATTTTACGAAAATAATGCATTTTTAGCAAATTTTGTTGTAGCCAAAACAATAATTTTAACATTCAAAATTTATGTTTTGAAAATTATGTTATTTTTGTATCACAAACACAGGCATACATATAACCAAATTGTTTTGTATTTTCAAATTTTTATGAATTTGTTGTTATTCGTTTTTGTCAACACATGTTGCTAACATGTGTTATTTAAATTATATTTAAATATTTATCAAATCATTTTCTATTTTCAGTGGTTTAAGTTGAAATAAAATGGCTTTTATTAGGGAAATCACAATTTTGTATGTATAAAGAGTGATTCAGTATCAAATCTATACGATGAATTAAATTATACATCAAATCGTCATAAAACACCAATAACACTATGCGACAGTCAAAATCGGGATGGGATGAAACCAACGGGAAATGTTATATCGGTCAAAAACAAGTTATACGTGTCCCGGCGTTTCGCTGGGTCACCCCTAGGAATCGAGATATATCTTTTTTTTGACATAACTCGAGAACCACTAGTCCGATTTTGCTCAAACAATTTTAAAAAAATTAAAAATTACAATTCCTTTAATCTGTTCATATAACGTTTTTCTATATACTCAACAGTTTTGCCGGTGAAAATAAATGTTTGTTACCGCTACCATAAAAATCAATAACCTTTTGTTTATTACTTTTTTTTAATATTTTAGGCAAAAAATATTTTTTTCTTCATACATTTATTTTTACCGGCAAAACTGTTGAGTATATAGAAAAACGTTATATGAACAGATTAAAGGAATTGTAATTTTTAATTTTTTTAAAATTGTTTGAGCAAAATCGGACTAGTGGTTCTCGAGTTATGTCCAAACCAAAGGTCAAATCGATATATCTCGATTCCTAGGGCTGACCCAGCGAAACGCCGGGACACGTATAACTTCTTTTTTACCGATATAACTTTCCCCGGTAGTTTGAACCCTTCCCGATCACTGACCCCTACCATTTGTCTCACAGTGTAATCTAAATCTTTACAATATAATATTAGACTAGTATATAATTATGTGTCATTCGAGGTCTGGGTGTATATTTATATTTTTATTCAATAGATTTTTTTTTTTTTTTTGGTTTTCTCCTTTGTTGGCGAGTATTTCACTCATAATGCCATGTTATCCCACAATACTAAATAAATTCAAAGTTCTATTTCGGCTGCCTTCATAAATTGTACAAGCAGTTTGTAGATTTTGATGTTCCTAGTTTTCAGCAGATTCTGTAAGTTGTCATATTGATCAAACAAGGAATGTTCCGCTCTGACAGAGCCAAATTTAGGGCATTCAAAAATTAAGTGATTTGCTGTTTTCTCGACACTGCAGATATCACACACATAAGCACTGTTAACATCAGTTCCATTTGCATATTTATTGATTGTCTTGATGTCCTTTGGTTCCATGCCACTTTTGACATACCACGGTTTATCTGGTATAGATGGAAAAATTTCGGCAAACTGTTTTCCTGTCTGATTTGAGTTGTTCATATACATGCAATTCCAGTCTTGTCTAAGAGTATTACGTATTTTAAGAAGTGCTTCGTTGGGGGTGAGATCAACGTCCAATACTGTACCAATAACTGTCGCCTGCTTGGCCATTTCATCAACCGTCTCATTAAATTTGATGCCAACATGACTCGGTATCCAAATAATTTGACATCTTTCTATTCTTGATTCAGCTAGTTTGTTGTGGATATATGCCACACAGTAATTATCAGTATTCTCTGCAATTAAGGCTTTACAGGCCATCATGCTATCTGTGAAAATAGCCAGTCTGACCACTTCATTTTGTATAGCTTCATCCACTGCTTTCATAATAGCCCACAATTCTCCAAAAAGGCTTGAGGCTTTGTGATTTATTCTGAAGTAGGACTTTTTATCTAGGCTTACATTAAAAACACCACAACCAGTGACACTATCAGTTAGAGAGGCATCTGTGGCAAATATTATATACCCGTCCTTCCTGTATTCATTGACCTCATTATATACCAAGGCCCTTATATGCTCAATTGACACATTGCCCTTTTTATCAGGGAGTATATTGATGCGAGATACAAATCTTCTATGTCTAGAGAAAGAACATTGTAGATTAACTCTATCAAAAGTTTCCTTGAAATCGTTGTAGACTGCACTATAACTGGATTTGATTCTAGGACCATCTGCAACCAAACGATACACAGGATTGTTTTCCTTCTTTAATTTCATTAATTCCCTTGCTGTAAGATATTTACTGCGTTCACTAGGGGGCAGTTCATTTGCCAGAACATATAATATTTGTACGGGAGTTGACCTCTTGAGACCTAGACATCTGCGCAAGATTTTATTTTGATACGTTGTAATTTTTCGATTAATGGAATTTGGGGTATGTGCTGCCGTAGTACGAGCATATTCAATTTTAGAGCGAACAAAACTTTTATAAAGATTTACTGCTATTCTAGGTGATAAGCCCCCTTTGATTGTAGTCAATTTACCTATTAACCCGGATCCACTTTTCGCCTCAGCTAGTACCCGGTCATAGTGTTCTCCTACAGTGAGAGACGAATTTATGGTCCTTCCAAGTAATTTCAACTTATATACTTGTTCAATTTCAGTGTTGTTGATTTTGATCGTCACTTTTTTGTTGCTACCTTTTGCCAGATACATTGTACTTGTTTTCTCAAGATTAAAGGACAGATTCAAAGATTGACATTTCGTCATGAAGTTGAGGACTTTCCTCTCCAAATTATCAATAGCAATGTCGAAATTTTTGTTGTATGAGACCAGTGTGAAATCATCCGCGAATTGATAGACCATAGTATTCTCATCTTGAACCTCATGAAGAGCCTTTGTGTATAAATTAAATAATAAAGGTGACAAACAGCTTCCTTGTGGAAGTCCGTTATCGACCACGATTGTTTCACTACCAAGCTTTAGTGTTCGACTAGACAGAAAATTTTTTATCCATTTAATGTACTTATTTGGGATTCTGAGATTGTCCAAAATACCTTCAAGTTGTAAATTATTGGCGCAATTATAGGCGTTGTTGATGTCAAGTACCAATATTATTACCTTGAAACCATCATTTTTAAGCAATGCTACATTATGCAATAGTTCATTCAAGCATGAGGAGGATGATTTGCCCTTCCTATAGGCGCAACTCCTGTCGGGAAGTATATTATTTTGATCAACGAATTTCGTGATGCGATCCTTTATCATTAAATTTATCAGCTTCAGCAATACAGAAATTAATGAAATAGGACGAAAATTCCTGTAGTCAGAGAGGTCCTTATTTCTTTTTGGTATTGGCACAATCCTTATTACCCTCCAAGACTCCTGTATTAAATGCATTAAAATCTCCTGCTATTATAACATTATCATGGGTCTGCAGAAAATCAATTAACTTCTGCATTTCAAGTTCAAATTCAGCAATGTTTCTTGAATGCTCAAAGTATACAGAGCATATAGTAAAATTCGTCGTTAGATTCAAAGTTTTGACAATAATAATATCAAAAGTTGTACTAAATTTTATTCTCTTGAAGCGAATCTTTACAATATAATATTAGACTAGTATATAATTATGTGTCATTCGAGGTCTGGGTGTATATTTATATTTTTATTCAATAGATTTTAAGGTGAATGAAATCAATAACCTTCCGTCCTTTTTAAAGTTTATCAATATAAAAGTATAATTCATTCATTAATAAAATTACAAACCAAGCAATTTTTGATCAATAACTCATATCGACGAAAGTTTCACAAACAGTGTATTCTGCTGATTTTAGCAGAATAGACTGTTAATTGCATTCAACTAAATTTAGCTTAAAAATATCAAAAATTTTGTAGATTTAACAGTTTATTTTTGCTATTTTTAGTCTACAAATATTTAGCAAAATTTTCTGCAGATTTTACAGTACAATTTGCTATTTTCAATTAACTAAAAGTTAGCCTAAATATAACTAAAATTCTGTAAATTTAACAGTTTTAAATTTGCTGTTCTCATTTGACTAGTATTTAGTAAAAAAATCTGCTAATTTTAGCAGTTTTTACTGCAGCATAATTTTTAACTAATTTTTAGTAACTTTTTCTGCTATTTTTACAGATTTATTTCTATGAGTGTACTTTTTCTTGTGCGGGGCAGTTTGTTACGGAAGACCTTATATGGTATGAAAAGCCTCATATGCAGCCATTGTTTAAACAAAAATATATAACATTCAATTAAACTGAAAAAGGCGTCAACTTTCAATTAAAAACTTATCAGAAGTTTTAAATAAGTAAAAATAAAATTTTAATTCTAAATTGAAAACAAAGTATTGAAATTTATTTGCATATAAAAAATGTGTGCATGTGTCCATAAAAAAGCATAATAAATAATTAATCAGGGTTGGCAACCAATTCATAAAATTAGTTAAATTAGTGATAATGGATAACTTTATTTCAAAAGTCTTTCGTTATACTAAGTAATCTGAGCAATAATTACCTCGTTTTTGGCTATTGTTAGCAGGGGTATGGCATCATCAAAAAAATAATGCAAAATGTACGAAATTTGCAAAATTCCAAACAATATCCACTTAGCGATGATTTACTTGTCAAAAGAAAAGAGTTGGTATCCATATTGCCCTATTTAGAACATATTGTTTCCACAACAATGAATTTCTGATAAAACGCGAAAAATCGCGAATTTAAAAAAAAATCTGAAACACGTGTTCACTTAAATCGTCTATAGATTATGATATGTAAGTTTGACATTTTAATCACAAATATCTCCGTACAAAAAAGTAAAAAATTTGTTTTTTTATAGAATATCCTTGAAAATAGGACATGTGAGGATATGCTTGAACATGTTATATATACCGCTGGACGTCCCTCTAAAAAACCTTTTATATGATACCCATATTGAGTATGTTGTCTTCAGCGAAGATGCAAATTTCTTACCAAAACTAAAAAAAAGATATTTTTTAAAAATGGTCCTATATGGTGCTATATACTTATAGCCTATCTGTATATCCGAAAACTAAGCGAGATACAGGAAAGCGGAGAAAATGTTTGTCTCCTTCGAAGTATTCTTACCTGGTCGCGGGACAACTCAGTATAATTACAAATTAAATCAGTTTTACTAATCTTTTACTTAAATTTATATTTGTTAAATTTAACAAAAAAAAATGTATAAAAATATACAAATTTAATTTTAAGCAGTATTAAATTTTGTTAAACTAACAAATTTTTCTGTTGAAGGCATTATTTTTATTGTAGGCTTAAGAGTAGGTATTCTAAATAATTTCGTTCGGGTATTTTAAGTTATTTCGTTAGTGGTATTGTAATGTTAACGGTAGTCATTTGAAAGGGTTTTAATTCGTTATTGGTATTTTAGGTCTAGTATTTGCCAACCATGATAAATTGCGTTTAAATTTTTTTTATTGAAAAAACAATTTAAACATTATACAGATGTTGTGTGTGAAAGAAATTATTGCTAAATTTGTTCTTCGATTTAAGTGTAAACATAAAGAAAACTGCATTTACGTGCTAGTTTTGCTATTAACTAATAAAAATATTTATGTTCCAAATTTTTTTTCCTAAATACATACTAAACATTTTGTTGAATGCATAAAAACATTAAAAAAGGAAATTAATTATTTGCTTAAATTTTCAATTCAACTAAAATATTACCGAAAATATGTTCCCTATAAACAAATACGTGATTATGTATTGGGTTATATCTTATTGTATATTAAACCTCAATTTATGGGATCAACCATATCTGATTATATATAGTTATGTGTATCATTAACATTAACACATTTTTTGGTATATGATTTTATATGGTTATACATAAGAAAATTTCGGGAAATATTTGAAGGATATTATAATATATGAATACATATGGATGCAAAGCCATTTTATATTACTATATGTTAATGTGTATTTTTGTATTAAAAAATATATTGTTATATATGAAATTTTTTACTAGGGTCATTATTTTGCGCGACATCGCCATACAAAAGTAATAGGAAATGTAATAATAAAAGTAACTGGTTACCATTACTAAGTATGTAGTTACATAACCACATATCTGGTAATGATTTTCTACACTGGGAAACAGAAGAAAATCAAATAAATCTCATATTTGAAAATTTTTAAATGTGTGCATAAATACCAAAAACTTTTCACATAAAAATAAGTGCATATGTAAAACTAAACCAGGGCTTGTAAAACTAAAATGTTTTTGATATTTATTGTGTATAAATACAAGCTTTACACTATATAACAGGAAGATACTACGTTAATTGAAAACCCCTAATATAAAATTTGAGTTTAGAATAATTAAATTTTATACTGAATTTAGACCAAGCTAAAACCAGCTGGTTTTTGTACAAAACTAAATTACGAAAGCCAAGTCATTTACACTGATTATTTTGTTTTTCTTTGTCACAACACTTTTTTAATACACACTTTTCTTTCTTTTTTTATTGTTACATCCCTATAAACATTTTCACTGGAATTCAAGTTGAAATCAAGTTCAATTCCAGCCCTGTTTTCCAGTTTCAAGGCTTGAATTCAACTTTTATTACATTTTATTTCAATAGCATACTCCAGCAAAAGGGAAACAAAAATTCAAGTTTGAAATATTTTTGTTAAAAAAACAAGTGCTAGAATTTGAAATATACTTTACTTCAAGCAAAATTTAAAGCACTTGAATTTTTAAAACCTACGTGCTTATTGGGATTGATGAAAAAAAAAATTTTGATACATTTAAAAAAGAATAACACACAATTTCGAACTAAACTAGAAATATTCTAAAAAATTAAAAAATATTTTTTGACACCTGCTTTACTCCTATATTCGTTGTAACAGGGTGTATCAAAAATGAACATTTCAGATATTTTTACTTGGTTTTTGGCAAAAATCAGGTGGAATTTGGTTTTCAGTTTGTATGAAAATGGTATGGAAAAACTATATTATTTTTTTAGTTTTAAGCTCGAAAACTAAAAATCGCCAAAAAGTACTAGTTTTTGCCCAGTCTAAATACACTATTATTCTCGAGTAGTCTACAAAAGTACATATATTTTTAAATAAAGCTGAAATTCAAATACTGTTGTAAATGAAATTATATTTTTATTTTGTATAAAACATTCCTTATATGCGCCAAAAAAAATATCTTCAGATTTCAAAACTACACAATATTGTATTATTCTGTGTGAATCACAACTTTTTGAAAATACAAAAAAATAATATGAGATTAAAAATTTCATCATTTATAATCGGCCCAAAAACAAGTGCCTTTATATAGTTAGCAACAGAAATTATTTTTATAAAATAATGTTTGCTCATATATTTTTTTTTTTTAAATAGTAGGTATATATTTTTTTAAATTCTCTAAAATAAAACATATAACATAAAAACTTTGAAAATAGTACTAAAATTTCTGCTTTAATTGCACTATTTCCGTTTGCAACCAGATATTCGACGAGTGCGAATAAATGCAGACACATAAACTGTATTCGAATGTAGAATACAATGAAATGCATGAAATGAATTAGATTGTTCTTGTTGTATGTTTTTATATATTGTGTTAAATGATCATAAATTAACCATGTTTGTATACCCGAGTAAAAAAGTTTTGATATAATCATATATTATTTTATGTAATTGCATTTAGTAACTTATAGTTACATATGGCAGGATATGCTTTTAAATTCAAGCAGATATACTTTTATATAGTCATATGTTAGATATTTTTTCCTCAAAGGTTTTAATATGGAGGCATATGTGATTTTATATTATTACATACTGGCCTACATATAATTGCATGTGCTATATATAAGTACATAAAGTAACATATTACAGATATAATTACATATACGTTTATATATAATTTAGTATGACACTATACATAATAATATAAAACTATATGTGGAGCCATATAAGAAATATTTCATAATTTGTGTTAGATATGATTATATATTGACGAATAAGAACCCATATATAACTTAATACGGTTCCATATCTACAATATTTCATGATTTCTTTAATATATAACAATATAACGTTCTTTATAAAATCATCTATAATTATATATCATCCCACATAAGCAATTATTTCAAAGTGATTTTATATAAAAATATATAAGGTCCATATAAAACCGTATTATATTATATGTGGTTCTATGTTAAAATTGATTTTGAACTAAATTTAGATTTAGTAATAACTAGGGATTGGCGCGTGACTAGAAATGTTCGTGAGTCACGAACATCTCTGTGAATAACACGCGATCGTGAGTAGTAATTACTATACTCAAGTGATTCGTGCGTGAGCGTGAATAAGAATATATAACCCGTGCATGATTCGTGTGAGTTTATTTTTTGCATCATATGTATATTTTTAGTAATTTTTACCATTTTGTAATATTTGACTATTTTTTTTTTACTATTTTTCTTATATCTTGGTTGTACATATAACATGATCGTATTGACTTTAAAATTTCAGTCTTGTCAACTTTAATTTAAAATTACTAAAAATAAAGAAAGTTTTGTTCATGTTTAATGCACTGTCATGGTAAATCTGGATAAAAGTAATGGAAGATTTATCGAAATTAGAGGATCTTCAGCAGACCTTTGGGTTAATCATTATATTTGGAAATTAATTACACATGCAATTACACAATTACATGTAATTGTAATTGAAAAAAAATCAATTACAATTACATATTATTTGTAATTGTAATTAAAAAAAACAATTACAAGTAATTTGTAATTTAAAATTTGCAATTATACATTACATATAATTGTAATTGAAAAAATTTCAATTACAATTACATTTTTTTCGGAAAAGAAATAATGACAAAAAGCACAAGTGAGGGGTCAGCCCAACATGACGTATTCTTTTTATACTTATCCACGCCTATCCAACCTATCCCAGTCAGTTTTTTCTACAAAATTTTAACAAAAAACACTTTAATTCTAAATGTAATTGAAATTTGTAATTGAAATCACTTTCAATTACAATTACTTGTAATTGAAAATTTTCAATTACAGTTACATGAAATGTAATTGTTTTTTTTTTTATTTCAATTACATTTATTTGCAATTGTAATTGAAATCCCCCAGGTCTGATCTCCAGATATTGCATATCTTTTTTATTTAAAAAAATAATTTTTGTATATTGTTAGATATGGTCCTATATAATATGATAAAAAGTATGAGGTCAATATTTATATATAATTGTATCAAACTATGTCCACTTTTATAACATTTTATATAATTTTATACAAAAAGATATAATTTGATGTAATTGGATGAGGACAAAATTCGGATACAATTGTATCGAATTGCATAAAATTGTATCAAATTGTACCAAATTGTATACAATTGTATACAATTCGATACAATAAGATACAATAAGATGTTCTCATTTTTCGGATATAATTATATCTAATTACATAAAAGATTATATATAATTAAATATAACTTCATATGGCTCCATATCACTTTTTTTTACTTGGGTATCATAAAAATTATAAATTTTTGTAATAAAAAAACATGATTTATTAAAATGAATTAATTAACGGTAAACATAATATTGTATTTTTAAAAAATGCCTGCAATATAATATGGCGCCAAATGGTTTGGTCATTGATTATAACGAAGATTTTATTTGCAAATCGTCTCATTTTTGAGATCAAGCAATTTTGTAATTTAGCAAATTATCTCTTGTTCTTTAATGCTGGCCAGACTGAAATTGCCAACGGTACCAAATATAATACACTAGCAGAGCAAAATCGTCAACATCTGCACTTTCTATGAGAAATCATCAAAAAATCGTCAATCAAAAAACTTTCTATATTTGGATGAAAAATGTTTCTTAAAAATCCGTTAATATTACTTTATTTGTAGCAATTTCACATTTGTTTGTAAAAATGTGCCTTAATAATTATTTCTTTATTACTGGTTATTTCAATAGGGTGATTTGAGGTTAAAGGCTGAGTTACCCAACCGTAAACGTATCTGTAACGAATCAGCTGTTTCGAAACCACAAGAAGAAATGTATACGAACACGTAAATGTAGACGTACTTGCCGGATCATTCTGTTGAAATCAGAATTTTCTATCCGGCATCGAAACAGCTGAATGATTTTAGTCGGAAAAAATATGAAATGAATAAAGAAAATTGATTCAAACAACAAATAAGGAATAAGAATTAACAAATAAATGGAAAAATTTAGAATAAAAGATAAAACAACAAGAAATCGATGCTAAATAGTAATGTCGTTTACGGTAATCTATAAGCAGATCTTTGAAGAATTAATTCCTTAATTCAATTTTTCAATTCTGAATTAAAAATTCGATGAATTAATTCACTAAGCACCATATATTGAATGGAATTAATTCATATTTGCTTTCGTTCGATTTTTTTTTGTTACGAATTAATTCAATTGCAATAGTTCTTTTTATTTAATCAAATGAATTAATTCACCGGTGAACGCGTTCAATTTTATAAATCGAACGGAAAAAAAAGTGAATTAATTCCTTACTGAATTAATTCACCACTGAATTCATTCAATTTCATTTTCATTCAGTGAATTAAAAAAAAATAAAATTACATTCAGTGAATTAAAAAAAAAAATAATAAGTTCACTGAATTAAAAAAATAAAATAAGTTCACTGAGTTAAAAAAAAATAAAATAAGTTCACTGAATTCAAAGCCTGTTTTCTGCCGTTCAGTAGAAGAAAACAATAATGTACAAATAAAAGTTTTAAATAAGCAATTTTAGAGCGTGTGCTAGTAACAAATTAGAAACCGGATGCTGTTTATCAACCTACATGATTCAAAAATACAGCCTGTTACTATTAAAAATAAAAACTTTACAGATATAGATAAATTTTGTAAAAAAATATAACTATTAATTTTTCAAACTAGTTTTATAGTTATATTTTTTTTCCAAATTTATCTATATCTGTAAAGTTTTTATTTTTAATAGTAAAAGGCTCTATTTTTGAATCATGTAGGTTGATAAACAGCATCCGGTTTCTAATTTGTTACTAGCACACGCTCTAAAATTGCTTATTTAAAACTTTTATTTTTACATTATTGTTTTCTTCTACTGAACGGCAGAAAACAGGCTTCGAATTCAGTGAACTTATTTTATTTTTTTTTTAATTCAGTGAACTTATTTTATTTTTTTTTCAATTCAGTGAACTTATTATTTTTTTTTTTAATTCACTGAATGTAATTTTATTTTTTTTTTTAATTCACTGAATGAAAATGAAATTGAATGAATTCAGTGGTGAATTAATTCAGTAAGGAATTAATTCACTTTTTTTCCGTTCGATTTATAAAATTGAACGCGTTCACCGGTGAATTAATTCATTTGATTTAATAAAAAGAACTATTGCAATTGAATTAATTCTTTGAATTTGTTGTTTGATGAACGCATTCAGTTGAATGAATTCAGTGAATTAGTTAAGAAAAGGAATTCATTCAATTCTAAAGAAAATTGAATTCGATTGGTAGTGAATTCATTCAAAAAGGAATTAATTCTTCAAAGCTCTGTCTATAAGTGTACTTTTTAGCTACGGCACGGTACAGTTACATCACGCCCTTAACCCTCTAACCGGCAAGCCCGCCTCCAGGCGGGGTATATTAAATTGACCAGAAATGCGCCAAATGGGTATTTTATAATAAGAAATGATGCTTTTTCAACAGAAAACTAAATTTATAAAATTTTTTGTGAAGAATTTTTTTGTATACAATGCACGGTTTGGAAGCGAGAAAGTGTCAAAGATAAAATTTCGTAAAATTTCAAAAATTAAGTATTTTAAAACAACCAAAAGTGTCAAAAATCTTAAAAACATATTTAAATTGACTAAAACAATTGATAGTGACCATGAAGTAAGATTGGAGCTTAAGATATTCAAAAAGTTCCTTACTTTGATCCAAGGACGCACAGGATTCCATAAGGATACCTTTAAAGGACATCGCCTTAACTTCAAACGAATGGACGGATTTTTCTGAAATTTGGTAAAAAGAATATATTTGTTATAGGTTGCAAAGCTTATAAGTTTGAATAATATATATTGAAGTTTTGGTGCGTTTTCGCTCAATTTCGCATTTTTCGAAAAACGAAATTCTCTACAACCTCTTAAGTAACAGCACAAAAAATTTAATTTTTTTTATTGCAATTACATCTTGGTAAAAGAAATAATTTGTGCCTAAACCTAGTAATTTTTATGCGCTAGTTTTCGAGTTTCACCCTTAAACTATTTTGGACCATATCGCCTAAAGTAGGCAACGAAAAAAAATTTTGTAGAAGAACTTATTGTTTATTTTTCGTGAGGAACACATGGTATAAATTTCATTGCAAAAAAGCTTAGTCCGGTTAGAGGGTTAAGCGAAAAAATAATATTTGTTTAGCTTATTTTGAGAGTACACTGTGCGGTAATATAATAAATTCTCACACTATATTCCCCTACTAATTAACCGGAATTAAAAAAGCAGTAATTACGCCAACGCAAAAATTTTGAAATTCGTAAAACCAACTCCATGACGAAATTTTTAAATTTATGTTTCGTTTCAATTAATTTAATTGTTTCCAGAAAACATCGATATAGTGGAATTCAAATAGAGATACTTCCACTACTAGCCGGTAGTGGGAGCTAAACTTTAATATTACCTGAGCAATTATTTAGTACCGGCTTTGTATTAGCTGAGCTTGTATGTATTTAAAAACACAAAAATTGTTGAAAACTGCGCAAACTGAAAATGAAACCAGCGCTTAATATTAACGTATTGATAAACAAAATTTGATATATGCTTTTCTATTTTTAAACTTTTTTGTTTGTTTTTATTTAAATTTTGAATAATAAAGGAAAGTGTCAGTTTAATGAACAAAGTGTTTAATAATGATACTCTGGAATTCTCTCCCAAAAAATAAATTTTAAATCCTTTTAATTTTGCTTATTTTTTAATAAAATTTATGGTTTTTAGCAATAAACCATAAAAATTATTTAATTTTTAAAAAATCGTCCTTTCTCATATATTAAATTTTGACTAATTTTGAACAAATTTAAAGCTGAAACAACGAGGATAAAGGCTAAAGAGTTCCCATAAAATAAAGTGCACTCTTTGGTTCCCTTAAATTTTATATGGATTGTGATTCTGTTAATTCCCGTGAAGAATAAGAGAAACAAAAGGAAAACCGAAAAAGTTAACAGTGCACTGTTTTTATTGTTTCTTATGATTATTGATTAAAACGGTAACAAAAACAACTTTAAGAACGAAATAAATAATAAATAATCAATATTAATTATTTTATTATTGTTTTTAATGTTGTTTTTTGCTTGTAAAATCGTTTTTATTAAATTTATTGTTTTCGCGACGTCCTTCATTTTCTCTCGTTCGCTGTTAAATTTCTTCAAATTCTTTGTGTTTTTCTTCTCATTTGTGTGTGAAATTTTTTGGGAAACTACGAACTCTTAAAACACCTTAATGGATACCCCCTGGTTGAAACACTGATTTAAACAAAGATTTAACCAGGCACTATCCACGGCTCTCATCTGAAAAACTGAACTGGTTTTAAGAGAGTTTCAATGTAAAATAACAAAAAACGTGAAAAAGTGGTATTTTTAATTAATTATTTTTATTGTTTTTAAGCAATTTTAATTAAATTGTAAAGTGCACTTGTGTTGTTTGATATGTTCTCTGCATTAGTTTTGCATAATTAGCACAAAATTTTGCTTATTAATATTAAAAAATACGCGTTAAAAAAAACACTGAAAACTGTTTCTCTTAAAACCAGTTTGCATATAAAATTAAAGAGACTTTTTAACAGCAGTTGAGGCTGGTGGTTTGTCTTTAGTCTATATAGTCGTTGATTTAACACAATATTCAATATAACTATGTCTATGTTAAGAGTAGAGTCTCACACAAAATTTCAAAAACTAAATTATAGCGGTTTGAGTCATTTAAATTCCATTCCATTTCGATCCAGCCGTCTAGTGTTCCAATTCCACTAGTGAAGGAGGAGACTTTCCATTTTTTTCTCATTCCGGTAGGAATTTCGAAAAATCCCATCTTAGATAAAGTCTACGCCGGAGAAGGAACTACTCAGCAAAAATAAATGTAATGACTTCTAAATGAATCACTTCCTTCTTGTGTCTTGACATGCAATAAAATGATAGCAAGCAATTGTCAAAATGATTTCATGTCAAGTGAAGACACTCAATTTCAATATTATTGCAATATCATGATATCGCTGACATGCAAGTGGCTCTTGCAATGATGCCTGCCATGAAATGTCACTTTTCGTTTTAATTTTAACTTTGTAATAAAAAAAACAACAGAAAATTTGATAAAAATGAAAGGGAAAGTGTTTAATTTTTTATTATTTGTAGATAAAATTTAATATTTGATAAAATTTCGTATTTTTCGAAGAAAAATCTATGATATTTCTTATCTATGAAATGGTCAAGTGTTCTCCACCACTTTGCAATTGATATCATTTTGACGTTTCACTCAAATGGTTTTGACATTTCATATCATATAATAGCTCTGTTCCACGTACGTTACTGCGGGTACCCGCGGGAACCCAATCTTACCAAAAAGCGTTTCTATTGTTAAAAATTAGGTAAATGAGAGCGTTGATGAGAGAATAATTTGTTTCTCTTTTTACCAGAAGTTACCCGTACTTTTTTTGCGGGTAAAATGGTAAAACTGTCAAATCACTAGTTGTTTGTAAATCAGCTGTTTCAAATTTGTAAAAATAATTTAAATATAAACAAAACTTGTAAACAATAATTAATATCGTTAACAAATACCACGTTCTAACATTTTTTCTTTATTCCCTTCGATATATTATTCATAAAATATTTTGTTTATATGAATAACTTTGACGTTAATTTTTGGGCTTGAAATGTGGTTTTGTGCGTTCCAGGTATTGTGAGCAATTTTACCATTTTTTGAGATTATTATTTGTTTACTCTCATTTTACCAGAATTTACCCAGAATTACGTGGAACAAACCTAATTTATTGCATTTGAAGACACCGGGTTAGGAATGAAATAGAAAAACAACATCTAATGCTGCAATAAATATATGCTAATCAGAAGTTCTTTTTCATGGGTGATAAAAAGTTAGTATTTTGTATGTGGGTTTCATAGGAATGTGCTGGCACAGAAATCAGAGGGTTGCAGGTTCAAATCCTCCCAGGTGGAAAAAAAATTTTTGGAACCTTTTTTACACAATTAATAATTTTTTTGTAGTTTTCACTGTAAAATTTTTATTTTTTTATATTTTTGTACACTCAATTTTTGAAACTATTTAAAAATTGTCCATTAATTTTTAATGAAATTTTATGAAAATATAAAAATTCTAAATAAAAATGTACAATAATTCTTCAAATATTTTTTGGTAAAATACCAAAAAGGTAAATATGTATAACAATTTTGTTTGAATTTAAAAAATCAATTTTGATCAAATTTTTACTAAATATATTTATTGTTACACTAACAGAAAAAAAATCCTGTAAACATTTTAGTTAGAACTACTAAAAATAAGTTAAAAATTACCTTGCAGAAAAAACTATCTTTTTTATCTACGATACTAATATGCAAAATTTTATGCGGATTTTATCAAGGTTATTTTTTATTTTTAATTAACTAAAAGTTAACTTAAATGTAACTAAAATTTTGTAAATTTAGCAGTTTTATTTTAGTTAAGGAGTGAGATCATAAAAATGTTAACACACATAAAGTTAAATAAAAAACAAACCACTGAATTTTAAGACTTCAGACCCAATTTTTATTAAATTTAATACAAAATTAAACAAAAAAAACCGCATGGAATTCTAACCACTACGAACAAAGTTATCCACTTTATCCTAAAACCCTCCCATTAAGGCTTTTATGGTAGTTTCTGTCACCTTCTTAGAGCAGGTAGTCCATCTACGTTTGAAATCTTGCATGTCCTGGGAGACCTTTTTTGTGCCCTTTAATTCTCTTTTAACAAGAGCCCAATATCTCTCCACTGGCCTGAGCTCCGGGCAGTTTGGTGGATTTGAATCTTTTGGTACAAAAACCACATTATTACCATTATACCACTCCAGCGCTTTCTTGTTGTAGTGAAAAGATGCTAAATCGGGCCAAAAGTGGATACATTGTGCTGACTCAAAAATGGAAGAAGTCTCTTCTGCAAGCACTCCTTGATATAAATTTCGCTGTTTATAGAGCCAGATGTTACAAATGACTGGCTTCTTTGGTCGCAGCTTATGGCTTGCCATACTAGGAATTTTTTAGGGAATTTCGTTTGCTTTTTCGACCTAAATTTTTCCGCAACATTTCCTCGAACATCGGAAACATAAAATTCTTGACCACGGAGCTGCGAAAAATCAGCCAGGACATAACTTTCGTCGTCCATTACACAACAGTTGTATTTTTGTATAAAATTTGATTTCAATTTTCGAGCTCTGGTTTTGGCCTCCAAATTTTTAAAAGCGTTTCTATCGGCAACTCTTTGAACTTTGTAGGACTTTAGTCCTGCCTTACGTTTCACTTTACGTACAAAAAAGTTCGAGCATTGGGCTAACCGAGCTGTTTTTCTGCCAGATGTGTTAGGAGCTCTCTTAAGGATGCTTTTAACCTTATATGCCTTACCAATGTTACGATAACCAGTCGTTGTTCCTGTTCCCGGCTTCCTTTCAATTGTTAGGTGTTCCAGATATCTTTTTACCACTTTTGAAACTGTTTGGCGGCATACATTAGTCTCTTTTGTATGTCCATGTTTGGTTTTGTTGAAAATATTTAATTATTTTTGAACGCACTTTTCTTTCATCGTCCATTCTGTAAAAAATTGTTAATTAAAACTCATGATGTAAATTAATTTTTAACTGACATATTTTTAAAATGCCGAAAAAAAATATGAGAAGCTTTAAACCAAAGTTATAGGCAAAAATGTGTGGTAATATTTTTATGTTCTCACTCCTTAGAACTACTGTAAATGTAACTAAAATTTTGTAAATGTAGCAGTTTTATTTTTCCTATTCTTATCTTACTAGTATTTAGCAAAAAAAAAATCTGCAGTTTTTTTGCAAGGTCATTTTTTTATTAATTTTTAGTAGATTCTTCTCATATTTTTACAGCTTTATTTCTTTCTATCTCTATATATAAAAGAATAACGTGACTGACTGACTGACTGACTGACTGACTCAACATCGCCCAGCCCAAACCGCTGAAGCTAGGAAGTTGAAATTTGGTATGTAGGTTCCTCTTTCGGGGTAGACGTCCACTAAGACGGGATTTTTGGAAATTCCTACCGGAACGGGCAAAAAGGGGGAAAGTGTCCCCCTTGACGGCCTGCCAAAACCCCTTTGGCTAGAAAGCTGAAATTTAAGATATGTGTTCCTTGGAGTAGGGGCTAACTTTTCTGGAAAGTACTTTCTAGAATTTTGGACAGGGACGTTG
Source organism: Leucophora obtusa (assembly GCA_949987735.1). NCBI lineage: Eukaryota > Metazoa > Arthropoda > Insecta > Diptera > Anthomyiidae > Leucophora > Leucophora obtusa. Next base: position 185,659,452 of record OX465298.1, on the reverse strand, counting down.
TAAAAATGGGGGTTAAAAAGGGGAAAAAGGCCCCCCTTGACGGCCTGCCCAAACCGCTGGAGGTAGGAAGTTGAAATTTGGTATAAAGGTTCCTCCACTATCGTAGACATCCACCAAGACGGGAGTTTTGGAAATTTTTACAGGGACGGGCAAAACGGGGAAAAAGTCTCCCCCTTGACGGCCTGCTCAAACTGCTGGAGCTATGAAGTTGAAATTTGGTATGTAGGTTCCTCGACCGGTGTAGACGTCCGTTGAGACGGCATTTTTGGAAATTCTTATCGGGAGGGGCAAAAAGGGGACAAAAAAAGTACCTTTTTCCAAAAAAGTACCTTTTCCCAAAAAAGTACCTTTTCCCAAAAAAAGTACCTTTTCCCAAAAAAAGTACCTTTTTCCAAAAAAAGTACCTTTTTCCAAAAAAAGTACCTTTTCCAAAAAAAGTACCTTTTTCCAAAAAAAGTACCTTTTTCCAAAAAAAGTACCTTTTTCCAAAAAAAGTACCTTTTTCCAAAAAAAGTACCTTTTTCCAAAAAAAGTACCTTTTTCCAAAAAAAGTACCTTTTTCCAAAAAAATTACCTTTTTCCAAAAAAATTCCTTTTTCCAAAAAAAGTACCTTTTTCCAAAAAAAAGTACCTTTTTCCAAAAAAAGTACCTTTTTCCAAAAAAAAGTACCTTTTTCCAAAAAAAGTACCTTTTTCCAAAAAAAGTACCTTTTTCCAAAAAAAAGTACCTTTTTCCAAAAAAAGTACCCTTTTCCAAAAAAAAGTACCTTTTTCCAAAAAAAGTACCTTTTTCCAAAAAAAGTACCTTTTTCCAAAAAAAGTACCTTTTTCCAAAAAAAGTACCTTTTTCCAAAAAAAGTACTTTTTTCCAAAAAAAGTACCTTTTTCCAAAAAAAGTACCTTTTTTCAAAAGAAGTACCTTTTTTCAAAAGAAGTACCTTTTTCCAAAAAAAGTACCTTTTTCCAAAAAAAAGTACCTTTTCCCGAAAAAAGTACCTTTTTCCAAAAAAGTACCTTTTTCCAAAAAAGTACCTTTTTCCAAAAAAAGTACCTTTTTCCAAAAAAGTACCTTTTTCCAAAAAAAGTACCTTTTTCCAAAAAAAATTCCTTTTTCCAAAAAAAGTACCTTTTTCCAAAAAAAGTACCTTTTTTAAAAAAAAGTACCTTTTTCCAAAAAATGTACCTTTGTCTAAAAAAATGTACCTTTTCCAAAAAAAAAAAGTACCTTTTCCCAAAAAACATACATTTTTCCAAAAAAAATAACTTATTCAAAAAAAGTACCTTTTCCAAAAAAAAGTACCTTTTCCCAAAAAAAGTACCTTTTTCTAAAAAAATGTTCCTTTTCCCAAAAAACATACATTTTTTCAAAAAAATACCTTTTTCAAAAAAAGTACCTTTTCCAAAAAAAAGTACCTTTTCCCAAAAAAAGTACCTTTTTCTAAAAAAATTTTCCTTTTCCAAAAGAAGTACCTTTTCCAAAAAAAGTACCTTTTTCCAAAAAAACATACATTTTTCCAAAAAAAAACACCTTATTAAAAAAAATACCTTTTCCAAAAAAAGTACAAATAAAGTACTTTGTAAAAACAAAGTATCTTTTTAAAAAAAATTTCGTTTTTCCAAAAAGTACCATTTAAAATAATATATAATTTCAAAAAACTACTTTTTTCCCTCCCCCCACGGATATCTCCACTAAAACAAGGTTTCTTGACATTCGGCATAGACGTGCGCTAAGACGGGATTTTTGGAAATTCCTACCGGAACGGGCAAAAAGGGGAAAAGTCTCCACATAAACAGTCTCACAAATTGGAAAAGTGCCTGCCCAAACCACTGGAGGTAAGAAGTTGAAATTTGGTATAAAGGTTCCTCCACTGTAGTAGACATCGACTAAGTTTGTATTTTTGGAATTCCCTACAGGATATCCCAAAAGGAAACTCGGTATGTGAGTTCCTCCTTCTGTGTAGGCGTCCGCTTAGACGGAATTTTTGAAATTCCTATCGGGAGGGGAAATAAGGTAAAAGTCTCCTCCTGACGGCTTGCCCAATCCCTTTTGGCCAACCTAAAATTTTAAATATGTATTCCTTGGAGTAGGACTAACTCACCGGCAACGTAATTTTTCTATTTTGGAACAGCAACATAGTAAAAATGGTGGTTGAAAGGGAAAAATGTCCCCAATAACGGCCTGCCCAAACCGCTTAGGCAATGCAGTTGAAATTTGGTATGAATGTTCCTCATCCATCGCAGATAGCCGCGAAGATGGAATTTTTGTAAATTCCTAAAGGGAGGGGCAAAAAGAAGAAAAGCCTCACCTTGGGGGCCGGTAAAAACCCCTTCGGCTAGAAACCTGAAGCTTAAAATGTGGGTCCCTGGAGTGAGGGCTAACGTATTAGAAAGATACTTTTTGAATTTTGGACAGGGTCGTTATAAAATGGGAGCTCAAAAAGGGAAAGTTGCCCCTTAACGACCTGTCCAAACTGCTGGAACTAGGAAGCTGAAATTCGGTACTTAAGTTCCTCTCAGCCTGCTCAAACTGCTGGAAATAGGAAGCTGGAATTCCCTGTCGATGGATTTTCGGAAATCCCTACCGAGAGGGGCACAAATAGTAAAAGTTGGCTAGAAACCTGAAATGTAAAACATATGTTACTTGGAGTATCTGCTCACTTACCGAGACGGTGCTTTTTGGACAGGAACATTGCAAAAATGGGGATTAATGAAGCGAAAAGTGCCGCTTAAAGGCCTGCCCAAACCGCTGGAGGTAGGAAGTTGAAATTTGGTATTAAAGTTCCTCCTCTATTGTAGACATCCGCTAAGATGAGATTTTTGGAAATTTCTACAGGTAGGGTCAAAAACAGGAAAAGTCTCCCCCTTAACGGCCTGGCCAAACTGCTGGAACAAGGGATCTTAAATTGGGTTCCTTCTCCAACGTTGACGTCCCCTAAGATGGTATTTTTCGAAAAAAGTGAAAAAACTTCCCCCTTGATGGCCTGGCCAAACTGCTGGATATAGAGACCTAAAATTATGTATGTAGTAGGTTCCTCCTCCAACGCAGACGTCCTCTAAGACGGAATTTTTGGAAATTCCTACCGGGAGGGGTTAAAAACGGAATAATTCTCCACCTTGATGGCCTAACCGAACCCTTCGGCTAGAAACCTGTAATATATAATATGTTTTCCTTGGAGTAGGGGCTAACTTATCGACAAGGCATTTCTAGGGCTTTGGACAGGAACGTGGTAAAAATCGTGGTTCAAAAGGGGAAAATTGCCCCCCCCCCCCTTAACGTCTGCGTCTTTAGCTAGAAACCTAAAACTTAAAGAACAAGTGTATATGAAACACTAAAATTAAGAAACTAAATAGGAAACGAGTGGGATTGAAACACTACACAAGTGGAATGAAATGGATATAAACGTTGAACGAGTGGAATTGAAATTATAGAGAATGCAAATGGATTGGAAGAGGGAATTACCTGTTCAAACACTATCAACGGAATATGAAACTTATGTAGCATTGAAACATACTCCCCAAAAAGTTAAACAAATTTTCTGAAAGAGAAAAAACCTTAGAAAAGGAATGGAACTTATATATTCCGATGTTTAAACTTCATGTAACGAAGCACCGGTGGAAGAAACCGACGCAGTAAATTTTCCAACTGAATTTGTGAATTTACTTGAATTGCCAGGTCTACCTTTACATAAACTGGAATTAAAAAAAAAAAAACTTTAAGACACGCTAACAACGCAGCGGGCTTTGCCCGCTATTTTTAATATTATAAAATGCTTTCCAACCCTGCTGGCCCCCCCTTCCCTAAACTTTAAGGCACGCTAACAACGTAGCGGGCTGCGCCGGCTAGTATTTTATAAAAAATAACACTTAAATAAAAATAACTTCCCAGCCAGCAACATTTGGATACTTTTTTGAGTGTTCTTATTCTATGAGTCAAAACGTAGCCAAATTTTTTTGAAATTTTCAAATTTTTTGTCAAAAATTACTCATATTTTGGACGCAAATATGAGCCTTCTAAAATGAATTATAAAAGACAAAAAAATTTGAGCCAAATTATTAAATCCAAAAGATGGTTCGGAAATGACTCAGAAATGTAAACAAATTTGAATATTTTGTTAACAAATCCAAAAAGGCTCAAAAAAATTATTAATTTTTGAGCCTTATGAATTTTTTTAAATCTTTTTTTTTGAGTCAGTTTTGAATCAAAAAAGAAGGCTCTTGGATGCACCACTTTCATACAAAAATTTCAATTTTTAATATTTGAGTTTTTTTTTTATTCAATTTTGGGCTTGTTTGCTGGCTGAGATTCTATATTTTTCCAATATGTTATATATTTTTGTTAATAAAAACTGAAAGAAATGAAGATAATAACAATTTACTGAACAAGACTGCTAAAAATCAGCTATCATGTATAAGAGGCTTAGCACAGGTGGTAGAGCGTCTGCATGAAATGCCAACAAGTGTGGGTTGAAACCCCACATGCTGCATGATGATTTTTTTTAATTAAATTAAAATAAAAAGAAGTGAAAAAGAACTTCCTTATCATTGGTTCAAATATACATAATTTGTTTTTAAAAACAACAACTTACTTCCTATGACAAGCCAATGTTAAATTCATTGGTGAAAAACCCGAAAAAGAACAACTCCCTATTCAACAGTTGCAGTGCTTTAACTACTTCTTTTTCCTCACTTTTTTTTGCTAGGTACATACCAAATTTCAACTTCGTAGATCCAGCGGTTTGGTCTAGAGGATGTCAGTGAGTGAGTAAGTTAGTCAGTCGCGTTTATTCTTTTTTATATAGAGAGAAAAGTTTTGCCACGTGAAAACTGAGAAAAATACTATGGCTTAGTGTGAAATTTTCGACAAATGTCAAAAAAATGCAGTATGTTAATAACGCATTCCGACGCCAAACGTTTCTATATAATATTGTGTCGAAATCTTTATGGCCAGTATTTACGAGTATTTCTCCTTCGTCATTTTTGTCATTCATAAAATTTGTCTTAAGCATCTCCAGACAAAATAAACAATTGTTTGTATACAAACAAAATAATAAAGAGAACTCTTTGAAAGCAAAAACCATAAACTTCATACTTGATACACTTTGTATGCAGTATTTTTTATTAATTTTAATTGAAATGCTAGTCAACAATCATCAATGCTTGTTTATAATTACTTATACAATGTTGAAAGAAATATGTACCAAGATTTTTATATTTAAATTGCCCTCCCAGCAGTGTTGCCACTTTTTGAATAATTATTCAAAAACGGGACTGTTTACACATTTGTTGGATAATTTTTGAATAATGACATTTTTGAGTAGTTTTTGTGTAATTTGACTTTTTAAAGAAATTTCCGTAAATTTTTAAAAGTCGATATTAAGACAAAAATTGCACAATGATGCTATGTATTTTTTTGTTTTCTTTAAAGCACCATATTTTGTTTATTTTTTGAGAAAATAATTGTCAAGCTTCTTTTAAAACTTCTCTTGGTTTACAAGACCATTTAAAATTTCACCGAAAGAGTGGAAGGGTTTGGGTTTGTTATGATTGTGATTTTCTAATGTCCGAACTTTTTTTTGCTGTAGTTTACATGATACTGGGCTTTGATGAGAAAAAAATTTGCTAACGCAGAAAGCTGGAACAGATTCAAAACATTTTAGAATTTTGAAAATCCAACATGTTAAAGATTTCAGCCGAATCGAATGAAATTTGTGAAAAAAATGTCGGTAATTTTTTATGATAATGTTATATTTTTATTTTGCAAAATAAAATTTGTTCATACACATATGGCAAAGAAATTTCAGGTTAAGGTCTGCCTTGCTATCATTAATTTTAAAATTGAAGAAAACATGCAAAATTTAACAAAAATATAAATTTTAAAACTTGTTGTATTGCCGACATTTAAAGCTAGGCTGGAATAGGGCTTATAAGCCATACCACATTAGGGACACCTTGGAGCTTTGCACTCAGAGCAAAATTGGTTAAATTTGAATAAAAATTGTTAAAATTGGGGAGGTATGGGGGAGAATAGTTAGCAACTGGGTAATATTTTTGCATGCAAGTAGGGTTTTTAACCCGGGAATTCCCGGGACGAAATTCCCGGGTATTTTGCTATTTTTCATTTCCCGATTCCCGGGAATTTTCCCTATAATTCCCGGGAATTCAAAAAAACACTAAAACAACCACCCAGTCAGAAATCGCCAGTGGTACAAAAAATCAAGCACTGGCATACCACTGGGTAACAACGGTGTTAAAAATAAATGACTGGCAGAACACTCATTTGGGACGCTTTGCCAGCGTTTGCTAAAAGTGTTTTACCAGTATTTGTTTTACAAAAATTTCGGTGGTATATAAAAAAACCACTGGCAAAGAATTGGCTTAGAGTGATATGCCAAGGTTTGCAACCAGTGGTTATCCAGTGCTACCTATCCAATGCTACCAGGCGTACAAAAATCAATTCACTGGTAGACCAATGATTTTATAAAAATGCTGACGCTTCGTTAAAAAATGTTTGTAGTCAGAAGGTTCCGAGTTCAAATCCGGTTGCAAGCAAAAATTTTTTTTTGGATTTTTTTTAATTTAAAATTTTTTTTGTTTTATAAAATCAATTTTTTTGTTTGTGGAAAGCTCCTTCAAGACCAAACTTTTTTTTGCCCTCCCAACAGTGGCATACTAGTTACAAAAAATTGTTTGCCAGTACTAGCATTTTGGCACAGCCAGTAGTTGTCCAGCTATTATCACTCATTTATCTGTTTAGCCATCAAATATTATATGTCTCGTTAGCTCAGTAGAGCAATCATTTGCCAATCTGACGGCCTGGGTTCAAATCACGGCAGGACCAAAAAAAATGCATATGAACTTTTTTTAAATTTTATTTTGGAAAATATATTTCCAGACCAACTATTTATTGGTTTTGCCAGCGTTTTGCCAACGTTTAAAAATTTTGTTCCTCCAGTGCTTTTCCGGCGCTTTTTGAACAGCCGGTCCTTTTGTCTAATAATGTTATCATTTTGGGAATGGGAAAGCACTTTTTGCCAGTACTTCTACCACCTGTTAAAGTTCTTTGCCACCGCTTTCCCGTTTGTATTTTTCTGACTGGGCATGTACATTAGCTTGAATATCCGCAAAAAGCCAAAAAATAAGCATATCTTGAAAATTCTTTATGTATTTTACCTTTTTAAAGGAGATCTCCAACAATGTCCATGAGAAGAGTATCGACTATGGAAAGAAATTTGTTCGGATTTTTTTAAATTTTATTTGGATAGAGAAAACTCTTCACTATATGATCCGATTTCGACAAAAAATTCTAAGAAATAAAATTTCCACAGGTTTTTTTTTTGTAAAATATGTTATAGTCTCAAAGTAATATTCTATGCGTTAAATTTGTGTATACCATTTTTTGGTTGCATTTTTTTACTTTTTTTTTATTAGAGCCCTATATCGCATAACACGCAGAACAAAGATATAAAAACTACATCCAAAGATGGAATTTTCTTTAAAGAAAAGCCAGGGACAATTCCTTAATGATGGGCGAAAGCACGTCATATCCTTCAACTAATTCGTCCCAATCGGTTAAACTAGGAGATCTAAATTTTATTAATACACGGTTTTTATGAAATTTTGCTGTTTTGTTAATTTTAAACTTTAAACGCGTTTGCCCACAACCATGAGTTTAAAATCGGCTGCCACTGTACATCCAAAGCGGGTAAACCGATTTGAACGCGGTTTTTTTTCTTTCGTAGGCAACAAAAAATATCCTTATCGTGGATATTTTTTTTTTTTAATTTTAGTCATTTAAATGTAATATCCCCAAGTAAAGGTCTTTGTTCTTGCATTTTTTTGTAATTCTTAAATTTGTGTGGCAACTTTGTTAAAAAAAATTTTTTTTTAATAAAAATCGGGCTACGAAAAGGACTAGAGAATTCATCTGGCATTAAGAATGACTTTACATTTTTATTTTTCGATAATTAATGTAGGGTGCACAGTGGCAGCCGATCGGTTTTGGTTGGCGAAATTCAAAACTAATCATTTTTGAAAATACTGCAATAAAAGAATAAAATTAAAAAAATATTGTTAATTAAATTGTTGACAACCGGTCAAGTATGCTTTTAAAATTGCTGCTGTTACAGTATTTACCCCCTTAAGGCTATTTTTGCTGGAAAAAATCAATTATTTTTAGGTCGTTTTATCCCAATGAGCGTTTTTCAAAATTTTTTCGAAATCATATAATTTACAATTTTTTCATTGAAATTAAATGCAAAAAACACATTTCTGCATTATCAGTTTTCGTCAAAGTGGAACACATTATGTTTTTCGAGCAAAAAGTAGTATTTACTGTTAAAATATGAGTAAAAAATTACTTTAGTATTCCCGGGAAATCCCGGGAAAGTTAGAAAAAAATTCCCGATTCCCGGGAGCTCGAAAATGTCGGGAAATTAAAAACCCTACATGCAAGGCATCTAAATGAAGTAGCCTTTCTGATAAAGATAAATACTTTTTTCTGAAATAAACTTTTAATGTGGCCAAAAAGAGTCTTGTTAGCTTTTTGACAAAAAAAATTGGATAAAATACCATTTTTTTAATATTCAAATTTAAAAGCACGCGATTTTAATTAAGCCTGAAAAAGATATTGCATTGAAATTTTCTTTAGTTAACAGAATAATTATTTTGTTAATTTGTCATAACAATTTTCAGAAAAATTGGCCTGGATTTGCTTTTGCAGAAGGCAAAAACCCAGACTAGGTTATAGCAAAAATGTAAAATTTTAGTTTTAAAATGCAAATAACTTTTGCACTTTGCAGATTACAAAATTTTTACGTTTTTAAAAATTGGTATATAAATTGAAAAATGGCGAAATTTTTTCACAAAATATTTTTATTCTGCCCCACTATGCTCAGGAGAATTAATTTTGCAATAATAGAAAAATTATATTTTTTATGTAATTTCATGAGGTTTTGGATAATTTTTGACCTACATTTGTGTAATTTTTGGTTCACTGGTGGCAACACTGCCTCCCAGTTGAAGCTGGTGCCACTATTACTTGTGACATTAAGTGGTTTTCAAATAAGACAACGATGTTGAAGAAAGTTATATTAAGATTAGAAAAAAATTTACAAAAATTAATTAAAGTCCTTGAATAACATTGTGAAAGAATTAAGAGAAATTATTAATCCTCGGAATAGAATTATATGAATAAGTAATTTGTTTTAAGATACATACATATGGGCAAATCTACGGAACCCGGCGATTCCACGTAAGTCAGGATTTAAACCATTTTAATAACAATATATAATATTTTTGATGGTATCAGCATTTTCGAGGCAACGAATTTAATCAGGCGGACATCTTAAATTTTAATATTTATACTGTTAATGTGCTCTACTCAATTAAAAACTACCCTAATTTACCCTAATTTTGTTTGTAACTTTCAAAAGTTTTTCAAATCTTTTGGATATAACATTTTCAGCATAAAAGGAAATCGCCTAAAACCTTTTGTGGATAATAATTTTGATGTTAATAAATCTCAGACTTGTTGAAAAAATAGGTGCCCTCAATTAGGAACAAATGGTCGTACATTAAAATAAGTAACTCTGTTTTTTGAATAAAGAGTAATTTTTAAGAAATTTTTAATTTTTGTGCTTTCAGCTTCAATGTAATTGAACAGTTTTTGACACTGATAACTGACAAATAAATAAAAAAAGGAGGTCAAATTAATTAATGTGCCTTCAGAAATAAAGAAGATATGACAATAATAATTAATTTAATTTAATTTTTCAATTTATTTTCACAATTGTTTTGGTTATCATTGCATCAGCTGTTAGTTTTACAATTTACCCGAAGAAAAAGTTTGGGTAACTTTGGTAAAAAGGGAAACACAAATTAACTCTCTTGAACGCTCTCATTTACCCAATTTTAGAGTACGGGAACGCTTTTTGGGTAAGATTGGGATCCCGCGGGATCATCTTTAAACTGTTTCTCCATATTTGAAAAGGAAACAGTTTAAAGATGAAAATTTTAATTATGAATTGATTGTCTTGTAGTTTTTAACAAATTCGAAACAACTATATAAAGTATGTAAATATTGTGTTTCGACCATAAAGAATATGCTTTTTGAAATATTTAGTAAAATTTTTCGTTAGACTATTGTATCTGGAACTAATAGAGGTATTAGTTATGTTCTATCAGATAGAAGTTCCATTTAATTTTGATAATAATTCTGTTAATTTAGCTGAATTCGTAGCTAATTTAACTATAATTGTCTTTATATTTAGCAGTTTAGACTGTTATAATTTTTAACTAACCCTTTTTGGTAAAATTCAGCTTGCCTAAATTTAGATTCTCAACTACATTGAAACTTCTGCAGGCGCAAATAAATTTGGGTACTATGTATTTTCTATTTTCTTACCTGAATTTTCAAGTGTATGAAGAGGCTTTTTTATTAGGGTAAAGGAAACTTCTGGATTAAAAATCCAGATTTTGAGTCTTGGAATCAACATGCAAAATTGTTTTGCACAACAATTGTTTGTATACTTAAGTTATGCAAAAATTTGGGATAATTTACCAAGATTTTGGCATAAAAAATTTAAATCTTATACAGTTTATAGGAAAAACTATTTTTGCGAGTAAGATAAACTGTTTTATTAAATTGTATGTGAAGTATTTAATTTGGATTATAGGTTTAGCATCTAAAATTTTAAATTCAATTGAGATATTAATAAAAATTTATTTTTTATTTACTGCCTCTTTGCAGGAACCCGATCAAAAATGCAATGGAGTTGTATGTGATTGTAAAGGATTAAAAGGACAACAAGGTACCATTGGTTTACCTGGTTTCCAGGGCTATGAAGGACCACCAGGTGATTTGGGACCAATGGGTCCATCGGGCCGTCCAGGTGAATGGGGTGATCCGGGAGAGTATGGCGGTCAAGGAGAAAAGGGTCATCGTGTAAGTATGAAAGAAATAAATTTACAAAAATCTCAATTTGTATTAACGATATTAATAGATTCTCTCATATTTCTTTGGATAATTTTATAGGGTGATGCTGGCACACCTGGTATACCCGGTGCTCCGGGACCTCGTGTAAGTTTTAGTTAGTTTTTTAAAAATAATTACAAGAAATTTATAAAAAATTTTGTGTTTGCTTAGGGTCGTCCTGGTGAGGATGGTCCCATGGGTCCTCGTGGTATTGATGGATGTGATGGCAAAACTGGTCAACAAGGTTCACCCGGTTTTCCCGGCAAACACGGTGGTCGTGGTGATGTTGGCAAGCCCGGTCCTCCTGGTCCTGCCGGTGATGCTGGGGAAGGTGGTATCAACTCAAAGGGAACTAAAGGTAGTCGTGGTGATCGCGGCACTGATGGTTATGATGGCCAAGAGGGTTATCCCGGCATGAAGGGCTATAAGGGTGATACTGGTTTTCCCGGTTTGGAAGGTGCTAAAGGTGAATTCGGCGCTAAAGGTTACAAGGGTGAAATGGCCGAACAGATCAGTTTCACTTTAAAAGAACAAGGTCAACAGGGTGAAAAAGGTGAACCTGGCGATGCCGAAGAGGGAGAATGGAATCCTGTTTATGTTACCAAAGGTTATAAGGGCGATAAGGGTCCAAATGGCGACGCTGGTAAAAATGGCACTCAAGGTGAAGAAGGTGATAGAGGTCGTCAGGGTCTACCCGGCTCTCATGGTGACACTGGTGCACCTGGTGAACGTGGTAAACCTGGTAAGCCTGGTGACGCAGGGTTTACTGGTCCTAAAGGTGTTAAAGGTGCTCCCGGTTACAATGGTCAAGACGGTGAAGATGGTCCTGCCGGAGAACATGGTGATGACGGTTATGATGGTATTCCTGGTGTTCAAGGTCCTTCCGGTCCACCTGGTATATACGATCCTACATTAGATATTTCTTTTCCCGGTCCAATCGGTCCTCAGGGTGATATTGGTGAACCTGGTTCGCCTGGTTTGCCAGGCGTACCTGGACGTGCTGGTCGTCGTGGTGTACATGGTCCTACCGGTCCTCCGGGTGATGCTGGTTTGGATGGTTTGCCGGGCCGGCGAGGTGCAAGCATTAAAGGTGATGACGGGGAATTTGGTTTTATGGGACCTCCCGGTCTTATGGGTCCTCCTGGTATGCCCGGTCCAATTGGTCGTACCGGTGAAAGCGGCGACCCTGGCAGAAATGTTTTAGGTCCAAAAGGTTTTGCCGGCCAACCTGGCGTACCTGGTCTTCCTGGTTATCGCGGTGACCGTGGTGATAATGGTTTACCCGGTGAAAAAGGTGTACCTGGATTGGGTGTCAACAAAGTGGGTCCTGCTGGTGCTGATGGTATGCCCGGTCCACGCGGTCAACCTGGTGTTGATGGCTTTCCTGGATATCGTGGTTTGATGGGAGACAAAGGTATTCGTGGTGATGATTGTGGTATTTGTCCGGCTGGTCCTAAAGGTGTGCTAGGTATTCGTGGTGATGCTGGTTATCCGGGTGCTCATGGTGCCAGAGGTCCATCTGGTTTGACGGGAGAACGTGGGTTCAAAGGTTTACCTGGTCGTCCTGGCTTACAAGGTTTCAAAGGTGTTCGTGGTACTGACGGTATACCTGGTGAATCTGGTCAAACTGGTTACCCCGGTGCTCCCGGTAAGGTTATGCAAACTGGCAATAAACGTGAAGCTGAAGTTGGCGATATTGGGGATGTTGGTGAACGTGGCTTGCAAGGCGAAACTGGTGATCGTGGTGTCGATGGCTATGCCGGACTTACTGGTGCGAAGGGTGAGACAGGTTTCCGTGGTGATTACGGTGATGCTGGATTTGCTGGTAGGGATGGTGCTCCCGGTAGACATGGCAAAGATGGTAGACCTGGTCGTAATGCCACCACTCCCAAAATATACTTAATTGGCGAACCTGGTTATGATGGATTTAAGTAAGTACTTAAACTTACAAGGGAGGTCTTCGCCAGTGTTAAATATTTAGTTCATATAAAAAATTCACTAAACAAGCGACTGTGTTTAAAATATTTCATGCTTTCATGTTAGATTATTAACTTGCTAATTTCATTCTAACTGTGTAAGGTCTGGTATCTTACGTAAAATTAAACAGTGACTAACAAGGAAAGACTCCCAATGCGGACCGGAAGATTTAATGAGCTTCGGATATATTGTAGAGAAGAAAAACTTAAGGGACACATATTTTTTTTAGATGCCCAAACTCATATTTAACTGTTAAAAAAAGACCCAATTTTTTCGTGATTTTTAAGCTACTAATTATGTTTCTAGCGAAATTTTTTGATGATTAATTATTAATTTGTTATTTTCTATTAATTTGTTATTTTCTATTAACAAAAATTTAACTCAAATATAACTATAATTCTGTATATTTAACAGTTTCATTTTTTCTGTTCCTATCTTACACACATGATCAATATAATAGATACATTCAAATTTTTTCTAATTTTATTCTCGTTGCTTTTATTTTTAAAGATCAAAATAGTGGATAAATTCACACCAAAATGCGAGGAGATTGTTCAGATACATATAGCAAAAATAATCTGCTAGTTTAGCAATTTTTCTGCAACATCATTTTTAACTATTTTTTAGTAGTTTTAACTAAATTTTTTACAAACTTTTTTCTATTAGTGTACTAGAATATATTTAAAACGAATAAAGATTTAAAACGAGAAGTTGTACAATATTAAGTGCGTTCCTTTACTTTTTGGGTAAAGTTTGGTAAAATAAGAGTAAGCAAAAATCCTCTCACAAAATGACAAAATTACCCAAAAGTAAAGCAACGCACAAAACCACTTTTCAAGTCTAAAAATGCAATTCAAAGAAAAATGTGAAAATGCGTAATTTTAGTTTGAAATATTGAATAAACACACATATTTATTTCCATTTAAAAGTTCTTATTGATTGTGTTCAATTAATTATTATAAATAACACATTTATTTTGTATTGGTTTGTTTAATTTAATTTTTCAATTTATTTTCACAATTGTTGTTTTTGGTTATCATTGCATCAGCTGTTAGTTTTACAATTTACCAAATTTACCCGAAGAAAAAGTTTGGGTAACTTTGGTAAAAAGAGAAACAAAAATTCACTCTCTTGAACATTCTCATTTACCCAATTTTCGAGTACGGGCACGCTTTTTGGGTAAGTTTGGGATCCCGCGGGTTCCCGCGGTAACGTAAAGGAACGGACCTAATAAGTGCGTTCCTTTACTTTTTAGATAAAGTTCGGTAAAATGAGAGTAAGCAAAAAATCCTCTAACAAAATGACAAAATTACCCAAAAGTAAAGGAACGCACAAAACCACTTTTCGAGCCCAAAAATGCATTTCAAAGAAAAATGTGAAAATGCGTATAATTTTAGTTTGAAAAATTGAATAAACACACATATTTATTTGCATTTAAAAGTTCTTATTGATTTTGTTCAATTAATTATTATAAATAACACATTTCTTTTGCGTATTGGTTTGTTTAATTTAATTTTTCAATTGTTGTTTTTGGTTATCATTGCATCAGCTGTTAGTTTTACAATTTACCAAAGTTACCCGAAGAAAAAGTTTGGGTAACTTTGGTAAAAAGAGAAACACAAATGCACTCTCTTGAATGCTCTCATTTACCCAATTTTCGAGTACGGGAACGCTTTTTGGGTAAATTTGGGATCCCGCGGGTTCCCGCGGTAACGTAAAGGTACGGACCTAATATTGCAGGTGTATGGCCAGCTTCAGAATGAAATAAGCAAGTTCATGATATAAAATGAAAGCAAGCAATTTTTTTAAGCGTGTTGCTTAAAAATATGGATATTTAAGCAATTGCGACAGCATTAGCAGTTGTTCGAAACCATGGTCACGCTGTGGTCCACTCTGGTCTGGATAACATGTGGATATGTTATCGCTGAGAACAAATTATTCAACCTTATTTTAGCGGTACAATCTAATGTTAAATGAGGAAAAAAGGGGTCAAATCGGTTTTTATAAAATTTTACGCATTTCTTCCGAAGAAACTTGAATATCAAATGAAAAGTATTTAGAAGATACATATATCTCTGGGTGTACAAAACATACACAACCATATTTGGTTTTCAATATTAACTTGCAGCCACACGAAATTTATATATTTTATTCGTTATTCGAACTGAGAGAGGATGTGTTCGATATTTTCAATACAAGTATTACGAATTAAAAATTCTTGTTTAGTTTATATTTGTTATTAATTATATTGTATCTCCAATGCATAAAACCGTAACAACTGGAGAACTGGTTGCAATTTTGATTTCAAACTTTTAGTAAGACAAATTAATTAAATATTTTTTTTTAATCCAAAGAAAAAAATTGTGCTTTCTTTAACATATATTTTTATAACAAAAACGGAATTAACTGCAAAAAACAGTAGTTTTTACCAATTTTGTCAGTTGCTTTAAAATTTTTTAAGGTAAAAGTTGTTAGTTAATTTTACGATATTTTTAGTTGAAAATAACTACATTTTTAGTTATTTTAAAGATAAATACCCTTGTCGCCCTTTTAACCGCATATACCTTTGTTTTAACTTTTATTTTTAGTTGATTCTACCGACAAACTTTTTAAAGTGTATGCATTAACATAACGTGTGTTTTCTTCGAATTTTATATCTATATCTATAACGACTTGTAAAAAAACGACTATCCGTACTTACTTGACTTTTCTTTTATTTTTTGTAAACAAATAAAATTTAAACATTTGGGGTGGCCTTTGTACAAAAGCTGTTTTCGCACAAAGACTTCGCCGGAACTCGAAATGGAGCAATTATATTGTGTGCCCTGCCCTACCTTTACTAACAAACGCATAATTCAGTTGTTGTTATTCGTTGTTGTTTTTAATATTTTATGAAATAAAAAATTCTAAAATTTTAAATATTTTTATGACAAATATTTTTGTTTACATTTAAAAGAGAAAAGCCAAGAATTTTTAAGACTTGGTAGCATTTTTATAACTACTTAATTTTTAAGCAGCTAAATTTATATCTACACAGAACGAATTTACAAAATTCTAATTCCTTTCTCATACCAAATTTGTAAATACAAAAAAAAAAAAACTTTTTAAAAAGGCACCAACAAAGAAATTTGTAAATCCAAAAAAAAAAAAATTCTTTTATTTTTTGTAACTTTGAATTTTTATTTTTAAACAATTTTTATATGAAAGATAACAATTTACAAATGAGTTACAAAAATTTCAAACAAAAAAATTTTTGGGATTATAATTTCAATTTAAAAGAAAATGTGATTGCTTTCACAAATTCCCATTGTTGGTGCCTACTGTTTTTTCTGGGTACATAAAAGTTTTATAAATGCTTAAATTTGTATGGAAAATTTATACAAAATTCGAAAAAAACAAACCTATAATTTATTCTGTCTCCTCGACAACATATCCAAATTTCATCAAAATCGGAGTTAACCACTCCGCAGACCTTCCTTGTTAGTATTTAGTTGTAGTCTGGTACTAAATACAAATTCTTTATTTTCAGAGGCCAAACTGGGGATCTAGGTGAAAAGGGTACCAAGGGTGAAAAGGGTCAACCAAACCCTGGCCAAATTTACGACAACAACGGTGAACGGGGCGATAAAGGTTTCCCTGGTGAACCCGGCCTTATGGGTCCTAAAGGTGAACAGGGCGCTGATGGCTATCCTGGTGTTCGTGGTGACATTGGTTTGCCCGGTCTTACTATATCTGGTCCTCCCGGCTTTAAGGGTTGGCCTGGTTTACCGGGTGACTACGGTCTACATGGTGCTCCTGGTGTGCCCGGTCTTGATGGTGCTCCCGGTAGAGATGGTATCGATGGTCGTAAAGGTTTGCGTGGTGATCAAGGCCCTAATATTTTGGCGGGTGAAATTGGTTCCGATGGTACACCTGGTCCTGTTGGTATTGCCGGTGATGTTGGTTTCCCTGGTTTCCCAGGTCCTACCGGCAAACCCGGTGTTAAAGGTATTAAAGGCCTTAAGGGAGATGATGGTCCTTTCGGTCTCCAGGGTATGCCCGGTAACAAGGGTATTCGTGGTGATACATTGATGGGTTATCCCGGTATGGCTGGTGCTCCAGGTCGTGATGGTCGCGTGGCACCTCACGGGCGTAAGGGCCAAAAGGGTGAAACTGGCTTCCCTGGTCCGGATGGTGTACAAGGTGCAAAGGGCAATATTGGCTATACTGGCCGCCGTGGTCATGTAGGTGATAAGGGTCAAACTGGTGCTCCTGGTATTATGGGTATGCAAGGTTTTGTTGGCATTCCTGGCGAACAGGGGGATCGTGGAGAAACTGGTGACAATGGTCGTGATGGTGATATGGGTCCAAGAGGTGCCATCGGTAATATGGGTGCTAAAGGTAATTGAAATCATAAAAATAAAGGAAAGCTACATACCTACCAGGGATGGTAACCGAAACGATGCGGTTATCGGTAAGGGTAACGCTATTTTAGATTATTTCGGTATCGGTTTTTTAAGAATAACGGTTTTTCAGTTATTTCGGTAACGGTATTTTAAGGTTAGCGATATTTCAGTTATTTCGCTAACGGTATTTTACGGATAACGGTAGTCAGCTATTTCAATGCATCCCTCATTTTTTTTTTTACAAAAAACAAACGAGATTAAAAACAGAACCAGTTTATCAACTTAAAATACGAAAAAAACTCAATAACCACGTGCAATTACCAAAAGCAGAAAATTAAAAATAATCGTAATGGTATTTTAGGGGTAGCAGTATTTCATTTATTTCGGTAACGGTATTTTAAGGGCATCGATATTTCATTTATTTCGGATAACGGTATTTCAGTTATTTCGGTAACGGCATTTTAGGGGTAACGGTAGTCAGTTTTGTTTTAAACCTCAAATAGTTTAAAAAGCACCAGCAGAAGTCACTTAATGAGTTATTATAAAATAGTCAGCGATTGTTTTGAGTGGTTTTAGTTTTCCTTAATATGTTATAACTTGAACCAACTAAAAAATATACTACTGCCTAAACAGTTTAAGCACAAAATAAATTGTAACTGCTATATTTAGTCTAACACCCTTATTCTAAACTTTATAACAATAACAAAATTGTGAAAACACACAGCATTCACCTCAGTGTTGTCACAATTTTATTGTTATAAAGTTTAGAATAAGGGTGTAAAAATAGATTTCAAAAAAAATTTACAAAAAAAATCTCGAACATTATATTTGAAATAATGATAATTATTGTCGGTATCATTACTTTTAGTCCAAAAAATAATGATATGTCATTACCACAGTCCACCAACTAGTCTTGAAACAGAGCTACCTTTGCCATATCTATGTATTAGTGACATCCCACGGTATGACGTCAAAAAAATTGCATTCATCAAATACATGAAATTCAGCAATTGAGTTGATAACTGTGGTAGCCATATTCTAAAATACCAAAAAATCAACTCGGTTTCAAGATAGTGGACTGTGGTCATTACCGTTTCTACAATGGGTTTATAAAAATTTGATTGCTTCACAACTGATAATACGTATTATAAAAAAATTTAAACATTATCAGCTGTATACACATAAATAGGGTTGCCAACTGCCATCATTTTTTCTTTTAAATATATTGAGAATGGAACCAGGGAAACAAGCCGATCAAAATAATCGGCGGCGGCGGCGCAAGCAAAAAATCGGCGGCGGCGGCGGCGATTAAGGTTGAGCCGGATAAAAATCGGCGGCGGCGGCGCAACCAAATAATCGGCGGCGGCGGCGGCTTGATCGGCTTGATAGAACATTATACACGTAATTTAAAGATGTTTAAGGTTTTTTCCAAAATATAGCAGTAGAAAATTGTGCAAAAAATTTGGAATTATCAAATAAAAAATAATTTTAAGTTAAATTTATCGATAAAAATTACAAATTTAGGATTTTTAGTTTTTGAACGGAGCTAGAAGGAGAGATAGTTGGGCTTTCCAAATATATACATATGTTTATATATTCAACAAAATTGTGTGGAAATATTTTCAAATAAAACTGATTTTCTTAATTTTTTCTTATTTTGTTTAATTTTGACGGCTTTTAATTGCAATATTTTGTTTAAAAAAAACTAATTTTTATCTAATTTATTCTTTATTCAGGGCAAAATGGTTTTTCGTTTCGTTGCGTGAATCTGGGAGAATTACGCGCAGCATTGGGGAAGATTAAATCTAATGCTGCAGGTAATGATTATTTACCATTGAAATTTATTAATTTAGTTTTTCCGTTTGTGTCTTCTCATATTCTTCGGTTGGTTAATTCTATTTTTACTACTTCCGTCTTTCCTAACGATTGGAAGAAAGCTAGGGTGATACCCATAAAAAAGGAAGGTCTTTCCAACTCTTTGGATAATTTACGTCCGATATCTGTCCTTCCGATTCTCTCGAAGGTGGTTGAGCATATTGTAAAGGATCAAATGATCCTACACCTTGATAGTAACTCTTTAATACACTCATCTCAGTCAGGCTTTCGTCGTGGGTATAGTACTGGTGCCCTTCTTCTTGGTCTAACGGATTCGATTAGAAAATTTTTGGATAATGGTAAAAATGTAGTTCTTCTTTCACTGGATTTATCTAAAGCTTTTGACCGAGTGATACATTCGAAACTTGTGGACAAACTGTTTAATTTGTTTGATTTTTCATCACAAGCTTGTAAACTTATATCCTCTTATCTGAGTTGTAGAAGTCAGTTTGTTTCGATTGGCGATTCTTTTTCATTAACGAAACCAATAACCAGTGGTGTACCTCAGGGGTCTGTTATTGGCCCACTACTGTTCATGATTTACTTGAATGATCTTCTTACATTTGGGAATGGTCTATCATGTCAGTCTTACGTTTATGCGGATGATGTTCAGTTTCTTTGCTATGCCGATTCGCAATTTGTAGATGTCTTGGAAGAGGGTGTAAATTTCATCATACATGAGGTTATATCTTGGTCTTCTGGCAATGGTTTTGTTGTCAATCCAAGAAAGACGAAGTTAATGGGTTTTGGTTTCGATACTGATAATATAATGGTTACTCTCGATGGCATGAGAGTTGAATTTGTGGATAAGATTAAATGCCTTGGAGTTTTAATTGACAATCATTTAAATTTCTCATCGCATATTAATAACGTTTCTTCGAAAATATCATTCTTGTTGAGAAGGTTGTATTCTCTTGACTTATATCTGCCTCTCTCAATTAGGATGCGTGTGGCACATGCCTTGTTGATGCCTCATATATTATATTGTGTCGAGGTATTTTCTGGTACCACAGGCGGTGAATTTAATAGGTTTACCAAGATTTTCAATAGAATTATTAGATATGTTTTTGGCCTAAGACTTCGCTCTCATGTGACTCCGTACGTAATCCAATTTCTTGGGTGCTCTTTTGTTAATTATGTAGGTATGAGGTTATTGATATTTTTTTACAAAGCAATGGTTAATGGGTTTCCGGACTATATAGTTGACAACTTTCTTTTGTCCAACTCGGAAAGAAACCCCCAACTGGTTTATCCAACACATCATACTACTATGTACGAGCGATCATTTCAGATTAGGCTTTCAAGAATATGGAACGATCTACCTCTATACCTGAGAGGTTTTGCTTTTTCACCCCAGGTCTTTAGGCGAAAGCTTAAGGATTATGTAGCTATTCATGAGTTATAGCTTTTTATTTGTGCTACTATTTTTATCTCTCTCGATCTTTTCTTTTTTTATTATCGCTGCACTTAGGAAAATCTGGTGATTGTATTATTTTTTTTTTTTTTAAATATCTATTTATATTATTCAAGATATTTTTTTCAGTATTTTTTTTATATGATAGTTTTACTGTATTTTTTACTTATTTTTTTTATTATTTATTTTTATTATTATTTATTTTTATTATTATTTATTTTTATTATTATTTATTTTTATTATTATTTATTTTTATTATTATTTTTTTTTTATTATCTTTATTTAAATTATTTTTTTGTAGTAGCTTTTATTAATCATATATGGCCCCAGGGCTTTGGTTATGTAATTTGAAGTAAATAAATGCTGTATTTATTATTAAAAAAAAAAAAAAAAAAAAATGAAGTTCTATTTTGATCGCTTTAAAATTGTCAAACTTATACATTTTTTTATAAACATGGAATCTCTGCATTTATAAGAAAATTGAAAATATTAACCTTAATGATTGTGCAAACAAGAATCTCGAGTTGCTGAAATTAAATGTTTAGAAAAATTACGATAACTTTTTCAATTTTCAATTAATTTAAACAAAAGAATCTGATTTTACTAAGAACTAAACCCACTTTCAGAATGAATTACAATAGTAAAGAATTGTTTAATACTGTAAAAAAGCCGTCAAAGTATACAAATTAAAAAAAAAAAAATAATTTTAATATTTAAAAAAAAAACTGTCAACATATTTCAGTTACAAATAAATAAATCTATATATATTTGGAAAGCTAAATTTTTTGAATTTCCAAGAACGTTACAATATTCAAAATCGGTTGAAAAATTGCTGAATTTCAAATTGTTAAATGCTTGAAGTCGCTCAAAAACAGAGTTTTGACACTATCACCCCTGTTCTGAATTCCGAAACTTTTTAATTAGAGTGGTTTTGTAAAATCACACAAAATTCAAAATGTCGGAAATTGACTGTTTCAACAAATTTTAAAATAAATTTTAACATATTAATTTTTGCAACAAAATATTCCTTTTACTTTCACCAAGCTTTTCCAACACGAAATAAAACGAAGAAAATAATTCGGACGTAGATCACAGAACAGCAAAAAAATTCGGAATGTTTTACTTTAGAATTTTCTATTTTCACTCAAAATTAAATGTGTTTTTAGAATAAACTAGAAAAAAATATGGTTCGAAAAAAATTATGCTCGAAAAGATGTCAAAGTTGATAAACTTAGAAGAAAAGTTAAAAAATTCAGATATTCACCCCTGTTCTTAGTTCCGAAACTTTTTAATTATAGTTGATTTGTAAAATCACACGGAATTAAAAATTTCGAAAATTTGTTGGTTCTACCAAATTTTAATATTCATAGACTAATTTTAAAATAAATTATTATATTATAATTGTTGTTAAAAAATATATATTCGTTTCACTATCATCAAGCTTTTTCTACACGAAATAAAACGAAAAAAAAATTCGGATGTGGATCACGGAACAGCAAAAAAATTCGGAATGTTTCACTTTAGAATTTTTTTGTGGATGCGGAACTCAGAACAGCGTCGATTATTGTAAATATCTTCGTCCTCAATGTCTTAAAAATGTATCTTTCGATAATAATTTCAGGTGTACTGAAAGTTCTGAAAAATGTGATGTGATCTACTTAACCAAACCTACGACCATAAATTCGAATGAATTAATTCTTTAATTCACTTTTGGACTTTTAATTAAAATTTACTAATATATCTTACGATTACACCATTCCTTATGAATTCATTCACTGGCTTCATTCTTTTAATTTTCATGCATAGTGAATGAATTCTTTCATGAATTCATTCTTTTTATAATGATCTTTCACGTTTTATTCGGTTTGTAAAAGTTTAAAATAAATGTTGCGTTTTTAATTATTTTTATGGGTTGTGTATATGATATCAATATTAAATCCCTAAAATAAGCCACATTTTTATTTAATTAGTAATTATAAACTAAAGTGTTGTCAGAATCATTAGTATATTCATACCTTAGATCTTTTAGTGATTTAATAAAATGACAATTTTGATAAGCCATTTTGTAAAAGATTAGAATTAATGAAAAAATTAATTATTTAAATTGATTGTAATTCTATAAGGAATGTATTCAACATAAGAATGCATTCTATTTAATATTAAAATTTGGGAATGAAACCTATGAATTAATTATAAAGGAATGTTTTGCTGGAATAATATATATTCAATTTCTAAAGCTGAATTCGGTTTTGTGCGAATTAACTTAAAATTGAATTAATTCTTTCGAAGCTCTGCCTACAATCTACACTTGGTCATTTGAAAAGTATATATGTATATTGTTCATTTGGATTCTCTTCTCTATTGCATATCCAAATTTCAGCGAAATCTGTCAGAAGTTTTCAAGCAAAACTTCCAACTTAAGAAATATTTATGACAAAAATCCTTCTTAGCTCTGACTATAAAACTGGTTCTTTTATTTTTTTTAACTAAAAAAAAATACTCTTGATGGTTCAGGAAATGATGAAGTAGAAAATTTGTTTTAAAAATGACATTTGCTTTTAATTTTTTTATTTTGGAAAATTGATACTTCCAGCCGAAATAAGCCGAGAAAAATCGGCGGCGGCGGCTGAGGCAAAAATGACCGGCGGCGGCGGCTTAAACGGCTTACGGCGGCTGGCTTGTTTCTCTGAATGGAACCCTATAAAAAATTTTAAGAAATCTAAAGTTGAAAAATTGACTTTTTGCCGCCAAATTTGAAAATTCGGCTATAGTGTCATGGTTAAAATTTGTATTGCTGGCCAGTCTTCCTTCGTTTTGTTTTTAAGCTAGCAAGTATACGACAGAAAACGATTTTATTGCTGGCGAGCTACTGCCCTGTATGAAAAGCTAGCTGTTTGTTTAACTTTTTTTCACTTTAAGTGATTATGCATAATAATTTGAAATTAGAACACGTTTATAAAATGAATTTTGTACGAAAAATTTGTTTTATAAGCCACTTATAAATTTAAAGTGATTATGCATAACTTTTTCAGCTCAGTTTTTTTTTTACTTCAGCTATGCTACTGCTATATATACATCACATCACTTTTTTTTTTAAGATTTTGCATAGAAAAAAAGAATGGCGTTTTTTTTCTTTTTTATTTCAACTCCTTCTACTGGCGCAAGTCGGCCAAAAACGCTGATTTGGAGACCTATTTTCTGCAGAGCAAAAACGGCTGCATTTCTGGGAAATCTGACTTTACCATTCGATTCGACAGCAAAAATTAATATAAAAAACATTTTTTTGCGTTTTCTGAAAAATGAAATGAAAAATTTTTGATATACTGCGACCCGTCAAAAAGTTATTTAGTAATCAAATACGTTTAGAAAAAAAAAATCTTTGTAATAAATATTACAAAACTTACAAATTATTTTGTCATTACTAAAATATAAATTTATAATGCAGCAGCGAGTATTGAAAGCTGCATTTTAATTAGCTCAAATAATTTTTCATTGAATTTAAAAAAAATCCAAATTTGATTAGCTAATAACTTTTTAACGGTTCGCGGTATATCCAAAATTTTTGTACCCATGTACTCCGCCGGAAATACATTTTCATTGTGTGTAATAAAAAATTTACTTTTTAGAAGTTTTTGAAAAAAGCGGATTTTCGAACCACTCTAATAGTTATCTGGTGTATTTTGAAAATGCAAAAAAAAAGTTTTGTGTATTAAATTTTGTTGTAGAATCGAATGGTAAAATCAGATTTCCTATAAATGCACCTGTTTTTGCTCTGGAGGCAAAGGGTCTTAAAATTAGCGTTTTTGGCCGACTTGCGCCAGTGGAAGGAGTTGAAATAAAAAAGAAAAAAAAACGCCATTCTTTTTTTCTATGCAAAAACTTTAAAAAAAGTGATGATATCCGAAAATCAAATTTTTATGACGAACTCTAATATACATAGATGCTTTTGCTGAAATAGCGTTAGCCTTTGAAACACTTCCTACAGTTTAGTTTCCTTTTGTAACCAAATTTTAATATATGTTTTTTCCCTCTCTTCCCCTAATAGGTCAAACTGGTGATATTGGTGGTTTTGGTCGTCCTGGTTTTAATGGTGTTCTCGGTCGCAAGGGCGAATTTGGTGATCAGGGTTATCATGGTCCTATGGGTCCTAAAGGTTTTGCATCACGCAGCGGTATCAAAGGTGAAGACGGAAATATGGGCTTTATGGGTCAGCGAGGCTTTGATGGTTTACCTGGTGAAAAGGGTATGCAAGGTTTGCCTGGCGCTGAAGCCTACGGTGTAGATGGTGCGACAGGTAGAAAGGGCGAAACTGGTGTACCGGGTATTCCCGGTTTGGATGGTTTATACGGGCCCAAGGGTATGCGTGGAGAATATGGATTTATGGGTATTATGGGTGAGATGGGAGATCGTGGTGATGAAGGTATTCCTGGTTATCCTGGCAGGCATGGTGCTCCTGGCATTAAGGGCGCTGTTGGAGTTATTGGTCTCATGGGACAAAGAGGTGAAGTAGGCGAACGTGGAGAAATAGGTTTTGCCGGATATGATGGCGCCCCAGGTGATCATGGTGATACTGGTGTACCTGGTGCCTTTGGTGCCCAAGGTGAACAGGGTGAGGAAGGTTTCCCTGGCCGTTCTGGTGTCTTATTAGCAGCTTATACTGAAAGAGGCCAAAAGGGTGAAGCTGGTTTCATAGGAGAAATGGGTCAAATGGGTGAGCAGGGTATTGAAGGTGCTACTGGTTATCCCGGCCGCAAGGGTGAACGAGGTGATTTCGGTCTTGCTGGTATGCCTGGTGTTGATGGTTATGCAGGTGTTAATGGCGAACGTGGTGATAAAGGTTATCAAGGTCCCGATGGTGAAACACCCGCCTACGCTGAACCTGGTGATGAAGGTGATGCCGGTTATGATGGTCTTCCTGGTCGCCCGGGTCGTGTTGGACCTAAAGGAGCTCCTGGTGATATGGGAGATTACGGGTATGATGGCCAACAGGGTGAAATGGGCATTAGTATCATGGGTATTAAAGGTATGATTGGTGATATTGGTTATCCTGGTCCCATGGGTCGCAACGGTTTACATGGAATGGCTGGTTTGAAGGGTATGATTGGTGACTTTGGTCCCAGAGGTATGCGTGGTGATGCTGGTATGGTTATCCCTGGTTTACATGGTGATCGAGGTGATACTGGTCCTCAAGGAGCTCCCGGCTATGAGGGACGTAAAGGAGAAATGGGCATGGCAGGCAGACCTGGTCGTACTGGTCCAATGGGTCCTCGTGGCCCACGCGGTCCCATTGGCGATGGCGGTTGGAATGGTGGTGATGGTTTGGATGGGCTTAGAGGACCCGTTGGTGAGCCTGGAGTAACATTCCCCTTCAATATGGCACGCAAGGGAGATCGTGGTGAACATGGCTTAGATGGATTCAAGGGTATGATGGGTGATGGCGGCTTAGAAGGTGAAATGGGCTTCCAAGGCGCTCGCGGCTTAAAGGGCTATCAGGGTGATCAAGGTTTTATGGGTTTGGCTGGTTTTGATGGCATCAAGGGTGAAATTGGTATGCTGGGTGCTCCTGGCTTAACCGGTCTACCTGGTATTCCCGGTCCTAAAGGTATTATTGGTGACCCGGCTCCTCCTCCACCACGTCCCAAGAGTCGAGGCTTCGTATTTACACGTCACTCCCAATCGGTCTATGTACCTGAATGTCCTGCCAATACTAACAAATTATGGGAAGGTTTCTCCATAGCCGGTAATATTGGTCACAGTCGTACTGTTGGTCAAGATTTGGGTAGAGCCGGATCATGTATGATGCGCTTCAGTATGATGCCCTATATGACTTGTGATATAAACAATGTTTGCAATTATGGCCAAACTAATGATGACAGCTTGTGGCTTTCTACCGCTGAGCCAATGAATGTTGCTATGACTCCTCTACAGCCATATGAAATACAGAAATATATTTCACGGTGAGTATTGCAAAATGATAGTGAATGAGCGATTTATTTAATTTTCGAAACATTTTTTGCTCTTTATAGTTGTGTTGTTTGCGAAACTACTACACGTATTATTGCTATGCACAGTCAAAGTATGAGCATACCAGAATGTCCCGGTGGTTGGGAAGAAATGTGGACTGGTTACAGTTATTACATGGTAAGTTACCACTTAAAATACTACCGAATTTGTTACTCCTCATATAAACCTAACATGATGGCACAGTAAATAATTCTAAATAAGATTGAATTTCAGACACATTTTATTTAGAAAAAAATACAAAATTTTAATTCTAGACTACCACCGATAATACTGGAGGTTTTGGACAAAATCTTGTCTCACCCGGTTCATGTCTGGAAGAATTCCGTGCTCAACCAGTAATTGAATGTCACGGTCAAGGACGTTGTAATTATTATGATCCTGTCTTCTCATTCTGGTTGGCAGTAATTGAAGAACATGAAATGTGGCAAATGCCAAGACAACAAACACTGAAAAAGGATCAAACTAGCAAGATTAGCAGGTTAGTAAACCCACAAGAAACATCAACAAACTTAACGATTATGTAATATAAAATTCCAAATCTATTTATCCGTTTAGGTGTACTGTATGTCGTCGCCGTAACGATTCTTATGTTACACGTCTAACAACATTAGATTCATCAGCCCGTGAATTTAGACGTGGTCAGGAGCGTGTTGTCCCAGCCCCTCCTCAAGCAGTTCAATATCAACCGCCACCACAAAATTTCCAACAACGTCGTACAAATACATATAATAGACGACCTGGTTCCGGTTACGGTCGCGTAAATCGCAATCGTTATCCTAGAGCGGATACAACAGCTCCCTAGATTTTAGACAAAATTCCAAAAAAAGAAAAATTAATGTCTTAAACTATCTATCTCTGTTTCTGTTTAAATTTTAAATCTAAGTAGTCGTAAATTACCAAAAATACCAAAACTTACTTTTTCTTTCCTTGTAATTTTAAGTTGTAACGAAACAAATCTGCCATTATTCTTTGAGTGTGCCATTATTTTTTAAAAACTATAATTACAAATGAAATAAAAATAAAAAAAACTTAATTCCTTAATAAAATTTTAAATAAAATATTAATATATTGCTTTAGTATATTAAAAAAAAATTAAAACATATATTTTTTGTTAACTTCTTTTAGTTGTTCTTTGGAAATTTGTTTTTTAATCTTTTTAATTTTCTTTTTACACTGCCCCAAGTTGTGTATATAACACCAAACAAATTCTATTTGTGAAATAAAACAAGCATTAAATAACTTTTAAGTTTAAGTTATAAAATATATGAACAAATTTTTTACTGCGTTGGTTTTTCAAAATAAAAATAAAAAATTAAACGAATTGTAATAAAAAATAAAACAATTAAAAAAAATTAAATATGTACATGATTGCTTTATTTATTAGTGTATTTCTTCTTTCCTAATGGGTTTGTTATAAAAATAAGCAATATTTGAAATCACTTACAAATTTTAAAACTTTCTTGGCATATATGAAAATTTCCCGAGTGGAAAAGCACAAAA
The DNA here is from genome assembly GCA_949987735.1 of Leucophora obtusa. Taxonomy (NCBI): domain Eukaryota; kingdom Metazoa; phylum Arthropoda; class Insecta; order Diptera; family Anthomyiidae; genus Leucophora; species Leucophora obtusa. Next base: position 185,631,305 of record OX465298.1, on the reverse strand, counting down.
ACAAAACGTTTGTAAAACATTGTAGACGGTGGTATAACAGTGATGGTATTTGAGAATTTTAGTTTAGTGCCTCAATGATGCCAAAAAAGTGCCAAAAATGATTTAAAAGTGCCAAAAAAAATTAAGCAACATTTAATGTTTCAAAAAAAATATGTTCAGCTTTTATTTCAAATATTTATACATTTAGTTACTTTAACCCTTAAATGCCTGGTGTAGCCATTTGGCAACATACCAGTTTCTTAATAAAAAACGCCACTTGATGCATAAAACTCAATTTTTGGGCATTGGGGCAATTTCTTCACAAAGTGCTCTTATAAACTATAACTCAGATTTTTTAAACAGTTATAGGAAAAATCTTGGTTTTGCTTCGTATGTCTGTGAAAAATCTAAAACACGCGTTTTTTTTTACAAAAAGTGCAATATTCAAAAATATTTGTTTAAATATTTAAAGTGGTATTCTCGCAATAAAATTAATTTTGGCAACAATAAATGTATAACACTGTGAGACAAATGGTAGGGGTCAGTGATCGGGAAGGGTTCAAACTACCGGGGAAAGTTATATCGGTAAAAAAGAAGTTATACGTGTCCCGGCGTTTCGCTGGGTCACCCCTAGGAATCGAGATATATCGATTTGACCTTTGGTGGTCTTTTTTTTGACATAACTCGAGAACCACTGGTCCGATTTTGCTCAAACAATTTTAAAAAAATTAAAAATTACAATTCCTTTAATCTGTTCATATAACGTTTTTCTATATACTCAACAGTTTTGCCGGTAAAAATAAATGTATGAAGAAAAAAATATTTTTTGCCTAAAATATTAAAAAAAAGTAATAAACAAAAGGTTTTTTATGGTAGCGGTAACAAACATTTATTTTTACCGGCAAAACTGTTGAGTATATAGAAAAACGTTATATGAACAGATTAAAGGAATTGTAATTTTTAATTTTTTTAAAATGGTTTGAGCAAAATCGGACTAGTGGTTCTCGAGTTATGTCAAAAAAAAGATATATCTCGATTCCTAGGGGTGACCCAGCGAAACGCCGGGACACGTATAACTTGTTTTTGACCGATATAACATTTCCCGTTAGTTTCGTTCCATCCCGATTTTGACTGTCGCATAGTGTAATTAATATTTCATATATTTTTTTTTGTTTCTTTTTTTTTCACACACGTTAAAATAATCACAATTTAGCTATTTGGCAATTTTTTGATATTTTTCTTGAAATGTACACGCCTTTAGAAATCATATATAAAAAATGGTTAAAATTGTAGAGATCATGCATTTAAGGGTTAAGTAAAAAGACAAAAAAAAAAGGCGGGCAACTTATCTAAAAAGTAACCCGAGTTTAACATTACCTACCACAAATATTTTCATATAAAAATGCCATTCTTAACTATAGTAAAGCACTAAACTTACGTTATTTTAAGATAAGTTAGCAGGTCCAAGACTTTCAAAAAATTTTACAATTAAATTTGACAATACAATAGAATCAATTAAAGTTTTTCTAATTTTATCCCCGTTGCTTTTATTTTTAAATATCAAAATAATGATTAAATTGTCCCCGAAGAACTGGAAGGTGGTCCAAAAAATTGTAGATATTTTTAGTGTAGCATTTGTTTTTTAATTTTGCTACCCCTTCTTAATAGGGGTAGCAAAATTTTTATCAAATTATATAGAAATTTTCGTAAAAAGTGCCAAAATTCTATGGAGAGTGACAAGGTGCCATTGAACATTCAATAGTGCCACAAATGGCACTTTTGTGCCACTTTTACCAACAGTGTGGTATAATCGTTGGTAGAACGTCCATTTTTCTAAAATTAAATAGATGTGCCAAACTTTTAATGATAACGCCCATCTTCGATTTGCCGTTTGTATTTTGAAACTTCGCCAATGGTAAAATGCTTTGCTAAAACTGATTTTTATTTTATTTTTCATACATTTATTTTTTAATTGAAAATAAATTAATTGATTATAAATTATTTTATGGCATAAAATGTAAAAAATAAACATTAAAGATTTTAACTCTTTCACTACCCTTGTACACTACAGTGTACAAATCTTTAAAAGAATGTATAAAATTTAATAGTGTTAAAAAAACTTTATACTTTTTGCAAATAAGTTTATTAGGATGTTGGACTTCTAATAAAAATCATTATATGTATAAACAGTTCAACATGGTAATGTGATCGCGATATTCGTTAATGAAGTCTAATTTTCTTAATATATCATAATCTCCGTGAAAAGGGAGTTTTGGTGTTTCTCCTAAACTAATGAAGATAGATAATTGAAATTTGGCATATAGCTTCGTTTTATGACGGGGAGAAGCCCAACCAAAGGATTTTTGGCTAAATCGATTTTCGAGCCTCATTTTTGCTGGGTAGAAGGGGGAGGAGGCAAAATATGTTACATATTTTTTTCTAATTTGAGGATTCTTAACAAAAGTCGGTAGTGAGTTAAATTGAATTAAATATAGAAATTTGGATAATTTTAAATCAAATTATGATCTGCAAGGTAGAAAAATACAAACAGCACAATGTCGGCCCGGCATTGGAGACGGTAGTAGATGTACTGGCAATGCGTCGGATTTTCAACTTTCACTTACTGGCATGTGGTCGAAATGATAACACCAATAAACGCTTAGCCCTAGTTATTTCCGAACATTGGCGCAGGCTTGGGATTTTTGTTTGGCATTATCCCAGTACATTTAATAACAAATTTAACAGTTTGCTAGTACTTCACAAGAGAAGAATGGCTATGTCTCTCTTACATAAGTAATAAAACATAAAACAATAGAAACTACTGTTAAAAACAACAACTTTTGATTACTACACAAACAACTGTCATGTATAGGGTTTTCCAATAAGGACTTGACAATTTTTTTAAAAAAACGTACGTCGCCTCAAATGGTCCATCGGCTTCAATTCTTGAGTCAGCTTGATCTTGTATGGGTGTAAACCAAATTCGACATAATTTTAAAGCACCGTAAGTTTTTTCGATTTTACGTGAAAAAACTGTTATACTCCATATAAAAAAAACGATTTTTCACGATAATGAGTTTCACGTGAAAATTGGGTGAAGTGAAGGGAACTTTCAATGTAAATTGTTTTTGTAACAAAAACAATTTCCATAGAAATAACGCAACACTTCACCGAAGTGTTTTAGAAAATTATCCCCTTAATGTACAAGACTATTATTTTTCTTGTGAAAAAGTGACATATTGTGTTTATTGTGATTGTGTCTTTGTTATAAAATTAAAAAATTGTTCATTTTTATAATTTAAATTGCAGTTTAAAGTCTTTAAAGTTCGAGTAAAAATTTTCCACGTGAAAAACAACTTACGGTGCTTTAAGTGTTAAAAATACAGATTACGATGCTGGGGGGTTACCGCGTAACTCGATTCGAAAAAAATTTCGAATTCGTATATTTTGTACCTTTCGTTAAAAAATCAAATCTTTCTTTTTGAATTTTTATCTGTAGTGTACAAGGTACAAGGTTTAGGATAAAAATAAATTGAAAAATCGAATTTTTATACAGAATTATATTTTTAACAATAGCTGTATTTGTACAACGTATTCCGGCTTTCTACTGTCAAAATTGTTCGAGATACAATATTTACGAATTTTTTTTCGAATCGAGTTATGCGGTTACCCCCTGGTAGTTTTAATAAGTAAAATTATTATCTCTAAATTTTTTTGTAAAAAAAACTCAAGATTATAAAATAAAAAAGTTAAAAAATTGGCAGTTTTTATATAAATTAATAAATGATAAATGATTATTTCTAATGAAAGTAATATTTTAGATTTTTTTGTAAAAATTTTGGAAAACCTATTTTTAGACTCAGTCTTTTTACAACTCGGGTAAGGATACATATAACTACATATTTTTGATTTTTTGTATATTGGCGCGTAATCATACTTCTATACAACACGTCAATAATGTTTTTATCTATCAAATATAACATGCCGAAATGGAGTACCAAATTCGATTCCTGGCAATCTGGAGTACTAAATTTTATTCCTGACACGATCACATTTTAGTAAAAAAAATTTTTAGCAAATTTTATAGTTTATTTCGGAAAATCTATTTTTAGACTCATTATTTTTGTCAATACTGCTAAGCACATAAGAAACCACACATTTTTGATTTCATATATAAGCATAACTTATTATTTTCCACGACATCCCCATTTAAATGTAACAACCCAGTGTAGAAAGGGTAATGACATATCATTATTTTTTGGAGTACCAGTAATGACACCCACTTATCTTCTGCATTATTTTAAAACATATATTATTTTTATTATTATTTCAAATAGAAAATAATTTTTTAGATTTTTTTGAAAATTTTTTGAAATCTATTTTTAGACTAAATATTTTTTAAACACTGGTAAGGATATATGTAACCACTTATTTTTTGATTTTATGTATGTTGGCGAGTAAGCTTACTTGTGTGCAGCAGGTCAATTATCCCAACAAAATCTTTCATTACCAAATAAGTGGTTATATAATAGAAATTCATAGCTCCGCACAACTTATTTTTTGGCGTCTAAACTCATTATTTTTGTTTGGCGTGGTCGTTTTTATAAGTAGTCACGCTTACCCGCTCGCTTACGAAAAAATGAGAAATAAGTAGTTATGAGATTTTGAATAATAAGTGGTTACACACATGCTTACAAAAAGCTTAATTATAAGTGGTTATCCGATTGCTTACTTGATTCTTAAAAATAAGGAGTTAGGCAAATACTATTAGCCTAAGGAAATACATTCAGAAAAATTTAAGTTTTCTCTAGTGTGTAATGTTAGGACTCGTCATAAAAATTTAAACATAAAACATATTTACATATAATAAAAAAATTTAACTGTGTAAAAAGTACTTATTTAAACTAATACGAGTAAGTCATTATTTTATATTTAGAAACAATGAATACAATAGGCCGTTAATAGGAAGTCATTATTTTATATTATAAAATAATGCAAAAGGTAATATATCATTTTTGGTAATGCAGATAGTAATGAGGTGTCATTACCAATATTTTGCTGGGATGTTTTTATCTATTAAATATTACATGGCGATATAGCTCAGATGGTAGAGCTGTTGACTGGCAATCTGTAGACCAAGGTTCGATTCCCGCTCCAGCAAATTTTATTTAAAAAAAACATTTTTTTTTATATAATTTATTTTTTTGAAAATCTATTTTTAGACTCATTATTTTTGTCAGTACAGTAGACGCTCGCAAATTAGAGCTTTCAGTAATTCGAACGTCCAGAAATTAGAATCAATGTTTGCAATACATTAAACGCTCTGAAATTCGAATTTAAAATTCTAATTTCTGAGCGTTTTTTTTTTTTTGGTTATTTGAATACACAGGAAATCCCCAATTTATTTTTATTCTGTTTGAATAAAGTAAAACTAAAAAGGGGAATCACCAAATTATATATGTTTTTCCCTATTTGTTTTTTTTTTTTTGTCGCATTTATGTACATTTTTGGCTAGTTTATTTGTGAAATTTGATACGCGTGTACATATTATTTGGCAGTCTCTATTAAATAGTGAAAGTGTATCATTTAAAATGTTAAATAAACGTAAAAAAACACTTTATCATTGGAAACAAAACGAAAAAAAACGTCCAGAAATTAGAATAATTCCGAAATTAGAATTGCCTCAAAAACAAAGCGGTTCTAATTTGCGAGCGTCTACTGTACTGATAAGCACATAGGTAACGATATATTTTTTGATTTTTCGTATGCTGGTGTGTAACGACAACTCATTATTTTTCGCGACATCGCCATATAATGGTATAAGAAATGTAATAACAAAAGTAACTAGTTACCATTACCAAGTATGTAGTTACATAACCACATATCTGGTAATGATTTTCTACACTGGGAAGGAGTGTAATACGAAAAGTAACTACCCAGGTAGAAATTATGTGTTGTAACAAAAAAGCACTGGCAAAGCACTAAATTTGAATGCTTTACCAACGCTTGAAAAGGGTGACTCCGCAGACTTGTTTTCCTAAAATATTATTTTGTTTTTGAAAAAGAAGCTCCAAGATATTGGATATTTAAATTATTTTTGACTCCACAATATATAAATCCAAGAATCATCTATTTTTAGAGTAATTTAAGAGGGCTTATAATTTGGTGGCAGGGAAAACACTTGATTTTTATGTTTCTTGGTGCTATCTCAATATTTTGCAAAGCATTAAATATATCGGTGTTATCATTCGGGTGTCAGGAAAGCACCTTCATTTTTTTATTTGAGCTTTGGCAAAGCATTTGATTTTTATGTTTATTGGTGATTTCCCAGGGCTTTGTAAAGCATTGACACCACCGTGGAACGATGTTATCATTTTGGCGTTGGGAAAGCGCTGTTAACAAGTACTCATACCACCCATTTCAGTGCTTTGTCAGTGCTGGCCCCTTTGTAATACTCTACCTTGGTAGTTACCCAGGTAGAAAAATACAAACGGCACAATGTCGGCCCAGTATCGGAGACGGTAGTACTTGTACTGGCAAAACGTCGGATTTTTAACTTTCACTGTACTGGCATGTTGTCGAAATACTAACACCAATAAACGCTTGGCCGTAGTTATATCCCAATGTTGGCGCAGGCTTGAGATTTTATTTTTTTCGTATTATACGAGGACATTAAATAACACATTTATTAGTTTACTAGTACTTTACTGTCCTCTTAGTGTACATCACAGATTTTTAATGTATTCTTTCGAAACTTCACAAGAAAATAATGGCGATGTCTCTCTTACATAAATAATTGTGTAATATATGTAAAAATACGTAAAATTTATAAAATTGTTAATTTTAATATTAAAAAAAGCTCGTTAATTTTCAGAAAACAGTGCTGGCAAAGCACATTTTCAGTAGTACAGGCATTTAGTAAAAAACAGTGCTTTTCCAGTACAATTTTTGTTGTAACGTCGGCAATTTCTACCTAGGTATGTTCATATTTATTTATTTGGTAATGATTTTCTCCACTTTGCTTGTTAACAAATCCAACAGACTTACACATACAATAGCTCTGTTCCACGTACGTTACCGCTGGTACCCAATCTTACCAGAAAGCGTTTCTACTGTCAAGATTGTGTGTAAATTGTTGTTGTTTCGGGTAAATTGGGTTCCCGCGGGCACCCGCGGTAACGACGTCGAACAGACCTAATATGTGCGTTCCCGTACGTTACCGCGGGAACCCAAAACAGCCCAAACAACAACAATTTGCACGCAATTTTGAGTACTTATTATGTGCGTTCCTTTACTTTTTGGGTCAAGTTCGGTAAAATGAGAGTAAACAAAACATCCTCTCACAAAATGACAAAATTACCCAAAAGTAAAGGAACGCACAAAACCACTTTTCGAGCCCAAAAATGCATTTCAAAGAAAAATTTAAAAATGCGTATAATTTTAGTTTGAAAAATTGAATAAACACACATATTTATTTGCATTTAAAAGTTCTTATTGATTTTGTTCAATTAATTATTATAAATTACACATTTCTTTTGCGTATTGGTTTGTTTAATTTAATTTTTCAATTGTTGTTTTTGGTTATCATTGCATCAGCTGTTAGTTCTACAATTTACCAAAGTTACCCGAAGAAAAAAAGTGTGTTTGCGTACCCGAAAATTTGTACAAATTCGTACAAATTTGTACAAGTTTTTACTGGAAGGTGTTTGTTTACACAATTACTCAGTAAGGAGAGAGGAAAAATAGAGGGTAAAGTGACAGTTCAATACCAGAGAACTTACAAGTTTTTACTGGATGAATTTTTGCTAGTAAGAATTTGTAAGAAAAAAAAACATATGATTTAAAACATATGATTGAAGAAACAAAACATTTGTCTAAAGAATTTTGAAATAATTTTTTGTAAAAATAAAAAATATTTAAATATAAGCTTATTTACGATGGAAGGAGTAAGTAAGTGATCATTTTATTAGGTTTTATTTATTAATCCAATAATTTGAATAGGTTTATTTCGCAATCAGCTATTTTAATAACTGTTGCCAATTTAGCTATTTTCTCGGCAAATCTAGCGATACTTCAACTCTTTTAGGGGGATAAAATATAATTTAGCTATTAGCGGGAAAACTAGCGATTTTTCTTTTTAAGACAGTCTTCACATTTTCTTAGCATTTTTTTACATTTATTTCCTTGACAGAATTTTTGAATCATTATTATTCAGCGATTTATCGGTAAATTTTTATGGAAAATAAAAAAGTTCGAAAAATTTGGCGATGTATCAATAATTTTTTAAGAAAGTTTTAAGAAGTTTGAAAAATAAAGCTATTTTTGTGAAATTTTTCAACAGAACCTAAAAAGTTCGTGCAATTTAGGGATTTATCGCTATTTAATTTTTTTTATAATTTAGATATTTTCTAGTGATTTTTTAGTTTGAATTAGCGATATTTTTACGGAAGAAGTTGGCAGCAGTATTTTACTAATTCTTACAATTTTTCTGTTTGCGTACATTTTTAGATATTTTTCTTTTTGAGAGTAAATTTTGCCTTACTCTCTGTAAATTTGTTACTGAGTCATTTTTACTGGACTTTACTGGAAAAGTACCCAAACACACCTAAAGTTTGGGTAACTTTGGTAAAAAGAGAAACACAAATGCACTCTCTTGAATGCTCTCATTTACCCAATTTTCGAATACGGGAACGGTTTTTGGGTAAGTTTGGGATCGCGCGGGTTCCCGCGGTAACGTAAAGGAACGGACCTAATATGTCTGTTCCCGTACTTTACCGAAGTTACCCAAACTAGCCCAAAGGCGTTCCCGTACTCAAAATTGCGTGTAAATTGTTGTTGTTTGAGCTGCTTTGGGTTCCCGCGGGTACCCGCGGTAACGTACGGGAACGCACATAATGTATATCAGTTGTGCGCTTTTCATTGGACAATTGTGAATTTACTTATTCACACATATTCTTATGCTCGTCAATGAGACAGCGACGAGTGCACATGCTTACCTGGTGTTTTGATATTTTTTCAAGTGCACTGAAAACAATTATTTATGACATTCAGAAAATATATGATGAAAAATGTTTTTGATATCATGCAATGCCTTTTACGTTATAAAACATTTAAGGAATCTGAGGAATATGTTATTAAAAGATATTATGATTATTTTCATAGCAATATCTTTCGTAGTAGATCTTTAATAGAAATAAAAAAAACAAAATATAAAAAAATTGCCATAAAAGTATTAATATAAAACACTTTGTTTAAAATCTATAAAAATATGTTGCAGAAAATTTCATTAAGATTGTATAAACAATATGGAGATTGATAAATATATAAAAAGACATATTTTTTAATTCGCTCAATTTTTTTCCCAGTGCAGTTCTCTCTCTTGCTCACTAATACAATTGCAAATAAATTTTGCGCATCACTGATGTATATCAACTTTGTTGTTGTTTTACATGATTATTCCCCAGCAAAAAAAAACCGAATGCATTCTACAAGAATGCCTTTTTCACTGCATATAAAGTAGCTATATATGCTGATTTCTTACTTCCAATAAACGTATTTTAAATGACTTCCAAAATGCCATTAATTAAAAACTTTTCTTTACTTCCCAGCTAAAAAATACCTGACCAAGATCCGTAAAAGTACCTATACTGTTCGGCACAAATGCGTTCAAATTGAAGTTAAAAACGCATTTTTTTAACATTGGCTTCTCATAGGAGAGAAGGTGTTTATGCTACTTTAAGTCTGCTTTACACGTCATAAAAATGAGTGCTTGGATGTTCTTTTTTATATAGGAAAGCAATTCATTCTTTTTACTATCTAAGGAGAGATGAAAAGTAACTTCTTGGGAATGCATTCAAATATATATTTAAGAAGTGATATTTATGACTTCTGAATGCATTCCCAAGAAGTTACTTTCATCTCTCCCTAGATAGTAAAAAAATTAATTACTTTCCTATATAAAAAAGAACATCCAAGCACTCATTTTTATGACGTGCAAAGCAGACTTAAGGGCGGATTATGGGACCGTAAACGTAAATGTGATGTAACTGTACCGTGCCGTAGCTAAAAAGTACACTTATAGATTATCGTAAACGACATTACTATTTAGCATCTATTTCATGTGGTTTTATATTTTATTCTAAATTTTTCCATTTATTAGTTAATTTTTATTCCTTATTTTTTGTTTGAATCAATTTTCTTTATTCATTTCATATTTTTTGCGACTAAAATCATTCAGCTGTTTCGATGACGGATAGAAAATTCTGATTTCAACAGAATGATCCGGCAAGTTCGTTTACATTTACGTGTTAGTAACCATTCGTATACATTTCTTCTTGTGGTATCGGAACAGCTGATTCGTTACAGATACGTTTACGGTTGGGTAACTCAGCCTTTAAAGTAGCATAAACACCTTCTCTCCTATAACAAGCCAATGTTAAAAAAAATGCGTTTTTCACCTCAATTTGAACGCATTCGTGCGTTCAATTTAATTCTTCTTTGACAACCAGACTATTTCATACTGCATTTAGGCTGAGCAAAAAGTAGCTAGTCTTTGGCTCTTGATAGTTTTTGCTTGTATAAACGCATATATAAAAAACAAGCAAAAACTAGTTTTGCACAAAAACTAGGTAGTTTTTGCTCAGTATCTTTGAATAAAAGTATAAACACTTGTGTGGTAATTTGAACGGGGCTTTATGAATACCGCAGTTAATTTTTAAGAAACTAAATTTATACCTACTTAGAAATTTTATAAATATATAAACTTGTGTGGAATATTTATATAAAATTCTAATAAAACAAACCTATAATCATAAATAAATACCGGTTTCGAAAATTTTGTTACGTTGTTTTGCATTTCACCTGACAACAGTTTAAACTAAATTTATCCAATCCTCCTTATTTTCCAAAAAAAAAAAATAAAATTTTCATCAAGATTTACGGTGGTTTCTTATAATTTTTATATCTTCTGTATTTTCGGCTTTTAATTAATTTTCTTTCAACTTTTAATAAATCAAACATACAATTTATTACATTCTTTAACTATTTTACAAAATGGGAGGTGTTTTATCAAAAAATTACAATTAAGAGGAACAACATTAAAGTGGACAAGTTAAAAAAAAAAACTAAAAAAGAAAATATAAGAGAAATATAACTTTACAATAATTTGTTATAATATTCTATTTCAAAAAAAAAACACCAATAAACTAGGAGACTACAAAAAATATGAATCAAAATAATTTAAAAACGAAAAAAATTAAAAAGTCTAAACGTTCATTGTTTTATAAAAATTATGTATGTGTTTTTGTGCCTGTTATTATTTAACGAAATCTGGATTCTCTTGTATCTTATCACCGAATTGCAGTTGATTGTCGATAATTTGAAAAAGTTCTTGAGGGGCAGGAATGCGGCCAGTTTGTAATTTAGACCAAACGGGAACATCATTTAAAGAAATTTCAAAGGCACCCGAAGAAACCAACTAAAAAAAAGAAAATTAAATAAAACAAAGGTTATTAGTTAAAAATATAAAGACAATTTATGAAACACTAATGTCATTTAGGGCGAGTAACTTATTTCCAACATAACCATATAAATTTGACATGACTTGGTTAAGAAGAAATAAGGGTAGGTAACCTCTTCCTTTTCTATTACTAAAGCTATTATTTTAACAAGGGCATGTCCATCGAGGTAACTCCTTACCTAGTAATATGTTATTCTGAACTTACATGTTAAGCTTACCTATTACCTCTAGATTACAAATAACCCTAAAATAATACATTTTTTTTGAATTTCAATTTGTTTTATATTGAGTATTAAATGAAAAATTACACATATTTAACAAAAAATTTTGGAGTTTTGGTTATAAAAATAAGCATTTTGTATAATTTCTTACTTTTCTATTACTAGACCTATTATTTTAACATCGATGTAACTCCTTACCCAGTAACATGTCCCAGTAGCAAAAAAAAAAAATACTAGTTCAGAACCAGTTATGTACTAGTTTATTTAAACGAGGCAAGAAATTATTCAATCAATAAAATCAGTTTTGTGAAAATTTGATCATATTTAAAAATTGAATTAAGGAATTGTGTTTTTATAGGACCTATTCTAACCAAATACACTATTTTTGTGGTCATGTTTTGAAAAAAAGTAAAAATGATAAACCCAAAACAACTTAATTTTATAATAGTTAGTCCTTACTATAATACCGACCCACAATATTTTAAAGGGAATCGAGTGCTTTCAACGAATTAAAAATATACATTAATTTGTAAATCAAAAAATGTTAAAATCTACAAAAAGTGACGCGAATTATCTTATTTTTTAATTCACGAATTTATAATCAGTTTCTTCAATCATCATTGAAAATAAATGTTTTTGCATCAATTCTTTAAAGTGCAATGAAATTTATACGGCACAAAAAACCAAAAAGTGCTTCGGTGCCTACATTAAAATGAGTTGTCATATATTGTTCCTCTTGACAAGATATAACCACAACAAAAAAATTCATTTCAGTGGTGATCCTTAAGATATACCGATTTTCGCTACCCGTCCCTTCCCCTAAGTGTCCCGTTATTTACTTACCTGTCCCTCTAACATATTGCCCACAAAGAATATCATCATGCATGCATACAATTTATTTTCCAGCAAATGACGCCACCAACTTGGTGTTGCTTGCCCAATAGCTCCAAATATATCAAATGAGGATACAATCACGACTATCAATAAAATTTTGACAGCAAATATAATCTTAGAGAAATACATATTCATGCCGGGTGGATCATAATTGCCACCTGTAACCGTAATTTGTGGATATTTTTCACCTATAATATTAACATAGTCTTCGAAAGCCTTACGATATCCACAGGAATAACTATAATAACATTTTCATTAAATTAAAAAAATACTATAATATCGTTTGTGTTACCAATAATGGAAAGTCATTGTGGGTCCCCCAACATTTTGTCCAAATTTTGTTGTTGGTATTTCTTTTTCTGCATCTACATTAATTGTGCCAATTAATACAAAGCATATACAAAAAACCAGGGAAATATTTTTTCCACTTAGTAAGCCCATTATTATTCTATCTATATTCCGTTTACTTTTACAAATAATTATTATACCCAAAAGATTAATCAAGTACGACTTGTTTAATGATATTTGACAATTATATTTATTGGCTGTAGAGATGTGTCGCTTACAGCAATGTTGGTAAAGGTGGCACAATAGTGACATTTTTGTAACTATCGAGTGCAGAATGATAGGTACACTGGCACTTTAATATAATTTTTGGCACTTGTTTACAATCTACAAAATCTATAAAAGAACCATTATTTTTTGAGGATTAACAGTTTATGCAATTCAATTTTTTAAAGACATATTGTTAACCAGGCGATGTTGGAAGTTTTTGGAATCCAAGAAATTTTCAATAGTGAATTTAAAAAAAGAAGTGAAAATAGATTTTTAATACAAAATCTAATGATTTTTAAGCACATTTTTTTAAGCTTAAAGGTATATGTTTTGCATACGAGTAGAAACATATCTTTCTAAAAAGTCTTCCATTTGATAACTTATTTACTTATGATGATTTGAAGTAAATATGAAGCTTTAAAAAAGCTTGTTTCACTTTTTACATGAAAATGGACAGTAGAAAAAATGCGTTAATTTCTTCTCTATCACAAATTCTTTTAATGAAACCTTTGTCACTTAAATGAGTTCCCTTTTCAAAAAATAAATACTTTTTTTAAACCTGAGGAAGCAAATACCTATCCCAGCAAAATTTTTCATTGCCAAATAAGTGGTTATATAATGAAACTAAATTTTTGTATTACTTATAATTCGGCGTCAGTAGGTACTAGTTATTTTTGTTAAGGCACATCTACACGAGATAAAAAAAAACTAAAGATAGAGCAAAAACACCTCTAAATAGCTTAAATAATTCACAATAGAGCTAATTAGAGGTGTTTTTTGCTCTATCTCTAGAAGTTTTCTCTCTCGTGTAGATGTGCCTTTAGACGAAGTCGTTTTTATAAGCAATATTATATGCAGTAAACCCTAATTCTACTGCTTATTATTTAGATATTAGTAATGAGCACGCATTACTGAGATTTTGTTGAGATACTTTATATTTGTGGTAATTGTACATTTAAAGCTGTTTTCGCCATCAGTTTGGGATGAAATACAAATTCTAAAATACCATCACTGGTTTACAGTTGATAAAACAGTACTTATAATTCTGGTACCGAGTACTCAATACTGAGAATTTTTACAAGTACTCATTTCTGAAATGTACTAATTCAAACCAGAGCCTTGAAGAATTGATTCAAAAAAAATTATTTTCAAAGATGATTCAAAAAAAGTGATTTAAAATTCGCGAATCAAAGAAATATTGCATATTGATATTTCGCGCGAATAACTTCCATATTTTTTGATTCGTGAATCAATTTTTTTTTGTTTTGATTCGCGAATTGATGTCAATTTTTTAATACTTTAAAAATACACCATTACTATTTAAAACAAGGAGTAGGTAAATTTAATTTTTTATTTAAAGTGATTTTTAGATCAATGTATGAAAGTTTATTTCTTACAGATATATTGACTAAAATTGATTCGCGAATCATAAAAATACAATTTTAATTCGCTAATAAAAAAAAAGAATAGATAATTCGCGCGAATAAAATAAATCCAGACTAATTTGCGAATCAAAAACAAATTTTATTGATCTTTTTGGAAACTGAATTATTACTGATGATTGAACTATTTTTTCAAATGTCTAATTCAAGCTTAATTCAAGAAAAGTTAAATTCAGATTTTAAAAATGTCCATCATATATCATTCCTATATAATTCATTCATTACCTTCATTCCCAAATAATTGAATAAATTCCTAACTTGAATCATTCAAATCACACGTTCATTCAACATTTTATTAATTGAATGAAGAAACTTTATTATCACTCAGGGCAGTGTAGTTTGAAACTAACACATAATTAAAAATAAAAAAAGTACTGTTTATGATTTTCTTAGACGAATTTTAAATGAAAAAATATTATTCGATTTCCTTTTAAATATAATGAATTCATATTTAAACAATCGCAGGGAATTCATTCGATCGAATTAAAATATAAGGAATTCAATCAATCAATCTCATTTGATTTTATCAATCAACCATTAGGAACTGATTCGATTTCTTACTCGATTAACGATTTGGGAATTCAATCGATCATCCGAACAAGTTGGGAATGACATTAAATTTTCTTCATTCGATATAAAAAATTTGTAAAAATGAAATTTTTATTACAATATTTAGAGGCGGTTTTCATAAAAAAATGTAAGCCTTTGCAGACATGTGTAATTCATATGCTTTAATTTTTCGATACAAAAAAAGAGAACATTTTAACAGAGTTTGGGAGAGTTGGCATCTCTTTTAATTATATGCTGGTTGCTGTTTCTTACGGTGTGTCTCATACTGTTGGTTTAACTTTAAGCAACGACTATATAGACTAAAGACAAACCACCAGCCTCAACTGCTGTTAAAAAGTCTCTTTAATTTTATATGCAAACTGGTTTTAAGAGAAACAGTTTTTAGTGTTTTTTTTTTTAACGCGTATTTTTTAATATTAATAAGCAAAATTTTGTGCTAATTATACAAAACTAATGCATAGAACATATCAAACAACACAAGTGCACTTTACAATTTAATTAAAATTGCTTAAATTAAATAATTAATTTAAAATACCACTTTTTCACGTTTTTTGTTATTTTACATTGAAACTCTCTTAAAACCAGTTCAGTTTTTCAAATGAGAGCCGTGGATAGTGCCTGGTTTTATGGTATTTGTTTGCTGTTATTACAACATTAAAATAATTTGAAAAAAAAGAAAAATATTACAAATTTTTTAATGAAGCCTTAGGTAGGCACCAAATAAATAAAATAAATGCCATTAAATACGTTACATTTATTTGAAAACAATTGTATCTAGCATAGCACCCAAACATTGAACAATGTTATTTTGCATAACCTTATCAACCTTTTCCTCCAGATGACGTTTTGGATCTTGTTTACCAACATTTTTAATGGCCAATTGTTCGGGGGTCATTTTCTCCTCATCTTCCAAAGCCTGAAAGAAAAAATTATTTTTAATTAAATTGTAGAAAGTTCGATTGTTGAAAAAAGCTTACACGTCGTCTACCTCTATCTACTATTACCAAGAATTGGGTATCCCAGCCCGCAAAATTTGGATACTTTTTTGAGGGTTCTTATTCTATGAGTCAAAACTTATTCAAATAAGGTTGGCTAACTTATCTAAAAGACTGCTTATTTTTACACTATTTAGAGTTGTTGTGATGAAAATTTGTCTCTTGGTTAAGGTAGCGAAGTTGGCCTTTAACCTTAACCACGTTATTCGTGGTTAAGGTTAAAGGCCAACTTTAATTGGCATTAAATTGAATCTGGATAGCCTTAAATTGGGCGTACTTTTAGATAAGTTAGCCGACCTAAAACACATTTTTATGAAATTTTAAAAAATGATTAATTTTTGAGCCATTCGAATTTTTTTAAATCTTTTTTTTTAGTCATTTTTGAATTAAAAAAGAAGGCTCTTTTGGATGAACCATTTCATATAAAAATTTAAATTTTTAATATTTTTTAACTTTTGTTTGATTCATTTTTAGGCTTGTTTGCTGGCTGGGTGCCCTATTAATTTTTCTTAAATTCATTTTCAGAACAGAGATTATTAAAATACAAAAAAGAAATTGCAATCTCCGCTTACCTTATTATAATTTTTGGCTAAATCTAACATTTCTTGTACTGTATTTTCATTGATCGAACAATGGTCATTATAATCTTCCAAAGTAAGACCATCCTTCCATGATTTTTTGTGTAGATTTAATAACATTTTTTGTTCCAATTCATTTTTACGATAATTTATGCTTATTGAATAATAATGACGATTTAGGCCATGTATTAAAGCCTGAACTGATGGTTTTTGTAAATGACCCAAATTGGAGGTAGTTTGTCTAGGCTCCTGGCCCAAAACCAACATATTGGGATTGATTAAACGGAAGGCATCAATGACAACTTTACCCTTAACCGACTGTATAGGATCTACTACCACAGCAACGGCTCTTTCTGATAGAGCCTCAAAAGACTGTTGTGTATTAATATCAACACCGGATAACCAACAGCCAAAACCAGGATGTGAATGATACCATCCAACAACCATTTCTGGCCGTCCCGTCTGTTTTAACATATCCAACATTTTTGCTTGAAATACAGGATCAACAGCTTCTACTGAAACACCGGTACCAGTTTGGGGCATGGCAAATACATCTATAACTTGTACGGTATAATCATCAACAAATTCACCCAACATTAAACCCATAACTTCCATGGGCACACCAGCACGACCATGTTTTAACATTTTTAGTAGAGCCAAAGAAGAGATATAAACCTGTTCGGCAGTATCGACAACAGGAGCATCAGTTGGTGGTGGAGCTTGTGGCATAGCGCCGCCCAAACGTAATAAACGATCCATGGCTAAAAACAGAATTAAATGTACTCATATAAATAATTTAATAATAAACTTACCTTTTAATATATTTTTTTATATAAAATTTTGCAATAAAATCGTATTAACTTCTAAAATTGTAATATTCTCAACTTTCCAAACTAAACACCACAGCAGTTTTTCTTCCTTTTTAGCTTGTTTTTTGACAGTTTGAACAAAATGTGCAAGTAATCAACAAAGACGTTTAGTTGTGTTAACCCAGACAATTTTTTGTTCACACATGGTTGAACTTTTTAGTATTATGACAAATACAACATTGTAAACGAATTTATGCAGTGTTGCCAGAAAAATTTTAGTTCCTCTCCCCATTTTTGAAGTTGAAATCCCCAACAATCCCCAAAAAATTGCTGAATGTCTAAATTGGTCCCAAATTGATTATTTGATCTAATTTAAATAAAAAAAGCATTTTTTTTTTTTTATAAAAAAGGCCCATTTATTAAAAAGTACCGTTTATTAAAAGTATCAATTGTAATGAAAATTTAATTTCATTGATTTATGACAATGGTTTTAAATTTCATTACCAATGATAATGCATCAATTAAAAAAAATAATTGCCATTGGCAGAAAAACGTTAAAATGAAAAAAACTCGCTGAAATCGGGGATGGAAATTGCTTATTCAGGCTCATGCTCATTTGAAAATTAATTTTACTTTCCATTCCATTGTTATATGTATCCAGGTAAAGTAGAAGGGAATGGATCCTCCTTAAAAAATTATGTTTTATAACTTCCCTGGCCAAAACCGTTGTTCGTTTTCATTTATCAGAATTTTTTTGTAAACAATTGGTTTCTAATCAATTACAATTAGTTTATTTTATATATTAGTGTAATTTCATAACCATTAGTAATGTTTTTTTTAATGAAAAATAATTCAATTGGTTTCTAATCAATTGCAATTAGTTTATTTTATATATTAGTGTAATTTCATAACCATTAGTAATGTTTTTTTTAATGAAAAATAATTCATTACCATTAAATGGTAATGAAATTAGTATCAACTAATAGTAATAAAATTTCAATGGTAGTGAAAAATTCCCAAGTATGCCGTGAAGACAACAAAAAAAAAATGAGAATTTATTTTTTTGTCGCCTTCATATGTTGTGAATTCCCAGGCACTGGCATACCACTGGGTAACCACGGTGTTAAAAATAAATCACTGGAAGAACACTCATTTGGGACGCTTTGCCAGTGTTTGCAAAACGCGTTTTCCCAGTATTTGTTTTACAAAAAATTAGGTGGTTTAGAAAACAAAACCACTGGCAAAGATGGGCTTAGAGTGCTATGCCAAGGTTTGCAACCAGTGGTTATCCAGTGCTACCTAGTCAGAAGTTGCCAGCGGTACAAAAGTAAATTCACTGGTAGAGCAATGATTTTATGAAAATGCTGACTCTTCGTTAAAAAAGGTTTGTTGTCAGAAGGTTCCGAATTCAAATCCGGTTGCAGGCAAAAAATTTTTTTTATTTATTTTTACAATTTCAAACCAAGCCTATAGGGCCAAATGTGGCTCATATACAACTCACTAAAAAATACTACTAAATAAAGTATACATATATAATTAACAACAACAAAGTAAAATTAATTAATTTACAAAAAAAAAAAAACATTTTTTGATTTTTTTTTAATTAAAATAAATTATTTTTTGCTTTCCCAACGCTGGCTTATTAGTTCCAAAAAATTGTTTGCCAGTGCTAGCATTTTAGCACAGCCGGTAGTTGTACAGCTGTTATCATTCATTTATGTTTTTAGCCGCCAAGTAATCTAGTTACCTCAGCGGGTAGAGCTGCCATCTGCAATATGAGGGCCTGGGTTAAAATCACGGCAAGACCAAAAAAATACATATGAACTTTTTTAAATTTTATATTGGAAAATATATTTCGAGACCACCTATTTATTGGGGTTTCCAGCGTTTTGCCAACGCTGAAATTTTTTTTCCCGCGAATCTTTTCCGGCTATGTTTTTAATGCATTTTATAATACAGGTACGTACCTGTAGTGCTCTTTCCATAACGGTATCTGCTGGCGAGGAAGGAATGTTATCTGTTTGCAATCCTTTTTTTTGCACGTAGAATTGGGATAAAAATATTAAAGAACTGAAAGAAAAGAAATACAATATTTAATATTATTTACGAAAATAATTTTTTTTCTCTTAGAAAGCTAACTTCATTTTTTTTAATTTAATAAAATTTCTTAATGCGAAAAAATGTTCTTATATTCTCACTAAAAATTTCTAAACGCCATATTTTTTGTGCGTGCGGAATATTTGAACGAAGGACAAATGTAAACATTTTAAAATAAATGTGTTTATTGAAAAATAACTGTAAGGAAATTGCATTGTTTTTTGTAGAAACCCAGCCAACATTTTTCTGAGCGCTCAGAAATTATGACTTATAAAAGACTCTAAAATATGAGCATTTTCAGAGTGTTCAAATTTTAGAGTCATAAATGAAACATAATAGACTCTTAATTATGAGTGTATTCAAAAATTTTATAAAATTTTTTCAATACTCATAAATGACTCAAAAATTATTCATAAATGATTCATAAATGGCCCAGAAAATTCAAAATTTTCCAGCAATGATCATAATTTGGAATCTTTTATGAGTCATAAAAGTGCGCTCAGAAAGAGGCTTCATCGGTGAAGGAATACACCCTTATATATCTATGATTTCAGAAGCTCAAGGGCTCTTTTATGAGTCTTTTCGGACTCCAATTGTACGCTGGGAAGATTAAAAATGAATTAATCAATATTTTTAGAAAATGTCACCAAGTAAAACAATTGCAATTGCAGTTAAAATAACTACAACCGCATTTCTATGTACACAAATAACTGTCATGTAGTAACTGCAGAATATTTCTGAGTGTAGTTAGTTTTTGCTCAGTCTATATTCAATATAAATATAGTAGGTATTAAACTAAATTCCCTTCACTCATATCTTGCCTTTTTAACAAGTAGCTAAAGTTTTGTGTCTATTTTTTCGAAATACAACAGTTACGCTACAGAAACAGAAAATGTACTTTTCAAAAATGTTAAAGTTAACTACAACGAGTAATCACCTGCCCCTCCTACATGTACTTTTTATTTGTTTTTGTTATCAACAAGAAACGAAAGAAATGCATAATTTTAACCGTAAAGCATAGTAAGTTGTTTGAGTTTCACGTGAAAAAACTGTTATACTCCATATAAAATAAATTATTTTTCACGACAATGAGTTTCACGTGAAAATTATGGAGACTTTGTTTTCACGCAAATTTAATATACAAGACTATTATTTTTCTTGTGAAAAAGAGATATTTTGTGTTTATTGGGATTGTGGCTTTCTAATTACATAAAAAAAATTTAATTTTCAGAATTTAAATTACTATTTAAAGCACCGTAAGTTGTTTTTCACGTGGAAAAATTTCATTTGAACTTTAAATGCCTCAAATTGCAATTTCATTTAAACAAATGAACAATTTTTAAATTTTATAACAAAGACACGATCAAAATAAACATAAAATATAAATTTCTCCCTAGAAAAATAATAGTCTTGTACATTAAATTTGCGTGAAAACAAACACTACACAATTTTTACGTGAAACTGATTGTCGTGAAAAATCATTTTTTTATATGGAGTATAACAGTTTTTTCACGTGAAACTCAAACAACTTACGGTGCTTAAGCAATTAAAAATAAATGGTTTTGCAGTAAAACATTTTAAGTAATCCAGCAAAAACAGCGTACTTACCACTTGTAAATAAAAAACAATATAAGCTGTATTTTGTCTCATGTCTATCAACATTAAGTATTTAAAGCAAATATACGTTAAACCGATTGTAGTACAAAAAATTTTTAAACAGGTTATGTTTATAATTATTCCGTTATAATCGAACGTGCGTCAGCAAAAGTTTCTATGAAGTAACGCGAATAAGTTACGCTATATGTGAAAATGTATAAACGTTGAGTTTTCAACGTTGATAATTATCCGTGTTGAAAGTTAACGTGCAGACGAAAAGTAATATGTTAGTTTTAGTCTTAAACGCGTTTTTATGCACTTTGAGTTTTTTTCAGAGTTAACGGATATAGTTAAGTCGAAAATACAGCTATAATAAGTACCAATTTCTTTTGGGACGTCGGGAAATAAAGTAATGAAGCGAGAAATTGGCTGATACCAGAAACTTTTAATTATATATAAGACATGAGAACTTACACTACTGACCGGTAGTGGGCGCTGAAATTTTATATTTCTTCACTAAAATAAGTCAGTAAAGTCAGCAAAAAATGTTGCTGTGTGAGAAAATTTTTAGTCAGGAGCGTGCTTACAAAAAAGTTGGCCAATTTCAGCAAAAGGTGTTTGCTGAAAATCAACGAGCTGATTTTTACCAAAAAAAATAGTAATCTCAGTAAAAGTTTTGCTACCACTAAGTCGATTGCAAATGAAAAAAATTCTTGCTAAAATCACTAAACTTTTTGCTGAATATTAGTGGAGTGAAAAAACTCAAAAAATTTGTAGAGAAATTTTACTTTAGGTAATTTATTTGTGTGGAGTTGTTTTTTGTTAATTATCATTTTCGTTGTCTGTACTACATCCAGACAAGCTGCGACATCTATATCTTGTCGCTCTGGTTGTCGTCCGCGTTATAAATGCGGTTGTCCAGCACAATTTTTGTAGCAAAATAAATTAGTAAAACATTAGTTCAAAATTAATTTAGTGCTAAAAAAATATATTAATTATAAATTTATTAAAATTTATTTAAAAAAATATAACTAAAACTTTTGCTGAAAACGGAATTTCAGAAAAAAAACTGCTGAAAACTAGTACACTTGATATAGAAGACATTTTACTAATTTTTCTACTATCTTATTTTTTTGAGTGCAGAAGTTTTTTAGTATGAGTTAGTATCAGCTGAGCTTATATTTGAAAACACAAAAATTGTTGATAACTGCGCAAAATAAAAAAAAACAAGCTCTAAATATGTTCGAATAACAAAATTTTAGATAGTCTTTTGTATTTATTTTTAAGCTAAATTTAAATAAAAATAGAAAAGTGTCAGTTAATTTTGAACAAAGTGCCACTTACAGTGGTGCCAGAACTCTTAGATAGAAATGTGCTAGATTCCTAAAAAATTTCTGCTAAAATCTGCTAAATCCTAAAATAAAAAATATATGCTTAGAATACGCTAAATTAAAAATCGCAATTTTTTTATTATATTCATTATGCTAAAGATCTGCTAAATTTAATACAAAAAATATGCTGAAAATCTGCTAAATTTTTTTTAGTATTATTTAATAAAATCTTATTAATAAAAAAATACTTTTTTTTAAACCATGTTTATAAAAAATTACATTTTTATACTTTTTTAAACTATCTTAGAATAAATATAAAAGTTTACCCCTTAATTCATTAATGCTTTCAAAAGTTATAGGAGGTTTATCGAACAAATTTTATGTGAAGAATTTGTTTGGTAAACTTTTATATTTATTCTAAGATACTTTAAAAACGTATGAAAAGATAATTTTTTGTAAATAGTACTGTTTAATCTTTCTTTGAGACTAAAAAAATAAACTTTCTCATTTAATTTTTTCACAACATAACTGATTTTAAATTTTTGCAAGATTTGTTTATGGTTTTTGTAGTATTTTCAAATTATACTACTATACCTATCAATACTACTAAAAAAGTTTACTTGCTGACGTACGTTCGATTATACCGAAACTATCATGAACACTATTTAACAAATTTTTATACTCCAATCAGTTTAACGTAGATTTACTATAAATACTTAACGTTGATAGGCATGAGCGAAAATACAGCTATTGTTATAAATATTGTTCCAGCAAAAATTATTTTGTTAAAAAATATGCTTTTATTAAATAAAACAAAATTTGCTAAAAAATCTGCTTTTGTCCAACAGAATATGCTAAAAAGCAGTTAGCATATTTTTACAAAAAAAATATTCAATTGCGCAACTCAATCTGCTAAATCTAGCAGAAAATATGCTAAAATGGCAACACTGGCCACTCAGAGTCTGCCAATTATAGAGATAACAGATCAGAACTTGCGCTCATTGTTGCCAACTCTCGAAGGCAGGAAAGCACCATGAGCATTGTAAAAACGGGTAAAAAGGGTAAAAATTAAAAAAAAATGGGGTAAAAAAGCACGACATATTTTTTTTTGAAAAATTTAAGTCAAGAACTTAACAACACATTTTTGCTTTGTAAAATCACGTAAAAAGTTAAAAAAAATATCCAAAAATGGGGTAAAAAAGCACCAAACTAATATTTCAAAATTTTGAATTTTAAATATAATGAAGTTGCTATTTAAAATTGTACTACAAACATTGTGAAAAAATTTATTTTTTTTATAGTTCATATTATTTTTTCAACTTTGACAGAAAATTCAATAAAAATTAAAAAAAAAACGAGAACAAATACCAAAAATATAAACTGTACAAAAAGCACTGCCAGAAATCTGAAAAAGCACTGTAAATACCCGCTTTTTTTAAACGGGTATTTGTAAGAAATCACCGGGTAAGGCAAGGAAAAAAGCACTAAAATGGCAACACTGCTTGCGCTACTAAACGGTAGTGGGCGTTAAAATTTAATATTACCTGAGAATTTATTTAGTATCACTTTAAAATATTGGCTCATTTAAAAACTTAAAGCTGCCTACACACTAGGGAACATGGTTGAGGGAACAAAAAATATCAAAAAATTTTGCAAACACGAAATGCACGCTCTCAACACGTACACACACACAAACGCACTCACACATTCACAAAAAATGCTTTCTTTTTTTAAGTATGTTCTCTAGTGTGTAGGCACCTTAAAAGTTGTTGAAAAGAGCGCAAAATAACAAAAAGAAGCGCTAAATATATTGGAATCAGTGTTGCCATTTTAGCATATTTTCTGCTAGATTTAGCAGATTGAGTTTGAAAATTGCATAATTATTTTACAAAAATATGCTAAATGCTTTTTAGCATATTTCGTTTGACAAAAGTAGATTTTTAGCATATTTTGGTCCACGCAAGATTTAGTTTTTATTATTTTTTTTCAAGAATGATTACACTACTTTTTTAAATGAATTAACGCGAATGCGTTTAAAAAACTGTCAAAAATGTTTATCTAATACGAAAACTTAACAAAAACGGGGCGAATAGAGTAAAAATTGCAATATTTTTTATGCAGCAGTTTTTTAGCATATTTTTTTATATGGTAATTTAGCACATTTTTAGCATAATGAATATTTAAATATTTTTGTAATTTTTTGTTTGGCATATTTTTAGCATGTTTTTCTTTTTTTCCCAATTTAGCAGAATTTAGCATATTTTTTTCGGTGATTTAGCGTATTTGGAATGAAAGTTTCTGGCAACACTGATTGGAATATCAACATTTGATAAAGGCTTTTGTTTTTTTCAAATAAAACTTTTATGCACGGGACATTGATTGGTGGACATTTCATATTTTGGACGTTTTCTCGGATACTACAGCCAGAGCTTCGAAGAATTAATTCCCTAATTCCCTTTTTTTTGAACTGAATTTATATTTTGGGAATGAATTCCCTGACCAAACTTAAGGAATTGAATGAATTCCTTTTTTATACCCTCCATCCCACTGTGCAGGAGGGTATATATCATTTTGTCATTCCGTTTGTAACTCATCGAAAAAAAAATCTGGGACATAAAAAAAATATATATTCCTGATCGTTATCAATAGCGAAACCGATATAGCCGTGTCCGTCTGTCTGTCTGTCTGTCTGTTGAAATCACGATCACGCTCAAAATAGTTGTGCTAGGATGTTAATTTTTAGTCAAAATTTTTGTCCAATTTCTTAAGCAGTTTGCTATTGGAAATGGGCATATTTGGTCCAGACGTTTAAAAGTTATGAAAGAAAATGTAGAAGCAGCTCTAGAATTTTCCATATTAACATGAAAAATATATTAACTGTGTGTTGTTGTTGTTACTGAATAAGGAAAAAATACAAACATACACACCCAGACCTTGAAAGAGTTAATTCTTTTTTTGAATTTATATGCATAAAATTGGATTCATTTTATAAATTACTGAATAATTCATAATGCCTTTAAATCAATGATTGGACATTGAATAAAGTGAGATAAGATTTGTTCCTACTTGTGTTGATTCAATTTCGATTCTATTGAATAATTTGGACGTATGTTGGCTTTAGAGGCACCTCACCGATTGATTCTAAATTTTTACTACGGATATAACTCTCTTTTGGGGGCCCGAAGAAATTTTTTTTCCAGCGAAAAGCCTGTATGGGGAGTTACTTCGGTTTAAAGTTTAAAAATGAACTTAACTATATTTTCTTCATTTATGATAGGGTTGGAACAATATGTACACCATTGAAAAGGTAATAAAATTATCTTTAGGATAGCATTTTTTTTTTGTTGACCCATTATGATTCGGCGTAGGAATTTTAATTTTTTTGTTTTTTAATGTTTTTATTCCATAAAAATCCTATATAAGAACAAAAATTGTGCTTATTAGAATGTTATCAAGACGAAAAGCTTTCATTTGATATCTAGATAGGCTTGACTTCTAATATCTTCGGTGTTTGAAGTGATAAAATTTGAACTACATCTTAAAAGTTTTTAATCTTGAGAATATATTAATAAGTAAAAAATTATGTGGTAGTATACGCTGGTTTTTATAAAAACGGTTTATTTTAAAAAATCTTAAAAATAAATCTCATTCGCCGGTAATGGGTAAACAAACAAAAAAAAATGTCGTCCATAAGATATTTTTATTATCTTTCAATGATATATATATATTGTTCCAATCTGACTATAAATGACTTAGATATACATATGTAGCTAAGTCCATTTCCAAACTTTTCACAAAAATAAACTCCCTACAGAGGTCTTTCCGCGGATTTTTTTTTAACAGCTTGAAAAGTACTACATCGGGGTAAAAAAAAATTCACTGAGATCAACTTATTGCAAAATTGAGATTTAAAATACGAATTAAGGAATTATATTTTTAAAGGTCTGCACACATCTATATGAATAACATAAGCAGTGTTGCCACTTTATGGGTAGGGCATGGATGACAGCAATTATTAAATTGTTTAGTTTTTCACTTAAATTTCAATTCAAATGAATGAATTGAGAAAGTTATCAAATTTGTAAATAAAAAAATATATTATACATAAAAAAAGAATTTAAATCATAAACTAGCCAATAGATAGTGGGTCTATGAATACAACTTAGCAATTACTTCAAAGCATTGTTAGTAGCAGAAACGGTGCGATTATCGGTGAGGGTAAGTAACGCTATCATAGATTATTTCGGTTACAGCATTTTAAGGATAATTGTATTTCGATAACGGTATTTTAAGGTTAACGGTATTGCAATTATTTCGATAATGGTATTTTAAGATAAGCGGTATTTCGGTGCATTCCGCAAATTTTTTTTATGAAAAAACAAAGTAAAGTAAAATAAATTTATTAACTAAGTGTATGTAAAATTCACAATTACGACGTGGAATTACAAAAATTTTAAACTAAAAAATAATGGTGTTGTAAGGATAATGGAATAATGGTATTTGAATAATTTCGGTACTGGTATTTTAAATGTATCGATATTTGAATCTATAACAGTATTTTAGCGATAAAGCCTACCAACCATGCCTCAATGTATGTAATTACTTTTGGCTTATGAATGACTTAACATCTAATTGTTAAGTTTGCATAAAAATTCCAATATCTATTTTTTATTCATACGAGTTAATGAATTGATTCACAGCGACTGATCATCCACGAATTAAACCGATACATCAGGAAAGTGTATTAATCTATACATGCTTTGAAATTCTTTCGTTATACAAATAAGCTATTAACGTACACAAAAAAATCGTTACCAAGTAATTAAGCAAATTTCAACTAATAAAGTTTTATCGAATAATTTATTATATTGTGTATGCCACAAAAACATTATTTTAGTTGAAGTGCTCCCAATTGCTTGCCAAAGATTTTTTTGTGTGTATTTAAAAACGCAAATAAAACTTGATTTTTGAAAGACTCTAAAATAGGATTATTTTTAAATCGTTCACATGTGATCATAACTGACTCTTATTTACAAGCTTTTTAAGTGTTTTGTTCTAAAGTTAATTTTTTCTCTAAATTTTATGAAGATTCATATAAGACTCAAAAGTTTATCATAAATGCTGCATATTTAAGGAACTTTTCTTTGTAATAATATAACGCCCAGAACGATGGGACAATTGAAATGGCCAAATCACTTTTTTTTAAGTTTACTGATGAGGTTATTACCTTATTTCGGAGTTCAAATTGTAATAATATGTTAATTGAAGTCATTTACAATTTCATATTTTTTGGGTAATTTTGTCTACACTTTTGGGAATTTTGAATCTTGCTTGTGGCAGCACTGAGATTAAACAAGATTAAACTGAAATATTTACTTGTAGTGGTGAAAAAAATCACACACATTTGTTGCACAGTGGATTGACCGAATACAAAATGGGTAATAATTCATACTTGTTTGTACTTAGTAGAATCCCCGAATAAAAACACCAGGATGGAGGGTATCTAAAGACTCGGCACAGCCGAATTTAATCTTTGGTTTGTATAAGTTCCCAGTCACCTGGGGACTTATACAAACCATCGAGCGGGCTTTAGCCCGCTTGTTTTCATTCGATTTATCTTAAAGGAATTCATTCATTTTTTTCCAGGGTTGGCAGGCAATACCGCTAAAATACCGTTATCGATTCAAAACCCTTTCAACTGACTACCGTTACCCCTAAAATACCGTTACCAAAATAACCGAAATACTGTTATCCTTAAAATATCGTTACGGAAATAACTGAAATACCGTTATCCTTAAAATACCGATACCGAAATAAACAAAATATCGATACCCTTAAAATACCGTTACCGAAATAAATGAAATACCGTTACCCCTAAAATACCGTTATTTTTAATTTTCTGCTTTTGGTAATTGCACGTGGGTATTGAGTATTTTTCGTACTTTAAGTTGGTAAATTGGTTTTGTTTTTAATCTCGTTTGTTTTTTGTAAAAAAAATTGGGGGATGCATCGAAATAACTGACTACCGTTATCCTTAAAATACCGTTACCGAAATAACTAAAAAACCGTTATCCTTAAAATACCGATACCGAAATAAATGAAATAGCGTTACCCTTAAAATACCGTTACCGAAATAATCTAAAATAGCGTTACCCTTACCGATAACCGCATCGTTTCGGTTACCATTCATGTTTTTTTCTAATTCCTTTATAAAATTTAATGCATTCGTTAACCAAGGAATTCATTCAATTCTAGTTAATTCAACGTTTAGTCAAGGAATTCATTCCCTGGGAATTCACTCAATTCTATTTAATTCAACTTTTAGTAAAGGAATTCATTCCCTTGTACATTTAATTCCCTGCAGGAATTAACTTTTCCGTTTAATTCCCTAAGGAATTAAAATTTTCTTTTAATTCCCTAAGGAATTAAATTTTTCTTTTAATTCCCTAAGGAATAAACTTTTTCGTTTAATTCCCTGAATTTAAGTTTTCACTTGATTCCCAGCAATCAATTTTTATGAAACAGTCACGGTGACCCACGTGACTGTTTTATAGAAATTGATCAATCGGAAGCGTTAAGCTTATTTGTATTATTGGGGTGTGTTATTACCATAGTATACTATAGTAGCCCCACTCATTAAAAAATTGAGAGCTTGTCCCTATCTCATGTAGTTGTAGTGGTATTAAGAACCATATCCCTGCAGGAAGCCTAGGGCCAAGTGTCTCCATGTCACCACTTTTGTCTACTATTTTGTTGACATTGTCAACTAAGAGTCTACACTTTTTTACTCTGCTTTTGATGGGTAGAGAAATTTTTTTACTCTTCTTTTGATAGGTAGAGAAATTTTTTGAGAGATGAGTGTAGTAATGCTTCTTCTTGATATTTTTATAGTTTTGTTTTAAATACGCGTGGTTGAACGAAAAACTTAAGTTTTAAAATTAAAAAAATAAAAAAGTGATTAAAAAGGTGAATAAAAATATTTTATTTATTATTAATAAATTCGAAACATAATGAGTAAACGAGACTATAAAAGAAAAGTGAAAGAACAATCCGATTTGTATAAAAAAAGAATAAATGAAAATGATGCAGCAATTTTTAGCGAATCTTTTAAAAGCAACGATTTTGTGGAGGCTGCTGAAAATTTTTTGGAAACTGCTGAAGATTTGTTGGAGCCCGATGTTGTGTGTGTTCCTTGTACCTTAAGTATTCTAGTTTTTTTTTTTAATAAAACTTTATAATTTAATTTAAATAAAATATAAAATATGTGTTCTTATTTTAACATAAGAATTACCTAGTCACTAGCGAGTCTCTGGTTCCAATGTCTACATGTGGTCCCATGCGAACTACCTAGTCAGCAGCGAATCTCTGGTTCCGATGTCTACACATGATCCCATGAGAACTACCTAGTCGCTAGTGAATTTATGGTTCCAATGTCTACATATGGTCCCATGCGAACTACCTAGTCAGTAGTGAATCTCTGGTTCCGATGTCTACACATGGTCCCATGAGAACTACCTAGTCACTACCTACTCACTAGTTCCAATGTCACTATTGATTCGCAATGACGAGCATATGTTAAATGTCTATAGCAAATTACATTGTCTGGGGAATACTTGGTCAGTAGTACTGGTGACAAAGTCGATAGTGAATCAGTACTGTTTCACTATTGACATTTCCTGCAGGGTATGTACAAGTAAAATTACAAACACTATTTCATTTTTTCAAATGACAGAAAAAGAGTAAAGGTACTATATTATACATGGTTATTACTTAATAGGAGCTCTATTTCGCTTAGTTTTCGAGATACGGGCCATTTAAAAAAAAATCGCCATTTTACAAAATGGCCTGTATATATAGATATAGCATTAGGAGATGGGCTAATTCCTTCAGGGAATTAAATGTAGAAGGGAATTAATTCCTTGACCAAAATTTGAATTAACTAGATTTGAATGAATTCCTTGACTTAAAACTGAATTAACTCGTGTTGTATGAATTCTTTAATTTTAATGCTTAACGCTTTGGTCAGGGAATTCATTCTATAAATTGGAGTTCTTTGAATTCATTCACAGGAATTAATTCCTGGTTATGTCTTATTGATGAATTCATTCCTTGAATTAAAGAATTGAATTAAATTTTTGGGAATTCATTCCAAAAAGGAATTAAGTCTTTAAAGCTCTGACTACAGCATTACATTTCTTCGACATTCCATTTTAATTTTTATCCTCCATATTCTGTTGTATAAAATATTTAAACATTTAAAGCCGGTTTAACAATTATTTTTTAACAAAAGTAATTTGTTCTTACATACCACTTAAGAAAGTTTAAATTCACAGAGTGTACCTATTGAAAATTAACTGAGCAGTGTAATCGGTGTAGTTAAACATTGTAGAATTCACAGTTCGTACTATATTAAATACTAAATTAGCATTTGTCGTAAATTTTGCAATTTTCTATGGGTTAAACTTCAAAAATCATGCTATTTTAGTTTACCACGATAGCACTTAACTGTGAATACCCTCATTGATGGAACTCACAGTTTAAGTGCTTACATTAGCACGTTGTAAAAATCAGAATTCACAGTTCGTTCTATTTTGAGTAGTAAATTAGCATTTATTGTAAATTTGACAACTTTCTATGGGCTAAACTTCAAAAATCATGGATAGAATTCATAGTTCGTGCTATTTTAAGTAGTAAATTAGCCTTTATCGTAAATTTGACAACTTTCTATGGGTTAAACTTAAAAAATCATGCTATTATACAACGATAGCACTTTAGAACTTAACACTTAAATGTAAGGTGTAGCCATACACTCAGAAAAGTTCTGCAGTTACTACATGACAGTTATTTGTGTAGTAATGCGGTTGTAGTTATTTTAACTACAATTGTAGTTAATTTACTTAGAGCAAAATATTTCAATGTTTTTGACAGTTATTTTTTCAAATTAACTACAAAAACTACCACATTGTAGTTAAGCTGCCTACACACTAGGGAACATACTTAAAAAAAGAGAGCATTTTTTGTGAATGTGTGAGTGCGTTTGTGTGTGTGTGCGTGTTGAGAGCGTGCATTTCGTGTTTACAAAATTTTTTGATATTTTTTGTTCCCTCAACCATGTTCCCTAGTGTGTAGGCAGCTTAACATTTATTTTATGCAGTTATTTTGAATTTTTTTTACAAATACTTATATTTTCAAGTGTGTGTGCACACACACGAAGCAATCAGGAGCATGTGTATGACGCCCTTGTTTAGAAATTTCTAGTGAAAGAATATGAGTAGAACATGTTTTCTCTTGTCTTAGTCATAAAACAACGCCAAAGAGTGAGGACGCGTAATACGGAAAAGTTTATATATTTTTTATTAAGTTATTAAAATAATAAGGTAAGTTTTATAATATAAATTTATTTACGGGATTATTAAAAATTATTGTATTTATTTTCTTTCAGTTCTTTTATATTCTCATCTCTTTTTACCTGGAGAAAAAAAGGAAGCCAAACAACGCCATATTTCATCCCTCACAGACGGACATCTACAACAATATCTTACTAGTGAAAAATAAAAGTGACATTAGTGTAAATTTTGATTTCTCAATTTTAAATAGAATAAAATTAAGTTAGGAGTGTTTACATAAATTTGTTTTTATTAAATTAATAATTTTTAAAATAATTTTTATTTATGTTTTTTAACTACATTTGCAATTGTTTGTACAGTTTTACAATAATTTGCATGTTTGTATGTATGTTTGTATGTATGTTTGTATGTATGTTGTTTCAATTGCATTTGTAGTTGTTTTTACTACATTTGTCAGTTGATTTTTAACAGTTAAAAATAACTTCATATTGCAGTTAATTTAACTGCAAATGTAGTCTACACCTTTTTAAGTGCAAATGCAGTTATTTTAATTGTCATTGAGTGTATGGCAACATACCAGTTTTTTAATAAAAAAAAACCCACTTGATGCACAAAACTGCATTTTTGGGCATTGGGGCCCCTTCTGTACTCAGTGTTCTTATAGTCTGGCGCAGATTTTTTAAGCAGTTATAGGAAAAATCTTGGTTTTGTTTCGTATATTTGTGAAAAATCTAACGCACGCGTTTTTTTTTTACAAAAAGTGTAATATTCAAAAATGTTTGTTTAAATATTTAAACTGGTATTCTCGCAATAAAATTAATTTTGGCGACAATAAATCTATAGTTGATAGTTTATATATTTTTTTATTTTTTTTCATACACGTCAAATTAATCACAATTTAGCTATTTGGCAAAAAACCATATTTGTCAATAAAAATCACCTTTTTTAAATAATTTTTTTTTGGTATTTTTCTTGAAATGTACACGCCTTTAGAAATTATATATAAAAAATGGTTAAAATTGAAAAGATCATGCATTTAAGGGTTAAACTGATGGAATTCACAGTTCGTACTATTTTAAGTAGTAAACTAGCAATTATCGTAAATTTAACAATTTTCTCTGGGTTAAACTTCAAAAATCATGCTATTTCACAAAGTGTTAACTTTAGCACTTAAACTGTGAATACCCTTACTGTGAATTGCTTCATGGTATTTTAAATTTTAAAACGTGACAACGTTAGCCCTTAAACTATGAATGCCCTCATTATTTTGAAAATATGATTTTAATTAATAAAATTTTAAATATTAAAAAATTAATAACAAAAAATGTTTTTTCTAGTAGTAAAAACCAAAATCCAGAATTTAAAAATATATATTGTCGTAGATTTTTTATTGTATACAATTAGTATTTAGGTCACTTACCTACTTCAAATGTCAAAAAGTTTGCTTCTCTTTATACCCTCTATGAACATATGTATGTATATATGGGAAAGTATGTATTATCAGTTTGTCATTCCGTTTGTAATATGTCTAAAGTTTTATATTTGTTTAAGTTTAAGCCCGGATAACACAACGTCCCGTCAAAATTTAACCTAAAGTTAAATTTAAAATTTATGTGGTAAACAACAACAAATGTGTCAGTTAAAGTCCCAGTTAGTAGCTAACCTGTTATTGAGGTGCCATATTTCAAAAGCGCGGGAAAAATAAATCCAGTTTTAATTAATTTGATTACTCTTTGCAAAAATCTAAGCCCAAATATTGTTTTTCTGTAATTTTAGAAGAGGTCAGAAATTTTATGTTTTTTTTCCTTTCAAATAATTATTCCTGTAGGTGACACTTATGGATTTTCTTGTGGATTTGGAAATAGGAAAAATTTTTCTGTTTAATATTTTCTAAGTAAAATATTAGAAAAAATTAGTTGTTAGTTCTGGCTATAAAGGCACTTAATCCTTACGAAATTCTAAGCCGATTTGGCGATGTCCATCTGTCTGTTGAAATGACCATCGCGGCGAGTACAATTTTATATTTATGAGCGTCTGTCTGGTGAAAAAAATATGATGTCGCATTAAATTTTTTTTAACTCCATAATTTTTTTTTGGCATAAAAATTGTTTTTTACCTCAAACATTTTATTTACATTTTTCAACTTAAAATAATTATTTTTTAACTCTATTATTTTTATATTATATTATTTGTCACTATGAAGGGCATAACAAATTCGGTAAAACCAAATTAAATAATTTTACTTGTTTTACTTATGTCTTTCTTTTTGCTAACCAGCCCCTCCATTTTTTCGGTAGTTATAATTACCAAAAGTCGCAAGAAATCTATCATTTTAATGATTTTTTTAAATAGTTTTCCGTTTTTGCTTTCTGTGAGTTGTTTAATCATTTCAAAACACCACAACCTCTCTACATACAACATTCAAATCTCTGTTGAGTTTTCAACTTATTGTTAGTTGTTATTGTTTTAATATGGTACATTAAAATTAATACAGTTTTTTTTTGTTTTTTTTTCTACTATATACTTCTTAACTTGTTGCGTTTTCCCAACATTACAAAAACGTTTCTATTTATTTATGTTTTTTTCTGAATCGCTTGAGTGCTAAAAATGATTGTAGTCAACTTTCAGTTGCATTTTGTTTGTTGTT
Organism: Leucophora obtusa; assembly: GCA_949987735.1. Taxonomy (NCBI): domain Eukaryota; kingdom Metazoa; phylum Arthropoda; class Insecta; order Diptera; family Anthomyiidae; genus Leucophora; species Leucophora obtusa. Next base: position 185,596,726 of record OX465298.1, on the reverse strand, counting down.
GAAGTGTGTTGATAATAAATTTTTTAATATGTATAATTCAAAATTTTTGTTTAAACCGTTATAACTTGTAAAAGTTTTTAAAACAAAACAATTGATTCTTTTAGTTTACTGTTTGAAAGAAGAAATCAATAAAAATTTGTAGTGTCAGGTGATTTTTTTTTTATAAAGTAGCAGTTTTTAATAAAAATATAAAATAAATATTAAAAACTTTTTGTTAAAAAATAAACTTTGTAATGATTTTTATATGAAAAAGTTGTGACAACTTTATTTTTGTATGAATTAATTACAAAAAAAAACTTAAAAATATCATTTAACTATCATCGAAATTCAAGGTAAGTTTAGTTTTTTTTAACACATTTGCAATTTTGAGTTTGCAAAGATAAAAATAGATGCCGGAATCAGCGCTATCAAACTTTATTTTTATAAAATATATATAAATAATATATTAGAGTAGATACGAGTATTTAAAAAAAATGTAATTTTTCAAAAATCCTTTTAATTTTCTGGAATTGAATAAATTTAACAATGGAATGTCTTTCTCGAATAAATGAGAAATCACTGTATTGTGTTTATTATATATATTGGAAATGACATTAAAATAACTGAAATTGTATTTAATACTAGCTGGACCCGGTTCACGATGCTGGCCCTATTTAGGTCTTTTGTGTTTTATTGCCTTTATATTTTAATAAATATCACTACTTCGTAATCCAAAATTATTTTTATTTTTTGGTTGTAACCCAGAAAAATCTTAGACTGAGATGGTTCAGATATCTAAATAATATGAATTTAATCATGGTTAATTACACGGCATGACACTCAAAAAATCAAGGTTGGTTACCGTTATCGTTATAATACCGTTATCGCTAAAATACCGTTTCAAATTGAATACCGTTACCGTTACCAATACCTCTAAAAGTTTTTCCAAATACCGTTATCGTTACCGATACCGTTATTTTCAATGGTAGTTACCGGTATTTTACCGGTATTTATTAATTCATATAAAAATGCAAATTTTTTAAACTTTTTTGTAATAATTTTCAGTTTTTTTTTGTACCAAAAAATTTATGGATAATAATTTTAGTTATTAAAACTACCAGCATTGAAGATAAAGCTTATAATATGTATTTTTAACACGTTATTTTTATATATTTTTAACATAATTTATAATACCGGTACGTGCCGGTATTGCTGTTTCGATAACGGTATACCGTTACCGAAACAGTATTAAATACCGTTACCTTTACCGTTACCGAAACAAATGAAATTTAATACCGTTACCCCTACCGTTATTAGTTTCGGTAACCAACCTTGCAAAAAATTAATGGAGATCTGACCATCAGTTCTATATATTTCGGACATGCTGATTACAATGGCGTACTTTATTTTTCGATCAATGGTACAGATTTTTCGCTAAATGTATTTAAAGTTTGGCGGCTTTTTATATAAAAAATTTTTCAAATTCAAAAATATGAATTTTTTTGTGTTAAAATGTAAACATAGGACCTGTGGCCATATTTACGATATAAATGCGATGTGCTAATCTTAATATTTAAACCACTACTTAGCGTTTTATATAGGTTTTTATTGGAAGGAAGGAAGCAATTAAATGGAAAATATTTCAATAAAAAAATTTATTCATCTATAGCGGCCTATACGTTATTGCGATTTTTCAAAAATTTTGTATGGCAGCATAGCTTTTCAAGATGTCCCCAAAGTCCAGCTTTAGTATAATATGGGATCACCTCTAAAAACTGTTTTTGCAAAATTTCAAGCAAAACAGTTTTCATTTGCAAAAGTTATGGAAATATGTAAATACATTTTTTACTAAGGTTAGTATGGTACTAAAGACATTTTAAGATACTAAAGGATATTTAGGAGTATTAGAAAAATATTTATTTGCAATTCTACAATCTTAAAAGATCCCGAAATTTTCAAGAGGGCGTTAAAAAAAAAAGATGAATTTTTAAATTCTTTTATTATATTTTTTTCAGTTGAATCTTAATACAATAATATTAAACAAATGTCCAATTTTGAAATTTTAAGTAAAAACAGCAAAGTGAAATTACGCTTTTATTTTTTTTGGTGATAGTTTGAAAAACAAATAAGTTAAGAAATGGCACATACACACACATATGTATACATAAATGGAAGAGTGTGCCATTTCTTACCTTATTTGTTTTGCAAACTATTACCAAAAAAATAAAAGCGTAATTTCGATTTAAAAATTTTTCTGTGCTTCTAAAGCCCTCAATTTGTTTTTTATTGCTCAAAATTTCAAAATTGGATATTTGTTTAATATTATTGTATTAAGATTCAACTTAAAAAAAAGAGAATACAAAAATTCATATCTATTTTTTAAAAAAAAAGCTCTCTTGAAAATTTCAGGATCTTTTAAGATCAGTTAGAGGTTTAATTAAAAAAAAAAATTGAGCAAAAAAATAGGTTTTTGAGTTTTTAGATTTTTAAAATTGTAAAATTGCAAAATTTAAAATTTTTTTATTTTTCAATATTTTTTATATTTTTTTATTATGTCTAAATATCCTATTTAAAACGAGCTAAGAACCATTTTTGTAGCTATTCTAGTTTTCGAGATATTCAAAAAATAACCTCGTAAAAATAACCTCGTAACAAAGTAAAAAATTAGAAAAATTATAACATTTTATGAAATGTTAAATATTGCATAACTTTCGAAAAAAAATTTTGTAATTTTTTTCCTTTGGTAAAACTTCGTTATATGATGAAAGAAATGTTCTGACCAAAATTCATCCAAATCGAAAGGGGTCGATTCCAACCGTTGGTCGATTTAAGATGGAATCACCCATATATATATATATGTAATATTAATATTAACAAAGAGGAAAATCTCGGGATATTTTAAAAACCATCCCGAAAATCTTGGGATTCCGGGACTCGGTATTTCTCGTTTGATATCCCCATTTTTCAAAATCAATTTCTGGGGATGCAAGAAAGATTGACATTATCATTTTTTTACTTTAATTCTTATAAATTTCATATTTGCTTATAAAACTCATATTTTCTCATACATAAACTGGTACTTTAAACGAATAAAATTTTGTATCAAACATGATATGCCATTCAATACATCCGAACAAGACCAACACATGATCCGCCTTAATATTAGGTGTACAAACTTAAGGGAGGCCAACGGTTAGCCTTCTGTGAAGCATTCCAAGCTCAAATATTGGCTCATATGAATAAAAAATAGATATTGCTAATAGGGGGAAATACAGGGTTTTTTGAGCAATTACTTCACAAATCTAGTCTGCTTGGGAGTAGACTAGGAATTTAATTTTTTAATTTTCGTTTACATTTCATGCTATTCTACCAGCCAATTGGTAAATTTGTTGTTAAAAGCCATTCCTAAGCCCAAAGTAATTACTTCGAAGTAATTGCTAAGCTTTATTCATACGACCCATTATTACTTAGTATGACGAGTAAAATTTTACAGTTTACGTTATAAATCAACAAAACTAAAGTTAAAAGTGATACCGAATAGTATTAGGCTAGGACATGAGAATCTAGTACTAAAATTTTAAAAATTGTTTTAATATTTTCAATTTTACTTCGTAGAATTAAACGTCTGAACCCAATTTGTGTTCATTAAAATGCCTTGTTAGTACATTGAGCACCTATAAGCATGTTAAAGAATTAAAAACTTTGATTAGAACTACTAAAAATTTTTGGTATCGAACACAAATTTTGAAACAGATATTTTTTCAAAAACCGTCCATCCTCTTGGTTCTTCAAAAACATAAAATTTGCTGAAATAGTGTAATTAGTTCAAATAAAGGTTAAATCCGAAATATTCGCAAAAAAAATAATATTTACAATAGAAAACGCCTTATATTTCAAAATCATTGTAAACTGTGTTTGTGAGGGAAGCTACCAACGTTGGCTTATGTCATTCCCATATAAATTTAACATTAGCCAACGTTTAGTGTTAACTCTTAATGTTACTAATGTCAAATTTGTATGGGAATGACATAAGCCGACGTTGATAGCTTGGAGTACAACACAAACACAGCTATAGCACAGCTTTTGTTAGAGTTTCTTCTAAATTTTCTACTACATATTTATTTGCAAGCATTAGTATATTTTTGTTAATTATTAGAAACTCGATTATAATTACTAAAAACTTTAATGATGTGAAAATATTTTTGCACACTTTTCATCTTAAGAGTTACATATAAGTATGTATATATGTACGTATGTGTCTTTATGACAACTTTGTTTTTGTTGAAAAATTTCACTTCAAAATGTTTCTGCATACGTTTTTTACAATTCACTGCTTTAATTTTATATATGTACCTTTACCATATTTGCATATGACCCACTATATTCATAAAAAAAGAAGTAACAAATAATAATTTGTATCATAATGTGGGCGTCTTAAATAAAGATGTTACGTTGCTGATATCAAAATGTAGTTATGGAGTTAATGCATCAAAAAGAAAGGTATGTAATAAACTTATGAATACTGGGAAGTTGAAAAATAAATTTTTAAACAATAGTATACAAAATTTTTTTGCAATAAAACTTGTAACTTTAAAATATTTTTTGTTATTAAAAAAAATAGTTTTGTTTAATTATTAGGTTTGCAAATCATGTAACGCTTCATAAATTTTGGAAAAAGCAAAAAAATATATACATACCAGTATTTGCATAATGCTAAAAATGGTTGCTGAAAAGTTAGGAAAATATAATTTACAACGCGACTTAAAACTTTGCGATACAAATTAGCCCTATATGTATGAGATATTTCACTCAAACAAAACATTTTGGGTTATTTGATATACATATGTAACTTGAGAAATGATTGAGAACTTTGTTTTTGTCAAATACGTACAAATAATAATAACACTGCTCTACAAAAAAAGGTGAATGCTATTGCAGTGGATTTAGGATAATTGGGGGGGTGCTGATTTTAAATCTGCAACCAACCAGTTTGTTCAAATTGGCTCTTGATTTTGCACAATTTGCGATTTAAAATTTTAAAAATCACAATAATTTCGCAACAGTATCAAGAGTGAATGAAATCTGATGTTTTTAGAAAAAAAAAAAATTCTGTAATAGTGCAGTAGATTTTTATTACAGTAAAATATTGTTTGTTCATTTTAAGTCTAAATTTAATTACAAAAGGCTCTAAAAGTGCACATAATTTGTTAATGCAGTTGACATATATACAAATTTTGGGCCTTTTTCTTTCCAAATTGGCTTTGATATTTAAAATCGGACTTCGTCTTATATTTAAATTAAATAAAAAAAAAAAAAATCTTTAAAAATTTTTATATTTTGACTTTGAGCGACTATATTTAGAAAAGTTATTTGAGATATTGATACACACTTAAGTTTGAAAAATAACTGCATATGCAGTTAAAAAAGTGTACACTACATTTCCATTTAAATCAACTGTAAAATGAAGTTATTTTTAACTGTTAAAAATCATCTGGAAAATGTAGTAAAAACAACTGCAAATGCAATTAAAACAACATACATGCAAATTATTGCAAAACTATGCAAACAATTACAAATGCAGGTTAAAATATCATAAACAAAAATTATTGTTAATGTTGTTTTACCTGCGAAGGATGAAAATTGTTTGTTTTGTTCATGTTTGGACCATACTCGGGGAAAACCAGCTGATGCATAGCTTTTTCGTTTGAATGCTAAAGCTAAATTTATGCCAAAACCACCTTTTATCGATGATTATGGAATACATATTTAAAAAATTAGACTTCGTTAACAAATATCGCGACTATATTGCCATTATGAACATCTTATGGATATAGTGATTTTTATTTGATGGCCCATAGACTAGTAAACTTATTAAAAAAGTACAAAGTGTTTTTGGCATTAACAGAATTGTAGATTGTAGTGTACAAGGGTAGCGAAAGGGTTAATGCAACAAGTCATCTCCATTTCTGCTCTTAAGAATCGTTGTAGATTCTTGAACAAAACTTCACTATTGGTTCTTTCAGTTGTTGTATTATTTTTATTAAAAATTGCTAATTAATTGTCTTTGTTTATACGTATGTTGACGGCAAAAATGAGATATTTCTTATCATTATTTGTGTACACTCAATCAAAAAAGTCTGTAATGGCTATTGAAAATTCTGCCGTTATTATTCTGTTAATTTTAGCAACACATGTCTACTGATTTTTAGTACAATAAAGTTAGTAGAAAAAGTTAGTAGCCGCTACTAAATTTTAATATCGGTTTGCTAAAATCAGTTAAAAAATTTACAAAATATAAATAATTTTAGTACATTTTAAGGTACTAAAGTGTCTTTAGTACGATACTAACCTTAGTAAAAAAATGTATTTATTGCGATAACTTTTGCAAGTGGAAACTGTTTTGCTTAAAATTTTGCAGCAACAGTCTTTATACTAAAAGTTGGACTTTGGGGACATCTTGGAAAGCTATGCTGCCATACAAAATTTTTGAAAAATCGCGATTTTAACATATAGGCCGCTATAGATGAATACATTTTTTTTTGTTGAAATATTTTCCTTTTAATTGCTTCTTTACTAAGCCATATCATGTATTAAGGTCGATTTTGCTTTCAGCGATTCAATTGGCTAACACCTTAAAAAACCGTAAAATCCATCTAAACCTCGAACAGTGGTTTTAATATCAAGTTTTATGCATCAAATTTTAAGCCTAAATATGAATACAGGTCCTGTGCCTACATTTCACCACAAAAAATTTATTTTGATTGCATTTCAAAATTTTTTATATAAAAAACTAAATGGAAAACCGCCAAACTTTAAAGACATTTAGCGAAAAATCTGTACCATTGATCGAAAAATAAAGTAAGCCATTTTAATCAGCATGTCCGAAATATATAGAATTGATGGCCAGAGCTCTATTAATTTTTAAAAGTCAAGATTTTGTCATACAGTGTAATTAGTAGACGCTGCTAAACTTCAGTAAATTTTTGTAAACTGCAATTTAAAATCAATCTGCTGAAATTAGCAAAAAATTGTACTCAAAAATAAACAAATTGTAAAATCTAAAAAAAAAAAATTAAAATCAAATTTAACAAAAAAAAATATTTTTTTTCTTTCGATTGAAAAAAATGTATAATTACTTCATCATACTTGAAATTTGGAGTAAAAATTGCAAACGGTGCTCTACTCTATTAAAAAAATTAATAAGGTACAACATACAATCATATCTTTTTTTGATGCCGTCCAAAATAAAATTTTATCCGAAAAATGGTGGATCGTATTACATTAATTTAGATCCACCTTGTATCTAATATGATGAAATACGATCCGAAAAATGGGTTTATCTAATCATATAAAATTGGATGTGACATAATGATAATCAAAAAGTCATTTTTAAATAGAATGGACCATTTAATGCAATCTGAGCGATCTCTGAATGAATTATTTTTATCTAATGATATCAAATAAAATGTAACTTTTTGTATTAAATCCAATATTATATTATTAGATAAACCCATTTTTCGGATCGTAATTGATCACATTAGATCCAAGGAGGATCTAAATTAATACAGAACGATCCACCATTTTTCGGATCAAATTGTATTTTAGGCTATATTAAAAAAAGATATGTTTGTATTTTATAACATCTAACTTTTTTTACTCGGGTAGTTATTACCTTTTTATGCATTAGAGATACAATAAAATTTTTTGAGTTTTATTCCCAAACTAAGAATATGTCAATAATAACAAATATAAACTAAACAAGAATTCCAAAAAATCAACGAATTCTTGTAAATAAAATTTCCCAAAGTATCCACTTGTAGTTAAATTAGTACTTTTTTTTTGCTAAGTTTAGCACTCGGTTTTGAAAAATTTAGTAACATGTTTTGCTGAAATCAGCAACTAAAATTAGTAAAAAAATCCGTAATTTGAAATAAGAGAATAGCAAAAATAATTACTAAACAAATTTGTACTAAAAATCAATACAAAAATAGTAAAGTGCGATTGAAAACTGTTTATACATTTTTTTAATAACTTTTTTATCTGAGGGTACATAGAAGTAGTAACATGAAAATAGCATTTTTGCTGATAAAGCAAAAATGATTATTGTTATTATTGCAACACCTTTTAGAATGAAATTAAAAAAATTATCAAGAGAAATAATACTCTAAAGCATATGTGACAGTCAATAACGTGAGTTTCAATATAACGTGTCGTTTTTAAAGCAATTTAAAAAATAACGGGAGATTAAACTAATTATTTTCAATATTTTTATATGTATATCGTGGTATTAATAATAGAGATAACGACTTCAAAATGAACAAAGTGAGACATTAAAATAATAAAAACAAAATTTAAAAAATTACAAAATTCGCCCTTTTGCGAAAAAGCTGCCAAACTCCACATGAAAAATGTTTTTTCACTTGCCTGGAATAGTTGCGAAAATGGTGCGTAATTATACCCTACACCACTACGTGGTGAGGGTATAATAAGTTTGTGCTGATGTTTGTAACACCAAAAAATATTGGACCTAGACCCACCTTATAGTATACCGATCGACTCAGAATCACGTTATATTTCGATTTAACTATGTCCGTCTGTACGTCCGTCTGCCCGTCTGTCTGTCCATGCATTCTTGTGCGCACTCTACAGGTCGCAAATATTAAGATATTTTGATGAAACTTGGTACAAGAACGAAGCCTATTGATTTTGGTGAACATCGGTCCATGTTTAGACCTAGTGCCCATAAACATAGCATGACAACTTTTCGCTGTTTTGAACGAAATACTAAGGCAGTATAATGAGTCAAAATTTTTTTAACGAAATATTTTTAAACAACCTTCTGAATTAGTCGTTGTATCGTCCTAACAAAAAACAGAGTTGTTAAAAATTAAATTAAAAAAATACAACATTTGAGAATAGCACGATACAACATTTTTACGTATGTTTAGTGTCCTATGTTTGAGTGTGCTAACCGATAGAAAACTGAATAGAAAATCGTTGTTAAACACAAATAAAAATTTTAACAACTCTGTTTTTTGTTAGGACGATACAACGATACAGCAGATAGCACACCCCTTATGAACAACCTAAATATGTTTGGCATAAAATAATGTTAACGATGTTAACCATTGAATCGTTGAAAAATGTCAAGATTTTTGAAGTTTAAACCTTACAAAATAAAAAGTTCGCCATTAAAAAGTGTAACACACATTTTGCTTAATAACTTTTCCCATAAATTTTCTTGATCAAAATATCTTTGAGAAATATGTATGTATGCATCGGTTTGTCAAATTCGAGTGGTTTATTAGTTTAAAATGAAGAATTAAAGACAAGTGCAAAAAAAAAATATTGAATCCATTCAAAATAATCCATATACATAAAAAAATTGCAACAGAAGTACGAATGCCCAGGCTATCTATTTCCAGAGTGGTCAAAAAATTCAACAAGAGCCTAATAATTGAACGAAAGTCTGGAACGGGTAAAGCAAGAGGATCCAGAAACGTATCGGAAGCCGAAATGTGGATAAGCTATTGGGTCATATGAATAAAACCTAGCAATTACTTCGAAGTAATTACTTTGAACTTAGGAATGGCTTTTAACTCCAAATTTACCATTTGGCTGGTAGAATAGCATGAAATGTAAACGAAAATTAAAAAAATTAAATTTCTAGTCTACTCCCAAGCAGACTAGATTTGTGAAGTAATTGCTTAAAAAACCCTGTATTTTCCCCTATTAATTGTTCTTAGAGTTAATAAGCTACCGTGGGGCTTTAAACATTTAAAGTTCAGAAAGTTAGGACAGAAATGCTAAGAAGAACGTTGATGCCAAAAATCGAGCAGAATTTCTCTGTGTTACATTTTTAGTGGCGCACTCATTAGTCAAAAATTATGATATTTTACAACTTCAGCACGTCATCACTTAAACTGTGAATTCTTTCATTGTAAATTAGAACAAATATTATCAATGTCAGTAAATTTTCATTGGATTTGTTTTGAATATCTAGAACATTTCTTTGGAATTGTTTGCTAATAACCGGTTATTTAAGTAATCATATTTACATATTTTTTTAACTGCTAAGTAAATTAGTTAAAACTTTAGTTCAAAGTGTTAAAAAAAGCGTTAAAAAACTAAATCATGATTTAATATAATAATACCACGTACTTGTATGTTCATTAGGGTGGCATTAAAATTTTAATATCCCATGAAAAAGTGTTTATTAAATTTGATTCGTAAAACAAAATTAATTTAATTTGATAAAACAAAGTCTAATTATATCAATTAATATATTTTTAAGTATTTTTAAGTGATACAATTTCATTTGGATTTTGGTCCTATCTTAATGATATTTTGTATACATTCATATATGTATAAGTGAATTCCATCATATCTGAATATATAAAGAAGCGAATAAGCCATTATTAAATTTAATCTAATTGAATAAAATTGATTAATTTTGAATAAAATATTTTTTTCGGGTTTTGCATTTTGCTTTCAGTGGCGAAATAATGTTGCATTGTGAAAATTTTATCAAAAACGTGTAACTCTAAGCCATCATTTTGGGACTGGTTAATTGAATGGGCCAATTAATTGACCGTTTCATTCCCAAATTTTTTCAGTTGGCATTGTTTAGTGCCGAAATATCCAATTATAATTAATGGAAAAGCATTTGTTTTCAAAAATATTTTATTTTGACAAAAAAAAAACAAATTTAGAAAAAAAAATTAAAATTCGCGTACTTCTTATCTAAATATTCGCTATTTCGTCAAGTATACCTTACTAGAGGCTTGTCCATCTAGACTAATCAAGCGTATACTTGATACAATTTGACAAAATAGCGAATATTCATAATTTAATAGCTCTGAAATTTTACATTGTTGTCTTAATTTCCCTTTAAAAAAAAAATTTCTATACAATACTTTTTTCTGCAAATATAATTGGATGCTTTGAGGTATTGGTATATATTTCATTACCATTAGTTTAATCAATGTCAATTGAAACTTACAAGTATGTAAGCCGAAGTTTTGAAGCAAATAAAAATATATTTTATATATTTATAACGTAGTTAATTATCAAAGTTGAGATTTCAATTTTTATACATTTTAATCCATAATATAATTTCTTCGCGTTACTTTCAAAAAAGTTTTGCTGGCACGGCCAATATACCGCAAATATTAAAACATAAACTGTTTGAATTTTTTGCAAACTTATATTGGTTTAACGTAGATTTAATGTTGATAGGTAAGAGCGAACGTGCAGTTAATATGTAATATAAAAACAGTTTTCAAATCACCCAAACAGTTTTCGTTATATGGTTAAAATTTCATTGAAAATTAAGATTTTTCCTAAATTAAGCAAAATTTAACAAAAAAAAAGAAAAAAAAATCATGAAGGCGTTCACGGCTTAAAATTTGCTTAAATTTTCTTCATATTAGTTTTAAAATATGAACCACAATATTCCGCCTGGGGTTTGTTAAAATTAAAAAAAAAGCTCCATGAAATGTAATGCCGCCCTTATATTTATAAATTTTTTTTGTGTATAATTTTTAAGTTTTGTTTACACAATTGTTAAATAGTTTTAATATAATTTGCTTTGTTATTTGGTCTTATTGTTGTATAATTTAAATTTAAAAATTTAATTTAAGCCTAGTTTTTTGGATGTCAATATACAATTAACTTAACTTAATGGGCTGTTATTAAGTCAATCTGAAAAATTAAAACCGAGCTTAAATTAAAAAAAAACGAGTTTAACGGAGCATGTTTTTTCAGTTTTAGTTTAATAAATGTCAAGTCAATGGGTCATATAAATAAAACTTAGCAATTACTTTGAAGTAATTATTTTGCGCATAGGAATGACTTTTAACACCAAAATCCATAGAATTTTAGAATAGCATAAAATATCGACGAAAATAAAAATAAAACATTTTTTAGTCTTCTTGCAAGCTTAAATTAAATTTCTTAAAAAACCCAATATTTCCCCTATTAGTAAAATTTATTTTTAATTCATAAGAGCCAATATTGCCATATTGATTGTGACAAAATAATTTATACTTAATTGGAATTTTCATAAACAGCCCCGCAAACATTAAAATATGAAAATGTTTTGCAATCTATCGCCTGGAAGAAAAACTTTATTACGGCAATAATCATATTCTTATTGCGGAAGATCCCCCTTTCGGGAGTAAATGTCCTCTCTATAGCCATACTCCCAAGCAATACGAAAGCGATACTTCTGAATAATAAATCGGCGATATCGCTAATTTATCACCTGGAAGATAAAAAGGTGATATCGCTTAATTAACTCCTCGAAACAAACTAAACGATTTATATTTTTCATTATTAAATTTAACTCTGAAAAAGAATATCGGCATACATAATCCATTGACAAAACCATTAATCATCTTGTTGCCACCATATCCGTTTTTTTCCGCGCACTAATCCTCATTTTTCAACGAATTTGTTTCTCGTATTTCTTATAATTGTTTTTGTACAAATTTTTTATTATTTTTTCCAACATTTTTAAATATAATCATAAAAAATTATGACAAAAAACACAATTTTGAAATTGGTTTTTCCAATTATCTCCAAAATATCTTCCAAATGATAAAAGGAAGACAATTTCAAAATACTACTTGATTATTTTCATTCAAATGAAAAATAGAAGAATCGCTTTATTATCTTCTTGGAAGATATCATCCAAATGTTTGCAGGGAGGTGGTAGTATTTACTATTTTATCTGCCAATACTTTGCAATGGGAGCAATTGCCATTTGGCGAAGAGATGAAATGATAAAAGTTTTCACCTCTTCATAGAAAATGTAGTTATTGATTCAGTTTTTTTGAAAACCATCTGTCAAAATTTTATCATATGATAAATTTTTTTTGCAAAGTAATAAATAGTTGGCGAAGAGTGTTGGTGTTGTACACTTTAACAAAATTTCTTGTTCATTTTATTTTAAAATTAATTAATTTGTAAAGGTTTTGTATATAAATGTTTGTAATAAAAAATTTAAAATTTGGTGTAAAATTTACTTTTACAATATATGTACATACACGGAGGAAAAATACGTTTTTGTATATGTTTGGAGGTAATCAATGTATGTTTACAAACTACCATATATGTATTTGCAGTGTGCTTCCAATTATATTGTTTTTATAGTTACTATACATATATTTCCCGGTAATAATTATATTTGTGGATACAATTAACATATATTTGGAAAAACGGCGAATTTCCATTCTTGATATATATAAAGTTGTATGTAGCCATTATAACTTTTGTAGTTGGTAATAATCGTTTAGTTTAGCTAGACTGCATCTAGTCATAAAATTTAGTGATATTTTTCCTTTATTTATTAATTTTATTGTGAAAGATGTGAAAAAATAAAATAAATTAGTATAAATAAAACATAAAATTGTGTTAGAAAGAAAAAAAAATTATTTAATTGTGTATATTAAAGTATTAACTTATTATAAGAGTTTTTAATTAATATTTGTTAATAAAAATAAATAAAAAATAAATGAAGAGTTTGTAGTTATTGTTTTTCAATGAAAGATTTGTATTAGATGTAAAATTCAATGTGATTTATAATATATTTAGTTATTAAATAATCGCCAAACAGTAGCTGTATTCATTTTACTTTTTATGTTTTTCCATTAAAATATACAGAAATTTGGAGAGTAGAATAAATACGCCTATTGTTTGGCATATATTAGTAATTGCTTTATAACTAAATATATTATTTATATATACACGCAGAAAAAAACTGGGGGAATATTATCTAAGTGCTATGTAATTATACAACTACATAATTTTCAAGTTAGTTTTACAAAGTTCTTGTAAAGTATGCACATTTTTTTGTAAAATATATACAATCCTTGCAAAATATATACATGTGTAGTGGAAAATATCCGAAAAAATGCATATATTTTGCTGGAAAATTGTAAAACTTACTTCGAACTTATGTAGTTGTATAATTACATAGCACTTAGATAAAGTTCCCCCTGTTTTTTTTCTGTGTGTAGTATTTGCATGGAAACATAATTTGTTTATGACACATATATTATATGTTTGCTGCCAAACATATAATATTTGTCGATAGCGTCATTTCATTTCATCCAAACATTATATATTTATAGGCAAACACAATATATTTGCTTGCAAACATAATATATTTGCATGCAAATATATATTGTTTCTAGTAAAAACACGGCGAATATGTTTAACAATTTCTCCAAATATATATATATTACCAGCAAAAATATGTTTGGGACATGCCGTTTTTTTTCAGCGTGTATAAAAATAATTCTAAAATCTTTTCAACACTTTTATAAAAAAAAAATAAAAAATCGCCTAATAACAAAGCCAAATGCCAATTTTTCGCTTCATTTCCGCCTATTAAATTGGTGAGAAAAAAAATTACATGGAAATTTCGTAACAATTCCTCGTAAGTGAAAAATATTTTTTTTTATATGGAATTTGACAGCTTTTTTTCGCAAGAGTACGAACAAAAATCGAGATTTAAAAGAAAACCGCATTTTGTTGGATACGCCACTCACTATGAATGAATAACATAGAGTGGATTACTTATTAGCTGTGTTCGTGCGGCAAGCTATCAACGTATGTCATTCCCATACAAATTTGACATTAGTAACTTTAAGAGTTAACACTAAATGTTGGCTAGTGTAAATTTTTGCAGCGTGGGCGGGAATGTCAGCCTGAGGTATAAGCACGCTGCAAAAATCGTTCTCTTTGATTTTGTACGTGCAGATTACGAAGGTTCGGTATGGGAAATTTGCTCAAATTTCAAAGCATATAGGGGAAATTTGTTTTGAAATCAAAGAAATCCTCTCAGTTTGCAGACAAGTTTGCTTCTGAAATCAGGGAAATTTGCTCAAAAGAGAGGGAAATTCTCTCATTGGGGAGCCCGTTACCGAATCTTTGCAATCTGCATAAAACTTTGTTGGGGCCGTGAGGTTAAGCGCCCCTCTATAGGATCCTTACTCTATGCTTATACAATTTGCTTGATCTTTTTATATCCCAGCAAGCATGGCAATACGAAGAAGATTCCCTGATCATATTGCCAGGAAGAAAACATTTATTGCCGGCAATATCAATTTCGTATTGCGGAAGTTTTCTCCGTCGGGAACAACTGTTACCCGAAAGCAATATCAGAATCGACCTAACATTTGCCAACCTGAATTTGTTCCACAGTGTAATTGTTGAAGTCATTGGTACTATGGCTTTTGATTTATATTCTTAATTGTTATTTTTTGATAAAGAAAAAAAAATCACAAAATAACTTTTATTATTTTTTAAAAATTAAAAATAGTTTTTGGATTGTTTTTGTTTGAATTAAAAATAAAAATCAAACAGAGCAAATAAACAGAAAATTAAAAATATTCAAACAAGAAATAATTGTAAAACAATCAGTTTTTTGAATAAAAGTTATAACTGTTACGTCCCTGCTTGTTAACTATTTTATATTGGTTTATGCTTTAATTCACTACTGTATTTTTCCATTATTTTCGTGTTAGAAACATAATAATTCACTTTCATTACTATAAATTGCAAAAAAAAATGATTAATTATTTTTTTATATATTGTATATTAGTGAAATTAGTATAAATTGAGCGTTTAATATTAATTGAAATGTTTTTTGTTTAAAATTTAGTTAATACGGCTATTACTTTATGCAAGAATTTTGAAATTGAAAAAATACTAAATGAACCTTGAAATATTAATTTAAAATTAAGGGTTATTTGCACAATGATAAGTTAAATTACTATAACTTGTAAACCCTAGAAGATGTTTGCCAATAAATTTGGTAAATTAGCTATACCCAAATATTTTGTATAAATTATATAGTGCTTCCATTTTTCAATCAAAAACTAGGTCAACTAAAAAGGGAGCTTTTGGCCGAAAAATATAATTTAACCGGGAATAGAGATATTTTGCCCAATTTATTGGTAGGCATTTTTTATTTGACAGACCTGGGGGATTTCAACTACATTTCAATTACAATTACATGTAATTGAAAATTTTTAATTACAATTACAAATAATTGTGATTGACATTAGTCATACTGATAGTTTATGTGTTAACTATAAGTTAATCCAAAAATTTGTTATTATTTTGTTTGACATTTTCTTTTGTTTAATAGTTAAATTAAATTCAAACCTGCAGTACCTATAAGAGCCATCGTAAGGGTTTTATTCACAAACGTTTAGTAAAAATAAAAAAATATAATATTCAGGCATGTCACAGATTTTTTCGAAATTGATTTGATTTCGCAATTTCACTTCCGCAATTTTTTTCCTAAAGTGATCGAAAACAATTTTTTTCCTTTTGAATTTGCAGTTTAGGGTGCTACAGATAATTTTGTATTGAAAACAAAACGTTCTGGTAAGTATCGAGTATGCTACAGGCTTTATAGTGGTACTTTAAACCTAAAAGTTTCTCCAGAAAACGTAAAACGAAAAAAAAATCGTTTTCATTCCACTTTCAAAAACCAAAGTGAAATTGGTATTTAGACCATCTTAAACTCATAAAAGCTTTTCAATAGTGCTTGGTATGTATTCCCTAAAGTGTCGTTAACTACTTCACTTAAAAAAAATTATATTTAAACCGCTTTTTGTCGGTAAATTCAACAATTTTCTTATTATTAGCAAAACGTAATTTTTTCTGAAAAATTAAAATTTTGAATTTTGATCGGCGATCTTCTCTTTTTTAACTACAAATGGAAACTTATATCAAAATTTAGCAGTTGGAACACGAATTGACCACAAAAAGTCTTTTTTTAACATCCCGACTAAAAGAGTTTTTATATAATCTTATATGATTTGATATAACTTTAAATGTTTATATGCGTGGCTTTATATAACCATATACATTTATATTAACTTTTTGGTTTTATAAATATGTTTGATATAACGTTATATATAATCATATGCGATTTGGTCTCCAGCCATATATTAAGAGATCTGCAAATATAGTTCATACATAATTATATATAATGGCATATAAGCTTTTATAAACCATATCAAAATATATAACAAAGTTAATAGAAAATTGTATTAATTTTATATATAATTATATCTGACATGATATCTAATTATACAAAATTTTATAAAGTTTATTTGCAATTTTTAAATTTAGAAATAAAAATTAGAAAAACATATGTTGAAATAAATATGGTTTAAGTTCAGTTATTTTTTCCGTGAAAAAAAAATTAATTCTGAAACTTATTTTTTTTATTTTATAAGACAGACAAATTTTTGTAATGTTTTATTTTGTCAGATATTTCCAAGTTTATTAACAAAAATTTTTCTAAACATTAAGCATTAGTATTTAATATGAATGAAAATAAGTGATCTCAACAATATTTACTAAAATTTTATTTGAAAATCTTCATCAAATTATATGTATTAATATATAAATTGATGAAGTTAGATAGACCCATTTTTCGGATCAAATTGTATCAGGTTAGATAACATGCTTATCTCGCTTGATATAATTATATATTCCAATATTCGGATCAAATTAGATATGGACGTATATATGGGTTTATATATGGTGATATATGATTATATAATATCTTTTTTAGTCGGAATTTTAGAATTTACGAAAACGCAAAAAACCTGAAGAAGCAAAAGTTAAACTATACGAAATTCTACATCGAAATCATATTATTTTAAGCGAAATATGTGTTAAAACTTTTAATATGCTCTCTAACAAAAACTTTTTTAAGTGAAATTATTAAGACAGCATTCTTAACTTATAATTAATTATGTTTATCTGTTATATTTGGTCTAAATATGCAAAAATACCATTTACTTCTGGAGAAGCAATTTGCGTTTTCAATTTCACTTTCAAATGAAATTGAAGTCTGTGACATGTAGGGTTTTTCTTTTCCCGGACTTTTTCATTTCCCGGGATAGCGGAATTTTTTTCAGAATTTCCCGGGATCCCGGGAATTCCCGCTCGTTAGAAAATATATAAATTCGACATATGTTGTACTTTAAAAACTCGATTTCTGTTAAAACACCGTCCGACAAAGTTCATCTTTTGGTTGTACCCATGAGAAAATGTACTTAATATATTCCAAAGGATGGCTAAATATAAAGTATCCATGTCTTCCACTTTTTCTAGATCAATTCGTGTAACAATTTAAATCGTGAATTAATATTTAGGTAATATATTTGTATGGAAGGCCGTCTTAATTTTAAAAAACTTTTAGAAATACATCAACTAAATATTAATTGGCGGTTTAAACGAATTGACATAGAAAAAGTGAAAGACACGGGTATTTTATTTTCATTCCTTTTTTCAGGATATATTGGAATAGTTAATGGATGGAAACTTGTGTCGGACCAGTTTTATAGTCAGAACTCAGATCGATTTGTTGCTTAAATATTTCTTAAATATGAAATCCAAAAATTTCTATTTCTAGATATTTTGTTTCTTTCTATGCAGATTTTCAAAAGTATCCGTCTAGAAATATTTTTATAAAATACCCAGCAAAACCTTCTATTACCAGGTAAAGGGAAATGTAATAAGAAACCAAAAATTGTAACTACTTACACTTTGGTCTCATAACACATTATTTTAACATGGGGGTGTCATTGGGGGTAAATGGTTGCCTAAGTCGTACCGGTATGGGATAAAATAAGTGATTACGAAGGAAGTACTGAAATAAGTTGTTACTTGTAATATTAAATTCACTAGTTAGCTAAAATAAATACATACTTTTATAGAGTGAAGTAAGTCATTACACATTAGTGCATATTTCATTGGTTACATATAGGGAATAAAATAAGACATTACCAG
The DNA here is from genome assembly GCA_949987735.1 of Leucophora obtusa. Taxonomy (NCBI): domain Eukaryota; kingdom Metazoa; phylum Arthropoda; class Insecta; order Diptera; family Anthomyiidae; genus Leucophora; species Leucophora obtusa. The sequence goes on along the minus strand of OX465298.1, from coordinate 185,577,922 downwards.
TAATGAATTTGTTTAAAAGTACACCGATCCGAGCAATGTAATTAGATTATAAATTTTTATTAAATCGTACTTTCGCATAATAAGTAGTTATATTATGCAATACCAATAACTTATTATTTTTACCCTTATTAATAAGTTATTGTAAAACACAATATCGGTAATATATTATATTAATGCCTCCAAATAAGTAGTGATATATCTCCATATCGGTAACTCATTATTTCATACCTCCCACATAAGTATTGATATATCACAATATTAGTAACGTATTACTTTAGGTTTCTAAGTAAAACCAAGGGTAAAGGGGTACCCATTGCCAGGCAATGCGTGAAAAAGGTCAAACCCATTACCAAGGTTTTGCTGGGTAGTTTTAAAGTGAGTATTTTTCACACAAATTTTTAGGCAAATTAGCATAAATCGTTTTATAAAAATAGACACTAAAACATTATTAAATAATTTCTTAACTTAAATTGGTTTTCTTGAATATACATTTTTTATGCCACAGCTACTTAAAAATAAATTATAGAATTTTCATATTTAGTGGCATTTTAAATTAACATATAAAAAAATCCAAAATAATTTGTAAAATCATCTGATGGATTATTTTGAAAACAAATATTTAAAAAATACAATTGAAATAATGGAATAGCAATGAACTTTAAATGAAATTATTTTAAGTTAAAGAAACTTAAAATACTTATGTCAATTGAAAATGAAAAAATATTACCAATTTTTTAATTTTAATGCCTAGTTTTTTGGAGGTATTTGGAACTGAAATAATGATGTTGGAATGTTGTATAAGGCTGGTTTACACTATAAGATTTTCGGTACGATTTTACTTCAGTATACATGCAAAACTTATAGGCAAGGTTGTAAAATCTTTCCGAAAATGTAAATCAGCCTATACAAATATTGCTTTATTTGAACAAAGATAATCATTTTAAACAAAAAAGTTTTTTCCGAAATATGTACAAGTATTTTTGTTGGTAAACTTGGTAATGGCAGATAAAATTTTTTTCGGTTTAACTAAACCAAATTCAACTGCCATCCGAAAACAATTTGGCCTAATTCAGTTTATTAAATTTTAAATCGTATTTTTTTAATTTTAAATATTTTTTGTTTAAATTAGTTTAAAAAATCAATGCTTTAAATTTAAATAAAGCTTCCAAAATTTCATTAAAACTAGCTAAAACTTCTGTAAAATAATAACAAAAATCCCGGGAAATCCCGCACAAAATTCCCGGGATTGCGGGAACCGAAAAAGGGCGGGATTCCCGGGAATCCCGTCCCGGGAATTCCCGGGACATAAACCCTAGTGACATGCCTGATTATTGTCTTTTTAAAAATTTGTGAATAACCCACTTAAATATTAATGTAACTTTGAATCGAATACGGTCTAATTTCAATAATATTATCTTTCGTCAATTTACAGTTTAATATTTATCTAAAACGATGTCATCATTAACACCGTCATATCCCCGAATAGACCAACGAATTTCATTGCAAACAGAAAATACCGACAATATTCAAACAGAAGACAAAACCGTTGCAGACATATTTAACCCAATTAACAACCAATTTATAACAAATAGTAAAGATTCCAAAACTGCCAACACACAGTTAACAACAAATTCCCCCCTTAAAACAACACCTTGTAAAGCAAGACCTTCCTTAACTTGTATTAAAGCTAAAACAAAAATTCCATATCCTTTGCCAACTCCTTGGTCGCACCAAAAATCCAGCTATTTCAAACGTTCCGTATCACTGCGTCTGCGTGGTGCAAAATCAAATTTACCTCTCATTATGGAACCAACGATAAATGAAACATCCACTACGACAAATGCAGCTGTTATCGAGGAATGCACTAAGAACACCCACTATACAACAACTGTGGCCGGTGGACGTTTTAGTTCTAGACGAAAACTTGCTTTAATCTCACAAACGAAAGCAAATGTGGCGGCTGATTCTACACTAAAGCGTTCATTATCTTTGCGTAGAAACTTTAAAGTATCCATAAATAACTTGAAAAGCGGCAAAACGGATTCCCCTGCGGATAAATTATGTGCAACAAAAAGTTTAAAGTCTTTGACATTACATGATGTACCAAAATCAAAAGATCAAGGTGATGGTATTAATACAACAACAACAACAGCTATAGAAAATTCATCGACTCATACAATTGTTAATGAAAATGTAAAAGACAATAGTAAAATGGTAAGTTATTTTTTATTTAATTTTCGTTTAGAGAAAACATATGGGTTCAACACTCTGTTCCTCTTTATATAAGTTTAAATATCGATTTTCTTAAATTTTTCGTCGCTTTTTTTTGCTTGTTTGTATGTTGCCACTTCTACTCACTTACATACGTCGTGGTTTATAAAAATGTATGTTACACCAGTTACACCCAAACTTATCACCATAACAAAAACTACAATATAATACTTTTGTAGTACAATTATTTTCATGTTTCCTAGCTTTTCTACCCCGAATGTGTCCCCTTTTCATGTAGTTTTGTTTCTCCAAGGGGTGGTTGGTAAACAAATAAAAACAGTTCGTAAAAACAATACGTAACTGCTAAAAAAAGAAACTAAATAAATATACATATATCCTGATATGGTTTCAAACTATAACAATTTCGCTAGTTATTTGAAAACTAATCAAAATGAATTAATAAAATTTGATATAAAAAATCTAAGATTGACCTATTTCGAGGATATAAGAATTATTGAAAATGGATTTTTAGCAACAATTCGTTAAAATTTCATCTTCAGAGGATGTGCTGTAATAACTTAGTGTGTTAATATCAATCTGAGAAAATAAACTTGTGCTGACGACAACCGCATATATAGGCTTTCCGATATATATTAGAGTCTCCAACCTTGTATGAAGAAAAAAAAAAAAAATTGTGAGTTATTGACCGGGTCACCCCCCATTTTATTTATTTTAATGTAAATCTACGTCTCCCAAAAAATTAGGATAATCAGATATAGGGAAGGCGTGCCCCATCGGCCCTGTAGTTTTAGAAACGGATTACAAGAGGAAAATATGAGTTTTTTTATTTTTCTCAAAAATTTTGATATTTTAAATTTAAAATATGCGGCAATCAATTTTAAGGTATTCAAAGATGGTCATAAGTTGACTGCTTGTAACAATGAATTTAATTTCTACTTTAGTTAAATGATATCCATAATTATTCACATTCACAATTACTAGCTATTAACTTATGATTCAGTCGTTCCAGAAAGTTGGAATTTGTAGTTTCCACAATGTTACCCCTGTTCTTATTAACGTCTAAAAACTCTCTTTGCCAAGTAACAACTAAATCTTTTAATAATTAGTAGTTTGTCTCTAAAGTAATTTATTCAAAATATAAGTTGTCTTTGAGTTGAATTATTTCTTAATCTATACACTATATTTTCAATATACACTTCATTAATGTGCAGAAACGGAATACAAAATCAAAACTTAAAAAAATTTAGTAACTTTTGAGAAGTTTGCGGTATTTTTTTGTTGTTGTTTTAATTATACATAAAATATAATTATACTTATGAAAAGTCTCTCAAATCTGACTTTATGTTAATTTTTTAGAGATTACGAATCTGTATTCGAAATTAATAAAAGTATTGCCTTTTAAATTTTTCGCGATTTTTGAAAATTCAAAAAACTAATTTTTTTCAGTTATTTTCCTAACTATTTACCTGAAAACGCTGTCATCGAAAAATTAAAATTGTTATGTTTTTGCAATCTACTTACCAAGCAAGGACTTTCATTATAGTTCATGAATTTAAAAAATTTTTAATATATGCAATTTATTACTGATTATTAAGAAATTGTTAAAAAAAGATATAAAATCTGCAAAAACTTACCTTTAATGAAATATAAAAAAACTTTTAAAAACATGAATTTTAATAAAACATGCAAAAATATGCATTTATAACAAAATATGCAATAAAATATGCCGAAATATGCATTTGTAGCAAAATATGTATTTATACCAAAATATGCATTAACAAATCGATGACATTTTGTTGGAAATTTGTTAATCCGCAAAGGTATTTTGTTAACGTTGTTCTCCACCTATTGGCAACAAACATGTGTTTTCATGAAATTCCAAGCCCTATATACATATATGACATTGATTTAAATTTTCAAAAGGATAACAGATATCCTTTCAAATGAACTTAAAATTTAACTTTTTCAGTATTTCGTCGCTATTATTTCGCTTCCCAGGTAAAAATCCACATATACGAGGGGTACTATTTATATTTCGGAAATAGCTAATAATAACAAACATTTTTAAATGAAAATGGCTTTATTGTTTTTCAAAATATTCCCCTTGATGTTCAATACACTTTTGCAATCCTTCAAACCATTTGTCATAGCTGTTTTTCCATTCCTCTTGAGATAAATACCTCCAAAACATGGTTTTTGAACGCTTCAACTGCTTTTGCGGCGCTCGTAAATCGTTGACCACGCAGTTTGCCTTTGATATTCGGGAACAAGAAGAAGTCATTGGGTGCCAAATCAGGACTGTACGGAGGATGTGTCTTCAATTCGATGTTTTGACTGCTCACCTTCACCTGTTTGACGAGATGTGTCATGATGGAGAATTATTCGTCTTTGGCGGTTGGTTTTACGAATTTCTCCGAAGACTTCCGGCAAACAAATGGGCGTGTACCACTCAGAATTGACCGTCATACGGTGCTCAATTGGAACAATGGCCACATGACCCATTCGGCCGAAGAAACAGCCGACCATTTTCTTCGCTGCGCTTCTTCCGCGAACAACTTTTTTTGGATTTCGCTCGTCTTGGTATACCCACACGGTCGATTGCTGTTTGTTTCCGGCTCGTACGCATATATCCATGATTCGTCACCTGTCACGATTTTATACACGTCTTTTGAAGCACCACTGTCGAACACTTTTTAATCATTCCCTTACGCCAATCCACCCGAGCCTTTTTAAATTTTCAAATTTTTAGTGGAACTAATGTGCAAGGATGCCTCTATCTCACAATATGTCACTTGACGATCTTGCACTGCATCGATGGTTTGTGGCCAGTGTTGCCACTTTTTGAATAATTATCCAAAAACGGGACTGTTTACACATTCGTTGGATAATTTTTGAATAATTATATTTTTGTGTAGTTTTCGTGTAATTTAACTTTTTACATAAATTTCCGTAAATTCATTTCCAGAGCTTTTTAAAAATGAAATGAAAATTAGTCGATATTTCGATTAAATGAGTTTGTGAAACATTTACCACAAATTTCTATTTTCCGACGAATTAAGTCGTAAATTTGTTCAAAACTAACCCCATTGAAGAAGAAATCAAAAACATTCCCAGTGTAGAAACGGTAATGACATATCATTATTTTTTGGACTACCAGTAATGACATAAAACATAATAATGAGTTACTGATAATGAATAATTTTTATCATTATTTCAAATAGAAAATAATTTTCTAGATATTTTTGAAAATTTTTTGAAATCTATTTTTAGACTCAATATTTTTTAAACACTGGTAAGGATATATGTAACCACATATTTTTTAATTTTTTGTATGTTGGCGAGTAAGCTTACTTGTGTGCAGCAGGTCAAGGTTTTTATCTATTAAATATTGCATGTCGATATAACTCAGATGGTAGGGCTATTGACTGGTAATTTGTAGACCCAGGTTCGATTCCCGCACCAGCAAATTTTATAAAAAAAGATACAATAAAAATTTTTTTTATATAATTTATTTTTTGAAAATCTATTTTTAGACTCATTATTTTTGTCAGTACTGGTAAGGACATAGGTAACGATATATTTTTTGATTTTTCGTATGCTGGTGTGTACCAAAACTCATTATTTTTCACGACATCGCCAAATAAAGGTAATAAGAAATGTAATAACAAAAGTAACTAGTTATCATTACCAAGTATGTAGTTACATAACCACATATCTGGTAATGATTTTCTACACTGGGTTGTTCTATATTCAATTTCTATTTTTAACACCGTATATTGTTCATGTTTTGCGAATATATTGTTCAAACTTCATGTTAAAAAAGTACTTTTCTCTTGGGTGGCAAGACCATTTGAAAATGCTGGGACAGAGTGAAATTTCCATGATCAGAGAAAAATGTTTTTAACTCAACACAGTGGTTCAGAATCAAAATATTTTGAAAATAATCCAGCACTTTAGAAATAATTAACCTAGAAAGATTTCTTTTAACTGTGAACGACACCATATAATACACTATTTAAAGCCTGAAAAATATATTGCATTTAATTTTTCTTTAGTTAATAGAATATTTTTTTCCAAACATAACCAATATTTTTTATAAAAATTGGCTTTGATTTGGCTCTGCAGAAAACTGGACCAGGTTATTGAAAAAATGCAAAATTTCAGGCACACTTTCACAATGCTCAATGGGGTCTGGTTTGGTGGCACTGTAGGCTCGGCCGGAAAAACTTACGATCGAAATTACTTTGACTTCGAAGCTAGAAATTTCTTAGTAATCCAACTAGCCGGTAAGAGTCACTATATTATTTCCAAAATATTTTGACACTGCCCTACTAGAGCTTTGAAGAATTAATTATTTTTTGAATGAATTTACTACCAATCGAATTCAATTTTCTCTAGAATTGAATGAATTTCTTTTCTTAAGTAATTCACTGAATTTGTTCAACTGAACGCGTTCATCAAACAATAAATCCAAAGAATTAAATCCATTGCAATAGTTCTCTTTATTAAATCAAATGAATTAATTCACTGGTGAACGCGTTCAATTTTATAAATCGAACTGAAAAAAAGTGAATTAATTCCTTACTGAATTAATTCACCACAGAATTCGTTCAATTTCATTTTCGTTCAGTGAATTAAAAAAAATAAAATTACGTTCAGTGAATTAAAAAGGAAAAAAATACGATCACTGAATTGAAAAAAAAAATTACGTTCATTTAATCGAAAAACAAAAATTACGTTCGCTGAATTCAAAGCCTGTTTTCTGCCGTTCAGTAGAAGAAAACCTTGTTTTGTAAAAACGTATAAATGAAATATGTCATAGTCAAGCATCTACATTTTACTGGGAAGCATAAGTTTTCAAAATTAATAGTTATATTTTTTTCAAATTCATCTATATCTGTAAAGTTTTTATTTTTGATAGTAAAAGGCTTTATTTTTTAATAATGTAGGTTGATAAAGTGCATCGGATTTATCTAACACTTAATATATATATGTAATTTGTTTATTTTTACTAGCGAACGCTGTAAAATTGCTTAGTTGCAAATTTTATTTGTAAATAAATTTTTTCTTCTACTGAACGGCAGAAAACAGGCTTTAATTCACTGAACGTAATTTTTTTTTTAATTCACTGAACGTAATTTTTTTGAATTCACTGAACGTAATTTTATTTTATTTTTAATTCACTGAATGAAAATGAAATTGAAGGAATTCAGTGGTGAATTAAATCAGTTTTTTCCGTTCGATTTATAAAATTGAACGCGTTCACCAGTGAATTAATTCATTTGATTTAATAAAAAGAACTATAGCAATTGAATTAATTCGTAACAAAATAAATCGAACGAAAACAAATATGAATTCATTCCATTCAATATATGGTGCTTTGTGAATTAATTCATCGAATTTTTAATTCAGAATTGAAAAATTGAATTAAGGAATTAATTCTTCAAAGCTCTGTGCCCTACAACGTGCAGAAGAGTTGGTCTAAATAGCCTCGTATATTATTTGGAAAAATATAAAAAAAATTTATTAACTTTTTTGTGTAATTTCATACAGTTTTGGATAATTTCGGACCTACAGCTGTGTAATTTTTTTATTGACTGGTGGCAACACTGTTTGTGGCACAACAACCTATTTTGGACGACCTTCACGGCGACCGAACTACGACCACGATTGAATTCACTATACCAGCGATATACTGTGGTTTTTGATGCTGCTTTATCGCCATACAAAGAACTGAATTCATCGATAAATTTTTGTTAAGATAATCGACGTCGAAAGTTGTGAAAAATAATCCAACGAAAACCTTCTCTTACAATTTCCTTTTTTGGCGAAATTGATTTTCTTAACTCACTGTAAACAAAACATACAGCACTTGTACATCAAAACCTTGTGAGTACGTTTATGCTATTGAAAAAATGTCAAATTTTATTATGGTGTTGCCAGATTTTAGCTATTGACATTAGTGTTGCCAGTTTTGTATGTTCGTGCATTATCATAAACATGCAGGCTCTTCCATACATGGATGTGTAAACCATCAGGCCAGGCCGTTTACATTTATGTCCTCAAAATTACCCTAAAAAAAGTTCATGGATTTATCCATCTATAATTCTTAAAAAATGAGATTCTGGTGATTAAGTTACATAGCTGTTGTTTGCACAATGAAAAGGCAAACATTTTCTTTATACAAAGTTTTTACCCTCTCATGACCGTTAGTGGTGTTTTAAGCGGTAAACTTCAAAATTTTTGTCAAAACTAAACTTTGAATGTCTCTCATTTAATTTTGGAAATCTGTAAATACGTATACTTTTCATCATATAATAAGAAATTTAACGTAGATTAAAAGCAAAATAAGCTATTTTAAATATTTCGTCCATTCCATGAAAGAAAGCCCAAAAACTGATTCAGAGTTATAGATTTATTAGATATGTGCACTAGGAAACCATGTGAATCTTTCATTTTGGGTATAGGATGTGTTCAGCAAACTTATATAAAACACTACGAGGTACAGTTTTGTGGAACTATTAAACCCTCTAACTCCTTAATTAAAGCGGCTTTTTTGGACCCATTTTAAAAAGGGACAAGACCCGTAAGTTAAAGAGTTAGAAGGTTAAAATGTTCCATAGAAATGTTCCTCAAATTGTTTAACATGAAATGGCAGATCCACATGGTTTCCTCCTAACATCCAGGTTTGCGGGACATTTGAGCACCAATTCTGAATAAGTACGAAATTAGCCCTTAAACACATTTTAAGTTTTGACTTATTTCTGGCATTGAACTTAAATTGGCAACTTTGATGTCTTCAGAGACTTATAGTAGAATTTCTTGACAAATATTTTTGTGGAACATTTAACCCTCATAGAGTGCAAAAAAGACATTTGCATAGTAGCGAACCCTTAAAAAAGTGTTTTTTTTTTGCAAAAACTTCAGATTTTTACACTGAAAAAATTATCTGCATGATGTTAATGAATATTTACATAAAACTAATGAAGTTTCACTGGAACTCGTCCATTGATAATATATTAATGAAATAATATATATAATATAATAAATATGGCATGGCGTAGCATAATTTATTGGGAGATATGCATTGCGAGAGGACGTTCTTCAAGAACATAACATTTTTTGACCAGTATTACATTCAGTTTTCAACGCTAATACTACATTTACACCCTTATTCTAAACTTTATAACAATAACAAAATTGTGGCAACGCTGAGGTGAATGGTTGGTGTTGTCACAATTTTGTCATTGTTATAAAGCTTGGAATAAGGGTCTAAAAAGTTTGTCGGGAATTCCCGGGAAAAATATATTATTTTCCCGGGAATTCCCGACAAAAACGGTAAATTTTAAAAATATTAAATTTTTTAAATTGTATTTGTTTGGAATAGGATTTTTTAATATTAGTCATAAAAAACATTTTAAATAGCAAAACTAAAATGTCATTGTTAAAATCTTTTAAAAGGGAATCGACTTATTTGACACAAAAAAAAATATTTCCCAAGTAATTAGGAGCATTTCAACTAATAAAGATTTTTCGCATAACTTATTCAAAATTGAAGTAGTAAAACCTAAAAACTTGGTAAAATGTTTAAAAGAAATATGAAAAAAAGTTTTGTTTCTTACAAATAATCGCCCATACTATCTAAATTTTTCAAATGTATATTTTAGTTAAAGTCGACTTTAGTTAAAATATTGGGCAGTATACCCTGACTTGGTCATGCAACTTCTCTTGAAGAAAACAACAACAAGAATAACGTTCCAGCTAAAATTAGCAAAGTACCCGAAGAAAAAAGTGTAAGCTGAATAGGCATTGAACGTTGAAGGGCAAACATTTCTTGAAATGGTATCCAAATTAGCCGCAGTTGACCTAATGTCAATCCGCACCATAACTAGATCTTCGTTTATTCGAGAAAGTTTTTATAATAAAAACCTTGCATTGCCAAAAAATGAAACCGATTTAAAGAACATTATATTAAATTACTACAATCATGTAAAAAATATCATGGCAGCAAACATATAATATGTGTGTCAGAAACAAATTATGTTTCCATGCAAATACTATATATAAATAATATATTTAGTTATAAAGCAATTATTAATATATGCCAAACAATATGCGTATTTATTCTACACAGAGAAAACAGTTTCGTGCTTACAATCGAATTTGTTGCCAATCGAATGGTTTGGTTGTGGTAACCTAATTTTTCAGTTGTGACAACTAAATATCAGTAGAATTCATAGTTATTTGATAATGACAACAGAATTTCTATTGTCTCAACAATAATTTGGTAGTCACAACTGAAAAAGTCTGTTGTCACAACCGAAGCATTCGATTGGCAATAAATTCGGTTGTAAGCACGAATCTGTTTTCTGGGTGTACTCTCCAAATTTCTCTATATTTTAATGGAAAAACATAAAAAGTAAAATTAATACATCTACTGTTTGGCGATTATTTAATTAACTAAATATATTATAAATCACATTGAATTTTACATCTAATACATTCATTAAAAAACAATAACTACAATCTCTTCATTTATTTTTTATTTATTTTTATTAACAAATATTAATTAAAAACTCTTATAATAAGTTAATACTTTAATATACACAATTAAATATTTTTTTTTCTTTTTAACACAATTTTATGTTTTATTTATACTAATTTATTTTATTTTTTCACATCTTTCACAATAAAATTAATAAATAAAGGAAAAATATCACTAAATTTTCTGACTAGATGCAGTTTAGCTAAACTAAACGATTATTAGCAACTACAAAAGTTATAATGGCTACATACAAATTTATATGTATCAAGAATGGAAATTCACAAATATAATTATTACCGGGAAATATATGTATAGTAACTATAAAAACAATATAATTGGAAGCACACTGCAAATACATATATGGTAGTTTGTAAACATGCATTGATTACCTCCAAACATATACAAAAACGTCTTTTTCCTCCGTGAAGAACCAAATATTTTGTCGGCAATCGCACTTCAAGAAGCTAAAAACGCAATGAGAAGATAACCTCAATTATCAAGTAACTCAATGAAATTACAAACAAAAGAAGGTTTAAAACTCCAACTCCTATAGTACCAAATCATTCCTTGCAAATTTTTTAATAAAAAGAAAAATAATATCCGTTTCAATTTTAAACATTCCAAACGCAAATGCATTTTCTGTAACAACGCTTTTGCCGATGTTGCCAGATTTGAGATTCTTTTTTATTTTATACTTACAATTTTGAGAAATCTAATACTGAGCGCAGATTATGTTGTAACTAAACTCGAATGCTAACTAAATTTTTAACTGACCCACAAGTTATTTACAACAGTCGTTCAAAAGGATTTTCTAAGTAGAAACGAATACAAAAATTACTATTCTAAAATTATAAAAAAAATCAGTTTCAGCAAATTTCAAATATCAACTGAAAAAAATGTTTTAAATAAATTTTACAATATTTTTGAAGAAAATACTAAAAACTTGGTAAAGTGTATAAAATTTTTGTGTCATTTATGCGAAAAATTATGTTAAGCTGTTATTTCACTAGATTCTTGGCAACGACTTGTTTGTAAATACATGTAAACTTTAAAGCTTATATTTAAATTAAATGGTAACACTTTGTGTGCTTACCACCCCAATCCATGGATGGGCTATTACATCCACCCCCAAAAACATAATAGGCAACAACAATCAACCCATGTTTCTTTTCTCATAACGTTGCATTTCTGCAAATTTATTTAACAACAAATACAATGATGATTTCTATTATACACATATATTATATAGAAAAAATATTGACAGATTTTTTCACAACAACGTAACAACCAAAACCATAGACCACCAACCAACTAAACCACCAGCCCATTTAAGACTCAAAGTTGTTTGTGAAATTTTTCAAAGGTGTAATTTCAGTTGATTTTTATAAGTTAAAGTGTTAAAGACAAAAGTTTAAACAAAAAAAAAAAAACTAACTATAAATTGATTAAAGAAAATAGTGCATAATTGTGAACTTTTTATTTTATTTCCTTCAGTTTTCTATTTATTATAATCGTTGTTTCTTTAAAGGTTTTTATCATTGTATTCAATCGTGTTTTAAAGTAAACTCAAGGAATTTTTTATAATTAAATGGTAATTTATTACAATATTTATAGTAATTTTTGTGGTATATTCTATTTACATAACAATTTAATATTACCAATAAAATTGTAGTTGAAAAGCGATTTAACCTTTTATTCATAAGGTTATTAACCTTTTGTGATTCTTCATAAAATTTGTTATTATGACCAAGTTATCTATATTTTCTTTGGTTGTCTTGTTTTTAAAATATTATTGTGGTTTAGTATTGATATGTACACGCTGAAAAAAATCGCCCTGCTGGAAACATATGTATTTGCTGGTAATACATATGTGACGCGCAAAATAGAAAGGGACCTAAGGATAGAAAGGGATCTAAGGTCAGAAGAACATGGGATCGGTCTCATTTGATGCTCAGATGTTGTCCACAAAAAAAATATTTATTTTTTTACCCTTAGGTCCCTTTCTCTATGCGCTGTCACACATACATATGTTTGCAAAAACTGTAAAAATATATTTGCTGTGTTTCTAATATAATATATTTGCTTGCAAATATAATATATTCGCCTGTGAATTTATATATGTTTCCACTATATGAAATGGATCCACCTGCAAAGACATATATGTTTATCATTATTATATTTGCATTCCACAAACATAATAATAAAATTGCAAATATATCTTTATTTAGGTGGGAAAATATAACTAACATACAAACATTAGGTATAGTGTTTGCCTGGAAACACTGTAATAATGATAAAAATAAAATAATTGGAAGCATACTTCAAACTATACCTGGTGTACTTCAGTTACATTTCAATCGCGTGTAATTTAAAAATTTTCAAGTTTTCAATTACAAATTACATGTAATTGTAATTAAAAGTAATTTCAATTGCAAAATTTCAATTACATTATAATTAGAAAATGTTTTTTATTCAAATTTGCCAAAAAAAAAAAAGGTCAGGATAGGCGTGGTCACGTATAAAAAGAATACTTATTATCTTTTTCAATTACAATTACATGTAAAGTGCAATTCCAATTTTTCAATTACAATAAAATTTCTTTTTTAAATTAAAATTTCTGATATATATGTAGTGGTATATACCTATTGTTCATATTTTTATGTATTTTTCAATTACAAATTCATGTCATTGTATAATTGCAAGTGTAATTAATTACAAAATGTAATTGAAATCCCCAAGACCTGCTCCAAACATATACATATGTATTAGCTTATAAACATGTATATAATTGCCTGTAAACATATTCAACAATGCCGTTTTTCTGCGTGTATGTAAGTCAATATGTTCATACGGTATAAACTGAGTATATTAGTATGTACTTAGGGTTTGCAAAATTTTACAATTTTAAAGAAAACCCAGTCAGAAATTGTTAGTGTTACAAAAAAAACAAGCACTGGCATACCACTGGGTAACCGTAGTGTTAAAAATAAATAATGGTTAGAACACTTATTTGGGACGCTTTGCCAGCGTTTTTAAAAACATTTTGCCAGTATTTGCTTTACAAATTTTTTACTAATTTATAAAAAAACACTAGTAAAAGATTGTCTTGGAGTGCTATGCCAACGTTTTCAATTAATCGGCTTTTTATTTTAATCTATTAATCGTGCAAATAATTATTTGGGTTTTTTTCTTAACCGATTAATCGAATAAAATTTAAAAATTAATCGATGTAAAATAATATACATAAATTTTTTGTATTTTTAATAATTTTATTTATAAAAGGAACAAAAATTATTTCAGTAACTCTTTTAAAATCGACAAAAATAAACAATTTACCATAGATCATATATTGTCAAATTTTTTTTATTTTTTGTGTCCCCTCTGTAACATATTAAAATTTTATCCAAATCGGAGAGAAAGAAAAAAATTTAGCATTTTATAAAGCTAAGCCTGTATTAAGCCCAAATTAGTTTGGTAGTAAAGTGAGGTAAAATGAGGTATCGTAAAGTAGAAATCTATTTTCAATAGATTTTCTTACGTCAAATCTACTTCCAAACTAAGTAGTTGTGTATACTATCACTAGTTGAAAGTAAACATCTGACACGATACTTTACGATACTACCAGACTAAAGGCTGAGTTACCCAACTGTAAACGTATCTGTAACGAATCAGCTGTTTCGAAACTACAAGAAGAAATGTATACGAATGGTTACTAACACGTAAATGTAAACGTACTTGCCGGATCATTCTGTTGAAATCAGAATTTTCTATCCGGCATCGAAACAGCTGAATGATTTTAGTCGGAAATATAATGAAATGAATAAAGAAAATTGATTCAAACAACAAATAAGGAATAAAAATTAACAAATAAATGGAAAAAATTTAGAATAAAATATAAAATCACATGAAATAGATGCTAAATAGTAATGTCGTTTACGGTAATATATAAGTGTACTTTTTAGCTACGGCACGGTACAGTTACATCACATTTACGTTTACGGTCCCATAATCCGCTCTTAATGGAGCCTTTAGTCAGACCTAAACGTAGCGCTATATAATATATTCAATGAGTTTAAGAAGAAGAGAATAACTCGTACATTAATTTGTACTTCTTTCGTATGCATTTGACACATAAAAAACGTAAATGTAGAGAGAAATTATATTGAGAATTAATTTTCGTTTACTTCCCCCCATCCCTTTATTTTATTTTCTAAGGGATATTATGAATGCAGAGTACTCACTAAAAAAGCTTTATTGCATTGAGCATTGATTATAATTAATTATTTATTATGGTACTTATTAATTATCACAATTATTAACGGAAATGAAATCCGGATATGTACGAGCCTACATCAAATTATTTTTCACAATTTGCTAAATAAGTTTTGGAATTTCAGAATATTTTCTTTAATATAAAAAATATATATTTTTTAAACATTTTTGTAATGTTTTTCCGATTTCGATTAATCGTATTAAATTATTCCTTATTCGAAATTTGGACATTTTAAATTATATTCGAATAACGATTAATCGACTGAATACCCTAGTGCTTACCCAGTAATATCCAATCAAAAATTGACAAAGGTACAAAAACAACGCACCGGTAAAGCAATTTTTTTATAAAAAATTGATTTTATAAAATAATTTTTATAAAATCATTTTTATAAAATCATACTCTACCGAGTTCAGATCTGGGTTCAGACAAAAATTTTATGTTTAAAGCACCGTAAGTTGTTTCGTTTTCACGTGAAAAAACTGTTATACTCCATATAAAAAAAATAATTTTCACGACAATTAGTTTCACGTGAAAATTGTGTAGACTTTGTTTTCGCGCAAATTTAATATACAAGACTATTATTTTCTTGTGAAAAAGTTACACTTTAAAAAAATTTAAATTTTCAGAACTTAAATTATTATTTGAGGCCATTAAAGTTTGAGCGAAATTTTTCCACGTGAAAAACAACTTACGGTGCTTAAGGTGTAATGGTATTGTTACACATAAGGTTGCATAATGGGTTGTTACACATTAATGGGTTGATACACATAATGTTGCGGGTTCTATCCACAGCAATCGTAACATCAATTTGGAAAAATATAATTTTTCTATCCCTCATATATATCGCAGCGTCCACCTTCGGTGTTCCCATAGCACTTAACCCCACCGAAGTAAATTAATATAACAGGGCTATGAACTAAAATTTCTTCAACAAAGTTCGCCAACTCACCATGAGATGGCGCGCAACAACTGTTCTAAAATTCAACATCTTGCGCAATTACAGTGTTGCCATATTTGAAGCCCTTCAGCTTTCACCTCCTTTCATCTCTTCTCTATCCCCTTTCCAAAGAAAGCAACACGTTAATTAATAGGAAGAATTTCCTAAGTGTTGCTTCTCTTTGCCTGTGGAAAAGCTCCTTTAAGACCAACTTGTTTTTGTTTTCCCAACGCTGGCTGTTAGTTCTAACAATCTTTTTGCTAGTGCTAGCAACCAGTTGCTATTTCTTTGATTAATGTTTTTAGCCCCCCAGGTAGAAAAATACGAACGACACAATGTCGGCCCGGCTTTGGAGGCGGTAGGTAGTACATGTACTACACTTAAAAAAATAAACCTTTAAAAATAGCAGAAAAAGCTTAAAAAATTGTTAAAAATTACTTTGCAGAAAAAATGCTGAAATTAGTAGATTTTTATGCTAAATACTAGTAAAATAAGAACAGCAAAAATAAAACTGTTAAATTAACAGAATTTTAGTTATATTTGCGTTAATTCTTAGTTGATTGAAAATGAAAAATTACACTGTAAAATCTGCAGAAAATTTTGCTAAATATTAGTAGACTAAAAATAACCCAATTTTTTTTTTTTTGTTAATTAAATTTAGTTGAAAGCAAATAGCATTGCTGGCTTAATGCCTACATCAATAGAAAAAAATATTTCAATTTCAAAAACATTTAGGAAATTGTAAAAATTTTCATTTAATAATATCTTATCTATTTTAACAATATTAAGTTATCTATTTTGTTCCGATCTAACGTTTCAGTGTCAGAAATTTGAAGTTTGTTACACAGGAAGTTTATTTGGAAAATCTATTTCCAGACAAACTATTCATTGGTTTTGCCAGAGTTTTGCCCGCATTGAAAAAAACTTCCCTAGTGCTTTTCCGGCGCTTTATGAACAGCAATTTTTTTTTATCATTTTGGAATTAGAAAGTACTTACACCGTTCTCATTTATATTTTTCTGGCCGGGTGCTTAAATATTTTCTATTTATGGTATTTTATATATTTCAATTTAATGAATGGCATACCCTATTATATAGTTGTATTAGTTTTGACCAGGGCAAGTTTAAAATGGCAAAAAAAAAATTGAAATTGGCATGAAAACAGATTAAAATTTCTTATTTCCAAAATTTAAAAATATACTAAGTAGTTGATTTAAGTTTTTTTATAATATTTCTAACAAAAACAATTATCAAGAAATTCATAGTTTAACTGGTAAAGTATGATTTTTATAGTTTGGAAATTTTCGTTGCTGTAAAAAATTCCGGAATTTCATTTTTAAGAAAATAGTTTTTTTTGTATATTTTTCCAAAAATTGTCTATAAAACTTAGGGTGTTTAAAAGCAAATTGGCTACTTTTGGCAGGGATCAGTAAAAATTTAGTTTTTACAAAATAATTGGATAAATGGCATATAATGGCAAAAGACAAACAACATGCCCTGGTTATTACATATGTCACATATGGGCTTTAGTTCACAAATATAGAACTAATAATAACTAATTGGTCTCTATGTGTCAACGAATACTGAGTAAATTAATAGCACATTAAAGTTTTTAGTTAAATTGAAATTTGAGTCAATATGACCTGGAGTGTCACTGATTTTAAATTTCCATTCAGCGTTTTCTATCAAAAAATGTGTCCACTAACCTAAATTGTACTTTGAACGAATTCTAACTGTAGGTTTAGTTAATAGTTAACCCAAAAATTTGTTGTTGTTTTGTGTACATTTTTTTGACATTTTCTTTGGTTTATAGTTAAGTTAAAGTTAAACCTACAGTATGAGACCCACCGTAAAAGTTTAAACTTCTTTTTTTGGGGTTTTCATTATTAATTTTGGTTGCCACTCTGCTGTTTTTCTTCTTCTTCACAAATGGGTTAAAGAGGTACTTTATTATTCTTATTATTATTGGTTTGTTTATGCTAAATATTGTTGTCCGTTTGTAGTACTTTATTCACAAAGTTGTCATAGCTATCTTTGGCTCAAGTCCAAAATATACCTTACTATCAGAGGTATTAAAGTGTGTTTTAAAAATGTTGTTTCATTGTATATCAATACACCCAAAATAATAAGTTAGTAAACAACCTGGAAAACTAACTAATTTTTTGTTGAAGCACTTATTTAATCTAAGATTTAAGATATTTTTATTCAATAGAATTTTCATATTGAAGGTTTCTCATATGAACAAAATGAAACTAAAATTTTAACTACCCCTAATCAGAAAAATATTTTTGTTAGAGTATTATCCCTTTCCTAAAATTTACGTTATTATTTTATACCTCATTCATACTGAACCCAAAACTAGTAGTTTTCAAATTTATTTAGTTTTCGATTGTCAAATTCCATACAAATTTCAAATCGAAAACTTATAAAAAACGAAAACTTCTAGTTTTGGGTTCAGTATGAATTAGGCTTTATGTCGGAAAACAAATGATTTTATGTTAACTAAACTGTTTTTTTCAGTTAATTTTACTGACGTTTTATTTTGGGTGTATACACTATAAAATATTTGTTTCACAGTTTGTAATTAGTGTCGTTGTTTTTAAAACAAATGTGTTATTGATTTTTTATATTATATAGGTTTCACATTTTTTTGCATTTTGTTTATGGATTAAGGAGAGTATTTTTGTTTCCGCATTTATAAAGATTAGGGATGCCAAACGGTAAATCCCGAATCCCGGGATTAGTAAAATCCCGAATCCCGGGATTATTTCTCAAAAATCCCGGTATTTTCTTATTTATTAATATTAATATGAACGCAAATAAACAAAGTGAACAATTTTATATTACCGACGTTTTTTCTTGAATTTCTTCATATTTACAAGAAATTGATGCCAAGATATTGGTAAAATTAGAAATTAAGTAGATTATTCGAGTAAACTATGTAAAGACTTTGTAGAAAATTTTGAAAAGTTGATGAACAAGTTTTAAGTTTTTGAGTAATTCATGGGAAAAATCAAGTTTGTTTAGTTATTTTACCGGTTTATTCTTCCAAGCGAAATTCGTCTTCTGAAACATAATTTTGGCTCCGACTGTAAGTTTGAATTCTGTCATGAAAACATTTGATAACGATAACCAAATAACTTTGTTGCTGTAATTATACGATTCAGTGGGCAAGGTTGTCGCAACGAATCTGTTTTAAAATCTGCTTACAAAATACTGGGCGCAAGTGTACTTAAGTGCAGGCCTTCATATATTATTCCAGTCAGAAAAATACAAAACGGGAAAGCTATGGCAAGGTACTTTAACGCTGTTTGCAAACGCTGGCAAAGCGTCCCAAATGAGTGTTCTGCCAGTCATTTATTTCTAACACCGCTGTTACCCAGTAGTATGCAGGTACTTGATTTTTTATACCACTGGCAATTTCTGACTGGAATGTTTCAATATTCATAAAATGTACCACATTATTAATTAACAACTATTAAATAATTATAAAACGCTTTATTCTATGAAAAAATTAGTTAGGTACATAACAAAAAAAATTTGATAAATAAAGGAAAATTTAAATCCCGGAATCCCGAAAAATCCCGAAATCCCGTGAAATCCCGGGATCCCGAAAATCCCGTAGTCCCTAAAATCCCGGGATTTTCAAATATCAATCCCGATTGGCATCCCTAATAAGGATACTTACAGCACGCAGAGAAAAGACATGGTTGACATATATCACAAATGACATGGTCGCTTATAATCATTTTCTAATTATCATATTCGAATTATGACCATATTATAATCTGAGTTGAGAGAGATCATGTTCACAATCATTGGTATGATTTCGACAACTATAAGATGGTCAGTATATTTTTTATAAGCATCATCGATCAGTTAGCTTCATACTTGTTTGAGATTTTGAGCAAAGAAGTTGTAACAACCAAAAAACATTTTTGGGAAAACTCAATTTTTCATACTTTTTTTGTATGGCGATATGTCTGAAATTTAGGAAATTTTAAATTGGTTTTACATGACGGTAATGTGTTCCCAAAAGGAAAAAGTCTGATGCCCGTATTGCTTATGTTAAATAGTCAGAGGCGATATTTTTGAACGTCGGCCCACTCTGTTGCATAGTGTGTTAATTTTCAAAACGAATTTCGTATGTTGTAAAATTTAAATCCTAGACGACATTGTAAGGACACTAATTAAATTTCACGAAAGGGCCTGGGGTCCGAAAGTTGGTGTTTTTTTTAACTTTTCTAATATACCCCATTTATGGTGAATTTAAGAAAATCAAAGAGGGCGCAGTCGAATAACATAATGGTTAAACATGGAGTGTCCCATATTTATTTGACTAGTACTTTCTCTTTCAGGATCCTATTAAGATTTTAGTAAGTATTCTTGAAAAAACGTGTTTATCCATACAAAAATAATAACCCCTTGAGTTTATCTAGTAATAGAGAGATCAAATTTAAATAAGACCATAAAGACAGCACCTGTATAACAAAACAAAGAACAAAGTAAAATAAGTATTTTTAAAAACAAATATGTAGCTATTTTATTAGAGCTATATTTTGTCTCATGCCTATCAACGTTAAGTATTTAAAGCAAATCTGCGTTAAACCGATTGTAGTATAAAAAAATTTTAAACAGGTTATGTTTATAATTTTTCCGTTATAATTGAACGTACGTTAGCAAAAGTTTTTAGGAAGTAACTCGAATAAGTTACGTTAGATGTGCAAATGTATAAACGTTGAGATTTCAACGTTGATAATTATCCGTGTTGAAAGTTAACGCGCATACGAAAAGTAATGTGTCAGTTTTCGTCTTAAACGCGTTTTTGTGCACTTTGAGTTTTTTTATGAGTTAACGGTTATCGTTAAGTCGAAAACACAGCTTAGGAACAGCGACGATAAACTAAATATCTTTGCGAATTAGTTAATATTACACATGTTAACATTGTTCTTTAATTCCAATTCACGATTTCTGAATTTCCATTGATGTTTTCTTAATTACAGTTGATGATTTTTTGAATTCGATTGATATATTCTGAACTTCAAATGATATATTCTTGATTTCGGATGATATTTTCTGGATTTAAAATCTGGAAAATCTGAATTTCAATTGGTCTGGGTGTAGAAATTCTTTACCAGATATGTGGTTTTATGGCCACATAAAAAATAAAATAAAAATTAAATTAAATTTTTCAATAAAAACATTTTCTTCTTCTTTCTATAAATCAGCTTTAAAAAAATTCTTTATTAATTAATTTAATATTAATTACAATTTGTCCCAATGGACGGTCACAAATACTTAATTAAAAACAAAAAATTATAATTAGTCTTAAAAAAATATTTTCATTTATAAAAGATTTTATAAAAAAATATTCTTGATATTTCTGGAATAAAAACACATTTCTTTTTTATAATCTTACACCTTTTTTTTATCAAAAATATCATCGGCTTGGAATTATTTTTTGTGTATTATATAAAGCATTGGGGGTCCGTGAGTCCGTAAAAATGTCTCAAGAGGTCCGTGGAGTAAAATTTGTTGGGAACCGCTGCTTTACATTAAAAATTGTTATGAATTAAAATTTTTTGTGTAATTACCTAAGTATTTATGTTTAACCTTGGTTATTTTTTATATAACTTACCCAAGCTTTCAGATAATAACTTTAAGCGACAGATGTGAAAATCTAATAAAAAAGAAACCTTATTTATCATTTGAAAATGTCCCGAGTATATCGAGCCATAACCGCCAAAAAAGCTTAAGTGACACGATTTTCAATTGTCGTTTTTTGATAAAAATCTATAGTTCTTAATTAATTGCATCATCTCCAAAAATTTTGTATCTCTGGGTAGTACCGTTACGAATTTAAGCAAAAAGCAAAAATATCTTAAGTGCCAACACCTACCCAGCAAAATCTTTCATTACCAAATAAGTGGTTATGTAATGAAACTAAAGTTTTTTACTACTTATATATCGGCATCAGTACTAGTTATTTACTACAACAACTACAGTTTGTTTACATTTTTCGTAACTGCAAAGTGTCGCTTAATCTTTTTTTCTTTATTGAATAACTTAAAAACTTTGAAACGCTCGGGCATGCATTATGATGCATCGTTCAAATTTCTTTCATTTGACACTTAATATGTTTATAAATGTTTGGACCCAACATGAAAAACGGCAAAAATGAAAATTGGGTTATTTTTACCTCTAAATTTTTAACCTCTAAAAGTGAGATTGGGCAGCTAAAAAGTAAAAACTATTTCTTATTTTTTTATCCTTTATAATATATCCAAATTTCATCAAAATCGATCTTGTTTAAAACTTAAAACAGAAAAAATTATAAAAAGATTTCCCCTGTAAAATGTTAGTTTTGTCGCTTAAGCTTTTTTGGCGATCATGACTCAATATCATGTGGCGTATGAGTTATATTTGATAAGTATGTTAATCATACGCACCAGTTTATTATTTTTTCTCCATTTCCAAGTAAAAATGACCATTCCCTGTATATTTAAAACAATACTATTTTGGTGTAGGTATACAAGGTTAAATTCATTGAACTTTGTTGGAAAAAAGAAACAAATGTTTCGCATTGTTTAATGCTTAAATTGTGAGAAATCGAAAAATTTTAAAAAATCTTTAAAAACAATGTGTAAACTTAGAAAGATAAATTTTTGAATGGCATAGGTTTTTGTGAAAAACATGCATTTCCTTGATTGTCTATTATTCTTAATTAAAAAATGTATACTTATTTAAAATCTTAGAATCTACTCGTATATTGTCCGACCGAATAATCGGCCTAAAAATGTTGATGGCCGGTATTCGGTATTTCAAAGCATTATGGACAAATTTTATTAGTGTTTGTTTTGCCGATGGTATGCGATTTTTTCAAATTCTATAAATTTGTATCAACCGATACATTTTTTTTCTTTACTTTCATATCATAAGAATAATTAACATTTATTTCTACGAAACAAACTTTCTTTTTAAAAGTGCCATGAATGAAATTCAAAATCTTTCTTGTCATTTAATGGTTGTGGTTTAATGTTTGAAAGATTTTAGTGATCGATACTTTTTCTTGACCATATTCTCATCATAATCAGTGAACAAAAATATTTCCAATAATTACTATTAGCCATAGAAAATAAATGCGGTTAAAGAGAAATATTTGTTAAGAAAACAAATCATTAAGCATAATTAACCTTAAAATGCGCTAATAGATTAAAAAGACCTCCTAAGTTAAAAAGCAAAGCAAAACATTTATTAAAACGATATACATAATTATATAAAATGTAATCAGCTAATTAATATAGACTTTTAATCGACTAAATATAGTAATTATAATTAAAAATTTCAATTAAATTGTAAGATGTTACGCGAAAATATGTTCATACATAGTTTTCTAAAATTAAAATATATTTTTTTTCTTTTTTTGAAATTGTTTGTTAAGGTCTATGCTCGAATGATTTTCAATATATCGTTTTAATATTTTATTCTACGCAAACATGCGAATGAATGTTTTGGTAGTAAACATTTATTTTTTAAGTATTTTTTTTATTTATGCTTAACTCAACCATTAAGTAAGTGATTGGGAAGTTTTACTAGTAACTAAAAATAGTAATAAACTAAACCACAAACTTATTGTATGGTAGATAGTTATACCTTAAGATTTATACCAAGATTTTTTTTTGCGAAACAATACATTTACCACAAGAAAGAAAAAAATATAATTAACTAAAACATTGAAGAAAATGTAAAAAACAAAACCCAACAACATTTACCCATCATATTGTTTATATTTCTCCAATGCATAACAAATTTTTAATAGTAGATAATTTAACTATCTACAGTGGTTTATGCAGAATATTTATTGATGGTAACTCTAACAGCTTGCTAAAGATCGTAATGTGTGGCTAACGATAGCTACAAAAATATTGTCTAAGTAACATTGGTACTTGTAATTATGGCTCCAATGTTGGGCGCCAAAATATAAAAAAATCAATTACTTCCCAAAATCTAAAATTGATATTAAAAAATCAATCTAACCATTGGACCAAATTTATCCAATATTTTAAAAACATTAAAATATATTGATTGAAGTACCGTCCTATAAGATAATCGTAAATAATATTAGAATTAAGTACAGGAAGAAGAAAATATTTTATTGAACAATTTAACAGACATAAGGGAATCACCAGATTACCGCTGTTTCGTCTTACCCACATAGGGAGAATTTTTCTGCACTATTTTTAGAGAATGGAAAATTTCTTGAATTTGATGAAAAGGCTGCATATATTTTATGAATCTAGTTTTAATGAAACTTTTTCATAGAATGTATGAAAATTCATTTTATGAAAAATTCCATTAGTTCAATGAAAAGTTTCAAGGGACGAGTTCCAGTGAAACTTCATTTTATTCAAAAACTTATATTATCATGCATTTAGTTCTCTCAGTGCAAAGTTGAGTTTATGTTGTGTCAATTGATCAAAGTAATTTTTAATTGTTAAATCGTCTCTAAATAAAAAAAACTTTTTGTGAATGCCATGACCGGGAATCTAACCGGCAACCCTCTATACAGGCTATGAACCGTAGCATAACCTTTTAACGAGATACACCACAAGTTTTGTACAAGTTTTGTCAATCACAGCCTACATAATGATTGTTTTTGTAATCAGAAGAGCCAGAATTAACTAATAGATTATCAATTTATTTTGATTGATATTTTTATCAAACTGTCAGTGTGTTCTTTTACTCGAAATTCTTGATACAGTTGGAAAGTTTTGTTTTCTTTTTGTATTGAATTTTTCTAGCTGTAGCAAAAGTAGTAATTTGTGGTAAGTAAACGAACAAGCTTTGTGTGTCTTAGAGCTTTAAAAATTTGATCAAATTGCCAATAATTTGCATAGCGTGTGAATGAAGCTTATTTCAAAAACTTTTGTAACAAATTATTAAGCTTGTTCGTTTTTCGTTTACTTACTACAAATTACTACTTTTATAGTAATTTACTACAATTACTACCAGCTATAGTGGAAAAATTCAGTAAACCATCACACTGATTATAACCTCGATAATTTTGGGTTTAAATATCAGGAATTGAAACTATTTTTTACAAAAATTCTAGAACCAATTTAAACTCATGCACATTGTCATCTTTCCTGACAAGCAGGTGTCGCTTCAGGCGCTGTCAGCATGAATATTCTCCTCTAAGATGGTTGTTGAATGCATCGATACTTTGCAGCTTTTGGCTGCGCGGAATAGGCTCATTGTATTGGATACTGCATGAGATATAAATACTATTAAAATATTTTATTGTTACATTTGAGGGGTTCAGAGCCCCTTACTGCCATTAAGTTGCTAGTTGTTGAGGGTGAAATACCAATGGGACATTTAGTTAGAATATTGTTCAATTAACGCTTCATTTGTTCATGTTCAAAATTCATGTGTTATTTACTTAACAAACCACTGTGCATTAATTCCACGAAGTGATTTATTTACAAGTATTGGTAGTGATGGTTGTGGCTTTACATATTCAACTACTTACACGTACAAATGTTAAAGAAAGCATCAAACTTATGTATTAAAAAGCGAATAAATGAATGCGAATGCGTTCATGTATTAAGAAACCTAAACGTAAAAACTGCTTTCATTTTATTAACAATTTAACCTCTCTTTCGAAACAGTCTTTGAATCAAAACGGTGTTACTACACAAACAGAAACGACAACGACAGCAGCAATAACAACGACAACAACACAACAGACAAGACCATTGACATTGGCCACATCAACACCCTCAACAGCAGGATTAACAAAAGGACCCAAATCCCCAAGGACACCAAATACCGGAAGTCATACTATAGCAACGGCAACGTCAACTCCGAATCCACATCACCAACATCATCATTATCACCAACATCAACATTCACATCCAAAAACTTCTCCCGGTTTAAGACTAACGCCAAAAACACCACCCGTAACACCAGATTCACCAACAACCTATTTGGATGATGACTTAGATTCTTTATTTTCGTACGGTACCACAACATCAGGACGTTCTACTATGTCTTGTGAACATCCATATGTAGCCAGGTGAGTTTTTTTATATATTAATTTCCTCACATTTTAAAAATCGTACGTAATTGTTTTCGATTTGTTTTTCAGAAATGGCACTACTTTTAGTGGTCGTAAAATGAAATATGTGGTTCACTGTTCTAATTATGCAGGTCAAGTGGGTCCTGATTATCTAACACCCACTCAAAGGGCTCAAAGACAGCTAAGACGTTTAAAAGAACTTCTCTGTTCTGCTCGTCATGATCTGGAGCAGAAAGATTCAGAAATTCTACGTCTTACACGTGAAGTTGTAGAGTTGCGTTTATTTAAAGCCTCTCTTAGTTCTCCCGAAGAACGTTCAGCTTCTAGTGATGCTGTCACCGTACGAGAAGCTGAACTTAAAACTTCACAGGATGTTTCACCCATTGTCGATATGGTCGATGATGCACAGAAATCATCTAGCCCACATCATCTTACTCATGCACATCCACAAAGTTCTCTACACCATCATCATCATCATCACCATAATATGATGCATTTGTCTTCGGACATGCAAAGTTCTTTTGCCGATTCGGGACACTTTGAAGATATGACGTCATCGTCGGTGCACTCAAAAGATTCTTCATATACCCACTCTACCCATGATCAAGCTTGTGGTAGTGATGAAGCAGCTTGTTCACCAAATGCCGCATCTACAACGACTGTAGATCAATATGAGCTACAACGACAAGAATTAATACGTTTGTATGAACAACGTATTGAAGATTTGATACGTAGCCAAGATGCTGCCACCAGTGATCTTAAACGTTCAAATTGTGATCGCATTGAAGCTTTGTTGCAAAAGTTGGCCGAATGCAATACACGCTATGCTGACATTGTACCCGATTACGAACATGCCAAAGAGCGTATTCGTGAGTTGGAAAAACAATTGGAAGAGTTGCAACGTCGACTGGCCGAACATGAAGAAAAACAAAAACAAATGTATTTACATATGTATCAAAAAGGTCAAGAGGCTGAACGTATTGCTCGAGCTGATCAGGTAAGATATATTTTTCTGTTAAATATTTTTCTCTCTCAAAATATATTCTACTATTTACTTTGCCATGTCTAACAGTGACATTTTGTACAACAAAAAGCTTAAAAAATCCCAAGCGTTTAATGTCGAATTGCCTGCAAAGAGTACTATGTGAGAGATTTTTTAAAAATGGTCCCTTGTGACAAGAGAATCTAGTTAGTAGTTATAATCATTTCTACCACGACGTTCGAGGTTTCGATTTCTATAAATTACACGTAGAACTTTTTAGGTGCCATGACATAACCTCAACCTCAATGTTTCGGACATAAGCCCCACAAGAAAATGGCCATAAAGCCAAATATAAGGGTCATAATCCCTATAAGTTTTCGAGATCTTCATTATGTTTTCCGACTTCTTCTGTACGATAAAACTTTCGTAAGTGGCCGGCCTTCGGACTTAAGGATATTTTCCTCTGCGGTATATCTAATACCGGCTTTGATGCTGAAAAAGGCCTTTGGGATATATTGAACTCCGGTTTCACTAACTAAAGCTTTTTATATATAAGGTTTGTTTTTTTCGAATTTTATATCTATATTTATAACGACTAGTAAAAAACCGACTATCCGTACTTACCTGACTTTTCTTTTCTTTTTTTTTTTGCATTTGGGGTGGCCTTTGTACATAAGCTGTTTTCGTACAAAGACTTCGCCGGAACTCGAAATGGAGCAATTATATTGTGTGCCCTGCCCTACCTTTACCAAGTCTTAAAAAGCCAAGAATTTTTAAGACTTGGTAGCATTTTTATAACTACTTAATTTTTAAGCAGCTAAATTTATACCTACTTAAAAGTTTTATAAATGCTTAAATTTGTATGCAAAATTTATACAAAATTCGAAAAAAAAAACAAACCTATAAATACAATATTTCAAATAATATTTCCCCCAAAATCCCAAATAAAACGATCACAATACCTATTGGTATTATGACCGTCTGTTAACCCCCCCCCCCTTTCCTTTAGGATTATGACCTAAAGTTTTCGTACATAAGCCCCAAGCCGGCTATGGAATAATGTCCGGTAGGGTATCCGGGTATCGATATTATTGGAAATTTGTATAAAAAGCTTCAAATTTTACAGAATTTTTGGTCAAATGAACGTTTCGTCTGCCATATGTGACCAATTGTTTTACAATTTTGATTATTTTCAAATATACACGGGTTTCATTTTATAAAAGTATGGCGTCCAGCACAAAGGTCATTTTTAATAATACACCTCTTCTCCGATTTACAAGTTATTTGCTGCATATATTTTTTTAAGTACCGGTTTGAAGAATTGTCGACTTAACCAACAGGTAATTTAATTACAGTGTTATTAGTAGTTAATTACATCTGGCCAAAAATATTGTTTTTTTTACTCAATACAACGAAAGGGCTTGATATTATATCATTTAATCAAACCAGATTCCATGTTATATGGAAACTACTACCTCGTATTTATCCTTTTGCTAATTCCTTTGTTTTCGAAAATTCAACCCCCTGTATGTGAGTAGAGATACAACCTTGCGGCTTCTTCTGCGTTTCTTTTGATACTTAAAAATTCACTGCGGATAGTCTCTAAATTAAAACTTAATTTAATTTTTCTGCGTTTTCTCT
Organism: Leucophora obtusa; assembly: GCA_949987735.1. Classification (NCBI taxonomy): domain Eukaryota; kingdom Metazoa; phylum Arthropoda; class Insecta; order Diptera; family Anthomyiidae; genus Leucophora; species Leucophora obtusa. Next base: position 185,549,229 of record OX465298.1, on the reverse strand, counting down.
CATAATCGCATATTTTAATTCTCACAGTCTCTTCTATATTACCATATGTTCAAAAAATAATCCCATTATTTGGTAATAATCAGAGATGGAAAAGTTGAAACGATTGAACTTTTATTTTTAAAAATCCTTATTTTTCGTTTCGTTTCGTTCGAACTCATTACACTTATCATTTTAATTTCATAATCGTTACCGAAGTTAAACTGAAAAAAATCGAAAAAAATACATGTAAAGAAAATGTGAATGTATGTATAAACATAACCGTCACCGCAGCCGCAGGCATTTAATCTGTTTTTTCTTACCGCAGCGGAATCCGCGGCCGCAAGTTTGTATCTCTTTTCTGTAGTAGAGAAAATTCGACTGGTATTGGTTTATTTAGGATCCGATGATATTAATTTATAAAATTACTCACTACATATGCATATGTGTCGAAGTTAAATACAAGGGTTCTCGACAGAAAATGTTAGTTCAACCTTCCACGAACATACTAAGATGAAAGAAAATTTTTTTAGCAGGATCATTAGATTTTCCATAAGGAGATACGACACGTTACGTCCACGTATGGCTTAATGAGCCTTATGCCGTTGCCAAATCCCAATGTGGTACTCTTATAAATTTCTGAGTTATTAAGCCAGATTCACAATGCTGAAGTACTCCACTCTACAGAGTGGATTTTGTTCCTTTCTTTATCGCACTTACATATTTTTTGTATCATGCCATCTCTTTTTTACACTCCACTCTGCAGAGTGGAGTACTCCACCATTGTGAATGTGGCTTTAATAAAAATATGAAAAAAGATAGAAAATTATAATAGAAAAACTGATTTATTTAAAAAAACACTACTTTAATAAGAACTTTGTAATAACCTTATCAAAAATATTATTAAATTTTTTCAATCTTTTTTACATTTTTATTAACTCAGGAACCCGTAATACCAATAGGGATTTGGCAACATCTTAGAGAAATATTGGAGAGCAAACATATTTTTTTAAATTTATAAACCGCTTTTTTTTAAACGTATAGTGGTTAGAATCCCGGCTTTCGCTAAGCATATATTTTAGTTTCAAGGAAGGATTTATTTTTCAAATCAGTAAAAGCAAGGTCCAAGTTTTTTTATGCTTTTATATTGACACCATTTTCAGAAATCATTAAAAGTTCCATATAAAATTGAAATATTTTACTTTCCAGGCTTTGGAATTGGCACACCGAGCACCACAAAATAAAGTATCCATTAATGAGTTGCTGCATCAACTGCAATCTACGCAGGATGAATTGGAAAACATACGTGTAAGATTTTTTAAAATCTTTATCATAATATTTTCGATTTTATTTTGCATATTGCATTTTGTTTGCGTTATGCCTTGAGTGGAAAGATTTTTTTTTTAATTAAAATTTTTATTTTGTTTCTTGTTTGTATCTCTCATACACTTAACGAAAGAAAATTATTTAAAATATTTTCTGTCTCATCTCACCTAAATGTATTATTTGTGTACGTTTTTTAATGTAGTTTTAAAAAAAAACCGAAATTTCATACACATTTTCAAATTTAAATAATTTCGAAATTTTCACCACCACACGAATAACATTTTTAATTTGCTTCTCTTATTCAAACACAAATATTAAGCGAAATTTAATAATGTTTTTTTTAATATATTTTTAATCAGTGTGTTGAAATTCATTTTTATAATTCTCATTAAGTTTAAGTAAAATATTGTTTTGCCTTTACAAGTCTTTGAAAAACATTTAATTAATTTCATTTTTATAACAAAAAAATATTAAAACAGATAACACATATTTCATTTATAACTAATTATTTATGTTTTTTATTAATTTAATTTTGAAAAAAAATTATATGAAAATTTGAATATAAGACAAGAAAAAAGTTAATTTTGGAAAATATTTCAAAAATTCTTGATATATAAATATGATTAAAATAATATGAATGGGACCGCGTAATTTATCTAAAAATAATAGGGAGTTGGTTGTTAGAATGGAAATCTTTTATGGGAATACCTACCATATAAATAATTTCACTGGAATTCAAGTTAAAATAAAGTTCAATTCCAGCCCTATTTTCCAGTTTCAAGGCTTTAATACAACTTTAATTATATTTTATTTCAATAGCATACTCCAGCAAAAGGGAAACAAAAATTCAAGTTTGAAATATTTTTGTTAAATAAACAAGTGCTAGAATTTGAAATATACTTTACTTCAAGCAAAATTTAAAGCACTTGAATTTTTAAAACTTATGTGCTTATTGGATAAGGTTATACTCAAAACGATTAGCCACAAATAAATATGCTAAAAGCTGACTATGAAAAAATATTGTCAGATTCTTTGGGCAGTTCATTTTGTTCACGAACTAATTCTATTTTATTTATAAATATAACATTTTTTTATCAATATTTAAGTATCATACTCAACAAAGTTTGTCGGTAGAATGTACTGAAAATGACAGACAAAGGTATATGCATTTAAAATTTGTTTTTACTTTTAAAATAACTTAAAATTTTGTTATTTTTTACTATTGAAGAATAACTAACAAATGCGTTTAAAATAACTAACAATGTCGTAAAATTAGAGTTTAATCACAAATATGTCGATTGTCGACCGACGACAGCAAAAGTCGTCGCAAATAATTTAAATTCAGCGACAATCGATTGTCGACATTTTTGACATTTAGAAAAAAATTAAATCAAAACAAGAATATGGTTGTACTTTTTTCGCCACAATTCTTCACCAATTCAATTGGTTTTCCATTAATTCTTGTTGTTTTACATTTTTTTGTATTTAATTTTGCTTTTTTGCGGTAAATTATGCATTTTTATTTTCAATTATATTTCTTCTGTCAAAAAAATATTTTTTTTGTAAACAAAGTACGAATTTTTGCAACTCTAATACGAATTTCTGCAACTCTGTTCCCTTAATTAGTTAAAAATATGGCAACTATTTGACAAATATTTTGAGTGTGTATTAGTGTGTCGTCACGAAAATAGAATAGATTCTATTATGACGACAAATCGCCGGACGACATGGCGAAATTTTGCTTCCCATACAAAATATATGAAAAAGCACATGTCGTTGTCGTTGTCGACCCAGGTCTGATTAACCTCTAAGTGACAAATTTCTACTACAAATATTTTAAAATAATTGTAAAAATTGGAAAAAAAAAACTTTTTACAGTTAATTGTTCACGATCATAAGAATATATTTAATAAAAAAAATTTAAAAACTAGAGAAGAACCCAATAAGCTTTGAACTGGCCAACTTTACTTTAAAAGCTCAATATAAATTTAATGTTTTCTAAGATCTGATTTTTTTTCATATAAAACTATTATAATCTAAAAGAAAAATGGCTCTAGATTTTTTAAGTGAATGTTTTAAAAAAAATAATATTCAATGAACTTTAAAATTGGTCGTAGAAACTTCTTTTCGGATTATAGTTCCTAACAATCAATTAATCTAGTTTAAACCAGATTATAACTATGATCTTGTAAAATTTGAGCGGTTGCCCAAATCAAGCTGAATTTACACTCACATATAAACCCCGAGATTTCGATATTCACCACTCTGAAAAAACAATAAAGTAAAGCTTATAGATGTCCAATTTAGAACAAAACACACATAGTTGGTTCTAAAAAATACATTCCCTAAAAATTTAGCCTCTATAAGATTTTGTTTATTGTTTTTTTGTAGTGTGAACCAGGCACTATCCACGGCTCTCATCTGAAAAACTGAACTGGTTTTAAGAGAGTTTCAGTGTAAAATTACAAAAAACATGAAAAATGTGGTGTTTTTAATTATTTATTTTTATTGTTTTTAAGCAATTTTAATTAAATTGTAAAGTGCACTTATATTGTTTAATATGTTCTCTGCATCAGTTTTGTATAATTAGCACAAAATTTTGCTTATTAATATTAAAAAATACGCGTTAAAAAAAACACTAAAAACTGTTTCTCTTAAAACCAGTTTGCATATAAAATTAAAGAGACTTATTAACAGCAGTTGAGGCGGGTGGTTTGTCTTTACTCTATATGGTCGTTGTGTGAACGCAGCTTGAAATTAAACTTTTTAATATAAGAAATGTGCATACTATCTTTGTACAGCTTTGTATTTTTACTACTACACGGTTGCAACACTGCTTTTTGTGTTTTTTCCAGGGACCGTAACGGTTTTTTTAATTTTTATTTTTTTGAGCAAAAATAAAAGTTATTTTTTGACTTTTATTTTTTTGAGCAAATATAAAAGTTATTTTTTGACTTTTATTTTTTCGCGCAGAAATAAAAGTTATTTTTTGACTTTTATTTTTTTGAGCAAAAATAGTGATTGAAGAAAATTTGGTGTTGAATTAATTCCTCATAACCCAAAGTGTTGTTTCGAAATTTCTGAAAAGTTTACTATCATTATTGTATGTCAAGAATTAGAGAAGTTTTCTGAAGAAATAAAAAAAGACTATTTTTTACAACTTGAGTTATTAATAAATTATATTAACACTTTTTCTGTTCAATTTGTATTACTGATTTTATTACAAATGTATTTTGTAGTTTAAATTAAACCTCAACATTTTTAGGAGGGCATGGTTTCTAATAAAAAAAAAATAAACTAACAAAATTTACCAAATGAAATTTCTTGATATATTAAAAAATTCAAATAAATCTAAATCAATAATAATTTTTTTAACAGAATTTATGCATGCATTTTAGAAAAGTAGTTAATGTTGTTTAGTTAACAAAAAAATATAAAAATTTTATTTTATTAAATTTTATAATTTTAATTTGCTGCATTTTCTCTACGCATTTAACATTAAACATAAAGAAAAAAGGGACGTAAAGTTTTTTTATGTTTTTAATTTTATTTTCAAAATTTGTTTGTTTTAATAAATTAAAAAGAAATCAAATATCCAAAATATCCAATATTTTATAGGCAGCAGAATGTAGAAATGAATGCGGCAATAATCATGCTCTCCTTACTGCAAAAGAGGCAATTTCTTTGTGGGTTCTCGGCGCGCGTAAGGTTTGTAAAAGTTCCACCAATCTCGAATTGTTTGTTTTTGGTTACAGATTATTTTTTTTTTAGTTTTAAAATTTCGCATTAAGTTTTGAAAAAATATATATAATTTAAATTTTTGGTTTTAGATTGGTTTTTAAGCATCATTAGTTGGTATTTATTTTTTAGTTTATTTTTTGTACGCGGTGTTGTGCTGTATTCTTATTTAAACACAAAAAAATGTTCATCCTTCCATTAAGTCGCTGTTTAATTCATTGTTACCATGGGATTAGTTCATTAGGGATTATTATACATACATGGTAATCATTACATGGAAAGTTTCATCGCATACATGGTGTTGTTTCATGAAATTATTATACCGGTTTTTTAATCATTAGATTTATTTTGTTCCGTGGAAATTTTGCTTTTAAATTTGAAAAAATTATATTTTTTATCTAAACCTAACACATGCTCACTAATATTAAAATTTTGAAAAACTGGAAATACTGGAATTAAATTAAACTACATATGTATATCTGAAACAGATTTATTTATTTTTTAATTCTTTTGTGGATTTAGCTAAATTTAATACCACACTCGGAGAATTATCTCCATGATATTAATGAATTTCTTCAAAAAACCAATGAAGTTTCACTGGAACTCGTCCATTGAAACTTTTCATTGAATTTTTCATAAAAAGTTGTATAAAATTTCATTTTATTTATTAAAAATTTCATACTCTCAATGAAAAAGTTTCATTAAAACTAGATTCACAAAATATATGAACCTTTTTCATCAAATTTAAGAAATTTTTCGTTTACTAGAAGAAGAAACTATATTATTTCGAAGAAAACTATATTAGTTTACTGAAAAATTTCATCAAAACTCGTCCATCAAAATTCTCTCTGTGCAGTATTTGCTTTTTGCAAAATTTGAATTTTATACGAGTATTTCACATTATGTTAAGCTTTTTTCTTAAATTGTCATTGACTTTTTAGGGGTTTTATTTGTTTTTTTTTTCTTTTCCATTTTAAATTTTTCGTAGAAAAAACTTCAACAAAAACCCTAAAAAAAAGTCAAGATAAAGATAGACAAAATGTGGGTGTCATAATGGCTTTAGCTAATAAATGTTAGATTTAGATAAAAATTATTTTTTTCAAATCAAAAAGTAAAATATCAAATTTTTAACGAAATAAAATAAATCCGAATATAAACCCGGTGATTGAAAAACAAGTCAATATTTTTTGGGGAAGTAGTATCGAATTTAAACCGACATTTAAAACGGTTAAAATTATTGTGAAGGCTATTATATTTGTAAAACAATTTGCTTATATTTATAAAATTTCGCAATTTTGGCTTAAATATTTAAAATAACTTTTTCAAATATATTTTATCTGATACCACACTGACTTGGGTTTAAAATAAATTAAAACAAGAATAGCGATTTATCCAGAAATTTAGTAATTTCAGTTTATGGTATTCACAATTTAAGTGCTAACGTGCTGTCGTTGTAAGATAGCATGATATTTGAAGTTTAATCCATAGAAAATTGTCAAATTTACGACAAATGCAAATTTAGTACTTAATATAGTACGAACTGTGAATTCCTTCATTGTATTTAAATTTTAACAAAACAACTGTCAATGAAAAATTATTTCTGGAGTTTAAGCTGCGTTTACATTGCATAGAAATGCCGAGATTGCGATATCCACCACTCTGAAAAACAATGAATGAAAGCCAATAGATGTTCAATTTTGAATTAAGCAGACATAGTTAGGTCTCATAAATGCATTCTCCGCCTATAACGCCTGTAAGCTTTTCTTCGTTGTTTTTTCAGAGTGGTGAATAGCGAAATCTCGGGATTTCGACGCAAGTGTAAACCCAACCTTACGTTAAGCTTATTTCTCTCCTCCGAACTAGAAATTTCAGAGTTCACTTTATTGTTCATTTTAGATATCATAAGTTTATTTTTAAAAAATAGTTTAATTTTAATTTTCTAAACTAAAACTGAGTTAACCAGTGTGAACAAATCCATTCATTAAAGAACAAAAACAAATTACGAAATGAATGAATGAAGAGAAGTCAGAAGCTATTTAAAATGTATAGCCTAATTTCTTAAAACATTTTTGTAAATTTTGTATTTTGTAAAACACGGCGTTGAACGAAGTGACTGTCTGTGTTGACTTACGTACACTAAGATAATTATATCGGTAAAATTAAAGGCAACTGCAGTTAAAAAAGTGTACACTGCAATTGCATTTAAAATTAATTGAAGTTGCAGTTATTTTAACTATAATTGCGGTTAGATACAACTACAATTGTAGTTAATTTAATTTCAATTGCAGTGTACACTTTTTTTAATTGCAATTTCAGTTAATTTTTTCAACATAATTTTCTGAGTGTAGTTTCAAACAAAATTTTATGAAGAAGAAAATTTTGTAAATCACCAGAGTCTTATTTCGATCACTTGATACCATTTGATCAAAACAACAAAATTCAAAATGGCAGATTCAATATGGCGGATATGATTTTTGTAGAATTGGCTGGCTTGATTTATAACTATTATTTATAATGAATTCATATTTAAAATATTTAAAATGATGGATCCAATATGGCATTGTATTTTCATAATTTTTTTGATATTCTCTAATTTGTTGTAAATATTCACAATAGGCTTTTAACACTCTAGCCCTGCCTAAGCTTATTTGCAATGATGCCTACTTTAGGCGATATTTGCCAAAATAGGTTAAAGGGTGAGTTACCCAACCGTAAACGTAACTGTAACGAATCAGCTGTTTCGAAACCACAAGAAGAAGTGTATATGAATGGTTACTAACATTCATTCTGTTGAAATCAGAATTTTCTATCCGTCATCGAAACATCTGATTGATTTTAGTCGGAAAAAATATAAAATGAATAAATAAAACCACAAATAAGGAATAAAAATTAACAAATAAAGCACCGTAAGTTGTTTGAGTTTCACGTGAAAAAACTGTTATACTCCATATAAAAAAAATAATTTTTCACGACAATGAGTTTCACGTGAAATTTGTGTAGACTTTGTTTTCACGCAAATTTAATATACAAGACTATTATTTTTCTTGTGAAAAAGTGACATTTTGTGTTTATTGTGAATGTGCCTTTGTTATAAAATTAAAAAATTGTTAATTTTTACAAATTAAATTGGAATTTGAGGCCTTTAAAGTTCGAGTGAAATTTTTCCACGTGAAAAACAACTTACCGTGATTAAACGGAAAAATTTAGAATAAAATAAAAAAACACGAAATAGATGCTAAATGGTAATGTCGTTTACGGTTTTCTATAAGTTTACTTTTTAGCTACGCCACGTTACAGTTACATCACATATACGTTTACGGTCCCATAATCCGCCCTTAAGAATGAATCTCGAAAACAAGCGCATAAAAATTACTAGGTTTAAACATAAATTATTCCTCTTACTAAGATGTAATCACAATAAAAAAAATTTATATTTTTTGTGCTGTTACTTAAGAGGATGCAGCGATTTTAATTTTTCGAAAAATGCGAAATTGAGCGAAAACGCACCACAATTTTGAAGCTGCTCACACACTAGGGAACATTCTTAAAAAAGAGAGCATTTTTTGTGAATGTGTGAGTGCGTTTGTGTGTGTGTGCGTGTTGAGATCGTGCAATTCGTGTTTACAAATTTTTTTTAAATTTTTTGTTCCGTCAACCATGTTCCCTAGTGTGTGGGCAGCTTAACATACAGCTACCCAGTCAGAAAAATACAAACGGGAAAGCGGTGGCAAAGCACTTTAGCAGGTGGTACAAGTACTGGCAAAAAGTGCTTTCCCATTCCCAAAATGATAACATCATTAGACAAAAGGACCGGCTGTTCAAAAAGCGCCGGAGAAGCACTGGAGGAACAAAATTTTTAAACGTTGGCAAAACGCTGGCAAAACCAATAAATAGGTGGTCTGGAAATATATTTTCCAAAATAAAATTTAAAAAAAGTTCATATGTATTTTTTTGGTCCTGCCGTGATTTGAACCCAGGCCATCAGATTGGCAGACGATTGCTCTACCCACTGAGCTAACGAGACATATAATATTTGATGGATAAACACATAAATGAGTGATAATAGCTGGACAACTACTGGCTATGCCAAAATGCTAGTACTGGCAAAGAATTTTTTGTAACTAGTATGCCAGTGTTGGGAGGGCAAAAAAAAGTTGGTCTTGAAGGAGCTTTCCCACAAACAAAAAAATTGATTTTATAAAACAAAAAAATTTTAAACTAAAAAAAATCCAAAAAAAACTTTTTGCTTGCAACCGGATTTGAACTCGGAACCTTCTGACTACAAACATTTTTTAACGAAGCGTCATTTTATAAAATCATTGGTCTACCAGTGAATTGATTTTTCTACGCCTGGTTGCATTGGCTAGGTAGCACTGGATAACCACTGGTTGCAAACCTTGGCATATCACTCTAAGCCAATTCTTTGCCAGTGGTTTTTTTTATAAACCACCGAAATTTTTGTAAAACAAATGCTGGAAAAACGCTTTTTACATGCGCTGGCAAAGCGTCCCAAATGAGTGTTCTGCCAATCATTTATTTTTAACACCGTGGTTACCCAGTGGTATGCCAGTGCTTGATTTTTTGTACCACTGGCGATTTCTGACTGGGTATGTATAAACTAATAAAAATACCTGGACTTCTAAATAGGACACATTTTATATTTTTACAAAAAACCGTACATATTTTTGGTTTTTAAAGCAATTATTATTTTTTTTAGCGTTAATATTACACTAATATTTTGTGCTGTATCCATTATTATCAATAACCGCTTCGCATCTTCTTTGCATACTCTCAACTAATCTCTGGCATCTTTCTTTTGGTATAGAATACCAGGCTTCTTGAATACCAGCCCAAAGTTCGGTGGAATTTTTGTAATTGTTTTGCGAAACTTTTGTTTTTACATCATTCCATAGATTTTCTATTGGATGGTCCGGACTTTGGGCTGGCCAGTCCAAAACCATAATTTGTTCTTGTAAAAACCAATCCTTCACTATGTTCGACGAATGCTTCGGATCATTGTCTTGCATAAAGATCCACTTAACTGGCATATTTTCATCGGCAAATGGCTCCATAACATTCTTAAGAATGCTCAAATATTGAAACCTGTCCATTTTTTCCTCTACTTTTACGATAGGCCCAACACCACGCCAGGAAAAAGCCCCCCATACCATAATATTACCCCCACCGTGTTTCAAGGTCTTCTGAGTGTACTTAATGTTTAAAGTCTGGTTTTTTGGGCGATGTACAAATGTTCTACCATCTGGTCCGACACGATTTAGCTTCGTTTCATCGCTCCAAAGCACATTTTTCCAAAAGGACAACTCATTTCCTTTGTGGGTTTTAGCAAAATCAATACTTTTCTTAATATTTTTTCTTGAAAGATGAGGCTTCTTTCTACTTATTCGTCCAAATAAGTTTGCTTCATTCAGTCTTCTTCTTACTAACCTGTCTGACACATAAACGTTGAATTTTTCCCTGATTTCATTATTTATTTGACGGGAGGACATAAAAGGGTTGAGTTTACTTTTGCGTACTACAGTCCTGTCCATATAAGTTGTAGTTTTACGACGGATTGGCTTACGTTCTTTATTTTGCGTATAATATTTCTTGTCGGCAGCACATAGACGAATAGCAGTTGGAGATTTCATCTCGTTGTGGAATTGAGATATAAGTCTTCGTTTTTCTGGATTACAATGTTTTCCACGTCCCATATTGGTACAATTAGAAAAGAATTTACTTATTTCAAACGCAAATTATGAAAAGAAAATTATTACTAAGTACATCGAGTAAAATTTTGACAATTACTGCAAGTGTTCTATTTTTATGTCCAAGTCAAATATGAACAAAGTGAAGTAATTTTGTTGTAAATATTTGCATAATATAAATATTGCAAAGTTTTATATATAATCTGAGACTACTTGATTACAGTTTACTATAATAGAAAAGAAATATAATATTGCTTTATAATTATTAAGAGAAATGCAGATAATTTTGTATGAAGTGTCCTATTTCTATGTCCATAGCTGTATTAGCTGTGTTTTCGACTTAACTATATCCGTTAACTCGTAAAAAAACTCACAGTGCATAAAACGTGTTTAAGACGAAAACTAACACATTACTTTTCGTATGCACGTTAACTTTCAACACGAATAATTATCAACGTTGAAAACTGAACGTTTATACATTTTCACATCTAACGTAACTTATTCGCGTTACTTCCTAAAAACTTTTGCTGACGTACGTTCGATTATAACGGAACAATTATAAACATCACCTGTGTAAAAAATTTTTATACTACAATCAGTTTACCGTACATTTGCTTTAAATACTTAACGTTGCTAGGCATGAGCCAAAATACAGCTATAGTTCAAACTTATAAGCTTTGCTACTTATACCAAATACATTCCTTTTACCAAATTTCAGAAAAATACGTGTATTCGTTTTCAAGTTAAGGCGATGTCCTTTAAAGGTATCCTTATAGAATCTTGTGTATCATTGAAGCAAAGAAAGGAATTTACTGAATAGCTTAAGTTCAATCTTACTTTGTGGTCATTGTCAATTGTTTTATCAATTTAAGATTTTTGAAAGTTTTGTTTGTTTTAAAATATTTATTTTTCGAAATTTTACTAAATATTATATTTGACACTTCCTCGATTCCAAACCGTGCACTGTATCCAAAAAAAATCTTCACAAAAAAATTTAATAAATTTTGGTTTCTATTGAAAAAGCTTAATTTCTTATTAGAAAATATTCATTTAACTGTTCAAAAATAACTAAAAACGTATTAAAAATAACTAACAATGTCGTTAAATTAACTGAAAAATTTTTACTACAAAAATATTAAAACAACTGACAAAATTGGTAAAAAGAACTACTGTTTTTACAGTTAACTATTTTGGTGTTATAAAAGTATATTTTAATAAAAAAAAACAATATTTTTTTCGATTACAAAAATATTTGTAATTCAGCCTATTTAAAATTTAAAGCAAAAATTCCAATTGGTTATGTTTTTATGCATTGGAGATAGGTACAATACAAGTTTCTGATTTTTATTTGCAAACTAGGAATAAATCAATAATAACAAATATAAACTAAACAAGAATTTTTAAAATTCAAAGAAATACAACGAATTTATTTTTTAAATAACTACCAAAAACAACTGTTTACTGTAAAATTACTGTTTTGGTAGTTGTTTATTATGATATTTAAAATAACTTAGTTAGTTGTTTTCTTAAATAACCGTTATAATAGTTCTTTTCATTTTTCTATAGAAAAACAACTGTATTTATTGTTAAAAACAACAACTACTGATTACTTCACAAACAACTGCAATGTAGTAACTGTCAAACTTTTTTGAGTTTATTTAAATTCAATTTTTTTTGGAAAGGAGAATTTCGAAACTCCTATTAAAATTTAGGAAAAAGTCCTAAACACTCCATTAGGCCTCATAACACAATGTCCCGTTAAAATGTAACCTAAAGTTAAATTTAAAATTAATGTGGTGAACAAATACAAATGTGTCAGTTAAAGTCCTAGTTAGTAGCTAACAGGATAATGGGGGATAGACAAGTACACAACTGGTTGAAACTGATTGTTTGCGAACTGGTTAAGTATTTACTAATAAAAAAAACTAGTAACTTTTGAAACTAGTTCGACCACTTTCTACAAGGTAGTTTCGAAAATCTATAAGTATTAAAAATTTGTTAGTTTGGAACCACTGTGCTATATATATATTAACTGGCTGAACTAATTCTGGCTAAACGAACTGGCTAAACTAATTCTAAACTAAATTCAGGTGTACAAGTTTCTTTGAAATTAGAAAATTTTTTAAAACAATTTACAAAGAAATTTTAAACCCTTTTGTCAATTTGTATTTAGTTTAGAACAAATTTAGCCACCTCGCACAGGACCTAAATACAAGAGTTTGTTCGAAAAGTAAAAACTTTCTACTCCAAAAATTTTATAATTTTTTAAAAGGTTTGTGGATTAGAGAGAAGAATAGCTTATTTTTTTATAAATTTCAATTCCTTTTACATAGTGTCTACAAATCAGAGAACTGCAAAATCAACTTTTTTCTTGATTTCATCATACACTAAAATTCTTATTCACATTTAATCAATCAACAATACTCAATGTTGAATAAAATCACTATCATGCAGCTGAACGCGTAGTTCGGATCTGTTTGAGCCATCTGTCAAACATGTTTTATTCACATTTAATCGCTCAAAAAAACTCACTGTTGAATAAAATCACACTGTTGAATAAAATCACACTGTTGAATAAAATCACACTGATCGAACATTTGAACTCACATAAATAAATCAAAGTATTAGTTGTTTTATAAAATAAAAAATAAATAAAATCTTATTGTTTTATAATGGGAATGTACACAAGACCGTACCACAAAAAAAAGTTCGCCGTACATCCTCCAATATGAAGTATTTTTGCAAAGCAATTTAAAAAAAATTTTTTTTTGCCGAACTTAGGGGTCGCCATTTCACATTTTTCGTTATAGCTTCGGCATCTGATTTTAAAGTACATCGATGTTTTTCTCTCAAAGGGACAAAATGTTCTGCTCTAAGGGCCATTGACTTCGAGTATCCCGTTCTAGTAATTACCTACCAGATCTCAGTTGCTACGACCCTAATGCACCACCCTAATGTCAGAAAATTAAAGCTCCCACAAAATCATTAAAATTTTGCTAAGGAAGTTTTTCGATAAATCCAACAGATTTTTTTTTATTTTTTGTTGCCGAACGTAGGGGTCGCATTTTTTTAATTTTGTTCATTGGATTTTTCCTTTACATGGGGGTTACACGATCAAGTTTTGCCTTTCAAGTTTCAATTTTTTTACTAACACACTCACACTTTTCCAAATACAAATTTCACACTTTTCCAAATACAAATTTGGAAAAGTGTGAGTCTCCTCGAGGCAAAAAAATCGATATATCACACTTTAAAATCCGACTTTAAATGCCGAAGCTATAACGAAAAATTTAAAATGGCGACCCCTACGTTCGAGGTGTACGCCGCACTTTCTTTTTTTGTCTGTAAAGCACCGTAAGTTGTTCCAGTTTCACGTGAAAAAACTGTTATACTCCATATAAAAAAAATGATTTTTCACAACAATCAGTTTCATGTGAAAATTGTGTAGAGTTTGTTTTCACGCAAATTTAATGTACAAGACTATTATTTTTCTTGGGAAAAAGTGACATTTTGTGTTTATTTTGATTGTGGCTTTGTTATAAAATTAAAAAATTGTTCATTTTTTTAAATTAAATTGCAATTTGAGGAATTTAAAGTTCGAGTGAAAATTTTCCACGTGAAAGACAACTTGCGGTACTTAAGGTGGTACGCTCTAATGTACACTGTACTATTTATTAAATGTGTTTCTACAAAATATAGTCGTTGCTGATACTGCAAATGCCCTCTTTATTGTTATGAAATTATTTTTCTTTTATTTGGTTGCAATCATGAATAAACTTATACGCGTTCATTTTTGTTTTTTCTGATTTTATTATACATCAAAATAATCATCGTTGATCCGAACGAATATGAATAAAATTAATGGTATGGAAACGACAAATGATTAAATCAACGATGCAGCAAAATCACTGGGTTTGATTGATTTAAAATCAGCAACGAATATGTATTTGAGTATATTCGGCGCTTGAACGCAAACGAATGTTTATTCAGGTGATGGCCGCCATGTAAATTCAGCCGAAAGGCAGTAGAAGGAGTTGAAATTAAAAAATGTATAACATTCTTTCTTCTGATTTACACAGTTTAAAAATGATGATATCCCAAAACCTAATTTTCAAAACGAACTCTATTGAATACGCATTCAAAATTTATTATACCCCATTTATACCTGAGCATAAACTACCTTGTTTTTGTCTCTTATAGTTTTTAGCTTGTCAAAACGCATACAAAAAATCAAACAAAAACTAGTTTTGTGCAAAACCTAGGTGGTTTTTGCTCAAGTATAAATGAAATATTAGATTAAAAAAAGATCCCTAAAATAAACAACAAAATTATTTTACTTGCAAATTTATATTTTGATTTATATCTGACCTTAAATTTATTGAATTTCAAATAATTATCAAATTTATTTTTTGTGTGTATAAACAATACGAAAAACAAATCGTGGCCAGTTTCATGAAGGTATGTAATGTTGAAATAAGAAAATTGTTAATAAAAAAAAATGTTAAGAAGTTTAAAAACAATAAGAATTTGTTTATTAAAAATTCCCCACATTTTTTGTTTTACTAAATGTACTCGGTTTATACATATTTCAGTAAAATTTTTAAAAATTGTTAAGCAATTTAGTTAATATTTCTTTTAAATAAATTAAACATATTTAGCATGTTTAAAAATAATAATTTTATATAAACATAAAATCTATTAAAAACATTTTTTAGTAACTAATAAGTGTTCATTAAAAATAGTAGGTTTCATTTAATCCATATTAAATCATTATAAAAAGCACATTTTTAATATCATTTATATTTAAAATCATAAAATACTTAATTGTAAATAAAAATATATTTGGTGTTTTTTTTGTTTTATTCATAATTTATTTTTATTTTATTCATAATTTATTAAAATTACATGATGTAATAATTTATTAAATTGATAAACTAAATATTTAACCTTATTTTTCGCCCAACTTCTTTATATTTTTTTAATTTCCTATTAAAATTTTAAATATTTATAAACAACTGTAGACCATTTATCGTCGTTTAATGGAAGCGCAAAAAAATCGCACTCATGTGGATCCGGAAGTTACTTTACAATTCCTGAAAAGCGCTGTTTATTATTTCTTAACCGATAAGGAAAACTCCCAGGGTCACTTGCAGGCTATTGAAAGTATTTTGGAATTTAGCGAAGCCGAGAAGCAGACAATTAATAAGGCAAGATTAGCTAAATAAATTTTGAGAAATTAAAAGAAATTTATATGAAAATTATATTAATTCATAAAAAAACATTTAAATATTTTTTTTAGTTCTAATTAAAATTTTATATATTGGTTGTATGCTTTAAGTTTTAATTTCGTCTGTTAACATAGAAAAATGTCTGTAAGGAGATATTATGATTTTTTACTCTTATTTTCATATTTTACAATTTTATTTCATTTTTTTAGTTAAAAAATTTAATGAAAATTGTGGAAATAATGATATTTTATTAATCATGTTTAAATTTTATTTATACTTTAATTTATTATATATATTTACTTAGTTAGCTTTAAATACATCGTCCAATTTATTATGTAGCAAAAATACACTTAAAAAAAATTTAAAGAAATTTTTTTTAAACTTGAAAATATACAATTGGCCTTTTTATTATTGAACATAACATACAATTTAAAAAATATAATTAAATATGTATATGCTTTTTTATATTACGAGGAAGGCTTCGATGGGGTTCTTTTTAAATCAAATAACATTTGGACAAAACTAACACGAGTTTTTTATTTTAAGCGATTTAATATAAAATTCCTGGAGTAAATTTTTCTTTTTCATATAAAAAATAAAAAAATAGGGTATCAACGAAATGTATTTAAAAAATCCATAATCCATAAAATAATCAAAAATAAAAACACAAATTTTTAGGCCGCTAAAAAAGTTCTTGTTTCTTAGTTTTGTTTCCTATATCACATATCCAAATTTAATCGAAATCTAAAAAAAGCTCCTTTGACTCTCCTTGCTCGAATACTTTTAATTCTTAAACTGGGTGATGATGTTGAGATACTCGCAAGTCTGTTGAAGCAATTATTAAAATTTTAATTGTTTTTTTATTATCAAAAATATAAAACAAAAAATTATAGTTAAACTTTATAAATTATTTAAAAAGAAATTTTAACAATAAAAAATATTAATGTTCCCAAAAAATGTAGTGAAGAAATTAGAAACTAAAATTTATGTTGTTTTATTGATTAAGCCCAGTATTTTGTTCACAAGAGTGAAAAAATTCGCTCTATATTTGGAGCCCAAAAACTATAATAAAAACTTTGAAATACACAAACTTTTTACAGTCTATAGAAAGCTAAAATCATAATCAACCCAGATGCCACTTTTTCGCTACATTTTCAAATGGTCCTATCTAATTGATGCGAAAAAAATTATTATGCTTTTATGCATTGGAGATACAATACAAACTTATTCGCAAACTAGAAATATATCAGTGATAACAAATATAAACTAAACAAGAATTATTAAAATTCATCGAAATTTTTAATTTTTTCAATAACTACCAAAAATAACTGTTGACTGTAAAATTACTGTTTTGGCAGTTGTTTATTATGATATTAAAAATAACTGATTTTAACAACTGTTACGAAATTACAGTACTTTTCGTTAGTTGTTTTCTTAAATAACCGTCACAAAAGTTGTTTTGCATTTTTCTATAGAAAAATAACTATAATTTCTGTTAAAAACAACAACTACTGATTGCTACACAAACATCTATCAAACTTTTTTGAGTGTACTGTTTTGGTAGTTTTTTTTTCGAAAAAAAGAGAAGCTACACTCAGGAAATTCTTCCTTTTGAAAGGGGATAGTGAAGAAGTGAAAGGTGGTGAAATATGAAGGGTTTCAAATATGGCAACACTGTTATTAGAACAGTTGTTGCGCGCCATCTGATAAGGAGTTGGCGAACTTTGTTAAAGCTTTTTAGTTCATAGCCCTGTTATATTATTTTACTTCGGTGAGGTTAAGTGCTATAGGAACACCGAAGGAGGACGCTGTGACATGTGTGGGGGGTAGAAAAACTCATACATAAATTGATGTTCCCTTGTTTGGGGATCGAACCCGTAACCTTATGTGTAACAGTCCAACGCGCTAACCATTACACCACAGCTCCCAAGGTACTTTTCGTCAGTTGTTTTCCTAAATAACTGTCATAAAAGTTGTTTTTATTACGGTTAAAATCCACAACGATTGCCATTTTTATGGATCAATTGACGTCACGCTGTGTACCTTTTGATACTGCGGTAGCAATATTCTAAAATAACAGAAAATCAACCCTGTTTTAATACTAGTGGTGGACTGTGAAGTTAATCCAACTTCTTATTCATCATCGTTTACACAAGCATTTGTGGACAGTCAAAAGATTAACTTGACAGTTAAAAAGCACAGAACATACATAGAATCGTAAGTTAAGGGCGGATTATGGGACCGTAAACGTAAATGTGATGTAACTGTACCGTGCCGTAGCTAAAAAGTACACTTATAGATTACCGTAAACGACATTACTATTTAAGGCTGAGTTACCCAACCGTAAACGTATCTGTAACGAATCAGCTGTTCCGATACCACAAGAAGAAATGTATACGAATGGTTACTAACAAGTAAATTTTATTTATTTATTTAGTTGTGTTCTCATATCCTGTAGAACAAGATTAAATCTTATAATTAAAGTACAGGAAAGCAGTTTGTGAAAAACAGATATTACAAAATATTTAGAGAAAAACTTAAAATTACACTAAATATGCTTTAGAAACGTAAACTTTTTAAAAATCACAAATAGTTGCAAAAATAAATATATTAATTAGACTAACAAATTGTCAATATTGTAGAAAACAAAATTAATTCTGTTTAAAAAATTCAGATAGAAATTGTTTGAAGTTGCTGTTGAGTTGTTGATTGGATGGAAGATCTCTCCAAAGACGTGTGGCATTTATGAAGAAGTGCCATTCAGACACATGATAACTATGTTCAGGTATAATAGTCTTTCTACCCCTTGGGGATAATGCAACTTGAATAATTTCAAAAAGATATAAAGGATTTTTTGTATAAATGATTTTGTGATACAACAAAAGTACTCGAATTTTTAGAAGACTTTCAAAAGATACTCCATAGAGTTTTATGGCAAATATAAACGAACTTGCCGGATCATTCTGTTGAAATCAGAATTTTCTATCCGTCATCGAAACAGCTGAATGATTTTAGTCGGAAAAAATATGAAAAGAATAAAGAAAATTGATTCAAACAACAAATAAGGAATAAAAATTAACAAATAAATGGAAAAATTTAGAATAAAATATAAAACCACATGAAATAGATGCTAAATAGTAATGTCGTTTACAATAATCTATAAGTGTACTTTTTAGCTACGGCACGGTACAGTTACATCACATTTACGTTTACGGTCCCATAATCCGCCCTTTATAGTTTTATTATAAAGATCGTTCATTTTATAAGGACAGACGCACCGACATCATTAACACCAACTCAAAACACCCATAGAGTGGTAGAGTACAGAAAATATTTTTTGGTACTATGGAGTAGAGTTGTAAAAGTATTGAGTATTCCGGTACTGAGTACTCAATACCGCCTGTTTTTTTGAGTACTCAATACTAAAACGGTACTACTCAATACTTTTAAAGATGCAATTTTCCGTAGAAATGAGTATTTTTCGTATGAAAATACAACTCTAAAAATACTACTTTAAAAATACAACTCTGGAAATACAACTCTATTTGTGAAACAAAGAAATTTGTAATGAATTTTTGGGAAAAATTATTTAATTCATTTATTTAAAATGTTTTAAATTTATTAAAATGTAAGTAACAATAGTTATTTAACACGTGTATGTGAATTGTTATTATTTTTCTTTATAAAGAAAAATAATAATCCCAGCCAGCAATTTCGGAGCGCTCATAAATAAGATTCTTAAATGGCTCACAGAAATGATTATTGTTTTTTTGAAAACACTCTTTTTTTAGTAAAAAATATGAACCCTCAGAAAACAATCCAAAAAGTTGTCTCTACAATCAAAAAAGCTGTCTCAAAATGAGGGTTCATTTTTCGGACTCAAAAAAGATTACAAAATTATTTAAATTTATGAGGAAAATTTCGATTTTATACGTTCTTTTTTCTGAGTCATTTCTGAGTACACACGGGGCTCTTTTGTGAGTCATTAATGATCATCTTTGTTTGCTGGGATCGTAACATTTTTATTTTTAAATTCAAAAAAACCGTTAAAAGTATTGAGTAGTATCGAGTACTCAATTGAAAAGTATTGAGTAGTATTGAGTACTCAAAAAGTATCGAAATTTCACAACTCTACTATGGAGGTCGAAAAAGTACTATTTTTAAGCATGCTGGTATTATTTTGAAAATCCCATTTATCATTCCTGATCCGGTATACTGTGAGAAAATACACGAAGGAACATTGAGAAAGGAATAAAAAATATCAAAAAATTTTGTAAACACGAATTGCACAATGTCAACAAGCACACACACATCCACAGAAAAATTGGAATTTTTCACGAATGTTCCCTCGTGTATTCTTCGCTTAAAAAATATAAAGTTGCGCCGATAGCTATCCGGCACATGATGAATATGTAAAATGTCGGCGTTTGCAATATAAATATTGTTGCCGCAGCGCTACGTTAATTTTATCTGACTTTGTGTGTATGTTTTTTCGAGTTGCCAACCATCATTATAACAAAAAACAGCGTTGCATGCAATTAGTAAGTAGTATGAATTCAGAGCCTTTTACCACATTAACTTAACGATGGTTTTCACACTGAAGGTTTTAAGCTGCCTACACACTAGGGAACATACTTAAAAAAAGAGAGCATTTTTTGTGAATGTGTGAGTGCGTTTGTGTGTGTGTGCGTGTTGAGAGCGTGCATTTCGTGTTTACAAAATTTTTTGATATTTTTTGTTCCCTCAACCATGTTCCCTAGTGTGTAGGCAGCTTTAGACACAGATTATACCAGATATGCATCAGCTGATTTGGGCAATATGACCGACAGAAAATGAGCAAAAAAAAAGGCAAAAATTTAAGAACAACACAAAAGATAAAGCACAATAATCTAAAAAGAGACAGATATATACAAAAAATGCGCCATACAAAATGTATGGAGATTTTATATTGTTATCTCCCTCTTGACTTGACTGCCATGTAAACAAAACCATACGGTTGGAGAATACTTTTTTGACAACTGTCATTGGTTTCACATCTGGTATTAATCTGTGGTTTTAGAGTTAAGCCCGGTATTTTGTTCGTACTTTTGCAAAAAAAGCTGTCAAACTCCATATAAAAAAATGATTTTTCACTTGCGTGGTATTGTTGCGAAATTGCGGTGAAATTTTTTTTTCGCATCCATTTAATAAACAGGACCATTTGAAAATGTAGCAAAAAAGTGACATTTGGAATAATTATGATTGTAACCTTTTATAGACCATTATTTTTATTTATTATAGTTTTGGAGCTCTAAACATAGAGCGAAATTTTTTTGAACAAAATACTGGGCTTTAACTAATAGTTAACCCAAAAAATTTTTGTTTTGTGTACAATTTTTTGACATTTCTATTTATTCATTAGTTAAGTTATAGTTAAATCTACAGTATGAGACCCATCGTAATAGATTAATCACAACTGGGTCGAAAACGCCAATTACCTTTTCATACATTATTTCCAAAAATTTTGAAAACACTTCATCCACTGTGTACTGAACGGTAGAATTCAGTGAACGTAATTTTTTTTGTTTTTAAATTCAGTGAACGTAATCTTTTGTTTTTCAATTCAGTGAAGATATATTTTTTTCAATTTTCTGAACGTTATTTTTTTTTAATTCACTGAACAAAGACGAAATTGAACGAAAACAGTAAGGAATTAATTCACTTTTTATCCGTTTGATTTATATAATTGAACGCGTTCACCAGTGAATTAATTCATTTGATTTAATTAATTCTTTGAATTTTAAATTTAGAATTCAAAAACTAAATTAAAGAAATAATTCTTCAAAGCTATGTGCAGAACACTTGACCATTCCATGGCTAAGAAATATTATAAATTTTTCATCGAAAAATGCAAAATTTTATCAAACATTAATTTTTATCTACAAATAATAAAAAATTAAACACTTTTCCATTATTTTTTACTAAATTTTCTGTTGTTTTTTTATTACAAAATTAAAATTAAAACGAAAAGTGACATTTGATAGCAAGCATCATTTCAAGAGCCGTTACCCGGTGTCTTCAAATGCAATGAAATGTGCAAAGAAATTTGAAAATAACACACAAAGCAACAACAAAATTATTTTCGTTGTTGTTGTTTTGTGTGTTATTTTCAAATTTCTTTCCACATTTCATTGCATTTGAAGACACTAGGTTAACATGTCAGCGATATCAAGATATTACAATAAAATTGAAATTGAGAGTCTTCACTGCAGATGAAATCATTTTGACAAATGCTTGCTATCATTTCATATCATCTAATTTATTGCATTTGAAGACACCGGGTAAATTGAGTGTCTTTACTTTGTATATTCACAAATGCAAAAAATGCCATTGTATTTGCAAATTACACACAAAGCAAAAACAAAATTATTTCCGTAGTTGTTGATTTGTAAGTTTTTTCCAATTTCATTGTAAATTATTTTATTTTAAATTTTTAGACACAAGTTTCCGTGCAATGAAATCATTTTAACAATTGCTTGCTATCATATTATTGATTATGAAGGCACCCAGGGGTATGGCATCACCAAAAACAAACGATATAACGACATCGTAATCACTAAATGGCACTATGTTCAAAAAATTGACAATTTTCTTTTTTTTATTTAAATTTAAATAATAACAAACAACAAATCAAAAAAAAAAACAAACGAATATCACAAATTTTATTATTTAAATATATTCCGCGCTTGTTTTTTGCTTATTTTGAGTGGTTTTCAGCTGTTTTTGAGTTTTTAAATATAGGCTCAGCTGATACTAAACTGATACTAAATAATTACTCAGGTAATACTAAGTTCCAGTGCCCTCTACCGGTGAGTAGTGTAAGTTTTGATTTCCTATCTCTATAATTAAGGGCGGATTATGGGACCGTAAACGTATATGTGATGTAACTGTACCGTGCCGTAGCTAAAAAGTACACTTATAGATTATCGTAAACGACATTACTATTTAGCATCTATTTCATGTGGCTTTATATTGTATTCTAAATTTTTCCATTTATTTGTTAATTTTTATTCCTTATTTGTTGTTTGAATCATTTTTCTTTATTCATTTCATATTTTTTCCGACTAAAATCAGTCAGCTGTTTCGATGCCGGATAGAAAATTCTGATTTCAACAGAATGATCCGGCAAGTTCGTTTACATTTACGTGTTAGTAACCATTCGTATACATTTCTTCTTGTGGTATCGAAACAGCTGATTCGTTACAGATACGTTTACGGTTGGGTAACTCAGCCTTTAGTCTCTGTAGGCACCAGCTGAAGTTAAGGCAGAATTGAAACGGGTTTGGCCCTTTCATGTCATTATTTTGTCGCGAAACAAAATTTTCAAATACCACCACTGCTACTAAATATTAAATAACTATTGCCAGATTGCCGTGATGTTGATCAACTGTCTCAGGTTCCGGTTGGCAACATGTTGACTAACATCAGGCAATCTGGCAATGATTGGCTTAAAATGTAAAAATCTGACAACGCTACAATTTTTTTTGTTTTGTAAAATTTTTTGAGAAAGAAGGTTTTCGCTGCAATTGCGGCGGCTCTAAAAATAAATATTTTTCATGTTTTTGACGGACGTGTGTTAGAAAAATATTGATATAAAACAAAAAATAAAAGATATAAAATTTGTAAATTGATTAAAAGCTTCAGCTAGCTCAAGTAAAAACGCATTAGTTATTTAGTAAAGTTTTTTTTATTTGCTCATCTCGTTTCGCACTTACTGCTGTTGATTGTTGCCAATTAAAATACAACAAAATACGCGAAAAATAAGTAAAATTTTATAGTAAGAATATATGTGAGAAGTGTTGTGTGTAACATAATTAAAATATTTATATTTTTTCTCAATATTTCAAATAAAAAGTTTCTATAATCTGTGAAAAAAAAATTGTTTATATAGTAATCCAATGTATAACCGTTAGTTTACCTGATACGTGTGCATATCAATGAGTTTGCAATGTAAAAAGAAACCTAAAAACAAAGTGGTGGCGGTAGTGAAGAATAGATGAATAAGGTGTATAACAAATAATAAAACCTATCCGCCCCCTTTTCCCCATACTCAACTGCTAGCTGTATAACAAATGTTTAAATTACTACGATTTACAATAAATCTGTTTAACAACAATCATTGTAAATCTGTGTTCTTTTATTACAAAGAATGTAAATTCTAAGTAATTTCTTAACATTAATTTTGTCTAAAGAAATTTTTTTACAATTTACAAAACAAAATTTAAAACATTTCCGATTAATCTTAATAATTTCGTTTTTTCGCATTCTTTTCTTTAATATCCGGTTTGTAATTTTCAAGGATTTACTAAAAAAAATTATTAAACTTCATTAATAAACAGTAAAAAACAACAAACAACACCTTCCTTTACGTCAATAGAGTCTCCATTTAACTCCTCCGTCTCTTTTTTAAATCATCGTCATATTGTGCTCTGTCAAAGGTAAGTAGGTATTTTGATTTTCTTCATAAATAATCATTACAATTTTATTTATATTTGAATTTTTTTATTTATTGTTTAATTTAATCGCAGTTAAACTTTTCACAAAACCGGTTCCTTAATTACTTTGCTGCTTTTGTTTTATTATTATTCAATTCGCATACAATTTGATTCATTTTATATGTATATCAGTCAATGTTAAATTGTATGCATTTAAATCAATGATTTAATGTTGTTTAAATTGAGATATATTTTAATTTGTATTGCTTCAATTTTTATTCGATTCAATAATTTGTTTTGTGGATTTAATTCGCGGATTATAAATATGAAATGATTTGTTTAAATTGAATCAATTCGTTTGATTCTAAGAAAAGAATCATCAAATTGCTGTACAATAAATTTTGAAAATCGATTCATTAATTCATTCAATGTGATTTAAAAATCGAATTCAGGAATTATGTTTTTAAAGTTCTGATTGTAACTATTTTAAGCAGACTCTCAATTAAATTTTCGAATTTATTTTAATATTGTTGTTGCTTTCAGTATTGTGTGGTCAGTTTGTGTTGCATATCTCAGTATTATATGCGGGTTTAGAGTTGTTAAATAAAAGTTGAAATCAACTTACATATATTCGTGAACGAGAAATCTCTAAACTATCAAGTATGGTAGCCCAAAATCATATGGCAAAATACCAAGTATAGCATATAACCCAACGATGAGTCGGAGGCGGTGCGCCGCTATAAAATGTGTTTATGATCTCCGAACAAGTTTTACATTTTTTTCTATCTCGATGATGGCTATTATTGTCAATATATCCAAACCTTGTATTAAAGCCAACAAGGACTTGGTTTAAAATTTGATACAGACGATAATTTTTATTAGTATACATATTTAAAGCTATTTTCATTTTCATTTCAAATATTAAGATATTTCGATTTGGTATACCGACTTATATCGGCCCAAGGACGAAGCCTATTAACACGAATATATTGTAATCAAATTTGTTGCATTGATTAAAATGGGCCTATGGAAAAGGCATATTGATTTTTTTTAGAATCGGTCCAAAATTTAGACTAAGTTCCCGTATAAAGCTACCCCAAAAATGGGCATGATGAAATTTTGGTAAACCGCCTTATATCGGCAAAAGGATGAAGCCTTTTATTATGGTTAAAACGTTCCATGTTTTCACCTAGGCACATATAACGTGCCTCCGAAATTGACTTGTTTATAAGCTATTGGATGCAAATACGAAAACATGTATATATTTTTTAAGAGAAAATTCTTCCTATAAATTTATACATGAAGATTTTTTGGAAAGGAGATAGAGAAGAAGAAAAAGGTGGTGAAAGATGAAGGGCTTAAAATATGGTAAAATTGTAATTCCGCGAGATGTTGGATCTCAGAACAGTTGTAGCGCGCCATCTGATGGAGAAGTGGCGAAATTCGTTGAAACATTTTAGCTCGTAGCCCTGTTATGTTATTTTACTTCGGCGGTGTTAAGTGCTATAGGAACACCGAAGGAGGACGCTGCGAGATGTTGCCGTCGCTGGGGATCGAACCCGCAACTTTTTGTGTACCACAACAATGCCCTCAATGAAATTTGGTACACTGATTCACATGGACCCAGCCTGTTGTTTTGGTTTATAATGTATCTATATGGACCTTGTGCCATATAAAGGTCCTCCAAAAATGGACAAGTTCGCACGCTACAGGTGGAAAATATTAAGATATTTTGAGGGAATTTGGTACACTGACTGACAAGGACTGATTCTAGATAAGGTCGGTCCATATCTGAAACTCTGGCCAATATAAAGTATATCTTCGAATTTCTCTAAAGACGTCAAACATAAAATAAAATCGATATTTCTTACCGTTTTTTTTAATTTTTTTTATCATTTTATAGACAAATTTTGATGCAAGTCCATTTCAACCATTCGATTTTCGTATCCAAACATTAAATGGATTATTTTTATATAAATTATAGTATTAAATAAGAAAAGTCTGAATTATGGCCAAAATATTTTGAAAACACTCCACTGTTTACTTAACGGCAGAAAACAGCTTTTGAATTCAGTGAACGTAATTTTTCAATTCAGTAAACGTGTTTTTTTTAATTCTGTGAACGCAATTTTTTTTTAATTCACTGAACGAAAAAGAATTTGAACGAATGCAGTTGTGAAATAATTCAGTAAGGAATTCAGTAAGGAATTAATTCACTTGATTTAATAAATAGAATTATAGCAATTGAATTAATTCTTTGAATTTGTTTTTTGTTCAACGCGTTCAGTTGAACGTATTCAGTGAATTACTTAATAAAATTAATTCATTCAATTTTACAGAAAATTGAATTCGATTGGTAAAATTTTCAGTTTTTTTTCGATTTTTTTATTGCGAATAAGAATCGTAACATTCTGAAATCAGCAGTTTACTATATTCTTGCAACCATTTCTGTTGATTTTAGCAGGATAGACAGCTATTTGCATTCAACTAAATTGAACTTAAAAATAACAAAAATTTTGTAGATATTTAGTTAGAATATTCTTCTACCTCAGTTTGCTTTTGCTATTTTTATTCTACTGTTATTAATATTTCCTGCCGAGGAAAATTTCGATTTTATACGTTCTTTTTTCTGAGTCATTTCTGATTACACAGGGGGCTCTTTTGGACGGACCACTTTCATAGGAAAAAGTGAAAAAATATTTACACTGAACCAAATTTGTACATAAATAGTATGAATTGGTTTCATCAATTTTAGTTCATAATATGTATGAATTATGAATTTTTTGCTTTATTTATAAATTTAAAAAATATAAAATCATCAAGTCAGTTTAAATACTCAATTTTTTTAAATATGTTTTATATTTAATTTGTTCCTTTTATAATAATCAAAAAAATAATAAATATAAATAAAAGAACCATACCACCACTAAATCAACAAAAATCCACAAAAATGTAAGTATTTTGAACGCTTTTAAACAAAGTGTTATTCAAATGATTGAATTTAAACACACCACATTTTTTACGTTTTTAAGATACAACATGCCAACACTTCTAGAAATCAGAAGTTGCTTAAAGGGCGTTTGAGGACAGCGATTATACGAGCAGTTAATTGAATCATTAGCAGAAAACACACATCATTGACTTTGTTAAAAAGTGTTTTTCGTGGGCGGAAAGAAAAAATGGTATTTGTGGGAACTCTACATCACTTCCATAATCAATTTTGTACTTCTCGAAGATTTCATCAAAATTAGTAATGCAAATTTGGTCAATTAAAAATATTGTGAAAATTGTGTTGTGAAAAAATCTTTTAGTATTAATTCTTTTTTGTTATGAATTTATGTTTCAGTGTGAAGAGACGGGTTAGAGGGAGAGGGTTAGTTGTTTGGGGTTAGTGTACATTACCGCGTAAATCGTGCCTTCCAAATAAGAAATTTATATATTTTCTTTTAAACGTTATAATATGTATTTATGTATATTTATTATATATTTCAATTTACATACGATTATAGGGTTAAGTTAATATCTAAGATTTACACAAGATGGCAAATTTAACTTTAGTTTGAATTCACAATTTTATGATTGGGATATAGATGTAGGTTCAGGATGGTTGACACTTGAATTTAAATTCTATGGTTAAACACTTCAATGGCTGTTTGAGCTTTTATTTTATTTTTTGTTGCCGTAGCACACACGAGAGACAAAGATGTGGTTTATTTTGGTGTAGTTCACGAACTGACCTTTTAACCAAACGCAAAAGCCGACAGCTGTTGGGTGTGGTGTGTTTAGCTGCCGCTTTGCGTTTGGTTCGACACTCGAATACGTTGAGGTCAGGGTTGGATAGCCTTCATTGTTCACTAAAGTGAACATCCTCCCGGGCCCGACGAACCTGTGAATAAAAAAAAACAATTATTTTTATATATTCGGCTGAGGGGTAAGAAAAGTGTAGGGTAAAGGGTAAGTAGAATATGTGAAAAGAAGATCACAATGTCACCAATGCAACATGTGAGATTGTATTCATCACTCCCGAGAACACGTGTCCATTATTTCGACACTACGAAATTATCTAGTTCAGAATTTGGGTTGTGTGATCAACTTTTACATATTAAACTTGGGTAAGTAAAGTGAGTGTGTTATGGGTTAATATACAAGTGGGGGTGAGTAGTTAGATAAGACGGTATCATCATTTGGTGGGTAAAACTACGACCTTGGTTATTGGCCGAGTTAAGCTTCCCGTGGCGGTGCGCAAGTCTACGACTCTTGTGCGACCATCAGGACCAGGGTACACTTTGGTCACGCGTCCAAGTAACCATTCATTAGGGGGTAAATTGTCCTGTCTAATAACTACAATATCGTCAACTTCAAGTTGCCGTTGAGGGTTCTTCCACTTGTATCTCTTGTGCAGCTCTTTCAGGTATTCATCCTTCCATCTCCTGCAGAAGTAATGGTGTTGAATTCTGAGCTTTTGCCACCTATTCGCCAGAGTGATATTTCCGTCACTTAAGTCTGGTTTAGCTGGGGTTAATAGGGGTGAACCAATCAAAAAATGACCTGGGGTTAAAGGGTTAAGATCTTGCGGATTTTCGTTTGACGGGTTGAGTGGTCTAGAGTTGAGACATCCTTCAATTCGAGCAAGGAGAGTAGCTAATTCTTCAAATGTGTATTTCAGGGTATTAAGCTTTTTCAGGTGAGATTTGAAGCTTTTCACTCCGGCTTCCCACAAACCTCCCATGTGTGGAGCTCCTGGCGGAATAAAATGCCACGTCACGTTTTGGAAACTGCTCATTGCTACAACAGATTCTTTCAATGATCTCATAAATTCCTGCCGCTCTTTCTTTAATAGTTGATTTGCGCCAACGAAGTTTGTTCCATTATCGGAGTAAATAGCGGCAGGGCATCCCCGCCTCGAAAAAAATCGTGCAAATGCTGCCATGAAGGCTTGGGTAGAAAGATCTGAAGTTGGTTCAAGGTGGATGGCTTTAGTTGCAAAGCATACAAAAACGCATACGTATCCTTTGGTTATCTTACACGTGCGGCCTGAGTAAACCTTTACATCAAATGGTCCAGCAAAATCTATTCCAACGTTATAAAATGGTCGGGTTAATTGGGTGCGTTCCGGGGGTAAAGCCGCCATCAATTGACTTGCCTGACGGTTCTTATATCGAGTACAGGGTGAGCATTTGTTAATAACAAAGCTAATCAGATTCTGAAGCTTCGGAATCCAGTATCCTGAACGAATTACTCTCAACATGACCTGATTTCCCCCATGTAAAGTTATCAAATGAACGTGTAGGGTTAATAATTTTGCGAAGCAACTTGCGTAGGGTAACAAAATCGGGTGTCGTTCATCATAAGATAAGCTATTGGAGCTTGCTAGACGACCATTCGCACGCATAATATTCTTTGAGTCCAAATATGGCGTTAGGGTAAGTAATTGGCTCTTTTTGGGTATAGGGGTTTTCCTCATTAAAAAATTATACTCTTCCTTAAAATATTGAGTCTGGCACAATATCACAAGTCTATCTTTGGTCGAATTTATATCTTCAGATTCGAGTAAAATGCTGGGGTGCGCCAACAGGATCCTGATTCTTTCGGCTGGTAAAGTAATTCTACTTCTATCCAGTGTTACCATTTTATGACGGCTCACTCTTCTGCGGGCAGTTGTTATTCGATCCAAGAAACGATAGACATATGACATGACTCGAAGAGCTTTCGACCATTTTGAAAATCTACAAAGAATGTCTGGGTTTTCTGTGGCTGTAGGGTTAATATTCACAGAATTAGCAAAAGCTTGAATGGGTTTCGCTTCAGCTTGAGTTACAAAATTTTGTGTTGTTATTGGCCATTTTGATGGGGATTCTTTCAGCCAGGATGGGCCATTCCACCAAAGAGAATCGTCCTTTAATTCATCCGCATTACATCCTCGGCTCGCGACGTCGGCAGGGTTATCGTGGGATACGACATGGTTCCAATTTTCCACGCCGACCGTTTCCATAATGGTTGCAACTCGATTTGCAACAAATGTGTTCCAGGAATTTGGATGCTTCCTTAACCAAGCCAGGACTATGGATGAATCAGTCCAGAAATAGGTCTGATGTTGGGGTAAATCTAGCTGACCAAGTAAATTGTGTACCATATTAGCCAACAACACCGCACCACAAAGTTCTAACCTGGGTAATGAAAGAACTTTGATGGGTGCAACTCTCGTTTTAGCGAAGAGTAGGGTTACGGAATTAGGACCGTTTATGGGTGTTACTCGTGCATATAGCACTGCCGAGTAGGCTTTCTCAGAAGCATCTGAAAAGCCATGAAACTCAATTCTTGCTGAAGGGGTGTATTGAATCCATCTTGGAATTCTAATCTGATCAATATTATCATAATATTGTAGAAACTTTTGCCATTTAATGAGGGTTAAGGGTTTAAGACATTCATCCCAAGCTGTATTATCCTGCCATATTTGCTGCATTATAATCTTAGCAGAAATAATAATTGGCGCTAGCCAACCAGCTGGGTCAAAAAGTCGCGCAATATCCGACAGGACTTTTCGCTTTGTGTAAGTAGATTTTTCCTCGATGGTAGGTACATTGAAAAAGAATATATCTTCTTTCGCATTCCACCTAATGCCGAGGGTTTTGGCATTATTCGATTCTGGAAGGGTAAGCAGATCGATATCGAGTAAGTGTTCTTTGGGTAGGGTATTCAACAGTTCAGCGTTGTTCGAAATCCACTTTCTCAGTGGGAACCCGGCAGATTCTAATACTGCTATTGTCTCCTTCTGAGCAAATTTAGCCTCCTTTAGGGTATGAGCACCGGCTAACACATCGTCAACGTACATATGATTTCTCAAAATCTGAGATACGATTGGGTGGGTATCTTGAACTTCACTTGCTAGCTCTAAAAGAGTGCGAATTGCTAGGTAGGGTGCGCAATTGACTCCGAATGTGACCGTATGAAGTTCATAGTCTTTTATGGGTTCGTTGACACTTTTTCGAAACAATATTCGCTGAAAGGGTGTGTGGGTAGTATTCAATAAAATTTGCCGGTACATTTTCGTAATGTCGGCGTTAAAAACAATCTCATAAAATCGCCATTTTAACATAACTACAACTAAATCCTGTTGTAGTGTAGGACCGGTGTATAGGGTATCATTCAAACTATTGCCATTCGACGTTCTGCTTGACGCATTAAAAACAACTCGGACCTTTGTTGTAACTCGGTCAGGTTTCACGATTGCGTGATGGGGTAAATAATAATGACAGTTTGGCGAAATTTCTGGGTTATAGGGTACGGGTTTCATCTGACCTAGTTCAATATATTCCTGAAGCACGTTATCGTATTCATTTTTAAGTTCGGGTTTCCTCAATAAATTTTTCTCATTTCTAAGATATTGAGCCATCGCAATGTGGCGTGAGTTCCCTAACTCAATTTGCGGGGTTCGGAAGGGTAGATTGACCTGATATCGGCCATTGGGTAAACGAATAGTTGTCTTCGAATAATACTCCTCGCAACAGGAATCTTCTGTAGACTTAATGGGTTTTCTAACAATTTCTTCAATCTCCCAGAACTTGGTAATACACTCGTCAAGTGTAACCGTGCTGAAGTGTGACACTATGGGTTGGGGTTTTTTCAAATCATCTAGCGGTCCTGTTAATATCCAGCCAAAGTGGGACTCTTGAGCAAGAAGTGTCTTAACGACTTTGCTGGCAGTTTTTCTCATGATTTGTGGGTAATAATCGCCGCCAATTAATACATCAACTGGCCGACTTTCGAAAAACCTTTCATCAGCAAGTTGAATATTATTCAACTCTTTTAAAATAACTGGGTTCAAACTTCGAGTGGGTATATTTTTCGCAATGACTTTTAAAACAATTGCTTGAAGCGTCAACCTGAAATCGTCACATCTGTCCGACCGTAATGTTATGTCACACATTTTATCGGGATTTGCGGAATGACTTTCATTCACTCCTGAGATTTCAGCGCGTATGGGTGTGGTGGGTAACTGCAGTTTCTTTCTGAGGGTATCTGAGACAAAAGTGTAGTCTGACGCTGGATCAATTAGCGCTCTAACGGGTATCAGAGAGCCTTGGTATTCAACATTTACCATGGCTGTTCCCACTAGCCTTTTACGGTCATCTAATGTCTCTGACCGCGTACTTATTGCGAAAGACTGCGATGCATTGCGTGAAGTTGATTGTTGGCTTAAATCGTCTTGGGTATTTTGGGGTTCTGAATTGGACTTGGGTTTGTGTAGGAGAGAATTATGCCGACCTCCACAATGCTTGCATGTGAAAGCACTTCGGCAATCTTTTAACGTATGACCAACAGCCAGACAATTGTAACAGAAGCCGCTCTTTTTAATGAATTCAATTCTTTCGTTTACTCCCATAGAATTGAATGACGAACAATCCCTTAACGTGTGGTTAGCTCTGCATAATTTGCAAACTGAGCCATCGGGTTTGTCTGCTCTGGGTTTCTGGGTAGTAAGAGGGAAGGCTGGCTTGTCGTGTCTAGGGGTTTTTCCAAAACGGGTGTCTTTTTTAGGCTGTTGAGTCACATTGAGAAAAACGCTGCCCTTTCTCTCA
Source organism: Leucophora obtusa (assembly GCA_949987735.1). Taxonomy (NCBI): domain Eukaryota; kingdom Metazoa; phylum Arthropoda; class Insecta; order Diptera; family Anthomyiidae; genus Leucophora; species Leucophora obtusa. The sequence continues at coordinate 185,516,203 of OX465298.1, read as the reverse complement.
TACTGATTTCTATTATCAGTGTTCTGTCTTGGGTGTGAGTTTGGAACAACATTTATCTGTAATGCTTTAGCATCAGTGGCCGCTTCTAGACCTTTATATTCTGATGTTAAAAAACTGTCCAATTCAGTCCAGGATGGAATACAAGTATTGTCCGCTAGAGTTCTCTCAAATATTAAGAGGGTTTCTTTGGGTAATTTGGAGGTACAAATGTAAATTATAATAGGATCCCAGTGCTCAGTGTCTACTTCTAGAGTACGTAAGACCGCCAGGCAACTATTAATGGACCTTTGCAATTTCCGAATTTGAAAACCGCATGGATTTATGACTATGGGTAGGGTAAATAGAACTCTCAATTGAGCATTAACCTGCCGGCGCCTATCTTCATATTGGGCAGTAAGTTCTGACCAAGCAATATTAAAACCTTCGTTTGTCAAGGGTGCACCATCCACAATATCTCTAGCTTCTCTGCGGGTTTTCTCTTTGAGTTTGCATAATCTTTCAATGCCACTTAGACGCGGGTTTTTGCCATAAACGGCCATGAACATGTCCCTAAATGAAGCCCAGGCTTTGTATTCACCGTTAAAAATGGGTATGTCACAAGGCGTAACTTTAATTCCGGTAGAATTTGTCGCATTCGCGTCACTTGGGTGGGGTAGAGAGAGCCTTTGATTTGTATGACCTTCGATTGCTTCCTCAATCGAAGTCATGCTAGCCCTATAAAATTGCTTAGCTCCTCTGAAATGCCGCGTTATTTCGGTCATATCAATTCCCTTTGACGCCTCTTTGTCACTCATTTGAGGAGATTCCCGCAGACTATTATATTTAGAGTCGATATTTGACCATATTCCTTCCAATTCAAGCTTGCGAATCTTCAAGGCGGGCAAAGATTGGGTATCCTCGGATGAATTGCGATAATCCTCCTCATAAGCAGGTAGATCCTGTTGAATGCAGATTAGCAAGTTTTTCGCCAAGAGCTTTATATCATTCATTTTGTAATAAAATTGAAATTAACCGCCGATAAAATGGGTTAAAAACGTGTGTAAAAGCAATTAATTGCGAGTGTTAACGGGTTACAATGGGTTAAATGCGGGCTCTTGTGCAAAACAGGGTTAAAAAATGGATTTCGTACGGTTCTGCGATGAAAAACGTGTAAAACCTGATTTTGCTGTGCAACACTGGGTTGATTTTGGGTTAAATATGGGTTTGCTGGGGGTTAAATGTGAGTTACCGGTACAAAATGCGTTAATTGCGTAAAATATGAATTTCCGGTAAAAAATGTGTTAAATTTCGGTTATCGGCACAAAAAGGGGTTAATTGTGCTTAAAATATATTTTTGCTGTAAAAAGCGGGTTAAATTTGGGTTATAAGCACAAAAAAGGGTTAATTGTGCTTAAAATATATTCTTGCTGTAAAAAGCGGGTTAAACTTGGGTTATAAACACAAAAAGGGTTTAATTAAGCCAACACTGTAATACTGCTGTATAAAACGGGTTAAATTTGGGTTTTCGGCACAATAAGGGTTAAAATTTGGGTTTATGGGTTAAAAACGATTATAAACAAGGTTTACCAAACACTGTTGGCAAAGACACAAAAAAAGACTCTCTGACCAAAAAATTTCCAACAGGGTGTTTTTACACTTGATGATATGCGCTACACAATGTAAACGGCAGTATCAATTTGTCAGACAAAATTTTTAAAAACCTGAAGAATAACTGCGAAAAGGGTGGGTGGGTGGGTGAAACCAGGTTTTATAATCGAAGTTGTGCTGACTGCTGTGTAAAATGTGTATAAAATTATGGAAATATGGTTTTAAAAATTTCAGTAAGTTGTAAATAATTCAACTTACCGACTCCTTCTGGTTGTAGGGTACTTATCACTTTGATGGGTATGTGTGTGTATTTGTTGTCTTTCCTTGTTGATTCGCTTTTGTGCCTATCTTCCCGCTTTATATTAAATGCAGTAATTTGGGCTTTTATGTTTTGCAGCAGAATTATTAAACACAAATTTTGTATTGTTTTTGGGTAATTTATTCTCCTTGTTTTTTATAATGCACAGTAACACTTGTATTTTGTTTATTAAAATTTTTGTGTAATATTTGTTAAAAAAATACTATTTAAACGTTAAGATTCAATTCAATTAATCGCACTTATTAACAAAATATATAGAGAAACTCTTGAAATAAAACGAATATTTTCTAAAATCACTTTATCATTAATATGAACAATAGTTTTCAAGGGGTTTTATTTTAGAATTATATTTTTCACTGGGTATGGGTATTTCTTCCTCTTCTTTTTCTTTTTATATTTTTGTTATTTTTTATATTTCTGTGGGTATTTTGTGTTTTTTGCTGTGCACTGGGTTTCAATTTAACTAAATGATTTTGTTTTGTTCTTAACAACTTTAAATTTGTTTTTTAAAAAATTGTTTGCACTTTTCTCAATTGTCTATGTTTTTTATTGTTCAAATGTAAAACTTTTTAAAAACAGCCACTGCTCTCTCACAATTTTGTGTATGTTTTAGGGGTGGGTTTTGAATTTTATTTCACTGATCTTGTTTATTTATTGTTTTTAACTTGTGCACTGTTCTTTTAAATATTGTATTTTTTGGTTTCTCTATTTATGTATTTTAATTAGAATTATTAACTCTTTTTTTTTCCAAGTTTTTTAACATTTACATATATGGAAAACAAAAATGGTGCATTTTTTAGTTTTAGTTTATGTACTGTGTTGTGTTGTATATATTTATTTTATTTTTAAGGAGAAACTTTTTAACTTTTAAATTAATTTAGAGTTTTTTGTGAACTGCCACTGTTTCACTCACACGAAGGACCATGAAGAGACGGGTTAGAGGGAGAGGGTTAGTTGTTTGGGGTTAGTGTACATTACCGCGTAAATCGTGCCTTCCAAATAAGAAATTTATATATTTTCTTTTAAACGTTATAATATGTATTTATGTATATTTATTATATATTTCAATTTACATACGATTATAGGGTTAAGTTAATATCTAAGATTTACACAAGATGGCAAATTTAACTTTAGTTTGAATTCACAATTTTATGATTGGGATATAGATGTAGGTTCAGGATGGTTGACACTTGAATTTAAATTCTATGGTTAAACACTTCAATGGCTGTTTGAGCTTTTATTTTATTTTTTGTTGCCGTAGCACACACGAGAGACAAAGATGTGGTTTATTTTGGTGTAGTTCACGAACTGACCTTTTAACCAAACGCAAAAGCCGACAGCTGTTGGGTGTGGTGTGTTTAGCTGCCGCTTTGCGTTTGGTTCGACACTCGAATACGTTGAGGTCAGGGTTGGATAGCCTTCATTGTTCACTAAAGTGAACACAGTGCTATATTTTGCAATCTCTTTAAAAAAAATTTATCTATAAAAAAATATCAATTGTTTGCTTAACATCGAGTTAGAAGCACATTTGGTGCTACTTTTTATATAAAAACCATTATGTTTACACAATGGTAATGATTTAGTTCATTCGGTGTATGAAAAGTTCATACATACCATACATTTCATTCCTACATGCTTAATATTATGTCCATAGTATGTATGAACAAGTTCATAATATGTATGAAAAGTTCATACTCCGAATGAAAATGTTTTGGGAAAAAAAATTAATGTTCGATTCATACAGTTTATGAAAAAAATCATTCTGTGTATGAATTATTTTTTTCTGTGTATGTTTTTGGAGCTCATTTCTGAGTCATTAATGATCATCTTTGTTTGCTGGGTAACTAAAATTTTGTAACTTTAAAAGTTTTATCTTTCCTGTTCTTAATAGTATTTCGCACAAAAGCTGCTAATCTCAGCACTTTCTTTGGATGGCCATTTTAGTAGCTTTTTTTTGCTGTTTTTACAGGTTTATTTCTGTAGTGTAGGGTTCAGAATTTAGAGTCCCTGAAAATAGTATTCAACTTCGTTTAAAAGTGAATATCATTTTAATGGTATTTACCGGTCTATTCCAACTTGTGAACATCATAAGAATATTTTCGAATGAACAAATTAAATGACAATCGAATCAAATGAATTTAATAATTGAATTAGATGGATTAAGAATTCATTCAATTCTACGAAATAGGGTTAAGGAATTCAATCATTCAGAACTGAAAATTGAATACGTGAGTGAATTCTTTAGGATCTCTAATGGGAAAAAACCCCATTTTTAACTTTAACATTTTTTAACTTTAGTTTTCAAGAGTAAAAGCTAATATTTTAAATATTTTTAACATACACTCAATAACAAAACTCAGTTAAGTCAGCAAAAAAATGTTTCTGTGCCAGCAAATTTTTAGTCTGGAGCGTGCTTGCAAAAAAGTTGGTGATTTCTGCAAAAAAGCGAGCTGATTTTTACTAAAAAATAGTAATTTAACCAAAAGTTTTGCTAACACTTAGTCGATTGCAAGAAAAAAATCCTTGCTAAAATCAATAAAAATTTTTGATGAATATTAGAAGTTTGAAAAAATCAAAAAATTTGCAGAGAAATTGTACTTTAGTTTACTTATTTGCCGAAAATTTAAGTCTAAAAATTGTGTTTTTGTGATTCTTTCGAACATTATTTAGAAAACTTCATAAAATATAAAAATGACCAGACTTCCACATTAGTAAACAATTCTAAATAACAAAAAGAATACGACTTTTATATTTTAAAAACCTTTTTCTAAAAAATCCAAAGGGAACACAAAAAAAACAATTACCCAAACTACTGAATTTCACATAAACACTATTTAAAAACATTTGTTTATACATTCACATTTTACCTTTATTTTAATTAAATTTAAATATTTTATTTTGTCTGTAATTTCACTCAAGTTTTTATTTATTTTTTATCTTATTGCGTTATATTTTTATGTATTCTTTTGACGTCCTTTTGTTTTATGTATGAAAAACAGATACAAAAATCTTTCACGGTTGTATTTAGTATATGTCTTAGAAGAGCTGTGTTTGAGTATAATTTTTTTTGTCCGCACTACATCAAATGTCTAATCTGCGACATCTACATCTTGTCAGTCTGGTTGTTGCCCGCACTATAAATGTGTTTATCAGCATAATTTTGGTAGCAAAATAAATTAGCAAAACATTAGTTAAAAATTAGTTAAGTGCTAAAAAATATAACTAAGACTTTTGCTGAAAACACAATTTCAGCAAAAATGTTGTTAAAAACTAGTATACTTGATATACAAGACGTTTTACTAATTTTTCTACTAACTTATTTTTTTGAGTGTATATATTTTTTATTTAAAATTGTATTTATTGCGATAACTTTTGCACATGGATTTGCTTGAAATTTTGCAAGAACAATTCTTAGAGGTGACCCCATATTATATTAAAAGTTGGACTTTGGGGTCAGAAAATCTATGCCGCCATATAAAATTATTGAAAAATCGTGATTTTAACGTATAGGCCGTTATAGATGAATACATTTTTTATTGCTATCAGCGATTTAATTGGCTAAAAACTTAAAAAACCGTAAAAATCCATATAAATCGTGAACAGTAGACCGTACCTTAAAAAAAAGTTCGCGTACAGCTTCCAATCTAAACTATTTTTGCAAGGAGGTTTCAAAAAAAAAATTTTTTTGTGCCGAACGTAGGAGTCGCCATTTTTTTCCCTTGGATTTTTCCTTTATAGCAAAACAGTGATCTCCCGGAGGCAAAAAAATCGATATATAACGCTTTAAAATCCGACTTTAAATGCCGAAGCTATAACGAAAAATTAAAAAAGGCGACCCCTACGTTCGGCAAAAAAAATTTTTTTTTTAGAATTGCCTTGCAAAGGTGTACCGCTCACTTTTTTTTGCCTGTAATGTAGCACGGTCTAGTGAACAGTGGTTTTAATTTCAAGTTTTTTACATCAAATGTTAACCCTAAATATGAATACAGGCCCTGTGCCTACATTTTACCACAAAAAAATGATATTGATTGATTCAAATGATTTTTCACGACAATCAGTTTCACGTGAAATTGTGTAGAGTTTGTTTTCACGCAAATTTAATGTACAAGACTATTATTTTTCTTGGGAAAAAGTGACATTTTGTGTTTATATTGATTGTGTCTTTGTTGTAAAATTAAAAAATTGGTCATTTATTTAAATTAAATTGCAATTTGAGGCATTTAAAGTTCGAGTGAAATTTTTCCACGTGTAAAACAACTTACGGTGCTTTAGATCGAAAAATAAAGTAGTCACCATGTCCGAAATATATAGAGTTGATGGTCAGAACTCTATTAATTTTTAAAAGTTCAGATTTTGTCATCCTGTGTAATTAATCATATAATCGTTCGATCAAAATTGTTTTAATTGTTTAATCGATCAAAATTAAAAGTCGAACAATTGACAACTCTAATATTTTGACCACTTGAATATCCTGGTTCAGACCTATTTTCACCTGTCACGGGACAGGTACTTTCAGACCGGTGCTATTTTCACCACTAACAGGACCGGTACATTAAGACCAGTCCTGTTTTCACAGGTTACGGGACAGGTCACCAGGTAGGTACTTTCAGACCGTGCACTATAATTTTCGGGATGATTTTTAGATCTTTTTCAATTTTGGCATTAATACTCGTATACATACAGAGAAATTGTTACACAGAGAAAACAGATAAATTATGACAGCCAAATTTCTTACCAACCAAATGTTTTGGTTGGAGCCACCGATATATTTATTTGTGGCAACAAAAATTCGGTGAACACAATTTCGTTTATAACAAATTATTTATATTTTGTCAGTAATATATTTTCTGCGCCAACCAAATAATTCTGTTATCAAAATGAATCTGTTTTCTCTGTTTATCGATTCCTCTATATTTCGTTTTAGTTGGCAGAGATTGTTAGAAATAGAGCAAACAGGTAAATAGAAAAACTTTGTTCTTTCTTATCAACATTTTAAAACTATCTTCTCAGTAAAATAAATTAGAATTTTAAAAAGCGCATATAATTTGTTGTTGTCTGTAAGAGGTCAAAATCAAGTTATCGCATTGAAATTTCTAAAAAGAATTGTAAATTATGTGTTATAATTTATGTCAGCGGTTTGGGCCTTAAATTTTTTTTTTAGAATCGGTTACCTCTGCATCTTATTTAGAACTGGGTCTAGAATTTATTCCTGGGAGCCAAAATGTGTCAGTTCAATTACGTCTGTTCATTAAGTTAATTTATACAAATTACTTTAAAAACCTTATGATTTCTTTGATTTTCAACAAAAAAACTAAAAAAAAAATACAAATAACCAATTTTATACCTTCAATTTTATTTACGTACAGTACTCAACTTCCCTATAAATTACAAGCAAATCATGAAATTGACAACACTTAAAAAACGCATTTTTCGCTATTTGCAACTACATACTACTCGTATTACAAACATCAGCCAACCACCACCACCTTCTTACCTTTATTCATAATTTTATTTACATATTTTGCACTTTTTCAGTTTGTTGATTTACAATAGGTTTGTCGTTTATTATATTAAGGGTTTTCACAAGGGGTGTACTATTTGTTGTATCGTTGTATCGTCCTAACAAAAAACAGAGTTGTTAAAAATTAAATTGAAAAAATTCAACATTTGAGAATAGCACGATACAACATTTTTACGTATGTTTAGTGTCCTATGTTTGAGTGTGCTAACAGATAGAAAACTGAATAGAAAATCGTTGTTAAACACAAATAAAAATTTTAACAACTCTGTTTTTTGTTAGGACGATACAACGATACAACAGATAGCACACCCCTTATGAACAACCTAATTGTTTATACAATTCTTATTGTCATATTTTAGTATTTGTTCTTTATTCTCGCCTTTTTGTAGTTTTTTTACAGCGGAGACATAATGTCCCTCATACCGATTCTCTGTTTGCACAGCAGAGGTTCTTTAACTTTTACTCAAGATGCGAGTACAACCAAATGAATTCTTAAATTTGAGAAAAGTAATTGAATTTAATTGTCAGTAAAGTTGTTTATGGCATGCTCTGAGAGAATTATCAAGAAGCATATTATCTAAGAGTTCCAATTGCTATCGAATCGCACATCCTACAGGACAGTGGACAAAACAGGTGCGTAAATGATGGCATGATGTCATGGTGGCACACATGAACCCATCTGGAAAACGTGTCTTAAAGACAATGTCGGCAGCGCCGTTTAAGTGACAAATCTTAAAGACGACTGCACTTTTGTACTTTTTCTAAAATGACCTTGACAAACTGCCTATTTCTCATCATCACAGGCATTTACTCTTAACTCGTTCTGGCTAACTACAATACCTATTTGTCATCATCACAATAATATTTTCTTAATTCGCGCGTATTTGTCAGTATCGCGTCTTCATAAATCTATTAAAAAAGTATTTTTATCATGATAGCGATTTGAACCCGAACCTCAAAACTAAAACCATATCAATATCTGAGCGTCTGGACATTTACACCGTAATAGATTTAAAACTTGTATCATAGATTACATAGAACTTTTACTCTCTGACATTTGCTGCCAGTGCACCTATGTGAGAATGAGAATGTGTTGGACATAGATACGTTCTATACCTATACAAAAAATATTTTATTGTGTGTGAAAAAATGTGTTTGTTGACAAAAGAAGCAGAAGAGTAAGATATCTATGTAATCTATGTTTTGTATGTACTTAATTTGAATTAAAAAAAAAAATCAAATTTGAAAGAAACATTCAACTAAAATTAATATTAAATGTATTAAATGTGCTAAAATCCCAAACGTTTTTCGTTTTTTCTTTGATATTTTAAAGGTTTAATAACGCTCCTAGACGAGAACAAGAAATTATCATTGAGTTTGTAATTTAAGTTAAGAAATATTTCCAGAAATTTTAAAAACGTCGTCCCCTGACGATTTCCCTTAGGCAAGAATGAAATCCGGATAGGGACGCTGGAGATGTTTTCGTGAAATTAAAAGTGTCAATAAGGTGAAAAAGATCTCAAAATTATAAAAAAATATTCATATCAGAAATTAAAAAAGTTCAATAATTAATAAAATATGTGAGAATAAAATTTAAACATAAATTTTAGCTTATTTTCGATATTTTCATATTATCTTTTTTTTTAATTTTTTTAAATTTTTATTGTCATTTTTAGTTTCTGGTAATTAACTTCCACTTATTCCTCATTTTTCGTTCGACTGTCTGAAAACGCTATAATGTTCTGTCCGATGTCCCGTCCTATGTGCGATCCAATAGCGATTGCATATCCTAGTTTATATGCTTCTAGGAATTACATAAATTGCATAAAATCAATGAAGTTTCTGTGGAATTCGTCCATTGAAACATTTCATTAAATTAATAAGATTTTTCATAAAACGTGATTTCAAAGAAAAAAATTACATTTAGACTAAAACTAAAATATATGAAGCTTTTTCATCAAATTTAAGAAAGAATTTATTTAAAATATGTAGAAAACCTCATTAGTTTACTTGAAAAATTCATTAAAACTCATCCAGAAAAATTTCCTCTGCGGGGGTTGTAGGTGATTAGCAATAACGACCTCACAATAGAAACTAAATGGCGCCCACCGAATTTATCAAAAGTTGGGAAACCCAATGTTGGGGAATAATACTTTCAACTATATTCAGTTTGGCATTACGCAAAAGAGTTATTAAGAGTTTTTTGTACCATTTGTGATAGTCTTGGGCTTCACCGTTTAAGAATCCCTGCTGCATGTTTATTGTATTCAATACAACAAACTACTCTTATACCTTTTGATCATCATTTTATTATCGTTTTCTTTATGCGTTTTGTTTGGAATAAACCAACGTTTTTATTGTTAACATTGTTTACTTAAGTGGTATGCAGTGATGAAGGTGGTCTTACTGTATTCTGATGCATAATTGCATTGAGGGCAGTTAAAAAAAACTATTTAATTTTGTGTTAAACTTTTACAATTCATTTACATAATTGCAACAGGTAAAATATAACGAGTTTATGATTGATTTTGAATTCTATTATCCGAAATTCCGTTAGTTCTTTTCGTTTTGAAAAAAGATAAATATTTAAATCTTTCGTGTAAAAATTCTATAACTCAAAACTTTGAAATTTTTTCCCAGTTAAAATTCTATGAACCACAAACATGTCATAATTGAATTTTAAATAACTCTTTTTTTTTTTTTTGCTAAGAGCAAAAAATAAAACTATCTCTATTTCTTCCGCCTACAGTACGTGCTAAAACAACCTCAATATTATTTTACAGCAAAAGAAAAAAATAAAAAAAATACTGTATACTATTTTCCGGTTTTTCTAGCAAATAAGAACAACTTAAACCAACGACAGACAAAAACATACCATGTTAAAATAGAACGTGGTTCTGGTTTTTCAACTAAAAAAAAATAGTTATTGCATTTTGCTATAATAAATGCATGTTGTACAGACTCAGTAGACAGATTCCAAATTCCAAAAAAAAAAAAAAACCAACACTGAATAAATATCCTGACAATTACATACACTCATAAAAAGTGTTAGTAAATAAAATGAAGGTTATTTTAATCATTAAGCGTAAATCAATAGCATTTTACCACAAAATTATCGTACTAAAATTTTAAAGCAAAATCCCAAATAGTTTTGAAATACTAAACTATTAAACTTAAAAAATTTAGTGACATTTTGTCATATGAATAAAACTTAGCAATTACTTCGACGTAATTACTTTTGGCATAGGAATAACTTTTAACACCATATTTATACACAGATTTAAAGAATAGCATTAAGTACACTTAAGGAAATAAATATACTTCCAAGGATTGTTTTATTGTCTTTTTTTTTACCTGTATTTAAAAGAAAAACAGGAAACTAAACATAAATAACAATCCATATAATGATGGTAGTTCAACAGTAGACAATTCATTATTTTAATGAAAGCTAAAATTATAAATTAAAACTAATTAACAAAATTAAAATTAAATTTTAGAAGGTAATAAATATATTACTAAAATCGTTAAATACTCTTTAATGCAATTTTTGTTTGTTAAAACTAATTAACAATTAATAATGGGTGTGTCCCCCGAACACTCGAATAACCTATTCCATTCATCGTGGCATAGAATGCACCAAATTTTGAAACTTGGAAATGTCGATTTCATTCTATAAACCAGTGATTTAAATTGACGTCCATGTCTGCAAACCCTGTTGAAAAATATTCTCCACACGTTTTCAACAGGATTAATATCCGGTGCATGCGGAAGGTTTCCACCGCCAAAATTTCGATGCAGCTACACTGAGATTATCTGCATGATATTAATGAATTTCTGATATATTTTTGCGTAAAACCAAAGAAGATTTACTGGAACTCGGCCATTGAAACTTTTTATTTAATTAGGGGAATTTTTCATAAAATTCATTTTATTTATCAAAATTTTCATACACTCAATGAAAAAGTTTTATTAAAACTAGATTCATAAAATATATGAAACCTTTTCATCAAATTTAAAAAATTTTTCATTTACAAGAAAACTTCATTAGTTTATTGAAAAATTTCATAAAAACTCGTCCAACAAAATTCCCTCTGTGTAGTTGATTTTGAATTCCGCGTATCATGCCATATCTTATTATATCCATCATAACCGTCCAATGTGAAGGTCTTTTCATCACTAAATATGACATTTTGCCATTCATGGTCCCAGAGCAAATGTGTGAGAGCATACTGATGTCCATTAGTTTTATGGGTTGATTTCAAACATGGGTTTGAGTCACATCTAACCCATTGCGGTTCACATAAAACTTAAAAATAATATCAACTGTAGCTAGATAATAGCCTAAAAAAATTAAAAATTAACATCCCAGAAACATTTTTTTAATCGGTTGCAAACCACACCAATTCTGCAACTGAATTTCGGAACCAGTTCCACGAATGTTGCTTTTGGGACAATTTCAAACAAAAATCATCGGTGTTAGAAGTGACAGTAGAATTGGTTGTAATGGGAAAGTAGCTATTCTACAATCGATTCATTGGAACAGAAAATTTTCCTGGGATTCTTATTTTGTGGAAGTATATTTATTTCCTTCGAACAAATAATTCAAATAGTAATAAAAACTTAAGTCAATAAATGCAAAATAGAAAGGCTTATGTGCTAATTTAAGAGCTGTTTACAGCCTCTATCAAAATCTAAAAATTAATTTTTTTTATTGGAAATATATATTTCCCCTTTTATAACAAATAAAGATATTTGCAATCAGTGGCGCCAGGATTGTGCAATTGATGGCGCTAAAAAAAATCGAATTTGATTTCGAAATCTCAAGATGGCGACAGTATACAGATTGTCGCAATCATAATCATAATCATCCCAACCATGTTTTTCCTTTACGTGTATGACCAGGGACCTATACAAAACCACATACTAATACCCTAGCTTTTAAGGGTTTTTCTTACTCTTGCCAACAACAAAACATAGTGTACGAGTTAGAACAATACTAGAGACTTTTTCTTAACACTTCTCTCTTACCACTGGAGGCCTTCCATTGATTATATCAAATTGTACAAAAATCACATAAAAAACTTAATGTTAAAACTCCTCTTTCACTAACTTTTCTTCGTGTGTGTATGTTCTGTTTTGAATGCATGATGATTTTACTTAATACTAATGTAAAATGATGTAAAATGCAAGTTTAACCACAACCAAAATAATCCTAAGCCAGTTTGTAGCAACTTGCTTGGTAGCTTACATACTCGTACATACCGACTTGTCGTGCAAAGAGACTGAACAAATTTTTCATCAAAGAAATACTTTTAGCCTCATGAAACAAACAACAAGCAAGCAACAATCTTTTTTAGACATTTACAAGCAAAGTTCGTATATGTTAAGGTACAAAGATTATGGAAGCTTTACACAAAATATATTCTACTTTGTAGCAGTCTACGTTAAGCAGGAGATATTCATGAAGTTGTTGCATGTACACCGAACAGAGTTTGCTGGTTAAGTCCGGAAATGACAGGAATTTAGTTATTAATCGAAAATGTAAGCAACAAATTTTGCCAGAATTAGTTTAAATTAAACAAGCTTAAGAAAGTTTTTCCTTGGTTATTTTAAATTCATTTAAGTTTGAAAATGTTTAACTATAAGTATAGAAAATTTTAATTACAAAATATGTACCGTATGCATTGGGCGCCAAAACAATGTTTGGATATTTGCACACAAATGGTATAAGTTTTACCTTTTTAGAACTTGTTGGAGTTTTTAGCAGAGTTTTATGCTAAAATTTATGAAGAATATAAGAAAACTTGTTTCCGTCTAAAAACAAAACTTTTAAAGTTGGATTTGTGTTCTTTATGAAGCATGAGAAGATGTGTTTTAGCAAAAACTATATTATATACTTTATAGAGATAATACGCTATTTGCGGCTCTCTCGATAATAAGCGAACTCGTTTCAAACTAGAGAGTACATATCCTACCATAGAAACTACAGTGTTGTCGTTTTTTTGTTGTTGTGTGAGTGGTTCAGAAAAGCAAATGAAAACATTTTTTTTACATACCCTATCAAAAAAACATTATATCTAGCATATGTAGTCATATCTCATTTGATATAGATCGACGTATGATCTTATCCAAGTTCATCTCAAAATTGGGGTATCCAGTAATATCCAATCAGATCCCTCAAATATATTACAGGATTAAATAAGATCCAAATAGATTTCAAAATTGGGAGATCCAATAATATCAAATTAAGATCCTGATAGATCCCAAAATATCCCATGGGATTAATTTACATCCAATTAGATGCAAACGGATAACCTAATTTTGACAGATCGAATTGGATAATTTGAGATCTAAATTTATCCTATGATATATTTGGAATTATTTAAATTTTAAAAAAATTTAAAAAATAACACAAAAAATTAAAAAAAAACATTTATTATTTAAAAATATTTATTTCATTAAAAAAAAAAAACAAAAAAAAAAATGCCGTCGGCAGGATTTGAACCCAGGTTGCTGGCGTTGTAGTCGGCCACTTAACTCACTCAGCCAAACACTGCTATACAACATGACTGACTATAATAGGCAACATTGTTCGTGTTACTGAGTTACTGAGCTGCGCCCGCTACGTTGTTAGCGTGCCTTAAAGTGAGGCAGGACAATTTTTTTTTAATTCGCTTTTTATTTAAAGTACAGTTTTTATAATAAAAGCCTTCACCCAGCCACCACAAATAAATAATTCTGCACAACAATGGGTTTAAAATAAATAAATATTTGATCACTTTTTCTCATGAAAGTGGATTGTTAATAATGAATCCATAATAAATTGCAATATACGTGTGTATGTTAAGATAATTTGGTAAAGTGCGAACTTAGGTAGATAGACCCGTAAGTAGTTTTGTTCATTTGTGTTTTGAATGAAAATAAATAACGTAAAGCAGGGTTGGAAAGCATTTTATAATATTAAAAATAGCGGGCAAAGCCCGCTACGTTGTTAGCGTGTCTTAAAGTTTTTTTTTTAATTCCAGTTTATGTAAAGGTAGACCTGGCAATTCAAGTAAATTTACAAATTCAGTTGGAAAATTTACTGCGTCGGTTTCTTCCACCGGTGCTTCGTTACATGAAGTTTAAATATCGGAATATATAAGTTCCATTCCTTTTCTAGGGTTTTTTCTCTTTTAGAAAATTTGTTTAACTTTTTGGAGAGTATGTTTCAATGCTACATAAGTTTCATATTCCGTGGATAGTGTTTGAACAGGTAATTCCCTCTTCCAATCCATTTGCATTGTCTATAATTTCAATTCCACTCGTTCAACGTTTATATCCATTTCATTCCACTTGTGTAGTGTTTCAATTCCACCAAAGAGTATACATAATAAAGAGATTGGGGGACTCTCTATCACTGAGAAAGCATTTGTTCTATTATGTGCCTTGGAACAGGAACATACTCAAACCAATATCACCCAGCAAACATGGCAATACGAAGAAGATTCTCCGAACATATCGCCAGGAAGAAAACATTTATTGCCGGCAATATCAATTTCGTATTCCGGAAGTTTCCTCCGTCGGAAACAACTGCTACACTAAAATAATACTTCCAGGCAATATGAAAGCAATAACTCATATGGAAGATAAAAGGGATATCGCTAAATAAACTCCCGGTACAATAAAAAAACAATTTAATTATTTCATTATTAAATTTAAGCCTGAAAAACAATATCTGCATACATAATCCATTGACCAACTTATAAATTATTTTGATTTCATCTTAGCCGATTTTTCCCGCGCAATTAATCTTAACTTTTCACGAGATTATTTCCTATATATCTTTTGATTGTTTTTGTACAAATTTAGTTTTAATTTTTTCCAAATTGATAAAAGATTTCAAACAAATTTGCTTTATCTTCCAAATGATACAAAGATGATATTGCCGAAATATTGTCATAAAAAGTTATGATAAAAGATAAAATTTTTGAATTACTTTTTTCCAAATATCGTCGAATTATCTTGCAAGTGATAAAAGGAAGACAATTTCAAAGTAAATACTACATGATTATTTTCATTCAAATGACAATCTTCTTGGAAGGTATCTTTGAAATGTTTGCAGGGTCATTATGTGCGCTCTTTGTATGACTCAAACATCGATTGTAACCAGGGATGGAAAATAATAATTTAGTTATAAAAATCAAGAATGGAATTATACTATTCCAACAGTATTATAGCCCTAGACTATGAATTTTAAAAAACCATACGTAAAAAATTGCAAAATAATATCGGAATGTGAAAAAAGGCTTTGGGGTTCAAAAAATTAATTAAAAGATTTACATTCTGCAAACGATGCCAAAATTTCCTTTTTTTGCAACTAACCACCAAACTTTGTTTCATGAAATGGGCATTATACTCCGTAGATTATAAATTTAAACAACCGCACTTAAAAAATTGCAAAATAATAGAGGAACGCGAAAAAAGACTTTGTGGTAGAAAAAAATAATTAAAAAACCCAATCAGCGATCAACAGTCTGCAAATGAATACAATGATGCAAAAATTTTCCTTTTTGCAAATATTTTTTTCGCGATTTATTTTTTTCTTTTTTTGCAAACTAAGCACCAAACTTTTGTATATAAAATTGGTACTATAGACCCTACATTATAAATTAAAAAAAATCACACTTAAAAAATTGCAAAATAATCACGGAAAGCGAAAATGGTACAAAAAATTAATTAAAAAACTTAATCAGCGATTTACATTCTGCAAACAAATATATTAATGAAAAAATTTATCCTTTTTGCAAATTTTATTTTTCGCGATATTTTTTGCAACTAGCCACCAAACTTTGTTGTATGAAATGTGTATTATAGTCCCTAGATTATAAATTAAACAGAAACGTACTTAAAAAATTGCAAAATAAAAGCGGAACGCGAAAAAAGACTTTGTGGTACAAAAAATTAATTAGGAAACGTAATCAGCGATTTAGATTCTACAAACAAATATATTGATGGAAAAATTTTCCTTTTTGCAAATTTTATTTTTCGCGATTTTTTTTGCAACTAGCCACCAAACTTTGTTGTCTGAAATGTGTATTATAGCCCCTAGATTATAAATTAAAAAAAAAACGCACGTAAAGAATTGTAAAATAATAGCGGAATTTGAAAAAAGACTTTATGGTACAAAAATTTAATCCCTAGGTTATATATTTAAAAAAACTGCACTTAAAAATTGCAAAATAACGGCGGAATTCGAAAAAGGCTTTATGGTACAGAAAATGAATTAAAAGAGGTAATCAGCGATCGACATTCTGCAAGCGAATATATTGTTTCAAAAATTTCGCTTTTTGCAAATGTTTTTTTTCGCAATTTGTGCTAATATTTGCTAATATCTAAATATTTAATTTTTATGTTTTTTAACGAGCCAAAGAGAAAGCTATTTTTTAGTTACTTACATTTTTAAATATGTAAGAGCGATCGAACATTTTTTGGTATAAGAGCCCGATTAAGTGAGCCTTTTCCATCCCTGATTAACCAGTCGGAGTTCGTTCCTGTTCCAAGCCGCCTAATATTTTTTCAAATAAAAAATATTGAGAGAGTTGCAAGGCCTTTGATTCCACTCGTTTCCTATTTAGTTTCTTAATTTTAGTGTTTCATATACACTTGTTCTTTAAGTTTTAGGTTTCTAGCTAAAGACGCAGACGTTAAGGGGGGGGGGGCAATTTTCCCCTTTTGAACCACCATTTTTACCACGTTCCTGTCCAAAGTCCTAGAAATGCCTTGTCGATAATTTAGCCCATACTCCAAGGAAAATATATTATATATTACAGGTTTCTAGCCGAAGGGTTCGGTTAGGCCATCAAGGGGGAGAATTATTCCGTTTTTACCCATCCCGGTAGGAATTTCCAAAAATTCCGTCTTAGACGACGTCTGCGTTGGAGGAGGAACCTACTACATACATAATTTTAGGTCTTTATATCCAGCAGTTTGGCCAGGCCGTCAAGGGGGAAGTTTTTTCCCTTTTTACCCCTCCCGGTATGAATTTCCAAAAATACCATCTTGGGGACGTCAACGTTGGAGAAGGAACCCAAATACCGAATTTAAGCTCCCTTGTTCCAGCAGTTTAGCCAGGCCGTTAAGGGGGAGACTTTTCCTGTTTTTGACCCTACCTGTAGAAATTTCCAAAAATCTCATCTTAGCGGATGTCTACAATAGAGGAGGAACTTTAATACCAAATTTCAACTTCCTACCTCCGGCGGTTTGGGCAGGCCTTTAAGCGGCACTTTTCGCTTCATTAATCCCCATTTTTGCAATGTCCCTGTCCAAAAAGCACCTTCCCGGTAAGTGAGCCTATACTCCAAGTAACATATGTTTTGCATTTCAGGTTTCTAGCCAACTTTTACTATTTGTGCCCCTCTCGTTGGGAATTTCCGAAAATCCATCGACAGGGAATTTCAGCTTCCTAGTTCCAGCAGTTTGAGCAGGCTGTCAAGGGGGACACTTTCTTTTTTTGTCCCTCCCGGTTGGAATTAGGCTGGAAGAGGAACCTAAGTACCGAATTTCAGCTTCCTAGTTCCAGCAGTTTGGACAGGTCGTTAAGGGGCAACTTTCCCTTTTTGAGCCCCCATTTTATAACGACCCTGTCCAAAATTCAAAAAAGTATCTTTCTAATAAGTTAGCCCTTACTCCAGGGACCCACATTTTAAGCTTCAGGTTTCTAGCCGAAGGGGTTTTTACAGGCCCCCAAGGTGAGGCTTTTCTTCTTTTTGCCCCTCCCTTTAGGAATTTACAAAAATTCCATCTTCGCGGCTATCTGCGATGGATGAGGAACATTCATACCAAATTTCAACTGCATTGCCTAAGCGGTTTGGGCAGGCCGTTAGTGGTGACATTTTTGCCTTTCAACCACCATTTTTACTATGTTCCTGTTCCAAAATAGAAAAATTACGTTGCCGGTGAGTTAGTCCTACTCCAAGGAATACATATTTAAAATTTTAGGTTGGCCAAAAGGGATTGGGGAAGCCGTCAGGAGGAGACTTTTACCTTATTTCCCCTCCCGATAGGAATTTCAAAAATTCCGTCTAAGCGGACGCCTACACAGAAGGAGGAACTCACATACCGAGTTTCCTTTTGGGATATCCTGTAGGGAATTCCAAAAATACAAACTTAGTCGATGTCTACTACAGTGGAGGAACCTTTATACCAAATTTCAACTTCTTACCTCCAGTGGTTTGGGCAGGCACTTTTCCAATTTGTGAGACTGTTTATGGGGAGACTTTTCCCCTTTTTGCCCGTTCCGGTAGGAATTTCCAAAAATCCCGTCTTAGCGCACGTCTATGCCGAATATCAAGAAACCTTGTTTTAGTGGAGATATCCGTGGGGGGAGGAAAAGAAGTAGTTTTTTTGAAATTATATATTATTTTAAATGGTACTTTTTGGAAAAACGAAATTTTTTGGAAAAAGATACTTTGTTTTTACAAAGTACTTTATTTGTACTCTTTTTGGAAAAGGTATTTTTTTAAAAAGGTGTTTTTTTTGGAAAAATGTATGTTTTTTGGAAAAAGGTACTTATTTTGGAAAAGGTACTTCTTTTGGAAAAGGAACATTTTTTTAGAAAAAGGTACTTTTTTTTGGGAAAAGGTACTTTTTTTTGGAAAAGGTACTTTTTTTGAAAAAGGTATTTTTTGGAAAAAATTTATGTTTTTTGGGAAAAGGAAGATTTTTTTAGAAAAAGGTACTTTTTTTGGGAAAAGGTACTTTTTTTTGGAAAAGGTACTTTTTTTGAAAAAGGTATTTTTTTGGAAAAATGTATGTTTTTTGGGAAAAGGTACATTTTTTGGAAAAAGGTACTTTTTTTTGGAAAAAGGTACTTTTTTTTGGAAAAAGGTACTTTTTTTTGGAAAAAGGTACTTTTTTGGAAAAAGGTACTTTTTTTGGAAAAAGGTACTTTTTTTGGAAAAAGGTACTTTTTTTTGGAAAAAGGTACTTTTTTCGGGAAAAGTCAACACTTTACCACTGTGTTGACAGGTTTATTAGGCACAAAATCGCCGAAAATTTTGAAAAATATCGTCAAAATCGTCAGCGTTTTGAAAAATCGTAAAAAAGTCGTTTAAAATCGTCAAAATAAAACCTTTTTGTGTTATAACAACCCTGAAAGCTTAATAAATAATGTGAAAGTTATCCTTTTTTAATCAATTCGCGCTTGTTCGATTAAACATATTTAATATAACATTTATAAATATTCTGAATAGTTGCTCTAAAAAAAAAAGAAATACAGTAGACGCTCGCAAATTAGAACCGCTTTGTTTTTGAGGCAATTCTAATTTCTGAATTATTCTAATTTCTGGACGTTTTTTTTCGTTTCGTTTCCAATGATAAAGTGTTTTTTTACGTTTATTTAACATGATACACTTTCACTATTTAATAGAGACTGCCAAATAATATGTACACGCGTATCAAATTTCACAAATAAACTAGCCAAAAATGTACATAAATGCGACAAAAAAAAAAAAAAACAAATAGGGAAAACATATATAATTTGGTGATTCCCCTTTTTAGTTTTACTTTATTCAAACAGAAAAAAATAAATTGGGGATTTCCTGTGTATTCAAATAACCAAAAAAAAAAAACGTTCAGAAATTAGAATTTTAAATTCGAATTTCAGAGCGTTTAATGTATTGCAAACATTGATTCTAATTTCTGGACGTTCGAATTACTGAAAGCTCTAATTTGCGAGCGTCTACTGTACCACCAAATTTCAGGTTTCAAAATATTTAATCCATGTGCATTTTACAGGCATTCTTCCCCATGTTAAAAATTGAGATTCGTTACAATATTAGGACAAAAGATTCATATAAAAATTATCATATTTTTTGTTATTTTTCCTAAAATCTTTGTACATTTCAAAATAGGTATCTTAAAGTAAAATTGACATTTTTGCAATAAATAAAAAATTATGATGGACTTTTTGTATATTTTTCTAAATATAGTTTTAATTAGACTATCAATATCAATACTTTTTATCTCTAATTCTGAAATATTTTTCAAAAATCGTATAGAAGAAGAAAAATTTTCCAATTTTGCAGCAGTTTTTAAAGTTTTTTGCGATTATGCGTAATTTTAAAAACTAAAAACTTGAATTAGAGATGAAACAGTATTGTATTTTTGCACATTTCTTGCTGTATTTCGGATTAAAAATGACATTTTGAAGGAAAAAATCAACAAATCGTCATTTTGTTATTTTTGATAGTAAAAATCGATAAATCGTCAAACCTGGCAACACTGATAAGAAAGTCCAAATAAATAGAGCGAAGGTCAAGTGAGATAGAGATGAATAGACTCCCACTCAGAGGTGCCAGTCATGATGATTTTACGTCATTTTGACGATTTTTTTTAGTGAAAAAATTACCAGATGACGATTGACGATTTTTTGCTAAAAATTCAAGTTTTGACGATTTCTGACAATGACCGATTTTTAAAAAATTTAGGGCAAAACTCTAGGTCCCGTTGTTTGCTGTTTTTCTCATATAAAATTTAAATTTAACTGCAGTTACATTTTAAATGGACATGTCGGTTAAATTTTAAATAGACATTCAGTAATTGGGCCTAAGAGAAAAAATTTTATAAATCGAAATTTGTACATTTGAAACAGACCTTTAAAAACTTTCCTTAACTCTTTTTAACTCTATTTTGAAATCTGATTCAATTTTGAACGTATCAATTTGCAGAACCCATTTCATTGAATGCATTTTTTTCTACTTAAATCAATTAATAATGTACACATGAAAACGCCGAGGTACGTAAACTTTATTTTGGGTCGTAGGGTCTAGTGGCATACTCCATTTTGAAAGATCAGGTAAAATAGGAGATATTGCATTTTAAGTTTGTATTATCTCTGAAGCGATTTTTAATTATATCTTAAGGAACATTTATTCCAAATATGATGTCCGTCCATTTTCAACTAACTTTGCATCCTAATTTCTATTAATTTATGTTTCTAAACTTTACAAATTTTTCAGCTAATTTAAAACCCAATTATTTCCCAAAGTTTATATTTTTGTGTATCTGCTATCAAAATCACATAGAGATGGCGCTATATTTTCATAATTTTTTATTGTATATTCACAAAATGTCTTATATCTCGGAAACGAAGCGAGATAGAGCAAAATGGACAAAAACTCGATACTATGAACTTATCAATCTTCTCGAGACAGATCCGTATTTCTTAGCTAAGTTAACTAGAATTGTGTGTATATTAAGGAGTGTGTAAAATTTAGCTTACCTGAATTTAGCAGACCATAATTCTCAACTTCATTGAAAATTCTGCTAGCGCAAATACAGGTACTATTTCCTGTTATTTTAGCAGAATTTTGAACTATTTGTACGGGCTTATTTTTATGAGTGTATCACAGCATCCGGTTAACATAAATTCAGAATGATAAAAGTTCTGAGAAACCTTAATATTGGCAAACAGGTAAAATAAATTGTTGCTTAAATTTTATGAAACAATTTTGATTGAAAACTAAGTATAAATTGTGTTTTTTTTTTTGATATTTTTGCGAAATTGAATTGGTCTAGTATAGAAAGTTCTGGGGGGTTACCGCGTAACTCGATTGGAAAAAAAATTTTCGAATTCGTAAATTTTGTACCTTTCGTAAAAAGAAAAGTTTAAGCAAAAATCTTACTTTTTGAATTTTTATGTGTAGTGTAAAAGCTTTAGGATAAAAACAAATTAAAACGTAGAATTTTTATACAGAATTATATTTTTAACAATATTTGCAAAATTTACGAATTCTAAATTTTTTTTTTCGAATCGTGTTACGCGGTTACCCCCTGGAATTGTAGAGGGAAAATAGCCCAATAGACGGGATTTACTAAATACATCAATCTGGTAGCACTACATTTAAGTATAATGTTAGTACTCTAGGTGTTTCCGGAATTCTCTACCACACGGAAGTAAAACTATATAAGGCTGCCATATGTCATTTAGTTAGTCAGTTGATTACACTGTGAGACAAATGGTAGGGGTCAGTGATCGGGAAGGGTTCAAACTACCGGGGAAAGTTATATCGGTAAAAAAGAAGTTATACGTGTCCCGGCGTTTCGCTGGGTCACCCCTAGGAATCGAGATATATCAATTTGACCTTTGGTGGTCTTTTTTTTTGACATAACTCGAGAACCACTAGTCCGATTTCGCTCAAACAATTTTAAAAAAATTAAAAATTACAATTCCTTTAATCTGTTCATATAACGTTTTTCTATATACTCAATAGTTTTGCCGGTAAAAATAAATGTATGAAGAAAAAAATATTTTTTGCCTAAAATATTAAAAAAAAGTAATAAACAAAAGGTTATTGATTTTTATGGTAGCGGTAACAAACATTTATTTTTACCGGCAAAACTGTTGAGTATATGGAAAAACGTTATATGAACAGATTAAAGGAATTGTAATTTTTCATTTTTTTAAAATTGTTTGAGCAAAATCGGACTAGTGGTTCTCGAGATATGTCAAAAAAAAGATATATCTCGATTCCTAGGGGTGACCCAGCGAAACGCCGGGACACGTATAACTTGTTTTTGACCGATATAACATTTCCCGTTGGTTTCATCCCATCCCGATTTTGACTGTCGCATAGTGTTATTAGCAATTCTGTAATTCAGTCGGGCTTTAATAAATCGTTGTGTTAAAATCACTAGAGTTTGTGTGTTTGTTACATTGTTGTATTTTATTATAATACAGCTGTAAATAAACAAGTGTAAAGCTAAATTAAACTAAAAAGAGTGTAAATAAAGGAGATTATAAGCTCAATCAAACGAAGTGTAAGCGTTATTTTAATTATATAGGAGCACCAGTCCGGTTTATCTAAAGGAGATAGCAATGGGTGTCAGCGTTGGGATTGGTTATTTTTTTGAAAAGAAACCGGTTCTCTTAAAGGAAATAAACCAACATTTTTAAAACATAAAAACGTACCAATATATTACCGGTGAAGATTTTTTTTGGCGATGTTTCACAAAATTCTTGACGATTTTGATGATTTATTTTTGCATTTTGGGCTATTTTTGACCAAAAAAGTCTGGCACCACTGCTCCCACTGGTTGCAGTTGTATTAAACATATTTTTTAGCGCAGTTAAATTAAATTTATGACAAAAAGTTGTAATACAGCTAAGTTGTGGGATTTTAACACATTTAATTCCTTTAATGTAACTAATCTTATTGGCTTTAGTTTACATTTAGTACTCTTATAAAGTGCAGAAAAGTATCCGAATTTACTATCGTTATATGATTCCAATGTGATGATAATGCATTAAATTTAATATTTTTCAAAACTTTTTGGCACGTTATATGATGATATCTTTAATAATGTGTTAAAAGTTTTTAACAATAAGAAATATTTGAACAACAGTTATCAAGTTGCATGATAAGGTAGCATTTAACTCTATATTTCATCTTAATTTTTTCATATTCATTTTATCTATCGCCATAGACACAACAACAACGTCAACAATGTTACTGTAGCAACGAATCTTAAATTTTTGTTGTATAGAAGTAGTAGTTATATTTCTTCAAAGAAAATTATTAAATAATAATCATGATAATAATCAACAGTGACAATGATGAAAATACTTACTTAAGACATAGAAAATGTATGTAAAACAAACAACACTGTATGAATACAGTGGTTCTTAGGAAGAAAGGAAAGTTTGTAAAATAATATGTTTTAAAATATCTCTCTCGAAATATTGAGAAAATTGTTCTGGTATCTGATACAATTTGGCTGGTAGATTTTATAAACCAGCTTCAACAATTGCGTTTCATTACAATATTGGGGCAACAACTGTAGCCAGTCTATAACTATATGGCTCTAAAATCTGTGAAGATATTGGGGGTTACTTCGGCTAGAGAAGACTCGATGTGAAATAAACTAATAGAATTGGCATACTTTCATGATCTTGTTAAGCTTTCGGAAGTCGATTCCATAATTTTTTACACCCAGAAAACAGATTTGGTGCTGACAATCGCATTTGTAGCCAATAGAAGCATTCGATTGGCACCAAAGCACAGAATCTGTTTTCTGGGTGTAGCATCAGAAGTGGTCAGTACTAAAACGGAATGTTCATTAGACAACAAAGCAAACGATATCGTTTCGAATTTTTAACGATATCATTTCGATGATGAGTTTGTCCGAGAATGAGATTAACTATTCATAAGTAATAGGTACTTTAAAGAAAAATGCACATTCGTTAATGATATCGTACCCTCATAAAGTGTAAATAATGATATCGGATGAAAAAACTTACAAGTTTATGTGACGGAAAACAGATAAAATACTTAAGGAACGAAAAATTGACTGAAAGATATCGGAACTTTAAGGTATACATAATAGGGCATTTAAATTACTTAGGTTTGGCTTTCTTCGAGTAAAGCCAAAAATAACGCAACACTTCACTGCAGTGTTTTAGAAAATAATCCTCTAATACTCGTATCACAAAATTTCAAAAATTTTTATTTATGTACACTCATAAAAAAAGTCCGAACAAATAGGTCAAAATTGTGCTGGCGCAAATACATGTACTATTTCCTGTTATTTTAGCAGAATTTTTTACTACACTCAAATAAAAAAGTTTGTAAAAAAATTTGTAAACAGTTTCCAATCGCACTATACTATTTTTATACTTATTATTAGTACAATTTTTCAAAACCGAGTGCTAAATTTAGCAGAAAAATATACTAATTTAAAAATATTTTTTTTTTTGATTTTTTACAATTCTTGTTTAGTTTATATTTGTTATTCTTAGTTAAGAAATAACACCCAGAAAATTTTATTGCATCTCCATTGCATAAAACGGCAATAACTGGAGAAGCGTTTGCAATTTTGACTCCAAATTTCAAGTACGATGAAGTAATTATACGCTTGTTACAAGCGTATAATTACTTTTTTTTTAGATTTTACAGTTTTTTTATTTTTTAGTACAATTTTTTGCTAATTTCAGCAGATTGATTTTAAATTACAGTTTACAGCAATTTACTGAAATTTAGTAGCTACAACTAATTATCTATACTAATTTCATTGTACTAAAATTATGATATTTAGTAAGTTTTTTAACTGATTTTAGCAAATCGATTTTGAATTGCATTTTATATAAATTTTACTAAAATTTAGTAGCGGCTACTAATTTTTTCTACTAATTTTATTGTACTACAGATCAGCAGACATGTGTTACTAAAATTAGCAAAAAATACCGCTGGCCTCAAAACAGTTAAATTTCCCATAATAACAGCAAAAATTTTCAGTAGCCATTACAGACTTTTTTGGTTGAGTGTATTTGTATGGACTTTTTAGAGAAAATAACAGAAAAGTTCAATTTAATCAGAACGCGTTTAACAGACTTTTGCACAAACTTTTTTATATGAGTGCATGTATTGAAAATTCACCATATAAAATAATTGTTCGAAAGAAAAAGTTCACTTTTAAAAACATTTTAAAGTACTTAGTATAGAGATATTTCACAGGTACCTACTAAAGAATTTACATGAAGAAAGAGTTCTTCGATATGAGATATAAATCCCTATGAAAATCACGTTATATTCATTAGGGATTTTGGGAAAACTCTTTTAAATAAAAATAGTTACCAGATTCTGTGTTAGTTTTCCTAAAAAAATTTCAGATTTTAAAATTACTACCTTAAATAAAAATATTATGATAAAAATTTATAAGTTACTTCAATAAATTTTCAGATTTATTGAAGAGGAAAATCGTTAAATCGTCATTTGACTATTTTCGATAGTAAAAATCGTCAAAATGACAAATCGTCAAAACTGGCAACATTGCTATGACGAACGACAACGTCTTACTGTTATTTGTCATGGTAGACAAGAACAATTATGAATTGTTAGCAATATTTTTTTTTTAAAGAATAAAAATAACTAGAACAAAAAATGTCGATTTGTCTATTTTAGGCCGAGTTTTTGGGATGTCAGTTAAACTTGGTTTAGTTAAACCGAAAACGAATTTTTACAGTCATTTCCAAGTTTATTAACAAAAATTTTCCGGCACAACTTTTTCTCGTTTAGAATTTCGGTCTTTATTAAAATAAAACAAAATAAATTAGATTTCCGAAGCAGTACTACAGTAATAAACTGCGTTAAACTAAGTTTAAAGACAATCTACATCCTAAAAACTCGGCCTTACAGTCGTCGTGACATAAACTTATAAATCCTTTCAAAGAAATAAAAAAGTAAATCAAAAAACTAGATTTCTCCTGACTCGTATTAAAACAAATCAATAATAACGATTTGATGGCGATGATATATGGTTAATGATAAAGAAGAAAAAAATTTACAACAAATACAAGTACAACAGCAACAACATTCTAACAAGTTTTTAATTATTCTATAAAACACAGACAAATGTTAGAACACAAAACGTGCACATTTTCCAGCTAAAATCCTAAAGCAAGTAAGATATAAAAAAAGTTAAAGTCATAAATTTAAAAGTGTTCAAGTGCAAGTATAGAAAACAGTATAGACATACCAATATGGACAGTAGACCGTACCACCTTACAGGCAAAAAAAAGTGCGCGGTACAACTTCAAATATAAAGTATTTTTGCAAGGCATTTCCAAAAAAAAAAAAAAATTTTGGCAAACGTAGGGGTCGCCTTTTTTAATTTTTCGTTATAGCTTCGGCATTTAAAGTCGGATTTTAATATCGATTTTTTTGCCTCCAGTATTTTGCTAAAAAGGAAAAATCCAATAAAAAAAATTTAAAAAGGCGACCCCTACGTTCGGCAACCAAAAAAATTAAAAAAATTCTGCTGGGTTTATCAAAAAACTTCCTTAGATTTTTTGCGAGCTTTAATTTTCTAACATTAGGGTGGTACATTAGGGTAACAGCTGAGATCTAGTGGGTAAATACTAGAACGGGATACTTGAGGCCAGAACGGGATACTTGGTCCGCTCGAGAAAAAAACATCGATGTATCATACTTTAAGATCCGACTGTAAATGCCAAAGATATAACGAAAAATGTGAAATGGTGACCCCTAAATAAAAATAAAAAATTTTTTTTTTGAAACCTCCTTGCAAAAATAATTTCGATTGGACGGTGTACGGCGAACTTTTTTTGACGTACGGTCTAATGGACAGACATGAAAAATAAAATCAAAAAAAAAATAAAATCTGGAATAAGAATAAAAACTGCAAAGGCAGTGGTTGAAAAGAATGAATTGACCGTCTCTCTTAAAATATATATAATGCAGGCAAATATACATATATTTCTTATTACTACAATATGTTTGAAAAAAATTTTTTTAGTTGGAAAACGTTTATTTAAAAAACAAAAATGAACATAGCATGGGGTGAAAATAAAATTTTTTAATTTCACAAAAACTATTTTTGAACCCTACTTGGTTTGGCCGGACACCACTTGTTGGACATTTTTTCGATAGCGAAAACGGTATCATAATTCTTTTGAAAAACTATATATAATATCGTGATATCGTTTCACTATCGTGACGATATCGTTTGGTTTATTGGGTAAACATACGGTTTTGTTCATTGTGTGTATGAAAGTCCTACAAAAATATTTATATTTTCAAACATTTTGATTGGTTGAATACAAATTACCCAATCAGAATGCTGTAAAAATAAACCAAGTCAAAACATACTGCCACCCAAAATTTTAACTTAAGTTGAATTAAACAGAAATAAACATTTGTAAAATTTAAATAGTAAGGCCGTTTATTTTTAAATAAAAAATTTTTAATTGAAATCGGAATTTTTTTATTAGAAATTGCGAAATTTTAAAATGAAATTTCTCTTTGTCATTTGTCATTGGAAATTAGAAAAATTGATTCTATATAAAATTTTGATAAGCTAATTTACAATTTAGATCTTTCGAGTACATTTCTCTACAAACTATAATTATTCTACAATCAAAACTATAAGTTTTATAAACCAATTTGTTAAAATGTCTATTGAAGTTTTTTATCCTTTTCTTCTCTTCTGAGGTTACAGGAAAAACTAATCCAGAAAAAATTTCAGCTGAATCGAAGAATTTTTGAGCTATTCCTGGCTCTACAAAGTTTTGCAATACGATTTACAAGGAGAAAAAAAAAATTTTTTTTGGCGTTTTTTTGAAAATACAGACTTTTAACTAACTAACTAATTAATTTTTTTTTGTTTTTTTTTCTAGAAAATACTTTAAAGGTTTTTATGTCGACTTTCATGTCAAATGGCACTTTTTTATATTTTAAAAATAGGGGTTAATTTCTAATTTTTCATTATAAAATTTAGTGTTAACAGAGTTATTTGGACAACTTTCACAAATTTCCACGATATACAACACAATATTTCTATATAGTGTACTTTTAGGAAAAATCGAAAATTTTCAAAAATTTCACTTTTTGACCTAGGTAAAGAAAGGGTTAGCGTTGTCGGAGTTTTACAAATTTTCAGAAAACAATCTCATTTATCTTAGTAGGTTTGAGGTTAAGAAGAAGAATTAACCTTTTTGTCTAAAAATTATAAACACATTAAATTTTGAAATCAGACTAGATCTAGTTTCTGACCTTTTCTATGGACAGTAGATCGTACCACCTTTACAGGCAAAAAAAAAGGTGCACGGTACACCTTCGAATATAAAGTATTTTTGCAAGGAAATTTCAAAGTTTTTTTCCTAAAATTTTTTTATTTTCAAAGAATCGGTTGTAGAATAGCTTCTTTTCCTTTAAAACCCCTTCTACTGTCAATTCTAACGCCGATGATTTTTGTTTGTAATGACCCCAAAAGCAATTGCTTCTATAGCTTGCAATCGGTTGCGGTTGCTTTTGGGACAATTTTCAACAAAAATCATTGGTGTTAGAATTGACAGTAGAAGGAACATTTTTGTGTGTGTGTTAAACTACGATACCAGAACAAACGAAAAATTCAAAATCGTACAAAGTATTAATTCCTTAAAATCTCTAAAATGTTAGTACCTGATTGCTTGGCACAACCTAAAACTAACACTTTTACGCAGATGGGACGAAATCAGAGAAAGAAACAGACAGTCAGGCATTGTACATTCAACCATAAATTGCACTATCATCTTCAACAAACATCATCATCATCATATTCGGGTTAAAATTCATTTTCATACAAAAAAAAAACTAAAATTTTATGGCTTTTTCCTAAAGAACTACAGCATCAGTGACATTGTGAAAGATTTTCCATGTTAAAGAACTCATTCATACAAGTTGAAGAAGTCATTAGAAATTGCTACATCATCACATGACCAACCAACCGACCGGGCAACCAACATCATTATTACTATTGAATTAAATGAATTATGGATCATCAAAAATATATCAAGTGTATATTAGTTACAATGCATTTTAGAGAGAAAGTTCAATAAAAATATTTTAAAAGTTTTCAAGAATTATATTGTTATAAATTTAACTTTAATAAGTGCGGTATAAATAAACTTAAATTTTAGCAAATTATCGTTTTTTTTTTAATGTTTGGCAACATCAATTGGATAAGATAAATTTGGCATGGTGTCTTTAAAAAGTAACGATTAATGTATTTAAATCGGTTACGCTTTTGAGTAGTTGCGGTATCCATCTTTGATTAAGTCCTATATGTATAACAGTAACAGTTAATTTCAAGGTTTAAAAAATGAAGTTTGTTGCATTTGAATCGGTTACGGTTTGCAATTTGAAACGGAAATTATTCCGTTACGATATTTCTGCGATTACGGTCTACATCCGGAGTTTTACAAAATTTCACACAGAACAATAATGTTTGGCTTTTCTTTTATGTAGAACTTAACCACCCAGGAAATCTTTTTATTACAAAAATCGGTTGTGGATAGCTACTAGTACATTTCCTTTGTAACCCTTTATACTGTCAATTCTAACACCGATGATTTTCGTTTGAAATTGTCCCTAAAGCAACCGCATACAAGCTATAGAAGCTCCAAAGTGGAACCGGTTGCCTTAGAATTAGTTTTGGTACTAGTTCTAGAACTGATTCTCCGTAAGTTATATATTACATATAAGATCCATGGAACGGGTTCCTAAACTATCATTTATCGGGCAATAACAGAAACATTAAAATATTATATTTTATATGGGTAAAATTTAACGAATGGGTTCCTAAAAATTTGTTATACATAATTTTGAAAGTTAACACTCAAAATTAGTTAAAGTACTGAGGATTTTTAATATTGCGTTAAATTAATATAACTAAAATCTCTGTTGAAATCAGCGTTTCAACTAAAAATTTGTTAAAAATTAGCTAAACCGAATTGAAGCCATTATTAATTGTGCTATTATTTTAAGTGTAATTTTCAATCGTAGAACTTTTAAAGCTCTGTCAAATTTTTAGTAATATGCTTAAACGTATATCTTTTAAAATATCTTTCGGATGCTCAATCCTAGAACTTTAAAAAGATTTGTCAGATATTCTGTCTGATTCTTGACCTGTTTAAAAAAGTTTCAGCTTCTGTACCAGTGAAATGTAAATTTCATATGTTCTCCACCTACAGGAGTGGCTTAATTTTAAAGCAGGTTTTTGTATTGCAAAAATAAAGTCATTTGAGATTTGTTTTTTCTATACTCGTATGTATACTCGTATAAAGCTACTTGAATGAATAACATACATATCGTCAACTTAAATGCAAACGGACGTAACTACACTTTTATTTTTTTTTTACAGGAGAAGCAAAAAGCGTTATAAAATCAATAATAATAAAGTGTTCTTTGCAATTTTTTCCAATTTTACTTATGGTATAGAGATTTATTTATTTTTTAACAACTTTTTTTCATATATTTAAGTTTTTAAGTTAGTTACGTCCTTTTGACTTGCTTTTTTCTGAAACAAGAAGACGTAACTACACTAGTCATTTTTAGATGTACAACCAATAACACCACAAAAATTAAAACATGTATTTTATGTTAGTAAATTTTCATTTCAATTTTCAAGCTTTTTTAATAAAAATGCACACTAAATATATTTTAATTATTTTTTTTTTTAATCTAAATATTTATATTTTATTAAAAAAAAAGAAAAAGGATTTGTTATTCATTTTTAAACTAAAAAAATACATGTATTTTTAATACAGATATTTAAGGAATTTTAAATGAAAATTAATTACCCAAATCGCGGGTAATTTTTACCTTCGTGGATAGAGCGCGGGTAATTTCTTTCATGCGTAGTTTTTGGGTAATCGGATAAATTACACAATTAAAAAAGAATTCAATGCATGAATTGGATAAATGATATTTTCAGATTTTTTAGTTAATTGAATAAAGTAAAACTAACTCCGACAGTTCCAATTCAAATGAAGTGAATTTGATTTTTCAGATAATTCATTAAAAAAAATTAGAAGTTCTGCTGTAATTTATTATACACAGAGAAAACCAATTCAATGTGACAACCGAATTGCTTGCCAACTGAATGGTTTAGTGGCAGTAACCGAATTATTGGCTGTTGCAATCAAATGTATTCCTGACATAATTTAAATATATTGTTTCAACCGAAATTCTATTGTATTCAACGAATTTCTGTTGCCACAAACAAATATATCGGTAGATCCAACCAAACCAATCGGTTGCCAAAAAATTCGGTTGCCACAATGAATCTCTTTTCTCTGTGTAGTCCTTTAATATTTTCTTAAATTTGTGATAACGTCTGTCAATCTCCATTAAAAATTAGAGATTTTCAAATGTGCTATTTTGTAGGAAAGAAAAAGAATTTTATTGAAAAATTTAACAGACTCGGGGGAAATAACGGAATTTTTTGGATATAGTGAACAAGATAATAGGCTTTAATCAGTAAAATATTTCTAAGCGCACATAAATTATGATATTATAATTTTTATATCCTTCACATTTTTAAATCATAATTTAATTTTATTAGAGAACTTTTTAAGTTCCAAAACGACTATTCTCTTTCAAAAATATATATCTTTGACGCCTCTAATTTAGCAACTTTTCTCTGTGAAAATAACGCCTCTAAAAATGGGAGAGTTGTAATAACCAAAAAAGTTATAAGTTTTTATATGATGTGGCTCTTGGCCTTCAAAGAGAAATTATTATATGTATAAGCAGTTCAACATAGCGATATAGTCGTGATATTTGTTAATGAAGTCTAATTTTTTTAATACATCATAATCTCCCAGAAAAGGTGGTTTTGGTTTTTCTCATAAACTAATGAAGATAGATAATTGCAATTTGCTTTCTTTTATGACGCAAATAAAATCAACCAAAGGATTTTTGGGTATTCGAATGTTTAAGGGGTAAAACGGGGATGAGAAATTCCAAACATTCGATTTTCGACCGTCATTTTTGGTGGATTGGAAGGGGAAGGGGCAAACATGTTACATATTTTTTCTAATTTGAGGACCCTTAACAAGAATCTGAAGTCAAAATAACGGTAATATCCGCAAACAAAAAGTCGATAGTGAAAACGTTAAAATTTAAAAAAAAATAAGAAAAACTCTATAAAACAGGCCCTGCAGAAGAAACTGCCAAAACTAGCAGAATTGGTTTGCTAAATATTAGTAAGATAAAAACAGCAAGAACAAAATTCTAGCTCTGTTTTAGTAAACTGAAAATAACAATTCACCATGCTAAAATCAGCAATAACTTTTGCTTAGTTTTAGTCGACTGAAAACATCACAAATTTTTTAGTTTTCATAGCATATGTTTTCACAGCATTTTGTTGCTGTTTTGTCTACTAATATTCAGAAATTAAGCAGGGTAAATTGTCATTTGTATTGTACTAAAATATAACTAAAATTTTGTAGATTTTAAATTCCCATTGTGGCAACGCTGACACAAGCTTACACACTACATGTGTTTGTATGTTTTTCATACAAGAGTGTACCCAGGTAGAAAATTACAAAGGGGCCAGCACTGGCAAAGCACCGAAATGGGTGGTATGAGTGCTTGTTAACAGCGATTTCCCAACGCCCAAATGATAACACCGTTACACGGTGGTGCCAATGCTTTACCAAGCCCTGGGAAAGCACCCATAAACACAAAAATCAAATGCTTTGCCAACGCTCAAATAAAAAAATTAAACTGCTTTCCTGACACCCAAATGATAACACCGATCTATTTAATGCTTTGCAAAGTATTGAGATAGCACTAAGAAACATAAAAATCAAGTTTTTTCCCTGCAACCAAATTATGAGCCCTCATCACTGAAGAATTTTATATTTCTCTAAAAATAGACGATTCTTGGAGTTATTGTATTGTGGAGTCAAAAATTATTTAAATATTCACTCTTTTGGAGTTTCTTTTTCAAAAACAAAATAATGTTATAGGAAAACAAGTGTTGGGAATTCACCCTTTTAAAGCGTTGAGAAGGCGTCCAAATTTAGTGCTTTCTCAGTACTTCTTTTTGTAAGACCGCGGTCTACTTGCGCTTTGCCAGTGCTTCTTTTTTGTTACCACACATAATTTCCACCTGGGTAGTTACGTCTTTTTGCATTAAGAAATACATGCACTTGTAGTTACGTCCGTTTGAATTTCTTTAATAAAGTCGCCATTTTTGATCGTAGAAGTCTAAAATTTTGTGTGAACATGTAGTTTGATAAAACGAACCATAATCAATAAAAAACTCGATTTCGAATTTTTGTGTAGTTACGTCCGTTTGCATTTAAGGTGACGATATACAAAAAATATAAATTTTTTCATTTATTTAATTTTTTTCTTATATCTGACACATAATATTTTGTTTAATATAATGATAAAAGAATTTATTGTTATTATTGATCCGAAAAATATTTTGGATATGGTCAATGAATCAATAAAAATTAAATGAAATTCATTGAAAAAAGTACATATAATTTTAAATAAATAAATGAAAGTTTTGGGGAGAATTTTCGACAAAAGAAACATAAATTTAACAATAAATATTACAAATATTTATTACAAGTGTAATAATATGAAAAGACCACAACAAAATAGAACGATGTACTTGGATTTAATTAAATTTTCTTTTTTCTTATACATTTTTATATTGTTGGTCGCTAGGTTTGGTATTCTTCTGTCAACCATTAAAAGAAGTAAAATTGAAGCACCTTTTTTTTTTTTTTTGATTTTTTTTGTAAAATGAGAAACAATTTTCCCTCCATTATTTCATATTTATTTTATATTCTTTATTATTATGGTGGAGGAAAGCTTTAAATGTGTATATTAGGGGGGCGCTTTTGGAAATTATTTTTTCTTTGGTATTGGGTAAATTTTTTCAGAATTGAAAAATTAGTTTTAAGAAATATGGATGAAAGTTGACATAAAGTTCGTCTTCAATTATTTTATTTTCATCGAAATACCTTTCATTCGAAACCCACTTCGACTATCATCAAATTTTCATACATTTGCTTAAATTTTATGTGAAATACGTAGAAGAAGAAGAAAAAATTTATTCTGTTTTTTTTATTTTTTTTAATAAATTTGCCTAAGTGACAAAAGTAAGATTAGAATCAATTGGCCTGTCTAACAAACTTTATTTTACGTTCATGCATTGTCTATTTCTAAAGTTATTGAAGTTTGAATTTGAAAAATTCTAATGTTTTTACTTTTCGGGTCACCAAAGTGACCATTAAACTAATAATTTTTACCACGAATAATTTTTTTTAGTAGGCTGGAACCCTTGAGTTGTGATTTCCAATTTCGTGAAAACAAAGCACAAGAGAAAAAAATTCAAAAAATTTGTGTTTCATAACTTTATTTTTTGATTAAAATCCCCTTCAAAAATCTGAAAAAATCTCAAATATTTTTTATGCCATACCCAGCAAAATATTGGTAATGACACCTCATTACTATCTGCATTACCAAAAATGATATAGCATTACTTTTGCATTATTTTATAATATAAAATAATGACTTCCTAATAACGGCCTATTGTATTCATTGTTTCTAAATATAAAATAATGACTTACTCGTAATAGTTTAAATAAGTACTTTTTACACAGTTAAATTTTATACATTTTTATTTATTATATGTAAACATGTTTTATGTTTAAATTTTTATGACGAGTCCTAAAATTACACACTAGAGAAAACTTAAATTTTTCTGAATGGATTTCCTTAAGCTAATAGTATTTGCTTAACTCCTTATTTTTAAAAATCAAGTAAGCAATTGGATAACCACTTATAATTCAACTTTTTGTAAGCATGTGTGTAACAACTTATTATTCAAAATCTCATAACTACTTATTTCTCATTTTTTCGTAAGCAAGCGGGTAAGCGTGACTACTTATAAAAACGGCCACGCCAAGCAAAAATAATGAGTTTAGACGCCAAAAAATAAGTTGTGCGGAGCTATGAATTTTTATTATATAACCACTTATTTGGTAATGAAAGATTTTGCTGGGTACGCTTTCACATTCCGCTCTTAGAGTTGTAAAATTATATTATTATTACATTTTAGTTCCAAATATTTATATGGAATCGAACATCTTTTATGTAATAGATTTAAGTAGAATTAGTTATAAAAAAGTTGAGGCTTTGTGATTTAACAGTTAGCGCGATTTACTGTTACGCAGAAGGTTGCGGGTTCAATCCCCATTTAGAAAAATAATATGTATGAGTTTTCTATCCCTTATACATATACAGCATCCTCCTGCGGTGTTCCCTTAGCACTTAACCCCACCGACGTGAAATAATATAATAGGGCTATGAAGTGAAAGCTTCACAAGTTCGGCAACACTAAATCACTGTTCTAAAATTTAACATCTTGCGCAATTACAGTGTTGTCATATTTGAAGCCCTTTATCTTTTACGGCCTTTCATATTTCGTCGACCGGCCTGCAAAATGTCACATGTGTTTTTTAATAGATTTTCAGGAGAGCGAAAAAACTGTTACAAAATCTACTTTCGAGATATTTTATTGGCATCATATGCCTTAGTGATTCACGACCTCATTTAGTAAGATTATCATTAAGGCATAAGATGCAAATAAAATATCTTAAAAGTAGATTTTGTAACAGTTTTTGTCGCTCTCCTGAAAATCTATTAAAAAAACACATGTGCCATTTTGCAGGCCGGTCGACGATTTGCTCTATCTCTTTTCCAAATATAGCAACGCATTAACGAATAGGAAGAATTAAAAAGATGAAAAATCTATCCTGATATGTTAAGTAACCATTTTTAACACAAAATAATCGACTTGTTAAAGAAAAACAAAATTATTTAAAAATATAAGTGTCCTCCTAATGCCTCCATTTCATTTATTTTTGCAGTAGATATTCTATATAGTTCACTAATAGAAAAAGTCTGTAAAATTTTAGTTAAAACTACCAAAAATTTGTTGCAGAAAAAACTGCTGAAATTAGCAGATTATTTTTCCCAAATATTAGTAAGATAGGAACAACAAAAATAAAACTGTTAAATTATAGTGTTTTAGTTATATTTGGTTCAATTTCAGTTAATAGAAAATAACAATTTAAAAAAATTCACAAGATTTAAAATTTTTAATTTTTGTTTTGATTTTTTTTAATGCAAATAAAAATCTAGCCTTCTTCAATCAGCAGTTTCCTATTTTTTTAGCAAATATTTCTGTTGATTTTAGCAGAATAGATTGCATTCAACTAAATTTAACTTAAAAATATTGTATATATGACAGTTGCTTTTTGCTATTTTTAGTCTACTAATATTTTACTAAATAATCACAGCTTAATTTGTCATTTTCAGTTAACAAAAAGTTAACTCATATGTATATAACTTAAATTCTGTAACTTTAACAGTTTTAATTTTGCTGTTCTTATTTTACTTTTATTTAGCAAAAATTCCGCTAATTTCAGCAGTTTTATCTGCAAGGTAATTTTTAGCTAATTTTTAGTAGCTATTTTTACATGTTTATTTCTATGAGTGTGCATACGTTCGTTGGTTCAGTAGTAGTGGATTCAGCTGTATTTATACATCATTTTGTTTATTTTATTTTTTTTTTCAGCACAGCTCCTCTTTTGGGTTTATTTATGTGAAAAACTTGAAAATACTGCCTCGTATTGTATTTGTGTAATGTTTGTTAAAAAAAACAGAGGAAAAATCTGTAAATAAATAAATTTTTATTACTAAAGTTATGAACAACAATTGTAATTTACAAAAAAAAAAATACACATACTCGTATATAAAAAATGAATACCAAACCATCTCAAAAAATGGGAACGTAGTAAGTTTTAATTTATTTTACTCTTAAGAATTTCTGCTAAAATAACCACGTTTTAAAAAGTTGTTTCATTTTAAATATTTGGAACAAACACAAGAACAATTATGTTTAACTGTGTCTTTTATCACAGATAATTTAGGGCAACTAGCTCTCAAAGAATCCCAATGTAGGTCTTTTAAAAGGATTGGCGAATCTTCAAAGTTGCGATGTTCTGACCATTGACAGACTTCAAGTCGTAGATCTTTTAGGAGGAAGTCGCAGAATGCTAATCGTTGAACTTGTGTAAGATTTCTTTGACGAGGTCTGTCGAGAGCACTATAGGAGGATCTTAGAATATCAGCGGCCTTAGAACAGATATATCAGATTATTGCAACTAATTTTAGAATCTCAATCATATACTCAACAGAAAAGTCAGTACAGTTAGAAAAAAAGTTTGCTAACTCAGCGAAGAGCTGATTTTTAGCAAAAATTTAGTAAATTCAGCAAAAGTTAGTCGAATGAAAAAAAATCCTTGCTAAAATCAGTACAACTTTTTGCTAAATACGTGTATTAATATACTGAAAAGAACTGAAAAAATTTATAGAGAAATTATACTTTAGTTACCCAGCAAAAAAAAGAGATACCAAAGCAGTAGAAAAAGCACTACATGATTTAGATGTACTTCTTTTTTAACAGAAACACTAATGGTTTTAACATTAAGTTGGAGATGAGTACTAAGGAGAGGACTACTCCCACTTTAACATTTTTTCAGTAATTTTTAAACGAGTGCGAAGGAAACTCTATTTCATCAATTTAAAGTTAAAATAAATTTCTTGGGAAAAAGAAAATTCTTCCCAAAAAAAAAAATTATATATTTTTTATAGCTCTCTAATGCTGAGCTATTCTTTGATATGAAAGTTGACTGGCACAAAAGCAACACTTTGTTATTGTTAGAGTCAGGCTCTATGCAAGATGCTCACGTACTGTTACGCGCTCTCACTGGATCTGGCTGAGATCTGAAGAAGTTAAATTTCAGCTAACAGGTTTAATTTTTTTATTATATTTTTTCATATTATGCATATTTATTAAAACAATTTTTAATCAAATTTCTTCAAATGTCGTCCAGTGCCAGTTAACAGAGAAAGATACACTTGCATCCTCTTGAGATTCTGTGGTCGTTGGTGAGATGTTCTACTTTATTCCCTTCAATAAAAATACTTATTAAACAAGTGCAAAAGGTGCACCGCAATTCAGTATTGTTTTCAGTATTATTTTGATAGGTGCATAAAAAGCAATTTTTGATAATTTTTTTTATATACCAATATATTTTTAAAAATTAAAAAAATATTGAACTTAAACAAATTAATTATAAATATTAAAAAAAAATTGGTCCCGCCGGGAATCGAACTCACGATCACCTAGTTGGAAATAAACTGTATCATAATCGCTTTTTATGATCACTTTTAGAGCAATAATGCTTTAGAAGCCATACTTTGTTGATTTTTTTGATGTTGTTCAGAATAACTTTTAAAAAATCTGTAAAAATATACTCACGGATACTTTGGAAGCAATGAAAGAAGTTTTTTTTTGAAGTTGTTCAGGATTACTTCTAAAAAAGCAGTGAAAATAAACTAACGGATGCTTTTAAAGTAGTGAAAGAAGTTGCTTGTTAAGCATGACTTACAATTTTTTCCTGGGTAATTTATTTGCTGAAGATTTAAATCTAGAAAATGTGTTTTTGTGATTCTTTTTAAATTATTTAGAAAACTTTGTAAAATATAAAAATGTCCGTACTTCCACATTGTCGACATGATTTAATTAAACATATAAAAATATATAAAAATAATTGTAAATAAAATATATACAAAATTGTATCTTAATTATTGATGGCATTGTATATAAATGCTATAGATAATTCTAACAAAACAAAAAAAGGAAATAATAAAATATCGCTTTTATATCAGCAAAACCCCAAAGGGATCTATCAGAATATAAATCGTGGCCTATAAGAATACCACTCGTGGGCCTTAAGAAAGATTATTAGAACTTAAAATTGAAGGTTTATTTTGGAATCTATCAGAATCTAAATCGTAGGTGCTTTAAGGGATTGATAAGAAAATCATTCAGGGAGTTTCAATATCACTATGCGACAGTCAAAATCGGGATGGGATAAAACCAACGGGAAATGTTATATCGGTCAAAAACAAGTTATACGTGTCCCGGCGTTTCGCTGGGTCACCTCTAGGAATCGAGATATATCTTTTTTTTTGACATAACTCGAGAACCACTAGTCCGATTTTGCTCAAACAATTTTAAAAAAATTAAAAATTACAATTCCTTTAATCTGTTCATATAACGTTTTTCTATATACTCAACAGTTTTGCCGGTAAATATAAATGTTTGTTACCGCTACCATAAAAATCAATAACCTTTTGTTTATCACTTTTTTTTAATATTTTAGGCAAAAAATATTTTTTTCTTCATACATTTATTTTTACCGTCAAAACTGTTGAGTATATAGAAATAATTTTTAATTTTTTCAAAATTGTTTGAGCAAAATCGGACTAGTGGTTCTCGAGTTATGTCAAAAAAAAAGACCACCACAGGTCAAATCGATATATCTCGATTCCTAGGGGTGACCCAGCGAAACGCCGGGACACGTATAACTTATTTTTTACCGATATAACTTTCCCCGGTAGTTTGAACCCTTCCCGATCACTGACCCCTACCATTTGTCTCACAGTGTAATCTTTCAAAAGTCTAATCTAGGTCAAACTTTTAGAATCTTAGTCGTGTGTTTTTTAATCGTGAATATTTTAAAAGCGATTTTCAGGATCCTAATAGTTAGTCTTCTATG
This sequence comes from Leucophora obtusa, assembly GCA_949987735.1. Lineage (NCBI taxonomy): Eukaryota > Metazoa > Arthropoda > Insecta > Diptera > Anthomyiidae > Leucophora > Leucophora obtusa. The sequence goes on along the minus strand of OX465298.1, from coordinate 185,475,799 downwards.
AGGACTTAATACCTGAGGTAAGGCCATAGTTGTTTTCGGCCTTACGTATTTGTTTTCGGCTGGAAAATAGGGATAATGATTAAAAATTGTTTGATCCTAACAACAAATCGGTCATATACCCCACTGGGGATTATGTTCGAAAAATTTCGGTAATTTTCAATTCAAGACTTTTGCAAGGGCCTTCAGAATACAAATCGATTCTTATGAGATATGGCAAAATCGGAATTCCCTTCAAAAATCTGCCAATTTATCAACCGAATTTTTTGTCAACTGAATTGTTTGGTTGCAGCAACCGAATTATTTGGTTGTTACAACACAACGAATTCCTAAACTAATCGAAATTTACTCTTATCGAAATTCTGGTTTAATAACCGTATTTTCACAAACGAATTAATCGTTAGTTACAACATTCAGTTGGCAAAAAAAAAAAAAAATTCAGTTGCCAAAATTTAGAAGTGATTTTTTGCTCTCTTTCTATTCATCCTAAAACATATATTTCATCAAATATTTTATTATAAATATTACTAATACACCATTAAATTGTTATTCATCCAAAAATTTCTTTTGATAGTCAGACCTAAAAAGCAATAAAAAAATGAAGCAAAAACGTTAAGTGTCTCTATTTAGTTTCCGGTTTCTATTGCCACAAACCAAAAATAACACCAACAATACAAATTTGTTTGTTAGTTTTTAATTTAACACAACATATGCTCTGATACGATACGAAAAACGTACAGTTCGGAGTTAGTTATTTCTCTGGGTCACGTTTTTTCGTTTAAAACAAAATTTGGCAAAAAATGTTTTTGATTTTTTATTTTATTTTATTTCATTTTTTTTTGGCTTCATGTAGTTACAATCAACAGTTGTTGAATTTTAGATATCTTTCTATAGTTTCGCCTTTTTATCTTTTTTTGCAAAAAAAAAAAAAAAAAAATACATAAAATATGAAATTTTGTTAGGCGGAGAGGATATTAAAAGAATGGAATGTCTACTAAAAAACTTAATTGTAAACTTAACATAAAAAACCTTGATTAACTAAACCGATTATTTTAAACGATATTTAAATACCAAAAAAGAGTGTAAGTAATCTTATTATAGTAAAAATCTAGCTAGATCCAGGTAAGAGGTACTGCAAATTTGTTTTTATGCACATGTAAAGAAAGGATAGGACTACTTAGAAAAATGTTGGGTTAAAAATATCCTCCTTCCCCGGGGGTATTTTGTGGTTCAAAAGTCAGCAAATACTCAAATTTGGAAAAATTGCACGGTAATGGCTCTGGAAAACTGGGGAAGTTGAAATTCGGAAAATCCTCTTGGTGCCTAAGAGTCTAATGTGTTCTCTATCTTACAAAATATATAATTCGTTGTGACTTCTACATTCAGCTACCAGTAAGATTTTGTATGAAGGGTATTAAAATGCCCATTTTGGAGTTTTACGAAGTAACCTTACTTGAAATATTGATATACAGTAAACCAAAATTAGAAATATTTGATGCATCGGGGATATTATTATTTCTAATAGACTTTGGGACGCAGCTCACGAATATGGCCTTAGAATTTCAAAGTTAGCTGTAGTTTAAAAAATATTTTTGCAAAACAGTTTTTGTAGAAAAAATAAAGTTTTTGCAAGAAAATCCAGTGCTTCGAAGGAATTCCCTAATTCTCTTTTTTTTAATTGAATTTATATTTTGGAAATGAATTTTCTGACCAAACTTAAGGAATTTAATTCAACTTGTCGTCACGGAATTCATTAATTTTCCTAAAAACGATATTAAAATTTGCATGATCAAAAGTATACTTTATTTTCTTTTTACCACAGTTACTTCATACAAAATTAATTTTAAACTAAAAAATCTGTAAATTTGTTTATCAGATTAATTTTCTTTAAATTTTGATATGAAAGCTGTGATTTGATGAAATTAATTAAGTGGAATATAGTTAAACTAACAGCATGCGTTAAAATATTGCAAATTCGATTAAAAGATTTTTCAGGAATTGCAAAATAGAAAAATGACAGTGACATTCTAAGTGCGGATCAATAAGTCGGTGACTTTTAGAACTTCCCACGTAGTTACATAAAATGCAACATTGCTCCGGTCAATTACCATCTGTTAATATACTACTGTCAAATTTTTGTGCAAGTGCCGTCATTAACTTTGCGTTTAACAGGTGTTCAAAGCATACAACCTCGTGGATTTTTGTAAAAATGGAAAAAAGTGAATTTCGAGTCGATTAAACACTATTTTTTGCAAAAAAAAAAAATCGTCACTCAAACCAAGGGAAAGCTTAAAAAGTACTGTGGGGCTCTGCACCATCAACTTCAATGGTAAAAAAGTGGTTTACTGAGTTGTGGTCGCACACACACTAGTGAAACTCAACGTTGTGGACTGCAAACTGAGGCCAATACACTCGAAATTGTCGAAAAAATTCACAATGGGGTGTTGGCCCATCGCAGAATGAAAGTGCGTGAGATTTTTGATGCCATAGGCATTTCATATAGCACTGTGGTTTCGATTTAAAATGATCATTTGGGTTTTAGAAAGCTATCCGCAAAATGCGTGCCGAGGTTGCTCTCAATTGACTATAAACGCAATCGTGTGACAACTTCAAAGGATTTTTTTGAGTTATTTAACCGCAATTGGAATGATTTTTTGCGGCGTTTTGTAACTGTGGATGAAACATGGATCCATTACAATACACCAGAGACCAAGGAGTCTAAACAATGGGTTTCTCCTGGTGACCCGGCTCCGAAGAAGGTCAAGGTCGGTTTGTCGGCCAACAAGGTCATGGCGAACAATTTTAGCCCTCTAACTCTTTAATTCAAGGGACTTTTTGGCCCCTTTTTAAAAAGCGACAAAAAGACCTGTTCCATAAAAATGTTCCTCGTAGTGTTTTACAAAAGTTCGCTGAACACACCCTGTACCTAAAATGGAAATGGGCATTTGATCACCAATTCTGAATAAGTAAGAGATTGACCCTTAAACACATTTTAAGTTTTGACTTATTTCTGGCATTAAAGTTAAAATTTCAACTTTGATGTCTTCAGAGACATAGTAGAATTTCATGACAAATATTTAACCCCCTAACTCTTCAACCTACGGGGCTTTTTTGTCCCTTGCTAAAAATGTAAAGTAAGAAAACTTGAAAACCTTGAAAAAAGTTTTCAGGTTTTTTCTTTATGTTTCTTAAAATTTCGTCTTAACGGAATAAGATATTTCAAGTTTTTCTTTATTTTTAATTCTAATTTTGTTAGAAATTGAATGATGTGTTTTAAATTAAAATCGAACGCGTATTAAAAATGTTACAAGCAAAAAAACAAAAAGAGTCTAGGCAAAAAATTAAAAATTTTATTTTCGAAGCGAAATATCTTTTAATCTTAATTAAGAGACACAAAAACACTTATCGGGAAATTTTTTTCTTGTCTTGTCTAGCAGAATCTAAAACGCTGACATTCTTTAAAAACGGTTAGTATTTAAGAAAGTTACTAGCCGCACAAAGTTTTTCACACCCAAGGTAGTTAACGTTAGCCCCCTGTAGCTCCGTCCATGGTTCAGCTAAATACTTAATAAGACACGATTCTGGAGACTTGACTTCTCCTCTACAACCATTTCAATTTTCAGAGAAATACATTCAGTACTTAGAAGTTCCATATTTTTTTTACTTTACACCTCTGTGCTTCGGTAATCCAAAAGCGTTGCCGTAGTTAAAAGTGTGTATATTAGGGTCTCCAAACAAAATTTTTTTGAGTTTTTAACCGTGACTTAGGATAATCGGACATCGGGAAGGCGTGCCGCATCGGCCCTGAAGTTTGGAATACGGATTACAAGGGGAAAATATGACTTTGAGCATTTTCTCGAAAACATTGATATTTTAAAACTAATTGGAATTAAAAACACTAAAGAATCATAATTTAGAGTGCATTCTGTTTGTAATAAAGCAATAAAAACTTAAATTGGTTAAAAATCAGCCGAGTTATAACAATTTCCCCAGGCAACTGATGTGTCGCAGGCTATTTAATCAAGCAATTCGGGTCCAAATTTTAAAATTTATTGAAATAATCTACTACAGAAACACTTTTATTCTATAAGTTCCACGAACTCAGATAAGAATTATTTTTTTCTATTGTGTTTTGTTAACTTGTTTTAAATTAGTGCTAAAGAAGGTCGGAATTCAAAATTTATTTTCCTCCATACAAGCTTGCAGCACTCTAGTGAGTATACTTCTTTTTGGGCCTAAAAAATATTCGGTTTCGGCATCGGCTTTGGCCGATTATTGTAAATTTGGCCGATGTTCGGCATCGGCCCAAAAAATTTCCTTTGATCGGACACTAATGATTGAAGCACCGTAAGTTGTTTTTCGCGTGGAAAATTTGCACTCGAACTTTAAAGGCCTCAAATTCCAATTTAATTTATAAAAATGGATAATTTTTTAATTTTATAACAAAGACAGAATCACAATAAACACAAAATGTCAATTTATCCCAAGAAAAATAATAGTCTTGTACATTAAATTTGCGTGAAAACAAACTCTATACAATTTTCACGTGAAACTCACTATCGTGAAAAATAATTTTTTTTATATGGAGTATAATAGTTTTTTCACGTAAAATCGAAACAACTTACGGTGCTTAATTCATAATTCTCAGGTATGGTAGATCTATAACAAAATAAATACCAAATCAATATAAATGCCTTAACCCTTAAGTGCATGGTGTAGCCATTTGGCAACATACCAGTATTTTAATAAAAAAACCCACTTGATGCACAAAACTGCATTTTTGGGCATTGTACAAAGTGTTCTTATAGTTTAGCTCAGATTTTTTAAACAGTTATAGGAAAAATCTTGGTTTTGCTTCGCATGTTTGTGAAAAATCTAAAACACGCGTTTTTTTTACAAAAAGTGTAATATTAAAAAATTTTTGTTTAAATATTGAAAGTGGTATTCTCGCAATAGAATTAATTTTTGCGACAATAAATTTATAATTCATAGTTTATATTTTTTTTTGTTTTTTCATACACGTTAAAATAATCACAATTTAGCTATTTGGCAAAAAAACATATTTTTCAATAAAAATCACCTTTTTTTAAATAAATTTTTTTGGTATTTTTCTTGAAAAGTACACGCCTCTAGAAATCATATATAAAAAAATGAATAAAATTGAAGAGATCATGCATTTAAGGGTTAAATATTGTCATCATGAAGTTTCGTCGAAATCGGACATAGGAGTATGGGGTCGGGCATTAACGGGTTAAATAATAACTCATTCAGTGCTTAAAAAATTTCAAATTCGATTCAGCCAAATATTGATTACAAAATAATTATGAATCAATTTTTAAAGTTAATTCTCTTATTTTGTACACTCATAGAAATAAATCTGTAAAAATAGCAGAAAAAGTTACTAAAAATTAGTTAAAAATGATGCTGCAGAAAAAACTGCTAAAATTAACAGATTTTTTTACTAAATACTAGTAAAATGAGAACAGCAAAATTAAAACTGTTAAATTTACAGAATTTTAGTTTTATTTAGGCTAACTTTTAGTTAATTGAAAATAGCAAATTGTACTGTAAAATCTGCAGAAAATTTTGCGAAATATTTCTAGACTAAAAATAGCAAAAATAAACTGTTAAATCTACAAAATTTTTTCTATTATTCAGCTAAATTTAGTTGTCTATTAGCAGTCTATTCTGCTAAAATCAGCAGAAATATTTGCTAAAAAATTGTAAACTGCTGTTTTCAAAAGGCTCGATTTTTATTTGCATTTAAAAAAAATCGAAAAAAACTTCGAAAATTTTAAATTTTTTGGTGATTTTTTAGGCTACTAATTATTTAGCAAAACTTTTTGCTGATTTTAGCAGGTTAAGTTGCTATTCTCCATTTACAAAAATTTAGCTCAAATATAACTAAAATTCTGTATATTTAACAGTTTTATTTTTGCTGTTCCTATGTTACTAATATATAGCAGACATAATCTGCTAATTTAGCAGTTTTTTCTGCAGCATAATTTTTAACTAATTTTTAGTAGTATTATTGTAGTTATAATAGAAATGCTAATTCTTTTAAATCTCTGATTTTGAGTTTATTCACTACAATATTCACAGGGAATGAATTTTGTTAACACTCGTTTACCGGTAGTTTGTGGTTACTTTTTGTTGTAGCTGTTTTTTGAGTGTCTTTATGTGAGTATCATTTGTCTATTGCCATTTGTTGGTTTTCTGTATAAATATTTTGAATATTTAAATTAAAACAATGACTGTAAAAAACAATGAACAAAATTGACAGATAGAAATACATGAATGCATAGTTTTCAAATGTGTAGACACATTTTTATTGTTTTTTTTTTCAAGTTTATAATGTATAAAAATCTAAATAAAAATGTTGTAGTTTTTTGTTATTAGAAAAAAACTACTTTTACTAAAATCAAATATTGAAATAATCGCTTTATTGGGTAATGTCAATTAAGCGATTGATAACACTAAGTAACACTATCTTCAAATTGGTGGATGAATTCCCTACGGGAAATTTTAACAAACTGTCACCGAACTGGCCCCTTTATATGAAATAGAGTGGTCACTTTTACATGACTTTGTCATAGGAGGGGGGAAACTTACTGAACTCTCATAAAAAAACAAAGTTCAGGGACCTGTCCTGGGATTTGTCTTGTGACATATCACAAGAGGTCAATTTCAAAAAAGATATTGGGATAAGGAGGACGATAAGCGGACAGTGCAGCATTTGCCATGTAAATGTCCAAGACTTAAGGAATAGTAGAAATTTTGGTATAGATTTTTCGAAGATTTTTTGAAAACCTAGACTTTTTAAAAATTCTTCGAAAAAAGCAGTAAAAGCCAAAGTTGCACCCATATCGGAAAAAGCGAAAACACTTCCTAGATTGAACCTAGTGGCGAATTTGCTTTAAATCAAATATGAAAATTCATCAACAAACTTCTTACATTCCTAATTCCCACACAAACATAAGACTGGACCAAAAAGGAAATATACAGGTTCATTAATTTGTTCTTTTTTATCATATATTCGAATTTCACTAGGGAGAGTATTTTTCTGCCTGGGAGCTTGCATAAGTAATGAAACATTTTACCCTTAGTAAGGGTGGGGAAAATAATGTTAGGGTAATTTTGAACAATTTTGCTTTAAAATAAGAAAATATTTTCTCTGCTAAAATATCTCGTAAATATTTTTTAAACCGCACAAAATAGAATTATAACAACTCCTCCTTCCTCCTTTAAATTTAAAAGATGTTAATTTTACTAAGTGCAAAACGACCTCCCCCATATTATTTCAAATAATCTCTAAAATATAAACTTATTTCTGCACATTAAAAACTCCTTAGTAACTAAGGTATTTTTTGTTTTAATAATAATTTATTATCTTCATTGCTTGTTGCATTTGTCATCATTTATTTTCACATTTTTTCCAACTTCCAAACTAATAACAACTCGAAGATCCAGCATCAACATACATAACTAAGTAGTAATAATAATGTTTTCCAAACATTGACTAACATAAGTATTTAACTTTAAGTCAAGAAGAATGAGAAAATAACAATAATACAAATAAAATGTAATTTTCTAAAAAAAAGAAAAACCTAGCCAACAGCAAATATGTAGTAAATGCAGTTGAAGTACCTACCATCTTACCTACATACTAACAAAGTTTTCAAGAATTTTAAATAAAAATAACATCAACCGAATAAGGAGGGGTTTATTTATTAAACTTTCGGATTTAAAAGGGAAAAATCAATCCACATACTGTGACCTAAGATCTAAATATTAAATTGTTAAAATTTAAATTAAATTTTATAAACACTTCTAACAAAATAATTGAATTATATCCCGATGTCTTCAGGGAAAACACAATATTCTTCGAATTATTTTGAATTAAAGTTCAATAAACATGATTGCCACCCTATTGATACATACCAATATGATAGAGATCCCTTTTTAGGAAAAGGAAGAGCATGAAGGACAGTTGGTTGGTATGTGTAGGTGTAGTAAAGCAAACATAAAATGTACAACATGACGCAGGAAAAAAAGAAGAATAAAAGAAGATGCAGAGAAAAGGATGTTGTCATAATTCAGCATTACAATGCGGGTACTTAAGTTAAAAGTAGTTAGAGCATAGAAAATTGTTTACAGGAATAAGGAAGTCAAAAAGTGGAATAAAAAAAAGTAGAAAAATGTGGGTTAAAAAATAATGTTACAACATCAGAAATACTTAACTAAACTAAACGATGCCATAAAAGATGGCTTTAAACTGATGATAGAATAATAGTTACACAAAATAGAATTCAATATTTATTCGAATATTTAAACAATAACTGGTAATTGAATGAAACCAAAATTTATACTTACTAGTATTTTTCAGCTACTAAATACTTGCAGAATAGTTAGATATAATTTGCGGTATGCCTGTTACAACATATATACTCGAGAGGTAAAGATAAAAGTCCGGTGAATCAAACAGTCCCATTTGATAAAAAGTAAGAAAATATATTGATATTTTTTGATAAAAAAAATCCTTGCTTCCATTAGAAAAAATCTTTTTCTCGAGGATGTTTCTAAAGGAAAAAGAAGAAAACGTGTCCATATTCTGAGATTTTTTTAAGTGCTTAGAATCTAAAGATTTTCAATAGCGTTAAGTGCTTAATATCGGTCGCTTTTTCTATTGGATTTTTTTTTATCCAAAAAGACCACTGGTTGTCAAAACCTTCTTCTGTAAAAAGATATAGAATATGAAACTTTGTCTAATGTGTGTTGCTTACAGAACACACACAGTTATGTGTCCAAAAATTGATTTTAAAATTGTTTTAATCATTATTTTACATAATTTGTAATCAGTAAGTCATTACTTTTTATTTAAAATAATGCAGAAGGTAACAAGTTATAATTACAAGATAATGCATGAGTATATCGCACCCATTATCAAAGTTTTGCTGGGTTGTCGTAAATTTTTAATTTAGTAAATTTTTCGTTAACATTTTTACAGCATATAGAAAAAAGTTTAAACTTTTGAAATATGAAAAAAATTCAAAGAAAATAACAAATCTTAAGAGAGTAAACCCTTTAACAGTTATTTTTTTCTATCTTTGCAGGTATGTGCTATATTTAAAAACGTCCATGTCTTCTTTTTGAATAAAAGGTAAATTGTTTTAACTTTTTTTAATGCTTCAATACTCTGAGAAGCTTGAATACAAATTTTATTACATTTTATTTCAATAGTGAAACAAAAGTGAAACAAAAATTCAAGTTTGAAATATTTTTGTTAAATAAACAAATGCTAGAATTTGAAATCTACTTTACTTCAAGCAAAATTTAAAGCACTTATTGGGAAACGACCCTACGGGGAATGAGGAGTCAATTGCCCTCCAAGGACCTATCCCGTGACCGGTCAACCGAAGGCATATTACTAAATTAGTACAAATATGAACAAAAGAAAATGAATTAATTTTCTAAGTATTTTCTGATCCGTTATTTTCACTGTTGCTTTTAAAAAACCTTGACCGATACCGAAATAAAAACAAAATTCGCGGCATATTTTTAAAGCTATTTTTTTATTTATTTTACTCTTTTATTTATTTTTAACTTTATTTTTTCACGATTTGCTTATTTTAGCTCTTATTTTAAATTTCTATAATGTTTTGCTAAGAAATTTTAAGTTTTGTATTTTCAACGTCTTTTTAATGTTAAAGCTGTTTTAGTTTTAACAATTGGTATTTCATTTAACTTTTCTTTGTAACTTAAGGGGAATTTTTTAAATTTTTATTTATATTATCAGAGGTTTTGAGGCAATTTTCTAATTTTTAATTGATTTTTTAATTTAATTTTGGCCAACGAAAAAAACAAGTCAACTGCCATTAAGGGACCTATCCCATGACCGGTCAATCGGGGGCATATTCAAGGCACTTCCACCATATTTGTGTGTGTTCCCTACGGGGAAAGGGACCGGTCCCAGATGACACGCAGGATAGGTCCCAAGGGGGCGGAGACCGGTCGTTAATGGGGTCGAAGTAAGGCTCGATAACACAACCTTCTGCTTGTAAGGCAAACGCTCTACCGTCTGAGCTAATGTTGCTTATGCGTGATGGTTGGCTGATGGTTAAGTTATATGTTTTTCGTTTCTGTTCAAATAAAAAAGAGAAAGAAAAAACAAACACACACACAGCCAATAAAAAAATCATGGAAAAGAAAAAAATAGAAAGAAAACAACTTTAACACACACACAAATATGGTGGAAGTGCCTTGAATATGCACCCGATTGACCGGTCATGGGATAGGTCCCTTAATGGCAGTTGACTTGTTTTTTGCGTTGGCCATAATTAAATTAAAAAATTAATTAGAAATTAGAAAATTACATCAAAACCTCTGATAATATAAATAAAAATTTAAAAAATTCCCCTTAAGTTACAAAGAAAAGTTAAATGAAATACCAATTGTTAAAACTAAAACAGCTTTAACATAAAAAAACGTTGAAAATACAAAACTTAAAATTTCTTAGCAAAAAATTATATAAATTTAAAATAAGAGCTAAAATAAGCAAATCGTGAAAAAATAAAGTTAAAAATAAATAAAAGAGTAAAATAAATAAAAAATATTTTTAAAAATATGCCGCGAATTTTGTTTTTTATTTCGGTATCGGTCGTTTTTTTAAAAGCAATTGTGAAAAAAACGGATCAGAAAATACTTAGAAAATTAATTAATTTTCTTTTGTTCATATTTGTACTAATTTAGTAATATGCCTTCGGTTGACCGGTCACGGGATAGGTCCCTGGAGGGCAATTGACTCCTCATTCCCCGTAGGGAATGTTGTTTTCTTTTCTATTTTTTTCTTTGCCATGTTTTTTTATTTGCTGTGTGTGTGTTTGTTTTTTCTTTCTCTTTTTTATTTGAACAGAAACGAAAAACATAACTTAACCATCAGCCAGCCATCACGCATAAGCAACGTTAGCTCAGACGGTAGAGCGTTTACCTTACAAGCAGAAGAATGTTGTGTTATCGAGCCCTACTTCGACGCCAAGTAGATTATTTTTAATTCTTAATTTTTTATTAGTTTATTTGAAAAGCTATTTTTAGACACACCACCTTACTGCCACAATGTGTCTAAACTGTGGCAATTGGTCATTTCCAATGACAACGCCATGTTACAGTGATATGTCTCTTTCAAACAAAAAGACTGATCAGCGACCGGTCTCCGCCCCCTTGGGACCTATCCTGGGTGTCATCTGGGACCGCTCCCTTTCCCCGTAGGGGAATTGCAGCCAAAATAAAATTAAATCGGATTTTTATCTTCGTCGGATGCCATTAACCTACTTTAACCTGGAAGCTAAAATAACCCATGAATTTGATAGAAATGCAAAACGCCTTCTATGTGATTATTTTAAACATTTTTTTTAAATGCTTCATTTAGAAATATCAATAGCTATTTGTATAATACGAGGATAACTATTTATGTTTTGAGCCTAACAATGAAAAAACAGAAATTTGTTATTGAAAATGTCTTTATTGTTTTTTAAATTGTTCTTTTTTATACCCTACACCACTATGTGGTCAGGGTATTATAAGTTTGTGCTGATGTTTGTAACACCAAAAAATATTGGTCGTAGACCCACCTTATAGTATACCGATCGGTTCAGAATTTTTTTTTTATTTCGATTTAACGATGTCCGTCTGTCCGTCCGTCCGTCCGTCCGTCTGTCTGTCTGTCTGTCCATGCAATCTTGTGCGCACTCTACAGGTCGCACCTATTAAGATATTTTGATGAAATTTGGTACGCAGACCTATGTTGGCCCAAGGACGAACAAGTTTGATTTTTTTGAACATCGGTCCATGTTTAGACCTAGTGCCCATATAAGGGTCCTACCAAAATTATACTGTTTATATGCTGCAGGTCGTAAATATTAAGATATTTTGATGAAATTTGGTACACAGACCTATATTGGCCCAATAATGCAGCCTATTGATTTTGGTGAACATCGGTCCATGTTTAGACCTAGTGCCCATATAAGGGTCCTACCAAAATTATACTGTTTATATGCTGCAGGTCGTAAATATTAAGATATTTTGATGAAATTTGGTACACAGACCTATATTGGCCCAATAACACAGCCTATTGATTTTGGTGATCAGCGGTCCATGTTTAGACCTAGTGCCCATATAAGGGTCCTATCAAAATTATACTGTTTATACGCTGCAGGTCGTAAATATTAAGATATTTTGATGAAATTTGGTACACAGACCTACATTGGGCCAATAACGCAGCCTATTGATTTTGGTAAACATCGGTCCATGTTTAGACCTAGTGCCCATATAAGGGTCCTACCAAAATTATAATGTTTATACGCTGCAGGTCGCAAATATTAAGATATTTTGATGAAATTTGATACACAGACCTATATTGGCCCAATAACGCAGCCTATTGATTTTGGTGAACATCGGTCTATGTTTAGACCTAGTGCCCATATAAGGGTCCTACCAAAATTATACTGTTTATACGCTGCAGGTCGCAAATATTATGATATTTTGATGAAATTTGGTACATAGACCTATGTTGGCCCAAGGACGAAGCCTATTGATTTTGGTGAACATCGGTCCATGTTTAGACCTAGTGCCCATATAAGGGTCCTACCAAAATTATACTGTTTATATGCTGCAGGTCGTAAATATTAAGATATTTTGATGAAATTTGGTACACAGACTCACATTATAGAAAATTTTGACATAAGCCCCATTTTAACCCATTCGAATTTCGGATCCAAACAATACACCAAACTGGTGGAGGGTATTGTATAGTCGGCATGCCCGACTTTAACCTTTTTACTCGTTTTATGATATATACACTTCTGCATGCGTTGAAACCACTTGTGATAGCATTTTTTTTTTAAAATTCGCGTGAGACACCTCCAAAACATGGTTTTGAATGCGTCTACGGCTTTGACTATTGATGAAAATCGTTGTCCACGTAGTTTATCTTTGATGTGCGGGAACAAGAAAAAGTCAGTGGGTCCCAAGTCAGGGCTGGTCGGCCTATGACCCATTATTTCGATCTTTTGAGTTTTCCAAAAGTTACTTGTTTGAAGAATTTTCCATTTTTGGGGCTGGCTTCTCTAGTTTCTCCGAACACTTCTGGCAAACTAAAGGTGGTGTACCATTCATAACGTTGTTCTAACGGCACTGTTGCCACATGACCGGTTAAAAAAAAAAAAAAAAACCCAGGCGACCATTTATTTCGTACACTCATAGAAATAAATCTGTAAAAATAGCAGAAAAGTTACTAAAAATTAGTTAAAAATGATGCTGCAGAAAAAACTGCTAAAATTAGCAGATTTTTTTGCTAAATACTAATAAAATAAGAACAGCAAAATTAAAACTGTTAAATTTACAGAATTTTTTAGTTATATTTAAGCTAACTTTTAGTTAATTGAAAGTAACAAATTGTACTGTAACATCTGCAGAAAATTTTGCTAAATATTAGTAGATTAAAAATAGCAAAAATAAACTATTATATCTACAAAATATTTGATATTTTTAAGCTAAATTGAGTTAAATGCAAATAGCAGTCTATACTGCTAAAATCAGCAGAAATATTTGCTAAAAATTTGTAAACTGCTGTTTTCAAAAGGCTCGATTTTTATTTGCATTTAAACAAAATCGAAAAAGACTTCGAAAACTTAATTTTTTTTTGGATTTCAGCAGGTAAATTTGCTATTTTCCATTTACAAAAATTTAACTCAAATATAACTAGAATTCTCTACATTTAACAGTTTTATTTTTGCTGTTCTTATAATACTAATATATAGCAAATATAATCTGCTAATTTAGCGGTTTTTTTCTGCAGCATCATTTTTAACTAATTTTTAGTAGTTTTAACTAATTCTTTTACGGTTAAAATGGTCCACAAAAATGTTTCTCGTAGTGTTTTTCATAAGTTCGATGAACACATCCTATACTTAAATTGGAAGATTTACATGGTTTCCTCCTAAAATCCAGGTTTGTTGGACATTTGAGCGCCAGTCCTGAATAAGTACAAGATTGACCCTTAAACACATTTTAAGTTCTGACTTATTTCTGGTATTGAAGTTAAATTTTCAAGTTTGATGTCTTCAGAGACTTATAGTATAATTTCATGACAAATATTTTTGCGGAAAATTTTAACCCTCTTACTCAAAAAAGTCCGGAGCAATGTGCAGATTTTTGTGTTTTAGTAAAAAAAAAAAACAAAAAATCAACTTCTACTTTTGTCACATCTCGCAACCCTCTCTAATTGCTTATATGTATTTTATGACCATGCCGTTCGATTGTTTTCTTTATAGAGCTAAATATAGAGCTACTTACGCTCGACACAAAAATATAAAGAAGTTAAAATTAATTTAAGTTTTTCCTTGCTTTTCATTTAATTGAAACGTACGACTGCCACATATGTGACCATGGAAATGCACATATATAAATTTTGGGAAAATCTGAGCGATCGCCCTAAATTAGCTTCCTTTTGAGTTGATTAAAATGAATAACTACTACACAATGTAATAAAAGCCCTAAAGGTCTGGCTACATTCATGCAAACATTTTCATATGATCACAAGTTGTTTACTATTTGTTAAATAAAAGAATTTAATAGCAGTTTCATAAAACAAATTAACATGCAAAACAACAACAAAAATCTTTCAATTAGGCTTGAATATGATAAAAAGCATGAAAATCTTTAACTCTTAACTGTGCTACAGAAAAAATCGAAATGAAAAATGTTTTTATAACTTATCTTGATTTTCCAAAGGTTAAACTTATATCGAGTGTATCCTTAACAGTGTAGGATGCTTCCTATTTGTCGATTCGTTTAACTTCAAATGTCCTTGCTTTAACTTTTTATTGCATAATCTAAAAAAATAACACTTAAAATCGCTTGTTGGCTATCTAAAATGAGTCTGTTAAAGTATCTCACTTGAAGATTTTTTTTAAATTTTTATTTATATCTTTGTGTAAAAAGTGTTGAGGTTAAATACAATTTATGTAAAAATGAATTTCATTTCAACTTTTTAACATTTTATCTTGTACATTATTATGATTTGATATGGTGTGCTTTATGAATATTTAAGTGCATTTAGGGGAATTTTGCTGTCAGATATAAAACACATTAAATACGTTAGAAAAGGGAATAATGTGCAAAATGGAAAAAAATATATACATTAAAGTAAATGTTTAGTATGTTTGTAGAATATGTGTTGCTGCTGCATGTAGGTGACATACATATGTTGCAAATAATGAAAAAAATGTTGCTTTGAAATTTGTGAAACCGAATTAAAAAAGAAAGTAGGAGAGAAGGCAAAATTATTTAATTTACATTTTATATTCCCTTAAGTGTAATTTTTAGGAAAATATATAGAACAAATGTATATTGGTATGAAAAAAAAAAAATTAAGAGAATAAAATTACTAAAGTAGACCAGTTACACTATGCTCAAAATTCCGTTAGAAGTGGGCTTTAAGCTTTGTGTAAATTGAATATAATCAGCCAGAAGGAATAATCAGTTAATGATATCTTTTTTTTGTATTGAAATTATACATTATTTTATATGTATTCATTTTCCAAAACACTACTGAATGATAATTTTCATATTCTTAAAAATGTTGATTTTTTTCAAATTCAAATTACACAGTGTTCGTAATAGCGCTTTTGGGGTTTTTACCCCCTATGGCTGCTAATGGGCATTGTACTATGTTATATTATATTGATACCCCTGAAATGTAGTTAGCTAACAATCTGTTAGTACATGTTTTAAACAGCATGTTTTAACATGTTTTCCTATCAGTTATTGCACAATAATGTGGTTACAAAAATCCATATTGTCGTACACTGTTTTTTGAAATATGTATTTTGCAATTTATTTGTTTGAACTGGGCGAAGAGACACATGTTTTCTAATATTATTGCTAATTATTTTAAGTGCATTTTCAGATTTTATTTTTCTTCCCAAGGGCTCTTTTATATTTTTTGCTTTATATTGTATCTAATGATAAATTGTTGCCATACAAACTATGTATTTTATAAAAATTTCAATTTTTCTAAAAGCATTTTTTTTTATTCATTTAAAGCCTTGAAATATACTACAGTGAAACTCGTTTAAGATGACTCGAATAAAAAAGATCTGATCTGACCAGATCTCAGGAGATGTGAATGTGCCAGATCTAATTGGAAACAAATAAGTTTTGTAATTATATGTGATTAAATCTAGGCTGATCTGGCAAACCATATATAATCAGCTCCAATTTGAAACTAGAATTGTAGAACTTTACCTATAAACTGATCTTACTGAGTGATTCTTCAAACAAAATTTGTTTGTACATTTTTACGAGGGCAGTTCGAAATGTTCTTAGCCTAACAATGAAAAACAAGAGCTAGATTTTAAAATTATTTTATTTTTCAATATAATCTCCTTAAACTTCAATACACTTAGTCCAACGTTTTTCTAGCAATTCTATCCCTTGATTAAAATAATTTTCCTGAAGCTCCTCAAAATAATCGTTTACAGCTGCCATTGCATCTTCATTTGATGCAATGGCAGCTGTAAAACGTTTAAAGCGTTTAAAACGAGGTAAAACGACGCTTAAAATCCATTTTATTTCGCTTAAATCGATCCAAACAAGCTTGAGAAATTTTCATTCGAATGCGTTTGTGGCCAACTGTTAACAAATGCGGCACCCATCTTGCAGAAAGCTTTTTCATCTGTAATTCTTGATGCAAAATAAAATGTACTCGATCATTTGAGATGCCTATCGCATTACGTATTTCACTCGCTTTCACTCGTCGATCGTGCAATACTATATCATGGACTTTAGCTATGATTTCTGGCATTGTTGCAGTTTTTGGACGCCCACTTCGTGGTTCACCTTCAATGCTTGTACGAGCACGTTTAAATTCAGTAACCCAATTTTTTCATTAGGAATTTCTTGTCCCGATAAACCTTTCTTATGTAAATATTAATTCACACCATGAATTTCTCATTTTTCCATTATAAAAAAATCACTGAAGCGAAATTCCTGCTCAAGCGGAACAGATCTGGTACCAGATCTGGTTCCAAATCTGTCCGGATATGCTGGATCATGAAAATCACCCAGTTCTCCAGATCACTTTACATATGAACAGATCTGGTCATAAAATATATCACACATGATCAGATATGGCATGTGTGATACACTTTATGGCCAGATCTCTTCATATCTAAAGTAATCTGGAAAACTGGGTGATTTTTATGACCAGATGTGAGCACCTGATCTGGCACCATATCTAATTAGATTCAATCATATCTATTTTGATCTAAACAGATCTGATCAGATCTAAACTTTTTTTACACGGGGAACTCGAATCTGACGAATTCTCGGTTCATGATAAACAAAATTTCATAAAATATAATTTTCACTATTTTTAATGCAAACTTTCCAAAATTTTTAATTTTTTTTTTACAATTTTTTTGTTTTTTTGTATTCTGACAAAATTTTAACCGAACTCAAACATTTTTTTAAATATATCTACCGCAAACAATTTATTAAAAAAAAATGAAATCAAACAGTTGCACAATTTTTGAAATTGTTATTATAAATTTTAAATATTCTGTAGAAAATTTTAAACAAATTGCACCCGGTTAGAACCTCGCTTATAAAGAATTATTTTTTATTTGGTCCCCCGGAGTTCGCCTTAGGCGGGGTTTACTGTAGTGTGTATTGTAGTTACGAACATGATATCCATACAACATTTCCTGATTGATATGTGTTTTATTTTATCATCATATCATTTAATAAAATTATGATTTTATCATTTAATTGTTTTATTTTATATTATTTTTAAAATCTTTTAACATTAAATTGCTTTTTTTATAGAATAATTTAATTTTGTTTATGCTAGCAGCAATAAAATATTTATAATTGACAGCTTTATAAAATGGCTCCCAACGTGAGAACTTTCCCAGCAAAACCACATATTACCAAATACAATATATTCCATACATTACTTTACAACTTTATTAAAAAGTGGCAATTAATTAGGTAATTAAAATCAAAGCCAATAATAAGTCTTTAATAAAAACCACAAATGGTCATTGGCCCTTACTATAAGAGAGTATTTGAAATTTAAATCGAATTTATTTTTAAACATACTATGTCTGTTTGTTTACATGCTAGTATTTATATTTAAATTTGTTAACGTTTCTGTAATCATTTCATGTTTAGGAAGATTGACTGATTGGGCCAATGCCTCCGATCCTAGTATTGGGGCTGCCAACACACCTCTAGGCCGGTGAGCCGTTAGACGGCATAAATACAGCTGAGCTTCAGCGACTAGTTGTTTTCAGTTGTCACCTACTTCCTGAGACGCATAGGTGTTAGCATGCCATTCAGGTTACTCAAAACTGTACGCCTTCTCACATTGGCTGTATTCAGACGGTTGCCTGAAATACATTACCAGGGAACACTTGGTCAGAGACCGGAAGTCGTGAGTTGCTTGAGAATTTCAGACAAAGGAGTCGCTTCTTGCTACCCCCAAGTGGATAGCAGACAGAGAGCTTTCAACCTTTGTGAAAAACCCCGTATTTACTAGTTTTTTATATTAAAATCGATTTCAACAAAGTATTTGATAATTGTTTAATTTAGTTATTTCGATTTACCACTTTTGATATAATTTTCTTGCATTCCATATGAAAAGTACCTAATTTATTTTTGGCAATTGTTTAGTACTTTCCAAATTTACTATATTTACTAGAAATGTAAACAAACAGACCCACTGTTTTGTACATTTTGTGTATTAAAACCCTACAAAAATATTATAATATGACAATATCATATTAGGGCATCCATACACGTTCAATATTATTGATAAATGTTTTTAAAATCAACCAATCAGTAGAAAGTATTTAAAAATAAAATGTTCTGAATGGTTGATTTTTTGAAAACTTGAACATTACTGAACATGTATTCCTGCCTTTAGAATTTGGACTTGAGACAATATTCTAACTAAATATATGAAAATATTTGTATTTTCAAACATTTTTATTGGTTGAAAATAAATTAACCAATCAGAATGCTCCAAAAATAAACCAAGTCAAAGCTTACTGCAAACCAAAAATTTAATTAAAGTCGACTTTAACAAAAATTGACATATGGAAAATTTAGATTAAGAACGATTGTTTTTAAACTATAACATTTTTGCATAGATAAAATTTGTTATTTGGTGTTACTAAATATTAGGTACATCAAGTGCTTTGGCTAATCCCAAAGTCATCCTAGAAAAAACTACTATAAAAAATTTTATAGGGGATAATAGAGGAAGAAGTAATTGAAAAAGTGTGGACCCTTGCTCCATAGTGCATATAAGGTGTAAGCCGTTAAAAAGTGTAACACATAAAAAATTTAATAAAATGTTGGAGAAGTAAGCTAAGATTAAAAGCAAAACTACTTTTGTTGCATTTTTTTATAGAATTTTTTTTTAAATATTCCCCCATAAGCAATTTTACATTGTATTCGTTGACTTTTTGTTGGTACCATCTGTCCATTTGTATCTAAAATTAGTAATGGTTTTAGGCACAGATATGGTCTTCTTTAGTTCTCTTTTAACCAGAGTCCAGTATCTTTCAATTTTCCACAGTTCTGGATAGTTTGGTGGGTTGGTCTTTTGGACGGACAACTTTCATAGAAAAGAGCGAAAAAATGTTTATGTTTTTGGAGCTAATTTTCGAGTTATTAATGTTCATCCTTTTTTGCTGGGATGCTTAATTTTCAATATACGAGGGCTACTATTTATATTTCGGAAATAGCAAATAATAACAAACATTTTCAAATTAAAATGGCTATTGTTTTTCAAAATATTCCCTTTGATAAATGAATACACTTCTGCACTCGTTTATACCATTTGTCATAGCAGTTTTTCCATTCCTCTTGAGACACCTCCAAAACATGTTTTTTGAACACTTCAACTGCTTCTTCGGCGCTCGTAAATCGTTGACCACGCAGTTTATCTTTGATATTCGGTAACAAGAAGAAGTAATTGGGTGCCAAATCAGTATTATACGGAGGATGAGTCATCAATTCGATGTTTTGACTGCTCAAAAATTCACCTGTTTGACGAGATGTGTGAGAGCTCGCATTGTCATGATGGAGAATGATTCGTCTTTGGAGGTTGGTTTTATGAATTTCTCCGAAGACAAATGGTCGTGTACCACTCAAAATTGACCGTCATACGTTGCTCAAGCAGAACAGTAGCCACATGCCCCATTCGGCGAAGAAACAGGCGATCATTTGCTTCGCTGTGCTTCTTCCACAAACAACTTTTGTTGGATTTCGCTCGTCTTGGAATACCCACACGGTCGATTGCTCTTTTGTTTCCGGCTCATACACATATATCCATGACTCGTTACCTGTCACGATTTTATACACGTCTTTTGAAGTACCACGGTCGAACTTTTTAATCATTCCCTTACACCAATCGACGCGAGCCTTTTTTAAGCGATTCATAAATTATGGGGTATCCAACGAGAGCAAATTTTTTTTTTACAACTAAGTCTACTACAACCACGATTGAATTCCGTACACCAGCGACATACTGTGGTTTTTGATGCTGTTTCATCGCCATACATTCTTGTTAAGATAATCCACGTCGAAAGTTGTGAAAAATAATCCAACGAAAACCTTCTCTTGAACTTTCTATTTTTTGGCCAAATTGGTTTTCTTAACTCACTGTAAACAAAACAAATAACACAACAAAACTCAATAAAACCTTGTGTACGTTTATGCTAAAATATGTAAAATTTTATTATGGTGTTGCCAGATTTTAGCTATTGACATTAGTGTTGCCAGTTCCCGAAATATAAATAGTACCCCTCGTATATATTATAATTTTAGCGATATCACTACGTGCTGATGTTTGCAGCTACCCAAAATGGTGGACCTAGACCAACCCTTTAATTATACCAATCGGCTCAGAATATTTAAATTCAAGTCCGATTGTTGAGTTAACAAGCAACTCAACAATCGGACTATAAAGTTTTAAATTTCTGCCGAAGCTCAATAAAAATTGACAAACTCAAAAGTAACAAAATAAATTATTCAACATAGAAATTTTGAGTATCGTAAATTTTATTATCACCCCATAACTGTGGTGAATGTTTCGTTTTAATATTTCCATTTTACTATTTATTTAGGACTTAAATTTAACATTGTTTATATCAGCACGTGCGTAAACATTTTTGTTTTTATACTTAAAAATCCAAATTCTAGATGATAAAGGTGTATATTGGTTAAAACCTTAGCATATTTAACAATTATTTTGCCAAAAACAAAAACTGCGATGTATGTGAAAGAAAACATAAAAAGAACACTTTAAAATAGAATGAAAACAAATGCATGACATGCATATTAACTAAATATAATTAAATATAATGTCAGCAAAGGTTTTTATTTTATTTTTGGTACTCGTATGTGGTTTACATTTTGAGTGTTACTATTACTCTTTTATTAAATGTGATTTGGTACACTGAGCAAAAAGGAGGAAAAATACACTTTGACTTAAATATTTCTTAAATAATATATTTTAAAACAAAATTTCTTACCCGAGAAATATTTAAGTAAAAAATTAATCTTAGTTCTGTCTGTAAAACTGCCCCATATTATATTTGATCATTAAACAAAAACTTAAATCAACAGTCATAACAAACCTTGTTGTCGAAATGCAAATTTTGAATGTTTTCATTAAAAACACAATAAATATATTAAAACAAAAATAAACAGTGTCATCAGCAAACTAAATACAGCTGTTAAAATACATTAAACAAGCATTACCTAACTTTTAGCACATATTTAAGCCTATATGACACTCGCTAGTTTCAGTATTAATAATCCAAAATAGTAGAGAGCACGAATTTCCTTTTGTGAGAAATAATGTTTGTGAAGAGAACAACTATGGCCCATTAACTTTTCTCGAGAAGTTAACTTTACCTTAACCATGGGTAACTAACCAATACTAAATATTTATCCCTATGAAAATTTAACCATAATAACTTATCAATATTTTAACTCTGGGTAGTTAACCTTAGTATGAAATGTCAGAATAAAAACAAAAGGAAAAACAGAAATTAATAACAAAAAATTTTTTTTTCAATACGGGAAAATTAAAAGTTTTTCTCGCGGTTTTTTGTGTGTTTCTGGTCGTAAAAAAAATAATACACGGTCGCTAAATGCTATAAAATGATTGTGTCTTTTTGCATACTACGAGAGGTGATTTAATTAAATCCATTTGGTAAGTCTATAAAATAAAAGTGGATTATTTTAACTATTAATAAGTATTTCGTGCTAATCGAGACAACCGCGGAAAGATTCGCGCATAAAATTAAAACAAAAAAAATAGTGGAAATTTTGTGATAGATTATTAAATTAAGGCAATTTAATTGAGAGTCAAAACTGTGGATTGTCCAGGGGTTCCTCACATACTTTTAAGATATTTAAAACATGATTGGTTCACATTTCGTAAATTCGAGAGTGATTTCTATGCGCTTTTTTATATTTTAGAATTCAGTAGTCTTGTACTTCACGTGTACCAAAATTCTCCAAATCCTTGATAACACACCTCAACAAACTTTCAAAGGTTTGAGCTTTGATACACGATTCATTTTGAATTTGATACGCTGATTCCAAATTCTTAAATGTAAGTTATCAAAAATTGATGGAATAATTGTTTTTCTGAGAGTGGTTTTCAAAAGAATTTTTTCCTATAACGGTACACAAATTAAAAAACTGTTTTCCTATCTATTTTAGAGAACAAAATTCATTTTTTACTACCATCGTAACAGAACGTCTTAGAGAATAGATTTACTTGCAATCAGCAAGTAAAATACTAAAAGTATGTATCAAGCTTCTACCGACAGCGACTTTTCATTTTGTAGAGGTGTATAATTCGTATCAAATTATTCTAATATAAGTCACTATTTTTGGTTTTAATTACTCAAGACAGATTTTGGCTCCTTGAACCATAAAAAAAAATTTTTCCTATTTCTTTATATGAGGCCAATTTCTGTAAGCTATCGCAGAAACCTAAATCCTAAGTAGCAAAAATTTGTGCACGTTTTTAAGTACTGATGCAATTTTTTTAAGTTTTGGTAAAGTCGGCACATCGAAAATACTTATAAATATCATACAAGATTCTTAGTCAAAGTTTGGTTAAAGCTGCGCTTTAAATTTTTTTTAATAATCATCATTACAAGTTTTATTTATTAAAATATCTTATGTTGGGTGAATTGTTCTAAAATAGCCTTGGTTAAGTTTCTTAACCACAGAAATTTCTATGGTTAAATTTTAGCATTGGTTAGAAGAAATGCTTAGTTAAAATTTAGATAAGTTATTCAAAAAATTTGTTTACCTGTGGTTAAGGCTAGTAAAGGTCTTAACCAGGGTATAAATTGAGATAAGTTAACGGGCCTATATCGGAAAACTATCAAACTGTCAAATTGATATTGGTAATGCAGTACCCTTCATATGATTTGCATTGATAGTGCAAAAAACTAGAATCTAGAAACTAGCAAGTGTCATATAGGCTTTACTGAAGTTAAGTAGAGAAATTATATGGCAAAAATATTTATATTTACGATATTTTGATGATACTCGTACTGTATTAAATGGCGGCCAACATAGGGGTAAGCCAGTAAAGTTATTTGCTGTAAATATAATAATTTTAGTTTTTTCAGTGTCCACAAAATTTGTTGTATTATTAAACAAAAGGAAGAAAACCCATCATAAAGAAAGACTTAATTAACATATCCCCCTATAAAAGTATGCAGAAAAGAACATAAATTATACAAAATACAGTAGCACATGTTTTACGAAGAAAAGAAAAAAAAATACTTCTTTACATTACTGAGTTTGTGTAATGTATAAAAAGAGTTTTAATTTTTTAAAAATGTTTGGTCAACCTGACAAACTTTGGCAGAATAACAGCTTTCATTAAACATCATCAATTTGTCACTAGAGAGAGAATACTATACTATATGGCTTGTGGGTGTTGGTGGTGAATGACCAGAATAAATTAAAAGCAGAAAATAGAAAAATGTTTGTTTTTGAAAATATTTTCATACCTTATTTTAAAAGGGCAAAAACTGTTAAGTTTAAAAATGTGTTGCAGAAAATTTAAATTTTAAAACTGTTAATGAATATGGAATTCTTACAAGTCAAATTCTACAGATAATGGATGATAAAGGATTGCGTAGTTATGAAGATGTTAGAAATTAGACTTAACGGGTTTTTAAATAAACAAAATTGCCACATGTGGAGTGAAACCGATCTACAATAGACCCTACAGACTAGAGTTTGCATTTAACCGCAATTTTGCTTAACCGCGGTTACGGTTAAAATTGGTGCGGTTAATCGCGGTTAACGGTTAATCGCACTCACTATAACACAATTTCTTAACGTAATTTTTTAACAGAAAATTAAATAATTTTAACCCAACAACAACAAAATTATTAAAAATTATTCAAATCTAAAGCAAAAAACTTAAAAAGTAGAAGTCGAATTCAAAAAGAACTTTTGTGAGGAAAATCGGTTGAATGTACAAAAACTTTTGCAAATATGATGCCTTTTAAAATGTTCGTCATTTTTAACTATTAAATATCGGACAACAATTTATCAACAGTTTTGATCTCCGCTTAAAAAATATAACATTATAGTTCCAGATTAAAATTAAAAATTTAAAAAAAATTTTAACTTTTTTTATTTTTCATTTAAATATTCGACATCGAGGTCCATTGAATATTATATATATGAATATTTGATGAAACACAAAAAGTAAAAATGTAGAATAAAAATAATAATAAAACACATTAACTTTTAACTTCTATAATTTTTTAAGCAAGTCTTCAAAAATTTTAAGTTTATAGCACCGTAAGTTGTTTTTCACGTGGAAAAATTTCCTCGAACTATAGAGGCTTCAAACTGCAATTTAAATTATAAGAATGATCAATTTTTTAATTTTATAACAAAGACACAATCCCAATATACAGAAAATGTGACTTTTTAACCAGAAAAATTATAGTCTTGTACATTAAATTGGCGTGAAAACAAACTCCACGCTTTTCACGTAAAACTGATTATCGTGAAAAATATTTTTTTTATATGGAGTATAACAGTTTATTAACGTGAAATCGAAACAACTTACGGTGCTTATAAAGTAAAAATTGCGCCTATTTTTCAAATACCATTTTTTATAAAATTTTCAAAATTTTGAAATTAAATTCTTTACAAAAATCTAATTTTAAATGTATGATAATTTAACCGTAACCGCACGAATTTTTATGCGGTTACGGTTAAATAGTGCGGTTAACCGCGGTTTCGGTTACGGTTAAAACCGAAATGCAAACTCTACTACAGACTCCATTACATCCAATAAAATGCACCGTTGGGTGTGCGGTTTACACGCTGGTGGCATCATTGGACCTTATTTCTTCAAAAATGAAGCCGGAGCTCGCGTTACGGTCAATGGAGATCGTTACCACACCATGATCAAATATTTTTTGTTTCCAAATATGGATGACATTTGGTTTCAACAGGATAACGCTACGTGCCATATGGCGACCGTAAACATCTACTTATTAAAACCAAAATTTGGCGATAAGTTGATTTCGAGAAATGGACCAGTCAATTGGCCTCCAAGGTAGTGCGATTTGACACCTCTCGATTATTTACTGTTGGGCCACGTAAAGTCACTGGTTTATGCTGATTAACCAGCAACAATTAACACCTTGAAGGCCAACATTGTTCGTGTTATTCGTGACGTACGGGCAGCAATGCTCTAAAAAGTGGCCCAAAATTGGACGTCCAGAATGCGCTTCGTCAAGAACAGCCGAATAAAAAAAATTTTTTGGATTAAAATTAAATTTTTTGGATTAAAATTAAATTTTTTGGATTAAAATTTAATTTTATGGATTAAAATTTAATTTTTTCTGTTGTTTTTTACAATTTAAAGTGCTATCGGGCTTAAAAAAACACCCTTTACATTATTTTCAATACCAGCAACCACCAATTTATCGAAAATGTTTTCAGTTGAATAAAATATCGCCATTAAAAATATAATATCAGAAACCTAAGTGATATTGAGTTTCATTGTTCACAGAATTCAAAAGAATATTCTGACAATAGAGCTTTAAAATATCTACATATTTAGGATGGCTATGGATGACGCTTAAATGAAAAGGAACTTTGCATTTAACTTGGACAAGTTTCAGAAACTAAGAATTTTTTGTGTTATAAGAATTCAGAAGAATTTTTCACAATAAAACATTGACGATTTTAAGGATTACTGAGGACTTAAGGATCAAAAATATTGTTCTATAATTGAAATATCTAAAAATAATGCAATTACAGATTATATTTTTGTTTCTAACAAACATTTATCATTTAAAAGATAATATTTACATTTTGAGAATTTTTTTACATAGCTAACAATTTATAAAGTTCTTTAGCATTTTGAATACTCTCTAACAAGTATCAATGTAGTTAATAGTTACATTACATAAACAAATACATATATCGAAACTCTTATTACCATAAACTTGGCATTGAAGGCAACTTTAACTTTGGCGCAAAAGTGCACCACCATCACCATTAACCACACATACCACATATACATTTTAGTAGTTATTATAGCCTTAAGTTTCAAATTCATGTTTGCAAGTTGAGTATGATTCCAACAAGTATCTATTGATTACATACTCGAAATCGTACTACCCCATCCATTCACAGTAGATGACGATGATAATAATGATGACGGAAAATGCTTACAAAAAATAAAATTACTCGTACCGGTTAAACAACAATTGTGAGCATTTTACAGTTACATAAAAATATAAAATTAAAGACGTAAAGTAAGATGACGAAGACAAAGAAGATGATGGCAAAAATGGAAAATATCAAAGAAGACCAGTTATAATCATGAGATGTTACATATAAAGAGCAAAACCACATGAGACACTTAATCAAAATGTCATCATCATCGTCATGATTTGAAGCTATAGCTTTAGTCTTTGGCAAATAACATCATCTTCAATACATAATTCTTTGTTGTTGGGCAAATATTAAAAAGTTACACTCATAGAAATAATGTGTTGTAAGCTCGTATTGTACCTATACATAAATGCGATTTATGTATAGGTAAATCTGGTGATTCAAGTGAATTCAAGTTGTAAAAAATAATCCGTTGGAAGATGACAAAGCATATTGTGGAAAATTTTGTTGTTGTTGTTTTTTTTTTTTCTTTGATATTTTAAATGTTTAATAACGCTCCTAGACGAGAACAAGAAATTCTCATCGAGTTTGTATTTATTTAACTTAACAAATATTTCCAGAAATTCTAAAAACGTCGTCCCCCGACGATTTCCTTAGGCAAGAATGAAATCCGGATGGCGACATGCCTACAACGGATTATTTTTTATATACTTGTTAAATACGTTTGGGATTTTAGCATATTTAATTCCTTTAATGGAATAAATTTTGTTAAAGTAACAAATATGTTCCAACAGACATATTATTTTGAGTGCAGTTTTAAATATCGAAATGTATTTTAAAAAATTTTTATAATTTTTCTAAATTTTTTGAATGCTCAGTTTCAAATTTCTGTCTTAAAGGGTTCCCAATAAGCACATAGGTTTTAAAAATACAAGTGCTTTAAATTTTGCTTGAAGTAAAGTATATTTCAAATTCTAGCATTTGTATATTTAAAAAAAATAGTTCAAACTTGAATTTTTGTTTCCCTTTTGCTGGAGTATGCTATTGAAATAAAATGTAATTAAAGTTTTATTCAAGCCTTGAAACTGGAAAACAGGGCTGGAATTGAACTTGTTTTCAACTTGAATTCCAGTGAAATTGTTTATAGGGTTTGTACAGGTTATTTAAGGAGCTGCATTCTCCTTTTTGCCCCTTCGTGTAAAAATTCCCAAATACCCTGCCTCAGTGGATGTCTACACTAAAGGTAGAACAAAGATGGAAAATTTTACGTACCGAATTCCAGCGGTTTCAGCAGGAAGATAAATGGGTCCATTTTCCATTTTGAAGCCCGTTTTTACCACGTTCTTATTTGAAATTCCAAGCAAATTTTCTTTAGTGAATTATCGAACCCCCATTTACCTCTCGATACTAACTTCCAAAACTCCCCTCTTAGCGTACGTCTTCTACTTTGGAGAAGGAACCTACATACCGACTTTCAGCTTCCTAGTTCCAGCACTTTGGAGAGGCAGTCAAGAGGGAGACTTTCCATTTTTGCCCCTATGTGTAGATAAAGACCTCTCCAAATGTATTAAAAAACGAGTAAAAAGGTTAAAGTCGGGCATGCCGACTATACAATACCCTACACCAGTCTGGGTAAAAGCCAACTAATGTTTGGATCCGAAATTCGAATGGGTTAAAAGGGGCTTGTGTCAAAATTTTCTATAATGTGAGTCAGCGCACGAAATTTCATTAAAATATCTTAATATTTGCGATCTGCAGTTTGTAACCAAGCCAATTTTGGGGGGACCCTTTTATGGGCACTAGGTCTAAACATGGACCGATGTTCACCAAAATCAATAGGCTTCGTCCTTGGGCCAACATAGGTCTGTGTACCAAGTTTCATCAAAATATCTTAATATTTGCGAACTGCAGCGTATAAACAATATAATTTTGGGGGGACCCTTATATGGGCACTAGGTCTAAACATGGACTGCTGTTAACCAAAATCAATAGGCTTTGTCCTTGGGCTGATATAGGTCGGTGTACCAAATTTCATCAAAATATCTTAATATTTGCGACCTGCAGCGTATAAACAATATAATTTTGGTAGGACCCTTATATGGGCACTAGGTCTAAACATGGACCGATTTTAACCAAAATCAATAGGCGTCGTCCTTGGGCCGACAAAAGTCGGTGTACCAAGTTTCATCAAAATATCTTAATATTTGCGACCTGTAGAGTGCGCACAAGAATGCATGGACAGACAGACAGTCGGACGGACGGACGGACAGACAGACGGACATCGTTAAATCGAAATAAAAAAAATTCTGAGCCGATCGGTATACTATAAGGTGGGTCTAGGACCAATATTTTTTGGTGTTACAAACATCAGTACAAACTTATAATACCCTGACCACATAGTGGTGTAGGGTATAATGACCACATAGTGGTGTAGGGTATAAAAAACAAAAAAATAAAAATCGGGCATGCTGCAGTCTATATGATACAACACCAAAGTACGATCTTTCTGGTAGCGAATCAAATTCCGCGAAGGGAATTTTAATTTACAGTGCAATAACTATAGTGAGAAATATAATAATAGGCCTAATAAAAAGTGGGTCTAGGTAAAATATTTTTGGTTAATAAAAATCAGCACAAAGTCATGCCCTATAAATAGAAAAGACAAAAAAGCAAAATTCGATGTGTTCAAAGCAAAAAAGTGGTATTAAAAAGCAAAAGTTAAAAACTTTGAAAAACAAAGTTAAGAGAAAGAATTTTTTTTTGTGAGCAAAAAAAACGTTTTTGTCAAAGTCTTAAAAAATCAATTTAAAGCCCAAAAATTTTAAGAAAAAGCAATTTTAAATTAAAAACGGAAAATTCAAAAAAGCTAATTTGGATAAAAAAAAAGCAAACAAATAAAAAAAAGCAAAACTGCAATTTTGTCTTCTCTGCCTATAAACCAGTGATGCCAGAAGCTATTTTTAATATTCCTGTGGTTTGTTATAAAAACTCCCTTTTTTCACCTATATCCACCAATTTTTTTCCCTACACTTAAAATAATACGTCAGTAGAAAAATCTGTAAAATGGGTTTCAAATCGATTTTACTAATTTTTTACAAATTTTTAGTTTTAACACGGATTTAGGCAAAAATTCTAGTTATGTTCATTTAACACAATACTAAAAATGAGTGTTAATTTTCAAAATTATTTATTACTAATTTTTAAGAACCCAATTGTTAAATTTTACAAAATTTATTGTTAAAATATTTTCATGTTACGTACTGTTATTACCCCGTAGATGGCGCCACCAGTGCATCCGAAGTTTTAAAGATGACGCCATTTATAAATATTTCAGGTTATTATAAAACAATTCAGCTAACTAGTTTTATGATATTCACTTTCTTCAAGTTAATATGTTTGTTTAAATATTAAAAGAAGTGGAATATTTTTTTATGCGGCATTTTCCGTGGGTGTATTATACATGCCTTAGGCCACGTAATAAAATAAGGAGTCTCGAATACAAAAGAGAACATAAGCAAAATATTAAAACAGATTAACAAAACGAAATATAAACTAAAGAAACTGTGCCCACAAACAAGATGTAGCCTTAAATAATCAGGAAATAACATTTTAATAACATTACAAAAGACAGCAGCTTTAGCATCGGCAGCAACAGTAGAAACAGTAGAATGAGCTAAGCAGCCAACCTACAAACAAAAAAAACCAAACAAGCAGCACCCAGTCACCAATATCAACGTAGTCTTCAAACAACAAGTTTAAGAAGCGAAAAAAAGGAAAAAAAATTCAAAATAAATAAATTTTTTTCATTTTAAATATTTCATGTTGGAAAAAAAAGAATACATCCTAAGAAATATTACCGACTGATATTAACCAATGAACACCAAATAGAAGATAAAGAAAATAAAATTAAAAAAACTAAAATACGTACCGACGTTAACCGCAAAAAACGTGAAATTGCATAGCTTTGATGGATGTTGTGTTCAGGGATGGGAATTTTAGTTTTTTAAAATTCAGCAATTTCTCCGAATTCAATTTTTATATATTTAGAAACATAACAGTGCTACAGAATTTCGAAAGTTTATACATCGGCTGGGACTATGTCACACATGGAGTCCATCTAGCGATGTATTTACATTTGTCTGTCTATTGGAACTGTAATCACGCTTCAAATTAGTTGGCACATATAAGGATCGTGTTTGTCAGTCTTTTGAACAGTTTGGTATTGAAATTACTCAGAATTAAAAATTAATCAAATCAATAGTTCAGTGAAAATGTGAATATAAATCTAGATTTTCACATGTAATTTTACAAAACCTTAACAGTTTTATGAAGGCATGTCTACTTTTTGTTTTGAATTGATATAATTTCTTCGAATTTTATCGAAGTTTTGGTCTTATTTAATTGCATTAAATTTTGCCTGTTGATATAAATACATAAAGTAAATTTGCGTAAAAATTTGGCAAATAACAATAAAAAGTGTAAAAAGTGTGTTATATAACCCGTTATCAGCAACTACACAAAGAAAAATTAAAATCAAGCAGAAACAATATTAAATGAAATATAAACACCCAGTCAGAAAAATACAAACGGGAAAGCGGTGGCAAAGCACTTTAACAGATGGTACAAGTACTTGCAAAAAGTGCTTTCCCATTCCCAAAATGATAACATCATTTGATTAAAGGACCGGCTGTTCAAAAAGCGCCGGAAAAGCCCTGGAGCAACAAAATTTTTGAACGTTGGCAAAACGCTGGCAAAACAAATAAATAGGTGGTCTGGAAATATATTTTCCAAAATAAATTTTAAAAAAAGTTCATAAGTATTTTTTGTTTTGGTCCTGCCGTGATTTGAACCAAGGCCGACAGATTGGCAGGTTAAACACATAAATGAGTGATAACAGTTGAACAAATACTGGCTGTACTAAAATGTTAGCACTAGCAAACAATTTTTTGGAACTAATATGCCAACGTTGGGAGAGCAATAAAAAATTTGGTCTTAAAGAAACTTTTCCACGAACAAAAAAATTGATTTTATAAAACAAAAAAAATTTTAATTTAAAAAAAATCAAAAAAAAAATTTTTTGCTTGCCACCGGATTTCAACTCGGAACCTTTTGACTACAAACCTTTTTTAACGAATCGTCAGCATTTTTATAAAATCATTGGTCTACCAGTGAATTGACTTTTGTACCGCTGGCAATTTCTGACTAGGTAGCACTGGATAACCACTGGTTGCAAACGTTGGCATATCACTCTAAGCCAATTATTTGCCAGTGGTTTTTTTATAAACCACCGAGATTTTTGTTAAACAAATGCTGGCAAAACGCTTTTTGCAAACGCTGGCAAAGCGTCCCAAATGAGTCATATATTTATAACACCGTGGTTACCCAGTGGTATGCCAGTGCTTGATTTTTTGTACCACTGGTGATTTCTGACCGGGCAGCTTTGAAATCAAACTAACATGGAAATACTGCAACGCGGACCGGCATTTGTTCCTTTTACTCCTGCAAGGAGCATAGGGCAGATCGTAATAAGCTTCGGATATGTTGTAGAGGAGAAAAATTTAAAGGACACCTATATTTTTAGCTGCCCAAACTAAAGGGTTAAAAAATGGGATAAAAAGGCCCAATTTTCAGCTTTTTCATTTTATTTCATATTTCTTTCCAAGTACCTATAGAAAAATTTTGTGTCAAACGAAAGTTATTTGAAAGGCCTATTTACCCGTGTGTAAAACATGCCTAGGCATTAGACCGTACCACCTTACAGGCAAAAAAAGTGCGCGGTAAACCTTCAAATATAAATTATTTTTGCAAGGCAATTCCAATTTTTTTTTTTTTATTTTGCCGAACGTAGGGGTTTAATTTTTCGTTATAGCTTCGGTATTTAAAGTCGGATTTTAAAGTGTGATATATCGCTTATTTTGCATCGAGGAGACCAGTGTTTTGCTATAAAGGAAAAGTAAAAAAATTTCTGCTGGATTTATCGAAAAACTTTCTTAGCAAAAATTTAATGATTTTTTGCGAGCTTTAGTTTTCTGACATTAGGGTGGTAGCAAATCAGATCTATCTGGTGGGTAAATACTAGAACGGGATACTTGAAGTCAATGGGACTTAGAGCAAAACATTGGTCCCCTCGAGAGAAAAACATCGATGTATCATACTTTAAGATCCGACTTTAAATGCCAAAGATATAACGAAAAATGTTAAATGGCGACCACTACTTTCGGCAAAAAAATTTTATGGCATAACACAAAACATCAATATTTTAGGTGATTTTGTATGGGGATGAATACAGGGTTAAGGGTCAAATTTACATATATTAATTCTTACCATATTAAAGTGAGGGTGTGTTTCGGCTTTTTTCGATATTCGGCCTACTCCGGTTTTGAGACGAATTTTTCCGAAGCTCTAAAGATTTGGGAACCTCTGACAACTTAACATAATCAATATGGGTATCAAACTTTTTTTTTTTGAAAGTACATTCCTGTTATTTAAAAATAATTTTAAATTTCATAAATCATAGATCTGTCAAAACAACAGAGTAGTATATTGGAAGATGACAAAGAAAATTGTGGTAAATTTTTTGTTGTTTTTGTTTTTTGTTTGATATTTTTAATATTTTATAACGCTCCTAGAGGAGTACAAGAAATCATTGAGTTTGTAATTTAACTTAACAAATATTTCTGGAAATTCTAAAAATGTCGTCCCCTGATGATTTCCTTAGGCAAGAATGAAATCCGGATTGCGACATACCTTCAGCAGATTATTTTTCACAATTTGTTAAATAAGTTTTGGGATTTTAGCACATTTTATTCCTTTAATGCAATCACCCAGCAAAACCACACATTACCA
Organism: Leucophora obtusa; assembly: GCA_949987735.1. Taxonomy (NCBI): domain Eukaryota; kingdom Metazoa; phylum Arthropoda; class Insecta; order Diptera; family Anthomyiidae; genus Leucophora; species Leucophora obtusa. The sequence goes on along the minus strand of OX465298.1, from coordinate 185,442,196 downwards.
AATATTGTGTAAAGTAATATGTTTCCATAGGGGCCGATGCATTACTATACACCTTAGTTCACTGATGAATTTTACAGGCGATGAGCCCTAAAGTAATGTATGGGGAGAAGGTGATAAAATAATTGGTTACTTATGTGGTTACGAGGATGGGAAAAGTATTGGGTATAAAAATAGATTTTGGAAAAAAAAATTTATTTAAAAAAATTGATTACAAATATTTTTTTATTAAATATATAATCGTGGTCACGCTGGGATTCGAACCTGGAATCCCTGCTTGTTAGCCGAGAACTCTACCATCTGAGCTATCGACACATAAAACATTTGATTGCTTAAAAAGTAAATGAATTGTTGTGCTTCGTAGTTTCGTTCATAATGTCGAAAAATATACACTTATACCCATGCTTACAAAAAAAAACACAAAGTAATGTGTCTAAAAATAGATTTTCAAAAATGTGTCAATCATTACTTTCCGTTTATAAATCATGCAATATATAATCAGTGATTGGTAAGTCATTACTTTTTGCTTTGAAATAGTGCAGAAGGTAACGAGCTATCATTACAAGGTAATGCGTGAGTATATCGCACCCATTACCAAAGTTTTGCTGGGTGATGTATATCCCGATAAAAATAAATTTAAAAAAAAAACAGTTTCATAATTTAAATTGCAATTTGAGGCTTCTAAAGTGCGAGTGAAAATTGTCCGCCAAAAAACAACTTACTATGCTTTATTTTCAAAATGAGCAAACAAAATCTAAAATTTTGACGTTAACTATAATTTTTTCTATTTGTATACTGAATAAATTTTCTTTCTCGGGTACATAATTTTTTGGTTCCATTGAAAACAGCTCAAATTGCCAGTACCAGTTCTGGTATCAAATCTGGACAAAGATTTAGCACTACATATGATCCTATATGATCAGGTCTTCGCAGATTTGGTTATAAAAGTCACGGAATTTTCCTGATCACTTTAGATATGAAGATGTTTGGTTTTATATTGCATCAGATTTGACCACATGACATTTTTTATAATATATGATCTGATCTAATTAGATCTAAACATATCTGTTTTTATATTTTCCACACGAGCTGACCTATTATTTCGAGTATAATAATTCTTTTGAAAAAAAAAATAATGTCAAAGTTATTGAATTTTCCATCTCTGGATGCGGTTGTTTCTTTTTAAATACTTTTGGTTTGTTTTAAGCAGCTTTCGTGGTTTATTACATTCAGTAAGTGTGTGAAACTTCTGATACCAAATAAAAAAATACAAAAAGGCATCTCTTTAAGAAAAACCACTACAAACCCAAAAAAAAAAATTGCCAACGTTTTAATCAAATCAAAAACTTATTTTTCCTTTGTTTTTGTTAAATTAAGCTGCTAAAAAACAATTTTCCATTAATTTTATATTTCTTGCTTATCATTGCAGTTTTTCGTGAATTTTCTTGTTAAATGGCACAAAGTTCTCATGGCTTAATGTTGTCTTCAAAAAAAAAAAAAAAAAAAATAAGCAGTGAAGTTAAAAATTTTAATCAGTTATTTAGAGGGGAAATTGTTTAAATTGGAGAAAATGAAGTGTAAATCTAATTTTTCCTCCATTAAAAACTCAAATGTTTGTGCAGGAACTTATAACAAAAATACTATATGCTAATTTTTGTGGATTTTTCTCAAAATAATTTAGATTATTTTCTTTTAAATTTATTTCTCTCATTAAACTATTCAGGAACCGGTATGTAGCTTTTATTTTTAATTAACTATAAAGAGAAATTTTACTTTTTAACATTGTTTTTTTTTTTTTTTTTTTGTGTAAAATTAATTAAAATTTAAAATATTTATAATTTCTCTAACGTAATTTAAAGAAAATCACGATTTGTTCAGTTTTTATATTCGGTATAATTAAAGTACAACATATTGAACTCGAAACTGAACTGTAATTTAAGACAAATGTGTTAATTTGTATTTCAAGTTTCATATTAAACAAAACCTGAAAAATAAAATAATATAAATAAAAAAATCACTTCTTTATAAGGTCAACAATCATTATAAAAATTTTAGCAAGTATGTAATTATTTTAAAAATGCAAAGACAAAAAGAGATTTTGAAAAATAAAACCATTGACATCAATAAACGTTTACTTATAAACACACATACTCAAAATAAATATTGAAAACATTGATGTTGTCGAAGGTCTAACTTTGATGAAAACTACTTAAATAATTTGAGCTTAAATTTATCAACAATATTAAGGCCTTTAATTGACTGAAAAAATTTAAGATTCAAACAAAAATTATGAAAAAAATGTAATCATCAGGGCAAGTTTAATTTAAAATGGCACAAAAAAAGTTGAAATTGGCAGGCAAAATTGCACGAATAAATAGTGAAATTGGCACAAAAAAGTTCAAAAATGGCACGCTTATTCCAAAAATTTTAAAATATTTGATTTAAGTGTTTTTCTGAATATTTCTTAACAAAAATACAATAATGAAGGAATTTACCGTTGAACTGCTATAGTGCATTCGCCGTATATTAGTATGATTTAAAAAAAATCTTGAATTTTATTAAATATTAAAAAAATATCGTTTTTTGTAAATTTTTTTCAAAAATTGTTTACAAAGATTGAGTTTTTACTGAATTTTATAGCACTTTTTTAATGAAAAGTCTAAAAAAAATCGACAAAATGGCTTTTTTTGGCAAAGATTTGTAAAAATGGCATTTTTACAAAATAAATTAAAAAATGGCAAAAATGGAATTTAATGGCAAATGCCAAAAAAAACTTGCCCTGTTATTAGAAAAAAATCAAAATTTACAATGCAATTTGGAAATTTGAATATATTTCTCATTTGATTTCATTAGTTTTGTTAGTTACTTTTTAAGAAAATTTTACAGTTTCTAAAAAACAACAAAAAAAAAAATCTAAGAAATAAAAAAAATTACAAATACAATTAAAAAAGAATTGAATATTGTGGATTAAAAACTGCTTGCTTGGAATTCTAAATTAATGAAAAGTTACCACTTTTACATGTTTTATTTTTACCTTCATTTGGTACCGTGGTACTATTGCAATTTTGGATCCGCCAATCTTGAGTTTTCCACTTTTGATTTCAGATTCGATTTTAGCAACCAAAAAATCCCTACAGTAACAATTTTCATCAAATTAGACAATACAAACAATATTCTGAAATAATGGCTTCCACCATATTGAATCCATCATTTTGAATTTAAAATATATCGATGAAATCAGACAACACAAAAATTTTATAAAAATTAATAAATCGCCATATTGGATCCTCCATTTTGAATTTTTGTTCCAGATTCGGAATCATCGAACGCAAATCCTATCCTTTAAAAACAAATTCAATACATTAAAATTTTTAAACTAAAGGCCGCCATTTCGAATTTTTTAATTCTGATTCCGGATTCGTGACCAGCAACTGCATAAAAATCCCCTTTAGGATGCTTTTTAGTATTCTAGTTTTGGCTAAAATTCAGGCTTGCTGGCCCCACAGTATATTGCAGTACCTACACTGCATTCATTCATTACCGCCAACTTCGATCCGCCATTTTGAATAAATTTTTTTTTAGTTTTTGATTCGTTATCAGCGACTTTAAGACCTGCATAAAGAATAATTTATTTTCCAACACATAAAAATTTTAAATTTATAGCTGCCATATTGGATTCGCCATGTTGTATTTTTAAAATCTGATTTCAGATTCGTAATCTGCTACCCAACAACTTCCTGGTGGAAATTTTTTAGTAAATCAGACGACGTAAGAAATTTAATGAAAAAAAAATTGTTTGTCGCCATTTTGAATTAAAAAAATTTTAATTTCAGATTCGTAATCAGCGGCCCCTAGATATATATAATTATTTATTTTAAGTCCAATATATTAAAATTTATGACCGCCATCTTAGATCCACCATTTTGAATTTAAAATTTTTTATTTCAGATTCGTGATCAGCAACTTTCAAACCCTCCCCTTTGTGATACTTTTTAGTCTTATATACTCAATATTCTAGTTTCGGCCAAAACTCGATGATGCTGGCCCACTGTGCATTGCAGGATTAAAAAGAAAATAAATTATGAAAATCGTAAAAACACATTTAAAATAGTTTGTAGTTTAAATTAACTGAAAATGTAATTTAAAATAAATGAAAAATAACTTGAAACCCGGTATACTGACTTTTCATTTAAATCAAAAGAACTTTTCATTTATTTTTAAATGTTAATAAATAAACTACAAAATCCTTAAAAATAATGATTTTTCATTTATTTCATTTTTTTAAATCTCAAAAAATTAACTACAAAATCCGTAAGAATAAATGATATTTAGTTTATTTCGTTTTTTTAACTCACCTAGAAATCGAAAGGGAATTCTTTTTTGAACAAAACATTTTAAATGAAAATATTAACTGTAACAGAAAATCCGTATTTATGTGTAATTTATATTTTAAATAAACGACATAAACAGTTAAAAAATATATTTCTTTGTATTTTTAAATGAATAATCATTTAAAAATAAATGTACGGATAACTTTTTAAATAAACTACAGTCAGTTACTGTAATAATATTTTCAGTGTATTAATTTTTGTTATACCCTACACCACTATGTGGTCAGGGTATTATAAGTTTGTGCTGATGTTTGTAACACCAAAAAATATTGGTCGTAGACCCACCTTATAGTATACCGATCGGTTCAGAATTTTTTTTTATTTCGATTTAACGATGTCCGTCTGTCCGTCCGTCCGTCCGTCTGTCTGTCTGTCCATGCAATCTTGTACGCACTCTACAGGTCGCACCTATTAAGATATTTCGATGAAATTTGGTACATAGACCTATGTTGGCCCAAGGACGAACAAGTTTGATTTTTTTGAACATCGGTCCATGTTTAGACCTAGTGCCCATATAAGGGTCCTACCAAAATTATATTGTTTATACGCTGCAGGTCGTAAATATTAAGATATTTTGATGAAATTTGGTACACAGACCTATATTGGCCCAATAACGCAGCCTATTGATTTTGGTGAACATCGGTCCATGTTTAGACCTAGTGCCCATATAAGGGTCCTACCAAAATTATACTGTTTATACGCTGCAGGTCGTAAATATTAAGATATTTTGATGAAATTTGGTACACAGACCTATATTGGACCAATAACGCAGCCTATTGATTTTGGTGAACATCGGTCCATGTTTAGACCTAGTGCCCATATAAGGGTCCTACCAAAATTATACTGTTAATACGCTGCAGGTCGTAAATATTAAGATATTTTGATAAAATTTGGTATACAGACCTACATTGGCCCAGTAACGCAGCCTATTGATTTTGGTGAACATCGGTCCATGTTTAGACCTAGTGCCCATATAAGGGTCCTACTAAAATTATATGGTTTATACGCTGCAGGTCGCAAATATTAAGATATTTTGATAAAATTTGGTACACAGACCTACGTTGGCCCAAGGACAAAGCCTATTGATTTTGGTGAACATCGGTCCATGTTTAGACCTAGTGCCCATATAAGGGTCCTACCAAAATTATATTGTTTATACGCTGCAGGTCGCAAATATTAAGATATTTTGATGAAATTTGGTACATAGACCTATGTTGGCCCAAGGACGAAGCCTATTGATTTTGGTGAACATCGGTCCATGTTTAGAACTAGTGCCCATATAAGGGTCCCCCCAAAATTGGCTTGGTTACAAACTACAGGTCGCAAATATTAAGATATTTTAATGAAATTTGGTGCGCTGACTCACATTATAGAAAATTTTGGCACGAGCCCCATTTTAACCCATTCGAATTTCGGATCCAAACAATACACCAGACTGGTGTAGGGTATTGTATAGTCGGCATGCCCGACTTTAACCTTTTTACTCGTTTTTTAGCTAGCTGTAACTAAATCACTTCCGATTTTTTTTTTAACTCAGATAAAAGAGATTATTTTTCCGAACATTTCGTGAAACTCCGACAATGTAAACCCTTTCTTTACCAAGGTCACAGGTGAACATTTTGAAAATTTTTGATTTTTCCTGAAAGTATGTATGTATATCAAAACATTTGTTTATACTGGGGGAATTTGGTGAAAGTTGTCCAAATAAATCTATTAACACCAATTTTTATATATACCCAGTCAGAAATCGCCAGTGGTACAAAAAATCAAGCACTGGCATACCACTGGGTAACCATGGTATTAAAAATATATGACTGGCAGAACACTCATTTGGGACGCTTTGCCAGCGTTTGCAAAAAGCGTTTTACCAGTATTTTTTTTACAAAAATTTCGGTGGTTTATAAAAAAAACCACTGGCAAAGAATTGGCTTAGAGTGATATGCCAAGGTTTGCAACCAGTGGTTATCCTGTGCTACCTAGCCAATGCTACCAGGCGTACAAAAATCAATTCACTGGAAAACCAATGATTTTATAAAAATGCTGACGCTTCGTTAAAAAATGTTTGTAGTCGGAAGGTTCCGAGTTCAAATCCGGTTGCAAGCAAAAAAATTTTTTGGGATTTTTTTTAATTTAAAATTTTTTTTGTTTTATAAAATCAATTTTTTTGTTTGTGGGAAAGCTCCTTCAGGACCAACTTTTTTTTTGCCCTCCAAACACTGGCATACTAGTTACTAAAAATTGTTTGCCAGTACTAGCATTTTGGCACAGCCAGTAGTTGTCCAGCTATTATCACTCATTTATGTGTTTAGCCATTAAATATTATATGTCTCGTTAGCTCAGTGGGTAGAGCAATCGTCTGCCAATCTGACGGCCTGGGTTCAAATCACGGCAGGGTCAAAAAAATACATATGAACTTTTTTTTAATTTTATTTTGGAAAATATATTTCCAGACCACCTATTTATTGGTTTTGCCAGCGTTTTGCCAACGTTTAAAAATTTTGTTCCTCCAGTGCTTTTCCGGCGCTTTTTGAACACCCGGTCCTTTTGTCTAATGATGTTATCATTTTGGGAATGGGAAAGCACTTTTTGCCAATACTTGTACCACCTGTTAAAGTGCTTTACCACCGCTTTCCCGTTTGTATTTTTCTGACTGGGTAGTAATAAAAAATAGAAATTAACCCTTATAGGCACATGGGGATAAAATTATCACAAATTTTCTAAATGTAAAAAAGGGACATTTGACATAAAAATCGATATAAAAACCTTTAATTAAGCATTTCCTAAAAAAAAAGAAAAATCAAAATTAACATGTTTGAGAGCATGGTGTCAAAAATACCCAATTTTTTTAATGTAAAATAACGCTGGTTGGGTCTGGTTGGTGTTAATTTTGATTTCCTTTTTTTAAACAATAATTTATAGATTATACATAAATTTTTGAGCCAAACAGCTTTATTTTAACTTTAAAAAAATTGGGTCATTTTGACACCATGCTCTCAAACAAGTTAATTTTGTTTTTTTTTCGATTTTCGTATCAAATGTCAATTTTTTACACGCCCTTAAATTGCAAAATGGAAATAAAGTTCACCCTATACAAAATATCAATAAGATAAGACCAAAATTGCTTTACAGTTTTATCAAATTATACTTAAAAATATATTACGTAGCTGATATAATTAAATTAGTCTTTGTTTTATTAAATTATATTAATCCATTTTGCGAATTAAATTGAATAAACATATTTTCACGGGCTGTAAGATTTTTATAGATTTTATCATTATCAGAAAAATAATAGAAATAATTTTATTTAAATCATGCGATAAATAAATTATAGTGAATGAATCTTTGACAAAATATTGCAATTTATTTTGTTATAAAACAAAAGATAATCCACCCCCACAAAAAAAAACATATCACACAGAAACTTCACAAGTAAAATGCAATAAAAAATTCTTAAAGTAAAAACTAATTTATATTTTATATAAATAAATACCAGCATATTTCCATGTTTGTGAGTATAAAAACCAGTAATTTGTGTGTGATTTTATTTTTGAGTTTTTTAATACAATATTAATGACCAGTCATTGACCTGAGACTTGATTTAAAATCAAGTAATGCAGATTATTTCATATTTTTGTTTTTTTTTTCACTTTTATATAAAATTTATTTGCTATTAAATTGAGATTTATGCACGTAAATAAGTGTTAATGTTAATATATTGTTATTTTTTTAAATTGCATTTAAAAACAATTTCTCACACTTGAAAACGAAAAAGGAAGAAAAGTAAGCAACAAATGTTAAATTTAAATGTATGTTAATTTGTGGCAACCGACATTTTATTGCTACTGCTGCGTAAGCATATAATTTTTATTTGTCATTATCAGGGCAGCGACTTTCATGTACCCTAAAATCGAAAATATGCGCCAAAAATCCAAAAATTAACACTTAAAACGAACAATAAAATTGCTTTAAATTTAGCGATTTTTTAATATCATATTTATTACTCAAGAGCGTTTGCTTGAAAATTAAATCAGTGGCCTTCTATACCCCTCTTCCTCGCTCAGCCTTCTCTCTTTTTATTTGTTCGTGAAGTCGGGAAAAACAAATTAAAACATTGAGTGTAAAATATGACTCTCAATTCACTTTTTTCATATTTTTCAATAATAACAAATAATTAAATTAAAATAAAAGTATTAAATCTTAATGGAAAATGACACAATAAAAGCAAAATAAAAGTTCGTGTTAATAGCAACAGTTTTTAGTTAACATGTTGCAATGAAATTTTTTCCGTGTAAAAAAATGTTTTCATTTGCTTTTCCGAGCCACTCATACTACAACAAAAAACGGTGAGTAAGAAAAATACTCTAGTAAGGCTCGATTACTGAATGTGCAGTTAGCTACTAACTGGGACTCTAACTGACACAATTGTTGTTGTTTTACATATAAAATTTGAATTTAACTGTCGGCTAAATTTTAACTGGACATTCAGTAATCTGGCTTAAGTGTATAATCTTTGATTAAATCCAATATAAATGCCTAAGCCCAAGTTGTTGCAATGTCAGTTAAATTTGGTTTAGTTAAACCGAAAAAAAAAAAAATTTCCCAACCATTTCCATGTTTTTTAGACATCGGAAGAACTTTTTATCCTGTAGAAGTGTGGTCTTTATTCAAATTAAACAAAATAAACCACATTTCAAAAGAAGTATTCTAATTACAAACTTCGTTAAACTTAGCTTAAAGATAATCTACATCATAAAAACTCAAACTAATTAGGTGATAACATGATGTTCCTCCTTTCAGTTTAATACTTTTGTTTATTTTTATTTAAATCTTATTTTTAATTTTTAAAAAATATTAAAAGAATATGCAATTAAATGCAAAGTATGCAATAGAAATCATAAAATATGCAAAAATATGCATTTATAAAAAATATGAAATAACAAATCGATACCACTTTTTTGAAAATTCTTTCATGCATTTACATGAAAGTCGCTGCCCTGTCATCAAAGCAGTTACAATTTTATTTATGTTCTTAACAAAGTTTTAAAATAAATTGAAAATTATAGTTTTTAAAAAAAAATTTGCAATTTTATAATTTTACTATATACAGTAGGGATCTCATAGAGAGGGAAAAAAATGTCGGAATCTTGGACCCCACAAAACGATTCCCCTTTCCAGATATTGAGATAGCCGAAATTTGAGCTCGATTGGAGTATGTTAACCCGTGCCGCTGAGGGCTCAAAGTTTGAAATACGATTTACAAGGCGAAAAAATCACTTTTTTGGCTTTTTTGAAAATACAGGCTCTTAAATAACTGTATTTTTGGAAAATGTAAATAGAATCATAGTCTAAACTGAATTCCGTTTCTGGTAATGTATAAAAATCCAAAATCGGTTGGAAAATATTTCGGTAATTGCAATTTCCTCAGACCATTGTAGGGTTAAAATGATATAAATTATGAAAATGGAAAAAAATAAAATATTTCTTTCAAAAATGTACAAGGTTATACTCCAATCGAGCTCAAATTTCGGCTATCTCAATATCTGGAAAGGGGAATCGTTTTGTGGGGTCCAGACGAACAAAATTCCGACATCGATTTTTTGCGGTCACCCCAATATACAGTTACGAGCAAATAAATAGGTTCACTTAGTAAGCACTTACAAATTCATTTCAACAAAAAAAAAAAAAAAAAACAAAGACTAGAAAGAACATAATAACATTTATTAATATGCTATATAACATTTATTAATATGCTATATAACATTTATTAATATGCTATATAACATTTATTAATATGCTATATAATAAGCATTAATAATAATAGCCAAAAAATACAATAGGTTCATTTGAAAAAAAAAATTTACTAAAAAAAAACTTAAGCCGAGCCACACGGTGCATTAGACCGTACCTTAAAAAAAAGTTCGCCGTACACCGTCCAATCTAAATTATTTTTGCAAGGAGGTTTCAAAAACAAATTTTTTTTTGCCGAACGTAGGGGTCGCCATTTTACATTCTTCGTTATATCTTTGGCATTTACAGTCGGATCTTAAAGTATGATACATCGATGTTTTTCTCTCGAGGATACCAATGTTTTGCTCTAAGTGTCATTGACCTCGAGTATCCCGTACTAGTATTTACCCACCAGATCTCAGTTGCTACAACCCTAATGTACAACCCTAATGCCAGAAAATTAAAACTCGAAAAAATCATTAAACTTTTGCAAGGCAGTTTTTTGATAAACCCAGCAGAGATATTTTTTATTTTTTTTTTTTTTTGTTGCCGAACGTAGGGGTCGCATTTTAAAAAATTTTTTCATTGGATTTTTCCTTTATAGCAAAACACTGGTCTCCTCGAGCAAAAAAAATCGATAAATCATACTTTAAAATCCGACTTTAAATGCCGAAGCTAATAACGATTTATGTAAAATGGCAACCCCTACGTTCGGCGAAATTTTTTTTTTTTTTTTTGGAATTACCTACTATCTTTGAAGGTGTGCGGCGCACTTTTTTTTTGCCTGTAAGGTGGTAAGTTCTAATGTGCATGCTTATAGGTTACACTGAAAACATTATTACAGTAACTGACTGTAGTTTATTTAAAAAGTTTTCCGTACATTTATTTTTAAATGATTATACAGTTGAAATGAAGAGAAATATATTTTTAACTGTTTTTGTCGTTTATTAAAAAAATAAATTACATATAAATACGGATTTTCTGTTACGGTTAATATTTTCATTTAAAATGGTTTGTTCAAAAAAGAATTCCTTTTCGATTTCTAGGTCAGTTAAAAAAACGAAATAAACCAAATATCATTTATTCTTACGAATTTTGTAGTTGATTTTTTGAAATTTAAAAAAAACCAATTAAATGAAAAATCATTATTTTTTAAGGATTTTGTAGTTTATTTATTCACATAAAAAAATAAATTAAAAGTTCTTTTGATTTAAATGAAAAGTTAGTAGACCGCTTTTCAAGCGATTTTTCATTTATTTTAAGTTACATTTTCAGTTAATTTAAACTACAAACTATTTTGAGTGTACTACACAAAATTAAAAAGCTAAAATTTCCGAAATATTTTGATTCATATAAATGAACATATAAATCAACATCACTTTTTTGCCGAACTCCGAAGCCGAATACTCGATCGGACACTATAAATTAGCCCTAATTCACAAAGAGGGCAAAAAGTGGTGTGTGTATTTCGTGTTTATGAGCGAGGGGATTAAACACTTTTGTCTTCAAATCATGACGTATTCGACATATCATTTTTAAAAATTAAAATACAAATTTTCAAGTGTAAGCAAAAATTTCATCCGTATACTCGATATCAAAATTCAATAACAAAGTTATTCGAAATTAAAGGGTGATACCATTTAAATTCAATTAAACGTGATGAACTGATGCGGACTATGAAATGAAGAGAAAAAGAAACAGCTCTAACGTAACAGGCAATGACACTTTAGTTAAGGCAATTATTTACATTTAAAATAAAAAAACTGAAAAACTGAAAAAAACTGAAAATATTGTAAAACTTTTCTATCTTTTTGGAATGGAAGAGACACACAAAAAATTGCACCATTAATAAAATATGCAACAACAGAGTAAACAAAATAAAAATCTCAAAATAAATATACAGTAGAATCCCAACTAAACGAGGTGGATAGATAAACGAGATAATCGTGAATAATTTAAATCAAGATTGATACAATTTATTATTTAATAGGATTAAGTAAAAGTTGTTAATCATGGCAGACTATTTGATATCTAAAGTCATTGATCTTATTGTTAAGAGTGCTGTCGTTATTTAAACTAAATCCCATATACACATAATAGATGACAATTATAGTCCTAATATTAGAAAAGCTTTTATTTAATTAGTGACTGTGTTTCAAAACTAGTATGCATAAAAATATTAGGCGTATTCTACTCGCAATCGGTCTAAACCTGGTATATTTATGAGTTTAATGTTAAACCCCATACATAAAAAATATGCTTTGTATTTATACAAGGTCTACAAGGAATTTACGAGTTTATATGAAAACCCCTATTATTTTTTATTTTAACAAATTTCCGAAAGTTTTCTTTGTCACAATTTTGTCATTGTCACAGTTGTTCGAATAGGTGGAATTTTTTTTGATTTTTTTATACTTCCGCCGCCAGTTTGTTTCTCTACTTGATGTAGCAGCTACATCAGCTACATTGTAGCTACATATTATATTCTCTTTTAATAGTCGTAGTCTTAAGCTGTCGTAGTAGTCCTGCTTCAGTTTTTGTGGTCTTGTCTTCTTCCTGCTACATCGAAATCTCATTTAATCGAGTATCTTCTGTTAAATATAAATAAAGAAACAAATGTGCCGACATGCAGACAAGTAAATAACATAACAGCAAAGTGTAAAAATACACACACACAGACACTCACAAATTACAACACAACTGCACAGGATGAGGGTATGACAACTAAAGGATTTATATATCTTTTTTCTGTTGCTGCATTATTTTTTTTTTTAATTTAAGAGATGAAAAACATGTAGAAATGCAGTTGAAAATTGAATAAAATAATGCTAAATTATATGCTTGAATGTTGTGTGTTGTATACGAAGTGGTTTAAAATTAAAAAGGTAAAAAAAATATACAGCAGCAATATTACAAAAAAAAAAAAAAAAAAAACATGTTGACAAAAATGTTAACCCTATAATGTGCCACATTTTTAGTTTGCAGTGATATTGAGAACATTTTCGGGAATAGCATTTAATAGTTTTGTTTTTAAAAGATTTTATGTATTCGAGTTGCCATATTTTGGATGTCCATGACAAGTAGAGGTCTAGCAAATCCAAAAAATTTTTGGTCTACATGTGTAGTCTCCACAATAATAAACATTGACGAATTGGTTTAACAGTATCAAAACCTTCGGCAGTGCACAGTGAAACAGATTGAAAATATATTCTTGACAGGCCAAAGTTAGAAAGATGGGATTAATTGCAAGGAACTGAGTTAGGGTGGATCGTTTGAGCAACCTCCATTGTAAAATATCGCCAGTTTTTTATTTTTATGCAGTTTATGTGATCGTTACATAGTAAAGTATGGAAGGTCGCCCTCATTAAAATGATACCCAAGCCAGGAAAAGATCTCACTAAAGTTGAATCTTATAGGCATATAAGTCTTTTATCTAATTTATCAAAACTCTTCGAGAAACTATTGGCAAACAGAATAACGATAACTGTAACTCAACATAACCTAATTCCTGCTCATCAGTTCGGTTTTCGTAAAAAGCATGGCACCATTGAGCAAGTTCACAGACTTGTTAGTGAAATACGAAAGGCCTTTGAGGATAAGAATTACTGTTCTGCACTCTTTATTGACGTATCGCAAGCCTTTGATAAAGTTTGGCACGAAGGTTTGTTATTTAAAATTAAAAATATACTGCCACGTAACACACATAATATACCCGAAAGCTATATAAGCAATCGTAAATTTGTTGTCAAGGAAAGTGATTTCTTCAGCTCTCCTCAAGATATTCGGGCCAGTGTCATTTTAGGCCCACAAGGTACCATTTTAGGCCCACTCTTGTATCTTTTGTATACTTCTGACATGCCAACTGATGGTAATACTCATACGTCTACATTTGTTGATGATACGGCTATCTTGAGTTGTCACAAAAACCCATATGAAGCCTCTCGAATATTGCAGGAACACGTATTTGAACTGGAATCGTGGCTGAAAAAGTGGAAGATAAAGGTGAATGAACAGAAATGTATTCATTTGACTTTTACTTTAAGGAAAGAAACATGCTCTTTTATCAAAATTAACAATCACAAAGTGCCCCAACACTCAAATGTCAAATATCTTGGTATACATCTTGATCGTCGTCTCACTTGGAAGAACCATATCGACGCCAAAATAACACAAATAAAACTTAAAGCAATAGAACTTAATTGGCTAATTGGAAGAAATTCTAGACTTGGCCTTGATTGCAAGTTGTTGTTGTATAATTCGATTTTGAAACCTATATTGTGCTACGGCATCCAAATCTGGGGCACTGCGTCTGCATCAAATGTTCAAAAAATTCAAAGGAAGCAGAACAATATTTTGCGAACCATTGTATGCGCACCATGGTATATAAGAAATGCGAACAAACACTCAGATTTGAATGTTCCCACCGTTAATGATGAAATCGCGAGATACACCTTAAACTACTTAAAGAGGCTGCAACTGCACCCAAATTCATTGGCTCGTAAACTGCTTGAGGATCAAGGACACCGACGCCTCCTAAGAAGGACCACCGCTGATTTGGCTCTATAGAATAAATGTATATTCTTTATAACAAACTGTTGGTTTTTAATTTCTATTTAAAAAATTAAAAATTAGTTTTTTCGACCTTTTTAAAAATTAAACTTCTAATTTATCGTTTTTAACTTTTTCTATACATTTACTTTGCATCAAATTAAAAAAATATTTAATGTTAAAATTAAAATTTTGTCTGGCACTGGCTGGGCTTAATATTTTAGCTTTAGTACATAAGATTTGATAAACTTATTGTTAGTTCACTGTTGTGAAGATTCAATAAATAAAATTATGAAAAAAAAAAAAAAACATAGTAAAGTAAAAATGGGCAGACTTTCTCGTTAAAGGTTTTATCTACATTAGACCGTACCACAAAAAAAAGTTCGCCGTACACCGTCGAATCGAAATTATTTTTGCAATTAGGTTTCGAAATTTTTTTTCCGAACGTAGGGGTCGCCTTTTTAAATTTTTCGTTATATCTTTGGCATGTACAGTCGGATCTTAAAGTATGATACATCGATGTTTTTGTGTCGAGGGACCAATGTTTTGCTCTAAGGGTCATTGACCTCAACTATCCCGTTCTAGTATTTACCCACCAGATCTCAGTTCCTACCACCCAAATGTACCAACCTAATGTCAGAAAATTAAAGCTCACAAAAAATCATAACACTTTTGCTAAGGAAGTTTTTCGACCCCTACGTTCGGCAAAAAAAAAAGATTCGAAATTGCCTTGCAATAATACTTTATATTCGAAGGTGTACCGCTCACTTTTTTTTGCCTCTAAGGTGGTACGTTCTAATCTACATTTGTAAGACTGTTAATTCATATAAATAGATAATGTAAAAAATAATTGGAAATATTTTTTTTTAAGAATTATAAACATATGCATAATACATAATACATATACCGTAAATGAAATGATGTAATTTGTTTTTATTAATTACTACATTTTTTTATGTTTCAACGTATTGTTTACAAATAGTTAAAGGAATTGAAGAACTCTACACCATTTTCACTTGGTTTTCAGAAGTTATTAATTGTTTTTTCAGGTTTGTCAAATGTATTTTAGAAATAATCAAAACTGAAAAAATTTTAACAATTGTATTTCAGAAATTCATTTCATAGTTAATAAAGAATAATATCTGAAATAAATTTTATAATTTCCGAAATTAAATTAATAATTTCTGAAATATTTACAACTGACAATTTCTGAAATACAATTTATAAGTTCGGAAAAACAATTGATAAGTCCTAAAAAAAACAATTGATAACTTCTTAAATACAATTAATAGTTTCTGAAATACAGTTTGGATTTTTGAAAATACAATTGACTATTTCTGAAATACAATTGACAAAACCGAAATGCAATTGATTATTTCTGAAATAAAATTGATAAATCTGAAAAACAATTGATAACTTTCGAAATAAAATAATTTCTGAAGTACAATTGAAAATGGTGTAGAATTAATTGATTTACAAAAATATACCCAGCAAAATCTCAGTAATGGTTGCTCATTAGGGTTTACTGCATATAATTCAGTGTCAAAACTCATTATTTTTATTCGGCAAGGTTACAATTTCAATTTAAGGTTGTAGCTTACATAACGTTTAGGGGCTCTATCGGCTTGGGAGTATAAAATCTGTCAACAGTGAGTTAAGTTAAATTACAAACAAAAACAACAACAGAAGATGTACCACAATTTGCTTTGTCATCTTCCAATATACTACTCTGTTTTTTTGACAGATCTATCAATGTAGTGACATCGATTCATGTATAACCAACAATAGAAAGTAATATCCCGTGTAAAAAAGATCAGATCTGGCCAGATCTCAGTAGATCTTACCAGATCTAATTAGATCTCAAAATCAGGGACAAATTTGAGATCTAATTAGATCTGATCAGATCTAGGCATATCTGGCGCAATTGTCCATATCACTTTAGATTTGAACAGATTTGGCACTAGATCTGATCAGATCTTGCCATAAGGTATTATCACATATGCCATATCTGATCATATTTGATCAGTTCTGGTATAGGATCTAATTAGATTCAATCATATCTATTTAGATCCAAAAATATCTGATCAGATCTAAACTTTTTTACACGGAATGTTTTCTAAAGTATCAGTAACATTTAAATTTGCAGCAGCACTTGCATATTAGTTTTTTCAAATTTATTTTTATCGGAATATACATTAATTGCATTAAAGGAATTAAATGTGCTAAAATCCCAAAACTTATATAGCAAATTGTGAAAAATAATCTGTTGAAGGCATGTCCCTATCCGGATTTCATTCTTGCCTAAGGGGGTCGTCAGCGGACGCGACGTTTTTAGAATTTTTTTTTTACAAACTCAATGAGAATTTCTTGTTTTCGTTGAGGAGCGTTATTAAACATTTAAAATATTCAAAAATAACAACAAAAGATTGACCACAATTTGCTTTGTCTTCTTACAATTTACTACTCTGTTGTTTTGACAAACTCTGTTGTTTGACAAGTCAAGTTAATTTATAATTTGCAGTTAGGTGGTTATCCAGGATCCGAACTGTGTTCCCTTATTTTTTCATTCGTTGCCATTTCGATATTTTCTTACATTTCAATGTGGAATTAACTTGTCTTTATTTTTTTTATTTTTATTTTTTTTTACAAATATTCATTTTAAATTAATATTTAATTGCAATAATTAGTTTTTTCTTTTATTTTTTACAGGTATGTTTGACTGTTATTACCGGCGAAAGGTAAATTTTCCTATATTGTTCTATATTTACTAATTTTTTCCGGAATTTAAGTTTGTTTTTAATTACCTTATAAAGAGTGCGCGACTTAAAACTATAAGACAGATAAGTTTTGCTCGTTTTTTGATATCAACGTTTTTCTAAGGATTTTTGTTCGGAACTTTCTGAACTTTAGATGTTTTAAGGCCAACGTTAACTTTGACTCTGCGCACAAAAGTTTTCGAACATTACACTAGACCGTACCTCAAAAAAAAAGTTCGCCGTACACCCTCCAATATGAAGTATTTTTGCAAGGCAATTTCAAAAAAAATTTTTTTTTTTGTGGCCGAACGTAGGGGTCGCCTTTTTCAATTTTTCGTTATAGCTTCGGCACTTAAAATCGGATTTTAAAGTGTGATATATCGATTTTTTTGCCAGTCTTTCGCTATAAAGGAAAAATCCAATTAAAAAAAAATTAAAAAGGCGATCCCTACGTTCGGCAACCAATATATAAAAAAAAATTCTACTGGGTTTATCGAAAAACTTCCTTAGCAAAAGTTTAATAATTTTTCGCAAGCTTTAATTTTCTGACATTAGGGTTGTAGCAACTAAGTTCTGGTAGGTAACTACTAGAACGGGATACTTGAGGTCAACGACCCTTAGAGCAAAAACACTGGCCTCCTCGAGAGAAAAACATCGATGTATCATACTTTAAGATCCGACTGTAAATGCCAAAGATATAACGAAAAATGTAAAATGGCAACCCCTACATTCGGCAAAAAAAAAAATTAAATTTTTTTTTTGAAAGCTCCTTGCAAAAATACTTCATACGCTCTACATTACACGTATGTTAAAATAATGAGTAGTTTGACCAATGTGTAAGCGCTGGGTATGCCAATCCCATGATTATTCAATAAAAATGAGTTCCGAATCCCGAGATTCAGGCTTAAGAATCCAATTGCAAAAGTAGGTATGTAGGAATTTGTCCACAGTTATAACTCTATTGATATTTTCTAAATCGTTTTTCTAATATATGATTTTATATAAATATTTATATATTGTACATTATTTTTCAATATATTTCAGAAATTTTGGATTAAAATTCAAAATAAAAAGTTATATTTCAGAAACTTTCATTTGAATTTCTCCACTATTGGGAAAAACAATTAAAAGATTCTGAAACTAGCTGCGAATTCTAAAATATAATTGACGATTTAAAATTGAAATGATATAAGAATAGTAAATATATTATAAACAAAACCAACACACAACATATTGACGGAGTTAAATTCTTAATTATTGAATTTATAATGGAACAAACGTGTGAAACAGTTATCTTTTGAATATTTTAAATAAATTTGAAATTTTTACACATTTTTAAATAAAAATTTCCAAAATAGCAAAAAATCCCGATTGTCCCGTTTTTTGAATTTAATATCCCGCGAATTAAAAAACCAATCCCGATTGGCGTCCCTAGTAAGTACTTAAAATTTTTGTTTTGTTATTATATATCTCATTACCTAGTAGTAGCAGATTTTGCTGGGATTGTAGTTCTTTTAAAAAAGAAAGAAGAAGAAAATCTAACATTGTTACTGCTGCTGCTGCTATTGGATGTTAGTTGTTGTTGTTGTAACGTCTCTAAAATGAGAATTTTTAGTTAAGAATTCTCATTTAAAGCCGGAGTGGCAATCCTTGCTCGGATAAATTCGAAGATTCGAATACATCCGAATCGTTCCTTGACCCCCTTTGGATGTTAGTTGTTGGTGGTGCTGTTATTAACATAGCCTTGAATAAATAGCATTGACTCTAATTGTCTATACGTTAATAAAATTTCTTATCAGTGAAAGTACCATATCGTATTCATAAAAAATAAAATAAAAAAATAGTAAAAACCAAAAAACTCTGAAACACGTCATTAACTCTACTATTTACTCTTTATACTCGTTCACGATAGATGGATGATGGGTCTTGTACTTGTATTTGGTTTACTTTTTTTATGTCATTTCAATTTTGATTAGAAATATATTAAATTTTTTTTACTTCTGTTTTGTTTTGGCAGTAGTTTTTTAGCATTTGTTAAATGTTGACGTTGTGATTTTCGAACACGACTTATAAATTGAGTTTATTATATAAAAACCAAATTAAAAAAAAAACATATTTTTTTGAATTTCTTTGTTTTAAGTGAAAAAAATTTACAAAAATATATCTGATAAAAATAAGCAATGGTTTAATTTAATTGAATTTTTTTATTTCATTTCGTTAAATATTAAAACCGTTTTTTTCATTTTAAAATTCAAGTTCAAATGTCATACATTTATCATGTTGTTTTAAAAATATACAAATTTACCGTCTGCATTTAAAATATTAACAGCTGTAAGTATTTTTTTTTTCATTTTTTTTTTGTTCAAGCATTAAATGCATTTTTGTATATTTTAGGATTTTATACAGTTAAACTTGTACATATGTTTAATACAATTTTAACATTTAAGAAAAATGCGATTTTTTTATACAAATTCCCCCAAAATATTTTATTGTTTACATGAGCTTATACACTGAAAACGAAAAACTATAATTTAAGAAAATTTGCTTCTTATTTTCTGTTTAAAACAAAGAAAGAAAAAAAAAACTTAAAACGTTTGTCAGTTAAATACGCGTATTAGTAAATTTGCAAAAATTTATAAAGATTTTTAATAAAATTCTATTAAAATGTTGAACTTTTTCTAATTTGCAATTGAAATTTTCAATTTAAAATGTTTTTATTTTTTGCCGGATATTTAAATTAAAATCTTTTTTCAGTGTATTGTTAACAACTACGTTGTTTGACAGTAAATTTGATTCTTAAGTTAAAGTCAAATAATAATAAACTTACAAAGAAGAACTGTTTTGCGTGCTTCCCCCAGATTTTAATGAAATTTGGATATGAGATCAAGATAGCCTGACATGAAGTTTGTCCCCAAATTTGGGGATTTTTTGTTGGTCTTTGGGGACAAACATTTTCATTTGCGGACAGAGGATTGTTTTAGGGATTAAAACAAGTTTTTGGGGATATTTAAAAGCTTTTATAAATTTGATAAATTCTTTTTTGTATAATCTTCAGAAAACATCAGTCAAGTTTGTTCACATAATTTCAAAGAAGTTACAAACTTAACCTTTTATGCTGAGATTTATTCGTTGATTAATGTCCCAGAAAATAAAATATTGTTGAAAGAATAAAATCGTTATGTCGATTATGGATAAAGGTCTATTGTAGTTAATTGACAAACTTGAAAAATTCTAATCTGAAAATTCTTTAAAAAAATGTCTTATAATCTAGAAAACAAAGAAGTATTGACTGTTTGACATCTTGTTTGGCGTGGCGATTAAATTTGCACGTTATTCTTTAACGCTGTTTGTAACTTTTAACTGTTTTAAGCCCAACATTAGCTTTAACTCTGCGGACAAAAGTTACCGAACATTGCACGCTCCGTGCCACTTCGCAGCGGAAAATGTTTGGAATCGCCCTCAATAGCTTCTGTACCCTTTTCACTTTGGTTTCGTTCCTGGATTCTTTTGATTCAAACAAAATATATATTTATTTATTATTCGATTTTGAAAAATAGACATTCTTAAAAGGCTTAATGAAATTACTTGCCCCAGAGACTATTAATTATAGAGATAGGAAATCAACACTTTCACTACTCACCGGTAGAGGGCGCTGAAATTTAGTATTACCTGTGCAACTATTTAGTACTAGTTTAGTATCGGCTCAGCCTATATTTAAAAACCTTAAAACTGCTGAAAACTGCTCAAAGTAAGGAAAAACCAAGCGCGAAATATATTCAAATAATAAAATTTGAGATATCGGTCTGTTTTTTTTGCTTTGTTGTTTGTTATTATTTAAATTTAAATAAAAACAGAAAATTGTAAATTTTTTTATTACTTTTTTATTTATTGTTTATTTTTATTTATTAATTTTTATTTGTATATATATTTCTTTTTTGTTTTTATAACGTTTTTGACATCTCGCTGAACTCGACTTGAACCCGCAATCCCCAGAATGTAAACATTACCGCGTTACCGATTCATCTAAATAGCCAAAATAAAATGATGTAATTATTTGGGCTTTTATATTTAAATAATTTCCTAGCGTTCATTACTGGAACATATATCTATTTTAGTAATTAGCAAATTCAAAACCCTTATAAAAATTATAGCATATCTTACGGGTTAGTTGAAAATATATAATGAAAAAATTCATGTAATTAATGAATTTTTCATTAATTCAATGAAAATTTTTCATTAACTCAATGAATTCAGATTAATGAAATCGATTCATTAATAGTATGAACGAAAATTCTATCAGTGTAGTGATAACGATTTTTTTTTTATTTTTTTACCCCTGACGTGCCCTAATTATGACAATTTTTAAAAATATTTTATGTGTATTTCTTCTACTGACATTTAAATATCTAAAATCAGAGACTATTTAATTATAGAGATAAAACATCAGAGGTTACGCTACTCACCTTCAACTGTTTAGTATCAGCTGATCTTATATTTAAAAACGTAAAAACTGTTCAACATATCGCGAAATGAAAAGGAAATAAGCGCTAAATATTTTTGATTAACAAAATTTTAAATATCCCAGCAAAAAGAGAGATGCCGAGGCAGTAGAAAAAGCACTACAATTGATGATCTAGATGTAATTCTTTATTAACATCCCATATGAAAATCGAAATATATATAAACATACATGATCATACATTGACTAGTATATGATCATGCATAGGCATACATGATCATATACGTCAATTCATAGTTCAATGTATGACCATACATTATCTCATATATTTCCATATATCTTCGGATCCGAAATTTGAGGGTATATGGAGGTATATGGCCATATATGATCATATATGAGCATACATGAATCATATGTGAGCATATATGGTCATATATGAACATGTACGGTCATATACCCTCAAATTTCGGATCCGAAGATATATGGAAATATATGAGATAATGTATGGTCATACATTGAACTATGCATGGACGTATATGATCATATATGCCCATGCATGATCATATACTAGTCCATGTATGATCATGTACGTTCATATATATTTCGATTTTCACATGGGATACACTAATAATTTTAACATTGAGTTGTCATAGGAGAAGAGTACTCCCACTTTAACATTTTTTCAGTACTTTTTAGACGAATGCAAAGGAAGCTCTTTTTCACCAATTAAAAGTTAAAAAAATTCCTCGCAAAAAAAATTATAATTTTTTTATTTTACAAAAGTTTTTTTATTGCCGCCACCGGGTATCGAACTTGCGACCTCACGATTGCTAATCTAGCGCTCTACTGCTGAGCTATTCTTTGATATGAAAATTGACTGGCATAAAAACACCACTTTGTTACTGCGAGATACTGTTCCTTATTCTCTTCAATAAAAGTACTTATTAAACAAGTGTAAAAGGTGCACTCCAATTCAATATTGTTTTCAGTACTATTTTTACAGGTGCATAAAAAGCAATTTCTAACCATTTTTTATAAATACATTAGAGCGTACCACCTTACAGACAAAAAAAAGTGCGCCGTACACCCTCCAATATGAAGTATTTTTGGAAGGAGGTTTCAAAAAAAAATTTTTTTGTTTTTTTTTCCGAACGTAGGGTCGCCATTTTACATTTTTCGTTATATCTTTGGCTAAGTATGATACATCGATGTTTTGGTTGCCGAACGTAGGGGTCGCCTTTTTAAATTTTTTTTCATTGGATTTTTTTTCATTGGATTTTTCCTTTATAGCAACACACTGATCTCCTCGGGGCAAAAACAAAATCCGGCTTTTAATGCTGAAGCTATAACGAAAAATTTAAAAAGGCGACCCCTACGTTCGGCAAAAAAAAATTTTTTTTAAATCGCCTTGCAAAAATACTTCATCTTGGAGGGTGTACGGCGAACTTTTTTTTGAGGTACGGTCTAATATACACATTTTTAAAAATTTTAAAATTAAAAAATATTGACCCTTACTATAAAAGATTATTTTAAATTTAAAGTCGACTTTATTTTTAATCATACGGTTTTGTTCATTTTGTGTATGAAAACCCTACAAAAATATTTATATTTTCAAACATTTTGATTGGTTGAAAATAAATTAACCAATCAGAATGCTCCAAAAATAAATCAAGTCAAGGCATACTGCCACCCAGTATTTGAACTAAAGTCGACTTTAACTAAAATATACATTTGAAAAATTTAGATAGTAAGGGCGATTGAATTTAAACAAATTAATTAAAAATATTTAAAAAAAAAATTAATAGAATTAAAAAAAATTTTAAAAATTAAAAAAAATATTCCCGCCGGGAATCGAACCCGGGACCCTCTGTTTGGAAATGCCAAATGATACCAAAATAATTTTTTACGATAAGTTTTAGAGCATTTACTCCTTAGAAGCAATACTTAAGTTATTTTTTGGATGTAGTTCAGAAGTAATTCTAAAAAAGCTGTAAAAATATACTAACGGATACTCTGGAAGCAATGAAGGAAGTGCTTTTTTGAAGTTGTTCAGAATAACTTCTAAAAAATCAGTAAAAATACACTAACGGATACTTGTGAAGCAGTGAAAGAAGTAGTTTGAAAAGCATTACTTCCAATTTTTTTTGCTGCGATGCTTTACTTTTTTTAAGCTTTTTTGTTTGTCTTTATTTAGATTTTGAATTAAAAAGAAAAGTGTCAGTTTACTGAACAAAGTGCCACCTAGTGATAATGATGTCGTTATAACTTTTTTTTTTTTGGTGATGCCATAGCCCTGTCTAAAATATTTATTTTAATTATTTAAAATAATTTCCAACTAAACCCAATTAAAATGTCAATATTTAAGGATTTCAAACAAAGGGACAAAAAACAACTTTTTTTTGGATTGCACTAAAAATTTAATTCCCAACATAAATTATAAACAATTTTAGTTTTACTTTAAACAAAAATTAACAAATCACCATGATAAAATCAAATATATTTGTTTCAATATAAATACACTCAAAATAATAGATGTGTAATTTAACAGAACTGTTTCCAATTTCTGGCTTCAAATAAAATTAGTCGAAATTAACAATATTTTGTGTTAAAAATTAATTAACCTACAGTCATAGAAATAAATCTGTAAAAATAGCAGAAAAATCAACTAAAAATTAGTTCAAAATGATGTTGCAGAAAAAACTGCTGAAGTTAGCAGATTTTTTTTTTTTTGCTAAATTCTAGTAAAATAAGAACACCAGAAAAAAACTGTTAAATTTACAGAATTCTACTTACATTCAACTTTTAGTTAACTGAAAATTACAAATTGTACTATAAAATCTGCAGAAAATTTTGCTAAATATTAGTAGACTGTTATATCATCAAAAGTTTTGTTATTTTTAAGCTAAAATTAGTTGAATGCAAATAGCAGTATATCCTGCTAAAATCATTAGAAATATTTGCTTAAAAATTGTAAACTGCTATTTTCAAAAGGCCGGATTTTTATTTGCATTTAAAAAAAAAATTTAAAAAAAATTTTAATTTTTTCGTGACTTTGTAGGCTACTAATTATTTAGCAATTTTTTTTGCTGATTTTAGCAGATTAAGTTGCTATTAACATAAATTTAACTCAAATATAACTAAAAATCTGTATATTTAACAGTTTTAGTTTTGCTGTTCCTATCTTACTAATATTTCGAAAAAATAATCTGCCAATTTTAGCAGTTTTTTCTGCAACATCATTTTTACTAGTTTTAACTACATTTTTTATAGACTTTTTCCTATTAGTGTATAAATAATTTCAGTTCAATTACCAAACTTAGGTCAACATCTTAATAGTTCTACTAAATGTTAACACATATTATTGTTGGTTTCAACAAAATTTATTTTAGTTAGAAATTTAGAAAAAGTTCTATTAAATTTCACCCGTATTATTTTGAGTGTACCAACACATGCATACACTCACCGGAAGGAAACAAATCTAAACAACTAAAGTTAATTAAACTCTATATATTTGTTGTTTTGTATAGAAATATCAAATCAAGCAACCAGTAGAAACCATAATGGTAGAAACAGTAATACGACTACAACTACGATATGACTGCATAAAAACAAATATTGGGAGGTGTGTAAGTAGAGAGAAAATACAAATATTTTCTAATAGCTTAATGATTAAATTAGTTTGTTGTTAGTTTGACAAATTAAATAAGTATGTTGTTTAATATTGGCATGACAAAATCAACAAAAATACTAGAACATAGTGTATGAGGCTCTCCATAACTAAAGCCCGTATGACACTTGCTTAATTTTGTATTGACTTGAAATTGGATTGATGAAAAGAAATAGAAAATATTAGAGAGAGTAAAAAATAAACAGTGATGCACTCTTTGTTCCAAAGGAAAATCTTTGTTAAAAATCGTTATAAACATAGGAAATACTCTAGAAACGGAGAAAAACTTAGGAAATTGACAACATTCTAGACAATCAATCACTAAATGTCATTTTAAAGTTGAAAATATTTATAAATTTTTTGACAGTTAGTGGTTGATTTTTCTGATATGTAGTATGCTTGTAGTTTTTGCACTTACGTAATTTTCCTATGACTATAGATTTGCACTGTTCTCAAAAAATTTCTCAATACAAAATCAAGCTAGTGTCATACGGACTTTATTACACCTCGCTTCGAAAAAAAACTGTCAAAACGAGGAACCCTAGTTCACACTTGGAATGTCCCCTTGACAAATCTTAATGAAATTTGCGGTTTAGCGATTTGATTTTTTATAAACTTGACACCTTAAGGTCGTTATCTTAAATATATTGCGAGTGGGTTTTCTAAAGAAATAGTAAATTTTGTTAGCTGTTTTAACTAATTTGTGGTTCATTTTATTAACAGTCAAAAACAAAAGAAAACGTAAGATGGAATTTAATGAAATGTTAGTAGTCCTGTGTTCAAGTGAAATTTCATTTGTTTTAAATTTGCAGCGGTATTTACGAACAAAATATTTTAAGTGTAGTTATTGGTACACTCAACCAAAAAAGTCTGTAATGGCTACTGAAAATTTTGCTGTTATTACGGGAAATTTAAATGTTTTGAGGCCAGCGGTATTTATTGCTAATTTTAGCAACACATGTCTGCTGATCTGTAGTACAATAAAATTAGTAGAAAAAATTAGTAGCCGCTACTAGATTTTATTAAAATTTATGTAAAATCCAATCCAAAATCGATTTGCTAATATCAGTTAAAAAATTTACTAAATATAATTTTAGTACAATGAAATTAGTATAAATAATTAGTTGCAGCTACTAAATTTCAGTAAATTGCTGAAATTAGCAAAAAATTGTACTAAAAAATAAAAAAAACTGTAAGATCTAAAAAAAAAATTTTTTCTTTCGATTGTAACAACCGTATAATTATTTCATCGTACTTGAAATTTGGAGTCAAAATTGCAAACGGTTCTCCAGTTATTGCCGTTCTATGCATTGGAGATGCAATAAAATTGTCTGGGTGTTATTTCTAAACTAAGAACATATCAATAGTAACAAATATAAACTAAACAAGAATTGTAAAAATGAAAAAAAAAAATATTTTTAAATTAGTATATTTTCCTGCTAAATTTAGTACTCGGTTTTGAAAAATTGGTAAAATGTTTTTAGAGAAATCAGCAGCGAAAATTAGTAAAAAAAATCCGTAATTTGTAATAAGAGAATATCAAAAATGATTACTAAAAATAAAAATTGTACTAATAATCAGTTTAAAAATAGTATAGTGCGATTGGAAACTGTTTACAAATTTTTTTACAAACTTTTTTATCTGAGTGTAACTCATTACTATATGTTTTAAAATAATGTTGAAAGTAAGTGGGTGTCATTAGTGGTAGACCAAAAAGTAATGATATGTCATTACCGTTTCTACACTGGGTTGCTAAATATTAGTAAAATAAGAACAGCAAAAATAAAACCGTTAAATTTACAGATTTTAGTTATATTTGAGTTAACTTTTAGTTAATTGAAAATTACATATTGTAGTACTGTAAATCTACAGAAAATTTTGCTAAATGTTATTAGGTGTATAACTTAAAAATGCGGGATTCACAACAGATGGCGTATCTTTTACACATGGTTTGTGTCTTTAATAACTTATATGGCATTTTAGAGGGTAAACATCTGTCATTTATTCTCACTTAGTCATTGAGTGAAATAGTGTAAACGGCAGTTGTTGTTTTTTTCTTTTTTGTTTTTGCTTCGAAAATGACGAATATTGTGCCAACAAAGCATCATTTGGGAGAAGTTTTACTTTACTTCAAGACCGGTTAAAAACTATTTAGAAAATAGTGGTTGGGAAGTGTTGACTCACCCGCCTTATAGTCCAGACCTTGTCCCGTCCGACTACCATTTGTTTCGATCGATGCATAACGCTGTCACTGGAATATCCGAAATTGGCTTGATTCGTTCTTGCCCTGAAAAAATTAGCAGTTCTTTTGGCGCGGAATCCATATGTTGCCACAAAGGTGGGAAAAGGTCATAGCTAACTTAGTTTTGAGGTTAAGAAGAAGAATAATAATTTTTTCAAAAGTTATAAACACATTATTAATTTGCAAATCAGACTAGATCTAGTTTCTGCCTTTTTCATGGACAGTAGACCGTACGGTATTTTTGTAAGGCAATTTTTTTTTTTTTTTGTTATAGCTTCGGCGTTTAAAGTCAGATTTTAAAGTGTAATATATCAATTTCTACTGGGTTTATCGAAAAACTTAATTAGCAAAAGTTTAATGATTTTTTGCGAGCTTTAATTTTCTGACATTAGGGTGTACATTTGGGTTGTAGCAACTGAGATCTGGTGGGTAACTACTAGAACGGTATACTTGAGGTCAATGGTCAATGGAAAAACATCGATGTATTACACTTTACGATCCGACTGTAAATGCCAAAGATATAACGAAAAATGTAAAATGGCGACCCTACGTTCGGCAAAAAAAAATTTTTTTTTAAATTGCCTTGCAAAAATAATTCATATTGGAGGGTGTACGGCGCACTTTTTTTTTTGCCTGTAAGGTGGTACGGTCTAATGGACAAGCTTCATCAGTGAACGATGGCCAATACTTTGAATAATTTTATATTTTAGCAATGTTTCACAATAAACGCCCAAAATTTGTCAAAAATCCCGCATTTTTAAGTTATACACCCAATAGCAGACTAAAAATACCAAAAATAAACTCTTTTATCTAAAATATTTTTGTTATTTTTAACTCAATTTTAGTTGAAATTAGCAGTCTATCCTGTTAAAATTAGCAGAAATTTATGCTAAAAAAATAGTATACAGCTGATTCTAGAAGGCCCGATTTTTATTTGCATAAAAAAAATCGAAAAAAACTGAAAATTAAAAAAAAATTTTTTGTAATTTTTTGATCTACTAATAATTTGGCAAAATTTTTTGCTGATTTAACAATTAAACTCAAATATAACCAAACTTCTGATTATGAAACAGTTTTATTTTTGCTGTTCTTATCTTACCAATATTTCAAAAAATAACACTATGCGACAGTCAAAATCGGGATGGGATGAAACCAACGGGAAATGTTATATCGGTCAAAAACAAGTTATACGTGTCCCGGCGTTTCGCTGGGTCACCCCTAGGAATCGAGATATATCTTTTTTTGATAACTGACATAACTCGAGAACCACTAGTCCGATTTTGCTCAAACAATTTTAAAAAAATTAAAAATTACAATTCCTTTAATCTGTTCATATAACGTTTTTCTATATACTCAACAGTTTTGCCGGTAAAAATAAATGTTTGTTACCGCTACCACAAAAATCAATAACATTTTGTTTATTACTTTTTTTTAATATTTTAGGCAAAAAATATTTTTTTCTTTATACATTTATTTTCTCGAGTTATGTAAAAAAAAGACCACCAAAGGTCAAATCGATATATCTCGATTCCTAGCGGTGACCCTGCGAAACGCCGGGACACGTATAACTTCTTTTTTACCGATATAACTTTCCCCGGTAGTTTGAACCCTTCCCGATCACTGATCCCTACCATTTGGTCATTTCAGGAGTTTTTTCTGTAAGTTCATTTTTAACAAATTTTTATTAGTTTTTACAGATTTTTTTTCTATTATTGTATATTAGCGTTAATTTTGTCTCCTCTATCATATATTCGAGAACTTTTTTTTGCTTCATTCATATACATTTATTTAAAAAGTGCAATATTTAATGAAAAAAATCGTTTATTATTATCTTAATCACGATTAATGAACATTTACATATTTGTAAATTTGAAATAAAATTTCAATATCATGATAACAATCTATCAGACATGTATAAATGTATCAATTTAAATTAAATAAAATTCAACCAAAATTGGAATTCCATAAATAAACATGATTTTAGTTTAACACGTATTCGTACAATATATTATTTTTTTTTAAACGGAAATTATTTGTGAAATGTATTTTTCGTGTTTGGATGTACTACTCGTATCTGCAAAAAAAGAATAGCAAAATTCACATACTACACCATTGACAACTGATAAAAAACGAAGTTGACAATAAATCCATTGTTATTGTTAAAGTAATTTAAAATAATTTTTTTGTCTGTATAAAATTGATAAAAATGTATATGAAAAAAAATCGCTCGAATTGCAAAATAATATCAATCATTTGTTAAATAAAAATAAACACAAAGTACAAACTAACAACAACAATAACAAAAATATATTGAATTGTTAAAGTAATTTTGATGACACACTCACAGCAAAAACAAGGCTGCACAAAAAAACTATAAAGATAACAAGTAAAAAAAAAACATAAAATAAAAAAAAAAATCAACAAAGTTAGAAAAACATCAGAAAATAAAACAGATGTTTTTGTTTTTTTTATAAAAATATTATTTATTTTTATCATATCGACGCCAGCGAGATACATCGCCTGTTTTTTTTTACCTTTTCGCTTCATATTTTTAATAACATTTTTAACAAATATTTTAACAGAATATTAAATTTTCTATTTGTCAAAAAAATAACTTTACGAAAAGGCAAAATAAAGGTGTTTTTAAAATTTCTCTGAAATACATGACGTATGTGGCTGGCGCAGCGTCGAATATAATATAGTACGTTAGTATTTAAAAAAAACCCCAGTTGGAGTATTAAAAATAAACTGTTGTGTTTAAGTTTTGGATATTTGTTTATATTTATACATAATACTTAACAAAAACGTGTTTTAAAAGTACACTCATAGAAATAAATCTCTAAAAGTAGCAGAAAAAGTTACTAAAAATTAGTGAACAAAGATGCTGCAGAAAAAACTGCTAAAATTAGTAGATATTTTTACTAAATACTAGTAAAATGAGAAAAGCAAAATTAAAACTGTTAAATTTACAGAATTTTAATTATATTTAGACTATCTTTTAGTTAATTAAAAATAGCAAATTGTACTGTAAAATCTGCAGAAAATTTTGCTAAATATTTGTAGATTATAAATAGCAAAAGTAAACTGTTATATCTACAAAAGTTTTTGTTATTTTTTTAAGCTAAATTAAGTTGAATGCAAATAGCAGTCTTCTGCTAAAATCAGCAGAAATATTTGCTAAAAAATTGTAAACTGCTGTTTTCAAAAGGCTCAATTTTTATTTGCATTAAAAAAAAAATGGAAAAAAAACTTCGAACATTTTTAATTTTTTGGTGATTTTTTAGGCTACTAAATATTTATCAAAACTTTTTGCTGATTTTAGCAGGTTAATTTGCTATTCTCCATTTACAAAAATTTAGCTCAAATATAACTAAAATTCTGTATATTTAATAGTTTTATTTTTGCTGTTCCTATATTACTAATATATAGCAAAAATAATCTGCTAATTTAGCAGTTTTTTTCTGCAGCATCATTTGTAATTAATTTTTAGTAGTTTTAACTAAATTTTTTACGGGCTTTTTTCTATTAGTGTACTAAGAACTTTTTAAGAAATTTCGATTGTTTTTTCGTTCGACACTCTTCAAGAACATTGCCTCAACTATCCGTCATATAAAATTCCTGATCAGGAAGCTTCGAAAATCCTTTTAAAGCGTAAGTTTCGTCGACCATTACACAACATTCAAAGTTTTGAACGCTTTTTCATCAACATTTTTCTTACACAGATAGAAAAGTTGGCACCAACAATGGAAGTTGTAAAAATAAAAACATTCGCTTTTAATCGAAATTTTATTTCCAACAATTTTTTGTGTTTGAAATGTTTGCAAATTGATATTTTCATACAGTGGTGGAAAATATAATAGATACAAAGTTTTTTCTAATTTTATTCTCGTTGCGTTTATTTTTAAGATCAAAATAGTGGCTAAGTTCGCCCCGAAAGGTGAGAAAATGGTCCAGAAAATTGTGCAGACGTTTAGCGCAACGTCTGTTTTTTATGACTTTACTTGCTTTAAGTGGGCGTGGCTTTTAATGAAAAATTAGCGATATTGAACTTTTATAAAATTACATAGCAAAATTTTGCGAGTGCTGATAGGATCTATACAATCTGTATATTGTTGAAAATCCTATAAAATTTTCTTAAATATTGCATTATTTTTATCCATAAATGATATACAGACTTGCCATAACAGTGCCTTAGACATGCACAAATGTTTCTTTGTTTTAGTGATTTTCAAATAAAGTTAACAACACTGAAATTATTTCCGAATTTCATAGAAAATTGCTATATTAACAATAAAATTATATGTAAAGTTATAGTCAATGAGTTTTCAAAAAAAAAAAAAATCTATTTGGAGTTTATTTTCCACCTTCAGTAGCTTATTTATTTTCGTTGCGGTTTTCCATTTGGGTTAACCCTTAAATGCTCACTGTATCTTTAAAGATACAACCACAAAAAAAATTCTACGGCTTTATTTTGAGCTCAATTAAAGTGAATACTTCACTAATGCGCTAATAAAACCCAAGTGTTCTTTAATAAAATATATATTAAAAATTTTTTAAAATTGCGTCTTCAATTAATTTTAATTAGAAACTCAAAAAAGAGTTTTTTATGATACCACCCAGGGAAATTTTCTGTTCCAAGGAATCGGTTGTAGAATAGCTATTTTTCCTTTACAACCTCTTCTGCTGTCAATTCTAAAGCCGATAATTTTTGTTTGAAATTGTCCCAAAAGCAATCACTTCTATAGTTCCCAAGTGGAACCGGTTGCCCTAGAACCAGTTCTGGAACTAGTTCTTGAACTCGTTCTTCGTCTGTCATACATTCCATATAAGATCCGTGAAACTGGTTGCGGAACCAGTTCCATAGAATCGTTTGCAGTGGAGCCAGTTGTAGATTTGGCATAGTTGTTCTGAAATCTACTTTATTTAAGTACAACACACTTCTTGTTGTTGAAAAATTTGAGTTCTATCTTTGCTCCCTTTTAATGTAATTTTTGGGTCAGCAAATTTTAGTAAAGTAAACGCGTATCACTTAATTGCTGCCTAATCCCAAATATTAAACTAAACCCAAATCGAAACTCTACTACTATAGAATTTAAACTACTGGCTTTTTTACCACTGAAATTTCATTTAATATTGACAACATTTTTTGGAGTTTAGATCAATATTAATTATTTTTTATTAATATTTATTTAAGAATAATTTTATAATGAATTTAAGGATTAATTTGCATTTTCCTAAAAAAAACAATACAAATGATAGTTTTAACATGTAGATTATGTTTAATTGCATTTCAGGAATTAGGGACAGAGTGCTTAGTGCTTAACATCTGGTATGCAGATGTGTGATTACAGGTAAAGCATATCACTATGTGAAATAGCAACCAGAAAAAGGTTATGGTTACATCTGTAATCAGTAAAAAACAACAAATTAAGTTTTAATCCCCTACAAGCCCATACCAGCCCATAGTTGTTAAAAAATTTAAATATTGCACTAAAATTTAGTAAAAACAATTGTTATTTAATTAAACCCTTAATATATAATTTTTTTACTACTCGATTTTTACGATAATCTTCAATTATTGCTAAAGGCTTAGGTTTTCCAACAAAAAAAAACCAGATTGAGATACGTCAACTCCTTCAAAAGTTATAGATTTTGTACCGCCTTGAAAATCTACCATTGTGCGCCGTTCCACTTCGCTGCCAGAAATGTTTGGAATCGCCCTCAATGGCTACTTCACCTTTTTGGCGTTGGTTTCGTTCCTGGATCCTTTTGCGTTAACCGTTCTACGCTTTCTTTCAGTTATTGGGTCCATGTTAAACTTTTCGACCACTCTGGAAACACATTACCTGGTCACACATACTTCTGTTGCCAATGAATTATTATGAATAGTTATACCCTACACCACTATGTGGTCATTATACCCTACACAACTATGTGGTCAGGGTATTATAAGTTTGTGCTGATGTTTGTAACACCAAAAAATATTGGTCCTAGACCCACCTTATAGTATACCGATCGGCTCAGAATTTTTTTTATTTCGATTTAACGATGTCCGTCTGTCCGTCCATCCGTCCGTCTGTCTGTCTGTCCATGCATTGTTGTGCGCACTCTACAGGTCGCAAATATTAAGACATTTGGTACATCGACTTATGTCGGCCCAAGGACGAAGCCTGTTAATTTTGGTGAACATCGGTCCATGTTTAGACCTAGTGCCCATATAAGGGTCCTATTAAAATTATATGGTTTATACGCTGCAGCTTGCAATTATTAAGATATTTTGATGAAATTTGGTACACCGACCTATGTTAGCCCAATAACGCAGCCTATTAATTTTGGTGAACATCGGTCCATGTTTATATCTAGTGCCCATATAAGGGTCCTACCAAAATTATACTGTTTATACGCTGCAGGTCGCAAATATTAAGATATTTTGATGAAATTTGGTACACCGACTTATGTCGGCCCAAGGGCGAAGCCTGTTGGTTTTTTGAACATCGGTCTATGTTTAGACCTAGTGCCCATATAAGGGTCCCCCCAAAATTGGCTTGGTTACAAACTGCAGATCGCAAATATTAAGATATTTTAGTGAAATTTGGTGCGCAGACTCACATTATAGAAAATTTTGACACAAACCCCATTTTAACCCATTCAAATTCGAATCCAAACATTAGTTGGCTTTTACCCAGACTGGTATAGGGTATTCTATAGTCGGCATGCCCGACTTTAACCTTTTTACTCGTTTTACTTATTTTTTTGTGCACTTGTCTTTGATTCTCCATTGTAAACTAATAAACCGCTCAAGTTTGATAAACCGATGCATTTTAGATCTGACATATTTCTTAATGATATTTTGATCAAGATCTACATAGTTCTTTAGCTTACAAGTGTTTGGGAAACAAATAACCAACGAATAACATTAGGTTTGTATGATAAATATTTTATTTAATAATTCCACATTACTCATATGCATTTTTAAATATATTGTTTAAAATAGTGCGAGTAGTTTGTTTGGCATTAACAATGTGGCCAGTACAGAATGGTGATTATCTGTAAGCAGGTTTGTAAGGGAAAACATTAAAATAATCCCTTACAAAATTGTTTACGTATGCCATGATTATATCTTACAACAAAAAGTGTATAAGATTAGGAGATGTAATCGCTATCGGATCGCACATTGCACCGGATATCGGAAGAAAAAAAATGCGTCAATGGCGGTATGATGCCATGGTGGCACATACGAATATAAGGACATTTTCGCAGAAAAAGATTAAACATGTGAATAAAGAAACGAAACAAATCTCTAAATTATGAGAAAAAAATAAGAAAAATATTAAAATGAGTGTTATTTTTTGTTCGGTGTTGAGATCAAATATGCCAAATTCCAAATAGAATTTACAATTTATTTTACAACAAATAAAGAAAAAAACTTATGAAAAAAAAATATTAAAAATATTAAATTTATGAAATATGTGAAATTAAAAATTTTTGAGAATGTAATTTGAACATTAATTTGTGTTTATTTTTTATTTTCGATGTTTTCATATTGTTATATTATCTTTTTTCTTAATTCTAACATTTTTTTTTTAATTTTTGTTGTAATTTTTAGTTTCTTCCAATTTACTTTCACTTTGTCCTCATTTTTCGGTCGACTGTTCGGCAATCCCATAATGTTATGTCCGATGTGCGATCCAATAGCGATTGCATCTCCTAGTCTTGTGCTCTTCTTGCCTACACCACGCAATGCGCAATAACTCGGTAAATTTCGTATAGATTGCTTAACATCAACGATATTAAATTTTTTGCATTACAAACTACATCCTTGTAAGGGACGGCAGTAAGCTCTCAGTGTATTGTTTATTTTTCTCATTTGTTTTATCTTGCTTCCAAAAACCCCATCCATTTTTTACTTGTGTATCACAGTATTAGGCTAAGTGGTACAACATTCCGCCATATTATCAGCGAAAATTCAAAGTTGAGTTTTTATTGCCACCCTAATATGCATGTTTTTAGCATCGTCTTGTCACATTATATTTTTGTTTAGAAGATTAAGTATTAACCAAAGAGTATTTAAAAATAAAAAAAAGTTTCGTGCGTTTTTATCTAATAGATAAGATTGGCCCGACAAAACATGTTTTCTTGTTTGTTAAGTTTATCTTTTAAGCGTTGGCCTTAAAGCACTTTTCTTGTCAAATTTTCCATTGACTATATTGCGAATTCATAGAACAGGTACTTTATAAAAATCTTCTGTAAATGTTATGATCATGGCAAGGGACTTCATGAATATACATACCAGCAAAAACTTTTATTACAAAACAATAATGGTTAAACAATGAACAGAGCATTTTCATACACTTAAAAATTTTAAATATGCGCTTAAAATATTTATGCTCATATAAACTCAAAGCTCAAAAAAATACGCACAAAAAATCCAAAAATATACACTAAACGAAAGAAATTGCACTTTAGCTTATTAAGAATACGTCATAGATCCGCTGGACATTTTTAAACCAAACTTTGCTCATATATAGACCAGTGCTTGATTAAGAAATTTTTGCAAATTGTTTTTGCCTTATAGCGTCCTATTGTGGAAATATTTGTAATCAAAGTTGAAATTTTGATAGTAAAGGGTTCTTCAACAGGGACGCTACAAAAGTAGAAAGGTTTGCCATTTCATGATGCAAAAATATACGAGCCAACAACGAGCCGAAATTATTAAAATTTACTACCGACATTCGGAGTCAGTGACCTCAACGTTAAGAGCGCTACGTCCAATTTATGGTCGTCATAATGAATGGCTTCGTCAATAAACAAAATATGCGTTATTGGTCAGACAGCAATCCACACGTACTCCATGAGTCATCATTGCATCCCGGAAAAAATTACGGTTTGGTGCGGTTTATGGGCCGGCGGCGTCATTGGGCCGTACTTCTTCCGTGACGATCAAGACCGGCACGTTACTGTGAATGGGAATCGCTACCGTTCAATGATAACCGAATATTTTTGGCCCCAGTTGGATGATATGGACTTGGAGGACATGTGGTTCCAACAGGACGGCGCCACAAGCCACACAGCGAATGTCACAATCAATTTATTGCAAACCAAGTTTGGAGAACGTGTTATCTCACGAAATGGTCCAGTCGATTGGCCGCCTCGATCGTGCGATTTGACGCCGTTTGAATATTTCCTGTGGGGCTACGTCAAATCTATGGTCTATGCCAACAAGCCAGCGACGATTGATGAACTTCGTACGAATATCGGCCGATTTATGCTTGAAAACCGTCGAAAAATGGGTTCAGCGTCTGTACTTCTGCAAGCGTGCCCGTGGTGGCCATGCAAAAGAGATCGATTTCCATACATAATGGCATCGAACGTACTTTCACAGGAATAAAGAATTTTATTGATATCCAAAACCGTTTTTGTTTTATTTAAAAAAACTTTTGTAGCGCTCTTATTGAAGAACCCTTTATATGAATTCTACACGGTTACGGATACATATTTTAAGAATGTTAATTTTGTATATTTTTATGGATAAATCTTTATTAAAAAATATAAGAAATTTTTATTTTTTTGAGCTAAACGATTTTTAAATTGTTTTGGAAAAATATGGTGATTTCTGACAATTTTTAAAAATTGTGAGATGGCAACCCTGACATGATTTTTATAAATGCAGTATCATTATAATAATAACTAGCCATTATTTATGTTTTGAATGAAAGCGAAATAAATTTTAGCCAGGGTAGGCATTCCCGCTATCGATTCAAAACCCTTTCAACGGACTACCGTTATTCTTAAAATACCGTTACCGAAATAACCAAAATACCTTTATCCTTAAAATACCGATACCGAAATAAAGGAAATGCCGATACCTATCTTTAAAATAACGTTGCCGAAATAAATGAAATACCGTTATCCTTTATTTTTAATTCTCTGCTTTTGGTAATTAAACGTGGTTTTTGAGTCTCTTATATAAATTAATTTGATTTTAGTTTGTTTTTGCAAAAAAAAAAATCGGTATGCACTGAAAAAACTGACTACAGTTAAACCTTAAACTAACTAAACCAAGTTTAACTGACATCCCAAAAACTCAGCCTTACAGTGGGTCTCATACTGCAGATTTAACTTTAACTTAACTATAAACAAAATTAAATGTCAAAAAAATGTTCACAAAACAACAACAAATTTTGGGGTTAACTATTAACTAAAGTTTAAACCTGAAGTATGAGACGCACGGTTAGTGTATTATTCTTATTTAATTCAATATCGTATCTTTTTTGAATTTAAAGACTGAAGTAAACATGTTACGAACTTATTGTTGAACAAAAATTAAAAAAAAAATTGGTTTTGTCCCATTTTGCCTTAATCGAATTGATTCAGATGCGAAAGAAGTGTTTCCTTAATATTGTCCTACAAATAATAATAAATTGAAGCTTTTGTTACACAATAGGTTCAGAAATGGGTTCTGTAAAGGCTAAACATTAAAATTGGCTCTAAAATATGATTTTCGTACATTATAAAAAGCACATTTAAATCACTTAAAAATGTATTATATTATATATTATAAAGAGTACTTCTAAATCACTCTAAAAATGCAAACAAAATGTACTCGTATTGATGTGATGAAAATGTATACCTAAAAACCATACTTTATTAACTTCATGTAATCACTTTTAAATTACTAACAAAATGCTTAAATTGAACTACTGACAAGATGGGACATCACGTGTAAAATAAATCAGTGTTAGAGCTAAATTTTAACTACTTCACAATCAGTAGATGCTATTCGAAGTGCTTTTCAAATAACTTTTTTGTAATGGATTTTTTTGCTGGGTTTGGTCGGAAAATTCCCAGCCATTAAAATTCCCGTGTCGAAGGGTTTAGAAAAATATGTGTTAGACTTGTCACTGGCGCACTTTTGACTTCCACATTTCCTCTGCCATATTTTTTTTTATTTATAAAATTTGATTTTAACTTTTTTGCTATAGTTTTTGCCTCATAATTCTTTACTGCATTCCAATATGGAACTTTTTGAACTTTAAACATTTTCATTCCTAGATTGCATTTCCCTTTTAGTACAAAGAAATCGAAATCGTGCTCTTCTACGTTCTCGGTTCTCAATTTTTCTGGTCTTAACAATATCCTGCGGGCCTTTTTTCTGTCAATGGTTAAGTCCTCTTCGTAACAGTTAATAGCATTGGAATCAGAGTCACGGTGTAATTTATGATATTTTGCTATAAGACTAAAATGAATTTTGCTGAAAAGTTTTGATTATTTTATCACGGTTTTTTTTTTTTTTTTTTTTTTTTTTTTTTTTTTTTTTTTTTTTTTGGTTATTTATTGTGTTTAAATTAACGAATAGAAATAGAAACTATTGAATGTGCGAAAATGTGAATCGGGATTTTTTTTTCGATCTCACTTCTTATTTACACAAATTTGCTGCGTGTTTTGCTATAAAATGTAGACTTTTAGAATTTTAAATGCATATTTTTCGATTTTTAATACACATTTTATGTACCTAAAACACGATTATAAATGCATGAACTTCCTAGCCCTAGTGATGATTGATTATAGAAAAGAACTAAAAACAAAAACATAATTTGTCTCAAAAAAATAAAAACAAAAAAAATTTAATAACTGCCAATGCCAGAATTTTTGTATTTTGACAATATACTCAACAATAATATCAATAATTATATTTAATGACTACCATTTATAAGTTTGTATGGTCTTAAATCATATTGTAATTGTTAATGTGATTACAATTAAATAACGTATAAAACATTACGCATAAATAACTTTAAGCTCTTTAAACTTTTGAAATGTATGTATATCTATGAAAGAAAATTATATGAAAAGAGCATATTTTTTCATCTGCTTTATAATTAAATAAATTTCAAATTGGTATTTATCTTTTTTTTTTCTTTTTGTTTGGTATTTCATGTGATTGTATATCATGGCTATTAAACGCATATTTCAGCAACTGGTTTTACGTTTTGTATTTTCGTATATGTTTGTTCATTGGTTTGTTGTGGTTGTAGTCAATGTTTTAAAATTATTCAATATCAATATATTGCCATGAATGTAAAAGTGATGATAACACACAGGCACACACACTCACAAACTTACAGACGCACACAACAAATGCAAACACAAACTCACACAACAAATGCAAACACAAACTCACACACACACACACACACACACACAGAAAACTCACATGCAAACATACAGACATATTGGCCAAACTCAAAATGTTTGGCAGAAATGTTGTCGCACTTAATGTATCACCGCATAAACCAATTCAACCAAGCTAAAAACAACATTTTTGTACATATGGGGCTTTCCAAGTCAACTGATCCGCTACAGGCAAAGGTGTGTATTATCAATGCCAAACTTAAAGTATTTGTTGTCCTATATGATACAAATAAAAAATGGCGAAACTTTTTCAATGGTTGGAATAGGATTGGTTAAATATTGGTTAGCGTTTAATTGGCTTTACAATACTCGGTGGTAGAGGATATATTTAGTTTGTGCTGATGTTTATAACTACCAAAAATAATGGGCATGGACCCATGTATAAAGGGTTTTATAATAGGCAGGGGCAGTTAAGTTTCCTGTTATTTATTTTTCAGAGACAATAAAGACAAATCACCATGGCAAGTTACAGCGTGGAGCAAAACGTGCAACTCATAACATTTTATTTTCAAAATAGGCGTTTCGATTTCCGAAAAAGAAAATCATCGATGCCCATTTTTGAAGGAACGGGTACGTCAACAAGCAAAATTCGAGGATTTTTGATCAAACCAATCCACCGGAGGTCCACTAAGTGGCAATGCATCCGCAGAAATTCACTGTTTGGTGTGGACTGTAGGCCAGCAGCATCATCAGTCAGTACTTCTTCAACAGCGACGATGACATTGCTATTACCGTTAATGGAGAGCGCTACTGATAAATAATAAACAGTAACTTAAATTTTTTGTAAAAATTTAATTGAAAATTTTTTAATTAAAATTTAAAAATTTAAATTTTATTGAAAATTTTTCAATTAAAATTTTATTCATATCAATTAAAAATTTAGTCAAAAATAATTAAAGTTTTAATTATATCAATTAAAATTTTAGTTGATATCAATAACCAAAAATATATTAAAATTTAAATTGCAATCCCTACCTACTTAGTGTCTGGATATGCAACAAAGTGATAGCAAGCAATTGTTAAAATGATTTCTCTGGCGGCTTTTGCCATGATATCTGCCATCAAATGTCATGTTTAGTTTTCATTCTAATTTAACAATAAACAAACAACATAAATGTTAGTAAACAAGAACGGGGAAAAGTTTAGTTATTTATTATTTTTAGAAAAAAATTAATTGTTGATAAAATTTTGCGTTTTTCGAAGAAAAACTATGGTATTTATTAGCCATGAAATCGTCAAGTGTTGTCCACTGCAGTGCAATTAGGGTTTATGTCCCGGGAATTCCCGGGACGGAATTCCCGGGAATCCCGCCCTTTTTTGAATCCCGCAATCCCGGGAATTTTATGCGGGATTTCCCGGGATTTTTTTTAGTCTTTTAAAGTAGTTTTAGCTAGTTTTATTGCAATTTTAGAAGCTTTATTTAAATTTAAAGCATTGATTTTTTTAAATTAATTTAAATAAAGAATATTTAAAATTAAAAAATACGGTTTAAAATTTAATAAACTGAATTAAGCCAAATTGTTTTTGGATGCCAATTGAATTTGGTTTAGTTAAACCGAAAAATACTATATTAGCAATTACCAAATTTACAAACTAAAATACTTGTCCTTCGGGAATTTTTTTCTTCTTTAAGATGATGATATTTGTTCAAATAAAGCGATATTTATATAGGCTGTTTTAAACTACAAGATTCTCGGAAAGATTTTGCAACCTTGCCTATAAGTTTTGCACGTGTACTGAAGTAAAATCGTACCGAAAATCTTATAGTGTAAACCAGCCTTATACAACATTTCAACATCATTATTTCAGTTCCAAATACCTCCAATAAACTAGGGATTAAAGTTAAAAAATAGTAATTTTTTCGTATTTTCAATTAACATAAGTATTTTGAGTTTCTTTTACTTCAAATAATTTCATTTAAAGTTCAATTGCTATTCCTTTATTTTAAATATATTTTTTAAATATTATTAATTTTTAAAATAATAAATACATCATATGCTTTTTCAAATTATTTTGAATTTTTTATATGCTAATTTAAAATGCAACTAAACATGAAAATTAAATAATTTATTTTTAAGGAGTTGTGGCATAAACAATTTCTATTCAAGAAAACTAATTAAAGTTATGAAACTATTTAATATTTTAGTGTCTACTTTTATAAAACAATTTAGGTGAATTTGCCTAAAAATTTCTGTGAAAAATGCTCACTTTTAAACTTTTTTATAAAACTAATTCTAGACGGATACATCTGAAAATCTGCATAGAGAAAAACAAAATTTCTAGAAATAGAAATATATCCTGAAAAAAGGGATCAAAATAATATAACCGTGTCTTTCACTTTTCTATATCAATTCGTTTAACAGCTTAAACCGCGAAATTAATATTTAGTTAATATCAAGGTTGGTTACCGTTTCAGTTTTAATATAACGGTAATTGTCAACTACTAATTCACGATTTAAATTGTTAAACGAATTGACCTGGAAGACATGGATATTTAGCCCTCCTTTCAGAACATTTTCTCATGGATACAACCAAAAGATGAACTTCGTCGAACGGTGTTTAACCAAAAAGTAGTTTTTCAAGTACAATATATGTCGAATTTATATATTTTCTAACGAGCGGGAATTCCCGGGATCCCGGGAAATTCCGAAAAAAATCCCGCTGTCCCGGGAAATGAAAAAGTCCGGGAAAAGAAAAACCCTAAGTGCAATTGATATCATTTTGACGTTTCTCTGCTATTGTTTTTACATTTCATGTCTTATCATTTATTGCAATTGAAGACACCGGTTTAGTATTTGCGATGTACAATATTAAGTGAATATTTTCTCCAAAACGAAGCCGACTAACACGCTGAGTCGATAGAAAAACTTCTATAATTGTTAAAAAAAAAAAATTAAATAAATTAAGCTATATGTACATTACGATAAAAATATAAAACTAGTTTATTTTTTTTACAAAAATTATTTTTTTTTTCGAATTTCAAAATAGTTAAATTTCAAATTTAATATTT
Organism: Leucophora obtusa; assembly: GCA_949987735.1. Lineage (NCBI taxonomy): Eukaryota > Metazoa > Arthropoda > Insecta > Diptera > Anthomyiidae > Leucophora > Leucophora obtusa. The sequence continues at coordinate 185,399,207 of OX465298.1, read as the reverse complement.
TCCAAATTCCATTACAATAAAATATATATTAAAAATACACGCTGAATTAGTCAATATTTAACCACGTCCAATTTTTGAAAAAAAATTTTAATTTGTTCCAATTTATGTTCAAACACTCTCACAACAATTCAGTTGTGTCAACAGAATTTTATCCAACAGAACTGATACCGTTGCCGTTGCCACACCCGGATTCAGTTTAGAAGATACGATATACGGGTACTTTTTTTTAGCTGGACAGTTGGCTTGGAATGCTTTAAATTACGGTATTTTAACAACAATATTTGGCATTTATATGGGTTTGTGGCCACATGTAAAAAATTTGAATATATACTTTTTGTTGTTGCTGTTATTGTGTACTTCTAATACATACTTGATGATTCACAAAAATTTACCCACACAAGCACTCATACGTACTTTAATGCAAAAATAACCGTTAAATGCAATTTATTTTCTAGAGCCAAAAACAAATTCTACACAAAACAGTAACAACATGTTTGGCAACATTGAATATTTAAACATTTTTTTTTTTCAATATTTTTTATTTTCGTATTTGTGGGATTTTAATCCTACAAAAAGCCATGAACATGAATTTTTGTTTTAAATCAGGCAAGACTTTCAAAGTTAGACATCAAATATTCTCTAATACATATAAGCAAATTTAAAATTTTAACTACACTTAAAAAAAAAATGTTAATGCAATTGCTTCTAGCTTGCGTCTTTATATGTACAATATCATTTAAAATCAAAACGAATGATGTGATGATGAATTAATTATGAAAACAAAATATGTACAGCAGCATGCCAGCATCAAACACGCCTTGGAAATATTGTAGAAATTCGTTTTTATAATTTTTATGAAAGTCATATCCAGTTTGACTGCGCAAGATTCTCAAGAAGTAAAATTATTGGATTTTTAATTAATTTTAAAAGAATTGTCATTAAATTTTGACAGATATCATCTGGAAGCTGGTAGTTCCAAAAAATCATATGGAGTTTTCATTAGTGGCGCCACCTATGTGTCATCCTACGGACTTTTCAGCCGATGTGTTATATTATCTTTCGAAAAAGGCAGCAAAAATAAAAATCGGTTAAAAACAAACAATTTATTACAATTTCTCCCCGCAACTGATGTGTCGCGTAGCACTTAATCAGTAAATTCGAACCCAAATTTTGAAATTTATTGAAATAATCAAGATACAAAAACATTTTTGTATTCTATTAATTCCAAGATAAGATAAGAAGTATTTTTCATCCTGTGTTTTAATAATTCAGTTAAAATTGATACCCAAAAGGTCGGAATTTTTAAACACTGTTTTTAAATCTCCAACTTTGAATTTACAAAAAAATTTTTAAAGAATTTTCAAATCAACGATTGGTCTATAAATAAGGTCTTGTTAACGACATGTTATGGATTAAACCCTACAAAAATTCCATAAATTCTTTTTTTTCTTTTGGTTAGCGCAGCAATTTTATTTCACCTGTTTTCAAGAAAACTGATTTTTTTTTCACTTAATTAGATTTAGCCACGGATTTTTTAATTTCATGTGTTTTTGACTGGAATATTACAGCATAAGATAAAATACTTCAATCCACTTAATTAAGGCAAAATGGAGGTCAAATAAATAGCCAATGTTTAACATCAAATGTCAAATTTTAGGAGATTTAATTGTATCTTATTGTATTAATATTACAGATATTCCTGAGCGGATATTAATGATCTTCTTCCTGATATTAGTTTTTTAGGTCCAAAAATAATATTCTTAATTTAGTTTCAGAAAATTAACCAAGTGCTGTTGGGGCCTGTATGATCCTATGATGAAAATAGACTAATATTTTAACAGAAACTCTCAATTGTATTTCAGAAATAATTTTTTATTCAGGGGTGTGATGAAAATCGAAAACCGAACAGTTTTTCAATCTAGAATAATTAGTTTCGCGAAAATCAAATTGGCTTAAAATTATTATTTATCGTTTTATTTGACTCCGGAGATCTAAATTAGGAAATAAAAAATAATTGGTATTGTACAGATCGTAAAATATTAACCATTGAAAATCAGATCGTTTTCGATATTCATCACATGCCTGAATAACTATTAAATAAATCAATAATTTCTGAAATACATTTTATAATTTCTAAAACAATAATAATAATAATTAATAATTTCTGAAATACAATATATACAATATACAATACAATTTTTTAGCAGAAATATTCGCTAAAAAATTGTAAACTGCTGTTTTCAGAAGGCTCGATTTTTTTTGCATTTAAAAAAAAAATGGAAAAAAAATTAGAAAATTTTAAATTTTTTAGGCTACTAATTCTTTATTCAAATATAACTAAAATTCTGTATATTTAACAGTTTTATTTTTGCTGTTCCTATATTACCAAGGTTGGTTACCGTTATCGTTATAATACCGTTATCGCTAAAATACCGTTTCAAATTGAATACCGTTACCGTTATCGATACCTCTAAAAAAATTTCTAAATACCGTTATCGTTACCGTTACCGTTATTTTTATGGGTAGTTACCGGTATTTTACCGGTATTTATTATTTTATATAAAAATTACAATTTTTGTATTTTTTATTTTATAATCTTGGGTGTTTTTTTTTACAAAAAATTTATAGATAATAATTTTACTTATTAAAACTACCAGTATTGAATTTATAGCTTAAAATCTGTATTTTCAGTACTTAAAATTAAAAATATGCCATGTTTTTACTTGTTTTTATATGTTTTTAACATAATTTTTAATACCGGTACGTACCGGTATTTCTGTTTCGATAACGGTATACCGTTACCGAAACAGTCTTAAATACCGTTACCTAAACAAACGAAATCTGATACCGTTACCCTTACCGTTATTCGTTTCGGTAACCAACCTTGTATATTACTAATATATAGCAAAAATAATCTGGTAATTTTAGAAATTTTTTCTGCAGCATCATTTTTAATTAAATTTTAGTAACTTTTTCTGCTATTTTTACAGATTTATTTCTAATGGTTGTAAAAGTTCTTTGCTTTCGTTCTAATGAGTATAAATAGAATTAAAAGCTTGAATATTAAATACAACATACAAACACTTACTTTACTATGTTTAAAGCAACAACAATAACATAAAGAAAAATAATAGCTTTGTAAAAACATGAGATTTTCGTTGTAATACATAAAAAACTAGTAAAAATATCTGAATTTATTTCTCAATTCATTATTTACATGGGAGTTTGCATAAATACAAAAACTTAAATCTACATAATAACCTAGAGATAATCCCATAAAGACAATGTGAGGATAGTACTTGGGAGTACATGAAAATGCATTAATTGTCAGCCATTGGTTCTAGGAAAGTTTTTTCATAAGTTTTTTCTCTATTTGTTGTAAAATAAAATATGAATTCTAGTTGGAGTTTGTCATATTTGATGTTAAAATCCAAGAAAAATAACACTTATTGTAACAATCTTCAGATCAACTACACCTTTTGCAACTGTAATTCAGAAAATATCAATTGAAATTCAGAATTTCCATTTGAAATTCAGAAAATATCAATTGAAATTCAGAATTTCCATTTGAAATTCAGAAAACATCAATTGAAATTCAGAATTTCCATTTGAAATTCAGAAAACATCAATTGAAATTCAGATTTTCCATTTGAAATTCAGAAAATATCAATTGAAATTCAGAAAATATCATTTGAAATTCAGAAAATATCAATTGAAATTCAGAAAATATCATTTGAAATTTAGAAAATATCATTTGAAATTCAGAAAATATCAATTATTATTCAGAAAACATCAATTGAAATTCAGAAAATATCAGTTGAAATTCAGAAAATATCAATTGAAATTCAGAAATCGTCATTTGAAATTCAGAAAATATCAATTGAAATTCAGAAACCGTCATTTGAAATTCAGAAAATAGCAATTGAAATTCAGAAAATATCATTTGAAATTCAGAAAATGTCAATTGAAATTCAGAAAATATCATTTGAAATTCAGAAAATATCATTTGAAATTCAGAAAATGTCAATTGAAATTCAGAAAATATCAATTGAAATTCTATTGATATTTTCTGAATTTCAAATGACGATTTCTGAATTTCAATTGATATTTTCTGAATTTCAATTGATATTTTCTGAATTTCAATTGATATTTTCTGAATTTCAAATGATATTTTCTGAATTTCAAATGATGATTTCTGAATTTCAATTGACATTTTCTGAATTTCAAATGATATTTTCTGAATTTCAATTGATATTTTCTGAATTTTAAATGACGGTTTCTGAATTTCAATTGATATTTTCTGAATTTCAAATGACGATTTCTGAATTTCAATTGATATTTTATGAATTTCAATTGATATTTTCTGAATTTCAAATGATATTTTCTGAATTTCAAATGATATCTTCTGAATTTCAATTGACATTTTCCGAATTTCAAATGATATTTTCTGAATTTCAATTGATATTTTCTGAATTTCAAATGGAAAATCTGAATTTCAATTGATGTTTTCTGAATTTCAAATGGAAATTCTGAATTTCAATTGATATTTTCTGAATTTCAAATGGAAATTCTGAATTTCAATTGATATTTTCTGAATTTCAATTGATATTTTCTGAATTACAATTGCAAAAGGTGTAGAAATCCAGGGTAAATAATAAATTTTAATAACTTAAAAAAATTAAGCAATAACATAATAAAGTCTTTTATTTCTGATTGAAAAAAAAAAATATATATATATATACATATAAAGCTGAGAACGGCTATTTTTTTATATCCGACGAAGATAAATTATGAAAAATCATTTGATGGCGCTGGCAAGACCACTTACTAAACATTGAATATTTTTGCTTTCAACTAATTATCCGTATAATAAGACACATTTCTTAGTAAATATAAGATTATATCTTTCATAGTATAAATGATTTTTGAATTCCGCCATTAAATAAAATATTTTTTAGAAAATCTTAATTTTTTTTATTTTTTAAGGTTAGTTTGTTTACAAAAAACTGTTGTTAGTCGATCGCAATCCCATTCATTTGTCAGATTTTCTAATGTAAATAAACCATATAGATTTCGAACTAATCCAGTGAACATTTTAACAGTTTAAATTCAATATAACGTACCCATCCGATTTGTGCATTTTTCTACCCATTCGACGAAATTGGGTTAAAAACAAAATTTTTTGATTTAGCAAATTTAAATTAATATTTTCATACCCTGCTCAAGGTACGAAACTTCCTCTTTTTTTGTTCATTCTTCTCGCGACAGTTCTTTATTTAACGTATGAGCAGTGTTGCCAGGTTTTTTTTTCCTTCAAAACGACGATTTTTAATCCGAAACACAGCAAGAAATGTGCAAAAATTCGATATTGTTTCAATCTCTGATTCAAGTTTTTAGTTTTTAAAATTACGCAGAATGTCAAAAAACTTAACTTAAACTGCTGCAAAATCAGAAAAGTTTTCTTCTTCTGTACGATTTTTGAAAAGTATTTAAAAAATTAAAATCTAAAAGTCTAATTAAAATTCTTTTTAGAAAAAATACAAAAATCCGTTCAAGTGCATCATAATTTTTTACTTATTCCAAAAATGACAATTTTGCTTTAAGTACCTATTTTAAAATGTACAAAGTTTTTAGGAAAAAATAACAGAAAATCTGATAATTTTTGTACAAAAGTTCTGTCCTAATTTTAGCAACACATGTCTGCTGATTGGTAGTACAATAAAATTAGTAGAAAAAATTAGTAGCCGCTACTAAATTTAGCAAATTTGTTATAAACTGCAATTCAAAATTGATTTGCTAAAATCAGTTAAAAAACTTACTAAATATCAATAATTTTAGTACAATGAAATTAGTATAAATAATTAGTTGCAGCTACTAAATTTCAGTAAATTGTTGTAAACTGTAATTTAAAATCAAACTGCTGAAATTAGCAAAAAAGTGAACTAAAAAATAAACAAACTTTAAAATCTAAAAAAAAAAAATAATAAAAAAAAAAATGTTTTTTTCTTTCGATTGTAACAAGCTTATAATTACTTCATCGTACTTGAATTTGGAATCAAAATTGTAAACGGTTCTCCAGTTATTACCTTTTTATGCATTGGAGATACAATAAAATTTTTTGAGAGTTATTTCCAAACTAAGAATATATCAATAGTAACAAATATAAACTAAACAAGAATTGTAAAAAATCAACGAATTCTTGTAAATAAAATTATTTAAATTAGTATATTTTTCTACTAAATTAGTATATTATTCTGCTAAATTAGTATATTTTTCTGAAAAATTAGTAAAATGTTTTGCTGAAATCAACAGCGAAAATTAGTAAAAAAATCGTTAATTTTTAATAAGAGAATAGCAAAAGTAATTACTAAAAAAATTGTACTAAAAATCAGTATAAAAATAGTAAAGTGCGATTGGAAACTGTTTACACATTTTTTTTACTAACTTTTTTATCTGAGTGTATGTTTAATCGAACAAGCGCGAAATGATTAAAAAAAGGATAATTTTTACATTATTTTTTCAGTTTTCAGCGTTCTTTTAACATAAACATATTTTATTTTGATGATTTCAAACAATTTTTTGACGATTTTTCAAAAGACTATGACGATTTTGACGATATTTTTCAAAAAAATTGTCGACGATTTTGTGCCTAATAAACCTGGCACCACTGCGTATGAGTGTTTTTATTCAATGATCTTAATAACACTCATACGCCACAAGAGTTGACAACAAATTAATGAGAACCCAGCAAAATATTGGTAATGACACTTCATTACTATCAGCATTACCAAAAATGATATATCATTACCTTCTGCATTATTTTATAATATAAAATAATGACTTCCTAATAACGGCATATTGTATTCATTGTTTCTAAATATAAAATAATGACTTACTCGTAATATTTTAAATAAATACTTTTTACACAGTTAAATTTTATACATTTTTATTTATTATATGTAAATATGTTTTATGTTTAAATTTTTATGACGAGTCCTAAAATTACACATTAGAAAAAACTTAAATTTTTCTGAATGTATTTTCTTAAGCTAATAGTATTTGCTTAACTCCTTATTTTTAAGAATCAAGTAAGCAATCGGATAACCACTTATAATTCAACTTTTTGTAAGCATGTGTGTAACCACTTATTATTCAAAATCTCATAACTACTTATTTCTCATTTTTTCGTAAGCGAGCGGGTAAGCGTGACTACTTATAAAAACGACCACGCCAAACAAAAATAATGAGCTTAGACGCCAAAAAATAAGTTGTGCGGAGCTATGAATTTCTATTATATAACCACTTATTTGGTAATGAAAGATTTTGCTGGGAAGGAAGGAACTTTTTAAAAGCTAAAACAAAAATTTAAATGACACATACACTCTCAGAACAATTCCGTTGTGGAAACCGAATTTTTTGACAACCGAATTAATTTGGTTGCTGCAACCTCGTAATTCGGTTGCCACAACTGAATTCGATTTCAATTCGGTTGCGGCAACCGAATTATCGGCTGTAACAACTGAATTAGGTTGAGGCAACCGAATTACGAGGTTGCAGCAACCGCACGGATTCGGTTGGAAAAAATTCGGTTGTCACAACGGAATTGTTTTGAGAGTGTATTTTTATATAAATAAATCAAATATTATGGGAATTCTAAAAAATACTGAATGAATTTTGTATATTTTATCTATGTACTGCTGCGTAGTCACTATATTAGTGTATACGAGTATAGCAAGTAACTTTTGAAACTTATACAAATTATTATTTTTGAGTGTATCTCACTCATTCATATTCAGAATTACATCTAAAAACACAGCAGATTGTTTTAGTGTACTTTTTGGTTGGTCAACAAAAACTATAAGCATAAGGTGCCACTTATAATAGATATTTTTAACAAAATGAAAAGTTAATGTACACTAAGTTCAATGTTGAGAAGCCTAAACGCACTCAAGGCAATTTTAATCGCAGCATTAAAAAACAAAGTATTTTAAGTCGTTTTCTATATTGACATGAGAATTTTTGTGAGAAACAATAAACAGTCGCTGTTTAAACCAGTTACTAACAACCGTTACTAACATAAAACCGTAACCGATAAAAAAATCCGATTTAAATTATAAGATGTAATCGTTTAAAAACTGCAACCGCTTTTTTACATATCTCAACTATACCTGAAAGTGATATTCATAATATTTAACCGAAAACGTGTTGGCGTAATTTTGAGGTTACATCAATAATAGCAAGAATAGCTGATATAAATACGGTAATGCGGCCTATAGACTACTCAAGTTACTTGCACAATAATGAGTTTGTGCAGGTCAGTTGAACAGTGTGTGGCCTGGTTTGTGTACTTGTACAAGTGTATTTTTAGACTTGAGTAAAAATCAAAACGATTTTGATTTTTACGCAATATTTTAGAACTTGTGCAAGTCATTTGCGCAGTGTATGCTGAAATTAGCACAGTTCAGCAGTAAATTTTGAAGAGTGAACATCATAAATACGGATAAAAAAAATTAAAATTATGAATAAACGTAAAGTAAAAAATGTCAATATAAATTTATTAACATCGCCAACGAAGTTCAGGTATTTTGGCCTGCGCAAAGGGTGAAATAAAGCTTTTTAAGACTAATATTTTCTCATGGCAATAACAATCCGCTACATGTTTCTGCTGATATGTGTAAATTAAAATGAATATTGCACAGTTTACTTGAATGGTGTGTGGCGAGTAAGGTGACTTGAACAAACTCGTTATTGTGCAAGTGACTTGCATAGTCTATTTGCCGCATAACCTATTAAGAACAGCTTTAAAATAAAAATAAAAACTGCTACAGATGGCATTCGAAAAATAATATTTTAAAATTAATACAAATTTTAAAAACATTTAAGTACATAAAAAGCTCAAAGCAAGATTGAAGCTTTAACTTTAATAATAATTCCTTACTTGGGTCCAAGGGCACACAGGATTCTATCAGGATACCTTTGAAGGACGTCGTTAGCATGTAAACAAATGCAAATATTTTTATGAAATTTGGTATAAATAATATACCTCGTATTAAAATTAAATGCGTTTTCGCTCGATTTAAATTTTCCGCAAAACAAAAATCGATAAATCTTCAGAAGTAACTGCAGAAGAAATCTAATTTTTGGATTTTAGTTATATCTTGATAAGAGAATTGATTTAGTATTTAACCTATGCATTAGTTTTTAAAATTCACTCTAAACATCATTTGGCCCATATCGCCTAAAATAGGGACCTAAACAAAAATTTGTGCCGAACACAAGGCATAAATTTCATTTGAAAACATCTTAAGACCGTTAGAGGGTTAATCAATTCAAATCAATGCCACAAATGCCTGCCACCCTACTTTATTTTACTTACAGTCATTCATAGAGTGTTGTTTGTAAATCACCAACAGCAGGCAACAAAGTTTGTCTGTTCGTAGTACATACATTTGTACAAATTGTTGGGTTAGGTTTTTTGTTTGAGTTGGTTTATATGCTTTTTGTGTATGTATGAATGTTGTAGGGCTTTCAACATCTTTTTGTATGTAGTAGTTTTGTAAACAGTTTTAAAGTTTAGTTGTTCAACTGTGATCGTGATGTGTATACCAACAACAAATAGTTTAATCCAACAGCAACTAACTACAACAATTAAAAAAACAAAAAGACCGACAAATCTTTTTGTATTAAATGACCAAAACATTCATTCATTCATTCCTTCAATTCAATCCACTTCATATATTATGTTGTTTCTGTGCTGTTGCTCTTATATTTCTGCAGTTGCTGCTGTTGCTGTTGTTGTTTTTTCTATGTACTCGTATTACAATCTACCTCAGTACCTACTCTACTATTTTGGAATATTTTTCTTTTTACTATTATTACTGGCTCTGACTTTGGTTGTCAATATGTGAAGTGTAGATTGTTCATAGTAATTTGTTAGCCGGGCGCTATCGTTGAAATACAAATTACCATTACAAACCAACAGTTTTGGCAAATGGTTTTGTGTATAAAATTATATAGATAGAATAGCTAAATTCTTTTGTTTCAAAAGTGCGGCTATCAAAAATTTAGAAAGAAAAACAGAAACCTAATATTAGTTTTTTTTTTAAGATAAAGTATTTAAAGAATTATCTATATGATTGATAATAATTCATTGTTTTATTAAATCACTGAAGTTTCGTTGGAATTTACTCCATAAAACTTTTTATCAAATTAATAAAAAAAATTAAATTTCACTTTTTATATAAAAACTTTCATATATGGGATGAATAAAAATTCATAGAACAACGATTTTCATAAAAAAAACCATTAAGCCCTTATTCATGAATGGATGTCAATACATGGCTAGATCTGTCAAAACAACAGAGTAGTATATTGGAAGATGACAAAGCAAATTGTAGTAAATTTTTTGTTCTTGTTTTTGTTTGGATTTTAAATGTTAAATAACGCTCGTAGACCAGAACAAGAAATTTTCATTGAGTTTGTAATTTAACTTAACAAATATTTCTAGAAATTCTAAAAACGTCTTCCCCTGACGATTTCCTTAGATTTGAATGAAATCCGGATAGGGACATGCCTTCAACAGATCATTTTTCACTATTTGTCAAATAAGTTTTGGGATTTTAGCTTATTCAATTCCTTTAATCAAAAAAAAAAAAATATATTTTAGTAGGTTTGATGTTAAGAAGAAGAATAAACCTTTTTCTCTAAAAATTATAAACACATTCATTTGCCAATCAGACTAGATCTAGTTGCTACCTTTTTTATGGACAGGCTTCATTAGTCATTTTTCCATTTTTGTTTAAATTTTATTGTCAGATTGTCTTTATATGATAATTTTTCAACAACCCGTCGGCTGTAGGAATCAAACCTGTTCCTATTCCTACATTACAAACGTAACTATACAAAGGTGCGACAGCTTAGCCATCTGATCCAAGTAAGGCATTGAATGCAACGTAGCTAATTCATAGTTTATCTTTCCTATTCAGCTTTCTGTTATTGTTTTTTACTTTCAGAAGTGATCAAACAGACTCATACAAACATTCTGGGATAATGCAAGAGTAATTCAATCTAGTTCAGACAAATTTACAACGTTACTTCGTTGATTTTATGCAAAATGCAAATTCATGTATATAAGCAGCTAATTCTCTCTATTTATGAAAATTTCAATTTCTATTTAAAAGTATTTTTTTTTTTTCAGTATTAAATATTATATATTTCAATTAAGATTCATTTCTGTTAATTTTATTGATAAAACAAAAACATATGCTGAGACTAAATAGTAAAATATGTATACAATTTTTCAATTTTCTGGTATTATTAACTGAAATAATTTTACAGTTGGTTTGCTATTATAATAATAATTACCATAATATAACACGTTACTGACCATACACACTATAGACCCATATACATGCTACTGAGTACCTACAAACTACATACCAATGCCATACTACCAATAACTAACAACAACAATTTACCAACATAAACCAAAATATGATTAATGAAAATTCACAACTCAGTGAACTAATGACACATATTTTAAACCAAAATGAATGTTTGGTATGATAACTGCCAACTTTCTGAAAATTTATGCAATAAAGTTTTTGTACATTGTTTTTTGTTAGCCAGATAGATTTTGTTAAAAAAAAAATGACATAAAATTTATTACTTTAATAAAAAGATAACAATAGCAATAATAACCATAAAGTTTAATAACATAAACACGTTATTAACATAATGTTTTTAACATAAAAATGTCTATTTAGAGGAAGAAGATTACAATTGAAACGGCTGACTACAAAATTAATAATTATTTATTAAGACAACCGAATTTGTTACCAGTTGAGAATTGTTTACGGTTTTATAGCCTTTAAGCCACATTCACAATGATAGAGTACTCCACTCTGCAGGGTGGATTTTGTTCCTTTCTTTTTCGCACTTACATATTTTTTGTATCATGTCATCTATATTTTAGTACACTCTACTCTGCAGAGTGGAGTACTCCATCATTAATCCAAATTTGTCTATTGAACAATTGTAAATTATTTTAAATACTCGCAACAACAATGATTCCCAATCGAAGTGAATCATCATATTTTTCAAAGAAATTTTCTGTGGTTTTGCTTCCTTTCGCTTCAATTGTAATTCATCTCTTATATTAAAGATTATATTTTTACTTTTAATCTATTATTTTGACTGTTTAATTTATATATATCTTTTCTCTCTTTTTCTTTACAGATTTTTTTTATGTATTTTTTGTGAATCAAATCGTTTGCACATGAATAAATTTCAAGGTCTAACAACTTTAAATTTGAATATAAAAAAGACCTACCGCCATCATTAGAAAATATGTTACAAGAGACGGACAAGCAGTAGTATATGTGGCTTAAACAAACTGAAAACAAAAAAAAAAAACAAAACAAAAATGCATAAAATTTGCATAGAAATATAAAAAAAGAACATACACAGAAAAAAAACTTGTGAAAGGAAATTCATTTGTTTACATTGTTGCCGCTGAATACAACATACACAAAATTTGTTTATTTTTTATTTATTTATATTTTCTTTTTTACCCATTGACCGAAAGACCAGCATAACTTTATTATTATTTACTTATAACACGTTAGGAAATACAAATTCAAAAGAAATTTTCTAAAAAAAAAGAACTAGATAAAGAAAAAAGGCTGAACAAAATAAAAATAACCAACAACACAATTATTTAACCGGAAAAAGGGCTATCAACACTTGAACATAATAGAAATAAAAGTGCATTTTCCATACAGAAAACTGCGACTGTATACAAAATCAAAAGAAGTAACTGAAATTTGTAAAACTTATACTTACACTGATTCCCAAAGCAATGAAAAGAGGGTAAATAATAAAAAATGTTTAAAATTTTCTTGCAATCGCGGATCTGTTAAGAAACTTTTTTGATGCCCAATAGTAGCAATAATATTCTTTCACAAAGCCCACACAGTTGTCCTCAAGCTTCAGTGGGTTCGACGGAAATGTGGCACAGATTTCATTGGAAATGTTGATGATGTTCGTTGTTCTAAAATCAGAAAAAGTTTTTGAATTTTCTGGTTCCGGAAATATTACATAAGTTAAAAATTACCTCGCAGAAAATACTGCTGAAATTCGCAAATTATTTTTGCTAAATATTAATAAGAAAAGGAACATCAAAAATAAATCTGTTAAATATACAGAATTTTAGTTATATTTGAGTTAAATTTTTGTTAATAGAAAATAAAAAAAAATCTGCAAAAAAAATTACTAAATAATTAGTAGACCAAATTACAAAAAAATTTTAAACTTTCAAAGTATTTTTTTGTTTTGTTTTGTTTTTAATGCAAATAAAAATCTAGCCTTCTGGAATCAGCAGTTTATTTCTGTTGATTTTAGCAGGATAGACTGCTATTTGCATTTAACCAAATTGAACTTAAAAATATCAAGAATTTTGTACAAATAATAATTTGTACAGTAAATTTATCATTTTGAATTAACTTAAAGTTAACTTAAATATCAATAAAATTCTGTAAATTTAACAGTTTTATTTTTGCTGTTCTTATTTTACTAGTATTTAGCAAAAAAAAAAATCTACTTATTTTAGCAGTTTTTCCTGCAACGTCAGAAGTTTTTTCTGCTTTTTCTACAGATTTATTTCTATAAGTGTAGTAGGAGTTATTTCGGACTTTGGCATTAAAATTTATAATTCTCGATTCCATCTTTACTGCTCGAAATTTTCCTAGGAAACAGTGTAAATTTATAAGTCATTTTAAATAATTTAAAAGAATAAACAGAGATATTAACGCATCGCTGATTTTTTCGTATATTGTTTTCCCCCCAGAATGTTGCTGTCTTTAAAACTGCAATAACAACAATTACGACAACAGCGACCTCCATAATAACAACAGCAACATTGTAATATCTATGATCTTGCTTATGATAATGCTATTACAACTACAAACACAAAAACTACAACAACAACATATAAAAAATTACATTTTGTCTATCAATATTATTACAACATCGTGATAAAAAGTTGTAATTGCAACGAAATTAGAAAAACAAAATATAAAACTATAACTTAACTATAAAACTGTCTCCAGCATAATAATTATTACTTCAATTACAACAATAAAACTATACAAACAATCATATTAATTCCGTTTTTATAGCATTTAATTTTACAATTTTACTACTTTCAACGTTTGTCGATTTTTACTGCACTTAAACACATAATTTTGGATTCTTAAAAACAACAAAAAGAAAAACAGAATCAATCAACAAGTTTTTATCTTATTATAATTTTAACATTTTATCGTTTTATAATAATAATAATAAAAAAAACAGAATATTATTTAACTATCATCATCATCCTTACAATTTTGTAAATTGTTGGTTCGTGCATCCTGGCTGGTACAGAACGGATACGGATACAACGCACACCAGCCTACAACGATTCACTCAGGCAGCAGACATTCAACTCAACTCAACCCACTATTTCATTTATTAATTGTAAAAATTGTAGTTAATAATAACATAGAAAATGTCTTCGTTAAGTTTAACACGTAAATTACGTGGTCGTATGCGTTCAAATACCTGCCGTATTATTTTACTAACATCTCTAGTATGGGTTATTGTGGACTTTGTACTAATTGCTCATTATTCAGATTGTATTGGCAAAGATGGTTGGCGTTGCAAGCGTAATGGAGAATTTGATGTCGAGGTAAGTGTTGATAATATTTATATATAACATTTATTTTTAAATACAGTGGTTGGCTCAATAAATTAGTACCCAAACAAAGGAACGGAAAATTAGATTTTTGATATAGTACCTAATGAAGCTTCAGAAAAAATAGTACTTTTTTGATCTTAACGGTACGTTATATAAAAAAGTACTCTTTACGCCATTCATTTCTTTTGAGTCATGAGATTTTTAATTAATCTCGGTTTCTAACGATATTTTGTTACAGAAAACATGACTTCTTCGATAAAAAATTGTTTACAATAAACAACAATTAAATCCCCAATAGCTACACTCATACAAATAAGTCCGTAAAAATAGCAGAAAAAGTTACTAAAAATTAGTTAAAAATGATGCTGCAGAAAAAACTGCTAATATTAGCAGAATCAGTTTGCTAAATATTAATAAAATGAAAACAGGAAAAAAACTGTTAAATTTACAGAATTTTAGTAATATTTGAGCTAAATTGTTGTTAATTGCAAATAACAATTTAACTTGCTGAAATCAGCAAAAAAATTGCTAAATAATATCGGAATGAAAATAGCAAAAAAAAAAACTGTTAAATCTACAAAATTTTTACTAAAATTTTCTGAAATCAACAAAACTTTTGCGGATTACTAGTGGACTAGAAAAAGGTAAAAAAGGAGCAAATGAAATGAAAATTAATAAATAAAAAATAAATGTGTATTTAAAAACATACTTGGGACCAGTTTATTGAATGTGTCAATTAATTGAAATTTTTCAATTGGCATTGTTCAATGCCTAAATGCCCATTTATAATTGATGAAAGAAGTATTTGTTTTCATGTTTTAATAAAAGAATAAATTAAGAAAAAAAAGTTAAAAATTAGCGTATTTCTTATTTTTTTTTTTTTAATTACAATGCTTTTTCTTCAATTATGTGTACATTTCATTACCATTGTTTTCATTAATGCAAATTGAAAAAAATTTCATTGCCATTGATTGGTGATGAAATTTGTTGGCATTGACATTGAGATAAAGTAATGCCAATTATATTTCAATGCCAATGAAAATTTTCCAAGAATGATTTTTTGTAAAAGTGGTAATATTTATAGACAATAATATGGTAACCATAACAGAATGTATTTCAGAGACCCTTCTTTTGATTTTCATTGTTTGCTGATCGGATATGTACTTCCGAATTTATTTGAGTTTCCATTTTCACCTCTAAAGATCCACCCACAGGAAAGAAGGTGTGGCCGATTAAAAATATCGTATTCTTTAAATAAGCTTAAAAACTACAATATTGGGGGAAACAAATTAGGGTCATCCCCGTAAACTCCACTTGCTCCCCAGAGATCACACACAATTTTCATATTAAAATGGTTCGTCCAAAATAAACCTTGATCTTTGAAAATTAATGTATTACGATAAATAGAAACTTTTCTCATAAATTTTAATAATTTAGATATTTTATGAGTAGGACAAATTTTCAACCATTTCAATTTAGCTTTATTTAAAAACTTTGCATTATTTTTGGCGAGTTGAAAATATGCAGTAATTTTTATGAGTCATTTAACATTCTGTTTATAAGCGCTCCAAAATTGTTTAGTTTACAAAAAATTTGTAAAATTAGCAAATCTTCTGTTAAAAATTAGTAACTAAAATTCAGCAAAATACTGTAAAGTTAGCAAATTTATTGTTAAAAATTAGTAACTAAATTCAGCAAAAAAAAATAGCAAAATAATTTGTAAGTTAGTAATGTGGAGGTAGCAAAAAAATTAACTAAAAATTTAATTTTATCTAAAAATTAGTTAAAAATTCGTTAAGTTGAAGTACTAACAGTTTTACTAAATTTTCCAAAAACTTTTTTCTATGAGTGTAGAACTAAGATAAATTTTTTTTCTTAAATATTTTTTAAGTAAGAAATTTCTAAATTAAAAAATATTTAGGAAAAAAATCGATCTTAGTTCTGACTATGAATAGCTGTTATATACACAAATAGAAAAAAGTCTGTAAAAAATTTAGTTAAAACTATTAAAAATTAGTTAAAAATGATGCTGCAGAAAAAACTGCTAAATTTGCAGATTAGGAATAGGAATAGCAAAAATAAAACTGTTAAATATACAGAATTTAAGTTATATATTTTTGTTAATAGAAAATAAAAAATTAACCTCCCGAGTAAAAATAGTTATATAGGAAATTATATAATTTAATATGAATTAATATGTTTATATATAGTCAAGTGTAACACTATATCTTTGCGGATATAATTATGTATAGCTTTGAGTTTTTCAAAAATTTCTTATATGATGTCATATATAGATCAGTATAAATATACATGTCCCCATATATATTTATATGTGCCATATCTATTTACATATGCTATGACAATTTTAATACATCGTCATATATAATTAAAAATGGCTTTATCGGAAAATATATAAAGTTTTATATAGCTCAATGTTAATTTTTTTTCCTAAGTTGTTTTAGATATGTTTAAGTATAGCGCAATGTAAAAAAAATTCTATGTTTTTTTGAGATATATTTATGTATGATTTCAAAATATAAAAGGCGTACTCATTATAACTCCTAAATTCCTTGTAAACCTTGCATAAATACAAGCCATATTTTTATGTATGGAATTTGACATTAAACTCATAAACATACCAGGTTTACACAGTTTACGGGTAGAATACAAGTTTATATGAGAAGGCTTGGTTACAATTATGTACAACTTCTTCTAAATTTTTATTTAAATTTTTAATTCTTAACTTAAGGGTGTTATTTTTCAGTACTTTTTAATAGTTTTTCTTTTGATCTTGAAGTATTAAGCGTTATATAATTATGTCTTTCTACATCAAATTAGATATAATTATATCGGGTCAAAATCCGGATAAGATTCTATATGATTCAATATATTAAGATCTTATCCGATATAATTTTATCCACCATTTTTCGGATCATAGCATAAATCCAATTATATTAAATAAGATATCATTACATATAACATCATATTATTTTTTTTACCCGGGCTGCTAAAATTAGCAAAAAATTTTGCTAAATATGTAGTAGCCTAAAAAATCGTGAAAAAATTTTAAATTTTCTAATTTTTTTTCGATTATTTTTTTTTATGTAGGTAAATAAAACCAGCTTACAATTTTTTTTAACAAATATTTCTGTTAATTTAACAAGATAGTCTGCTATTTTCATTCAACTAAATTTAGCTTAAAAATAACAAAAATTTTGTAGATATAACAGTTTTTGTTATTTTTAGTCTACTAATATTTGGCAAAATTTTCTGCAGATTTTACAGTACAATTTGGCATTTTCAATTAACTGAAAGTTAACTTAAATATAACTAAAATTCTGTAAATTTAACAGTTTTATTTTTGCTGTTTTTATTTTACTAGTATTTAGCAAAAGAATCTGCTAATTTAACCGTTTTTTTGCAGCATCATTTTTAACTAATTTTTAGTAACTTTTTCTGCTATTTTTACAGATTTATTTCTTTGAATCTATTCTTTATTTGAATCGTCTTTTAACAAAAACAGTTTCTTACGTTTTTAACAAAAAAAAAATTTTTTTTTTAAAACAAAATATTCAAAATTGTAAATTAATTTATCGGTTTTTGTTATTGCTATATTTGGGTTGGCAAAATTGTACTTTTTCTAATAACAACACATGATTTATTGTGTAATAGTCATTTTTAAATAATACGAAGGCGGATCAAAACGTCAATAAAATGTAGTTTTTTTTAGCAAAGAAAAGTTTTTATTTTTTAACAGTCTCCTTTTAGCTCAATACACTTAGTCCAACGTTTCTCCAATTTTTTTTTATTCCTTCCAAAAAAATAGGATTTCTTAAGGTCGTAAAAGCCTTTCTTCGTTGTGGCTATGTAAATCTCTTTCCACCATTTCTTTATGTTTGGAAATAGAAAATAGTCACTGGGGACTAGATCCGAGGTACCAATTCGTAGCCCAATTCATGTAATTTTGCCACTGATACTACACACGTGTGCACCCGTGCATTGTGTTGATGAAAAGGAATTTTTTTCTTCGCTAAATGCGGTCGGTTTTTCTTTAAATCGTCGTTGAATCTGTCCAATAAATTGGCATAACATTCGCCGTTTATTGTTTTTCCCTTTTCAAGGTAATCGAAAAACTTTCACCATGACCTTGTTGGCCGACGAACCAACCTTGGCCTTCTTCGGAGCCGGTTCACCCGGAGAAACCCATTGTTTAAATTGCTGCTTGGTCTCCGGTGTATTGTAATGGATTCACAGTTACAAAAAAGTCACGCGAATTGCGAATAACTTTGAAGTTGTTACACGATTACGTTTATGGTCAATTGAGAGCAAACGCGGCGTCTTACGGAGAGTTTTCTAAAACCCAACTGATAATTTAAAACCGAAACCACGGTAGCATATGAAATGTCTACAGCAGAGCTGTAAAAACTATGACACCCGCGCCAGTAGTGGCACGCGAGCGGATTTTTGGTGGCTCGCGACGTTTGTTGAATGTTGGAAAAAATTTAATTTTAGTTGGAAAACCAGCGAAATAACATGTTTAAAATTTACGTATATATTTTCGATGCAATAATTCTTTAAACCACAAATGCTAAAAATTTTCTTTTAAACTATTTTTTGTTTACACAATTATCGTTAATAACACAAAAATTTATTCTTTCGAAAGTATTTCGGATCAAAAGTATCGAAACTTCTCTACCATAGATTCATTAATAAATCAAAAAAGTTATTAAAAATTTTCTAGCCTTCTATGAATAGTATTTTAAATATTTCGATGGGAAAAGGCTCTGGAATTGGAGAAATTAAAAAGTGGCAGAATGTTTTTTTTTGTTTTTGCTTAAGTTACCAAAAATGGGCTCAAAAGGGCCCTGAAGAAAAAATGCTCGAATCGATTGAATCTGTTTGCTAAATATTAGTAAAATAAAAACACCAAGAAAAAATCTGTTAAAATACAAAATTTTAGATGCATTTTAGTTAATTGCAAATGACAATTTACTCTGCTCAAAAAAAAAAAATATTGTTGAATAGTTCTTTATTCAACCTTTCCAATTGTTAATAAAATTTCAGATATTTTTGCTCTAGGTCAGTTATGTTATTATAAATATTATAAAAAAAAAATATTACTGCACTGTAACAGACGACGATGCATACACAACTATTACTTAAATTTTGGTTATGTAAACAGGCACTGGAAGAAGCCTGAGGATGATATTTAAAGAATATCGAAATATTGATTTATAAGGAGAATATTTATAGTAAAATCATTGACCTCGAGCTCAAATATCTGAAGTTATATTAAACGTTGTTGAATATTAGTAGATTTAAACCACCATAAAAAGTTTTATATTTCGAAAAATTTTTTTGGATTTCTTTTTGAGCGCAATTAACAATCTAACCTTCTAATATCAATGTTTAAAAGATTTTTGCGCTAATATTCAGCAAATATATTCTTATATTGATTTTAATAGATATTGCTGTAGGTTCCTTTTTAACTAATTTTTCTGCTCTTTGTAACTATTTATTTCTATCAGTGTAATTTTAAATAAAAGAAAAATAGAAAAAGTATAATTTATATGAGGATTTTTTTATTAAAATACCTGCAAGATTTACGAATGCAAAAAATTTTCGATAACAATTGCGCGGAAAAAATGTTTCTAGTAGTGTTGTTTTTTCAAACGCGTCATATACGAGGGCGACCGCAAAAGTAACTGGCCTAACATAAAAAGAACCGTTTTTTTGGAATTATTATTATTTATTTTTCAACATAATCTCCTTCCAACTCAATACACTTCATCAAACGTTTTTCAAGTTTTTTAATTCCATCCGAAAAATAAGATTTTTCAAGACCTTCAAAATATGCCTCAGTTTCAGCAATAACTTCGCTATTGGACGAAAATTTTTTGCCACCGAGAAATTTTTTTAAATTTGGAAACAAGAAATAATCAGAAGGAGCTAAATCTGGACTATATGGTGGATGCGGAGCAATTTCAAATCGTAATTCGGCCAGTTTTTGTTGAGTTAAAAATGCAGTGTGTGAGCATTATCTTGATGAAAAAGAACTGTTTTTTTTTTCTAAATGCGGTCGTTTTATCTTGATTTCTTCACTCAACCGATCCAATAATGCACAATAATATTCACTATTTATAGTTTTTCCTTTCTCAAGATAATCAATAAATATTATACCCCTTGCATCCCAAAATACTGTGGCCATTACTTTTCCTGCTGACTTAACAGTTTTCGCCTTGGGACCACTTTTACCAGCTTCTATCCATTGTTTTGACTGTTCTTTGCATTCTGGGATGTAGTGATGGATCCATGTTTCATCAACAGTTATGAATCGGCGCAAGAACTCTATTGGATTACGCTGATAAATCGCTAAAAGCTCCTCGGAATTGTTCCAACGGACGATTTTTTGGGGCAAAGTCAACAAACGCGGCACCCATCTTGCAGATAGCTTTTTCATGTGGAGTTCATCATGTAAAATACTCCAAACTTGTTTTTCGTGTATTTTAACAATATCAGCAAGTTCTCTGAGCTTTATTCGTCTATCTTTAGTCACTTCATTAAATATTTTTCTAATGTTTTCAATAGTAGTAGCAGTTTTCGGTCTTCCAGAGCGTTGTTCATCTTCCGTACTTGAACGACCCATTTTAAATTGTTGAACCCAGGATTTCACGGTGGAGTATGATGGTGCATTATCACCATGAACAGAACCCAATTCATCTTTGATTAATTTTGGCGTATAACCTTTCATATAAAAGTGTTTAATTACCGCACGAAACTCTTTATTTTCCATTTTTCAAAAATTACAAAACTTGTTTACTTCAATCAAAGAAAATAATCGTTAAATATTTCGGAAATTTTGACAGATGGCTTATAAAAGATTGCTTTAAAAAAAAAAAAAAAAAAAAAAGTTGCTAGTAAAACAGAAAATGTGCCAGGCCAGTTACTTTTGCGGTCGCCCTCGTAAACCAAATGCAATTAATATTGTAATTAATATGCGTTTTTATTAATTTTAATTAAGTAGGTTTGAGTTTAAGAAGAATAAACATTTTCTCAAAGTTATAGACACATTATTAATTTGCAAATCAGACTAGATCCAGTTTCTGCCTTTTTTATGGACAGGCTTCATCAGTGATTTTCCATTAAATTGTATTATTATTTATATTTTATTGTCAGATTGTCTCTATATGATAATTTACTCTCAGAAGTGATCAAACAGACATACAAACATTCTACTTTAGATTTTTTGTTTATCTTCTTATCTCCTCTTTGTCACCTTTTTCACAAATGTTGCCACACTGACGTATGGTTTTTACATACAAGTGCAGGCAATTTGTGTATATCGGAGACGGACTGCCAGTGTTGCATATTTTTGAATATTTTGCTTTTAAGTGCATATTTTATGATTTTTATTGCATATTTTTGCATATTATTCATTAAATTGCATATTTTCTTCATATTTTTTATAACTGAGAGTAAATAAAATAAAAATGAATAAATAAAAAAAAATTAATGAAAAATAAAGAAAAAGAAGAATTTTTAAACCTTAACGCAGCACTTAACTAGAAGGAAAACATCAAGTTGTCATCTACTTAGACCAACGGTTCCCAAATGGGGGTCCGTAGCAGAATTCCAGGGGGTCCGCGAAGAGAACCGACAAAAAACAAGTTATTAAAAAAAACAATTTTTTTTTTATAATTTTTTAATTATTTAACAAAATATTGATTTGAAAAATGTTTTTTTTCCTTATTCCTGCTTAAAATTGGCCATCATTTAAAATAAACAGGTGCTTTTATTAATTTTGCCCCATAATTTATAAAGTACCTCTCGCTCAACTGGTTTAGGGGTGTCCGTGAGCTAGTAGAAATGTCTCAAGGGGTCCGTGAAGCAAAACTTAGTGGGAACCGCTGACTTAGGCATTTATATTGGAGTTAATTTTTAACCAAATTCTCAAATAATAAATATGATTTTAAAAATCGATAAATTTAAAGTGCATTTTTTTGTTTTTAATCGTTTATTTTTGGATTTTAAGTGCATATATTTCGGGTTTTAGTACATATTTTTGGATTTTTAGTGCATATTTCCATTTAAGTGCATATTTAAGTGAATATTTTACTGCATATTTTAAGCGCATATTTTCGATTTTCAAGTGCATGAAAGTCGCTGCCCTGGTAATGACTTTAAACTCATTACAAATAAAAACAATATAACACATAATCAGAAACGCAGTATTTGAAAGCCTCCAAATAAGTAGTGATATATCCCTATATCGGTAACTCATTATTTCATACCTCCCATATAAGAACTGATGTATCACATTATTAGGAACGTCCCAATAAGCACATAGGTTTTAAATATTCAAATGCTTTAAATTTTGTTTGAAGTAAAGTATATTTCAAATTCTAGCACTGGTTTATTTAACAAAAATATTTCAAACTTGAATTTTTGTTTCCCTTTTGCTGGAGTATGCTATTGAAATAAAATATAATAAAAGTTGTATTCAAGCCTTGAAACTGGAAAACAGGGCTGGAATTGAACTTTATTTCAACTTGAATTCCAGTGAAATTGTATTACTTTATGTTTCAAAGTAAAACAAAGGGGTACCCATTACCAAGGTTTTGCTGGGTAGATAAAATTGGATGAGGACAAAATTCGGATAAAACTGTATCAAATCACTTCTAATTGTATCAAAATAAATCTAATATAAGATTATAAGTGATTTGATACAACTGAAACGGGCCCATTTTCGCATGAAATTTTATATTTTCATATATCGCACTTGGTCAACAAAAGGGTATTAACTCAAAATTTTTAAAATTTCACTTTTTGCATGAAATCAACTAACAACATCAATATCTACTGTAAAAATTTCAACGTATTCCGATTACTCTTTCATCTCGAAAACCACAGTTGAGACCATTTTCGTGATAGTGTAGTGGCTACCTATATATAAACAAAAAGTTTCAGAAAAATGGTATTAACCCTCTAACCGGCAAGCCCGCCTCCAGGCGGGGTATATTAAATAGACCAGAAATTCGCCAAAGGGGTGTTTTATAATAAGAAATTATGCTTTTTCAACAGAAAACGAAATTTATAAAATTTTTTGTGAAGAATTTTTTTGTATACAATGCACGGTTTGGAAGCGAGAAAGTGTCAAAGATAAAATTTCGTAAAATTTCAAAAATTAAATATTTTAAAACAACCAAAATTTTCAAAAATCTTAAAAACATATTTAAATTGACTAAAACAATTGATAGTGACCACGAAGTAAGATTGGAGCTTAAGCTATTCAAAAAGTTCCTTACTTTGGTCCAAGGACGTACAGGATTCCATAAGGATGCCTTTAAAGGACATCGCCTTAACTTCAAAACGAATGGACGGATTTTTCTGAAATTTGGCAAAAAGAATATATTTGGTATAGGTACCAAAGTTTATAAGTTTGAATAATATATATTGAAGTTTTAGTGCGTTTTCGCCCAATTTCGCGTTTTTCGAAAAACGAAAATCGCTACATCCTCTTAAGTAACAGCACAAAAAATGTAATTTTTTTATTGCAATTACTTCTTGGTAAGAGAAGTAATTTGTGCCTAAACCTAGTAATTTTTATGCGCTAGATTTCGAGATTCACCCTTAAACTATTTTGGCCAATATCGCCTAAAGTAGACTACGAAAAAAAATTTTTTGGAAGAACTTATTGTTTATTTTTCGTGAGGAATACATGGTATAAATTTCATTGAAAAAAAGCTTAGGCCGGTTAGAGGGTTAACTCGAAAAATAGATCTTTTTGTAATAATTTCAAAAATTTAAAAGAAAAACAATGTAAATATATATTCAAATCGAATTTGCTTACTATGATGTATTCGAGTTTCCAAATTCTCTTGAAATGTAACCACAAACAGTTTTTCACCTCTACTGAAAATTTTAAAATTTTGAGTTAATGCCCTCTTGTTGATCAAGTGCGATATGGGGTCCATATCAATTTTTTTTAATCGGGTCGATTAATGAACAAAGTCATTAATATTACGCTTAAAATTTTATCAGTTTAGCTTTTCAGTGTTACCGAATTTTTGCAGTTATTTTCTTAGTATTAAATGATTATCAATTATTTTAATGTGCATATTCGGTAGATTTTAATATAAAAAAAATATCTTCGGCCAATTTTGTTAATTTTCAATACAAATTAGCTCATAAAGACTATCAAAAATGTTTCTTAAAAATACAGTATCTTCATTGTCATTATGTTAACCATTTGAATCTCTAGACCAACTGTGTCACTCACGTTTAAGTACTCGTAAATTCGCCATATAATTCTAAACTAAAGATTGCTTTATATTATTATTTTAAATTTGTTTACAAGTATCTTTTTTTTTTACTAGAAATAAGTCCGTTTAAAGATCTGTACACATTTACTTTCCTATGATGATTTAATTAGATTCAAATTTTATTTTATTTTTATCTGGCAAAGAACATACACATTTCATGCATTGTTGTTTAACTACTACGAGATGTTTTTTTATGTAAATTTTTCATATGCCACACATTGAAACCACAATATCTTCTTATTGTTAAACATTGCTTTTATATGAAACTCAAATAGGTTTTTTTCTTTGTTTTCTTGTTACTATATGCTGGATGGCTCCTAGCCAAAATTCAAATGTATTTTTTTAAGAAAAATTATATACACACATGGGTTTAGATTTCTTAAAAAAAAAACATCATTTTAGAACCATGCAACAAACTTCATAGATGAAGTGATATATCATCTAAACATCTCTACCATACATACATATGTATGAATATGTGTTTCTTACTCATGCCACATGTGAATGTATGAATTTACGAATGCATTATTATCATACACTTCAAGTTCAACTTTGTTTATTGTTAGAGTTATGGTAATATTAATTATTCTTGCTTTAGCGCGTCTCCTCGTCTGATGGTGACTATAATGATTTCTACACTCAGATAAAAAAATTGGTACCTATACCATTTTTGTACTGGTTTTTAGTAAATTTTTTTTTATTTTTTTTTTTTTTTTTGTAATAATTTTTGCTTTTCTTTTATTACAAATTACTGATCTTTGTACTAATTTTCGTTGCTGATTTCAGCAAAACATTTTATTAATTTTTCAAAACCGAGTGCTAAACTTAGCAAAAATATATACGAATTTAACAAAAAGTAGATACTTAAGGAAATTTTATTTACAAGAATTCGTTGGTTTTTTAGAATTCTTGTTTAGTTTATATTTGTTATTTTTGACATATTCTTAGTTCAGAAAATGTTATTCCATCTTCAATGCATAAAAAGGTAATAACTGGAGAACTGTTTCCAATTTTTACCATAAATTTCAAGTACGATGAAGTCATTATACATTTTTCACAATCGAAGGAAAAAAAATTTTTTTATGTTAAATTTGATATTATTTTTATTTTTTTATTTTACAATTTGTTAATTTTTTAGTACACTTTTTTACTAATTTCAGCAGATAGATTTTAAATTACAGTTTACAACAATTCACTGAAATTTAGTAGCGTCTGCTAATTATTTATACAAATTTAATTGTACTAAATTTATTGATATTTAGTAAATTTTGTAACTGATTTTAGCAAATCGATTTCAAATTGAAGTTTAAAACAATTTTGCTAAAATTTAGTACCGGCTACTAATTTTTTCTACTAATTTTATTCTACTATAAATCAGTAGACATGTATTGCTAAAATTAGCAAAAAATACCGCAGGGCTCAAAACAGTTAAATTTCCCGTAATGACAGCAACATTTTCAATAGAAATTACAGACTTTTTTTGTTGAGTGTACTGCAGATGGACGCGTGAGTGAATTTTGGTTCACGCATGTTAAAAAGTTTAATTTTATAATCACGCACGACTCACGTACATAAGTAGTTGAAATTTCACTCACTCCCGCAAAATACAATAATTTTTATTAAAATCTGAGAATCTGATAATTTTTCTATACCTATATAATTTTTCTGTAAACCTAAAAATTTTCTAAACAAACTGAAAAAAAAAATCTAAGCATATGACCTAAATCAGTGGGTCGGCGTAAGGCGTGTGTCAAATTAGACAAAAGTAATATGTGGAGTAACAACAATTTTGAACGTTTGCATACAATTTTATTTGATTTTGCGAACGGATTATAATCACTGAAAAAAGATTGGACTCATACAGGAAATGTTTTTTTCAACTTAACCCTCTAACCGGCAAGCCCGCCTCCAGGCGGGGTATATTAAATTGACCAGAAATGCGCCAAAGGGGTATTTTATAATAAGAAATTATACTTTTTCAACAGAAAACAAAATTTATAAAATTTTTTGTGAAGAATTTTTTTGTATACAATGCACAGCTTGGAAGCGAGATAGTGTCAAAGATAAAATTTCGTAAAATTTCAGTAATTAAATATTTTAAAATAACCAAAAGTTTCAAAAATCTTAAAAACATATTTAAATTGATTAAAACAATTGATAGTGACCACGAAGTGAGATTGGAGCTTAAGATATTCAAAAAGTTCCTTACTTCGGTCCAAGGACGCACAGGATTCCATAAGGACACCTTTAAAGGACATCGCCTTAACTTCAAAGCGAATGGACGGATTTTTTTGAAATTTGTTAAAAAGAATATATTTGGTATAGGTAGCAAAGCTTATAATTTTGAATAATATATATTGAAGTTTTGGTGCATTTTCGCTCAATTTCGCATTTTTCAAAAAAACGAAAATCGCTACATCCTCTTAAGTAACAGCACAAAAAATTTAATTTTTTTTATTGCAATTATATCTTGGTAAGAGAAATAATTTGTGCCTAAGCCTAGTAATTTTTATGCGCTAGTTTTCGAGATTCACCCTTAAACTGTTTTGGCCCATATCGCCTAAAGTAGGCAACGAAAAAAAATTTTGTAAAAGAACTTATTGTTTATTTCTCGTGAGGAACACATGGTATAAATTTCATTGCAAAAAAGCTTAGGCCGGTTAGAGGGTTAAGCATGTCACGTGTTCATCTCTATTGTCTACCATATGATATTTATGCAAATTCTTACGAATTTTTTACGAATTTGAATGATGTTTTAGTAGTACTGTTGTTGGCAAATAAACGTACACATTTTGTACTGTATTGTATAATTAGACAATGCACAACATAGTGTTAATTAAAAAATATGTTGTGTTATAGACATTCATAAAAATTTGGAAATTATAATGTACACAGAAAGAATTTACAAAATTTTAATTAAAATTTTAAACACATTTCTCATACCAAATTTGTAAATAAAAAAAAAAAAAACTTTTTAAAAAGGCAGCAACAAAAAAATTTGTAAATCCAAAAAACCAATTTTTTATTTTTTTTTTGTAACATTGAATTTTTATTTTTAAACAATTTTTATATGAAAGATAACAATTTACAAACGAGTTACAAATATTTTAAACAAAAAAGTTGTTGGGAATAAAATTTCAATTTAAAATAAAATGTGATTGCTTTTTTAAATTCCCATTGTTGGTGTCTACTCGCAAAATTTTACTATGTAATTTGATAGAAGGTCGATATCGCTTATTTTTCATTAAAAGCCACGCCTACTTAAAACAAGAAACAAAATAAAAAACAGACGTCAAGTTAAAATTCTACGTAATTTTCTGAACTATCTCCTCGCATCTTTGGGCGAATTTATCCACTATTTTGATCTTTAAAAATAAATGCAACGAGAATAAAATTAGAAAAAAATTGAATGGCTCTATTTTATGGCACATCACTGTATGTAGTAATAATCCTGAAAGAAATCAGTTTATAATATGTTCTTTTTAATATATCGTTTTTAATAATACCTGGGACTCTTTTTCTTTGGGAAATAAACAAATTATTTCTTCCACAATACTAGCAAAGTGTTCCGGTCTAAGCTTTGCCTTTGTTAACATGACATCTTCAAAAATTATCTTAATGAGGTCATCGCGTTGCTTATCCTCATAATATTGAATAAGTTGTTTTCCGGCTGAGTTATTCTTTAAAAATGTTGAAAGGGGCTGCAATGCAGTGTATCATTAAATTTAATACAAAGCTTTTTACTGTATATTCTTACCTGTGATCCAAATGCGTTTCTTATTGAATTATTTGAAGAACAAGGTGAATCGTTGAGACGGTTTTTTTCTAGCCAACCAACAACCTTCGAAGTCTGGCTCAACATTTCGTCTTCTATTCCAAACTGAAAAAATAAGCTTGCTAAATTATAAACGTAGTAATATGGAAATGGGAATTGTATCTATGTACTTGCGTAACATCGCAAATAAGCTTCAAAATTAATATTATATTTACGTTTGAATTGCGCCAGAAAAACAACTTTTCTCTAAACTCCGCTCGAAGACCAATATTCCTTACTGCTTCCGCAATGTCTTCTTTTGACAAAAATTTTAGCTTCGAAAAGTTATTCCAGTATCTAATGAACATTAATAATATTGCATAAGTGTTAAAATTGCCTAAGAATTTTTACTTACTTTTTAGGTCAAGAAAAAGTGTTTCCAGATCAAACTCCTTTAGCAGATTAAGGAGATCCGTATCTTCCTCTACACACGTGTACGTTAAATCACCCTGCTCATTAATTTGGATATCGTTGCCAAGAATTCGCAGCAAGTTACTTTCTTGTATAATTTTACCCTGACTGGTCATTCTTGTATCTTGTTCACTTTAAAGTCGAACTTTTAAAATAAACTTAAACACTTTGAAAATAAAAATTTTTACATTGCGTTTTAAAGTGTTCACGTTTAGTTCCAACAAAGACACTTTGAGTTTAAAAGTTAACACTTTTAATACAAAATGTACACTTTAAATGTCAAAGTGAACACTTTTAATAACATTAAAAACAAAAATTTTAACTTTTAAATTAAGAGTAAACACTTAAAAACTTAAAATTAGCACTTTTACAAAATATATTTTTTTGTGCCCCCCATAAGAACCTATAGACTGAGGCACTTTAAATAAAATTTGGAAGTGTTCACATTTAATTTTAAAGCGCACTTTTTTTCTCAGTGTAAAAGTATAAAAAAACATTTTTTTAAATACTTTTTTCAGCTACCGGAAGCTCAAAAACAAATTGATCAAAATATGGTCGATGATAATGAAATCAATACAGAAAAGAATCTTGATAATGATGGAGGTGGTAGTATTGGCGCGATTGGAGATTCATTTATAGGAGGAATTGGTCACGGTTTTGTGACGGGAGGCATATCAGCAACATATCGTAGTACAATATTACGTAAATGGTATCCAGCACCGACAGTTAAAGAACATAAAGGCAAGCCAGGTGAATTGGGTAAACCGGTGAAGATACCCCCAGAGATGAAAGAATTAACAAAAGAGAAATTTAAAGAAAATCAATTTAATTTGGTAGCCAGTGATATGATCTCGTTAAATCGCTCTCTAACAGATGTGCGACATGAAAAGTAAGTTTGCAAGAAACAATAAATCAAATTTAAATTCGAAATAAATTAATAATTTTCTTATTTCTTCCCCTTTTCAGTTGTAAAAAGAAACATTATGCTTCAAAACTGCCAACCACCTCAATAGTTATAGTTTTTCACAATGAAGCCTGGACTACTCTGTTGCGTACTGTATGGAGTGTTATAAATCGTTCACCTCGCTCCTTATTAAAAGAAATTATTTTAGTCGATGATGCTAGTGAAAGAGGTGTGTATGAGTTCTATATACATTTTATTATTGTGTATGTGTTTTAATTTTATTTATATAATTTGTTTTCATTGTTATTTTTCATTGCAGATTATCTGGGTAAAAAATTGGAAGACTATGTTGCCACTCTACCCGTCCATACATTTGTTTTACGTACTGAAAAACGTTCTGGTTTAATACGTGCTCGTTTATTAGGTGCTGAACATGTGACGGTATGTTAAAAGCTCTTTTTTCGTGTTGCATTTTTATGCTTTTTTTATAAATTTATTTTAAAATCATAGTATATTAAGATTGTTATTCTCAGATAAATGGCTATTAATTTTTAAAGTAAATATTTTTATGGAGTGGGTGTGAGTAAGAAATTAAGAGTATTAAGTTTACGAGCAAAAACAGGGACAGTGAATTTAAAGAAATTTAAACACAAACATTTTACACTGAGAAATGGATTCCATGACATCAACCATTACAATAATATATAAAAATATTTGTATGTGATGATAGAACTTTAGGAGGATTTTTTTTTTTTATATAACCTTAAATATTATTTAACTTTAAATTGTATAACAAATAATAGGGGTTTTAATATAAACTCGTAAATTCCTTGTAAGGTTATATAAATACAAACCATATTTTTTATGTATGGAGTTTGACATTAAACCCATAAACATACCAGGTTTACACCGTTTACGAGTAGAATACGAGTTTATTTGTATGAAAACCCCTAATATAATTTTTTATATCAGTTTTCTTATTCTGTTATGCGTATAAGTAATATTAACTTATTTAATTATTACTCATACGCATCCTTTAATACCTGTAGAGAAACAGGGCAGGGTTGGCAAAACTATGGCAGTAGTACCACGCCTGAATATTTTTGGTGGCACGCGATGTTTTGTTGAATATTGTCAAAAAAAAAGAAATAAAATAATTTTTTTTGTAGTGGGTTTGAGGTTAAGAAGAAGAATAAACATTTTTCAAAAGTTATAAACACATTAAATTTGCAAATCAGACTAGATATAGTGTCTGCCTTTTTTTATGGACAGGCTTCATCAATGATTTTCCATTAACTTGTATTATTGTTTATATTTTATTGTCAGATTGTCTCTATATGATAATTTACTCTCAGAATTGATCAAACAGACATACAAACATTCTATTTTAGATTTTTTATTTATCTTTTCGCTGCAAAGATGTATGTTTTAAACCGACATTAGTAAAAATGTTCATAGAGATTGTTAATTGCATTTTACAATGATTAAAAAGCGTCTTAAAATTATTTTTTGTTTACACAATTATGGTTATTAACTCAGAATTTCATTATTTCGTAATTTTATCGGAATTTATTTAGTATCGCTATGAGTACATGTTAACCATCAAAAGTATCATAATTTCTCTGCGATAGATGCGCTAATAAATCGAAAAAGTTATTGAAAATTTCTTAGCATTCTACGAGTTAGTTGGAGGTTAAATATTTCGATGTAAAAAGGCTCTAGAATTGGAGAAATAAAAAATTTACCGAAAAGTTCATTTTTTTTTTTGCAAAAGTTACTAAAAATGAGTTCAATACACGCAGAAGAAATAGGGGAACATTAACTAAGTGCTATGTAATTATACAATTACATAATTTCCAAGTTAGTTATACAATTCATCCATACATCAGTGAATGGTATTTAAATATTTTAAGAAAATAAAAGCTTTTATTTCCTATATTTTTACAGAAATAAATGTTAATCTCATTATTTAGATGTATGTATATAGCAAGACAATTTCTGTAGAATTCTTCACATAAAATTTAATTATTTAACAGATGTCCACTTTTCCCAGTGAACAATGAGCTTATATGGATATTAAGTTTTTTGTATATACATACATATAAGTTTCTGCAATTTCATAGTCTTGCCCAAGGATAATTTCCTTGTAAAATTTATAAATGCATATGAATATTATTAATTAATTCAATTCATCTACATACAATACAATTATGACTACATATGTATATTTAAATATCATATGTATATTTAAATTTAGTATGAAAATGTATAAATTTAATCTAATATTTTTTATGCTGACACATCTATTTCTCTTTTCATGCACTACCCACAGGGTGAAGTTATAACATTCCTTGATGCACATTGTGAGTGTACGGAAGGTTGGTTGGAGCCATTATTAGCACGTATTGTACAAAATCGTCGCACGGTAGTATGTCCCATAATTGATGTAATATCAGATGAAACATTTGAATATATAACAGCCTCAGATTCAACATGGGGTGGTTTCAATTGGAAATTAAACTTTAGATGGTAATTGCAAAACACAACATAATAAATTACAAGATTTTTTAAAAGCATATTTCATATTTTCATAATTTTAAGGTATCGTGTTCCTCAACGTGAAATGGAGAGACGTAATAATGATCGTACAGCTCCATTACGTACACCCACCATGGCTGGTGGTTTATTTTCAATAGATAAAGACTATTTTTATGAAATTGGTTCCTACGATGAGGGCATGGACATTTGGGGTGGTGAAAATTTAGAAATGTCATTTAGGGTAAGTTAATTCTTTCTTTCCTTACACCATATTAATGTTGTAGTTTGTTTTTTATTTATAATTTTTAATAATATATCAGTTTTAGCGATTTTCTGTTTAAGATTTATTTAATTTATTTTTTTATTATAAAAATATTTAATTTTGTTTCTTTAATTTTATTTTTATACAAAAAATTTGTGCAAACAAATTCAACCAAAATTAAAATTTTTAGATTTGGCAATGTGGCGGCATTTTAGAAATTATACCATGTTCCCATGTGGGTCATGTTTTCCGCGATAAATCCCCCTACACATTCCCCGGTGGTGTAGCTAAAATTGTGCTGCACAATGCAGCACGTGTTGCCGAAGTATGGCTGGATGAATGGCGAGATTTTTATTATGCCATGAGCACAGGTTCGATGATTTTCTCTAACTTTCACTCTCTTTGAAAATTTGAATTTTGCGAAATTTTTGAAATTTCAACTTATAACACAACAAATTCATATTCGTTACTTTTTTATTTTGAGCTTTACTTTTATTGTTTATTTAAAAAATAAAAGAACTAATTCTTATTGCTACTAAAAGAAATATAATTATAGAATATTCACTAACAAATTAGTTCATTAATTGATATTGAAACACAGTGAAAAAATACTAGAAGTTTGAACAAAATATATGTGATTTTTAAAAATATCTTATTCGATTCAAATAATTTTACTGATTAAATATTAGCTCTGTTTGTTTACATTTCTAGTAAAAACTAGTAAATTTACAAAGCGCCGAAGAATTGCCAAAACTGATTTTCTTTTCAAGTGAGATGAAAGAAAATGGTATTAGAAATAATAAATTAAAACCACTGAATTAAAAAATTTTCAAATTTCACAGTAAAAACCAATTTATGAGAAAAAACTAGTAAAAATAGTAAAAACAGACATATTATTTTTATTTTTAATAAATTTTCTATAACAAACTAGACGTTTTATAAAGATTCAAGATATTTTTATAAAAATAAAAGTAATTTTTAGGAATTTTTGAAAGAAATTTTATTTTAGATTTTTAGAAATTCCCAAATTCTAAGGAATTTTCTATAAAAAAATTATCCTTGATTTTAAGCAATTTAAAATAGAACAATCTCAGATTGTAATAAATTTTCTTTTTAAAGGAAAAATTTTTTAAATTCTGGAATATTAAAAAAATTCCTTAATATCTAATAAATTTCTTAACTCCACTCAAAAAAGTTTGTCGGTATGCAGCAGAAGGTGGTTATTTTTAGTTTTTAAAATTACTAAAAATGTATTTATTTTTAATTAAAAAAAAAACAAATGCAGTAAAAATAATTAACATTGTCGTAAATATAATTCACATTTTTACTACAAAGATTTAAAAACAATTTACAAACTACTGTTTTTGTACCCTACACCATTCTATGGTACAGGGTGTTATTAGTTTCTGCTGAGGTAACAGTCACGAACGCCATTTTGGATTTCTCTCGGAAATTGTCGTGCCGATAATTACGCCACGTATCAGTTCGGAAACTAGAATGTCTGACCTAACAGACAGCATATAATTCGGAGCGGAGCCCCTATCGGTTCCGGTATTAGAAAAATTTTCATTTGAACTTTTGAGTACACCTGCTTTGTACCCAAACAAGTTGGCTCATTTGCCCACCTGGTCATGGCAAGCCACAGGTAGTACCGCTCAACCTGCCGGTTACCCGCCGTGAACGGTATGTCGCGCTTGTGATCGATCTCCCCTTCGCGAAGCATCCTCCCACGCGCAGCCAGTTTATCCGCAACATTGTTGCCATCACTGTCCCCATGGCCCGGTACCCAATGTCAAACGCGAATGTCGCGCCATCTTGTCCAGTGACACCCGGCATTCATGGACAATTCTCGATGTGGTAAACACACATACTAGGGACTTCATGGCCGCTTGGCTGTCGGTGAAAACAATGATATCATACGAGACATAGCTCGCTGTATGGCCACTACCTCAGTGTGTAAAATGGTGCACTGATCCGTCAGCCTAAAGGTGAGTCGATAATCATAGCGACTCAGGTATGAGTAGTACCCCGTAGGTAGGTCGAGCCCCTCTGACTATTCCGATCTGTCCGGTATCCGAGTCTTGAACTCAAAATCAAACTAGGGTTGTGGGATCCGACATATTGAGGCGTCCCCCTGGAGGCCTAGTACCCTGGCATGTCCAAGTGACCTGTATGTCCATACCCCAATAGCCGGCAGCTTTATAGCCACGTTTACGGATCTTTGCCTCGCGAGATGGTCTATTGGTAACCAGTGCAATATAGCCAATATTCGTCGGAGTGGTACGTATAGCGCCATTAAGCAGCAACGCCATTATCCGCAAAATCCTTTCGAATTTCATCCGGTGAATGCCCTTATCCAGGGCAGTGTACCAAATTGACACTGCATACACCAGTATTAGGGTGTTCTAAGCTTGTATGGAGGAAAATAAATTTTGAGTTTTTGTCCGGGCTACCCCCTGGAAATATTTATTTGGGTGTAAAAATACGTCCCTCAAAAAATTATGATAATATGATATCGGGAAGACGTGCCGCCCTGAAGTTTGGGACACGGATTACAAGGGGAAAATATGACTTTTTGTGCATTTTCTCGAAAAAGTTGACATTTTAAACCTAATTCGAATTAAAAACATTAAAGAATAGTGATTTGCAGTGAATTCTCTTTGTAATAAAACAATAAAAGCTTAAATTGGTTAAAAAACGATATATTACAATTTCCCCAGGCAACTGATGTGTCGCAGTCCACATAATCAAGAAATTCGGGTCCAAATTTTAAAATTTATTGAAATAATCTACTACAGAAATATTTTTTTATTCCATAAGTTCCAAGAAACTTAGATAAGAAGTATTTTTTCTATT
The DNA here is from genome assembly GCA_949987735.1 of Leucophora obtusa. Classification (NCBI taxonomy): domain Eukaryota; kingdom Metazoa; phylum Arthropoda; class Insecta; order Diptera; family Anthomyiidae; genus Leucophora; species Leucophora obtusa. The sequence continues at coordinate 185,363,363 of OX465298.1, read as the reverse complement.
GTCTTTTGCTAAATCATTTTAAATTAGTACCAAAAAGGTCAGAATTCTTAAACACTGTTTTCAAATCTACAATTATAAATTTTTTTAAAGAAATTTTCAAAAATCAACGATTCGACTTTAAGGGTTTATTAAGAATATATTGGAGATTAAAACTTACAAAAATTGTAGGAATTCCTTTTTTCATTTGCCTGGGGTAGAGATTTACTTTCAGCGGAATTCGAGAAAACAACGATTTTTGACATTTATTTAGCTTTTAGGCAAGTTCTTTTTTGTTCTTTTAATTCCACATGGTTTTGGCCAGAATATAACAACACAAGATTAAATTCTTCAAAATTAGGGCGAAATATAAATACATTAAATTGCCCCTGTGTAAGGTCAGAGGTCAAATTTTAGGAGATTTAAATTATTTTTAAACATATTAATATAGCAGATATTCCCGAGCGGACATTGATTGAATTTCTTGATATTATTTTTCTAGGTCTAAAAATAATATTCTTAGTTCGATTATCCTAATTTTTTGAAGGACGTAGTTTTACACCCAAATAAATATTTTCAGAGGCTAGCATGATCAAAAATACAAAATACAAGCTTGGAACACCCTTTTTTGGAGCACCCTAATCAGTATAGGTCTAATGACTGCACCAAAGAGCCAGTTGACATTTCGGGGGTTATACACCAGTTCACACCAATGGCCTTTTCACAGCAATAAATGGCAACAGCTGCCTTAGACACTCTAGCCTGAGTGTCATTTTTATAAAAGCATTGCTCTACCATTGAATTGATTTTTATATCGTTGGCAATTTCTGATTAGGTAGTACTGGATAAACTTTAGTTGAAAGTTGGCATGGCACTCTATAGGCCAAAAGAACTGCCGAAATTTTTGTTAACAAATACAGACAAACGCTTTTTGTAAATGCTATCAAAGTGTCCCAAAATGAGTGTTCTGCCAGTCATTTATTTTTAACACTGCGGTTACCCAGTGGTATGCCAGTGCTTGATTTTTGGACCACCTATTTGTACCAGCTATTTTCGCCTATATTTTTAATAAATTAGAAATTTATTAATTAAAGTACTTATTATTTTTAATTTTAATATTTCAAACTGGTGGTAGCTCTGGATTCGAATCATAGACAATATGGGTATGAAAAAATTTCTTTTTTGGAGTACAAAAAATGTATTTTTTCAAATTTCAGACATGTTCCCATACAAGCAATTGAACTTTCATTTACACCTCCTGTTTACCCCTTAGACATAAGATTGAACCGAGAAGTAATATATGAGTCGAAAAGATTTGTATCTTCTATCACATATACAAATTTCAGCGCAATCAAAATTCTCATCTGGGTGACTACGTTGTAAGAATTTTTTTTAAAGAAAATTGGATTATTGAAAATGCTCAAAATTTTCCAAACTTTTTTTCTCTGTGTTTCAAAACAAAAAATTTTGTCTAACCATAAACCTTTTCTTTTTGCATTTTAATTTTCTACAAAATTTTTTTTTAAATTTTGTAAGCATTTATTAAATATTTTTTCCGTTTTAATTTCTAATGCAAAGTTATAGTTTATTTTTAAAAATTGATTATTACAAAAAACTCGCACCATAAATTGTTGTAACAAATTTGTCGTTTCTTTTTTTTTTAATTGTTAATAACTCAAAATAAATGTGGTTGAATTTTGTGCTCATAATTATACATATTTTCTTTTTAAATATAATTGTTTTTAAGGATTTTGAAAACACCTTTTTTAAACGTACGTACAAATGTTGTGCAATTAAACAAAACAAAAATCTAATAAATTAATTGTTTTAATGCTTAAAACCACAACAATAATATAATTAAAATTCCACTAACAACACATTGCTAATAATTTAATTGGTATCGTATTGAAAATATTTTTAATAATTTGTTTTATATTAATTTATTTAGTAATTTTGTTCATTTGAATTTGAGTTGTTTTTTAATTAACATTAGTTTGTTTTCTTTATTTGCTATTTGATTAACAAGTTTACAACTATAAATGTAACTAATTTAGCTATCGTATAATTTAAATTAATTTGTTAAGTTTATAATTAAATCTAAAGTTAGGGTAGTTATTATTTAGATTAAGGCAATACGTATTTTGATCTAAACAGTAGGTTTTTCTGCTAATTTGTTAATTCTATGTAATTTTGAGATTCTAAATAATTTGAGATCCTCAAATATAAACAGACATACGATTAAACCAAAAATTGGATTAAATAAATTTCTTCGACATTATTTATCTTCAATTATATTAGATTTGAACGGACTTATAATTTTCCCACAATTTGGACTAAAATTTAACCCTTAAATGCATGATCTCTTCGATTTTAACCATTTTTTATATATGATTTCTAAAGGCGTGTATATTTCAAGAAAAATACCAAAAAAAAATTTTTTTTTAAAGGGGATTTTTATTCAAAAATATGGTTTTTTGCTAAATAGCTAAATTTAAATTATTTTAACGTGCGTGAAAAAAAAAAACAAAAAAATCTATAACCTATGAATTATACATTTATTGTCGCCAAAATGAATTTTATTGCGAGAATACCACTTTAAATATTTAAACAAATATTTTTGAATATTACACTTTTTGTAAAAAAAACATGTGTTTTAGATTTTTCACAAACATACGAAGCACAACAAAAATTTTTCCTATAACTGTTTAAAAAATCTGAGCTAAACTATAAGAGCACTTTGTACCGAAGGGGCCCCAATGCCCAAAAATGCAGTTTTGTGCATCAAGTGGGGTTTTTTTTATTAAAAAACCTGTATGTTGCCAAATGGCTATACCATGCATTTAAGGGTTAACGTTTGAGTGAGCCTTTATTTTAACTAAGCATTGAGCTATTAGCAATTCTGGAGTATCGGTTTCATCTCTGCAATGCCCATCAATATGACAACCTATTAGAAGTTTGTACAATTAAACAAACATTTAAAAAGTTTTTATCTTAACGTCCCTAAAAAGCGATAACAGTACATCTGTGCCCAGTGTAGAAAAACATTACCAATTAATGGGTTATATAACACAATATCTGGTAAAATGATAACAACCCAGTGTAGAAAATCATTACCAGATTTGTGGTTATGTAAATACATACTTGGTAATGGTAACTAGTTACTTTTGTTATTACATTTCTTATTTCCTTTATATGGCGATGTCGCGAAAAATAATGAGTTATGGTTACACCCCAGCATACGAAAAATCAAAAAATATATCGTTACCTATGTGCTTACCAGTACTGACAAAAATAATGAGTCTAAAAATAGATTTTCAAAAAAATAAATTATATAAAAATAAATATTTTTTATTGTATTTTTTTTTTAAATAAAATTTGCTGGTGCGGGAATTGAACCTGGGTCTACAGATTGCCAGTCAATAGCTCTACCATCTGAGCTATATCGACATGTAATATTTAATAGATAAAAACATAATTGACCTGCTGCACACAAGTAAGCTTACTCGCCAACATACAAAAAAATCAAAAAATATGTGGTTACATATATCCTTACTAGTGTTTAAAAAATATTGAGTCTAAAAAGAGATTTCAAAAAATTTTCAAAAAAATTTAGAAAATTATTTTCTATTTGCAATAATGATAAAAATAAGTCATTATCAGTAACTCATTATTATATGTTTTAAAATAATGCAGAATGTAAGTGGGTGTCATTACTGGCATTTCCTTTTCTCATTATATTTAAGTGGGGGGGGGGGGGGGGGGGGGGCACAAACTAATGAGCTGTGCTTACGAACTAGAGTTACCTATATGCCTTTGAAAACATAATTCGATTTTTAAATCTTAATTCGATTTTTAAATCTGATATAAATTATTGCCTAGTTTATTCAATCAATATCTTATTCAAAGAATTAATTTGATTTTTGTTGATTCTTTTCATAGAATCAATCGAATTGCTTAATTTCATTTCAACTAAAAATGGTGCATTTGATTCAGAAATTTAAAAAAAATAATTCAATCATCAGTAGTAATTCAATTTCTGGAAAAAAAAATAAAAAAAGTATTTTTGATTCGTGCGAATTATAATTTTTTGGTTTTATCCGGGATTTAAAATTATTTTTTTTTATGACATATTAATTTTAGTCAATAACTATAAGAAATAAACTTTCATTAAATACATTGATTTAATAATAATTTGAAATACAAAATGAAATTTTCTTCTAATAAGTCAATGTTTTAAATTGAAATAGAGTCCTACAAACGAATTAAAAATTGACATCAATTCACGAATCAAAAAATATATTTGAAAATAATTCTTTTTGAATCAATTCTTCAAAGCTCTGATTTGATTTATACTTCGCAAATTATCTCTTAAAACAAATTAATCAATATAAATGAGACCAAATCATTATCTCACTTTATTCAATATCAAATTATTGTTTTAAAATTATTATAAAATGCTCACTGATTCATAAAATTAATAAATTTTTATGCGAATTGATTCAAAAAAGCTCTGGATAAAGGGTATTATGACTTTGTAATGATGTTTGTTACTACCAAAAATATTTGACCCAGGCTCAATTTTTATGACACCTATTATTATTTATATTCATTGCCCCGTCAATTTCTTTCAAATTCTTTCCTGGCACTTGATCCGCTTCCCGGAATATGACAAAATCGTTCTGTGGAGTAGGGTGTCATATAGTCGACATGCCCTAGTTTAAATTTTTTACTTTTCGGCAAGATTTTTTAGTACCGGTTACCTTTAAATCTATTCTAGAAAGGATATTACATTAGTTTCCATGGAAATGTTTTAGAACTAATTCCTGTTAGTTATAATTCACCCAGAACCAGTTCTATAACTGCCCAGTCAGAAAAATACAAACGGGAAAGCGGTGGCAAAGCACTTTAACAGGTGGTACAAGTACTGGCAAAAAGTGCTTTCCCATTCCCAAAATGATAACATCATTAGACAAAAGGACCGGCTGTTCAAAAAGCGCCGGAAAAGCACTGGAGGAACAAAATTTTTAAACGTTGGCAAAACCAATAAATAGGTGGTCTGGAAATATATTTTCCAAAATAAAATTTAAAAAAGTTTATATGTATTTTTTTGGTCCTGCCGTGATTTGAACCCAGGCCGTCAGATTGGCAGACGATTGCTCTACCCACTGAGCTAACGCGACATATTATATTTGATGGCTAAACACATAAATGAGTGATAACAGCTGGACAACTACTGGCTGTGCCAAAATGCCAGTGTTGGGAGGGCAAAAAAAAAGTTGGTCTTGAAGGATCTTTCCCACAAACAAAAAAATTGATTTTATAAAACAAACAAAATTTTAAATTAAAAAAAATCCAAAAAAATTTTTTTGCTTGCACCCGGATTTGAACTCGGAACCTCCTGACTACAAACATTTTTTAACGAAGCGTCAGCATTTTTATAAAATCATTGGTCTACCAGTGAATTGATTTTTGTACGCCTGGTAGCATTGGCTAGGTAGCACTGGATAACCACTGGTTGCAAACCTTGGCATATCACTCTATGCCAATTCTTTGCCAGTGGTTTTTTTTTATAAACCACCGAAATTTTTGTAAAACAAATACTGGTAAAACGCTTTTTGCAAACGCTGGCAAAGCGTCCCAAATGAGTGTTCTGCCAGTCATTTATTTTTAACACCGTGGTTACCCAGTGGTATGCCAGTGCTTGATTTTTTGTACCACTGGCGATTTCTGACTGGGTGATTATAGAAACAGTTCTAGGGTAAGCTATTCTGATTTGGATGAAAATAATCTAATAAGTCAAACTCCATGCAAAAATTCGAACCAAAACACTAAAAATTACACTGTACTAGTTCAAAAATTCGACAAGAATGCACCCTGTGGGTAAAGCTAAATTTGAAAATGATGGTTCCAAGTATCCAAAGAAACGCGATTTTTCTTATTTGTCCAGCATTCATTTTTACCCATGTTGTTTATTATTGCCCCAAGTATTTGGGTTAGAAATTATCAATATCAGTGCTGTGGTTCAAAAGATATGAGCATTGTACTTGCTTGCAATGATGATAAAAATGTGTCATTTTGATAACGCATTATTTTTTGTCTTAAAATAAAAGAAAAAGTAAGTAGTTATTAGTTACTCATTGTTATATGTTTTAAAGTACTGAAGAAAGTAAGTTGGTATAATTACTGGTAGTCCACAAAATAATAATACCCCATTACCGTGTCTATACCGGGGAGTAGTACTCTTTCCTTGTAAGTTTTCAAAAATTAGCAGTAAAATCACTGTGAGATCTACGATAAAAAATATTCTTTAAATATTTCTACAGCTTTCTAAATCAAAAATGTTAACAAACTTCCTGAGCTTTTTTAATATTTATTTTCCTTATTTTTCTTTCTTTTATTTATTTTTTCTTATCATTCTATATTCATCATAAAACTCTCTTAATAACAACAACGTAACTAACCTTAAAAACCAAATTTTAAAACAAAATCTATATGAATCATCTTGGGGTTTTTTATAACACAAAACATATTAACACATTAGGTTTGGATGTGTGGCGGTGTTTTAGAAATTGCTCCATGTTCACGTGTTGGCCATGTTTTTCGTAAATCAACTCCATACACATTTCCTGGCGGTACAACGGAAATTGTTAATCATAATAATGCCCGTCTAGTTGAGGTTTGGCTGGACGATTGGAAAGAATTTTACTACAGTTTTTATCCAGGTTATTTTCTACAAAATTTCTTTCTCTCTTTAATTGTGTTTTATTAACAACAGAAACAAATACATAAGGCTCCATACATACATACTATATAAAAACTATAAATTACTATTACATATATACTTTTACACCATTTCTAAGTTTATTTTGAGAAATTTTAAATTTTTTGAAAGCACATTTACGACCCAAAGAAAACTCTTTACAAAAATGCAGCTCTGTATAAGTCTACGAAATGTAATCATGTACAAATTTCTGTCATATTAAATTTTATCAATTAGCATACATATATATTTAGAACTTTTCAAAAAACAGATTACTGTTTAAACTAAAAAAAAAATAATTAAATGAAACTCTTGATACTTTTATGATATAACTATGGGCAGGTTTACTAGAGAAACCCGCTACCGCTACATTTGATATGTACACTCTACCAAAAAAGTCTGTAATGGCTACTGAAAATGTTGCTGTTATTACGGGAAATTTAACTGTTTTGAGGCCAACGGTATTTTTTGCTAATTTTAGCAACACATGTCTTCTGATCTGTAGTACAATAAAATTAGTAGAAAAAATTAGTAGCCGCTACTAAATTTTAGTAAAATTTATGTAAAATGCAATTAAAAATCGATTTGCTAAAATCAGTTAAAAAGCTTACTAAATATCATAATTTTAGTACAATGAAATTAGTATAAATAATTAGTTGCAGCTACTAAATTTCAGTAAATTGCTGTAAACTGTAATTTAAAATCAATCTGCTGAAATTAGCAAAATATTGTACTAAAAAATAAAAAAAACTGTAAAATCGAAAAAAAAAATTTTTTTCTTTCGATTGTAACAAACGTATAAATTACTTCTTCGTACTTGAAATTTGGAGTCAAAATTCAAACGGTTCTCCAGTTATTGCCGTTTTATGCATTGGAGATGCAATAAAATTTTCTGGGTGATATTTCTAAACTAAGAATATATCAATAGTAACAAATATAAACTAAACAAGAATTGTAAAAAATCAACAAAAAAAAAAAATATTTTTAAATTAGTATATTTTTCTGCTCAATTTAACACTCGGTTTTGAAAAATTAGTAAAATGTTTTGATAAAATCAGCAGCGAAAATTTGTAAAAAAAAATCTGTAATTTGTAATAAGTGAATTGCAAAAATGATTACTAAAAATTAAAATTGTACTAATAATCAGTATAAAAATAGTATAGTGCGATTGGAAACTGTTTACAGATTTTTTTACAAACTTTTTTATCTGAGTGTAGCACTATATGAACGAACCTTAATCTGGTGAACGATGATGTTTTTTTTAAGAAAAAATAGGGCTTCGAAGAATGAATTCTATTTTGAAGGAATTTCCTACACAGAGAGAATTTTGCAGGACTAGTTTTAATGACATTTTTCAGGAAACTAATAAAGTTTTATTCACAAAGTAAATGAAATATTTTATAAATATGATAAAAAAGCTTCATATATTTTATGAATCTAGCGAAACTTTTTCATTGAGTGTATGAACGTTTTAATAAATGAGATGAAATTTTTTAGAACACTTTATGAAAAATTCCATTAATTCAATGAAAAGTTTCAATGGACGAGTTCCAGTGCAACTTGATTATTTTTACGCAAAAATTCATTATTATCACACAGATAATTCTCTCAGTGTAAAAATATCATTCGATTTCGTTTTAAATCGAATGAATTCATATTTAAATAATCGCAGGGAATTCATTCCTTGCAATTCATTCCATCAAATTCAAATATAAGAAATTCAATCAGTCTACGAGGGCAGATAAATAAGTCCGTAACGTTTTGAATGAAACACAGTTTTTTTTTATTTTATTTTTCAACCAAACCACTTGTTTACCATTAAAGTTGATGGTACAGAGTCCCCATAGCATTTATCAAGCTTTACCTTGATTTGAGTGGCAGTAGTTTATTAACAGATGGTACTTGACCGGAGCAGTGTTGCATTTGATGTAACTACGAGGGAAGTTCGAAAAGTCACAGACTTATTAATCCGACCTCGTATCTCGTTCGATTTTATCAATCATTGAATTCAGTCATTAGAAATTCATTCGATTGCTTACTTATTCGATTGACAATTTGAGAATTCAATCGAATATACTATTTTGTATCACTTGATTTAGCAATTTGGAAATGACATTCGAAAAAAAATTGTAAAATTAACATTTATGTTATTTTATTACAGTAAAATTAACGATTTCGATTATCGATATTTTGAATTCAAAGCTAGATTATAAAGTTGTATGATTTTTTTAACAATTCCTAAAAAGCAAAAAGCTGAAATTTCTAAAGTAATGAAAAATGTTGATTACTTGAAATAGTTCGAACTATGAATGCCATCAATAAATTATTCGGCCTTATTACGAGTGTCGTAGTTGAGACTACGTCGAATTTGCTAAAAATTCGCTAAAAACACAACTTTTGAACAATTTTTCAATTGGATTTATCATATATAACAATCAGATTTAAAAAATCCAGCATCAGAGTTTCATTTCTTTATAATTTCCATTATATACAAAATCATTTTATATGGAGTCGAAAATTTCGACTAGTAATTGAACAAATCGAATGATGAAAAATGATTGAAGTCTTTAAAATTAAATTGAATGAGAACAATAAAGACCTCATTCGATGTATAAAATTGCAGTTTGAGAATTCAGTCATTCCATACTCAATCATAATTGAAAATAGAATGAGAAATTATAGTCTTTAGAAGCTCTGAATAAAAATATTTGTATACAGAATCACTTTTTATAGCGTAAAATTTTTCAGTGTTGGTAGGCAATACCGCTAAAATACCGTTATCGATTCAAAACCCTTTCAACTGACTACCGATACCCCTAAAATACCGTTACCGAAATAACCGGAATACCGTTATCCTTAAAATACCGTTACCGAAATAACTGAAATACCGTTATCATTAAAATACCGATACCGAAATAAATAAAATATCGATAACCTTAAAATACCGTTACCGAAATACATGAAATAGCGTTATCCTGAAAATACCGTTACCGTTATTTTTAATTCTCTGCTCTTGGCCATTGCACGTCGTTATTGAGTATTTTACATGAATTAAGACAATTCGTTTTGGTTTCACTTTAGTTTGTTTTTTGAAAAAAAAAATGCTGTATGTACCGAAATAACTGACTACCGTTACCCTTAAAATACCGTTACCGATATAACTGAAATATCGTTAACCTTAAAATACCGTTACCGAAATAAGCCAAATACCGTTATCTTTAAATACCGTTACCGAAATAACTCAAATACCGATACCGAAATAAATGAAATAGCGTTGCCCTTAAAATACCGTTACCGAAATATCCTAAAATATTGTTACCCTACCGATAACCGCATTCGTTTCGGTTACCATCCATGAAATTTTTATGTCACCAAAATAAAGTAACGTTACCTCAACATCACTCAGAGAATTATGTCGGTAAAAGTAACTGCAATTGCAGCTAAAAAAGTGTACACTGCAATTGCGTTTTAAAATAACTTCAACTTTCAATACAAATGTAGTTGAATTAAATGCAATTGCAGTTAAAATAATTGTAATATCAGTTAATTATACCCTACACCACTACGTGGAGAGGGTATAATAAGTTTGTGCTGATGTTTGTAACACCAACAAATATTGGACCTAGACCCACCTTATAGTATACCGATTGACTCAGAATCACTTTATTTCGATTTAACGATGTCCCTCCGTCCGTCTGTCCATTCATTCTTGTGCGCTCTCTACAGGTCGCAAATATTAAGATATTTTGATGAAATTTGGTACACCTACTTACGTAGGACGAATCCTATTGATTTTGGTAAAAATGGTCCATGTTTAGACCTAGTGCCCATATAAGGGGGTCCCCCCTAAAATTGGTTTGGTTACACGCTGCCAGAGAAACAAGCCGACCAAAATAATCGGCGGCGGCGGCGCAAGCAAAAAATCGGCGGCGGCGGCGGCGATTGAGGTTGAGCCGGATAAAAATCGGCGGCGGCGGCGCAACCAAATAATCGGCGGCGGCGGCGGCTTGATCGGCTGAAAACAACATTTTGTAATGTGATTTGAAAACGTTTAAGTTTTTTTACGAAAGATAGATATTTTACTATCACTCTATATGCCTTTACGTTTTTTGCCATTACTCTTACCTGACCACCTCTCAAGGATTTGTACGAATAATCTTCAAGGTTAACTATTTTTGAAAAGTTATTCATCATCGCTCTTATATCTGAAACATTTGGAATAATTATTGGAGGCGGTTTTTCTTCACACAGCTCTTTGTTAGCATTATGGTTAATATAATTAACATCATCATTATTGTCTACATCAAGTGCAGCAAACATGTTGTTGCTAGTAGGTACTTGGTATATCATCATTAGGGCAAGGAATTTCATGCACTTAAAAATTAAAAATATGCGCCTAAAATATGCGGTTAAAAAAGAAAAATATGCACTAACAATATAAAAAATATGCACTAAAAACTATAATTTTTGCAAAAATAATGCACTTTAAAACTTAAAAATATATTTAAGTTAGTTATTTTGCAAACAGACACAGAACTCGAAGATTTCCCATAGGTCAATAAAGTTTTAAAAATGTTTATTTTGATTGAATCAAAATATGAAAACGTATCAATTTTTTATATTTTTTTACAAAATAAAAAATGCTACTAAAAATGAAAAATATGAACAAATATGCATTAAAAAGCACAAAATATGCATTAGAAAGCCACCAAATATGCATTTAAAGTCGAAATATGCTAAAACATGCATTTATGTCAAAATATGCAACTACAAATCGATGCCAGTCTATATTAGTTTTGGACTATCGAGAAATAACATACATTTGCATGGAATTCCTTGCCCTAATCATCATTGTTGGTAGTTTTTTTATTTTGATTGCATGCTTAACTAATCCTGGTGATCGATTTTGTCGTAATTTCGTTGTTTTGTTTTCAGCGACTGTCTACCAGACAATATCGCTTTCTTCAGTAGACTCGCTGCTACTATCCATTCTGCTGTAACAACAGAGGATTAGTATAGAAGAATATTAATCCCCTTGTTTACTACTTAATAATAAGTAATAATTTGTTGTTGTTGATTTCAATATACAATGCAGTGTTGCCAACAAATTTTCAAAATAAATGGCTAGATCAGACCCAAAAATCGCTAGAAAATCTCTAGATTATAAACAGTGTAAATATTTAGCGATTTTATCGCTAGATTGTTGAAAAATGGTACTTAAAGCAGTTTTTACTCAAAAAATTCTTTAATATGTTAATAAGAAGTGTTATAAACTTTTAAATAATGAAAAATTGTACGATTAAGCTTCAAATAATGAGTCCTGATTTTCATTGAATTAATCTTAGTATTGCGAATACACAATATAGGGCGTTGTACGATGAAAAAGTGCATACCCATATTTTATCGAAATGTGTATTTTTAGAGTTTTTTTTACTAAAATCGTTTTAGATGTTGTGTTTTATAATAAAGGAATATCAATGTGCGAGTTTTATAATATTTTTCAACTAAAACCGAGTTTTAAAAATTATATTACGGCTGATAAAAAAAATCGCTAGATTTTTGGCTAATAGCTACAGGACAATTTTTCCCGCTAGGGGCGAAATAAAATCGCTAGATCTGACGAGAAAATCGCCGTTATGGCAACAGTGATACAATGTAAAAAAAAAAAGTTTTTTCTTAAAACAATAACAAATGTTATTGCTTTTAATTTTAAATAGAATTATAGAAAAGAGATCACAATTAACGTCTGCACTTTATCACGGTCAGAAAATCACTCGCAAAAAAATATATATAAAATCAATTTATATAAGATTTGTTGTTGGTTCACGTGTGATTTGTTTCATGTTCGCACAGATCCATGGCTAGTCAAGACTATATCTAACAAACGGTCCTAAATATTTAATATAACATACAAGTTTTATTTAATAAATTATAAACATACCCTTTTACTACCAAGTCCTTTTCGTTGAAACATAACTTGCAAAATTTTAATTTCTGCCAGCATATTTTTTTTTTGCCAATGTAAAGGGCTCCAAAGTAATCCCAACATTGGGAAAATGTAACCCTCTTGGAACTCAAAACAATTTTTGCCTCTTATAGAATTTTCAGAAAATTAAAGCATACTGGGAATCAATTTTTTTTTATTTATTCTTTTTAATTTTAACAAATTAAGGAATAAATAAAGACCATAGAAAAAATAAATATCGATTGATTTAAGAAATTAAACTTGTTTGAAGGCTTTTGAATGGAGGCTTTGTTAGAAAGTTTGGGCAGGATGCACATATCTTGTATCGACCCATTTGAATTAGATGCCCAATCAATAATGTCTTTAAATGATGAAATTATGTGATCAATTCGAACATTGGTTTGAGCATTTTATCCGTAAAAGTGTCCTTTTCTAAATATTATAGAATTTTACAATATCTCTTATCTTTACTTTTTCATTTATTTGTTACAAAATGTCTCATTTATCCAAAATATTCAACTGGACCATTTTTAAAAATGTATTTTAGAATTGAAAAAATATATATGGGTGATATCAAAAAATGTGATAAAAACCATGTAACCAACTAATTTCAAATGCATGGATTACATTTGAGTTATATATTTCGATATATATCAGCGCATTGTCACCTGTTTTACAAAATTTATAACAATCTGACCAATTTTTGGTTAATACATAAAATTTGTAACCAATTTTATAGGCCAAATGTAAACTCCGTAACCAGTAACTCGTAAGGTTTTTTAACTTTAATAGCTTATATTTTAATAACCAATGAAGCTAAACACTAACTGTAAGAATTTATATGAAGAGGAGAAGTAACGCTTTTAACAAAAATTAATGCATTTTACAAACTTTTTCGTATATCTATGCTAACACCACTTTAACTCTGTAACGATTTTTCGTCATAATTTTTGATAAAAATGCGTACACCAAATACATATATTGAGTTTTAAATGCAAAGTTAAGCAGCTACGTTTTTTTATTAATTGATTTTTTACACATCTGCAAAGAGTTGCATTCTGAAGTATTATATTAACCCATTAAGAACTTTTTTTTTTAATTTTTTTCACAGTATAAATTTATATAAGCTTTTATAGCTTAAAAAAATTATATTTATAAAAATTTAATATTTAGAAGATTTTCTTTTCATATAAAAAAATTGTTTTTAGCTCTGGTTGTTCAAGTTTAATGAATTAGTAAATTCTTTTTAAAAAATATATTTATTTTTAAATTTTTTATATTTGAAAATTGATACTTCCAGCCGAAATGAGCCGAAAAAAATCGGCGGCGGCGGCTGAAGCAAAAATGACCGGCGGCGGCGGCTTAAACGGCTCACGGCGGCTGGCTTGTTTCTCTGCACGCTGCAGGTCGCAAATATTAAGATATTTTGATGAAATTTGGTTCGCTGACCCACATGGTCAATTTGGTAACAATTTGCTTAAAAAAAATTGTAAAACAAAAAAAATTTAGAAAATTTTAAATTTTTTGTTATTTTTTAGGCTACAAATTATTTAGCAAAATTTTTTGCTGATTTTAGCAAGTTAATTTACTATTTTCAATTAACAAAAATTTAACTCAAATATAATTAAAATTCTGTAATATATAGAATAAATAATCTGCTAATTTTAGCAGTTTTTTCTGCAGCATCTTTTTTAACTAATTTTTAGTAACTTTGTCTGCTATTTTTACAGATTTATTTCCATTAGTGTAATCAAATCGTTCACCAGATTGTTGAGTAGCAGATTAGTAACAGTGGAGCGTCTGGTAAACGCACCCTATGTGTCTGTCAATGAAATTAGAGATGACAAATTTTTCTCTAAATTTATATAACTGTTATCTACACTCAAAAAAATAAGTTAGTAGAAAAATTAGTTAAACGTCTTGTATATCAAGTTTACTAGTTTTCAGCAATGGATGTAGTACACACAACGGAAATGATTAAAAAGAAAAACAACTTTACACAATTTCTATATTTAAATTTTCAGCAAATAAATTAACTAAAGTAAAAATTCGCTACAAGTTTTTTAAGTTTTTTGAAGTCTACTAATATTCAGCAAAAACTTTAGTGATTTTAGCAAGGATTTTTTTTCATTTGCCTTCGACTAAGTGTTAGCAAAACTTTTGCTGAAGATTACTATTTTTTGGTGAAAATCAGCTCGCTGATTTTCAGTAAACCTTTTGCTGAAATTACTAACTTTTTTGCGAGCACGCTCCAGACTAAAAATTTGCTAACACAGCAACATTTTTTGCTGACTTTACTGACTTTTTTTTGAGTGTAGCAATGATGTGCCATTAAAATTTTACGTTTTAAATGCAGTACACTAATAGAAAAAAGTCTGTAAAAAGTTTAGTTAAAGCTACTAAAAATTAGTTAAAAATTAAGTTGCAGAAAAAACTGCCGAAATAAGCAGATTATTTTTGCTGCATATTAGTAAGATTAAGATAGGAACAGCAAATATAAAACTGTTAAATATACAAAATTTTTGTTATATTTGAGTTTAACTTTTGTAAATAAAAATAACAATTTAACCTGCTAAAATCAGCAAAAACTTTTGCTAAATAATTAGAAACCTAAAAAATAAAACAAAATTTTAATTTTCCAAGTTTTTTGGATTATTTTTTAAGGCAAATAAAAATCGAGCATTTTGAAAACAGCAGTTTACATTTTTTTTTTGCAAATATAGACTGCTATTTGCATTCAACTAAATTTAGCTTAAAAATAACAAAAATTCTGTAGAATACTGTAGATACACACATGATCAATATAATAGATACATTCAAATTTTTTCTAATTTTATTTTCGTTGCCTTTATTTTTAAAGATCAAAATAGTGGATAAATTCACACCAAAATGCGAGGAGATTGTTCAGAAAATTGTGCAGAATTTTAACGTAAAATCCGTTTTTTTATTTTGTAACTTGTTTTAAGTAGGCGTGGCTTTTAATGAAAAATAAGCGATATCGGCCTTCTATCAAATTACATAGTAAAATTTAGCGAGCACGGGTCGGATCTATACAAACTGTAGATTTTTGAAAATTCTATAAAATTTCCTTAAGTCTTGCATTACCTTTATCTACAAATGGTCTCCAGACTTAAAATGACAGCGCCTTAAACATGACCCGATTTTTCTTTGTTTTTAGCGATTTTAAAATTGAGTTAACAACACTGAAACTTTAAAATGAATGGCCTTATTCTATACTTACCGCGATATAACAAATCAGTAAAACTTTTTTTACGTTATAGTTAAAGCATTCCGTGTTTAAATTTCAGTGTTGTTAACTTTATTTTAAAATCGCTACAAAGAAAAATTTAGTCATGTATAAGGCATTGTCATTTTAAGTCTGGAGACCATTTGTAGAAAAAAATAATGCAAGACTTAAGGAAATATTATACGAATTTCAAAAATACACAGCTTTTACAGAACTGATCAGTACTCGCTAAGTTTTACTATGTAAATTGATAGAAGGTCGATATCGCTTATTTTTCATTAAAAGCCAAGCCTACTTAAAACAAGTGACAAAATAAAAAAAACAGACATCATGCTAAAATTCTGCACCATTTTGGGGTGAATTTATCCACTATTTTGATCTTTAAAAATAAAAGCAACGATAATAAAATTAGAAAAAAATTTGAATGTATCTATTATATTGATCATATGTGTATAACAGTTTGTTTTACTGTTTTTAGTCTATTTAAGACAATTTTCTGCAGATTTTACAGTACAATTTGTCATTATCAATTAACTAAAAGTTAACTTAAATATAACTAAAATTCTGTAAATTTAATAGTTTTATTTTTGCTGTTCTTATTTTCCTAGTATTTGATTGTTAGTGAATTTATTCAAAAACGAAATAATTCTTCAAAGAATCAGAGCTTTAAAATTTTGAATGTAAACATTTGACTTTTTACCACATAGTCGACATACCAAACCTTAACTTTTCACTAGTTTTAATTTAGGTACCCTATGCTACTCGATACTTTTAACTATTTTTAAATTTATTCTAATTTTTGTATTAAAATTCTTTAAAAATGTTCAGATTTATTGAAAATTTAAATTTTAAAATATATTTTTAAATTTGTTTGTTCACTGTTTTTTTTAGGGAGTTGCATTTTTGTATATTTGTTTCTGTCAAAAAAGATGCTCTGAAAGTATTGAGTAGTTACTTTTAAGTATCGAGTTCTCTAAAAAATACAAATAGTATTTAATTGGCAGAATTTTTAAAAAACATTCTTCCGAAAAAAAAATCTTAAATTAAAAGTTCAAATTCTGAAAACTTTACACTCCGAAAATAAACTAGAAAATGGTGTAATTACTGTACATTAAAGTTATTTTGTTTCCATATCGTCCCTGTTTTTTCTTAATGGTCTGAATTTTTATTATCTATAGATACATTATTTTAACATAAGATTTATTTAAGTTCTTATTTTGTAAATTTATATGGGGTTAATTATGATTTTTTTTTAATTTTTCTTTACTTTATAAAATAATGGTGTTGGTTCTTGTCTTGTGCAAATTTGTCCTGCTTTCATTGTATTAAAAAAAAACTAATGTTTTACTAATTCTGCTGCATGTTGTCCAAATGTTTTCTCTAAATGTTGTTTTGTCTTTGTTAATTGTTGTTTTGTTGTATGTCTTGTCCCCATTTTTTTTTGCACACATCTGTTATCCTTATTTAATGTCCTTATTGTAACAACACAACTCCACTACACCCCATGAGCACAAAAACAAACGCTTATTTTGTTTAATTTTAATTATCAAAATACATACATAATATTTAATACACAAATGAATTTAAAATATGGTTTAAAAATAAGAAATGTATATTGAAATTAAAGATTTATTTACAAAATAATACAATGAAATTATAGGCAACTTGAAAATTTACTGCATATGAAACTTAACTCAAAATCAGCGTAAATTTACTACACAGTACTATTTTATTATCTAAGCTAAATTATAATGATGTACTTCTGGGCGTTTAAACTTTACTTCAAATTTGTGAAAAATTTTACACAATCACTATAAACAATTTCACTGGAATTCATGTTTGAATCAAGTTCAATTCCAGCCCTGTTTTCCAGTTTCAAGGCTTGAATACAACTTTTATTACATTTTATTTCAATAGCATACTCCAGCAAAAGGGAAACAAAAATTCAAGTTTGAAATATTTTTGTAAAATATACAAATGCTAGAATTTGAAATAGACTTTACTTCAAGCAAAATTTAAAGCACTTGAATTTTTAAGACCAATGCGTTTATTGGGAATTAGCGGGCAAAGCCCGCTACGTTGTTAGCATGCCTTATGCCTAGTTTTTGGAATATTTTTACATTATTGCTCCATAACTTTTTTATTAATTATTTTAATGGAATGATATATAGCCGATGTCCATCCTTAAGGACTATTATAAATACTGGAACAAATATTTTTGAAATCAGATGAGTAGTTACGGAGATTACCTAATACAAACAAACAAATATACACACATTACCTCTTTATTATATTAGTATAGATGGATTAACCATGTAGGTCTTTACTTTCACAATTAATATGAGAAATTTAGAGTTATTTTCTTAATCGGAAACTTGCGTGTAAAATTATTATTTATATAATTAGTTTTTATTTTATACAATTTATTTATCGTTGAATATTTTGATATGTGACACCAAGTATATTTTAATTAGGGTTGCCGAACGGGACAGGTTTTTACAAATCCCGGGATTCGGGATTTTGAAAATTTTTTTTAAGATACTAAAGTGTCTTTAGGACGATACTAACCTTAGTAAAAAATGTATTTATTAGGATAACTTTTGCAAATGGAAACTGTTTTGTCTGAAATTTAGCAAGAACAGTTTTTAGAGGTGACCCCATATTATACTAAAAGTTGGACTTTGGGGACATCTTGGAAAGCTATGCTGCCATACAAAATTTTAAAACGATTTTAGCGTATAGGCCCCTATAGATGAATACATTTTTTTTATTGAAATATTTTCCTTTTAATTGCTTCCTTACTATGTAAGTCATTACCTTTATTGAGGTCGATTGTACATTCGGCGACTAAAGTCGCTGAAATAGCAAAAAACCATAAAAACCTATATAAAACGCTAAGTAGTGGTTTAAATATAAAGATAAGCACATCGCATTTATATCGTAAATATGACCACAGGTCCTATGCTTACAGTTTAACACAAAAAATTCATATTAATTAAATTTGAAAAATTTTTTATATAAAAAACTTTTTCATAACTTTTTCAAACTTTAAAGATATTTAGCGAAAAATCTGTACCATTGATCAAAAAATAAAGTACGCCATTGTAATCAGCATGTCCGAAATATATAGAATTGATGGTCAGAGCTCTATTAATTTTTAAAAGTCAAGATTTTGTCATGCAGTGTAGTCAACTAAATTAAATTCTTGAATCATTAATCGGTATTCAAATATTCGAAATTTTATAGTTTTGTAGTTTCTAAAATTTATTTGTTTAAAGAGTTACGCCCTTACTATCTAAATTTTTTAAATGTATATTTTAGTTAAAGTCGACTTTAGTTAAAATATTGGGTGGCAGTATGCCTTGACTTGGTTTATTTTTGCAACATTCTGATTGGTTAATTTATTTTCAACCAATCAAAATGAAAAAAAATAAAAATATTTTTGTAGGGTTTTCATACACAAAAAACTCCTTTATAGTATTTATATAAAAGTTTTTTAAGAAATAATTTTCTAATATTTTTAAATCAATTCCAAGTTTCTGAATTAAATTTATCTAATTTTGAGTTAAAAGTTCCATAAGCAAAAACTTTGTATCAGTTTTAATAATTGTCAAAATTGTTTTTAATGAACAATTACTGATTTTGAACTAATTTTACATATTTGTAAATACATTTCAGATTTAAATCATATTTTTTCAGATTCATTTGTTCAATATATTTTTGAGAATGTCGCGTTTAATTTGAAGTCAACGAAATGTATATATAAATGCACGCAAAATTTAAATTTGCACTAACACAAAACAAAAATAAACTGATTTTTTGTTTTTTTAAATAAAACTGAAAAATAATTAAATTTAATGCAAATTTTTCCATTTCAAAAAAATACAGGTGCTCGGAAAGCTTCCGCTGGTGATGTAAGTGAACGTAAATCGTTACGTGATAAGCTTAAATGTAAAAGTTTCCGTTGGTATTTAGAGAATATATATCCGGAAAGTTTAATGCCATTAGATTATTACTACTTGGGTGAAGTAAGTTTTTGAATGAAAAAGAATTGAAGTTTAATGGAGCTATATTTAAAGTGATGTTCTTTGGATTTTAGATACGTAATGCTGAAACTGATACATGTATGGATACCATGGGCCGTAAATATGGTGAAAAAATTGGCATGAGTTATTGTCATAGTCTGGGTGGCAATCAAGTATTTGCCTATACTAAACGCCAACAAATCATGTCAGATGATTTATGTTTAGATGCTTCACAATCTATGGGACCAGTTAATATGGTGCGTTGTCATAATATGGGTGGTAATCAAGAATGGGTTTATGATGCAGAGGTAAGTTTTTTTTTTTTTTTTTTTTGTTGGGTTTATGTAGAATACAGTAGAACCTAAGTTGTGTGTCTTTTGGGACAGACGTAAATTCACAGACTCGTCTCTTCAATAAAGTAATTACATAAATGTGCTGAAATCAAAAAGCTTATTAAACAAATTATAAAAAGTAATTTGTTATAGGCTGGTCCCTATTCATTCTTGCCCAATAGTTAATTTAGATTAGTGTTCCACCTACATGGATATTACATATATAAATTTGTTCAAATCGAATGATATCTTCTGTGAGAATTGATAACGATTTCGTAGGTGATTTTTATTCTCAGATAAGCAGTTATGAATATATTAATAGTGTCCGACCGAGTGCAATTTTTTGTGTCGATGCCGAACGTCGGCTAAAATTACAGTAATCGGCCTAAAGCCCAAATTAGTTTGGAAGTATCGTAAAAAAAGTAACGTATCATTCTCATAATGAATAAAAAGAGTATAAAAAATAAAAATATTTAGGTTGTTCATAAGGGGTGTGCTATCTGTTGTATTATTGTATCGTCCTAACAAAAAACAGAGTTGTTAAAATTTTTATTTGTGTTTAACAACGATTTTCTATTCAGTTTTCTATCTGTTAGCACACTCAAACATAAGACATTAAACATACGTAAAAATGTTCTATCGTGCTATTCTTAAATGTTGTATTTTTTCAATTTAATTTTTAACAACTCTGTTTTTTGTTAGGACGATACAACGATACAACAAATAGTACACCCCTTGTGAAAACCCTTATTGTATTTTTTAGCTTTTTCTTTTGCATAGAATCAAATGTCAAATAATAAAATAGAAAATTTCTATTTTCAACAGAACTTTTTTACGATTTTACTTGACAACAGTTTCAATGCATAGAAAAAAGATAAAAATATTTTTCTATAGTATTTTACCACATTGAATTGATTACAGATACGTTTTTTTACTTTACGATTAGACTAATGAAGCCTTAAGCCTATTATTTTTATTATGCCCAAAAAGCAGTATACACACTAGGGTTCTCCAAAAATTCTATATTTTTTAGTTTTAACCGGGCTACCCCCTGGAAATATTTATTTGGGTGTAAAACTACGTCCTGCAAAAGTTTAGGATAATCGGACATCGGGAAGACGTGCCACATCGGACCTGAAGTTTGGAACACGGATTACAAAGGGAAAATATGACTTTTTGTACATTTTATCGAAAACATTGATATTTTAAAACTAATTCGAAAATCTAGCTTTAGTTTTTGAAATATTTGTAAATTTAATTTTTAGCAAAAAGACAGTTAAAAAATGTTAAAATTTCTTATTTATTCATATACCTGGGCCAGATTCTCGCAGTCGTAAGCGTTCTAAATTGTTAAAAAAAATCACGTTTTTAAAGTGCAAATAAAACAACACGAACGAATATTGTTACAACTTTAACTCATATTTGTAATAAAGGAACTAAATGCTTCACCTCTAACCAGTATTGCCACCAGTAAAACAAAAAATTACACAGCTGTAGGTCAAAAATTATCCAAAACTGTATGAAATTACACAAAAAGGATTATAATTTTTTTTATATTTTTCCAAATAATATATGGCCTTAGACCAACACTTCTGCATGTTGTGGGGCAGAATTAAAATATTTTGGAAATAATGTAGTGATTTCTTACCGGCTGTCTGGATTACTTTGAAATTTCTCAGGGTCGAGGTCAAAGTAATTTCGAGGTTAAGTTTTTGTGGCCGAGCCCACAGTGCCACTTGACACCAAACCAATCCCCCTCGAGCATTGTGAAAGCCTGCCTGAAATTTTGCATTTTTTCAATAACCTGGTCCAGTTTTCTGCAGAGCCAAATCAAAGCCAATTTTTCTGAAAAATATTGGTTATGTTTGCAAAAAAATATTCTATTATCTAAAGAAAAATTAAATGCAACATATTTTTCAGGCTTAAAATAATGAATTATATGGTGTCGTTCATAGTTAAAATAAACCTTTCTAGGTTAACTATTTCTTAGTTGCTGAATTATTTTCAAAATATTTTGATTCTGAACCACTGTGATGAGTTAACATTTTTCTCTGATCAAGGAAGCTAAGGCAAAAAATTTCGCTGTTATAAAAACTTTGAAAATTACTATTATTGTAGTCAATCACGAAGTAACTAATACCAAGTGTCGCAGCATTTTCAAACGGTCTTGCCAGCCGAGATTAAAGTTCTTTTTTTACATGAAGTTTGAAAAAATATGTTCGCAAAACATGAACAATATACGGGGTTGAAAATAGGAATTAAACATATAATATGTTTGATTTCTTCTTAATTGGGCTTAGTTTTGAACAAATTTACGAAATAATTCGTCGAAAAAAAGAAATTTGTTGTAAATATTTCACAAACTCATTTAATCGAAATATCGACTAATTTTTATTTCATTATTAAAAAGCTCTGGAAATGAATTTACGTAAATTTCTATAAAAAGTGAAATTACACGAAAACTACACAAAAATGTCATTATTCAAAAATTATGCAAGGAATGTGTAAACAGTCCCGTTTTTGAATAATTATTCAAAAAGTGGCAACACTGCCTCTAACCTAGTTTTAATCTTTGTAATGTTTTAAGTAACAATAATTGTTATCGAATAACACTCGATCACGACTGCGGTAATTTGCCCCCTGATTAAACCACGGATAATGTTTAATATGGTTTAAAAATATGGACTTTGGGCTTTTTGAAACATATCAACTTATTTTGATTAGGTAAAGGATGTAGGATATAATTGCAATTAAAGTGAAAACTTCACTTATTTTCCTATTTTTCAAATCTAGTAAAATCCCTTAATCGGATTTGCAAAATCTTTACATATGATGTAAATTCATATTCCACTAAATTCTTTTTATCAAAGGAATCACAACTTCTGAATCAACATTTGCAAGAAATTCAATCTGAAATACACATTTTACATATTTTTTATTTCAAATAAATTTTATATGAATATACTATGGCAAAAGGAAATAAAGTACATTTTTGTACATGCGTATTTTAAAATCGTTATTTTTTCGAAATTTGCACTTCAGTTATCTAAAACTTTGTTGAAATTAATTAGAAAATATATGTTTTATATTTCTGAATGGTTTTATCTGGGTTTTATATTTTAAGATTTGTCACAGTAAATTTTAACTTAAAATTAAAACAGAAAATGCGATTTTTTTTTTGATAAATTAAGTTCATGTTACTTGTTTACTAAAGGTGCAAATTCAAATGTTTGATATTCCTTTCATCTCAGATTATTTATTAACAAAACCGTGAAAAAAGAGAAATTTCAATTTTAAATGCATATATAGGGAATATTATCGCAGTTGTCAAATATCAAATTAAAGGGCATAATTCATAATTATAAAATGTTTCAAGAAATAACGTTATTACTTTCAATTTTGCATTTTTTTGCAAAAAGTATTAAAAAATTTATTTTTCCTACAAAATCGTTTTTGCAAATATTTCTTAAACTATAGCTAACTTTAAAATTCTAAGACCACATTCGTGATCTACGTCCCAAATTATATTAGAAATGATGTGTCGCAATCGCGATGCATCAAATTTTTCTTATTTTGTTGCACTGTGTTATTTTTCTGGGTAACGATTTTTTCTATCTTTTTTTTAATTATATTTAAGCCCTTTTTAATTAAGAAAACTTAATAAGTGTTAATTTCGGTTTATCTTTTTTTAGGACAAATCAATACGACACACAAATACTGGCAATTGTTTACAAAGACCCACACGAGAAGATCCCACAACACCGCTGTTACGTCCTTGTGATTATAGCACGGGGCAGCAATGGCTGATGGAATCGAAATTTAAATGGCAAGCTCATTAGTTGTAATTGTTGTTGGATTTTATTAAAAATTTAGTTAGTATATTACCTTATAGACAGCATTTAAATTTTTATTTTATTTTAAAAAATTTATATTTTGCCGTTTGTATGTATAATTTCTTTTAATTTAATTTTTTTTAATTTTTGATTTCTTGTATTTTATTTTTTGAGTTTTTATTTATTATATTTAATTGTGCATTGATAAAAGAAAATCAATATTATTAAAATTTTGTATTTATAATAGGATTTACATGGCTAACATTTAATTAAGTTCTCAAATTGTTTTTACAATTTTGAAACTTATGTTATATGTTGTGCCATAAAGCTGACTATCAAACCGGCCCTATGTATGTATTTTGATATAATTTTTAAAAACTTAAGTTTTTTATAGAATTTTTAAGAATTATTTTTTAATTATCTAAACTATCACAATTTTTATAAATGTTACATAAAAAAGTCATTGACATTCTCTTTAAGCATTCTCTTTATGAATATAAATACAAATAAAATGTCTTCCCTTATCGATTTTTTTTTTAGTTTTAATATTGAAAACATGAAATCAGAACTCATCCTTTTTTAATTTCTAAGTTAAATTTTTTGTTTAAATATTTTGTATAATAAATTAAAATGATAGGAATATAATAAAAAGATTTCTAAGAAATAAAAATAAATGAATGAAAGAAGTATGTATTAAAATAAAATAAAACACAATATTTTAATAACCCTGAACTTTGTTCCAAAGTTTAATCTTAGTTAAACAGGCAGAAATCAGTTTGCCAGTTTTTTTTAAATTTAAATTGAAATCTTTATTCTGTTTAAGTTGAAAAAAAAAAAAAATTTTTTTGTGCAAGGTTTATGTGACCCAACAGAAAGCGGATTATATAAAGCTGAATTATTAGTTTTTTCTGCAATTCTTAAACAAACAAAAAATTTCTAGCAATTTCGCAACTAGTAGTGCCCAACCTAAAAGATTTTCCGAAAAATTATTTATATTCGGCTTTTTTATGTTTGGAGGCATTATAGACAACTTTGTATATTGGCACAATGTTTGTTGAGCCGATTAAATGCGATTTTAATTGCCAAATTACGAAAAACCCGAAAATTTTAAGTTAAAATTTCGTCCGCCTAGTTTTTTCCGATTTCAAAGTTATGCAATCTGTGGAATCGTTGCATTACTTTGAACTTTCCTGTAAATTTGACACTCAAAATGGAATCCAATTGGCGTCCCAAAAATATTTTCATTAGCAGAATTTGTCTATAAGGCTTCAAAACGCAGTATACCGACTAAATTCATTATACCCTACACCACTACGTGGAGAGGGTATTATAAGCTTGTGCTGATGTTTGTAAAACCAAAAAATATTGGTCCTAGACCCACCATATAGTATACCGATCGGCTCAGATTTTTTTTTTTATTTCGATTTAACGATGTCCGTCCGTCCCTCCGTCCGTCCGTCTGTCCATGCATTCTTGTGCGCACTATATAGGTCGCAAATATTAAGATATTTTGACGAAATTTGGTACACCGACTTACGTCGGCCCAAGGACCATGCCTATTGATTTTGGTTGAAATCGGTCCATGTTTAGACGTAGTGCCCATATAAGGGGACCCCCCGAAATTGTCTTTTTTACACGCTGCAGGTCGCAAATACGAAGATATTTCAATGAAATTTGGTTCGCTGACTTACATGGTCCCAAGGAAAAAGCCTATTGATTCTAGATAGGATCGGTCCATATTTGGACCTATCGCCCATATGGGCTATATTTTCGATTTTCTCTTTTATGATTTTAATAGAAAATTTTGACACAAGTCCGTTTTAACACATTCAAATTTCGGATCCAAACATTAGTTGGCTTTAAGTCAGACTGGTGTAGGGTATTATATAGTCGGCATGCCCGACTTTAACCTTTTTACTCGTTTTCTGATCGAATTGTTCGGCCAGCCACTGGCAACTTCCACGCATACCAATATTACTAATATTTCTGTTTGCTTTTGTTTTAATTACACTATGCGACAGTCAAAATCGGAATGGGATGAAACCAACGGGAAATGTTATATCGGTCAAAAACAAGTTATACGTGTCCCAGCGTTTCGCTGGGTCATCCCTAGAAATCGAGATATATCTTTTTTTTGGCATAACTCGAGAACCACTAGTCCGATTTTGCTCAAACAATTTTAAAAAAATTAAAAATTACATTTCCTTTAATTTGTTCATATAACGTTTTTCTATATACTCAACAGTTTTGCCGGTAAAAATAAATGTTTGTTACCGCTACCATAAAAATCAATAACCTTTTGTTTATTACTTTTTTTTAATATTTTAGGCAAAAAATATTTTTTTCTTCATACATTTATTTTTACCGGCAAAACTGTTGAGTATATAGAAAAACGTTATATGAACAGAATAAAGGAATTGTAATTTTTAATTTTTTTAAAATTGTTTGAGCAAAATCGGACTAGTGGTTCTCGAGTTATGTCAAACAAAAAGACCACCAAAGGTCAAATCGATATATCTCGATTCCTAGGGGTGACCCAGCGAAACGCCGGGACACGTATAACTTCTTTTTTTACCGATATAACTTTCCCCGGTAGTTTGAACCCTTCCCGATCACTGACCATTACCATTTGTCTCACAGTGTTATTAACTAAGCAATTAAATAAAAACTCATAAACTATTATTAAATAGTATCATAAAAGTAATACAGTTTTAACTTTTCCATTCCTGAGTATTGTTTTGTTTTGATTACTGTTTCGTACGTATTTTGATAGTGCGCAATCATAAAAATAGCCATCACGTAAATGTCACACGCGACTCACTTTGATTTTGGGATAGGGGTAACATGTAAATGCTTGTTCTATTTTTTTTAATTATTAAAATTTTAATTAACGAATTCTTTGTTTATGGTGATGTTTGTAGCACCAAAACATCAATCGACTGAGAATCTCTTTTTGATTCGATTTAGCATGTCCATTCTTTCGTCTGTCTGTCCATGTTATATTGTGCGCACGCTACAATATCAAGAAATTTGTATGAGATCTGGTACACCCACTCATTTCGGACCAATGACTAAGCCTATCGAGTTTGAGTAGAATAGATTTATGTTTAGACCTACTGCCCATATAAAGGTCCCCAAAAATATATGACTTTGTGTGTGTTTTTAAGTACTGCAAAGGATCGGTTCAAGTACGGTTTACTGGCATAGCCCCGATTTTTTAGAAGACTTTTTGAACTGATTTTAAAAATATAATTTGTTTATCGGAACCGCTTCCCTTTGAGAGGGTTGGCGGAGCTTTAAAGTTGAATATGAAAATTCTAATAAGTTCTAAAGTACTTATCCGATCAGGAAAACTTAACGCCAAAATAAAGGCCTCTGAATAATCTGTTTACTGAGGTCCAGTTGAAGATTTTTAACTTTTGTAAAAAGTCTATTAACCTATAAATTGGTAAGTAATCGTTACTAAAATTGACAGTCAAGAAGCCTTCATTTGAGGTATGACATGAAACCTTAACTCTTTAAATAAAATGTTTTATGGTTGTTGTTGTTGTTGTAACGGCTTTAAAATGAGAATTTGTAGTTAATAATTCTCATTTAAAGCCGGAGTGGCAATCCTTGCTCGGATAAATTCGAAGATTCGAATACATCCGAATCGTTCCGGCACATAGTCCGATTGCCGTGGGAACCGGGTTATACCGCCCATACTCGGTCGTCAGAGCCTCGTCAGCGTTAACAGGGGACACCATGTCCAAGGTGGACTGTGGGTGAGGTTGGCATTTGGAAATAAATTCCCTTGACCCCCGTTTTATGGTCACTATTTTTGCTGAGTAAATTTTCTCTGTGTAATCGGCTTTCGGTCGAACTTTGGAAGTTTAGTGGCTTCGCTAAGAAAAGTTTTTCTATTTCTATTTTTCTATTTATTTTATTTAAAATTTTTTTTTATAAATTATTATTTTTAAATAAATATAGAGATTAAGGGTCGTATGCATAACCACTTTTAAAATTTATAAGTGATTTATAAAACAAATTTTTCATACAAAATTTATTTTATAAATGTTTTACAAGTTCTTCAACTTTTATGCATAGGCACTTTAATATAAAAATTTCCTTTTCATTGTTAATATCATTAAACAAATAGGCATATCATTAAACTTTCATAATAAACAAAAAACAAAAATAATAATAATTATAAAAAATTATTGTAAATAAAAAATACCGTAAAACATTTAATAAAATATTTAAAAAAAATTTAAAACTTTCAAATTAAATATATGAATTTTATAAGAATATTCGGAGTATGGATTAAGTACATAAAAATTTAAATAAAAAACATTTTTTTGTTTCATAAATCTCAACAAAAATACAATTAATCTGAGTAACTGGCTAAACTTATTTTTAATTAAATTAAACGCTTAAAGTTCATAAAATATTAAATATGTACAATTTTTTAATTAAACAAACAATTTTAATTACATATTCGTTTGTTCGGGTTTAACGGGGGAAACTGTTATAACTCATATATAAAATAGTTTTTACGTCGAATTTGTTTTCACTCTCTTATTTATCTCATAAAAAAATAAACGTTTAAGGTTTATTGTGATTTTGTCTTTTTTATAAAATAAAATTGTTTACTGTCACAGGGAGTGGATTCATGTGATGTCGTATGTAGTGTAAATATCGTAATTTTTATCACATTTTGTCAAAAATGTTTTTTTACCAATCTTGGAAAACTTGTTCGACAGACAAACTTGCTAAACCACAGTTAAGTTTTTGCGTATCATGATATATTTTGTCTTCTGAATGGTGTGTTTATTTTAAAGAAAATTTACAAAATTCTTTTAGTTTTCCTTTGATTTTGATTTTTTTATATAAATTCCACTTTATAATAACGTTATCTATTTAAAACCCCTTTCAAATACCGAAACTGTTGAATTAAAAAATGCCGGAATTTCAATTCCTTTTCCTTAATACCGGTTCAATCAGTTTTTAATAAAATCAGTTTTTACATTTTTAGCAAAATTATATATCGTCGGCTTGCCTGCAACCCAGCAAACATGACAATACGAATACGTTTCCCCAATCGTATTGCCTGGAAGAAAAATTTTATTGCGGCAACAATCGTCTTCGTATTGCGGAAGATACCCCATTTAGTAGAAAACGTGTCCCGATTGCAATACTTCTCAGCAATACGAAAGCGATTCTTATGGAAGATAAATATGCGATATTGCTTTATTATCATCTAGAAGATATAAAAAAGTAACACAAATATCGTCGATTTATCTTCTGGATGATAAAAAGAAGATAAGCTAGAAAAACCACCCAGATGATAAATGTAAGTTTATGTATATATATTTTTTTAATATTTATTATAAAAATACATTGTAAAATTTACATTTATTCGTCTTACAATCTAATCAGCCATCGATCCGTTGATTTGAGTTTATTTTGCCATCCGTTACTTTCTGAAAAAGTAAACACACATACAAGTATATATAATTAAATACAATTAATCTTACCTTAATTTATGCAATTTTATTAGCAGAATATATGCCAGAGTTTTCTGATTTTTGCTTTTATTTTTTCTATTTATTATATACATATGATGTATTTTTTTAAATTGAATCAGAAATGTATTTTTTGACATTTTTTAATATCGCCGATTTATCTTCCAACTGAGAAAAGAAGATAAGTTTTAAATACTACTTTGATTATATTCAAAATGAAAATTGAAATGATATTGCCGCAATATCTTCTGGATGATATATCTTCCAAATGCTTATTGGGAAGTAGCAAAGACTATATAATTAAAAGACTTCCCAACGCCCTCAGACTCTATTAAATGCCTCTCTTATTTTTTTTTTTTTTTTTTGTATCGAAAAATGTTAGCGTATGAATCACACATAGGGAATGCAAAATCCCGCACTTTTTGATTTCCCGGGAAAGCGGGAAATTTATCTTGAATTCTCGGGATCCCGCAAGGAAAATAAATTAGA
The DNA here is from genome assembly GCA_949987735.1 of Leucophora obtusa. Classification (NCBI taxonomy): domain Eukaryota; kingdom Metazoa; phylum Arthropoda; class Insecta; order Diptera; family Anthomyiidae; genus Leucophora; species Leucophora obtusa. The sequence goes on along the minus strand of OX465298.1, from coordinate 185,333,232 downwards.
AAATATTTCATAATAACTAAAAAAATTTTATACTTAAATATCTTAAAAATTTTCAAATTTTCATGATTGTGAAAAAGCTTAGGTGGTTTTTCTTGGAATTTTCCTAGTGAGAAAGAATTAATTTTATATTAGAAATTCTATAAGTCTAATGATATATTTTTAAAAACTGAATAAACTAAAACTAATTTTTAAACTAAAAAGCTTGTCCGTCAAAAAATAAAAAAATTAATATAGAAAATAATTTTAGAAAATTGGAAAAATTTTTTAAAATTATGGGAAAAAATTTTAACTTACTTGAAAATTTTTAAAAATCAATAAGCGCGATTAAAATTGTTTTATACAAACAACTTAAAAAGTTCGATCAAGTACACAAATTGATCAGTGTGTTCGTTAACTCGAAAATCTTGCTACTTTTTCTCAATCATTGTTTTGGTTACTCTTTGAATTTTTCCAGTTGTGGGAAAAGTAACAAATTGTAGTAAGTAAACGAACAAGCCTACACAGAAAGAATTGACAAAATTTCAATTAAATTTTTAAACACCTTTCTCACACCAAATTTGTAAATACAAAAAAAAACTTTAAAAAAGCACCAAAAAAGAAATTTGTAACTACAAAAAAAAATTTTTTTTTTGTAACTTCGAATTTTTATTTTTAAATAAGTTTTATATGAAAGATAACAATTTACAAACGAGTTACAAATATTTCAAGTCCATTGTTGGAGCCTATTATATTTTCTTTGTAATGTAAAATGTTTACTATTTTCAAAAGGTTGGAAAATTTTGCATAAGAAAATTTAAAATAACTAACTTTATTATTCTAAACTGCATTTTTGAAATCCCGGGATTCCCGGTCCAAATTCCCGGGAATGCGGGAACTGAAAAATGCTTAATTTCCCGGGAATCCCGGGACGGGAAATCCCGGGATGCATTCCCTAATCACACATGTCTACAAAGGCTAACATTTTCGATACAAAATTTCAATCTTCGAAAGAGAGAGTTGAAAACCCCATGCAAGTATTGCTATGTGATTTTAACAGGTTTTAAGGAGAGCGAAAATAACATAATAAAAAACCGGTTAACCGTCGAAGATAAAACGGTTTTCGGTTAACCGAGATTTATGAATTTGGGTGAACCGGTTTACAAAAAAACCGAAATATAAACAAAAAACCGGGTTTTCGGTTAACCCGTTTGGAAACACTAAATATGGTTATTAATTTTTATTTGGGTTAAGTTTTTGTGTTTTTTACAACAACATATGGAATTATTGTGAAAATGCAACTTTTCAATTTTAATTGATCTTTCGGTAACGGTAATGCCGATTCGAATAAAATACCGTTACCGAAACAAACAACAAATCGTAGTCAATACCGTTATTTCCAGTCCAGTATAAAAATTAACTGACACAGCTCACTCATAAAAGAGTTCGTACAAATAGTTCAAAATTTGTCTAAGATAAATGAAAACATTAACTACACTCAAAAAAGTTTGTCAGTAGAATCTACAAAAAAGGCGACAAAGGTATTTACCTTTAAAATAACTAAAAATATTATTTTTAACTGTTGGAAAATAACTAACAAATGCATTAAAAATAACTGACAATGTCGTAAAATTAACTTACAAATTTTTACTATAAAAATGTTTAAACAACTGACAAAAAACTACTGTTATTACAGTTAATTCTTTTGTATATTTTAATAAAAAAAAAAAAACAAACTTTTTCTTTCGATTTCAAAAGTATATGTAATTACTTTAGCCTATTATGCTCTTATGCATTGGAGGTACAATACAAATTTCTGATGTTTATTTGCAAACTAGTAATATATCAATAATAACAAATACAAACAAAACAAGAATTCAAGAAAATATTCGTATAGAGACAATCTGACAATAAAAATATAAACAATCCCCCTGATTATGTAAGGCGACAGCAAAGTTGCTGGAACAAATATTTTTACAATATTTAACCGTCGAGTAAGACTTATATTTTATCAAAATTTCGATTTTGAAAAATTCGATTTGTATGGAGGCGTTTTTCTAAATACGCCAACGCCTTGCATAATCAGGGGGAATAATACAATTTAATGAATGAAGCCTGTCCATAAAAAAAAGGCTGAAACTGGATCTAGTCTGATTTGCAAATTTAATGTGTCTATAACTTTTGAAGAAAATGTTTATTCTTCTTCTTAACTTCTAACCTACTAAATAAGAATTTTTTAAATTCAACGAAATTTATTATAATTAATAACAAAAACTACTGTTTACTGTAAAAGTACTGTTTTGGTAGTTGTTTATTATGACATTAAAAATAACAGATTGAAACAACTGTTACGAAATTACAGTAATTTTCGTTAGTTGTTTTCTTAGATAATTATCATTAAGGTTGTTTTGTATTTTTTCATATAAAACCTGTAATTACGATTAAAAACAACTACTGATTACTAAACAAACAACTGTCATGTAGTTAGTAACTGTACAACTTTTTTGAGTGTTATTATTACAGCCAGTTCACTTTTAGCCCAAGTATTGCTCAATTATATACAATTCATGGATTATAATAAAAAACTTAATAGAACTTAATTTTAAATCAAGTCCAAGAAATTTAAATAAAATAAATAAAATTTAAACAAACTATAAATACAGGAAATTTAGCTCCGTTATTAATTATTAAATTACAAAAAAGCAAATTATCCATAAACTAATCATTTTTTAGCTAAATAAATTTTTTTTACATTATGTAGTTTTAATTCCATTAAAATATGCATAAATAATAAAAAAATTTTAAGAAAAAAACAAAAACTAAAAATTTAAATACACAAATTACACCTCATCATTAACAAATACAAATAATAATAAAAACAAATAGTACTGTAATTTAGGTGAAGGTGCAATAACATAAATTTACTAGTTATATTAATGATTGTATCTAAATACTTTTTTTTTGTCATCATTAAACATCAATCCTATATCATTAACAACATATAAATATTTTAAATAGTATAACTAACAATTTCCATTAACAAAAGAGAAATAAAAACACAATTTTTGTAAATGTTTTCTATTAAATTTTTATTATGTTTAAGGTAACAACTAAAATAAATATTAATACTTAAAAATTATAAAAAACAAGAACCTAAAATTTCTAAAATAAAGATAATTAATTATAAAATTCTATAAAAGTATAATTATTTTGGCGTAAACAAATAGAAGGGGTAATGACGTTTCATTATTTTTTGGACTACCAGTAATGACAACTATTTATTTTCCGCATTATTTTAAAACTTATAATAATGAGTTACTAATAACTAATTACTTGTTCCATTATTTCAAAATAAAAAATAATGGGTTACCAATAATGCCTTATTTTTATCATTATTTCAAACATAAAGTATTGTTCCAGATTTTTTTTTATATTTTTGAAATCTATTTTTAGACCCAATATTTTTTTAACACTGGTAAGAAATATATGTAACCACATATTTTTTGATTGTTTGTATTTGGCGAGTAAGGTGACTTGTGCGCAACAGATCAATTATTTTTTCATCGATCAATTATTATATCGAGATAGCTCAGATGGTAGGGCTATTGACAATCTGGAATCCCAGGTTCAATTCCCGCACAAGCAAATTTTATGAAAAAAAAAATTATAATAAAAAATATTTTTTTTTTTATAAAATTAATTTTTTGAAAATCTATTTTTGAACTCATTAAATTGACGGTAAGTAACCGGCCCTAGATTATGTGGTTTTATTTTATAAACTACCTAAATTTTTGTAAAACAAATGTTGGCAAAACGCTTTTTGCAAATGCTAGCAAGCGTCTCAAATAAGTGTTCCCCCAGTCATTTATTTTTCTCCAAAAACGAAAAAGTTTGCATCATTATATTCGTTTACAGAATTTTAATCGATGATTAAGTTTCTTAATTCATTTTATGCGGTATAAATCCTTTTTTCTCTCATTCCGCCATTATTTGGAATTTTCTCATTGCGGCGTATTTTAATCCATAATCCAAGACTGTACCAGCCATATCTTGCCCAAAGTTTGGTGGTTAGTTTGCAAAAAAAATTTTGCAAAAAGGAAAATTTTACAACAATATATTCGTTTGCAGAATGTCAATCGCTGATTAGCTCTTTTAAGTAATTTTCTGCCCTTTTTCGCATTCCGCCGTTATTTAGCAATTTTTTAAGTGCGATTTCTTAAAATTTATTATCTAGGGACTATAATACCAATTTCATACAATAACGTTTGGTGGTTGATTGCAGAAAAAATGGCGAAAAAATATTTGCAAAAAGAAAATTTTTTGCATTAATATATTTGTTTGCAGAATGTAAATCGCTGGCTAAGTTTTTTAATTCATTTTGTGTACCATAAAATAGCATGGATGGTAACCGAAACGATGGGGTTATCGTTAAGGGTAACGCTATTTCATTAATTTCAGTGTCGGTATTTTAAGGATAACGGTTTTTTAGTTATTTCGGTAACGTTATTTTAATGATAACGGTAGTCAGTTATTTGAATGTATCCCGCAATTTATTTTTGCAAAAACAAACGAGATTAATAACAGAACCAATTTATCATCTTAATATACGAAAAATACTAAATAACCACGTACAATTACCAAAAACAGAAAATTAAAAATAACGGTAACTGTATTTTAGGGGTAACGGTAATTTATTTATTTCGGTAACGGTATTTTAAGAGTATCGATATTTCATTTATTTCGGTATTTTAAGGATAAGGGTATTTTAGGGGTAACGATAGTCAGTTGAAAAGGTTTTGAATCAATAACGGTATTTTAGCGGTATTGCCTACCAACCCTGTAAAATAGTCTTTTTTCTCGTTCCGCTATTATTTTGCAAATTTTTAAGGTTTATTTAAATTTATACTGGCATGTGATGAAAATCGATCGGTTTCAAATCGATCGTTTTTGAAATTTCATTATTTGAATATTTGGCATTATTTTTAATTTAAAAGCTATAAGAAGACGTAAATCGATATACATGATACAACATGCGGCTGAAAACAATTTCAAACCTCTTTGTCTTTTCGCCTCATTTAATTTTTGATTTTTAACCAAATCGATCGAAATCAAAATTGATCGTTTTCCATCACAACCCAGATAATATAGGGACTATATATATACATTACGTAAAACAAAGTTTGGCGGTTAGTTGCAAAAAAAAAATCGCGAAAAATAAAATTTGCAAAAAGTTAAATGTTTGCATCAATACATTTCTTTGTAGAATGTAAATCGCTGATTAATTTTTTTTAATTCATTTTTTGTACCATAAAGCCTCTTCGCCTTTTCCAGATTATTTTGCAATTTTTTAAATGTTTTTTTTTTAATTTATAATTTTGGACCATAATACCAATTTCTACACCAGTTTGATTCTTAGTTTGCAAAAAATAATCGCGAAAAAATTTTGCAAAAAGGAAAATTTCTCCACCAGTATATTCGTTTGCAGAATGTTAATCGCTGATTGAGTTTTTAAATTATTTTTTTCTACCATAGGCTTTTTTAGCGTTCCGCTATTATTTTGTATTTTTAAGTGCGGGTTTTTTTTTAATTTATAATCTATGGACTATAATGCACATCTACTAAAAGAAAGTTTGGTGGTTAGTTGCGAAAAAGATATTCTCAAAAAACTTTATATACCTTATACGATTCAAATAATTTAAATTTACTTGCTGATATAGACTTCTGTATTTGAAAATAAATTTGTTTGTAGATATGTATGGAAAAATGTTTCAAAAAGTGGCAGAAAATGGATATGTTGCATCCAAATTGATATCATATAGGTATGGATATAATATCAATAATGATTTTGTCATCAAAAACTCATTTTGGCCAAAATTGCAGATATTAGAGTATTGAATATAGGGTCTCGATATATAAGGGGAACTTGATTGTTATAAACTTTTGCAAAAACCATTTTTATACTTTTCAGTAAAAGCGCCTTTACTTTTATAACAAAATGCCCACCACAATAAGCCCGAATTTAAAATGAGCTTAAAGTGCAGTCACACGCTATCCAACATTTCTTAACTTCGGGTATAGGAAATGTTGTTTTCAAAAGAAAATTTATGGTAATTTTGCCATTCTTCAATTGAGGGAGTGTACGCGAAATCCGCCAAACCCGCTTAAAATAATTCATCCTGGCAAACATGTCACAGAACGGTCAATTTGTACTTCCCGGTTTTTCTTTGGTGAAACTACATATCCACACGAAAGTACGATGCTATCGATGTAAATATTCCATACTATGTATCAGCATTTTGTTTTTGAACTCGTCCCACTACAACGTACAATAAATTTAATACCATGAATTTGTTTTCATCCATTTTTAAGTAAAAAGGGCTCTTTTTTATTGACTTCACACTTTCATTAAGACCATTATTTACAAATCTGGGCCAAACACAGATCTTGGCAAAACGGCACCAAAATTAGATAAAAACTAATTTTCACTAAATTATTTGTAGAACGTCACTAAATCTAATAAACAGTAGAAATGAGTTTATTGTTCCTTGGTTTCTCGGAGACGACGTACAGCTGAGCGGACTGAAGCAGCAGCAGTGGTAGAGTAAACCCAGGCACCACCAGCTACGACGCGCTTGCAACGCTTGCATGACCAAATGCCGACACAAGCACGCTTCATGGAATCCTTTAAAAAAAAACCAAGCTTTAAATAATATTCAAACAAATAAATTCGATAAAGTTACCTTGCCGCAGAAAGAGCAAGTATATTTGCTGTGCTGGGTGATTTCCATCTTCTTGACCATTTTACGTAGGGAAGCACCATAACGGGTACCATATTTACCTACGATTCCAACCTTCTTGGTGCGTTTGGCCTAAAAATATATACCATTATATTAAATTATTGAAATAAGCAATATTTTATCACAAAAATTTTCCACAACACAATTTTTTCGTCAATTTCTTTGTATTTTATCTAAATTTTTTCTGAAACATCTCTCACTTTTATTTAATTTTGTTAATGAATTTTTGTGAATTCTCACGATATTTTATCCGTACCATTTTATAGATGTTGATCTGTCAAAAATTCAACCGGAAAGAAAAAGTAAGAACACATTGTTATCAAACTGTCAAATAATTAAAGAATATGGCAACATTAAAAAGGTTGGCATTACTACAGTTGAGCCAACCCTGTGTTGTATTTTGTACTAAAAAATTTTCTCAGTAGTGTTGCCAGAAAAGTTTTAGCTCATGTCCCCATTTTGTACGTTGAAATCCCTTAAAAATTCCTGAATCTCTAAATTGGCCCCAAATTGATTATTTCATCTAATTTAAACAAAATGCGTTTTTAAAGAAAAAATAAATTATCCATCTAACAAATTTTATGACGCTCTGAAATAATTAATCATAAAATACTTTAAAATTCAAATATTTATGGGGTTCTTATTGAGTTCTAGCAAAATGGGGATACCATATAATACTTTCTGGCAACACTAATAACAAGGCCCAAAGAGTACTTTTTATAACAAAATTTATAACAAGTACCAAAATTCGAAGTACTTTGCATAATTCACTTGTTTGAAATCAGTTCCCCGCGTTCAAGCACGCGATTATGTAAATCTATAAAAAAGGCCGATTTACTAAAATGTATCGTTTATAAAAAGTTCCATTCATAAAAAGTACCTTGAATAAATGGTTTATTATAAAAGGTTAGCTACAATGAATCTTTTAGGTTGCCCTAGACCATTTTGACAACAATAATACACAAATTATACCAGATATGAATCAGCTGATTTGGGCAATATGGTCGACAGAAAATGAGAAAAACAAAACGCAAAAATTTAAGAAAAACACAAAAGATAAAGCACAATAATCTAAAAAGAGACAGATATATACAAAAAATGCGCAATGCTAAATGTATGGAGATTTTATATTGTTATCTCCCTCTTGACTTGACTTCCATGTAAACAAAACCATACGGTTCGAGAATACTTTTTTGACACCTGTCATTAGTTTCACATCTGGTATTAATCTGTACAATAATATTTACGAATTTGCAAAAAGGAATAAGAAAATAAAATTCGGCATAAACGACAAATGTTTAGACTAAAATAATTTTGTTCAAAAAATGTGAAAGAATTTCGAATATTCTGCTTTGTGATTGTGAGAACTTTAATTGTAATTCCATTTATAAGCTAAAATCTAATTTTTATGCATCGTAAAGGGCATATATTAATCTTAGGTGAAGCAAGTTCTGTACTGAATATTAAAGTCGACTGTGGCCATATTTCTGAATTTTGAAATGTTATTGTTCTTGTTAAAGTCACAAAGAAGATACCTTGGTAATTGGCCAATGATATGATCATATCTGATATTTTTTAAACGGGTATTATTCAACCTAAAAATTTGATTCTGTTTTGTAAATAATTTTTTTAGATTTTCTTTTGTTTCATGAGAAATTATATTTTTTCAAAACTTTGTATTCAAAAATATATTAAATATAAAATTTATGAATTTTGATAGATTTGTTAATTTTTTCACCTTTATTACAAAAATCCACTAGGTTAAAAATAAAATTTAAGATTTTGAGACCTCTATAGTTCGATTGAAAAATTTTCCCCGCTAAAACAACTTACTATGTTTAATTTTCCAAAAATTTAATTCAGCTTTAAAATATATTAATTTGCCATTCCGTTTAATGATTCCTAAAGAATTAATTAATAACGTACATTCTCAAAGACTTCATAAGAATTGAATTAATAATTTCCAACTTGATTTATTCAAATACTTTGTTCACTCAATATTTTAATAATTGAATGAAGGAATTCTAGTATCATTCATTTAGTGTAGTGTTGTTTGAAACTAACATATTAAATGAATTTAATACTGAATTTAGACTGAGCAAAAACTACCTAGTTTTTGTACAAAACTGGGTTTTGTTTGTTTTTTATGTATGCGTTTTGACAAGTAAAAACTAACAACGGCCAAAAACTAGGTAGTTTTTACTTAGTCTAAATGCAGTATAAAACATTTTTCATTTGGATTATGTTAATTTTTCATTTGACTAAATTAATGAATTTTAATGAATTCAGATAAATTTGTATTTATTCAGTTTTAATTTTTAGAAAGTTATTTCAAGAACTTATTCTTTTTAACCTTTCACCCAAACAATCGCCTACAAAAATACGATAAACTGGCAACACTGTCTCACATAAAACAAACAGCTGATGATAGATTAATCACAACTGGATCGCTTGTCGACCGACAACAACAAAAGTCATCGCAATTAATTTAAATTTAGCGACAATCGACCGTCGACATTTTTTGATGTTTGGAAAAAAAAGAAAGCAAAACAAGAATATGGTTGTATTTGTTTGGCCACAATTCGTAATCAATTCAATTGGTTTTGCATTAATTCTTGTTGTTTTACATTTTATTGTATTTAATTATGCTTTTTTCCCTAAATTATGTATTTTGATTTTACATTATATTTCTGCTGTCAAAAAAATAAATTTTTGTAAACAAAGTACGAATTTTTGGAACTCTGATACGATTTTCTACAACTCTGTTCTAATGGCAACCATTAAATAAGTTAAAAATATGGCAACAAATATTTTGAGTGTGTGTTAGTGTGTCGTCATGAAAATAGAATAGATTCTATTATAGGCCCTAGAGACGATCAAGCATGCTGTACAGCTTGGCTTGATGGTTCCGTGTATTTGTTTTTGTAATTTCCATCAAACAAGACATTATACGATCAAATGTTGTACACAAGGTTGGTTACCGAAACGAATAACGGTAAGGGTAACGGTATCAGATTTCGTTTGTTTAGGTAAAGGTAACGGTATTTAAGACTGTTTCGGTAACGGTATACCGTTATCAAAAGAGCAATACCGGTACGTACCGGTATTAAAAATTGTGTTAAAAACATATAAAAACAAGTAAAAACATGGCATATTTTTAATTTTAAGTACTGAAAATACAGTTTTTAAGCTATAAATTCAATACTGGTAGTTTTAATAAGTAAAATTATTATCTATAAATTTTTTGTAAAAAAAAAAACACTCAGGATTATAAAATAAAAAATAAAAAAATTGAAATTTTTATATAAAAGAATAAATATGTACCGGTAAAATACCGGTAACTACCCATAAAAATAATAATATTTAGAAATTTTTTTAGAGGTATCGATAACGGTAACGGTATACAATTTGAAACGGTATTTTAGCGATAATGGTATTATAACGATAACGGTAACCAACCTTGGTTGTACAGCATGCATGACCGTACATAGGCCACTTTACGACAACAAATCGTCGAACGACATGGCGACATTTTGCTTCCCATACAAAATATATGAAAAAGCAAATCTCGTTGTCGTTGTCGACCCAGTTCTGATTAAACTCTGATTTCCAAAATTGTGGATGTATTGTTGTTGTTGGATGGTTGTTGGCACAGATTAACACCAGATGTGAAACGAATGACAGGTGTCAAAAAAGTATTTTCGAACCGTATGGTTTTGTTTACATGGAAGTCAAGAGGGAGATAATAATATCAAATCTCCATACATTTCGTATTGCGCATTTTTTGTATATATCTGTCTCCTTTTAAATTATTGTGCTTTATCGTTTGTTTTTCTTAAATTTTTGCGTTTTGTTTTGCTCATTTTCTGTCGGCCATATTGCCCAAATCAGCTGATTCATATCTGGTATAATTTGTGGTTGTTGGCATGAAAATATTTTCTCCTTATATCAATTGCGGCTTTTTTTTTGTTGTGATTCCTACATTTGTTTGGTATTATTTATTATTGGTTTCCTAAATATTATTAATATTTTTATCGCAAAACACGACTGAGAATAGAAAAAACGCAAGCGAAACAAAAGAATCTAATAAAACTATAACAATTTTTGTTATTTAAATAATATTTAACTACTGATAAAAAAACCAGATTAAAAACAAAAAGTTGCTACTCAAGATATAAAACCAACAACGAGCTGAGACCGTTTTTATTTTGAGGAGTTAGCGCTTAGATGATACAAACAACTATACAAAAAAAAAAAAAAAGTTGGAAGAATAACACAAAAACGAGGAACAAAGAAATTGGCAAATTTTGAGGATTGTTCCATAAAGAAACAAAACACGGAGGTCTGTTATGGAAATTATAATTAAATTAGTATGATTATAGATTTTTCATTTGCCTAAAAGTTAAGATTTTAATTTTCTGTTTTCCTTCCTCTTTTTTGTGGCATTTTTGTAGAATGTGTGAATGGCGTTGTAATGCTTTGGTTAAAGATGCTTCCAGCTATCAACCAGACACTTTGGATTTAAATAAAGATGTGGAGGCTGCCAATTATTGGTTTCCATGTTTTCATGATATGATTGAAAAATTTGCCCGTCAAGCGGCCAAGTCACAAAAGGAAAATGATGCCACTGCCGAGGACAGAGCTGAACAATTTCGTCAAACTTACATAAGAAAATTGGAGGAATATCGTATTACAACCAAAGAAAATGCTGAAAGTAATAAAATCTTAGGTGTTAGAGAACTTTTGGAACTTAACGACAAACACCTGCGTTTATATGGGTTCGAGGATCCTTGGTTAGATCAAAAGAAATCAGAAAATGAAGTTGCTTTGGCTTTATTTAGCGAACGTGTTAAGGAGATAGATGCTATAACTGATTCCAGACAACGTTGGATTGAGCTGGTACGTGGTGTTTTGGCTGGTAACATGTTTGATTGGGGTGCTCAAGCAGTAACCAATATTATACAAACAGATAAAACGTTTGGCCTTCATGCAGCCTTAGAACGTATACAAAAACGACCTTGGCTTATGGATGATTTAGATTTATGGCTACAACGACTTCAAGGTGAATCCCATAAATGTGCCACTATATTTGTTGATAACAGTGGCTTTGACGTTATTCTCGGCATACTCCCATTTGCAAGGGAGTTACTCAAACGTGGCACTAAAGTTATACTCTGTGCTAATACTGAACCATCGCTTAACGATGTTACTAGCAGTGAATTAAATTCCATTTTAGATTCCTGTAGCTGCCAGTGTTCGGTTATAAAAAAAGCAAGTTTGGATAAAAAACTAATTGTTTTTGGAAATGGGCAACGGGGACCATGTCTTGATATGCGTACACTGCCTCAAGATCTTTGTGATGCTTTACAAAAAAATGAGACTGATTTACTAGTTATTGAGGGTATGGGACGGGCCCTTCACACAAATTTGTATGCTCGTTTCAATTGTGAAACGCTTAAATTGGCGGTGGTTAAAAATAAATGGTTGGCTCAACGTTTAGGTGGTGATACATTTTCGGTTATTTGTAAATATGAACCGCTGAGCTGAGCTCTAGTCAATCATCGTCATCAACATCGAACAATGGTTGTCATAATTTTTATAATGGGTTTAAATTGTGTTATTTTGTAGCTGTTTTAATTTAAAATTTATTTCTGTTTATTATTTTCATTAATTTTCCCAATAACAGCATCATGTTTTAAATTTTTTTCTAATTTTTGATTAACTTTAGAATGTTTATACTGGAAAAATATTCAGGTTTTTTCAAATCCTAACTAAAAATATGAAATAAAAATTATTTAATGGAAAAACAGTGGATTATAATATTATTTGTTACTAAAACTACAAACTGCACCACTAAAGTGAAAAACACTAGTAAAATGGTGTCCCCTTTTAACGTTGATGAGGGTTTGACGACAGAGCACGTGCGGTATAAATCGGAATAGGTGCTGGGACGATTGAATTTATTCGAGCAAGTATTTAAATTTTCTTTATAGTCGTTTCAATAACAAATTCTAAATTACTAAGGCCTAGTTTTTTGGATGTCAATTAAACTTAGTTTAATGGGCTGCTTAGTTAATATTAAAACAAAATTAAACTAAGTTTAACTGAGCGTGATGTTTTTCAGTTCTACACCATTTTCAGTTTTATTTCAAAAAATTCCAAATATATTTCAAAAATGTCTAAAAATGTTTTAAAATTATCCAAAAATGTTTTAAAATTGTCTAAAAAGCCTAAAAAGGTTTCAAAATTGTCTAAAATGTTTCAAAAGTATCCAAAATTGTCTAAAAACCTTTGATATTTGTCCAATTGCATTTTAAATTTGTCCAAAATGTATTTTAAAATTTTTAAAATATATTTCAAAAGTATACAAATATATTTTAAAATATTAAAAATATATTTAAAAAAATTTTATTTGTATTTAAGAAAATTCTATTTGTATTTTAAAATTGTCCAAATATATTTCAAAATTATTCATTTGTATTTAAAATTTTAAATCTGTATTTAAAAATTGTCCAAATGCATTTCAAATAATACAATTTGTATTTCATAATTCTCTAAATGCATTTCAGAAATTTCCAAATGTACGAAAAACCAAAATATGTCGTTACCAGTATTGACTAAAATAATGATTCTAGAAATAGATTTTCAAAAAATTAGTTTTATAAAAAAAATATTTTTTTAATGTAAAATTTTCTCGGGGATCGAACCTGGGACTCCAGACTGCTAGTCTATAGCTGTACCATCTGAGCTATCTCGACATGTAATATTTGATAGATAAAAACATAATTGACTTGCTGCGCACAAGTCAGCTTACTCAGCAACATACAAAAAATCACCAGTGTTGAAAAAATATTGAGTCTAAAAATAGATTTCAAAAAAATTTACAAAAAAAATCTAGAACAAGACTTTATATTTGAAATAATGATAAAAATAAGTCGTTATTCGTAACACATTATTTTTTATTTTGAAATAATGAAAAAAGTAAGTATTTATTAGTAACTTATTATTATATCTTTTAAAATAATGCAGAAAGTAAGTCGGTGTCATTACTGGTAGTCCAAAAAATAATGATATGTCATTACCGTTTCTACACTGGGTATATTTGTATAATTTTGAAATACATTATGAAAATTTTAAGATACATTTTGGGCAATTTTGAAAGATTTTTGGACAATTCTAAAACATTCTTGGACAATTTTGAATGATTTTTGGATAATTTTAAAACATTTTTGGAAAATTTTAAAACATTTTTGGATAATTTTGAAACATTTTAGACAATTCTGAAATATATTTGGAATTTTCTGAAATAAAACTGAAAATGGTGTAGTTTAAGCAATGTCAAATTACTTGATGTAGCCACATTTATTGTGTCAAAATAATTTATATCAAATTTTCATAAAATGGTAGCATTCAGTATTTTATCTGTCAATACGTTGCAATGTTGCATCGCTTATACAAATTATTGTCCAATAGCTATTTGTGTTGACAAATTTGTACTTTAGTTTAACCCTCTAATGCTCTTTCTTCTGATTACAATAATATTTAAACCATATATTTGGCGTTGAAAATCTACTATGGAACAAATATTAAAATTTTAATTTATCGCTTTATTTAGGCGATATAGGACTACAAAGGCTGAAGACGTATCTTGAAACCCAGTGGTCAAATAATAACACTATCAATAAAATAAAATTACGTACCGAAAATTGTTGATCAATTGTTGTTATTTTAAAAGTTATGGCGATATTCGCTTTTTGAAAATTACAAAATTTGGCGAATTTGGCACTAAACATCAATAAATTAGAAATTAGTTCTGCTTACTACTACCTCTAAATATATAATCTGTGTTTAATTTTAAGAAAATCTGTTGGCTAGTTTTTGAGTTAGAGAGATATTTGTAAAACGTATCCTGGCGTTATCCTGTGAGTCCTGGAGAAAATTTTTTAACTGATTTTGCAATTAGAGACTTTTTAATTTAATTTTTTTTTTTTTTTTAATTTAATTTCATTCATTGTAATTTTAATTAAGCCCATGGGGCTTTAAGCTAGCTTTTTTATTATCGGTAATGTACGCCAAATCGTAAATGTATTTTTGGCAATTTTTCAAATAATTTTTTCTGTTTTAAAAAGTTAATTTTTTAAGATTTTCTAAATTTTCACTTTACATGCTTTTCGCTTGAAAACAGTTCCTTATACAAAAAAAGTTTGAAGGCAAAAAAGTAGGTAGTTAAGTTTTCTATGGATATAATACAACTTGTTTAATAAAATATTGTTATTTAGCCAAAAACCATTTAAAATCTGAAGACCGCCTTTATTGTCCTTGTGCATTAGAGGGTTAACTGGCCAATGCTGATGGGTTAAGCCTCCATTAAAAGTAAACTAAACGACATCTGAAAAACAACATGTTAAGTTTAAACAATGTTTAGCTAATAAAGTTCAACTACGTCCAAAAAACTCGGCCTAAGACAGGCTGACTACCAAAGGGAAAACTTTGTATAATTTAAATAACTTTTGCAAATACACTAACGGTGGGTCTCATACTATAGGTTTAACTTTAGCTGAGCTATTAAACAAAAGAAAATTAAAAAAAATTGTATACAAAACAACAACAAATTTTTGGGTTAACTATTAGTTAACACTTAAACCTGCAGTATTAGACCCACCGTAAAAGTTCTATAATTGTCATATGCTTTACTTATAGTCTTGACTAGCCATGGATTTGTGCGAACATGAAACAAATCACACGTGAAACAACAACAAATTTTATTGGTTGTTTTGTTTTGCATGTAATTCGTTTCATTTTCGCACAAATCCATGGCTAGTGAAGACTATAAGTTAAGTGTCATAATTATATGTCAGCCTCCAAAAACGCCGGAAAATTAAATAAAAAATTTTAATTATTTTTTTGTGAATCTCTACCAAAATCTAAAGCTGAGCACACACGGTCAATATAATTTATTTCAATTTTATTGATCTTTTGACACACGCTTTCAATGTTATTAGAAAAATATAAGTTAAAATTAAATTGATCAATATTTTCCATCCTATGAAAAATTGCAAAATTGTGCAAATTTTAAAATAAAACCACGTTTAAAGTGACTACTTTTTTATTTTGCAATAATTTCTATGCTTTTCTAATTTTATTTATTTTTCAACAACAAAAAAACAAATTTAAAAAACTAACATTTCAATATTGGCCACACACTTTTCAATAATATGAAATTGTAAAACAAAAATCCAAAACATTTTGAATTTTTCAATTTAATTGATAAACATTCAATATAGGGTACAGACCTTCAATTAATTTGTAAACAATCAATAATATTGAACGTGTATGCCCATTTTTAGCAATTTTAGTTGGAGATTTCATCTCGTTGTGGAATTGAGATATAAGTTTTTCTGGATAACAATGTTTTCAACGTCCCATATTGGTACAATTAGAAAAGAATTTACTTATTTCAAACGCAAATTATGAAAAGAAAATTATTACTAAGTGCATCGAGTAAAATTTTGACAGTTATTGCAAGTGTCCTATTTTTATGTCCAAGTCAAATATGAACAAAGTAAAGTAATCTTGTTGTAAATATTTGCATGTTTTAAATATTGCAAAGTTTTATATATAATCTGAGACTACTTGATTACAGTTTACTATAATAGAAAAGAAATATAATTATTGCTTTATAATTATTAAGAGAAATGCATGAAGATAATTTTGTATGAAGTGTTCTATTTCTATGCCCATAGCTGTATATACAAATTTTCTTATAAAACTTGCAAAGAATTGCTAAAAATCTTCAAACTTACTATTTTCTTCCTTTTTTGAAAGTAATTCGCAGCGTAAATTATTCCATTAGTGCGAATCTACCTTTAAAACTAAGTTATTATTTTTAAAGGCGCAGTTTGTGTTTCTAAATAAAAACACTTTCGGACAGATCTAAAAACCCAGTATTTTGTTCGTAATTTTTGCGAAAAAATTAATAGTATTTTTCGCCATAAAAAACTAGAATGATTTTTCACTTCGTCTGGAATTGTTATAAAATTGCGGTGGAAGTTTTTTCACATTAATTTAATAGACAGGACGATTTGAAAATGTCACAAAAAATAACTTTGGCCTTATGAAGATTGTAGTTTTCCAATTAATGTGAAACAATTTCCGACTTTTAAAAGTTTTATTACAATTTTACGGTTTCAAATCGCGAAATTACTGGGGGAGAAAAGTTAAAAAAATTAGAAAAAACTCCTTTTCTTTGTTGAGGAAATGGAAAAATTGAGCTTATA
Source organism: Leucophora obtusa (assembly GCA_949987735.1). Taxonomy (NCBI): domain Eukaryota; kingdom Metazoa; phylum Arthropoda; class Insecta; order Diptera; family Anthomyiidae; genus Leucophora; species Leucophora obtusa. The sequence goes on along the minus strand of OX465298.1, from coordinate 185,316,182 downwards.
TGCATTTTGGGACAAACTTTTAGATCTTTCCTACTTAACTTATTGTCAAACGTTTTTAAGATAGAGAGAAAATGTAGAATTCTGCAAAAAAAACAGTCTCTTGAAAAATTTTCAACATTATTATTTCGAAAAAATAAATTAAATTATTTTGATAATAGTCCACTAATGTAGGTACGTCATAGCAACGACGAATTGAATAAGCTCTACCTAAAGGAGGGAATCAAACATTAAGGTTCATATGTATAATCGCTTTGAAAAGTTTTCAGTGACTTACTTACAAACCAAATTTTCCATACAAAATTCATTTTATAAATGTGTTTAAGGTTTTCAAATTATTATGCATAGGCACTTAAATATTTTGCATAATTATTGAACAAATGAAGAAAATTTATTAGAAATTTTCACCTTATAAATGTTCGAAAATGTCGAATTATTCGCCACGAAAAAACCGGTTTCTCGAATTATTCGAAAACCGCCCTTTTTCAAAAACCGGTTTAAAAATCCCGGAAATATAGGAAAAAACCGGTTTATCGAATAATTCGGAAACCGGTTTTTACAACTCTATATGTAATAGGTGAAATACCTCTAATTTGTAGTTGAATTGATTTAGTTGATGGTAACTAAGTTTTTAAAATATCAAGAAATTAGTAGAAATCAACTACAGCATAACAAAAAATTATTATTCGACATTACAGGTATCGTGATTTTCTTTTAATTTCTAGTGGTGTCAACAAATATTTGCATGTTGAAAAAATGTTTATTGAAAAAAATTTAAAGAACACAACAACTAAATTCAAAATCAAATAATACCAATACAATTTACAATTAATTAGAATTTTAAACGTACATTTAATTATCAATTTTGTAGTTTTTCATAATTTGTTACAGCTTAACACCTTTTGTTTTAAATCCATCTTTAAAACGCATATTTGCAGGCAGAAGAAATGAATCTGAAGGTGACATTTTTGTTTTTCCTAATCATGCTCATTTCGGTTTTTTATCTTCCAAAATTCTATCGGTGGGTCTCATACTGCAGGTTTAAACTTTAGTTAATAGTTAACCCAAAAATTTGTTGTTGTTTTGTGTACATTTTTTTGACATTTTCTTTTGTTTATACTTAAGTTAAAGTTAAACCTACAGTATGAGACCCACCGTATATGTCGAACATAAGGGCATACTAACTAATAACACAGGTCAACAGCAAAAAAAGGCTTGAATAACCACTATATAGATTTGATGCATCATGGATACCTAAGTACAAAAATGGTAAAATTTTTCAATTCTATGGATAAATTTTTTTTAAAAATAATTTTTTAGTAAAATTGACAATATTTTGAGACATTGCTGCACTTATGTTGTCATAACTCAAAAACAACTTGTCCGATTTTCTTAAACTAAATTTAGTGGGTTATTTTGTAAAACGCAACGCCTTGCGCTGCGTTGATTTATGTGTAAATTGTTATTGTTACAAAAACAATTTGTATGGAAAACAACGCAACGCAAGGCGTTGCGTATTACAAAATAACTCCCTACAAAAATTTTGGTTCACAATATCTTTAAATGATATATACAATTGTTTTCAATGCGATCAGTTTTTGTTTACCACATAAATTTTAAATATAACTTTAGGTTAAATTTTAACCGGACATTTTGTTATCCGGCCTAAGAGAATTATGACGATAAAATTAACTGCAATTGCAGTTAAAAAAGTGTTCACTGCGTTTAAAATTAACAGAAATTGCAGTTGTACATATTAACTACAATTGTAGTTAAAAATAACTGCAAGTGTAGTTAATTCTTATTAAATTGCAGTGTACACTTTTTTAATTAAAAATGCACTTAATTTTACCAACATAATTCTCTGAGTGTAACTAAGGGTTTTTAAAATATACACAAATTTTATATTTTTTGATATGAAATCGTTTATATCACCAACAACGTGTTTTCGTTGTTATTTAAAATTTTTGTATAAAGTATAAAAAGTGTAAATTAAAACCAATTGTTTTGTTTATCTGTCACTGATAAACCATTTTAATTTATAAATTAATTACCTAGAGTGTGTAAAAAAAGATTAAAACCGCATGTGGTTAATTTGTAAAATTGTTTAAGTATTACAACGTTGTTGTTCTCATACTTTTTTAAACGCATAAGAGTTTAATGCGTAAAATTCAATTGCTGTGTACTAATTTTAAAACATGCAAATAGCACAACATTCTTGATAACATTGTTCGTTTTGTGTCCCTCAAGTTAAAATGTTAAGTTTTCCAAAAAAAACAATATACGAACGATAAAAATCAAGCCTTTACGCATTTTATGTTGCATCATTACGACGAAACAAGGACATATGGTTTTAATAAAATTGCTTGTTCCAAAGCACACAGGGGCAGAGAATTTGTATTATTAGTCAATTTTTTTTTTAATTTGGCAAAAATATCTACAATCGACTAAAACGCAGTACACCCATAAAACAAATTCGTTATTATAACCGAATTTGTTGCCAATCGAATTGATGTGGTTAAAACAATTACACTATGCGACAGTCAAAATCGGGATGGGATGAAACCAACGGGAAATGTTATATCGGTCAAAAACAAGTTATACGTGTCCCGGCGTTTCGCTGGGTCACCCCTAGGAATCGAGATATATTTTTTTTTGACATAACTCGAGAACCACTAGTCCGATTTTGCTCAAACAATTTTAAAAAAATTAAAAATTACAATTCCTTTAATCTGTTCATAAATCTCTTCATATAATCTGTTCTATATACTCAATAGTTTTGCCGGTAAAAATAAATGATTGGCGAATAAAGATAATTTTACAAAGGCCTTAAGCAATCTTCAAACAAATTATATTAAAATCCTAACATATTGAAGAGAATAGCTGTTGTTACGTCCTACAACAAGTACACTCACAACATTTTTTCCATAACCGATTGAGGTGTATTTAAAAAGTAATAGGTAAAGTTAGTTTTCAATCGAAGAATCAATTAATATACACTGAAACATATTGTTTAACTTTTTATCAATCAATAAAAGGCAACTAGAAAAAATATGTATCGTCTGTAGTAGTTGTTATTTTCAGTCAAATATTCTATTTTTAGATTTCTATTTTTAGAAAAAAATAATTTAAATAAATTCGTTGTTTTCTGTTTTAAAACAAAAAATTCACACATTTTCGGTTTTCTTTTTTTGTTAAAATATTTTGTTTATATACAAAATTATTTCAATTCAAATTACAAAAAATTCTTTACTCATACACACAAACAGCCAATAAAAATATGAACGTGTGTGTTTGTTGTGTATGGTGTAGTGTTTTGAAAATTAAACAAAAAAAAAAACTTTAAAATATGAAAAAACAAACAACAAAATCGTTTTTTTTTTACGTTTTGTCAGTTAAAAATTGATGATTGTTTTAATAGACTTTTGAATTATTTTTATTTCTTTTATGGATTGTTTAAACAATGTTTGAAAATAAATAGCAAAATGGTTTGAATATAATGAAAAATCAGTAGTATTTATTTAATTGTGTTTTCAATTAATTTAATATGTATTTTAGGTTGTTTTTAAGGATAAACTGTTGTGAGTGTACTACTTTAAAAGTGCTATTGCTTTGGAATCCAAAAAAAATACCTTTGCTTTACTGACGGATTCGTAATTTTTATATTTTTATTATTTGTAGCATAATTCTTTAAATATTCTCTGAAAAATTGTAGTATAGGCGCCCAAAAACGAAACCTTAATCTTAACCCTTATTATCCTAGCGTCGTCACATGACGACTAGGGATGCCAAACCCGAAATCCCGAATCCCGGGATTTTTGGGATTGGTAAAATCCCGAATCCCGGGATTTTTGAGAAATAATCTTTATTAATATTAATATGAACGCAAATAAACAAAGTAAGCAATTTTAAATTACCGACGTTTTATCTTGAATTTTCTCATATTTACAAAAAATTGTTGCCAAGATATTAGTAAAATTAGAAATTAAAGGTGGGTCTCATACTGCAGGTTTAAACTTAGGTTAATAGTTAACCCAAAAATTTGTTGTTGTTTTGTGTACATTTTTTGACATTTTCTTTTGTTTTTAGTTAAGTTAAAGTTAAACCTACAGTATGAGACCCACCGTAAGTAGATTAATCGAGTAAACTATGCAAAGACTTTGCAGAAAAATTTGAAAATTTGGTAAACAATATTAAGTTTTTTCATGAAATCTACTTTCGGTTTTTAAAATCTCCTTACAAAATACTGGGCGCAAGTGTACTTAAGTGCAGGCCTTCATATATTACCCAGTCACAAAAATACAAACGGGAAAGCGATGTACTGGCAAAAATTCATTTCCCATTTTCAAAATGATAACGTCATTAGACAAAAGGACCGGGTGTGCCAAAAAGCGCCGGAAAAATACTGGAGAAACAAAATTTTTAACGTTGGCAAAACCAATAAATAGGTGGTCTGGAATTATATTTTCCAAAATCAAATTTAAAAAAGTTCATATGACAGAAGATAGCTCTACCCACTGAGCTAATTAGACATACTTGGTGGCTAAAAACGTAAAGAATGATAACAGCTAGACAACTACTGGCTGTGCTAAAACGCTAGCACCCCCAAAAAGTTTTTCGGAACTAATATGCCAGCATTGGGAAAATAGAAAAAGTTGGTCTAAAAGGAACTTTTCCACAAACAAAAAATTTAATAAGTGTGTTTGGGTACCCAAAAATTTGTACAAATTCGTACAAATTTGTACAAGTTTTTACTGGAAGGTGTTTGTTTACACAATTACTCAGTAAGGAGAGAGGAAAAATAGAGAGTAAAGTGACAGTTCAATACCAGAGAACTTACAAGTTTTTACTGGATGAATTTTTGCTAGTAAGAATTTGTAAGAAAAAAAACATATGGTTGAAGAAACAAAACATTTGTCTAAATAATTTTGAAATAATTGTTTGTAAAAGTAAAAGATATTTAAATATAAGCTTATTTACGATGGAAGGAGTAAGTAAGTGATCATTTTATTAGGTTTTATTTATTAATCCAATAATTTAAATAGTTTTATTTCGCAATCAGCTATATTAATAACTGTTGCCAATTTAGCTATATTCTCGGCAAATCTAGCGATAATTCAACTCGTTTAGCGGGATAAAATATAATTTAGCTATTAGCGGGAAAACTAGCGATATTTCTTTTTAAGACAGTCTAGACATTTTCTAAGCATTTTTCTACATTTATTTTCTTGACAAAATTTTTGAATCATTATTATTCAGCGATTTATCGTTAAATTTTTATGGAAAACAAAAAAGTTCGAAAAGTTGGGCGATGTATCAATAATTTTTTAAGAAAGTTTTAAGAAGTTTGAAAAATATAGCTATTTTTGTGAAATTTTTCAACAGGACCTAAAAAGTTCGTGAAATTTAGGGATTTATCACTTTTTATTTTTTTTTATAATTTAGATATTTTCTAGTGATTTTTTAGTTTGATTTAGCAATATTTTTAGGAAAGAAGTTGGCAGCATTATTTTACTAATTCTTACAATTTTTCTATTTGCGTACATTTTTAAATATTTTTCTTTTTGAGAGTAAATTTTGCCTTACTCTCTGTAAATTTGTTACTGAGTAATTTTTACTGGACTTTACTGGAAAAGTACCCAAACACACCTAATATTATAAAACAAAACAAGTTTAAATTAAAAAAAAATTTTCTTTTTGCTTGCAACCGTATTTGAACTCGGAACATTCTGACAACAAACTTTTATCGAAGCGTCATCATTTTTATAAAATCATTGCCCTACCAGTGAATTGATTTTTGTACCGCTGCAACTTGTGACTAGGTAGCACTGGATAACCATAAGTGGTTGCTAACGTTGGCATAGCACTCTAAGCCCATTCTTTGCCAGTGGTTTTTTTATAAACCACCGAAATTTTTGTAAAACAAATACTGGTAAAGCGCTTTTTGCAAACGTTGGCAAAGCGTCCCAAATGAGTGATCTGCCAGTTATTTATTTTTAACTCCGAGGTAACCCAGAGGTATGCAGGTACTTGATTTTTTGTACACTCATAGAAAAAAGTTTGTAGAAAGGTAGTAAAACTGTTAGTACTTCAACTTAACAAATTTTTAACTAATTTTTAGTTCATTTTTTTGCTACCTCCACATTAATAACTTACAAATTTTTTTGCTATTTTTTTTGCTGAATTTAGTTACTAATTTTTAACAATAAATTTGCTAACTTTACAGTATTTTGTTGAATTTTAATTACCAATTTTTAACAGAAGATTTGCTAATTTTACAAATTTTGGAGCGCTTATAAACAGAATGTTAAATGAATTTTGAAAATCCCGATCAAATATCAATCCCGATTGGCATCTCTAATGACGACACAACTTCAAGTATCGATATTTACAAAACGTTATCTGATATAACAGCGCAGTAAAAAGCATAAGATGGTAAAAAAGTTAAGCCATATGCACAAATAAAAATTTTAGATTATCTTTACAGAGTTGCAACATATTAATTTTGAAATCTTAATGTCCGATTTTTTTTAAAAAGCTTAAAAACATCACCAAAAAAATTTTTAAAAAAAGTTTAAGAAGATTTTAATTTAGAGAACAAATTAAAAATATAATTTTGGAATTCCACTAAAGAATGTCAGTAGGTCAACGTTTCGAATTAGTTGCAAATATCTCCGCTACAGTTCGCGGTGCTATAATAAAAACTGAAGAAACAACTTATTTGGGTACAGGTATTTTCAATTTTCGTTAAAAAATTCACACGATTTCTCAATTCAGAAGAATATGGGTTAAAAATATAGTGAATGGGCCTCTACTCAAAAAGTTTTTGTCGCAAAATTGTTTTACCAATTCTTTGTTAATTCTGAAATAAACTTTCAAAATTTACAACTAAGGCAATTCTTAAGATTTTTGTTTAGAAAAATGTATCCTTTGCCCCTGTGTATATAGTGACCAACCATAGAAATTAAAAATCAATAAAAATTCTCTGGTTTTACAAAACTGTTGTTCATACTCCATAACCCAAAATCACAATTCGAAGAAGACGTGTACACGACCTGCATGCTGCGTCTATGACTGACTGAATTTATATGCCTAACAGATAAACAGCAGCGATGGGCCAAAATCATTACTATTACATTTTCATTACCATTACTTTATGTAAATGTAATGGAAGTTTTACCTTCGTTATTTAATTTTGTTTTAATTTCCATTACTTTTTTGTAATGTAATAAAAAACAAATTCATTACATTTTATTAATTGTAAAGAAATAAACAAAAATAAATTATTTTTAGTTAAGTGTTTGTTACCGTCGCATAGGACAATCGTATTAATATTAGAATTAATTACTAAAGAATTTTTTCTAGAGCTGATTTATAGGAAGAAGAAAACATTTTTATTGAAATATTTAATTCAAGCACTTTTATATGAAATTAACTGTAAAACATTAAAAGAAAAAATGGCTAGGGCAAAATAAAATGGCTAAATCTTCCGGCTAGATCCAATCTAGCCATTTTTTTATGGCTAGATGAAATTAAAATGGCTAGATCTAGCCGGAAAATGGCTAAATTGGCTGTGATTGAAAAAACTATGCCGGCCGTGGTGTATCTTGTTAAGAGGTGATGCTACGAGTCATATCCTGTGCAGAGGGCTGCCGGTTCAATCCCCGGTCATGGCAATACACAAAAAAATGCTTCATATAAAGACAAATTAACAATTAAAAATTACTTTCATCAGTTGATACATAAACTAAACAATGACGAGTCTTTGGGTGAGACGAAACTGCGGCAATCTGGTGATTCCCTTGTGTCTGTTAAACTTTTCAATAAAAATATTTCTTCTTCTTCTTCCTATAAATCAGCTCTAAAAAAATTATTGCTTTACTTAATTTTCATATAAAATATTGAGGTTAAAGATCACTTATGGGGCATTTTATAGCTTCAGACCTCAAAATTGAAGCTTATTTGATATTTAGGCTTTGAGCGACGAATCGGCATAATATGAATACAAATTTAAGGACACGAAAAAGGAAAAGTATTTACCTTTGTATAAAAAAAGTAATGCGAATGAAATGAAATTAATTTCATTGCAATTACTTGAATGTTATGGAAATGAAAAAATATTTCATTACAGATAACGAAAACAATAGTAATGAACTTTTTTTCATTGCAATAACGTATGTATATATAATGGTAACGAAAATGATTAAGATTAGGGCTCGGAAGTTGATATATTTATAATCATGTTTTATGTACATAAAATATGTATGTATTTAAAATCGAAAAATATGCATTTAAAATTTTTAAAATATGCATTTATTATCGATATTTTCAAGGATTTCAATATTAGCAAATCAATTTAAGTTTGGCTAGCTTATCTAAAAGCACTCTCAATTCAAGACTATCCAGAGTCATTTTATTGCAAAAGTTATTCGTGGTTAATGTTAAAGGCCAACTTAACTGCCTTAACCAAGAGTAAAATTATCCTCAAGATAACTCTAAATAGTGTTCAAATAAGCATTCTTTTAGATAAGTTAGCCGAACTTAGAGTTATTTGTAGCTTAAACATTCAAAATTAATGTAAATAATCGTCACACAGTTAGCAATGGAATTTTTCTAGGAATTTCATGGAATTTCCAAAACAATTTTTTTTATCAAAAATATGCATCTAAAATACGATTTTATAGAAAAATATGTAAAAACATGCAAAAATATGTATTAAAAAATCGATGCCATTTTGTTGCAAATTTGTTGATTCCCAAAGATATTTGGTTAACGTTGTTCTTCAGCTAACATGTACTTATTTAGAAGAACTTCCGTGCTCTATTAAATATCATGACGAGCAAATTAATTACTCCCAACTGTGTTAAACAGATTATGGTCAGATGTTACCAACAAACGACTAATTGTAAAACAATTGCATTAATGCTAAGGAAAAATGAAACAACATGTTTGAGTAATAAAATTGAAAAAGATTTAATGGAATTTTTCTTTATTTTTTCAATTAGATTAAAGCTCTACTCACACGTTATCTAACCCTATCCATCCATATAAATATTACTATTTTCCAGTATTTGGGACCGAAATGTCATTTTGAAAAGGGAATTTACAAACATTTAATGTTCCCAATACTGGGTAATAGTATATTGGGGTAGTTGACGTGTGTATTGCCATTAACACTATACTTACTCCAGCATAGATTACTTCTTCTTTTAACAACAATCACATTCTCATGAGTTTCGTGCACTGACAGAAAAAGTCAAAGAGTATGAGAACTTTTTTAACCTATGATGCAAATAACTTTGTAGAAATTGTCACAGTGTTTCTTTATAAGTTATGCTTTTTTTTCTTTCAAAAGTTATGATTTTTAAGGGTTATAGAATTCTCAGACTTTTAAAGATTTTCTATTTTGAAAAATTCCCCAGAATACATATGGTGGGTTCAAAAAAAGTCCATATAATTTTTTGCGAGTAATTTAGATATATGTAGTTACATTTGTAAACACTGATGGGTATCTATTAGGGTGGTCGATTATTTGATATTTTTGGAAAATCGGTTATAAGTAAAAATGAAAAATTACATGGCAAAAAGAGATAAAACTTCTTTGGTTAAAAAAAAAATAGTTTTTTCGCTCTCTCATTTTTTCCAGAAAGGTCCACTCATAGAAATACGCCTGTACTAATACTATAAATTGTTCAGCAAAAAGAGTGAGGAAAAATAAGTAATTAAAACACTGCAACTGTTGAATAGGAAGTTATTCTAATTGGTGCTTTTCATCGATGAATTTAACAGAGGGTAAATGATGTAAATTTGTATCAAGGATTAGGAGTTTCATTTTTATTTAAAAAAATCATCATGCCGCTTGTTGGGTTTGCGCCCACTTTACAGGCAAAAAAAGGCCGCGGTACACCTTCGAATATAAAGTATTTCGTTTTTTTTGCCGAACATAGGGCCTTTTAATTTTTTGTTATATCTTCGACATTTACGGCGGATTTTATAGTGTGATATATCGATTTTTTTTGCCTCGAGGAGACCAGTGTTTTGCTATAAAGGAAAAATCCAATGAAAATAAATTTTCGGGAAAAAATTTGTGCTGGAATTATTGAAAAACTACCTTAGCAAAAGTTTAATAATTTTTTGCGAGCTTTTATTTTCTGCCATTAGTATTGTACATTACGGAGGTAGGAACTGACATCTGGTGGGTGAATTCTAGAACTGATTATTGGCAACACTTTGGTCTCCTCGACACAAAAACATCGATGTATAATACTTTAAGATCCAACTGTAAATACCAAAGATATAACGAACAAATTAAAGAGGCAACCCTTACGTTCGGCAAAATTTTTTTTTTCGAAACCTCCTTGCAAAAATAATTTAGATTCGACGGTGTATGGCGAACTTTTTTTTTGTTGTACGGTATAGAGCCCAAACTTGTTGGCATTTCAAGCGGATCCTCTACCCCTTGTGCTATCGCTTGTTATACATGATAGCTGACTTTTAGTAGTCTTTTTTAGTAAACAGTTATCTTTGTTCATGCAACCCCCATATGAAATATTAACTTCTTATCACTCATTAAAATTAACTCCAGACTAGCATATTCTTATTGTAGATTTGGATGTTATTAAAAAAATCTTGTTTCATTTAGAAGTTGTTCCATTTATTTTAGTTTATTTAGTTAGTTACAAAAAGAGTTCAAAACAGCTGATATTAACAGAATATGTTTGCCAAGTATTAGTAAAATAAAAACAGCAATAAAAATATCTGTTAGATCGACATATTTGAGTTATGTTTTAATTAATTACCCATGACAATTAACCCTGCTGAAATATATTGTTATCTCAACGAAATTTTAGTTCTATTGAAGTATAAAAACAATAACTAACTTGATAAAATCAACAAAAATATTTTATAAAATATAACAGACAGAATGGTATATTTTATCCGTATTAAAAAAAATCTGAAAAAACTTTTTGATTATTATATATAACATTTAGTGTTAATATCTTTATTTGCACAACTTTAACTAAATTCCGCAAGAAACAATAAAATGTTTTGATATACTTTCAGGAAAAAATCGAAAAATTTTAAAAAATTTCACCTTTGACCTCGGTAAAGAAAGGGTTTACGTTGTCGGAGTTTTAAAAAAATTTATGAAAACAATCTCTTCTGAGTAAAAAAATCGGAAGTTATTTTGTCGCAGCTAGCTAAAAAAAAAACAAAAATGAATACTTTAGTAGGTTTGAGGTTAAGTTGTTAACCGTAAGTTGTTTTTCACGTGGAAAATTTTCACTCAAACTTTAAAGGCCTCAAATAATAATTTAAATTCTGAAAATGAACATCTTTTTAATGCAATTGGCAAGCAACAATCACAATAAACACAAAGTGTCACTTTTTCACAAGAAAAATAAATATTAAATTTGCGTGAAAACAAAGTCTACATAATTTTAACGTGAAACTCATTGTCGTGAAAAATTAGGTTTTTTATATGGAGTATACAGTTTTTTCACGTGAAACTCAAACAACTTACGGTGCTTTTTCAAAAGTTATAAACACATTTTTAATTTGCAAATCAGACTAGATCTAGTTTCTGCCTTTTTATGGACAGGCTTCATCAGTCATTTTCCATTAAATTGTATTGTTTATATTTTATTGACAGATTGTCTCTATATGATAATTTTTTCAACAACCTGTCGACTGTAGGAAATGAACCCATGCACTCCTACATTACAAACGTAACTATACTAGAGTTCGACAGCTTAGCCATCTCACATACTATTATCTAAATTATTGACCAAAATCACACTGTTCTCAAAAATTTGATAATTTAAAACGCCGTCACTACTAAGTTAAAAGATCGATATGCGTAATTTTCAGTATATTTATTCTCTGAGGTCTAATAAAAAAACTCTATGCGTTGACCACTTTTATTTTTTATATTTTGTTGAACAAACTTTTAAAAACTCAAAATTAGAATTTTTGAAAAAAATCTTATCTTTGGCCATACCTGGGGCAGGGTTAGCATAATCAAAGAGAGACAAAAATTTATATCTCAATATTTATAGCTCTTAAAATTGAAACTAGAGTATAACATGTAAGTTATTGAAAAAAATATGTAATTTTTTTATGATTGCAATTACTTAAATAATTTCCAACCGATTTTGGAATTTTATACCTTGTTAGAAAGGTAATTCAGTCTAGATTACGATTATATTGACACTTTCTAGAAATGCAGTTCTTTAAGACTCAGTATTAAAAAAAAGACAAAAAGTAGTTTTTTCTCCTAGTATCGTATTTCAAAACTTTGAAAGGTCAGGGATAGCCCAAAAATTCGTTGATTGAGCTAAATTAAGTTTTCCAGTAACCTAACAAAATAAGTTCCAGGAAGTGGGTTTCGGTGCAAATTTAAAATCGTCTATACAACGAATGGCCACTCTAGTATGTAATTCTAAAAAAAAAAATATATTTTAATAAACTAGCCAACAAGGAATAACAATACAAACAAAACACCAGCAAAGGTTTCCGCGTTATAACTTGCGTTACAATTATTATTTTTTGTTTCCGCCTCAACTAGAGATTATTTATAGACTAGAGTTTATTTAGTTATACATACATACTACTAAACAAGCACATGCATAAATAGATGCGACCATAGAAATAAATACCCAACAAAAAATAAGGTAAGGACTTCTAAATATATATCTCACATATTATGCAAAGCACAAACCAACAACTTTCAAGAGAATAGTTTATAATACTATAATATAAACACATTCTTTTGTGCAACACCTTACAAACAACTTCTCAGAAGTTGAATTGCAGCTATAAATAACGTACTTTGTGTTTCACGCATTGTAAAATTTATTGGTGATTATTTCAGCTTTTTCTAGGCATGCCGCTGTAATTCAACTTCTGAGAAGTTGTTTGTAAGGTGTTGTATACAAGAATGAATTATGCACCCAAAAAACAGATTCGGTGCTGGCAATTCCATTTGTTGCCAATCGAATGGTTCAGTTGCATCAAATGAATTTTTCGTTTGCGGCTACCGAATTATTATTGATACAACAGAAATTCCATTGTCACAGTCAAATTAGTCTTGTGTTAATTGGTTTTCTGTTGCCACAACTGAAAAATTCGGCTACCACAACTGAACCATGCGATTGACTACAAATGGGGTTATCAGAACTAAATCTCTTTTCTGGGTGTAATTATGTATAATCTAAACTTTTAAAAGTTATGTATTTGTGTATCACTTAAGCCTATATGACACTTGCTAGTTTCAGTATTAATAATCCAAAATAGGAGAGAGCACGAATTTCCTTATGTGAGAAATAATGTGTGTGAAGCGAACAACTATATCGAAAAATTAAAGCCAACTAATGTTTGGATCCGAAATTTGAATGGGTTAAAACAGACTTGTGTCAAAATTTTCTATAATATCATAAAAGAAGAGAAAATCGAAAATATAGCCCATATGGGCAATAGGTCCAAATATGGACCGATCCTATTTAGAATAGCATATGATGTCAATAAAATATCTTAAAATGATAATATAAATTATTAGTTTTATCCCTGTCCTCAAAACTTGTTTACAAACACATAGCACTACTTGCAGGCAAGCCGACGATATATAGATTTCAATTGTTCTGGAAATTAATTAAAGGGTTCATTTTTGAAATTAAAAAACGATTTATTTGAAATCGGTGGTATCAAATCTACAGATTTTTTAATTTTTTTTATAAGAAAACAATATTTAAACCTAATTATTTTAAGTATTCCCTTTAATAAAACAGTGTGACCTTGATAAAAAATACACAACTCCCAATCTGGGTACATAAGGAGGTTTTCTTTTGGCTCGACGGCTGGCTTGGGAGCTCGCTTTTACACCATCACCAAAAAAATAAGTTATAAAAACATCATTATCACTAGATGGCACTTTATTAAGAAAACTGACAATTTTCTTTTTTATTTAAATTTAAATAAAAACGAGTAAAAAGGTTAAAGTCGGGCATGCCGACTATACAATACCCTACACCAGTTTGGTGTATTGTTTGGATCCGAAATTCGAATGGGTTAAAATGGGGCTTATGTCAAAATTTTCTATAATGTGAGTCAGCGCACCAAATTTCATTAAAATATCTTAATATTTGCGACCTGCAGTTTGTAACCAAGCCAATTTTGGGGGGACCCTTATATGGGCACTAGTTCTAAACATGGACCGATGTTCACCAAAATCAATAGGCTTCGACCTTGGGCCAACATAGGTCTATGTACCAAATTTCATCTAAATATTATAATATTTGCGACCTGCAGCGTATAAACAGTATAATTTTGGTAGGACCCTTATATGGGCACTAGGTCTAAACATAGACCGATGTTCACCAAAATTTTCTATAATGTGAGTCAGCGCACCAAATTTCATTAAAATATCTTAATATTTGCGACCTGCAGCGTATAAACAATATAATTTTGGGGGGACCCTTATATGGGCACTAGTTCTAAACATGGACCGATGTTCACCAAAATCAATAGGCTTCGTCCTTGGGCCAACATAGGTCTATGTACCAAATTTCATCTAAATATTATAATATTTGCGACCTGCAGCGTATAAACAGTATAATTTTGGTAGGACCCTTATATCGGCACTAGGTCTAAACATAGACCGATGTTCACCAAAATCAATAGGCTGCGTTATTGGGCCAATATAGGTCTGTGTATCAAATTTCATCAAAATATCTTAATATTTGCGACCTGCAGCGTATAAACATTATAATTTTGGTAGGACCCTTATATGGGCACTAGGTCTAAACATGGACCGATGTTTACCAAAATCAATAGGCTGCGTTATTGGCCCAATGTAGGTCTGTGTACCAAATTTCATCAAAATATCTTAATATTTACGACATGCAGCATATAAACAGTATAATTTTGGTAGGACCCTTATATGGGCACTAGGTCTAAACATGGACCGATGTTTACCAAAATCAATAGGCTGCATTATTGGGCCAATATATGTCTGTGTACCAAATTTCATCAAAATATCTTAATATTTACGACCTGCAGCGTATAAACAGTATAATTTTGGTAGGACCCTTATATGGGCACTAGGTCTAAACATGGACCGATGTTCACCAAAATCAATAGGCTGCATTATTGGGCCAATATAGGTCTGTGTACCAAATTTCATCAAAATATCTTAATATTTACGACCTGCAGCATATAAACAGTATAATTTTGGTAGGACCCTTATATGGGCACTAGGTCTAAACATGGACCGATGTTCAAAAAAATCAAACTTGTTCGTCCTTGGGCCAACATAGGTCTGCGTACCAAATTTCATCAAAATATCTTAATAGGTGCGACCTGTAGAGTGCGCACAAGATTGCATGGACAGACAGACAGACGGACGGACGGACGGACGGACAGACGGACATCGTTAAATCGAAATAAAAAAAAATTCTGAACCGATCGGTATACTATAAGGTGGGTCTACGACCAATATTTTTTGGTGTTACAAACATCAGCACAAACTTATAATACCCTGACCACATAGTGGTGTAGGGTATAACTATAAAAAACTATGATTTGCATTGATGGTGCAAAAAACTAGAATCTAGAAACTAGCAAGTGTCATATAGGCTTTAATGAGGCCTCCATTTAGAAGTGGTAAAGTGTTATTGTGCTGGGTATTTGTAGATTGATGTACTTTTCTGTGTACAAACAGAAAACAAATCTAAAATAAATCGTCATAATTAACGAGTGGTATTTCTTCATATATAAAATAAATATTTCAGACAGACGGTTAAATAATTTTGGTATGTTCTTACAATCATTTGGTATTTGCTTACAATCGTTAGCACACACGTACCTCAGTGTGTCGTAGGGTATAAGAAGTTGTCTGTCTTGATTGCCAAGACAATAAATTATATTTATACTTTTGTAATTTGTTTATTTTGACTTGTTTGTACGAGTGTGTGAAATTTTGTTGTTGCAAAAAAAAAAAAAAACTAAAGGGTATTGTAAATTCACATGATAATGTGAGTTTTAAATGAATTTTGTAAATAATTTAAAAATTCAATTTACACATTACAAAAATAGGAGCGGTATTCACGGTCTTCTTAGTTAAAGGATACTTGGCCTGGTATTGAAGTGAAATGGTATATATTTACATTTAATTGTTATTTAATTTAATTTTATACCATATCCAGTCCTTATTTACTAGGAAGATAGGTAGCCCAAGGTGAACTCTCAGACGTTAAAGAAATTTAGAAAATTGTGTTTTGTTTTAGCTGTCCAATCTCATATTTAGAGGGTGAAAAGGTGTTCGAAAATTGTTTGGTTCTACTACATAAACTTTTCTTAATTTTGCATTAAGGAAAACAATTTCTAAAAAAATAGCATTGTTATATGGTTTCACGACACAATGCCAAATAAATGGACACAATTTCAAATATTATATTTAAAAAAAAAAAAAATATAGAACACAAAATTATTAAAATTTAAATTAAGTTGAAAGAAAATTATTGACTGATTTAAAAAAGAAAAATTATCAGTATCCAAACTTGAGATTGCTGGCTGTGTCATGTCCATTATTTTGTCGGCTTGAGCTGCCAATTTGTTTACGTTTTGCTGCTCGCTTATAGCAAGAATAGCATGAACATTTTCTGGTAATTGGTCAAGAAATAAGGATCTGATTACCGTTTCTCCAACTTGGCCTTGTCTCAAATTTTGAATTGATCGCAAAAATTGTGTTGGTTTTTGGTCGCCTAGGACTTGACCACTCAAAAGACGTTTTAGCTTTCGTTCATCAGATTCCGAAAATAGAGAAATAATTCTTGATTTCAGCGTTTCATACCTATTTCCTATTGCACCATTTTCTAGCAAATCACTTACTAGATCAAGCGTACCTGGATCAATATTCGCTACCAAGTAACGGAATTTTGTTTCGTCTGATGTGATCCGTTGCAAACTGAATATGGTTTCCACTTGGAAAAACCATACTTTTTAATTTTTTTGCCAAAAAGGAGGAAATTTTATTGATGAAGAAGCTGCATCAATTTGGAGAGGTGTTGTTTCATCATCCATCAAACTTTGTATAGATCTTCTAGGAGTTGGTTGAGGCATGTCTGGAATAATTTCTTCTTGATTTGATGCATCACCGCCACCGTACGTGGGCGAATGAAAAAGGGATGGGGCGATGTTCAAATTCGGTGTCACCAATTTATGGTTTCAAGACACAATGCCAAATAAATTGACACAATTTCAAATATTATATTTTTTATAAAATTTATTTCAAAAAAATATAGAACACAAAATTATTAAAATTTA
Source organism: Leucophora obtusa (assembly GCA_949987735.1). Classification (NCBI taxonomy): domain Eukaryota; kingdom Metazoa; phylum Arthropoda; class Insecta; order Diptera; family Anthomyiidae; genus Leucophora; species Leucophora obtusa. The sequence goes on along the minus strand of OX465298.1, from coordinate 185,298,863 downwards.
AATTAAGTTGAAAGAAAATTATTGACTGATTTAAAAAAGAAACTTTGATAAACTCCAAAAAAACTTATTCATACAAAGTTAGAAAAAATTTTTTTTTTTATTATATTTTTTGAACATTAAAATAAAACAGGTGTATCACCACAGTTATAATTTCGTTGATGTTAGTCTAATTGAGTTGTGTTTACATTTGTTTATTTGTTTCACAGTCAAAATAAATAGATCATTATCAATTATTAACCCATAAAGGTATGAATACTTAAGATGGGTCTGTAGCGGAACCCGAAAATACGTATTCTATCCTGCTGGCCTTATCGAAATTTCTTCAATTTTTATTGTCTGTAATTTTACATGTATGATCACAAATCTAACAAAAAACATTCATTTACCAATTAAAAGATCAACTATACATATCTTCATACATCTCAACACACTAGATACAGTGAATAATATAATTTCATATGCCTAATTGTTTACTATCAACATGGATTTATGTTGTAGGTTAAAAATAATTACAATAGGCATTTAACAGTTGTAGATGGGTCTGTAGAGGGATCGGAAAATACGTATTCTATCTTGTTGGCCTTATCAAAATTTTTCAATTTTTATTCTTTGTAATTTTACTTGTATGATCTCAAATGATCTCAAATATAACAAAGAACATTCATTTACCAATTAAAAGTTCAATTATACATGCCTTCATATATTTTGTATATTATTTATATATTCAATGTATTTTACATAAACTTCCATAAATATTTATTTGTTTTAATTAAAACTGCTTACATAATAATATTATTATTTTATTTTCATAAAATTCCCCGTATATGCTCTTCAGAAACAGTTTAATAACTAATCATTTTCTTATTTCATAATCAGAAACACCAAACGCAATCGGCAATCACTCGTACATAATACTTGATGATATCGAATTTTCTGCATTACAATTTGCTTGCTTCTTGTAAGGGACACCAGTAAGCTCATTTTTATTTCTTTCTTACGGAAATAAATAAAAATTATTTTCAAATATTTTCTTCTTAGTATGTTATAATATTAAGCACTTATATCAACGCATTTGTTTTACCCTGCTTCCAAAATCCTACGCATTTTTTTTTACTGGGAAGTTAACGATCAGGCATTTTATAAGTGATCATAAGTGTTGCTTGTTGTGTTTTAATAATACGAACGCCATTACATTTTTTTTATAATTAATTTATTTATAGCAATGTGATTATTTTGTTGAATTTTTAATAAAAAAAAAATTGTTTGATTTTATAAATCTAATATTTAATATTAAAAACCTGCAAATAGAGAAGAAAAAAAATATAATAATTATAATTTATATACGTATGCAAATGTAATATGAAAACTTACCTTTGTTTTATCCTTTAAGGCCTTTAGTTATTATTGACACTATTATTGTACGATCTCAAAATATCATATTTTTGACGGTTAATTGCAGCAGGAGCATGATTTTCTCTATTTTTAGTAAACGAAATGATTTGCTTAAAATCTAAATCTAATTTAGGAGTAGTTTTTAGTTTTGAATATTTTTGATCATTTCTATATTGTTTTAATTGCAAGAATTTCATAATAAAATAAGACATTTTGTAGGATGTTGAGGTTTCGTAGCGTAAGGATAATGATAAACTGTGATGATTACAGAAATTTGTATTAGTTTTTATATGGTTTTGAAAAAGGTTTATAATATTGGCAGGTAATTTCTAAAAGTTTTACCTGAATGCAAATTATATAAAATTTCATAACAGTTGTTGTGTATTTTTATACTCATTAGCAATGTTTAAACCAGAATTCGGATTAAGATTTTTTTTTTTAAATGTAAACTAAATATTTTTACCTGATTTTACTTAAATTCGTAAAGTTCGAAGATATTTATTCCCTAATTAAGTAATTTTCCTAAACTGCTAAAAATTCCTTTGAAAACATTACAAATATTTCATTAAATTTTATATACATACGTACTATATTTATAACTTCATAGTTCTCCCCACTGTCATCTAAATATTATCCTTTTTTGTTTGAAATCTCTATACTGAATATATAAATTGATATTTTATGTTCTTATAGGTACTTTGTTGTTGGATATACTGGTCTGGATTCTGTGTTAAACTTAACACTGCTGGTAGTGGTCGTCTTAAAATAATGTTGTTAGTGTCTGGCATAAAAATCTATGGTAAAAAAATTTACTTATTCATCTAATTGAATTGTAAGTGCTAAGACGACTGGCAGGCAGACAGACAGACATACTTACAAAAATATTTTCTTCCATTATTCTACGAAACCATTAAGATGTTTTGCATTTCATCATCATAAACACATTTTACATGCAAATACTTTTTATTTTAAGAAAGTGATAAAATAACTTTTAATACACACTGTTTCCTTTAGAGAATATTGAAAAATAGTCGAAATTAGATCATACAGCAATCAGATTTAAGAAACCTGTGCTTAACTTGCCGAAATCCAGTAAGAAAAAAGATACTGATCTAATTTTTATTTTACACGCAAGTACTATCTATGCTACAGTAGAGTGATCCTTATTTTACCAACTACTTTCGAAATACTTTTTACACTTCACAAAATAGTCGAGGTGGATCCACTATATTTACACCTATATTTAAAATTCGCATTCGGTAATTTGATCCGGTTCTCGAAATGTGGTCAAAATCGTACTGTGGTGTAGGCATGCCCGACTTTAATTTTTTTACTCGTTTTTAATGCGATTTTCAAGAAAATTTATATAAATCCTTAATTTTTCATTCTATATAAGTACATTGGAGAAAAGCTGTCGACTGCTGCGTTCATTTTCAGTAACAAATAACCCCTTAAAGCACCGTAAGTTGTTTTTCACGTAGAAAAATTTCACTCGAACTTTAAATGCCTCAAATTGCAATTTGATTTATAAAAATGAACAATTTTTTAATTTTATAACAAAGACACAATCAAAATAAACACAAAATGTCACTTTTTCCCAAGAAAAATAAGAGTCTTGTACATTAAATTTGCGTGAAAACAAACTCTACACAATTTTCACGTGAAACTAATTGTCGTTAAAAATCATTTTTATATATGAAGTATAACAGTTTTATCACGTGAAACTCAAACAACTTACGGTGCTTAACGCTTAAATTTTATATACTCAATAATAAAATAATGTTAAGCTAACAATTAACCCTTAACTGCTCCCAAGGTTCATGTGACAAAAAAGTGACACAATGCTCTTTTTTTGATTATGTTAATTAGTGTAGTTGAAAGCTGCAGCCAACATCTTTTCAACGATGTATCGTAAATGAAAATCGGCTTCAAAATAAAAAAGTTATTAAAATGTTTACAAAAATTATATTTACACTAAAAAACAGGTCAAACTTACACGAAAATATCATTATCTCGTTTCTGTAGGCAGATTTTCATAATGTTTTGATCAGAATCGAAAAATTCTTGAATGCCTTCAAAATTTAACAAAAGAATTGACAGAAGTTGTATAAACAATTTTAAAGATTTTTTCAGAAAAACATATACAGAAAAAATTTTTGGTCGAAAATATAGGTGATTTAATATCAAAGCACGTTCTGCATAATCTTTTATAATTTACGAATTAAATTACCCTGTTCCTGTATCTAATGCGAGAAATTTACACATCGAGATAATATGGTTACGAGATAATAAAGTTGATTCGAATTTACGTGGTTAATCTTTTAGGTTTGATGCATTATGTTTTGGAAATACACAATATATAGAGGAAAACGTTGCAATCAGTACATTATTGGCTTATTTGTTTTTAAATATTTATTATTGTTCGTGAATCATTTTTCGAAATTTTTTCGATGCGAGAAATACAGTTTTCTGTTTTTATTTATTGCTATTCCAAAGATGTTTCTCATTGAAGTTCTTTTTGCTCTATCCGTCAAATTTTTTAAAATAAATAATCGATTTTCTTTATTTTTTTTTGTCGAAATTGTTTGCTTTATCTACCAAATTAAATGGCTTTACATATTTTTTTTACTGCTAAAGTTTATAAAACGAAACAAACCACTTTAGGTACCTATTTTTTTTTTCCAAATTTTCATTTTGTAAATTAAGGTACGTTTACAATGGTAGAGTTACTCTACTCTCTACTGCAGCACAGATTGAAATGTTAACTGTTCAAAATGCAGAGTAGAGTTACTTCAAAAAAATATTTGACATTTCAATACTTACTTAGTTTTTAGCGAATATCTTTAGACGATTTCTAGTGCATTTAATATAAAATAATTTTTTATTTTATATATGTATTTCTGCTAATTGAAATCATTTGTTTTTATTTGTTATTATTTTCAATATTTTTTTTTTAATTTGTTGACAATTAGAGATGTGAACAAATTAGTGATGTATTTTTTTAGGTATATTTGTCATGTTAAACAGTTAACAGACCAATGTTAACTCTAGAGTGGAGCAAATTTGTACCCCAGAGTCAAACAAGTTTTACTCTGGAGTGGAATAAAAAGAGATAGCAAAATATAAAAAACTGTTAGTATGAAAGAGAAGAAAACTAAATTTGCTACAGATTGGAGTACTCCATCATTGTAAACAAACCTTTACGGTGATGAAAAAGGGATTGTTCGCGTTCACTTACGTAATTTTCTAACAAAATTGTATAAAAAAGGGTATTTTGTAAATCACGAGAAAAACATTTTCAAATTAATCACTCAGATTTTTGGGCGTTGCATAAAATAATTATGTATTTAAACGGAAAAAAAATCATTCAAAAACAATTAATTTTTTTTAACGATAATTATAATAAATAATCTTAAAAAAATTGTCCGGCAGAATAAAAACGCATTCAACTGAATTTATTTTCTAACAATTTTTAAAACAAATTTCAATTTTATTTTGTTTTCTTTAAGGCACATCTACACGGGATAGAAATCTCGTAGAGTTTGCGCTAAAATTGTAATCTATAATATTATTGGCGCTAATATTTATCGTAAAAGTATCATCTCTAGTTGTCAAGTATTTGTTTTTATTAAATTTGTTGTATTTTAAAGAATATTTTTTTCTCCAAATAACGAAAGGTGCATTTAATAAACAGGAATGTTCAATAATAATACACGGCATCTTAAAAATTGTTACTAATTAAAGAAATTATATATGACAGCAATTGTAAATGGCCTAGAGATTACATTTCGTAGAGCTGCATTTTCATAAAGTCTAGCGTGTTTTCTATCCCATGTAGATGTGCCTTTATATACATTTGGATTGCCGATCTAGGGTTCCCAATACGAAATTATAGGAATCCCTATAAAAAAGATGGATAGCCTAAAACTTAAATATATGACAATTCAAATGAAAATATAAAAATCTATCACAAAGACGAGGGCATTTTCAAAATAACATTTTTCAGTCCAATGCGGGTGATATACAAAATTAACACACTAATTTCTTTTAAATTTTTGTCCTCGTAAATATTAGTAAGTGTAGGCCCAGAATAAGAGCGCAGTGATTTTTCCATACATTTTGACATTTAAAAATCGCTGGTCGTAGCTGTTGTGAGATAGAATCTATTTTATTTTAATGGCGGTTTTTGTTATTCTCCCCTTTTTTCTTTCTCATACTATCACCAATGTTGTCAACTCTATTCTTATTTTTGCTGGTGTTCACAACATTTTGTAATATCAAAGAGTACAGCTAACAAAGGCAATCAATGGCTCTTCTGACTCTTTTTCTATTTTTATTGAAACAAAAAAAAAATTTTAACTTATAAAAATTTTGTTTTAGTTAATTCATCATTTAGCATTGTTTGCATTACACTAAGAGACATATGAGTGGCATAAGTCTCCTTGTTATAAATATATAACACATGTTCAATTATGTCGCTGCCGCTGTACGTCGTTATTTCGGGCGATTTTTTTCACAGATCGATAATCGCTAGCCTCTGCGCTGTTATTCTGGGCCGACACTAATATTTTATTGAATGGGGGAATATTTAGTTGATCTCTTATTTTTAAGTTAATGAATGTTCTTTTTAGTTTGACTCTAGATCATAAATTAATATCACTTTCTGTTTAAATTATTTTCAAATCAAAGAAAGATGATTTAAAAAATATATTTTTATTCTTTGTAATTTACTTGTAAAAATTGTATCATCTTTCTTTGATTTGAAAATAATTTAAACAGAAAGTGATATTAATTTATGATCTAGAGTCAAACTAAAAAGAACATTCATTAACCTAATATTTTAATATTATTCGATACGTTCATAAGTGAAAACTGAAATAGAAACAGTGTTTGGAATTTAATTTATCTTTTTAAAATCTTTAAGTGTGAGTTAAATCAAATACTACACTCAAAAAAGTATACTAGTTTTCAGCAAAAGTTCTAGTTATATTTTTTAGCACTAAACTAATTTTGAACAAAGGTTTTACTAATTTATTTTGCTATCAAAATTTTGCTGATAAACAAATTTTTAGTTCGACCAACAACCGGACAGACAAGATGTAGATGTCCGCAGACCAATTTTTAAGATGCAGTTCCGGCAAATTTTTGTTAATAAGCTTGAAAATGGCTGATATAATTCGTTTTTCGTTTTGTATCTATCTTTCATACATAAAACAAAAGGACGCCAAAAGACGCATATACATAAAAATATAACACAGTAAGATAAAATATGACTTTAACAAAAAATATTTAAATTTAATGAAAATAGAGGTAAAATATTAATCTATATATATAAAAATAAGTTGGTATATGTTCGTCATTTTATAACTCGAGAACCACTCAACCGATTTACAAACCAATACATGCGTTGGAAAGGTCTACTTTTACTGATTGTTCTTAAAAAAAAATTACAAAAAATGTCTACGCATACGCGTTATACGCACACTTTTGTGATGGTGTGTTTACCCATATAAAATGTGTGATCGATATACAAATTTTTATTTTTCAACGGATTTCTGTCAAGCGATTTCAACCAAAATGTCAGGGTACGTTGAGGATGGTCTGTAGATGGTTTATGTGAAGTTTGCACGAAACTGGCCCAGTGGTTACGGAGATCTGGCGTCCCTACATATAAAATTTTCGTGTTGCTATGACAACCAGGCCTTGGCGTTACTATGACAACCAAGCAGCACTTATAGCATTAACATAACTAATCTCAGCTCATCCTATCTCATTTATCTAATCTCATTTTTTTTTGTGGAAACACTTTGTTTTTTTGTGGAAACTTTTTTTTTGTGGAAACACTTTTTTTTGTGGAAACTTTTTTTTTTCTGAAATATTTTTTTTTGTGGAAAAAACTTTTTTTTTGCTTTGGAAACATTTTTTTTTGTGGAAACTTTTTTTTTTGTGGAAACACTTTTTTTGGAAACTCTTTTTTTTTGTGGGAACTTTTTTTTGTGGCAACACAGTTTTTTTTTTTTTTTTTGGGAAACTTTTTTTTGTGGAAATACATTATTTTTGGGGAAACCCTTTTTTTTTGGAAACACTTTTTTTGTGTAAACCTTTTTTTTTTGTGAAAACATTTTTTTTTTGTGGCAACACTTTCTTTTGTAGAAAAAAATTTTTTAACACACTTTTGGGAAAGAAAATTTGTCCGCGGCCACTTTTTTTAACACTCTTTTGGGAAAGAAAATTTGTCTACGCGCACTTTTTTTTAAACACATTTTTTTAAAGGAAAAGAACGGGGAAATTAAACGGGGAACAAGTGGAATTGAAACTCGAGGAAATGGCAATGGAAGAGAGAACGAAATGGAATGGAATGCGAAACGAAATGAAACAGAACGGGGAACGAATGGATTCGTAATGACAATAAACAAATCGCAAAGAGAGTCATAGTGTTTACATATAATCGTGACTGACTGACTTATTTTACCCTCTAACTGGCCTATGCTTTTTCACCAAAGTATAAATAAAATCCAAAAATGAAATTTTTTGTGCCTTTGATTAAGAAGATGTATTGATTTTCGTTTTACGTAAACTACGAAATTGAGCGAAAACGGGTCTTAATTTTAATAAATATTGGTACTAATACTAAATTTATTCTTTTTGTCAAATTTCATAATAATTCGTTTTCAAATTAAGACGATGTCCCAGAAAGGTATCCTGATAGAATCCTGTATGTGCTTGGACCAAAATAATGACTTTTTTAAAAGCTAAAGATGTAGTCTTACTTTGTGTGTATTATCAATGGTTTAAAAGTAACTTAAATATATTTTTCAGATTTTTGAAAATTTTGTTAGTTTCAGAATATTAGTTGGCGAACTTTTGTTGAGGCTGTTAATTTCATAGCCCTGTTATATTATTTTACTTCGGTGGGGTTAAGTGCTATGGGAATAGTGAAGGAGGACGCTGTATTAGGAATAAAAAACTCATACACATTATTTTTCCAAATTGATGTTGCGGTCGCTGGGGATCGAACCCGCAACCACATGTGTAACAGTTCAACGCGCTAACCATTACACCACAGCTCTCACATCGTCATCGTTATTTATTTTTAATTATTAAGTGTGTCTATTTGCTTTTATTTTTACTTAAAAAGTACACAGAAAAAAGTATCACAAAATTTTAAGTAATTAAAAAAAATTGTTGGCTTTTTACTTAGATATCTAACAATTTTTTTATTAAATGTTTGTAAATTGTATCAAAAATATCAAAAAAATAGCATTAGAATTTTTTGAAACAAAAAAAAACAAATCATTTTTTTTTGTCAATTCAACAACATAAAGCGAAAAATTGTTTTAATATAACAAACTCGTTGTTGAATTTTATTTTTTTATTTTTAACAAATACAAACAAGTTACAAAAAAAAATTATTGTATTTACAAAACACATTGTTAAAAAAAAATTGATTTTATTTTTAACAAATTACAAAAATGCTACAAAAAGGGATTTGTATTTACAAATTCCATTGTTGGTGCCTTTTTAAAAAATTTTTTGTTTGTTTATGCAAAAAAGGTGTTTAACATTACAAACAGAATTTTGTAAATTTTTTCTGTGTAGAAAATTTGTTTTAACCTAAGCTTCCTCTGAATAATAATTTTTTAAATTATTTATTTTTTATATAAGCTCCTAATAAGCATTTTCATCGAAGGGGGCTTTTATTTTGAAGATTTTTACATTAATAATAAACACTGTATTTTATTTTCATAAAAATATTTAATTCCTATACAAAACAAATTACATTTTAAACTTTAAGGTACACTAACCACGTAGCGGGCTTGCCCGATACGACAAAATTCGTTTTCAGTTTAACTAGGCCTAAGGCACGCCGCTAAATCTAGCGGGCTTGCCCGTTAGTGTAATATATAAACAAAATGTTTATAAAAAGTGATTATGTGAAATACAAGGGAAAACATTTTTTTCAGTCGTTTGGGTAATTGTTTTCTATTCCCTTTCGCTTTTTTAAGAAAAAAGTTTTTAGAATATAAAAGAAAGAGTTTATTTATTTTTTTGTTACTTAGAATTGCCTACTAATGTGGAAGTGTGGACATTTATATATGTTACGAAGTTTCCTAAATAATATTTAAAAGATTCACAAAAACACAAATTTTAGACTTAAATTTTCAGCAAATAACTTAAATAAAGTATAATTTCTTTAAAATTTTTTTTTAGTTTTTATCAGTCCCCTAATGTTCAACAAAAAGTTTTATTGATTTTAGCAGGGATTTTTCATTTGCAATCGACTAAGTGTTAGCAAAACTTGTGCTAAGATTAAAATTTTTTTGGTAGAAATCAGCTCGCTGATTTTCAGCAAACAACTTTTGCTAAAATAACCAACTTTTTTGCAAGCACGCTTCTAACTAAAAATTTGCTAACACAGCAACTTTGCTGACTTCACTGACGTTTTTTTTGAGTGTATTAGAAACATTGGGTCATATGAATAAAACTTAGCAATTACTAAGAAGTAATTACTTTTGGCTTAGGATTAAATTCTATCATCATATTTATACATAGACTTGCAGAACAACAATAAACAAAAATAAAAAATTTTGTTTAGTCCACTTGCAAGCAGACTAAAATTGTAAAGTAATTGCTCAAAAACCCAATATTTCCCGCTATTAGTAATATCTATTTTTGATGCATACAAGCCATTATTGCTGTTGGCATACATGGGACTGGTTAACTGAATGAAACAATTAATTGTTCAAATAAGTGATCATATAGTGAAACTAAAATTTGTTACTACTTATGGTACGACATCAGCAATAGTTATTTTTATTAAACGAAGTCGTTTTTATAAGCAGTTTGGCTAATGCGTAATTACTTATTTAATTACAAAAACGAGTAGAAAAGCTAAAGTCGGACATGCTGACTATGTGATAACCTACACCAGTCTGGTTAAAAGTCAACTAATCTTTAGATTCGAAATTTTAATGTCTAAAAATGGAAGTGTGCCAAGATTTGTCTATAAATTGGTAAAAAATTAGAAATCAGCAAGAAATTTGAATTTTGCCTAACAGAATTTTAATGTTAGCTTAGTTTCAAAATATTTGAAAAAAGGTTTTTCTAGGAAAATTAAATTTTGTAAAAAACTTTTTGCAAACAAATACCAAAATTTTAATGTTAGCTTAGTTTCAAAATATTTGAAAAAACGTTTTTCTAGGAAAATTAAATTTTGTAAAAAACTTTTTGCAAACAAATACCAAATTTATGAACTATGATGAACTATGGCCTTTGATATATGGCAAGTTTCAAGAGCTGTGATAATGTTCCCTACACGTGTATTTAAAGTAAAAAAAAAAATTCTCTTTAAATCTCTTATGACGAAAGGAATATCGAATATTTTAATTTATTTTAACAGACTTTTGTACTAACTTTTTTTATGAGTGTAGGAATCATCAAAGGTTGCTTAACTTATCACAAAAGTTTTATATTTTCTTTTTAATTTTAAGAAACAAATTTACTAAAATTGAAAAATGTTGATTTTTTCTTAATACTTATTCAGATATATGAATAAATAAGAAATTTTAAAGAAAAATTACAAAGCCAATGAAAAAATCCCAAGTATGGTTGTTAGTTTATTTTAATTTGTACCTTTTATTTTTGAAAATTCCTTTGTAAAAGTATTGAGAAATATGTAAGTGTAAATTTTGTTTACAAATACTTTAACAAATTCTAAAATTCTATGTTAATTAGAAAATGTTAATTTTAGTTTTCGATTAACAGCTTTAACAGTTAATAAAATTTGTGGAAGTACACTACTCCCTCGTTATAAGACACAATTGTACTAAATTGGGAAGCAATAGTTAATGTTTGTTTTATAGCAAATTTCTTTACCATAGCACTCTATATTATCACTTATTAATTTGACTTTCTTGTTTATAAGGAGCCGTATATCCAGAGCTTTATAATGTATACTTAATTCAAATTTATTTTCTTTATATTTTTGTTATGTTTTGCATTATTTACTTATTTAAATTCAATTGTAATAACAGTACAATTAAAACAATCGACATTAATTAAAATGTAGTAAACATTAATTTACTTCTGATTCATGATGTTGATAATAAAAAACGATGGTGTTGTTGATGTAGTATTTTATTCCATGTGCAAAAATTGTTTATATTTGTCTATATAATTTAAATAAGCAGGGCAGCGACTTTCATGCACTTAAAAACTAAAAATATGCAGTAAAAAATGCAAAATATGCATTTAAATGGAAATATGCACTAAAAAAATATGCACTAAAGATCCAAATAATATGCACTAAAAATTTTTAAAAATCATATTTATTACTCGGGAGCATTTGGTTGAAAATTAAATGCAATATTAATGTCTAAGTAGATGACAACTTGATGTTTTCCTTCTAGTTAAGTAAGTACTGCGTTTAGGTTTGCAAATTCTTACTTTTCTTTATTTTTCATTAAATCATTATTTTTAGTTTTTAAAAAAATATGCAATAAAACTCATAAAATATGCAAAAAATATGCCTTTATAACAAAATATGCAAAAATAAGCAACAACAAATCGATGCCAGTTTGTTGAAATTTCTTTGATTCTGAAAAGTATTTGGTCAAAATCATTTTCGGATTAATTACTACAAACATGCATTTGCATGAAAATCGCTGCCATGTAAATAAGAATAAAAACATTTAGTGTTACTGCTGAATATATAAAACTGGGTTGAGATAATGATGATGATGATGTTGGTTGAATGGAACGAAAGGATATAACAAATAAATACACAGATATACAACAGATAAGTAAATAAATGCATCAAAATTTAGTGTTAAAATGTGTAAATAAATAATTGAAAGGAGGCCATATTTCCAGAATAATAATTTATACATTTTAATGTTTGCAGATGATAGATCGTTATCATTATTGGCAGTAATATTATAACATACAACATTTAATGGCCAGTTTTATAGTCAGAGCTAAGAACGAGTGTTGTCCTAATTATTACTTAAGTAAGAAATTTTGTTTGAAAATTTCATGTTTTAGTTAAATTTTATAAAAAATTCGTTCTAGATAGCAAAAAAGTCAATTCAAAAATAATATTTTGATTTCCATTTTTTTGAGCAAATATAAAAGTTATTTTACTTACTAATTTTTTTCGAGTAAAAATAAGAGTTATTAAAGACTTTTATTTTTTCGAGTAAAATTAAACAATAATACAATTTAATGGAAAATCACTGATGAAGCCTGTCCATAAAAAAGGCAAAAACTGGATCTAGTCTGATTTGCAAATTTAATGTGTTTATAATGTTAATGTTTATTCTTCTTCTTAACCTCAAACCTACTAAATTAGAATTAATAAAAATACATATTAATTACAATATTAATTGTATTTGGTCTATACGACGCGTTTGAAAGAACAACCCTTAACTAAATAAATAAAAATGCCCTGTTGGCTGTCCGTCTCCAATATACACAAATTGCCTGCACTTGTACGTAAAAACCATACGTCAGTGTGGCAACATTTGCGAAGAGGTCACACGGAGGAAATAAGAAGATAAACAGGAAATCTAAAGTAGAATGTTTGTATATGTGACGCGCAAAATAGAAAGGGACCTAAGGATAGAAAGGGACCTAAGGTCAGGAGAGCATGGGATCGGTCTCATTCGATGCTCAGATGTTGTCCACAAAAAAAAAATTGATTTTTTTACCCTTAGGTCCCTTTCTCTATGCGCTGTCACATTTGTCTGTTTGATAACTTCCGAAAGTATTCATATAGAGACAATCTGACAATAAATAATAATACAATTTAATGGAAAATCACTGATGAAGCATGTCCATAAAAAAGGCAGGAACTGGATCTAGTCTGATTTGCAAATTAAAGTGTTTATAACTTTTGAAGAAAATGTTTATTCTTCTTCTTAACCTCAAACCTCAAACAGGTATTTAAATTTTTTCATTAAAAAATACAAAAATTGTTTTTCGGACTTTCTATATTGAATATTGTTATAGAATATTGTTCTACCTCAAGTCCAAATTCTAATATGATATTGTCATATTAGATTTTATTTGTTGTTTCAAATGGTTGGCCATTTTTATGAAATACAATACAATTATTTCGTGGGCATCAACCCAACTCTTCAGTTGTCCGCAATAAGAAAATGATGATTGGAAGACACAAACCGAGACATTACATAAGGTACAAAAACTCAACGTGCGAGAATTTTCTTCTTTTGTATATGAACTATCTGATTTGGTAAAACCAGTCATAAATCAACACTTTTTGAAAAGCACCATTTTTCATAAAAGTACCCTATGGGTAAAATTTAATATGACAATAGCTGTGTTTGTGCGGCAATCTATCAACGTTGGCTTATGTCATACCCATATAAATTTGACACTAGCCAACATTTAGTGTTAATTCTTAAAGTTACTAATGTCAAATTTGTATGGGAATGACATAAGCTAACGTTGATAGCTTGCCGCACAAACACAGCTAATATCATATTTGAATTTGGACTTGTGCTAGAAAAATATTATAACTAAATGTGGGCAAAAATAAAAGTTATTTTATGGCTTTAATTTTTTCGAGCATATATAACAATTAATTTTTTACTCTTATTTTTTCGAGCAAAAATAAATTTTGTTAAAAAAAAACACAATTTAAAATATTAGACTTTTAACAAATTCAAATACATAAAAATTTGAGAATTCTCGATAAAAGTTGGCTCCATGGCAATTTTTAATTAGCATTGATTGATGAAAAAAATAACTTTTCTCTTGCTTAAAAAAATAAAAGTAAAAAATTAAAGCAAAAAATTTAAGAAGCAAAGCATACACATGGACCAAGACGATATACTTGAATCAGTTCTCCAAAATTAGCTTCTTAATGCTTTTTTTGCTTAAAAATTCAAAAATAATTGTTATTTTCGGTCCCTGATAATAAGTTATAGACTTACTCATGCACTTAAAAAAGTTTGTCGGTAGAATCTACTGAAAATGACAGTTAAAACAAAGGTATATGAAGTTAAAAAGGCAACAGCATTATTTACCTTTAAAATAACTACAAATTTTGTTATTTTTAATTGGTAAAAATTAACTTAACAAATGCAATAGAAACAACTAACAATCTCGTAAAATTGTGTTATTTTGAATTTGAATAGAGAAAGGTTCAATTAAATTTAAAGATTTGAATTTGAAAGATAGAATATAGGAAACTTTATAAAACTATTTGTTTTATCATGGTTTAGGTAAACGGATAAGACAATGAATTAGCGAATCTTGGTGAGTGTGAACTCAAAAAAGTTTGTAGGTAGAATCTACTGAAAGTGACAGTTAAAACAAAGGTAAATGCAATTAAAAAGGCCTTTAAAATAACTCAAAATATTGTTATTTTGAACTGTTGAAAAATCAGTAACAAATACATTAAAAGTAACTAACAATATCGTAAAATTAACTGATAAATTTTTACTACAAAAATTTTAAAACAACTTACAAAATGGGTAAAAACTATTGGTTTTGTACAGTAAATATTTTTGGTATTATAAAAGTATATTTTAATAAAAAAACAATGTTTTTCTTTCGATTATAAAGAAAATGTGTAATTAGTTCATCGTACTTCAAAAGTTGAAGTAGAAATTCCACTTAGTATGCTTTAATGTATTGGAGATGCAATATAAATTTCTGATTTTTGTTTGCAAACTAGGAGTATATCAATAATGAAAAATATAAATTAAACAAAAATTTTTAAAATTCCACGAAATTCAACGAAATTTCTTATTTTTTAAATAACCAAAAAAAAAACAACTGTTTACAGTAAAAATACTGTTTCGGTAGTTATTTATTATGATATCAAAAATAAGTGCTTTAAATAACTGTTACTAAATTACAGTATTTTTCGTTAGTTGTTTTCTTAAGTAACTGCCACATAGAAAAACAACTGTAACTACAGTTAAAAATAACAACTACTGATTACTAAACAAACAACTTACATGTATTTAGTAACTGCCAAACTTTTTTGAGTGTGATACCAAATGAAAAACTTTGAACTCTTGATACTTAGAAGAAAATTTACTATAAGGAGAAGAAATAAGGCAAGAAAGCATGGATAATAGGAAATAGGAAGAATAAGAAGAATGAAAAAATTTGTTTAGCGGTTTTTAAAAGTTGAGCAACTTTCTGACCCATGCTAGAAAAGTCGGTAACGACTTTCTAAAGATATGTCATCATTTATTCATCACAGTGATCTCCTGCTGACTTGTCCTGATGAAATTTATTCATTTGTGTAAAAATGATAACAGATATCTTTAGCTATATGGTATGGGAGCGGATCAGTAAGTCAGCAGTGACAGCGACATGTCGCTGACCAGTCATGAAGACATCTTGACGAAATTTGCAATATTTATTAATTTTTCTGAAAACTTTTACAACTACATAGAAAATTTTTAGAGCTAAAAAGTTATTTTGCAAAAACCTCAAAATTCTAAAAATGCTAATGTTTCTTTATGATTTTCTTATTTATTTTCAAAATGTTTTTGTTAAAGAGTTTGTCATATTTCTCCATCAAGGTTTAACAATATTGAAAATCATTTAATTTTTAAATATTTGAGACCAACTATTTTACCATGTAAGGATAATGATCACCCATGAATTTTGGGACACCTCGTACAAAAGTAATTAAGCGAGTAAATTGCCTGAAAACTCTCTATTTGCAACTGATTCGCTAAATTACTTACTTGGCAATGTCTGTTTTTACTGGGTAGCAAAATCTGGTATTGTGTGATATCGTAAAATTTACAATTATTAAATTTTTATCTGGTAACTCTATTGTTTGCAAAAATATTTAATTAAATAACGCTCTTACGCTTTATACCTTACTTCAACATTTACATTTATGCCAGTAATTTAATTGCAACACTAATACATTTACTACATGTAAATGTACGACATTGTGTTTAAAATGCAACACAATAAAAAAATCTACAGAAATATAAATTCAGCCTTGGAAAAATTTGATTGTGACATCCCATTGCTATATGGCATTACCAAATACCATAGTAGGTACTAGTTATTTATGTTGAAATATAAAACATTGAATCAAAGAAATACTTTATATGGTAAGTCGAATTTGCATTCTAATCTTATGTGCTAATTCATAAAAAAAAATTATTTGGTATTTAAAGCTTGCTATAGTTAAAATACATATTTCGCTTAATAAAGAGTTATTAGAAATCTTGATTCATAATCGTATTTTAACTATAAATTAATTTTTCGATTTGATACTGGCAACACTATTGTCTATTTTCTCTCTTCTCCCAAATAAGTCGTAAGTGATGTACAAATTTAGTAAACGATTGACTCGGTAATCGGAAGTGAAAATGTATTTTCTTAAATTAGAGAACTAATGATGTGCTAAGATAAATTTAAAAGCCATTAAAAATATTTTTTTTTATTTATAAAGCAAATCAATGGAAATGTGTGCAAAAAATTAATTTTTTAGAACATATTATTCGAAGCATACAAAAGTAATCGAATTTCGAATAATGTTTTGACATTCTGTACATCACTATTGTTTTGTTTTTCTTTTTAATTTTATTTTTACATTTTTTTTGAAATTTTTTCGAAAAATGTCATTGGCTACGCAATTGTTGTAGCTTTTTTCAGTTTGATGGATGCAAGTTGTTGGAAGCCACACATTCTAGGGATGGCTTTAATAAATCATTTGATGCCTGAAAATTAAATATTTACCAATTAAATGGTGGCTTCCTCACTCCAAACTTTATAAAAGGTTTAAAGTTAGTGAGTATCGACTATAATTCTATATTATTTTTTACGTTATTAAGCAAATATGAATACTGTTTTTCACAAATTAGCTTAAAATCCTGCAATAAGACTTTTGTAAAAGTTTATGAATTAGACCATTAGTATTTAAAATTGCTTTAAAACCCTAAATTTTTATTTCGTAATGACAGTTTTTGCTGGGATCAGTTGGAAATAGCGAAAACACAATTTTATATAAATATTTTCCCAATTTAACACACAATGCCTGCTTAATGATGCATTTAAAATAAATTATGCGTACACTCAGGGAACTTGTGCAGTCAGAATTCGTTAGTTGTTTTAGTAGTATTTCAGTTTTGTTATTTTAAGTAAAAATAATAATATTTGTAGAAGAAATGTAAATTTTATGTCATTAAAAAAAAAACAAATATGATAAATTACTGAGAATTCGTAACATTCATTTTGGTAAAAAAGTTTTAATACGGGTATAATCAATTTTTTTTTGATATAATTGTAAATGTTTTTATATAGAACCTTACAAATATGGGACCTTTACAAATTTTCAAAAGAAAATAAGATAACTTGGTTCGGAATTTATGACTTAAATTCACATTATCTTATTTTCGTTTGGAAACAGTTATACAATATTTAATTTAATATTCTCTTGAAGTGTTGCAAAAACTTTAAAGGAATTTTAATTTGCCGACCTTGTTGATAAAAACTGACAGAATATTTGTTTATATGCCCTTAGCATTTTCAAAAATCTATAAACTCTTTGTGGGTCCATATCAGAATAGGAAAATATACTGCACACAACATGTACGCCCAAGCAACACATGCCCTATCTATCGTTTTAGCGGTTGTGTATTTGCACATCAACCAAATGCGGTACACTACGACTGCCTGACGACGAACACAAACGCTACGATCATGTACTGTGCTTCCAACACATACCCTTCCTCGTAGTAGTTGTGTATGGACTTCCGTGGACAACATGAATACGCTTCGTTTCTTGTAGATTTGCTTCTTTGGTTTTTATATATTTTTGTTGTTGCTAACTCACATGATCGTTTAGTTTGTCTTCGTTAGCTCACCATGGTACCGAACCGAATTCAGGATTTGAGTATAAACACAAACACTTATTGGAGAGATATCCCATGTATTTTTTCTCTAAGGAATTTGTTTGTGTACTGTGTTCTACAATGTGCGGTACGAAACGCTAAAGTACGGTTCGTTAGAGCTTATTTTCCTACTCTGGTCTATATATGTTAAAGTCATTATTTATCCTTATGTAGTAGTAGTAGTAGTAGTAGTAGAAATTCTTTATTTAAAAAATGTTGTTTTTGAATAAAATAACATTACATAATTTTTAAAGAATATACAGCTTTGACAATAGTCGTTAGCCGGAAAAAAGAGTTAAAAGCAATATAAATTCAAATTTCATTATTTATAGTTTAATTATTGTATTCTATAATTAACATTCTGCGGTAAGCCAAAGCATTGATAATATATTGCACTAGGCAGTTAAAATTGTGTTCACCATTTAGTATTAAAATTATCTCATCTTCTGATATTGTTAGCTTATTAAACCACTGCAGTCTGAAGCTATTTAATATGGGACATCTTCCAATAAAGTGTTGCAAGTTTTCAGTTTCGTTTGTGTTGCACAGTGAGCAATTTTTGTAAATCTTTCTCGAGTGCCGGGAACCATTTAATTCTATTAAATCACAGCGCGCTTTGAATATCCACATTATGTTCATTTGATTATTGCTTTGGAAATAAAAGCGTCCCACATATGGGTCTAAGTTTCTATAAAAAGATTCTGATCGATTCATCATCCCTATTCTCATCCGGTGGTATTTGGCTTTCAAGCAATTAATAAGCATGAATTGTTGTTCTTTCCACTCATTTAGAGACATATTTTGCGACCAGTGCATATTATAGTCAAGACCTAGAGAATTTAGGCGCTTTACCCAAGATATATTATTTTCCAAGGCTAATATACTTAATCGGCGAGGCAATCTTGACTCTGAGTATTCAAAAATTGTGCGTTGTATATATTTCAAATGCAAATTTAATGTGAAGAGATGGCAATCCTCCATACTTGATTCAAGCAAAAGGGCGTAATTTGGTGTAAATTTTGGCAATTTCAGTATCCGTTTTATGAAAAATCGTTGTAAGCTGTCTACTTCTTCAAAATGTGAATGACCCCACACTTGTGCACCGTACGATTGGATTGAACGACACACAGCATTAAAAAGATGAATTTTCGATTGAAAAGAAATGAAATTTTTACTTAAAAAATTACTCCATGTCATATTTATACAGTTCTTTGCAGCATTTTTCTTCTTCTCGACATGTTTTGTAAATACGCATTTCGGAGTGATAGTCATACCAAGATAACTGTATTCATTTACTTTTTCTATTTCGATTCCAGCATAAGTCCAACTTTCATTATTAGCAAACCTCCCACAATTTTTAAACACCATTATTTTTGATTTTAATAAATTTACTTCTAGATTCCAGTTACTGCAACAGTTTTCTAAGTTGTTTATCATCTTTTGTAGCACTTTTACATCATCAGCAATCACCACAATATCATCGGCATATAACAATATCCTTATATTTAGATTTCCTATATATAAACCACCTTCTAGTTGTTCATGGAGATCGTTTATATAAAGCGTGAAAAGCAATGGAGACAACAGGCAACCTTGTTTTACTCCTGATACAGTTTCAAATTTATCTGATAATTCAATACCATTCCAAACCGTAGAGTATGTGTTTTGATACACGTTTTCAATAAAACGAACCATTTTAGTGGACCCTCCTATTGCATGTAGTTTGAACATTAGCGATTTTCTTTGAACTGTGTCAAATGCTGCTTTAAAGTCCACAAAAAATGCGTATACTTTCTTTTTTTCTTTAAACTTTAAGTGCACGATTGTTGTTAAGTTGTAGATATTATCAACTGTGGAATAATTTTTTCTAAATCCAGCTTGATATTCAGAAAGAACGTTGTGTTGGTACACCCAGTTGTATAACCTTTCAGTTATAACACCCATCAAAACTTTGGCTATAACCAGTGTTGCCAAAACTTATTTAGGAAAAAATGCTAGATTTTTTGCATAAAAATGCTAAAAAATGCTAAAAACTAAAAAAATATGCTAGAAAAAATATGCTAAAAAAATTTGATTAAAAAATATGTTTCAATTAGTTTAAAAAAATACTATTTTAGTGACTTTTTACAATTAGACTGCAAATAAGTCATCCCTAATTATGAATTCAGTTCATTTTATTAACTAAAATTATATAAAAGAAAAATTATAAACAACTCAAAAGTTAATTCTTGTAAAAAAAGTTCAAAAATCAAATAATAAATTTATTATTATTTGATTTCCCAACTGTGTCACTGAAAATATGTTATCTCAAAAAGTTATATGCGGATAAACAAAAGTACCTCAAAATGTTTTATTTCTAAAATAGGTGTTAATGTGGAATACTTTGGCGTGTAATATGAATTTCCCATTTAGCACTAATTTATCTACTCCAAATTAATTTAATGGTTTTTTTGCACTTTTACCGTTTGCTCTGTTTCTGCATCTTTGGGCTAACCTACATGAAATTCTTTAAAAAAAATTATTTTCCCGATCAAGGTTAATACTTTTTGTGCTGTTGGTTGACGTTGTAAGATTTTTGGTATGATTAAATGAAAAATGTACAGGTGTTACAGTAAAAAAAATCAAAATTCACTGAAATTCTTAAAAGATAGGAATTTATCACAAACGCTATCCACATTACCCTCTATGACCCAAACCTAAAAAAATCAATAAAAATTGCAAAGATTAAAAACGTACCTTATCAACATTTTGCAATTCTATTAATTCTATTTTAAACTCTATTCTTTAAATTATTATTATGTTTTTTTACCAAAAATTGGATTATTTTTGTGCAAAATCACTCCTTCACCATAACAACAAAAAAAGTAAAACGAGTAAAAAAGTTAAAGCCGGGTATGCCGATTTAAAATTTTAATATTAAAGTACCATAAAGCAATATTTTTATACTTTTGGGATCATTTTTGAATTTCAATCAATCCAACCCTGTTAATACAATTTTTCGCTATTTTTTCCCCCAGAAACATTTTTTTTTCGCGATTTTTGTTTTTTTTTTTCTAAATAAATTTTTTTTCTTAACTCTATTAAATATTTTTCTAAACCCTATTGAATATACACAAAATAAAATAACACATACTTTTTATTTGCAGAAAAAAATGTTTTTTCAAAATTTTTGCGAAAAAAAATCTATAAAAAAATTTTGTGAAAAAAAATGACAGCTTCCTTAATGTTTTACATACATATTTAATCAAATTTGATAAATTTATAATTAGAAATGATCCCAGAAATATAAAAATAAAATTTTTTTGGTACCCGTCAAAATTTTTAATTACGAATATCGCGAATACGAGAGCTAACTTTTAAAAACTGCTATCACCATTGAATTCAGCATACTCGAATTAACTTTACCAGTACGGTTCCCAGCTTGTTAAAATTTGCGACTGCACAGTGTAATTAATGTGTACGTACAAAAATAGTTCCTAGTACTTACTCTAAAAGTAAAAAAATATTTCTTTTTCATATTACATTTAAATTCAAACTAATGTAGAATATTAAAAAAAAAAACAGAAAATAAAACTGTATAAAATGCTAAAAATATGCTAAATTTTGTTGGAAAAATGCTGAAAAAAATGCCATATGCTAGATACATTTTTTTCATGCTAAATGAATTAAAAAAATGCTAAATCTAGCATTAAATATGCTAAATTGGCAACACTGGCTATAACATTCATAAAGGATATACCTCTGTAGTTACCTGGCTCATTTATATTCCCTTTTTTGAAAATCGGAAATATTACACTGGTAGAAAAAATTTTTTTATCTGATTGCATATTATTAAATAAAGTATTATATGCATTTTTCAATACGTGAATTAATTCATCCGGGGCATTTTTAAAAAATTCATATGGAATTCTGTCTTCTCCTGGAGCCTTATCTGGTTTTGCTTTCGCAAGTACTTCATAAATTTCTGTGGTAGTTATGTTTGCATCCAATAAATCATCGGTTTGATACAGTGGTGCATAATAAATGTCTTTTGTGGTTTGAACAGGATTTAGTAATCTCATAAAATATGATTTAAAAACGGAAGAAGTTATATTTGGGAGTTCCTGATAATTTTTGTTCCTTATCTCGTTAGCTATCTTCCACCAGGATTTGCTATCTGTTACCTGATTTATTTTCATATCTAACTCTTTATAATATTCATCCTTTTTTATCTTACAAACTGTTTTGAACTTTTCATTTGCAGTTAGATATTTTCTTTTTGTTTCCAAGCTTCTATCTTGTTTATAGTTTTTTAGCAATTCAAAAGAATTTTTTCTAGTTTCATAACATTTCCAGTCAAACCATTTATTTTTGGCTGTAAATACTTCGTTATTTGTATTATTTTGTTTATTTGTGGATTTACGAATATCATCTACTATATCTTCTAATTCAAGTACATCTTTTTGACTTTTTAAAACGCTTAGGTTATTTAACACATTTTGGTTGTATTGACTTCTTCTTTATCCTTATATAATTACATATAATATAACATTAGCCGCTTTTTCTAACCACTTGGATTTATTGAATCCAAAAATTAGTTCTCAAAGTGCTCAATAGATGGAGTTAGTTTTCACCTATCTTAACAGAATTTTTCTATCCGACCTTCTTTCACACTAGTTTTTAATAATAAATGCAATGATGCAGGATTTTATTGTAACTTTAAATTCTTTATTATATAAAACAGCAAGAAACAGTTTTCCTTTTGAGTTTCATCACTTCAATTTATATTTCTTCACAATTAAAATATTCCACTGCACTGTTTAATATTCACCAATTGGATTTAGTTTAATTACTTATAGTAGCGTGAAAAATTGCCATTTCGTTTTCAGCTATTTCTCCATGTCCAAGATGAAAAATAAGTATCTAGAAAAGTATAGTTTTTTTTTTCTAAACATATTTAATAACAAAAATTTAAAGAAAATCTTTTGTTTTCTGGTTTTAAAATTTTTTTATTTTTCTCTTAACATTTATTGGTTTCTTTTTTGACATTAAATTAAGATAATTTTTCATATATTTGTGTTTTTATTGTTATGTGTAAACCCGGATAAATAAATCCAACTTTTCTTGGATTTAATAAAACCAATTTTGTATGAAAAAATCTAAATAAAAAATGCGCTTATTATATATTTTTGTACCTAATGGGATCAGGGTTATACAATTGTATTGGGTCAAAACTCGAATCTAATAAATGTTATCTAATGAAAAACTGTATTTTTAAATTTAAAAAATAAAAATAAAACAACCAAAAATTTTTTGTTCCAAAGAATTGGTTGTAGAATAGCTACTTTTCTTTCACAACCCCTTCTTCTGTCAATTCTAACACCGATGATGGGTAACCCAGGAAAAAAATTTACAATCGGTTGTCAAATACGACCATTCTGTAACTGGTTCTACTGCAACTGGAACTGGTTCTGGACCTGAAAACTGGGTTCTGCATCCAGTTCCACGGATCTTATATGGAAGGTTTGACTGATCTAGAATCATTTCTAGAACTAGGTTTAGGGTATGTTAAACTTACTCACTGTACGGAGTATTTTTCTTCCACTTATTGTATTCCCAAGTAAAAAAAAATGATATGGAGCCATATAAAGTTATATTTAATTATATATAATCTTTTATGTAATTAGATATAATTATATCCGAAAAATGAGAACGTCTTATTGCATCATATTGTATCGAATTGTATACAATTGTATACAATTTGGTACAATTTGATACAATTTTATGCAATTTGATACAATTGTATCCGAATTTTGTCCTCATCCAATTACATAAAACTATATCTTTTTGTATAAAATTATATAAAATGTTATAAAAGTGGACATAGTTTGATACAATTATACCTAAATATTGACCCTATATTTTTACCATAATATATATGACCATATCAAACAATATACAAAATTATATTTTTAAATAAAAAAAGATATACAATATCTGGAGATCAGACCTGAGGGATTTCAATTACAATTACTTGTAATTTGTAATTGAAATTACAAGTAAAAAGTGTTTTTTGTTAAAATTTTGTAGAAAAATCTGACTGGGATAGGTTGCACAGGCATGGATGCGTATAAAAAGAATACGTCATGTTGGGCTTACCCCTAACTTGTGCTTTTTGTCATTATTTATTTTCCCAAAAAATGTAATTGACATTTTTCAAATTACAAATTACTTGTAATTGTTCTTTTTTGAATTACAATTACAAATAATTTGTAATTATAATTACAAATAATTTGTAATTGTAATTGAGTTTTTTTCAATTACAATTACATGTAATTGTGTAAATGCATGTGTAATTAATTACAAAATGTAATGATTAACCCCCAGGTCTACTGGATATCCTATAATTTCGATAAATCTTCCATTACTTTTATCCAGATTTACCATTACAGTGCATGAAACATGAACAAATTTTTATTTGTTTTTAGTAATTTTAAAATAAGGTTAACAACACTGAAATTTTTAACTTAACAGGATTGTGATATACAACCAAGATATAAGAGATCAGTCAAGTGTGCGTTATAGTATAGAGAATTCCATATTAAAGCTTCAGTATTGTTAATTTTATGGGCGCGTTAGCCATTTTGACTCACGCTCTTAAACAAAAACAAATTACTCACGCACGAGCATTTCGTGTCTTACTCACGCAGACATGAGTATATTAAAAACTAACTCACAATCAGAAAATTCTCACGCAAAACAGTAAAAATTTCTAAAAACATATGATGCAAAAAATAAACTCACACACGAATCATGCACGCGTTATATATTCTTACTCACGCTCAAGTACGAATTATATATTCTCACTCTCACGCGCGAATTACTTTGGTATAGTAATTATTACTCACGATCACTTGTGAATAACTTCACTCACGATCGTGTCATGCGCCAATCGCTAGTAATTACTAAATCTTAAACTAGTTCAAAATCATTTTTAATATGGAACCACATTTAATACAATACGGTTTTAAAAGGACCTTATATATTTTTATATAAAATCACTTTGAAAAAATTGCTAATGTGGGATGATATATAATTATAGATGATTTTATAAAGAACGTTATATCGTTATATATAAAAGAAAGCATGAAATATTGTAGATATGAAACCATACTTAGTTATATATGGGTTCATATCCGTCAATATATAATCATATATAACACCTATTATATAATATTTCTTAAATGGCTCCATATATAGTTTTATATTATTATGTGTAGTGTCATACTAAATTATATATAAACGTATATGTAATTATATCTGTTATATGTTACTTTATGTACTTATATATAGCACATACACTTATATGTAGGCCAGTATGTAATAATATAAAATCACATATGTCTCAATATTAAAACCTTTAAAGAAAAAATATTTAATAAATGACTATATAAAAGTATATATGCTTCAATTTAAAAGCATATGTGGCCATATGTAACTATAAGTTACTATATGTAATTACATAAAATAATATATGATTATATCAAAACTTTTTTACTCGGGTTAACAAAAAAGTAAGGCAGAAAGAAAACTCATGTTGTTTAAAATGACATAAAAAAAAAAAAAATTGAAAATGGCGCGCAAAAAGGCACGAAAAAATAGGAAAATTGGCACAAATGGCCTGCTTATTCCAAAATTTTTTAAAAATGCTAGTTGTTTTAGTATTTTTGTTGCTGTAGAAAAATCCGGAATTTCATTTTTACCAATATTAAAAAATATTTTTTTTTGTAAATTTTTCCGAAAAATTATAAACAAAGGTTGGGTTTTTACTGTATTTTATAAAAAAAATTTAATGAAAAGTCTAAAAAAAAAACGAAAAATATATTTTTTTGTCAAGGATCTGAAAAATTATATTTTTAGAAAATAAGTGGTAAAATAGCAAAAATTGCCTTTAATGGCAAATGCCAAAAAACTTGCCCTGATTACCATATATTTTAATGTAAAAAAATATATGTTATATTCTTTTGTACTCGGGCATTATCTTGTGTTTCAATATCAATCGTTCCTCATTCCATTAAATTTCTTTCCACTCGCTCAATTCATTCCCTCTTCTTAATTAAATGTTTCAATTCACTCGTTCTCCGTTCCATTCCATTTCGTCCTACTTCTCTAGAGTTTCAATTCCACTCATTTCCCGTTTCCCAATTTCCGTGTTACAATTATACTCGTTCTATAAATCCGTTAAGGCGCATTTCTCCTTTTTGCCCCTCCCGGTAGGAATTTCCAAAAATGCCGTCGTAGCAGACCACTACGCTGAGGGATGAAGCTTCAAACCATGATGAGTTAATCAGGAAGTCAGTCACTCAGTCACTCATGTAGCTCTTTTTATACATAAGTATATCCACCATTTTTCAGATCTAATCCGACTACATTTTTTGTAATCGAGAAGTGTGCTCATAAATTACCTAATTTTTCGGTAGTTTATTTCTAAGTAATTTTGGAGACGCCAATTTGATCTAGACAAATTTGACAAGATTCAAAACAATTTTCAAAGGGTAATAGAAAAAAAAAATCGGCATAAGTGACCCATTTTTATACTAAAATAATTTTGTTTGAAAAATGTGAAAAATTTTAAAATTTTGAATATTTTGCTTTCTTATTGCGAGAACTTTAATTGTGATTGAAACTTTAAGCCGAGCTTAAGCTAATCTGAGTAATGTCGCAAATAACAGTCTTTGGTAATTGGTACATGGTGAACTGTAGACAAATTTTCTCAAACCAATTATAATTTCTCCACTATGCGCAAAATCAATTTCAACTTGTCTTGCGCCATTACACTGAGAGAATTATCTGCATGATATTGATGAATTTCTGCATAAAGCCAATGAAGTTTAACTGGAACTCGTCTATTGAAACTTTTCATTAAATAAATAGAACTTTTCATAAGTTGTGAACAATTTTATTTTATTTATTAAAATTTGCATACTCTTAATGAAAAAGTTTCATTAAAACTAGATTTATAAAATATATGAAGCTTTTGCATTCAATTTAAGGAATTTCTCATTTACCTTAAGAAGAAAACTTCAGAAGTTTAGTGAAAAATTTCATTAAAACTCGGCCAGCTAAATTCTCTAACATTTTAAAACCCTTAGTGGGTTTTGTCAAAAAAAACTACTATTTTTTTGCTGGAAGCGTAAATTGGACCTAAAACCCAATTTACATTGGAACAAAAAACTACCCAGCAAAATATTGGTAATGACACCTCATTACTATATACATTATCAAAAATGATATATTATTACCTTTTGCATTATTTTATAATATAAAATAATGACTTCCTAATAACGACCTATTTTATTCATTGTTTCTAAATAGAAAATAATGACTTACTCGTATTAGTTTAAATAAGTACTTTTTACACAGTTAAATTTTATATATTTTTATTTATCATATGTAAATATGTTTTATGTTTAAATTTTTATGACGAGTCCTAGAATTACACACTAGAAGAAAACTTAAATTTTTCTGAATGTATTTTCTTAAGCTAATATTATTTGCTTAACTCCTTATTTTTAAGAATCAAGTAAGCAATCGGATAACCACTTATAATTAAACTTTTTGTAAGCATGTGTGTAACCACTTATTCTTCAAAATCTCATAACTACTTATTTCTCATTTTTTCGTAAGCGAGCGGGTAAGCGTGACTACTTATAAAAACGACCACGACAAACAAAAATAATGAGTTTAGACGCCAAAAAATAAGTTGTGCGGAGCTATGAATTTGTTAATGAAAGATTTTGCTGGGTAGTAGCTAGTTTTAAAGAAGTTTAAGTTTTTGATTTAAAATTTGTGTGGAAGTAAAAAATAAAATAAAGAGTCCAAATCAAATTGAGACCCACATATTATCAAATAAATAATTAAAAAAGTATAATAAAACCACATTTGAAAATATTTTATATTGCATTTAGACTGAGGGAAAACTACACTGTTTTCGGCTCTTGCTAGTTTTTAATTGTCAAAACGCATATATAAAAAACAATTGGAAACTAGTTTTTTAGTACAGTTTTGTTTTTCAAACGCGTCATATAGACCGGCTGCAATTAATATTGTAATTAATGTGCATTTTTTATTCATCTTAATTTAGGAGGTTTGAGGTTAAAAGTTATAAACACATAAATTTCCAAATCAGACTAGATCTAGTTTCTGCCTTTTTCTATGGACAGGCTTCATGAGTGATATAGTTTTATATGCAAACTAGGTAGTTTTTGCTCAGTCTAAATTCAGTATTAGTTTTCTTTAAAAACTATTTTTTAAAATTTTATTAAAAAATCATTTTTTTTTCTACATAAATGCATTACTATGTGCTACAATTACCATTGATTGCATTTTACTACATTGACAGCATATTGTCTATTTTGTTTTCAATAGTACAACACAAACATTCTCCCCAACATTCATGCATTTCAATAAATGTAAAACATACATTTAACAACACACAGGCATATACAGATTTTTCTCTAACAATGGAAGAAAAATAATCTTTGGCAGTCAAATAACGACAAATAGCACATAAATGTTTGGGGAAAATAGAAATGAAGCTTAAATTGAAACTCTATACAAATGTTACCATTTATTATTGCCAGTAATAAAGTGGTCACATTTGGTGTATACTTGTCTTTTTACAAATGTATTTAGACAAATGTACATAGTCATACAAGAATAAATGTAATATTGTTTGTCCTAAAAATATATATTGAAATCATGAATACCACAATATAATTTTATTTGAAACTATATAAGTACTATTTATATGTACATAGCTACCGATACTTCGTTATTTGTACACATATAAAAATAGTTTGTAAATACAACAAAACTTTTGTTAAATACAATTGAACTTTTAATTTAAATTGAGTCTACAGTTGATTTTGTAAATACAAACAACATGTTTGTTACTTGAATGTTTTGATTTCTATTAAATAGCCAACAAACACAATTATTGAAATAAAAACACATAAATTTTGATGTCTAATTTTGAATTAATATATTTTGTTAGAGCCTACTTTTTCTCTGTATGTAGACGAGGGGATAATATGCCCGAAAAACAAGCGAGATTTTAAATATAAAATTATTATAGGCAACCAGGCAGTTTTATACAATAATAATATAATCGCAGAAACCAACTATGGCAATAGGAAACACAGTTTTGTAGCCGTGATCATATTGTAATCATCTCATTTCTCTGCTTGTAGTTGTTTTGGATCTTCCCTTATGTGGACGAAAATGAAGAAAAGTGCCTCCTCAAAATACACTTTGGTTTGTTCTATGATGATTCCCAAAGTATATTGGGCCCATACTTGGGATTTTTTTCGTTGGCATTGAAATTTTATTATCATTAGTTGACTAATGCTAATGACAAAAAAATTTCATTACGATTTAATGGTACTGAAATTTTGTGGCATTAGAATATCTAATACTAATGCTAATGAAATCGCACTAATGCCTTAAAAACTATGAACAATTGAGTAAAAAAAAGCATTTGTTTACAAAAAAAAGGGGGATGGATAGATTGCTTTTTTTTCAACTAGCCACCGAACTTTGTTCTATGAAATGGGTATTATAGTCCCTAGATTATAAATTTTAAAAAACCGCACTTAAAAAATTGCAAAATAATCGCGGAACGCGAAAAAAGTCTTTATGGTACAAAAATTTAATTAAAAAACTTAATCAGCGATTTTCATTCTGCAAACAAACATACTGATGTAAGAATTTTCCTTTTGGACATTTATTTTCCGCGATTTCTTTTTTCAATTAATCACCGAACTTTGTTCTATGAATTGGGTATTATAGTCCCTAGATTATAAATTTTAAAAAACCACACTAAAAAAATTGCAAAATAATCGCGGAACGCGAAAAAAGACTTTATGGTACAAAATTTTAATTAAAAAACTTAATCAGCGATTTTTATTCTGCAAACAAACATACTGATGTAAGAATTTTCCTTTTTGGACATTTTTTTTCCGCGACTTTTTTCGCGATTTCTTTTTTCAATTAATCACAGAACTTTGTTCTATGGATTGGGTATTATAGTCCCTAGATTATAAATTTTAAAAAACCACACTTAACAAATTGAAAAATAATCGCGGAACGCGAAAAAAGGTTTTATGGTACAAAAATTGAATTAAAAAACTTAATCAGCGATTTTGATTCTGCAAACATACATACTGATGTAAGAATTTTCTTTTTGAAAATTTTTTTCCGCGACTTTTTTTCGCGATTTCTTTTTTCAATTAATCATAGGTAAAATCAACTGCAAATGACAGTTAAAATAACTACATTTGCACTTAAAAAGGTGTAGACTACATTTGCAGTTAAATTAACTGTTAAAAAACATAAATAAAAATTATTTTAAAAATTATTAATTTAATAAAAAACAAATTTATGTAAACACTCCTAACTTAATATTATTCTAAAATAAATTTTAAATTGAGAAATCAAAATTTACACTTAATGTCACTTTTATTTTTCACTATTAAGATATTGTTGTAGATGTCCGTCTGTGAGGGATGAAATATGGTGTTTGGCTTCCTTTTTTCTCCAGGTAAAAAGAGATGAGAACATTAAAAAACTAAAAGAAAATAAATACAATATTTTTTTTAACATTCCCGTAAATAAATTTATATTTTATATTAAAAAACTTACCTTATTATTTTAATAATTTAATAAAAAAATATATAACCTTTTCCGTATTACGCGTCCTCACTCTTTGGCGTTGTTTTATGACTAAGACAAGAGAAAACATGATCTTATCATATTCTTTCACTAGAAATTTCTAAACAAGCGCTTCATACACATGCTCCTGTTTGGTTCGTGTGTGTGCACAGTCTGCACTGCAGACACATTTGAAAATTTAAGTATTTGTAAAAAAAATTCAAATTAACTGCATAAAATAAATGTTACTACAATGTAGTAGTTTTTGTAGTTTGTTTAAAAAACTAACTGTCAAAAACATTGAAAAATTTTGCTCTAAGTTAATTAACTGCAATTGTAGTTAAAATAACTACAACCGCATTACTACACAAATAACTGTCATGTAGTAACTGCAGAATTTTTGTGAGTGTGCAAAACTTAATCACTGGAGAACTGTTTGGAACTTTGACTTCAAACTTTAAGTAGGATGAAGTAATTACACATTTTTTGTAATCGAAAGAAAACAATATATTAAAATATATTTTTATATTAAATTATTAACTGTAAAAAACTGTAGTTTGAAAAAAAAAATCAGTTGTTTTAAAAATTTTTGTAATACAAAATTTTCAATTATTTTTATAATATTGTTAGTTAATTTTAGTGCAGTTTTTAGTTATTCATTATAAGTTAAAAATAACTAAATTTTTTAAAATTTGAATACCTATCGCCTTTTAAAATTAACTGTAATTGCAGTTAAAAAAGTGTACACATCAATTGCATTTAAATTAACTACAATTGTAGTTAATTTTATTTGCAATTGTAGTTAAACCAACCGCAATATCAGTTAATTTTAAATGCAATTGCAATGTATACATTTTTAACTGCAATTGCAGTTAATTTTACCGACATAATTCTCTTAGTGTACCTAAATTTTAACTATTATTTTCAGTGGATTCCACCGACAAACTTTTCTAAGTGTATTCCCATAACCCCTTACCTATTGAAATTATTATTTCTTATTAGTTTTTGTTTTATTGAAAATTCAATTAAAATCCTTTCCCTGTTTTTGTTTTCTTAAAATTTGTGATTTTTTTATTTTTAAACCTTTTTCTTAAGTTTTAAGTCAGCGATTTTTCGTATTCCTAAGAAAACTTCTGAAATTTAAAATTTCTTTGATTTGGCGGGAGAAACATTTTCTTTAACAAAAGTTGACTACTTTTAAAATTTTAAGCAAATTAGTGTTTAATTCTTAAGTTTTTCTTCCAATCGCAATTTTCTTGATGACTGTTTAATATCAAAAAATTGTTTTTCGTATTATTTTCAACACTTTATAAGTCATGAAACTAAAGTTGAAAAACGGCGTGTTTTTTCTATTAATTTCTGTTGCTACTTTTTGTTGCCATTGTAGTTAGACAACAACGATGTTGTTGATGATGATGACAATGATTATTGTTGTATATAATGTGTTTTATGTACTTTATTGTTGTTAATATTGTTTTATTTTCGCTATCATTTACATAATTTGTAATTTGTTTTTTTTTGTTCACATTTAATAGTCCTCTTGTTTTTAGAATTGAACAAAAAGAAATCAACAAAATAAACGACATTATTTTGTCGGCAAAAAAACAAAACACAACAAAAAAGTATAAATTTATCCATGGTCATTAATATAGATTTATGTAGGAGTGGAGTAAAAGCCATAATATTGGATCAGGAGAAAAGAATATTTCGTAGTCAGGCGATGAAGTCGAATTGTGAGTGATATGGAATGATAAAATAGAAATAAATCACAGGCATACTTATACTATTTGTTGCCTAGTGTAAAAAACGGTAATGTGGCATCATTATTTATTGGACTACCATCCCCATATAAAAATAAGTAACTAGTTGCCATTACTTGAGAATGGGTTGTATAATCCATTATTTTGTAATATTTTTCTACACTGAGGGTGTTATACAATAACAAATAAGTATTTCGTGCGAATTTAGCAAAGTTTTATTTCTCTACTGAAAAATTGATTTCAGTTACTGTTTCCCTGATACAATACAAACTTTTTTGTGATGCTCCTAACATCATAAAATAAAAGTTTTTCTCTTTTTTTTTATTATTTAAACAACACAACTTTAGTACTTTTAACAGAAGATTATGTCAGGTGTTTTTTATGTTTTGATTAATAATAATTAGGATTTATCTAAAACACAAATTAAATTTTTTCTATTGCAATAACAAATAATACCATCTGGTTATTATAAATGATAATTATATTTAATCTAGGAATTTATTATATTTGAAATGTGTGTGTTTAAATTATTGCGGTATCATCATTTAATTTAAAAACTAAATATAACTGAAGCGTAAAAATTCTTGTTTTATATTTAGTCAAATTCCAATGACCATTGAATTTTAGTGGCAATTTTCAATCCACAAGTCATGAATTTAACGCGTGACTTTTCGAATGTCGACCACAATATTTATATGACAATTAGTTCATTAGTTGAATATTGATATATACCGCATCATAATTAAAGTAAACTGTTGTGTGAGTGTAGTTTAAGATAAATAAGCAATTATTTGTTTTTATATAAATACAAAAGAAATTTTTGAAATTTATACTCACAATATATTTTCCATAACCGATTTAGGTTTATTTGAAAAGTAATAGGTAAAGTTTGTTTTCAATTGAAGAATCAATTAAAATACATTGAAACATACCCAATAAGCACATAGGTTTTAAAAATTCAAGTGCTTTAAATTTAGCTTGAAGTAAAGTATGTATATTTCAAATTCTAGCATTTGTATATTTAACAAAAATATTTCAAACTTGAATTTTTGTTCCCCTTTTGCTGGAGTATGCTATTAAAATAAAATGTAATAAAAGTTATATTCAAGCCTTGAAACTGGAAAACAGGGCTGGAATTGAACTTGATTTCAACTTGAATTCCAGTGAAATTGTTTATAGGGTATTGTTTAACTTTTTTTTATCAATCAATAAAAAACAAATTACAAAAAAATATGTATCGCCTGTAGGAGTTGTTATTTTCAGTCAAATTTTCTATTTTAGAAAAAATAATTTAAATATTTTCGTTGTTTTCTATTTTAAAACAAAAAATTCAAATATTTTCGGTTTTCTTTTTTTTTGTTTGTATAGTTTGTTTATATAAAAAATTATTTCAATTCAAATTACAAGAAATTCTTTACTCGTACACACAGTCATAGCCAATAAAAATATGAACGTGTGTATTGTGTGTGTAGTGTTTTGAATATATAAACAAAAAAAAAAAAAACTTTCAAATGTGAAAAAACAAACCACAAAATCGTTTTTTTTTACGTTTTGCTAGTTAAAAATTGATGATTGTTTTAACAGACTTTTCATTTATTTTTATTTCTTTTATGGATTTAAACAATGTTTGAAAATAAAAAGCAAAATGGTTTATATATAATGAAAAATCAGTAGTCCTTTTTTTAAGTGTGTTTTAAATTAATTTAATATGTATTTAAAGCCTCATTCATACTAAACTCAAAACTATAAGTTTTCGTTTTTTTAAGTTTTCGATTTGAAATTTGTATGGGATTTGACAATCGAAAACAAAATAAATTTGAAAACTACTAATTTTGGGTTCAGTATGAATGAGGTATTAGGTTGTTTTTACCGATAAAATATTGTGAGTGTAGTATTACCTGAGCAACTATTTAGTATCAGCAGAGCTTATATTTTAAAACTCAAAAACTGCTGAAAGCTGCTCAAAATAAGGAAAAAAAAAACAAGCGTGGAATATATTAAAATAATAAAATTTGATATATCTGTTTGTTGTTTGTTATTATTTAAATTTAAATAAAAAAAGAAAATTGTCAATTTTTTGAACAAAGTGCCATCTAGTGACAACGATATTTTTATAACTTTTTTTTTTGTTGATGCCATACCACTGAATAGGTCTATCAATAAAGTGACATCTGTTTATGAATAAAATAAAAACGTGCATTTGGGCTTAAAGTTTTTGAGATATTAACAAATCTAAAATATCTTTAATTAGATCAGACTAATACGAATTATGTATATTACACTATGCGACAGTCAAAATCGGGATGAGATGAAACCAACGGGAAATGTTATATCGGTCAAAAACAAGTTATACGTGTCCCGGCGTTTTGCTGGGTCACCCCTAGGAATCGAGATATATCTTTTTTTTACATAACTCGAGAACCACTA
Organism: Leucophora obtusa; assembly: GCA_949987735.1. Lineage (NCBI taxonomy): Eukaryota > Metazoa > Arthropoda > Insecta > Diptera > Anthomyiidae > Leucophora > Leucophora obtusa. The sequence goes on along the minus strand of OX465298.1, from coordinate 185,263,696 downwards.
GTCCGATTTTGCTCAAACAATTTTAAAAAAATTAAAAATTACAATTCCTTTAATCTGTTCATATAACGTTTTTCTATATACTCAACAGTTTTGCCGGTAAAAATAAATGTTTGTTACCGCTACCATAAAAATCAATAACCTTTTGTTTATTACTTTTTTGTAATATTTTAGGCAAAAAATATTTTTTTCTTCATACATTTATTTTTACCGGCAAAACTGTTGAGTATATAGAAAAACGTTATAATACCAGATTAAAGGAATTGTAATTTTTAATTTTTTTAAAATCGTTTGAGCAAAATCGGACTAGTGGTTCTCGAGTTATGTCAAAAAAAAGATATATCTCGATTCCTAGGGGACCACTAAAGGTCAAATCGATATATCTCGATTCCTAGCGGTGACCCAGCGAAACGCCGGGACACGTATAACTTCTTTTTTACCGATATAACTTTCCCCGGTAGTTTGAACCCTTCCCGATCACTGACCCCTACCATTTGTCTCACAGTATTATGAATCATTTGCTCCATTTTGGAGTTTTCCATAAAATTTATTGAATCTATGCTCCTTGCAGGAGTAAAAGGAACGAATATATATAAATTTGATGCAATTTTAAGCCAATCTATCGCTGCCAATCTGTCTGTCGGTTGAAATATCGATCAGATAACGACGCGAAGACGCAAGCCTGTCGTCTATTTCTACTTTGACTAATAAAAATCTTCCAGAGCATTTTGGTATGGAAAATGTGCGACATCGGTCCAGCATTTAAAAGTTGTGATTGAAAATATGAAGGTACCTTTTTTTCACCACAATAATTTTTTTTTACATAAAAAAAATTTTTCATCTCAAAATTATGTTTTTCTCATTATTTTTTATATTACTATTTGCAACAAAAACACTATGGATCAATGTGGCCAGACTTGGGGGTTGCCCCCATATTTGGCGATTTTTTGTTTTTCTTGGGTACAAAAATTTATATTTTGGGAACAGGGTATTTTTTTGGGGGGACATTTAAAATTTTTCATGAATTTTAATTTGTATCAATTTTGTATAGTCTTCAGAAAACGTCAGTCTTTACAAATTATCATTTTATGCATTTCGTTGATATAATAAAATATGACGATGGTGGATAAAATTCTATTGTATTTAATAGGCAAATTTGAAAAATTCTATTCTAAGAATTCTTTAAAAAACGTCTCAAGGACTTGAATATTTCAAAAGATTGAATTTTTAGGGTTCGACTGGTTTTTCAAATAAGGGAATTCCGAAGATTTTTTTGCTAGACAATTATACGAAAACAATCTTATAATTCTTAATTTCTTATCGGTAAGAGCAATAATTTAACTATTTTTGGGACGTTGAACCGAAAACCATCAAACTGTATAATTACTACTCGGTTCAAAAAAGGGGACGATAAATTAATTATGAAGTTCTTCCTTCCAAATTGGTATGATTAATACGAAGATACCTAATCAAAGTATACAAAAAAAAAACCAAAAACACCGATTGAAATTAAATGAGGTTTTTAAATTTTTGATATTGAAAATGTTGTATAAAACACCGAAAGAAAATTGCCAAACTAGGCCAGGGTCTCTTAATTTGAGACAACTACTATCTGATCCATAAACAAAACTACATAGGTTCATACAAAAAATGCATGTTTTAAAGAATTAAATAAAAGACCGGAAAATAAAAATCTATCATGTTAAAAATCATGAGTTGGAAAGATAAAAATTTGTTTTTCTTACAAAACGACAAAACATTAAGTGTGACTCACGTAAAATTATATTACAGTAAATCACTTTCAAATTGAGCTAGAAAATGTTTTTATATTAACCCTAATATTTATTTAAAATGGCAATTTTAAAAATTCTTTTGTTAGAAGAAATCCTAATATTTATACAACTATTTCGTATTATTGTAACTACAACATATTGCCTTGTTTTGCCATTGTTATTGCGAATACAAAAAAAGTGAAAAAATCTAAAGTTAAACATAAGCACCTGATTGTAAATGAATTGAAAAGGAATTTTATTCAATTGTAAGTATTTTATGGGGAGAATATGTAAATAGTAACAATATAAAGTATATTAAATAAAAGGAAATTCTATATAATACATTCAACCCTTTTATTTTATATTTACAATTGAAAATAAATATTTAAAGAGTACACTGTGACGTATACGTAACAAATAGTTTGTAGTTAATATAACTCATACGTACTGGGGTAAATATACAAATTTTGAATTTATTTCTTTATTTTTGATATTAATGCGCTGAATGTGTATCCGTGTTAATAATATAGAATAGAATATTTTGAAATAAATAAAAAATTTAAAATAGTTAAGCATATTTTTACAAGCCAGCAATTGAATTTTACATAGTCAAAGCTCATGCGCGGCTCCAGCAATTAATAAAAGGGGAACAATCATACGCTACCGTAGAACAAAAACCAACAAACACATTGGGTTCGTTCAGTTTAATAGTCAACAGTTCTACAACAGTTGTACAATTATCTGCTGAACGACCTAATCACTAATCGCTCAGTCTGAGCTCTCAAGTAGCGTTGTCATATTTTGGTAGTGTAAAAAATGTTTGCTATTTTTGATCAAATAGTGATGCATCTGTTGTTGTTGATTTAATAAAAAATTTGTTTTGTATGAATGACAAATAAAAATATACAAATATAATTCAAAAATAAAACTTTACAAATCAAAGGAAAATATAGAAAAATTGTATTAAAAAAAAAAAAAAGAAAGCGTTCAGCTGAGTTCGTAATCACAAAGAGCTACAAGTCACCGGTATCAGTCTAAGGTTTCTCTGCTGAATGCTACCATTGACTTGGGCACTGTGGGATACACTCAGATCAAAAAGTTAGTAAAAAAAATTTGTAAATAGTTTCCAATCGCACTTTACTATTTTTATACTGATTTTTAGTACAATTTTTTTTAGTAACCATTTTTGCTATTTTCCTATTACAAATTACGGACCTTTTACTAATTCTCGCTGCTGATTTCAGCAAAACATTTTACTTATTTTATAAAACCGAGGGCTACATTTAGCAGAATAATATATTAATTTAAAAATTTTTTTTTTAATTTTTTACAATTCTTGTTTTTTACAATTCTAATTTAAAAACTTTTTTTTTTAATTTTTTACAATTCTTGTTTAGTTTATATTTGTTACTATTTTATTGTATCTCCTATGCATAAAAAATTAATAACTGGATAACCCTTTGCAATTTTGATTCCAAATTTCAATTACGATGAAGTAATTATACGCTTGTTACAATCGAAAGAAAAAAAGTTTTTTTTTTATAAAAATTTTTTTTTTTTTTAGATTTAAAGTCTTTTTTATTTTTTACTACACTTTTTTGCTAATTTCAGCAGATTGATTTTAAATTACAGTTTACAATAATTTATTGAAATTTAGTAGTTGCAACTAATTATTTATACTAATTTCATTGTACTAAAATGATTGATATTTAGTAAGTTTTAGCAAATCTATTTTGAATTGCAGTTTACAACAATTATGCTAAAATTTAGTAGCAACTACTAAATTTTTCTACTAATTTTGTTGTACTACACATCAGCAGGCATGTGTTTGGTAAAATAAGCGAGAAATACCGCTGGGCTCTAAACATTTAAATTTCCCGTAATAACAGCAAAATTTTCAGTAGCCATTACAGACTTTTTTGGTTGAGTGTATGATTTTTCCCCTTATATTAATTGCTGGAGCCGCGCAACTCAAATCTGAACTTTTATGTAGCTCAAGTTTCGAAGATGGAACCTAAAGACCTCTCAAGAGGTCGCTTAGATAAAATTTCAACCACTCATACCTGAGTAAAAAAAAAAAATTGATCTGGCGCAATATCTAATCATGAGAGAAGACAAAATTGCTGTTTTTGCTTTTTTTACTTATAGTTATTTACTTCTTTTTGTTTTTTTTGGATTTTCCGTTTTTAACTTTAAGGGTGGGTGCGAACTGGCTAAATAAAATATAAACTAAATTCAGGTTTCCAAATTTCTATGAAATTTGAAAAAGTTTTCAAATAAGTTTTAAACCTTTTTGACAATTTGTATTTAGTTTATAATTTATTTAGCCACCTCGCACGAGACCTAATAGCCTTTTCTTAAGATTTTTTAGCTTTCAATTGCTTTTTTAAGACTTTGCCCAAAAATGCTTTTTTGTTCACAAAAAATATTTTTACTTAAATTTTTTTTCTTAATTGTTCTTTTGCAAGTTTTTTACTGGTGTTTTTTTACAATATTTATCTTGCTTTAAACCCATCGGATTTTGCTTTTTTTCTGCTAATCATAACCAATGTGATATTTTTTAGTGTCTGCTGTAGAATCTCTCTAATCAAATTAAATTTAAAAATTGGTTGTATCCAATGATATAAAGACTGCGTTCGATGAAATTAGTGCACGAATAAATTCAAATAAGTTTTGAACTAGTTGACATATACAAAAGAAAAAAAAAAAACGTTTTATTAACAGAAATCTTATTCATGTTTACATTTAATAAAAACATATTACACATTAGTGGTTTTTAATGAAAAATTTAATTTTTTCTGAAATTCCTCCCATTCAACTTTTAATAGTGTCTTCAGTGATTTTTTTGCTTGATGATAACTATTTTCTTGAAAATGTTTTAGTGTTTTCAGCAACCTGTTTTATACCCTTCATGATCCTTTTTACCAGAGCCTAATATCTTTCAATGGCTCTGAGCTCTGGGCAGTTAGGTGGATTTGCATACTATATTTCATTAAATAATCGAATTATTTTTTCACGCATTTCTATTTCACAGCTCATTTTAAAGTCAAAAAGTATCGAATAATTTTAAAACTTGACATGAGGATTTGTACATATTTAGCAAAGGCATTAAAAAAATGAAATAAAAAATAAATTTTGAATTTGAAAAAAAATTTACAAGTAATAATGTGTGCACTAGTTTCATCGAACGCAGTCTTTAGTATTATATGCTATTGTATACTAAGGTCAATTAATATCCAATGATATCTAAGTTTGAAGCAGAAGAAAAAGGCCTTTGGTCGGTATACTGAAATATCTCGATTGGTCGCGATTTCAGCTCAAGGAAGTCATAAAATTTAAATTTTAATGTTTTTTTTTTAATTCTAGTACTTTTTGGCCATTTTTTTTAATGTTAACGATGTTTTCATTTTAACGGATTGAATGTATGCGATATTTTTAACTGCAAAGATTTTTTAAACTTTGGCGATTTTTTCAATCGATTTTTTTTTGATTCGGACAATTTTAAAATTTTAGGGTTTTTCCATATTTGACGATTTTTTTTAAAATTTTAGCGATTTTTAATTTTAGCCATTTTGAAATGAAAATAAATGTTATTATTATTATTATTTATTTTTCATTTAATTAGAATGCACTTTCCAGCAATAATCTAAAAATAAAACCAAATTTCTTTATAATTTTACAGATTTTGTCCTTACTAATATTTAGCAAACAGATTCTGCTGATATCAACACTTTTTTCTGCACTGCGCTTTTTAACTAATTTTCACTAGATTTTTGTGCTATTTATACAGGTTTATTTCTGTGAGTGTAGTTAACTCAAAAACGATTAATGTGAAATCCAAAGTAAGTGCTTCATCTGGTCAGAGGAGATTGAAGCCGATCTAAAAAAGTGGCGGCGGCTTACTCGTCTAGAATCGACAAGTTTTTTCAGAGCAGCGGTTCTTGTTACTAACCAAATTATTTAAGATTTAGGCCAAATTACTGAATATCTAGTTACAATTTAGACAGCAGATAAATTTATGTATATTTTATACGACGAACAACAACAAATGTATAAGTTAAAGTCCCAGTTAGTAGCTAACTAAATATTGGATAATCGGTCCTTAAGAAATAATTTTCGAAAATAATTTTTTACCAAATGTGATTACCAAAGAGGACAAAAAAGCTAAATTCGATGCGAAATACATTGTCGAGAAAAGGTCAAAGTTAACAAAAGAAATATTTTTTTGTGAGCAAAAAAAATAAAACATTTTTGTGCAAAAAGTCTTAAAAAACGCCCGAAAATCTTAAGAAAAAGCTATTTTAAAGCAAAAAAACGGAACACCCAAAAAACAAAAAGAAGCAAATATGAGTAAAACAGCAAAACAAAAACAGCAATTTTATTTTCTCTGGTGATTACTTGTCTGCTTTTATGTGTCAAACGGCCTGTGCCTGTGGCTAACAAAACATAATTTCGGCGCCGTCAGCTAAGAATCTACTAAACGACGCACTATGATTCGTCCCATGGACAAAAGTAAAAAAAATTTAACTTAAATTGTGATTAAAGAAGGATTTTTTTAAACATAAGAATTCAAACAAATGTGAAAAAAATATTTAGTGTGATTACTTTTGCTTTATTTAAAAATGGAAATTATTAATCTCAAAATTTATTTAAATAATATTTACCTTTAATACAAGAGAGGGCGCTAAACTCAGAGAATTTTAGGCAAAAAAGACTTAACAAGAAAATGGGTTTTAATTGTTTCATGAAAATAATTCTCAAAAATAAATTTTTTTAAAAACTTGTTCGAAGATTTTTTTTAATTACTTCAATATATTTGTAGTTAAATTTACAATATGTTTACAAAACAATTATTTTTTATTGCTCCGAAAAACACATTTTTTAGTTGAAAATCCAAAAATTACTTGAGTTTGATGGAGTATAAAAACAAATTATATAAAATTAGATATTGTTTTTCTTTTTTTTTTATAAGTTTATACTGTTATATAATAGATCATTAAAAAATTAAAAAAAAAAACGGATTTTTTGAAATGTTTAAATTCATGATTATTACACAAATTTCACGCATTTAAGAGTGTTTAGTATTCAAACCATGTGAACCTTCCATTTTAGGTATAGGATGTGTTGAGCGGACTTTTGTAAAACACTACGAGAAACTTTTTTGTGGAACATTCTAACCCTCTAACTCTTCAATGAAAGGGAATTTTTTGGGCCCTTTTTAAAAAGGTACAAAATAGACCCCTAAGTTGAAGAAGTTGAGGATTAAAATGTTCCACAAAAATGTTCCTCGTAGTGTTTTACATAAGTTCACTGAACACATCCTATACCTAAAATGGAAGATTTCCATGGTTTCTCCCTAAAATCCAGGTTTGTGGGACATTTGAGCGCCAATTCTGAATAAGTACGAAATTAACTTTTAAACACATTTTAAGTTTTTACTTATTACTGGCCTTTAAGTTAAATTTTCAGTGCTGAAGTCTTCAGAGACTTATAGTAGAATTTTATGACAAATATTTCTGCGGCACATTTTAACCCTATAACTCTTCAACTTACGGGTCGTTTTTGTCCCTTTTTAAAAAAGGGGCCAGAAAAGTCCCTTTAATTGAAGAGATACAAGGATAAAATGTTCCACAAAAATATTCCTCGTAGTGTTTTACATAAGTTCGAAGAACATACCGTATGCCTAAAATGGAGGATTTACATGGTTTCCTATATTAATCCTATTTAATTTTTTTTCTTTTTATAAAAATTATTTTAAGCGTTTAAAACCTATTTTTTGTGAAAGGCATTTTTTTTTATTAATGAATCGATTTTACCCAAATTTGGCACAAATATGGCTTAACCTTATATCAATTTACGTGCTAAATTTCATCGCAATCGGCTAATTTTTGCAGGTTTTATAAAGATTTTAAAATAAAGGATATACTGCAGGACTAAGAGTCCTTGGTTCGATTTTGATAAAAATTGACACAAACGTTTCTAGTCTTATGTGCATCTCAATAGATACTTTTTATAATTTTACGTCCATTTATTTAGCTAATATATTAGCCGTATTTTCTAATCACTTGCATTTAATAAATCCAAAAAGTAGTTCTAAAAGTGCTCAACAGATGGGGTTAGATTCTCCCTATTTTTACCCTACACCACTATGTGGTCAGGGTATTATAAGTTTGTGCTGATGTTTGTAACACCAAAAAATATTGGTCGTAGACCCACCTTATAGTATACCGATCGGCTCAGAATTTTTTTATATTTCGATTTAACGATGTCCGTCTGTCCGTCCGTCCGTCCGTCTGTCTGTCTGTCCATGCAATCTTGTGCGCCCTCTACAGGTCGCAAATATTAAGATATTTTGATGAAATTTGGTACGCAGACCTATGTTGGCCCAAGGACGAACAAGTTTGATTTTGGTGAACATCGGTCCATGTTTAGACCTAGTGCCCATATAAGGGTCCTACCAAAATTATATTGTTTATACGCTGCATGTCGTAAATATTAAGATATTTTGATGAAATTTGGTACATAGACCTATGTTGGACCAAGGACGAAGCCTATTGATTTTGGTGAACATCGGTCCATGTTTAGAACTAGTAAGGGTCCCCCCAAAATTGGCTTGGTTACAAACTGCAGGTCGCAAATATTAAGATATTTTAATGAAATTTGGTGCGCTGACTCACATTATAGAAAATTTTGACACGAGCCCCATTTTAACCCATTCGAATTTCGGATCCAAACATTAGTTGGCTTTTACCCAGACTGGTGTAGGGTATTGTATAGTCGGCATGCCCGACTTTAACCTTTTTACTCGTTTAAAAAGAATTTTCTGTCCGACACTTCTTTCACCCTAATTTTTAATACCAAATTCGATGATAAAGGATTTTACTTTAACTTTTAAGTTTTAATTATATTTTATATAAAACAGCGATAGACAGTCTGCCTTTTCAGTTTTATCACTTCCATTTATATTTTTACACAATTGAAAAATTCCATTGCAATATTTAATATTCACTAATTGGAGTTAATTAAATTACTTACAGTAGAGTGAAAAATTGCCATTTATATTTCAGCTATTTCTCCATGTCCAAGATGGAAAATATGTAATTGGCGAGGTGTAGTTTTTTTTTTCTAAACATATTTCATAAAAAAAAATTAATAAAAACCTTTTATTTGTTAGTTTTTAAATTTTTTTGTTTCTCTTTTAATTTTCATTCGTATTTTTTTCTGACATTAAATTAATAGGCTGTTTCATATATTTGTGTTTTTATTGTGGATTTATTAAATCCAGCTTTTTTTTTTTGATTTAATAAATCCCCTTTTTGTATGGAAAATTCTAAATCCAGGTGATTAAAAAAAACGCTAATTAAATTTTAATTTCAGGACCTATGGGAGGTGGGCGTGTCCTTGGCCCGATATTTCCAAAAATTAAAATTTTTCTTAACTAAGGGGTTGTATGTCAGTATACCAAATTTTAAAACTCTGTCTTCAGTTTTTCTATTTTTGTCCAATCGTTATATGGAGACGAAGCACTGTGCGACGGATTGCATCTCTAATGGCCAGTCAAAACTAACTTTGTAAAACTATTTTGTTTTTCAATAAAAAAAGTCCTTTGTAAGTGTCTTATTTTTTCTGTTAGTTTTCGTAACCAAAGAAAAGGAGATTTTTTTTTTTTGAAAACTTATTTGTTCCTGTTTTATTATTTTATTAAGTATTTGCACTTTATTTAAACTATCAACTACATATTTACTACAAATAAAACATTTTTTATATCTGTTTTAATATGATTTTTTTATGTTTTTTTTTTTTTTTTCTTCAAAATACAATTCAAGTATACTTGTCAAATACTTTCCAGTACTTAAGCTGGCCAAACACCACCACTTCACTTCGTCATCATTACCAGCATCATCGCAGGCACATAATCTAAAAACAATTGAGTTGAACTTGCTTTTGATGAAAACAAATTGCTAAACAAAAACACAATAAAATGAAAAATAGTAAAGTAATTGTAAGTTGAAATAAAAGTTTCATTCATTGCCAGTTCCTTTGAAAAAGTTTTCGATTAACTCGTAGAATGAACAATACTTGTTAAAGTTGTTTTGTACTTAAAGTGTTGTTTTGTTGTGTCGTTAATTATAAAATCAAATAAAATATTGCTCAAATTCAATAGAAGTTTTGATTTAAGTATAAAGTTCTTGGTTTTTTTTATTTTCCTTTTTGTTTTGTTGTAAATGTACTTGAGCTAATTTTTTTGTAGTTTGACATCTTTTATAACAAATTTATTTTCTTTCTGTTAAAATGTCTGCCATATTTTATATTTTTTCTTCTATAAGTTTTCTTTATATTGTTGGCAATGCATGACTGCAATTTGTTATGTTACGAACATATAAAAAAAAAAATTATAACATATTGAACACAAAAATTGCATTTAATAGTGTATTTCCTCTACTGAGACTTTCAATACACTATTTGAACATTTTTTTAAGTAAATTAAATTATTAGACCTGATTACTGAATGCTCAGTTAAATTAAAAATTTATATGGGAAAAAACAACAAATGTTTCAGTTTAAGTCCCACTTAGTAGCTAACTGGACATTCAGTAATCGGGCCTTAAGGGGCTATATTTTTAATAAAGTTAAAAATTTTAAGTCTTTTCTAAGTTTTGTTATAAAAACTGTTCTTTTTTTCTTCTCAAAAATATAAGTGATCACAAATTTATATTAGAAAATTTTATTGGCTAGGGATTTATATTTTATATATTTTTTTATTACAAAATTTTTTATTTTAATTTATATTTTTTTTTAAACAAAATTTTTGCCTGAAATTTGAGTGATCACTAGGGCTCGGAAGTTCATGCAAAAAAGTATTTCAAATTTTAAAAATATGCATTTATTTTTATTTCCAACGTTTTCAATATGATCAATTTAATTTTAGTACTGTGTGTCTTTAAATAATAATAAAATATATTAAAATATGAATTAAAATATTCACTTAAAGCAAAATATGTAAAAATATGCATTTACAGCCAAATATGCAAAAATGTACATATATAAATCGATGCCCATTATAATCTAGAAAGAACCCCAAAAAGAAAATCTGATGATAGTGCTTGGTAGTACTTGAAAATGCATTAATTTTCAACCCTTGGTTCTAGGAAAGTTTTGTTTTCATAAGTTTTTTCTCTATTTGTTGTAAAATAAATTGTGAATTCTATTTGGAATTTGTCAACACTCATTGTAACAATTTTCAGATCAAATAAAAATATAAGGTGAAATATAAATATTTTTATTAAAAATATGATTTCCCACTGAAATATTAGATGACCAGAAATATTAACTGTTTTTTTAAAAAACTCATTTAATTATGACATTCTGGGTTTTCCAAAAATCTGTAGCTACCCTACGGGGAATTTTAACAAACTGTCACCGAACTGGCCCCTTTATATGAAATAGACTGGTCACTTTTACATGGCGTTGTCATAGGAGGGGGAAATTGACCCCTTGTGACATGTTACAAGACAAATCCTAGGACAGGTTACTGAATTCTCATAAAAACAAAGGGGAAATTGACCCCTTGTGACATGTTACAAGACAAATCCTAGGACAGGTTACTGAACTCTCATAAAAACAAAGTTCAGGGACCTGTCTTGGGATTTGTCTTGTGACATGTTACAAGGGGTCAATTTCCCCCTCCTATGACAACGCCATGTAGAAGTGACCAGTCTATTTCATATAAAGGGGCCAGTTCGGTGACAGTTTGTTAAAATTTCCCGTAGGGTATTTTGTGTATAATTTTTTTTTGACATTTTCTTTCGTTTAATATTTAAGTCAAATTTAAGTCTTCAGTATAAAACTCAGCGTAAAGAATTTAATTTTAATTTAAAATCAAGGGAGTTTTAAAATTATCGATATTTTATTATACTTTTTGCGACAAATTAGGAAATTTTTAAAGCTATCTTTTGCATTACTTTTCACTTTCTTCAATCGTAATTGCAAACGGTGTATTTTTTTTGCAAAACCCTTTTTGTACTATTTATAACTATTTTCACATTTTAGTATGTTATATATAATATTAGAGTGGCAATAAGAATTCAGTTTTGGATTGTCGCTAATAATCGGGGAGAATATTGTACAACTTGGTCTAAAACCGATAAAGTGAAATCGGATTATAGCCAAATCGGATTACTTTAATACATTTAAAATACAGGGTTTTTCAACAGGGACGCTACAAAAGTAGAAAGACAAGGACAGTAAACGACGCCATATTTCTTGCCACTCATTTGACATTTCTCTTCAGTAAGGTTTGCCATTTCATGGTGGAAAGATATACGAGCCAACAACAAGTCGAAATTATTAAAATTTACTACCGAAATTCGGAGTCAGTGCCCTCAACGTTAAGAGCGCTATGTCCAATTTATGGTCGTCATAATCGTCCTAGCAGATCAACAATTGAGCGTCTAGTGGAAAAATTTGAATCCACAGGCACAGTATAAAATGTTCCCGTGCCAGTGAGACAAAGAAGTGCCCGTAGTGTCGAGAATATTGCTGCCGCTGAGGCTTCAGTTGAAGAAAGCCCAAATGTGTCTCTCACACGTCGCTCTCAAGCGTTGGACATCTCTGTGACGTCGTTGTGACGAATTTTGCGAAAAGATCTTAGCCTACATCCTTACAAGATGAAATTGACGCAAGAACTGAAGCCGCTTGACCACCAAAAGCGTCGTATGTTCGTGAATTGGGCTGAGCAACAACTTGAAAATGATTCGGATTTTCATCGAAAAATCATCTTCAGCGATGAGGCTCATTTCTGGCTGAATGGCTTCGTCAATAAACAAAATATGCGTTATTGGTCAGACAGCAATCCACACGTACTCCATGAGTCGTCATTGCATCCCGAAAAAATTACGGTTTGGTGCGGTTTATGGGCCGGCGGCGTCATTGGGTCGTACTTCTTCCGTGATGATCAAGACCGGCACGTTACTGTGAATGGGAATCGCTACTGTTCAATGATAACCGAATATTTTTGGCCCCAATTGGATGATATGGACTTGGAGGACATGTGGTTCCAACAGGACGTCGCCACAAGCCACACATCGAATGTCACAATCAATTTATTGCAAACCAAGTTTGGAGAACGTGTTATCTCACGAAATGGTCCAGTCGATTGGCCGCCTCGGTCGTGCGATTTGACGCCGTTGGACTATTTCCTGTGGGGCTACGTCAAATCTATGGTCTATGCCAACAAGCCAGCGACGATTGATGAACTTCGTAAGAATATAGAACGTATCGGCCGATTTATGCTTGAAAACCGTCGAAAATTGGGTTCAGCGTCTGGACTTCTGCAAGCGTGCCCGTGGTGGCCATGCAAAAGAGATCGATTTCAATACATAATGGCATCGAACGTACTTTCACAGAAATAAAGAATTTCATTGATATCCAAAACCGTTTTTGTTTTATTTAAAAAAACTTTTGTAGCGCTCTTATTGAAAAACGCTCAGTAGAAAAATATGACAAACGGCTTTCCAATCGATTTCACTAATTTCTAACAAATTTTTAGTTGAAACACTGATTTAAATAAAGATTTCAGTTATTTTTTTATTGTAGATTTTAGTTGATCTGAATATTGTTACAATAAGTGTTATTTTTGTTCGGTTTTAAGATCAAATATGACAAATTCAAAATAAAATTTACAATTTATTTTACAACAAATAGAAAAAAGCCTTCCTAGAACGAATGGTTGACAATTAATGCATTTTCAAATGCAACCAAACACTTTAATCAGATTGTCTTTATGGAGTTCTCTCTAGGTTATAATGTAGATTTTAGTTTTATATATATATATGTACATACATATGTTAACTTTCAATATGAAAAACATTTACATCATTTTCGCTTGAAAATAGTGAGTTGTACAACACAAGTTTTGAACCAAAAAATAGTAAATTATGTTTTTATAATTGCTTTTATAAAATAATAAGATCTGAAGACCGTTTTTGGTAGCCGTGATCACCAAAGGGTTAAATATTGCTGAAACGTCACGACTTTCAACGAAAATTAAATTGATTAAAATATGTTTTTATATTGGTGTTCAGCATATGGATTTGTTCGTTTTAGCCCAAGTTTTCACAATATGAGTTTAAAAATAAATGGCAAGATAATTCGCTCGAGTTTTGTTAAAATTAAAAAAAAATATTTCTCCATTTTTTAGAAAATATTTACATTGCCACCCTAATGTATATGTGGCAGTGCATGTCTACAAATGTGCACAATTTTTGGTATACTATGCATTTATGTGTATGAGTTTAAACGAATAAAATTGTAAAGTCCTTTTTTGACAGTATTGCATGCTTCGTTGAATTTCTTATTATGTTATTTGTCATAATTGACAGATGTTATAAGTAATCAGAGAAGCAATTTCATGTTTCTTTCTAGGAACAAAAAGAAAATATATAACATGATTACAATTTGTTATTCCAAATAAAATATTAAAAACAAATATGAAAATTATTTAAATTTGTTTGTTCTCATGATATTGTGTCAACACGTGACTAATAAATATTTCTATGAGAATTTGAAGTTTTTAATAGAAAAATCAATTCAAATCTTTTCAATGACCTTGTATACATATATTTAAAAAGATATTTTAAATATGAAATGTTAAATAAAATAAATGTTAGTTTTTTTGTTACTTGTAAAAACGACTATCCCTACTTACCTGTCTTTTGTTTTATTTTTGTAAACAAAGCTGTTTTTCAGTATTCCCAGAAACTTTCGTTTCAAATATGCTAAATCACCGAAAAATATGCTACATTCTCTTAAATCGTGGAAAAAGCAAAAAATATGCTAAAAATCTGCTAAATTACTACATACAAAAATATGCTAAAATTCTGCTGCATAAAAAATATTGCAATTTTTACTCTACTAGCCCCGCTTTTGTTAAGTCTTCGTATTAGATAAACATTTTTGACAGTCTTTTTTTTTTAACGTATACAGTAGACCGTACCTCAAAAAAAAGTTCGCCGTACACCCTCCAATATGAAGTATTTTTGCAAGGCAATTTAAAAAAAAATTTTTTTTTTTTTGGCCGAACGTAGGGTTCGCCTTTTTTAATTTTTTGTTATAGCTTCGGCATTTAAAATCGGATTTTAAAGTGTGATATACCGATTTTTTTGCCTCGAGGAGACCAGTGTTTTGCTATAAAGGGAAAAATCCAATGAAAAAAAATTTAAAAAGGCGACCCCTTCGTTCGGCAACCAATATATAAAAAAATTCTACTGGGTTTATCGAAAAACTTTATTAGCAAAAGTTTAATGATTTTTTGCGAGCTTTAATTTTCTGACATTAGGGTGGTAGCAACTGAGATCTGGTGGCTAAATACTATAACAGGATACTTGAGGTCAATGGCCCTCAAGAGAAAAATACTGGTCTCCTCGAGAGAAAAACATCGATTTATCATACTTTAAGATCCGACTGTAAATGCCAAAGATATACCGAAAAATGTTAAATGGCCACCCCTACGTTCGGTAAAAAAAAAAAAATAAAAAATTTTTTTTTTGAAACCTCCTTGCAAAAATACTTCATATTGGAGGGTGTACGGCGAACTTTTTTTTTTTTTTTTGCCTGTAAGGTGGTACCCTCTGGTATACACATTTAATCATTTAAAAAAGTAGTGTAATCATTATTGAAAAGAATAATAAAAACTGAATCTTGCGTGTAAAAAAATATGCTAAAAATCTGCTTTTGTCAAATAAAAAATATGCGATTTTCGAACTCAATCTGCTAAATCCAGCAGAAAATATGCTAAAATGGCAACACTGCTGTTTTCGTATATGGACTTCGCCGCAACCTGAAATAGAGCGAATTTATTATGTTCCCTTTTCAACTTTTACTAATAAACAGCGCTGCCAACTTTAACGATTTGTCTCCATGTTGACGATTTTTAAAGTGAAATTTGATAAAAAGACAATTGACTATTTTACAAAATTTCATGTACACTCAAAAAAATAAGTTAGTAGAAAAATTAATAAAACGTCTTGTATATCAAGTGTACTAGATTTCAGCAATTTTTTTTGGTGAAATTCCGTTTTCAGCAAAAATTTTAGTTGTATTTTTTTAGCACTAAACTAATTTTTAACTAATGTTTTACTAATTTATTTTGCTACAAAAATTGTGCTGATAACCGCATTCATAGCGTGGACGACAACCAGATAGACAAGATGTAGACGTCGCAGCTTGTCTCGAAATCGAAATGACTAAAAAAGAAAAACAACTCTACGCATATTCTATATTTAAATTTTCAGCAAATAAATTAACTAAAGTAAAATTTTGCTAAAAGTTTTTTGAGTTTTTTTCAGTCTACTAATATTCAGCAAAAAGTTTAGTGATTTTAGCAAGGATTTTTTTCATTTGCAGTCAACTAAGTGTTAGCAAAACTTTTGCTGAAGATTACTATTTTTTTGGTAAAAATCAGCAAACCTTTTTCTGAAATTACCAATTTTTTTGCAAGCACGCTCCTGACTAAAAATTTGCTGACATAGCAAAATATTTTGCTGACTTTACTGCCTTTTTTTTGAGTGTATGAAAATGAAGATTTTTTAAAAATTAAATTATTTTTATACTTTACTGTTAAAAAAAATTAATTTTACCAAAAAAAAAAAAAAAACAGAAACATTAAAATGATTTCAAATTAAGTTTTTGAGGAGAATTCCAGAGTTTCACCAGAATCATTGATAATTTTGAATTCTACTAATTAATTGTTTTTCTTTAAAAAATTTAAATATGTTAGACCCAATGAAACATAAATGTGAAACATTTCATCATAGAAATTACTGTTTCAGTTCCGAGTAATTAGTAGGAGGGCATGGTGTAATGTGGAACGTCCAATATGAAAATCCTTCAAAAAATTAAGTTAATTATATTCCGTTACAATAGAGAGTCCAGAGTACCGCGTCTGAATAGTTTGCAAGCGGTGAAGTGAAAAAAACTGTCATTTGTTATCATTGTTTCTAAATGAGTGAAAAATATTTTTCACCGCTTCACAAGCCATTCGCAATCGGTACTCGGGACCCTTAAAATAAGCCAAACACATATTCCTGGTACATTTTGAAGCTAGATCTACTGAAATAAGCAATTATAAACGGACTGAAAGTAACAAAGGACTAATTTCTGGTGCACATTTTTACATAAAAATGTGAAATTGTTACAAATAAAGTAATGTAAAAGTCTTTTTAAGTAAACCCTTCCTTTCTTTCATTGACATATAAGGAGTTTTTGGATAGAAGATTTTTTGAGGATTTCATTTCTTATTTACAAAAAGACGATTTTAACAATTTTTTTCACTAAAAATTACTATTTTAACTGCACAATTTTCTTGAGCTTAAGGTTTTGTTTTTTATATATAAAAAGTTTTTTTATTTCAATATTTCGCTACTCCAATGTGTAGCATCTTCAGGAAATAACAATTAAATTTAATTGTAAACTTTTTATATATAAAAAGTTATATCCTGAAGATGCTACACATTGGAGTAGCGAAATATTGAAATAAAAAAACTTTTTAGAAAATAGAAAAGGAAGGTTAAATAAACTACAAGAATTTGAACGATTACTATTTTTCAACAAAATTGGTTGGCAGCACTGCTAATAAAAATATAATTCATTTGTTAGCATTTCTTGTTTTTGATATTTTATCAAATTAAAAATACCAGAATTTCAAATATTTTTATGAAAAATATTTTAATTCACATTTTAAAGAGAAAAACTAGGAATTTTCAAGACTTGGAAGCATTTTTATAACTATTTGTTTTTCAAGAGGCTTAATAAAACGTTTTAACTGACGTTCAAAACAACATGATAGCCTAAGTGCCTGAACACATCCAATAAAGCTGCTGCCAGAAGCAAAATCTTTTAAATCCTTATATTATATATGTATAGGAAACTACTGCCAATATGCAGGCAGCTAAAATTATTGACTGCTAGCTGTGGAAAAAATGAATGTGTTCAGGCACTTAGGCTATCATGTTGCCTTGCATGTCATTTTAAACGTTTTGTGCAGCCTTTTAATACACACGTGAATATAAATTTATTTGTTAAAAAATTCAAAACAACTGCATAATATAACTGTAATGAAAATGCAGTAGTTTTTGTGGGTTATTTAAGAAAATAACCGTTAATAACTATGAAAAATGTTTTTCAATGTTAAAAAATTGCAATTAAAGTTAAAATAACTACAACTGCATTACTGCATAAATAACTGTCGTGTAGTAGCTGCAGAAATTTTCAGAGTGTATATAATATGAGTACAATTAAGTATTTTAATATTAATTAAAATTTAATTTTTCCACATAAATATTACACGAATAATATATAGAAATTTCTGATTATATTTAATGAATCTCAAGACAACAATATTCCAATGTATTTAAGGCACAACCTTAAAAATACAAACAGCATTAAAACTACTTAAAAAAGTAATACTTACACAAAGTACTTTTACAATTTCACTTACATTTATTGTTTGACACATATGTACACATATGGTTAAAATAATAAGTACAGCCTCAAAAATTTTTTTTAAAGGCTCGTAGCCGAAAATTTATTTAAATTAAAAGAAAAAAACAAATACTATTTTATTTTGTTATAACATTAGAAATAACATAAATACTAAAACAATAACAAAAAATAAAAATTAAGTTCAGTCGTGTTCAAAAAGTAAGTAATTAATCAAATTAAAATTGGACAAAATAATAATAAGATTGCGAAAATTTTAAAGAATTCAGCAATGTATTTATTACTTGGACCAAGTACTGAAATCATACTTGTACAAAACTAACACACAATGAAAACAACGGGGAAGCCCCAGTTTTGTTTTTATATTAAAGTTATTTAAATAAAAAAGAATTGCCATATTTACTTTCCGTTAAAGTAACTAAAATTAAACATAAAGAAAAAATAAGCAGGTATACTTATTATTTTGACCATATGTGTATATACTAACAAAGAAAATTCACATTAAATTCAAATTTATGCATGTCATAGTTACTATTCATAACTATCGTATATAACATTCATACCTACACTTACTTCAATGTCTGTCTTTGTAAATATAAGAATTTTGTAATATTAGCATAAACTTTAATTACATGTCATGCAAAACAAAACAACACAATACAAGTTATTATAACACAGTAATATTTGAATGACATTTAAGTTCCAGGACAGATAAGGTAAATTGCCCTTTTTCTCCAAAAAATATGTGTAAGTATATGATATGATAGGATATTATGATTTTACAAAGAAACAATTAGAGAGATTATGACAGAAATTTGTTGAATTTCATTATAAATGAAATACATAGGTAATTGTGATAATGTTTATTGAAAAATAGCTTCGTCAGTTAAGATATTTGGGTTATGCACAAGGGCTGTTCTATCTGTTGTATTGGATTATTGTGGTAACAAAAAACCAGACTTGTGAATAAAATTTAATTTGAAAATATACAACATCAGATGGTGGGATGATACAATATTTGTGCCTATGTTTTGTGTGCTTTGCTTAAGTGTGCTAACAAAAAGAAAACCCAATAGAAAATCGCCGTTAAAGAAAAATAAAAAATATGATACATTTTTCACAGTCCGTCAAGGACGGACCGTTATTTTCAAAATTCTTCAAATGTATTTGAGAAAATTCCAAATGTATTTAGAAAACTATATTTGTATTCCAGAAGAGAGTTTTTTTAAATAAATTTGGAATTTTTTCAAATACATTTGGAGAATTTTGAAATAAAAATGGAGTTGTGTAATGTATTTGGACAATGATTTGGACAATTTTGAGATACAGATTTAAAATTTTTAAATACAAATGAATAATATGGAAATACATTTGTATAATTTTAAAATACAAATGGAATTTTCTTAAATGCAAATAAAATATTTTAAAATATATTTGTAATATTTTGAAATATACCCAGCAAAATTGTCGGATGCAAAGAACCAGTTGTAGAACAACTAGTTCTTGCATGCAACCTGTTCCAATTTATGTTCTACCATCGGTGATTTTTGTTTGAGTTTGTCCCAAATGCAACAGGTTATGTTCCTCCAAACTAGAACAGGTTGCTTTGGAACCGGTTCTAGAACCAGTTATAGAACTGGTTCTTCGACAGTGAGGCCTTCCATTTTGACTTCCAGGAATCAGTTCTAGAACCTGTTCCACGGAACCGGTGGTAAAAACACCTATTCTAGAACAGATTCAAAGGCAACCAGTTCATAAAAATTTTGCTGGGATATGTATGTGTATAATTTTGAAATACATTTTGAAAATTTTCAAAATACAGTTTGGACAATTTTGAAATGCAATTGGACAAATATCAAAGGTTTTTAGACAATTTTAAATAATATTTGGACAATTTTGAATGATCTTTGGGCAATTCTGAAACATTTTTGGAAAATTTTAAAACATTTTTGGACAATTTTGAAATATATTTGGAATTTTCTGAAATAGAACTGAAAATGGTGTAGTTCTAAAACTGATTTCCCGTCAGTCATAAGGTCCGTGGAACTAGTTCCGGAATCAGTTCCATGGAATCGGTTTCAGTGGAACCAGTAGCAGAATTGGTGTGGTTGGCAACCGATTGGCAGTTATAAGCTGATTCCAACATCCTGCCAACTAGATTTTCGGGACTTGCTATGATTCGTAAATTAACGGATAGTCTCCTACTCTCTTCCTTATATCTACGGCAGTGGTGGTTTTCCTTAAAACTAGTCCGTTTTCCATCTGCAGGCACTAGCTGTTAACATAAGGTGAGAGAATTACATAGCCATTGGTATAATCCATAAATTTATTAACTAACCCCTAAATTCATAAATGCTTTGTAAAGTTATAGCAGGTTTACAAAACGTCATTTTCATACAAAATTTGTTCAATAAACCTCCTATAATTTTAGAAAGCGTTTATGAATTTAAGGGTAAGTTTTAAAATTTTAATACAACTTATTTTCTTGAAATTCTCAAAAAAACTCATTTTTATATTGTAGTATTTATTTAAAATTCGAATTATGGTTAAATGAGTGGACAACAATTTAGATTTATGGTGGTTTTTGTTAAGATAAAAAAAAAACAGAAACCACAACTTCAACTGTTGTGGTTTATTTTTTTTTTTTGGTTTTCTGCTAAATCATTATTTGTTACAAAAAGGTATACAAGTAAAAAAGAAGTGGGTTAAAAAAATGCATGAAAAAAACACAACTAATTATGCGGAAAGGGAGACGATGTGTAAACAATTTTGTGTACGACATAATTACAGAAAGAAAAAAAGTTAATAACGGTGGCATGTGATAAGAAAATATTATATTTATGTTATGAAAATTATGATTTACCATGTTCACTTTTTTTTGAAAGGCTACGGTTTTAAAATGTATAAATTTGCAGATACTTTAAACCATCATATCGTCACCAGAAATGTAAGCAGACTTAGTAATACATTTGTCTAGAACCGATTTTTTAATTCAATATTCTATTATAAAAAATATTTGTCATACAAACTTTTAAACATTATTATTTTTATTAAACGAATTAATTCCAAAACTTATTTAACATATCACAACATGTCACAATAATCTATTGAAGGCATGTACCTATCCAGATTTTATTCTTGCCCAAACATATTCTCAGGACAGGACGATTTTAGAATTTCTACACTCAAAGAATTATCCTTTATGATATTAAAGAAACAATTTCATAGAATATTTGGCGTAGATTCAATAAAGAATTTTGTTATTTATATAATATTTAATTAATATTAAGAAATTTTTCATAACTTTTTTTCACAAAATTTCATTAAAAGAATTTATTGAATTTCACAAATTACCTCTTCATAAATTTATATTATGTGTACCCTATTTATATTATTTATGTACCCTACGGGGAAGGGACCGGTCCATAGTGACACGCAGGATAGGTCCCAAGGGGGCAGGGACCGGTCTTTTTGTTCGAAAGAGATACGTCACTTTAACATGGCGTTGTCATTGGAAGGGACCAATTGCCACAGTTTAGACACCTTGTGACACGTAAGGTGGTGTGTCTAAAAATAGCTTTTCAAATAAACTAATAAAAAATTAAGAATTAAAAAAAAATCTACTTGGCGTCAAGTAGTGCTCGATAACACAACCTTCTGCTTGCAAGGCAAACGCTCTACCGTCTGAGCTAATGTTGCTTGTGCATGATGCCTGGCTGATGGTAAAGTTATATATTTTTCGTTTCTGTTCAAATAAAAAATAAAAAACCAACACTACACGCAAATAAAAAAAAAAAATAGAAAAGAAAAAAATAGAAAAGAAAACAACATTAATACACACACAAATATAGAGGAAGTGCCTTCGTCCATTCCATGACAGAAAGCCCAAAAACTGATTCTGAATTACAGATTTATTACATAACTGCATAACCTAAATATTTCTTCTACCATGTGAATCTTTCATTTTGGGTATAAGATGTGTTCAGCGAACTTATGTAAAACACTACGAGGAACAGTTTTGTGGAACTATTTAATCCTTTAACTCTTCAATTAAAGGGATTTTTTAGCCCCGTTTTAAAATGTTCCACAGAAATTTTCCACATAGTGTTTTACATGAAATGGAAGACTCACGTGATTTACTCCTAAAATTCAGGTTTGTGGGTATTTGAACGCCAATTCTGTATAAGTTCGAAATTAACCCTTAAACACATTTTAAGTTTTGACTTATTTCTGGCATTGAACTTAAATTTTTAACTTTGATATCTTCAGAGACTTATAGTAGAATTTCATAGCAAATATTTTTGTGTAACATTTTAATCTTCTAACTCTTCAATTAAAGTGACTTTTTGACGCTTTTGAAAAAGGGTCACAAACGACCCGTAAGTTGGAGAGCTAGAGGGTTAAAATGTTCAACAAAAATATTTTTCATGAAATTCTACTACGAGTATAGAAGTCACTGAAGATATCCAAGTTTAAAATTTAGGCTCAATGCCAGAAAAAATTCAAAACTTAAAATGTGTTTAAGAGTTAATTTCGTGCTTATTCAGATTTTCGCTCAATAGAGCACCCATATGTGAAAAAGTGTTATTTTTTCACCTCCTCCCGCATTTTTTGGTAGATTCGGTGTGAAAAATAATATCCGCATGAAAATTGATCCTCTCGGATTAAAAAAGGCCAGTTGCCCGCGGCTTTTAGCTTTAAAAATATACTAAAATTAGTTCAAAGTTTATTTGCGCATAACTCTTAAAGTAAAGTTTTTATAGAAAAATGCTATATAAGCATATCTACAGGCAATTATGTGGCTAGTATTTTTCACATACACATTTTTGACGTATCGATGACGCGTCATGGTGATTTATGTGGTTAAAGTCAAAGTGATTTATATGGTTAAACACAAATTTTGACTTTAACCACTTAAATCACCATGACGCGTCATTGATACATCCAAAGTGTGTATGAGAGAAATGCTAGCCACATTATTGCCTGCAGTTATGCCCAGGTAGTATTTTTCTGGAAAACCTTTACTTTAAGAGTTAAAGCACAAAGAAGCTTTGAATTAATTATACCCTACACCACTATGTGGTCAGGGTATTATAAATTTGTGCTGATGTTTGTAACACCAAAAAATATTGGTCGTAGACCCACCTTATAGTATACCGATCGGTTCAGAATTTTTTTTTATTTCGATTTAACGATGTCCGTCTGTCCGTCCGTCCGTCCGTCTGTCTGTCCATGCAATCTTGTGCGCACTCTACAGGTCGCAGCTATTAAGATATTTTGATGAAATTTGGTACGCAGACCTATGTTGGCCCAAGGACGAACAAGTTTGATTTTTTTGAACATCGGTCCATGTTTAGACCTAGTGCCCATATAAGGGTCCTACCAAAATTATATTGTTTATACGCTGCAGGTCGTAAATATTAAGATATTTTGACGAAATTTGGTACACAGACCTATGTTAGCCCAATAACGCAGCCTATTGATTTTGGTGAACATCGGTCCATGTTTAGACCTAGTGCCCATATAAGGGTCCTACCTAAATTATTTTGTTTATACGCTGCAGGTCGTAAATATTAAGATATTTTGATGAAATTTAGTACACAGCCCTACATTGGCCCAATAACGCAGGCTATTGATTTTGGTGAACATCGGTCCATGTTTAGACCTAGTGCCCATATAAGGGTCCTACCAAAATTATACTGTTTATACGCTGCAGGTCGTAAATATTAAGATATTTTGATGAAATTTGGTACACAGACCTATATTGGCCCAATAACGCAGCCTATTGATTTTGGTGAACATCGGTCCATGTTTAGACCTAGTGCCCATATAAGGGTCCTACCAAAATTATACTCTTTATACTCTGCAGGTCGCAAATATTAAGATATTTTGATGAAATTTGGTACATAGACCTATGTTGGCCCAAGGACGAAGCCTATTGATTTTGGTGAACATCGGTCCATGTTTAGAACTAGTGCCCATATAAGGGTCCCCCTAAAATTGGCTTGGTTACAAACTGCACGTCGCAAATATAAAGATATTTTAATGAAATTTGGTGCGCTGACTCACATTATAGAAAATTTTGACACAAGCCCCATTTTAACCCATTCTAATTTCGGATCCAAACAATACACCAGAGTGGTGTAGGGTATTGTATAGTCGGCATGCCAGACTTTAACCTTTTTACTCGTTTTAATTAATTTTTAGGGCTAAAAGCCGCGTGTGACTGGCCTGTTTTAATCCGAGAGGACCAATTTTTATGTGGATATTATTTTTTACGCCCAATCTACTGGAGGATGCGTGGGGAGGTGAAAAAATAACACTTTTGTAAATTCCATATACTTCATGGGTGCTCTAATGTACCCCAGCAAATTCATTCATTACCAAACAAGTGGTTTCCCAGCAAAATATTGGTAATGACACCTCATTACTATCTGCATTACCAAAAATGATATATTATTACCTTTTGCATTATTTTATAATATAAAATAATGAATTCCTAATATTGTATTCATTGTTTCTAAATATAAAATAATGACTTACTCGTAATAGTTTAAATAAGTACTTTTTACACAGTTAAATTTTATATATTTTTATTTATCATATGTAAATATGTTTTATGTTTAAATTTTTATGACGAGTCCTAAAATTACACACTAGAAAAAAAACTTAAATTTTTCTGAATGTATTTTCTTAAGCTAATAGTATTTGCTTAACTCCTTATTTTTAAGAATCAAGTAAGCAATCGGATAACCACTTATAATTCAACTTTTTGTAAGCATGTGTGTAACCACTTATTATTCAAAATCTCATAACTACTTATTTCTCATTTTTTCGTAAGCGAGCGGGTAAGCGTGACTACTTATAAAAACGATCACGCCAAGCAAAACTAATGAGTTTAGACGCCAAAAAATAAGTTGTGTGGAGCTATAATTTCTATTATATAACCACTTATTTGGAAATGAAAGATTTTGCTGGGTTTATAATGAAACTAAAATTTTTTACTACTTATAATTCGGCGTCAGTACTAGTTATTTTTGTTAGGCGAAGCCGTTTTTGTAAGCAGTCTAGCTCCGACTACTTATTTATTTATGAAGATAATGTGAATTTGGTAACTACTTATTTTTTAACCACTAGTAAGTGGACTACAACTATTTATTTATGAAGATAATGTAAATTTGGTAACTGCTTATTTTTTAACCACTAGTAAGTATATAAGTAAGTCGCATTATTTCATAACTTGTAACCACTTATTTTTTAACTACCCGACTAAAAAAGTTTTCATATAATCTTATATGATTTGATATAATTATAAATGTTTATATGTGTGGCTTTATATGACCATATACATTTATATTAACACTTTGGTTTTATAAATATGTTTGATATGACGTTATATATAATCATATGCGAATTGGTCTCCAGCTATATATTAAGAGATCTGCAAATATAGTTTATACATAATTATATATAATGGCGTATAAGCTTCTCTAAACAATCTTATATCAAAAACGAGTAAAAAGGTTAAAGTCGGGCATGCCGGCTATACAATACCCTACACCAGTCTGGTGTATTGTTTGGATCCGAAATTCGAATGGGTTAAAATGGGGCTTATGTCAAAATTTTCTATAATGTGAGTCAGCGCACCAAATTTCATTAAAATATCTTAATATTTGCGACCTGCAGTTTGTAACCAAGCCAATTTTGGGGGGACCCTTATATGGGCACTAGTTCTAAACATGGACCGATGTTCACCAAAATCAATAGGCTTCGTCCTTGGGCCAACATAGGTCTATGTACCAAATTTCATCAAAATATCTTAATATTTGCGACCTGCAGCGTATAAACAGTATAATTTTGGTAGGACCCTTATATGGGCACTAGGTCTAAACATGGACCGATGTTCACCAAAATCAATAGGCTGCGTTATTGGGCCAATATAGGTCTGTGTACCAAATTTCGTCAAAATATCTTAATATTTACGACCTGCAGCGTATAAACAGTATAAATTGGTAGGACCCTTATATGGGCACTAGGTCTAAACATGGACCGATGTTCACAAAAATCAATAGGCTGCATTATTGGGCCAATATAGGTCTGTGTACCAAATTTCATCAAAATATCTTAATATTTACGACCTGCAGCATATAAACAGTATAATTTTGGTAGGACCCTTATATGGGCACTAGGTCTAAACATGGACCGATGTTCAAAAAAATCAAACTTGTTGGTCCTTGGGCCAACATAGGTCTGCGTACCAAATTTCATCAAAATATCTTAATAGTTGCGACCTGTAGAGTGCGCACAAGATTGCATGGACAGACAGACGGACGGACGGACGGACAGACGGACATCGTTAAATCGAAATAAAAAAAAATTCTGAACCGATCGGTATACTATAAGGTGGGTCTAGGACCAATATTTTTTGGTGTTACAAACATCAGCACAAACTTATAATACCTTGACCACATAGTGGTGTAGGGTATAATATAACAAAGTTAATATAAAATTGTATTAATTTTATGTATTAATTTATCTGACATGATATCTAATTATACAAAATTTTATAAAGTTTAATTGCACTATTAAAATTAAAAAAAACTCAGAAATTGTGGATCTGGTTTTGAAGTTTGCACTTTGATATATAAATAAATGTTTATAATTGAATTTAACATATATTTTTCAAATAGTTGGCGAAATACTCTTTATTAAACTAAAAATAATTTTAAAGAAATAAATAAGGGAAACATTTTTTTTTCATTGTGGAATTAAAGGTCGAAATAATTATTTTTACTTTTAAATTTAAAAATTAGACAAACATATGTTGAAATAAATATGGTTTAAGTTCATTTATTTTTCCGTAAAAAAAAAATTAATTGTGAAAGTTAATTTTTTATCATGTTGGTTTTTAATTTTTATTTTAAAAAATAAAAATTGGTTTTTTCGACCTTTTTAATTCATTAATTAAAAATTTATTAATTCAGTTCGAGGCCTATTTCCTTATTATGAATTAACATAATAAGTACTTTTTTCAAAAACTGTTTTTTTTTCTTCATCAGGATACTCTCCTGACAAATACTTTTGCTTTCAAAAAACCTATATATTTTCAGGAATGAAAAGACGATCGTTTCGGGGATTTTCCAGGCCCCCTTCATCAGTTTTCTTTAGAAAGTGGTGGCGTAATCCCCGAAACGATCGTCTTTTCATTCCTGAAAGTGTAGAGGTTTTTTGAAAGCAAAATCTCTGTGAAGTATTTGTCAGGAGAGTATCCTGATGAAGAAAAATAGCAGTTTTTGAAAAAAAGGACTTATTATATTAATTCATAATAAGGAAATTGGCCTCGAACTGAATTAATAAATTTCTAATTAGTTAATTTTTTATTTTATAAGAAAGACACACATTTTATAAGAAAGACCAAAACTCTAACCTAGAAAAAGTTGTTCCGACAAATTTTTGTAATGTTTTATTTTGTCAGCTATTTCCAAGTTTATTAGCAAAAATTGTTCTAAACATCTAGCATTAGTATTTAATATGAATGAAATAAGTGATCTCAATAATATTTACTAAAATTTTCTTCGAAAATCTTCATAAAATTATATGTATTTATATATAATTTGATGCAGTTAGATAGACCCATTTTTCGGATCAAATTGTATCAGGTGAGATAACATGCTTATCTCGCTTGATATAATTATATATTCCAATATTCGGATCAAATTAGATATGGACGTATATATGGGTTTATATATGGTGATATATGATTATATAACATCTTTTTTAGTCGGGTACGTATAATCACACGAATTACTACTTATTTGGTAACTACTTATTTTATATACTTTTGTAATGCAGCGGGTAAGCGGGTGCACAAATTTTGTGTGTTTTTTCATGCAGCGAATATGTCCAACTACTTACAAAAACGACCTTGTTGAACAAAAGTAATGAGTTTTGACACCGAATTATAGCAGTAGACCCTAATTCTACTGCTTATTATTTAGATATTAGTAATGAGCAACCAATACTGGGATTTTGCTGAGTACATTACTTTTTTAAACTTTGTATAAATTTATTTAATTTTTTTAAATTAAAAAAGCATAGTGCTTTTTTACGCTTTTTTAAGCGAAAAACAACGCCTTTTGCGCTTTTTTGCAAAACATTTGAGCTTTTTACATTCAAAAAGCTGGCAACACTGCTGAGCACTCAATACTCTTGAGTATTGGGTACTCAGTACCGGAATACCCAATACTTTTACAACTCTACATACCAGAGAAAAAAGATTTGTGCGGGAAAAAAACTTTTGTGAATTTTCAAAGTAGAAAATTGTAAAAAAATTAAATTACAGCCAACGAAAAGGTTCAAAATGGATTTCGAGCTTGAAATGTTGTGAAATTCCAAAATATATTGTGAGTAGTGCTTCACTGCAAGGTTTATGTAAAATTTGCGTTAATATGTAAGTATTGTGAACCAGGATAATATTTCCGGACTTTTTACTTAGATAGGAGACTTCATCGGCTTGCCTTATTATAAGGGAAAAAATCAAAATATTTTTATTTTTGACTAAACTGATAAGCAGATGACATAAATCAGCCTAAATCAGAATTTAGGGGTAAAAATCTTATCGTCGTTTTTTAGAACTTTATAAATTGACGGGGATGATTTCAATAGCAAGGCTGGAACATACATCACTTATATTACCATCATAAACCTAATATACACCATTGAGGAACCTGTGTCCAGTTGCCCAATGTGGCTTCAGATAATTCCCACTACTTAGCATAACTGAGTTAACAGTATTGGTTGGCATTTGTTTTATTTATATTGCAATGTTAAATGCTTAACATAGCTTAGTTAACAGTTTTGGTTGGCCATTTTAATTATATTCCTTATTCGTCTAGGAACCTTTGTCCAATGTTCCATAGTGGCCACCATGTTCATCCATAAAATTTCACTTAAAAGCACATTAGTGCTTTCTTTTTCTTTAATTTCTTTTCCAGTGGTCTCTTTCAATTATTTAATGTATTCTTACAAGTTTCTCAATTGTTTTTTTTTTTAATTATTTTTTTTATCGTTTTTTATGCACAAATATAATTAACTTCTTTATCAAATTATTTTTTTTATAAATATAATTTCATTGTAATATTGATGGTCAGAACTCTATTAATTTTAAAAAGTCAAGATTTTGTCATGCAGTGTAATTAATGAAACTCATTATTCAAATTCATAAATCACTACTTGCAACATATTTTGGAATTTCCGCAAGCTCGAAATCCATTTCAGACCTATGGTTTCTAGGGCAAAGTTGCTTAGATTTCTTCGTAGAATCATTTCCTCCCCTACGATTTCTTGTCCCAGAAATCGACCCGCCCTTGCGTACATATTTTGAATCATTTGCAATTTACTGTTTGAAGTGCAACTATCAGTTTACGTGGAGCAGTGTGATATAGAAAACATTTGAAAAAAGGAGTCGCTTTATAAACAAAACATTTTTTAAAAAGATTATTAAAAGTAGTGAGAAAAAAAAAGATAAAATATTGACAAAATAAAAATCAAGGAAAATACCAATAAAAAGTCCTGAGAGAACAAAGAAAAAAAAAAAACAAAAACGGTGAGATAAAGAGTGTCTTATTCCGAATGAAAGGAGGTGTAAATTTTTTTTTTTACCGAAACAGGGTGTGTGAGTGCAAAAATGTGATAAAAAAACTATACGTCACTTCTTTAAAATAAATTTTCACAACCAACTAGATAAAATTTTTTTTAACTCCACTTTACAGAAATGGACTTTAACTTTACCGATTTGAAAAAGGAAGCTGCCTCCAATGCAGTTGGTATCTTCATCCACTCTACTGATGCTGCTAAACAAGTGGACCAGGATTTATTGGGTAACTTTGATTCAGGACATCATACATTGGGTTCGATGACCCCAAAATGGAGATTAATACAAGGAAGAGTCTAACTGATTAGGTAATATTTTTTTGGAATAACTATACATAAGTTATAAAAACCATACTTGGGATTAGTGAATTAGTTGGACTAATTAATTGACGATTTCATTAACATTGATTGATATCTATGGTAATGAAATTATTTTCGTTATCATTGTTTCAAATTAATGTTAATGATTTCATTGAATAATGACAATGGTTTTTAATTTCATTGCCATTGATAATGCAAAAATTAAAAAAAAAAAAAATTACCATTGACAGATAAGCTTTTCGAAAAACATAAAAATGCGGAAAATTCGCTAAAATCAGGGTTGGAAATTGTTAGCTCAGGCTGATGGTCATTAAAAAATTGTATGTAACCAGAAAAATTATTATTCAGCAAATTACACTATGCGACAGTCAAAATCGGGATGGGATGAAACCAACGGGAAATGTTATATCGGTCAAAAACAAGTTATACGTGTCCCGGCATTTCGCTGGGTCACGTCTAGGAATCGAGATATATCTTTTTTTTGACATAACTCGAGAACCACTATTCCGATTTTGCTCAAACAATTTTAAAAAATTAAAAATTACAATTCCTTTAATCTGTTCATATAACGTTTTTCTATATACTCAACAGTTTTGCCGGTACAAATAAATGTTTGTTACCGCTACCATAAAAATCAAATAACCTTTTGTTTATTACTTTTTTTTAATATTTTAGCCAAAAGATATTTTTTTCTTCATACATTTATTTTTACCGGCAAAACTGTTGAGTATATAGAAAAACGTTATATGAACAGATTAAAGGAATTGTAATTTTTAATTTTTTTAAAATTGTTTGAGCAAAATCGGACTAGTGGTTCTCGAGTTATGTCAAAAAAAGACCACCAAAGGTCAAATCGATATATCTCGATTCCCGATATAACTTTCCCCGGTAGTTTGAACCCTTCCCGATCACTGACCCCTACCATTTGTCTCACAGTGTTATTATTAAGTGTTGTTTTTTTAAAATCCATATTCCAAGGGCTATAATACCCATTTCTTGTAACAAAGTTTGGTGGTTAATTAGCAAAAGAATTTTGCTTAAAAAGAAAATCTTTCATCAGTATATTCGTTTGCAGATTAAGTTTTTTAACAAATTTTTTGTACCACAAAGATTTTCTTCGCATTTCGCCACTTGTCAATTTATAATCTAGGGACTATAATACCTATATCTTATATCAAAGTTTGGTGGTTAGATCGAAAAAAAAAATCGTAAAAAGTAATATTTTTGCATCATTATATTCGTTTGCAGAATACTAATCGCTGATTACGTTTTTTAATTAATTTTCTTGCACCATAAAATCTTTTTTCGCGTTCCGCCATTGTTGTGCAATTTTTTAAGTGCAGTTGTTTTAAATTTATGATCTTAGGTGCTCCACAAATAATTTCTGAAAAAAATACTTAATTCTTAGGCACAGCGACAATATGCTACTAGATGCCGCTTAAATTGAAAAGAGTCTGTTTGAGCCTGTACTCTTTTGTACAGTCATTTTCGAAAGAATACAAAACAAAATTTAGATTTAGAAGAATCAACTTCTTTATTTGAGTTCAAATGGACAACTAACAAAAAATGTAAATGCAAAGCTAAGAATGAGCCGAAAAATAAAATAAAATTAATTTTGAGTGTTTAATAACGCTCCTAGACGAGAACAAGAAATTCTAATTGAGTTTGTAATTTAACTTAACAAATATTTCCAGAAGTTCTAAAAACATCTTCCCCTGACGAGTTCCTTAGGCAAGAATGAAATCCGGATAGGGACATGCCTCCAACAGATTATTTTTCACAATTTGTAAAATACGTTTGGGATTTTAGCATATTTAACTCCTTTAAAGCAAAAAAAGTCATTACAAAAAAGTTATTTTAAAAGCACTCCGAATAGCATTAACTGATTGTGGAGTAGTTACAATTTAGCTCTAACACTGATTTATTTTACACGTGTTGTCCCATGTTGTCAGTAGTTGAACTTGAGCATTTTGTTAGTAATTTAAAAGTACACAAATAATGTTAATAAAGTATGGTTTTTTTTGGTATACATTTTCATCACA
This sequence comes from Leucophora obtusa, assembly GCA_949987735.1. NCBI lineage: Eukaryota > Metazoa > Arthropoda > Insecta > Diptera > Anthomyiidae > Leucophora > Leucophora obtusa. The sequence continues at coordinate 185,231,415 of OX465298.1, read as the reverse complement.
TCAATACGAATACATTTTGTTTGCATTTTTAGAGTGATTTAGAAGTACTCTTTATAATATATAATATAATACATATTTAAAAGTGATTTAAATGTCCTTTTTATAATTTATGAATCATATTTTAGAGGTAATTTTAATGCTTAGCCCTTACAGAACCCATTTCTGAACCTATTGCGTAACAAAAGCTTCAATTTATTATTATTTGTAGGGCAATATTAAGGAAACACTTCTTTTGCATCTGATTCTATTCGATTAAGTCAAAATCAGACAAAACCAAAATTTTTTAAAATTTTTGTTCAACAGTTTTTTTTTAAAGAATTTTGTAACATGTTTACTTTAGTCTTTAAATTCAAAAAAGATACGATATTGAATTATATCAACCATTTAAAGTTTATTAACAAAAATTTGCCTGAACAACTTTTTCTCGTTTAGAATTCATGTCTTCATTGAAAGAAAATAAAATAGATTTTAGAAGCAGTATTCCAGTTACAAACTGCGTTAAACTAAGTTTAAAGATAATCTACATCCTAAAAATTGGGCATATTTAAATTATATGTAACCCTCTGATTAATTTTTTTAAAAACATTACTCAAGGAATTTTCAGAATATTAAAGCGTACTAGGAAACTATTTTTTCATATATATATATTTTTTTTTCATTTTAACAAATAAAGGAAAGAAAAGCATCGACATTTTACAACTCTACAGAAATAAGGGCATCATTATAAATTTGCTGAAGCCGCATAGCTATGATTGAAATTTTAGCTTTAAATTCATTAAAGAATCCGAGAACCGTTGGAGGACAGTTTTTCTCCAGACATATTTCGAAGGCGACATTTATATAACTTTTTATGTATAAGCAAAGGTAAGGGACCAACATCTGTTAACGAACCTCTTGATTAGTCTGTTTTAAACGATAAAATATGTTAACATTGCAACAAATTTTATTAACATATTTCTTTTGTGCACGGTGCAAAAGCACGCGAGCGACTTCATGGAGCCTTAACAATACATTTTAATTGTTAACTTTTATATATTTGCATTTAATGAAAAAAAGAATTCATATTTGGGTCATAGTCCAGGAGATTCAATGGGATCCAGTTCTTTATTTCCTTCCCTTTTTAAATGGGAACTGTAATTGAAGTATTTTTTAAAATATGTACGAATAATTAAAAAAATATGTGAATAATCGTAAATTAATAAAGTACATTAATAAAATTAACTATTTTGTTTTTTTAGAGCTAAAAATGGAATCTCTAATAAATTCGTAATTTACAAATGGATTTACAAAGAAAAAAACAACATTATATATACATTTTTGAAAGTTGTTTTAAAGCACATACATTCGAAACAGAAAACGAGCACTTATCGCTCCATTGTAACCAATTTAAAAGTTGTTTGTTTTGAATGACTTACACATATTTTTGCTGGGTATGTCCCGATAAAAATAAAAATAATCCTTGTGCATATTTAATAACAAAATTTGCCCAAAAAACATTTATAAATATTCAACAACATTGGATTATTCCTAATTTTTGGGCCTTTTTTAAAACACTCTCAATACTACAATATTTATTCATGTTAAAACTAAAATATAGGCTACCAAATGACCAATTTACTAACCCAAAAAACAGACAGATAACAAAACAACAGTCACGTTTTATGTATATTTATGACTCAATGCATTTCTAACCCATTGTTGGTACATTATGATAAAAGCGTATTTATTTTAGCCAGCAATAGAAAAAAAACAAGTGTCTTTCCAATACAAGAAACGAGTTAAAACCAAATGATAAATTGATGTTAAATAAACATATATTTGTATATGTGTTCTTATATATGAAGCGTGTTACAGTAACTGCTCTGGTATAGAAAAGAAAATGTCAGCTTAAACTTGTGGTTGGGCGCTTATAAAATTCGTTGCAAATTTAGTGTCAGTTTTGAAAAATTTCAATATATTAATGGTCTATTGAAATATCATGCATTCTTTTTCTATTGCTGGTCACTTGTTATAGAATCACTTCTGTATTTTGTGTGTAGAATAATGTAAATATAACAATGTGTGTATAAACAAAGCTCTATGGCAAAATTTACGCCTATATAGGTCATTAATTTCAATATATGAGACTCATAAATTTGTTTAAAACAAACATTTCTATATATAACTAAAATACACATACTCGTAGTTATGAAACAGGCCATTCGAGTGTTTGCAGGCTATAAAGTTTTTAAATTGAGAACATTATATTTAATTAAAAAATAGTATATATTTTAACAACGTAATTATTACTCTTATACTTAATATGTTTATTTAACCAAAGTCACTTCATAATATTTTATTAAATTAATATTTGGGTTTGGCATTTTGTGATACTTTTTTTTTATATATAAATGTTTGCTAGAGTGGGCCGTATGTGAAAGATTTTCAATTCGGAAGTTGTACTATATAGGGGGAAAATACAATTTTTATTGCGGTTTCTAAAAATTTCAAATATTTTAGCACCTGTCCAAACAAGCGGCAAAAAATCTAATATTTATAAATTCCGTACAAAATGGTGGCCTTTGGTGCAATGTATACTATTTAAATTTTATTTTGTGCAGATTCTGCCAGGTAGAACATTTTTTTTTGATACCTGGGATAACGATCAAAACTTTAGATTTCGCCAGTTACAAAACTTTTATTTAATTGCTAGAGTAGTAATGATCAAAACAATATTTCCATCAAAAATAGGGTTGGTATATTTTGAAAAATTTCAATCGCAATTTTAGTTTATTTTTATAATTTTAGTTTTTTTATTTAAAAAATTGTGTGTTTCGCCAATTTGGAATATATTTTCATAAACTTTTGTAGTGCTTTAACTTTAGAATTGAACACTTTTTAAAATTCGGCCCAATCTAATATACAATTGTCTGAATGAATATATGGGTGATATCAAAAAATGTGATAAAAACCGTGTAACCACCTAATTTCTAATGCATGGATTACATTTGAGTTACATATTTCGATATATATCAGCGCATTGTCACCTGTTTTACAAAATTTATAACAACCTGATCAATTTTTGGTTAATACATAAAATTTGTGACCAATTTTATAGGCCAAATGTAAACTCCGTAACAAGTAACTCATAAGGTTTTTTAACTTTAATAGCTTATATTTTAATAACCAATAAAGCTAAACACTAACTGTAAGAATTTTTATGAAGAGGAAAAGTGCCGTTTTTAATAAAAATTAATACATTTTACAAACTTTTTCGTGTATCTTAGCTATCACGACTTCAACAATGTAACGATTTTTCGTCATAATTTTTTATAAAAATGCATATACCAAAATTTTGGAGTTATCTATTATTTATGTTGCGAAAAGTATAATGTTATTTATACTCAAATGATCGTTGGACTGTAATTAATCATCCAGTATAACAGACTTGAAGCTTTTCTGCAGCAACAACAAAAAAAAATTAAAATTGTGCAAAAAAAGTTATTGCGACAACTTGTAGAAGAGATTTTTTGCAATTAGGTTTATAATGACTAAACTTACTGATTCCATTAAGAAAAAACCAAAATATTAACACTTTTTGCTTCTCACAAATTGGGCCCAAAAATTTATCACATTTTTTGATTTCATCCATATATGTAGTACATACATATACACCATTTCTAAATTTATTTAACGAAAATAGTTAAGATAAACAGATTTAGGTTTTTTTGAAATAGTTGTCTTAAAATCAGTTTTTAGCAAAATAGTTTTTTACAAAATAGTTCAGTTAAAAGATTAAAAACAAAAAAAAACTTATAAACTTCCAACTTCCAAGGGCCATTATTCCTGTTTTAGCGAAATAAGCAGTATTTAAGGTTTTCAATAAATTTCCTGATGCAAAATTAATAAATTTTTTCGTAATCTATGTATTCTGTATAGGTACAGACATTTTTTACTCCAAATATAGGTGATTCCAAATAAAGCTGATTTTTCTTACAAGTGTTGGTTTGCAAATTTGTGAACAAGGACGGCAAGCGACTAATGATTTGAAAATAGTTTCTTTTACAAGAATTAATTTTTTTTGTCGAAATTGATTGTAAATAATTACTAGGGCAAGGAATTCCATGCAAATGCATGTTTTTCCTCGATAGTCCATAACTGATACCGATTAAATATTTATCCGAATCATCAAATTTAGAACAAAATGTCATAAATTTGTTGTTGCATATTTTTGCATATTTTAACAAAAATGCATGTTTGTGTAACTTTTCATTTTTAATAGCATTTTTTATTTTGTACAAAGAAAAATATAAAACATTTATACGTTTTCATATTTTGATTCATGATTTGATTTTAAAAATAAACATTCTAAAAAACCTTATTGATCTATGGAAAAGCTTCTAGTTCTGTGTCTGTTTGGAAAATAGCTAACTTAAAACGTCTTGTATATCAAGAGTACTAGTTTTCATCAATTTTTTTGCTGAAACAATATTTACACAGATAAAACATAATTTCTGGCCAACTGAATAGTTTTGTTGCAGCTACCGAATTATTTGGTTGTTGCAATCGAAATTCTGTTGTCTTTATCGAACAAACAATTATATCGGCAGTTCCGACCAAACCATTTGATTGGCAAAGAATTTGGTTGTCACAACGAATCTGTTTTCTCTATGTACTTAAAATTTTATTTGAAAATTAGGTGCAATTAGATACTCATTTTTCGGATCAAATTGTATCAGGTTAGATAAGAGTATTATCTTGCTTGATATATCTGTATACATATTACAATATTTGGATCAAATTGTATATGAACATATATATGGATTTTTATATACCTTTTATAAAAATTATCCTGTTTCAAAAATACCTTTTTTGCAAAAAGTATCTCTTATTGAAAAAGTACATTTCATTAGGTAATTACACTAATAGAAAAAAGTCTGTAAAACATGTAGTTAAAACTACTAAAAATTTGTTAAAAATGATGCCGGAGAAAAAACTGCTGAAATTAGCAGATTATTGTTGCTATATATTAGTTCGATAGGAACCGTAAAAATATACAGAATTTTAATAAGATTTATGTTAAATTTTTGTTAATGGAAAATAGCAAATTAACCTGCTATAATCAGTAAAAAAATCAAAAAAAATTTTAAAGTTTTTTTCGATTTTTTTTAAACACAAATAAAAATCGAGCCTTTTGAAAACAGCAGTTTACAATTATTTTTGAAAATATTTCTGCTGAGTTTAGCAGGACACACGCTATTTGCATTCAAATAAATTTAACTTAAAATTTTGTAGATATAACAGTTTATTTTTGCTTTTTTTAATCTACTAATATCACTGTGAGACAAATGGTAGGGGTCAGTGATCGGGAAGGGTTCAAACTACCGGGGAAAGTTATATCGGTAAAAAAGAAGTTATACACCCCCAGGAATCGAGATATATCGATTTAACCTTTGGTGGTCTTTTTTTTGACATAACTCGAGAACCACTAGTCCGATTTTGCTCAAACAATTTTAAAAAAATTAAAAATTACAATTCCTTTAATTTGTTCATATAACGTTTTTCTATATACTCAACAGTTTTGCCGGTAAAAATAAATGTATGAAGAAAAAAATATTTTTTGCCTAAAATATTAAAAAAAGTAATAAACAAAAGGTTATTGATTTTTATGGTAGCGGTAACAAACATTTATTTTTACCGGCAAAACTGTTGAGTATATAGAAAAACGTTATATGAACAGATTAAAGGAATTGTAATTTTTAATTTTTTAAAATTGTTTGAGTAAAATCGGACTAGTGGTTCTCGAGTTATGTCAAAAAAAAAGATATATCTCGATTCCTAGGGATGACCCAGCGAAACGCCGGGACACGTATAATTTGTTTTTGACCGATTTTGACTGTCGCATAGTGTATTTAGCAATATTTTCTGCAGATTTCACAGTAAAATTTGTCATTTCCAAATAACTAAAAATTAACTTAAATATAACTAGAATTCTGTAAATTTAACTGTTCTTATTTTACTAGTATTTAACAAAAAAAGTCTGCTAAGTTTAGCAATTTTTTCTGCAGCATAATGTTTAACTAATTTTTAGTAACTTTTTCTGATATTTTTACAGATTTATTTCTATGAGTGTACCTTTTGTTTTTGACAATTACCTTTTATTCTCAAAAAGTTCCTTTTATTAAATCTGCCAGCAATATTGTATCTACTTTCTGTGCATATAAATCGTAAGTTCTGATGTAAATTGGTACATGGTGTAGCAAACATTTTCATTTCAGTTTTGCTATTTAATATTTTCCTCAATACACAAACTTATTAAATAATATTCTTTCATACATATGTGTTCTATTTGTTAGGTTTCCTCTAGCAGAGAAGGTTTCCTCATTAGCAGGCTTTAATTTTAAAGTTATTTGATAAAGAAGATAAAACTATTCGAAAATCATTGTTTTTTTTTTACCTCATATTAATATTATTTAAAATTTTTTTTTTGTATATAGACTGGGAATTCAGCAAGAAGAAATCTTCTCTGTGCATATGTGTTTTTTCCATTTTCATTTTGGCAAACCACAAAACTTGATTTAGTACAAATTTATTGGTCGTAAATAGGAAATTAAATTTTTTTTGTTTGCTGCTGTTGTTGTGGTGTGGTAACTGAAAATGAAATAATTGAATAAATGTATTCGTAGGGAGTATGTATGTAGAGGAAAAACGATAAAAAAGAAAGTTTGTAAATTATTAATTTTACTTATACGCATTCAGTTCACATGAAAAAGCTGTAAATAATTTTTTTAAATTTTTTGAGGGTATTATTTATGACACCCTGTCATATGAGTAATAACCCAGTGTAGAAAATCATTACCAGATATGTGGTTATGTAACTACATACTTGGTAATGGTAACTAGTTACTTTTGTTATTACATTTCTTATTACCTTTATATGGCGATGTCGCGAAAAATAATGAGTTGTCGTTACACACCAGCATACGAAAAATCAAAAAATATATCGTTACCTATGTGCTTACCAGTACTGACAAAAATAATGAGTCTAAAAATAGATGAAAAAAATAAATTATATAAAAAAAAATATTTTTTATTGTATTTTTTTTTTAATAAAATTTGCTGGTGCGGTAATCGAACCTGGGTCTACTGATTGCCAGTCAACAGCTCTACCATCTGAGCTATATCGACATGTAATATTTAATAGATAAAAACATAATTGACCTGCTGCACCCAAGTAAGCTTACTCGCCAACATACAAAAAATCAAAAAATATGTGGTTACATATATCCTTACCAGTGTTTAGAAAATATTGAGTCTAAAAATAGATTTCAAAAATTTTCAAAAAAATCTAGAAAATTATTTTCTATTTGAAATAATGACAAAAATGAGTCATTATCAGTAACTCATTATTATATGTTTTAAAATAATGCAGAAGGTAAGTGGGTGTCATTACTGGTAGTCCAAAAAATAATGATATGTCATTACCCTTTCTACACTGGGAAATATTTGGAATTATTAAAATATTTGCAGTTACGCTATGTATAACTAAATAGTATAACCTTAGCATGCTGTTTGTGCCACCCTAACGTATGAGTAATAATATTTATAAATATTAAAATACTCTTACGTCACAGGTGATATAAAAATTGTATGAAACCAGATATTCATAGGGCCAATTTTATAGTCAGAACTAATAAGGATTTTTTTTTTAATTTTTTTTAAGTCAGAAATTTTTGAACAAAATTTCTAATTTAAGAAATATTTAAGACAGCTGACTATGAAACTGAACGTTAAGTCCTTACGAAAAAGCCCAATTTGAACTATAAAAAAAAATTTGTAATTTTCAAAGACTTTAAAATTTTAATTAAATTTTTTTATAGAACTTGACAAACAAATATAAGTAATTTTTAAAAACAACTAGATGTGGTTAAATATCAATGTAGTATATAATCACAATTAACCAAGTGTTTAGATTTTTTTTTTGTAAATCAAGAAAATATTATGAAATAATCATTATTAAGTTACTTTAGAAGTTTGCTAATAAAGAGCTTTTGAATTGTAATTAATTTTTTGTTGCGTTTATGAATTTAGGGGTTAATGTTTATTTGTTTTTATTTAATTAATTGAGCAATAGCATTCATTATTAATAAATTTATTCACCGCATAAAATTTTAATACTTTATGTTGAAAATCATTTAATATTCTCTATAAATAACGTTTAGTATACCTTTGAGCTTTAAAGTTTTGTGTATTTTAAAATTCATAAAGAAAAAAATAAGTTAGACTTATTTATTATTCAATTGTTCTAAAGTAATTTCCTCTTATCTTTTAACACCCCCTAATTACCTTTCCTTAGTTTTGGTAAATATCTCATAAAAATGAAAATTTTGGCTAAAAAAGAGAAAACAAATTAGCTTTAAGCAAAAAAAAAATAACATTAAGCTTTGCACCAATATTTCTTTTTTCAGCCCTCGTTCTCATTTCGTTTCTATTTTTTGGTATTCATTTACAAAATACAGGAAAACATTCCAACATGTTTCCTTTGATGGCACTTAATGTTAACAAGAAAAATACATAAAATAAAGTGAAAGCAGCAATGAGACGAACAAAATTTCAAAGTACTCTTAACGAATACCTAATATGTAGGGTAAGGTAAAGTACAATGTATGTATTATGTGGGAATGTATGTCAAAATATGCACCACAAACACTACAACATGATACAATATTAAACATATTTAAGTCCTGGCATTTTCTCACCTGATTGTAAAAAGAAATCAGCAACGGTAATGTTAAGTATCTTTTACCTTTTTAAAGTTCCTTTTGCTTTTGTAATAAATTTGATTACAATATACGATAAGCAAGCAGCAAACAGAGGTAAATGTAGAGCCAACCAAATATAGAGTCAGTCTTTTTTTTGGAAAGCATGGTCGAAATTTATTAATGCTTTAATTTAAAATTTGTATTATAAAAACACTAAGATGTGTTGTAATAACGAGGGAATACAAAAACCAACAAAAAAACAAACTAAATCCGTTGTATTTAAGGCAAAAAAAAAAAAAAAAATTAAAAATAAAAAATACTTATAGCAAATAAGCTAAAAATGCAAAAGTAAAAAAACTTGGACATACAACACTTTTTTTAAAAAAAGTTCAGAGTTATGAGAAAAAAATTATGAGAAAAAAAAGAGTTATGAGAAAAATCTTAAAAAAGCAATTTAAAACTCAAAATTCTTAAAGAAAAGAAATTGTATAGCAAAAAAAAAAAAAAAAAATTTAAAGTCCAAAAAATAAAAAGAAGCAACTTTGGGTGAAACAGCAAAAAAAATCTAATTTGTGTTCTCTGATAGTTTGTTTAAACATTTTTTTTAAAAACCCTATTGCCTGTGTCTTAAATTTATTAAGGTAAATGAGTTGACAAACAAAATTTATTGCCCCAACTTATGTACTTCAAAGCATACAAAATTTCAAAGAAATTTTTATACAAAAAAAAAAACAAACTGAGAAGGCACGAATATGGCGGCTACAAGACAATGCAAGTGTTGAAAACACTTAACGAAATAAGGTTAAGCATACATCTCTGCACCATCCTAGTCATATATAAAAAACAATATTTTTATTTAACAAAGAAATTATCATCCGCTGGTTGTATTACAATATACAACAAAAATAAAATTTTAAAAGGAATTTAAATATTTTTACATAAATTTTTATCAAAAATAAAATTTATGTTCTTATGCAGACTGTATTCATATGAGAATAACTTTCAGTAGGGGTATATAAATATTCTAAAGGTGTCAGAAGTTTATTTGTATGCTGGTACATGTAAAATTTTTGTGAGGTCTACTATAAGAAGGAAGCTACAGCAGCCTGAGAGTGAAGAAAATAAAAAAAATGCTTGACAGTTTTTCAACAGATAATTTAAAAATTATATTCGCTTTTAACCCACTAGGTGGTTTAGAGATATTTTTGAGTATATAAAATGCAGGGTTTTTTAATGACTTCTAATTATAGATGAATTAAAAATATCGACTATCATATTATGAAATACGCTCGCCTTTTATTTATCATAATATGGTCCTTAAATTATAACACTATATTGCAAAATGATGCCAATATCATCATGTTATAGTCTTTCATATCATAATATGATCCCTGTAGTGTTTTCCCAGCATTCTGTTGAAGCTGGATTAAAAAGATTGCACATTTTAAATCTGATAACACAGTACAACAGCCAATCTGGGGGGTGAGAAATTCCAAGTCAGGGTGATGGTACTAGGTCAGTATAGTAAAACCCTCAAAGGGTTTGGCGTTCGTATGTGTCATTTTTTTTATGACCTTTTAAATTTTTTCCTTATCTTGATGTTTTTTCGCTTAGTTGTAACTCGAGAACCACTTGTCCGATTTTGATGAAACAAATTTAGAAAAATTTAGAATTACAATTTCTTTAATCCGTTCATATAACCAACAGTTTATAATCAACAGTTTTGCCGGTAAAAATAAATTTGTGGAGAAAAAAAAATATTTTTTTGCCTAAAAATTAAAATTTTTTTTTTTAAATTCATGAAAACATACGCATACGAACGCCAAACCCTTTGAGGGTTTTACTATACTGACCTAGTACCATCACCCTGACTTGGAATTTCTCACCCCCCAGACAATAATCCCAAAAATGTTCCATAGTGTAATTTAACAGTTTTTTCTGTAACATCCTTTTTAACAAATTTTTAGTTGCTTTTTCTGCTATTTTTACAGATTTATTTCTATGAGTGTAAAAATGAAATATTTGTAAATTTCTAAATATTCCCAGCAAAAAAAAATTGCAAGTAATGCTTTACAAACTACTTCTTTCAATGCTTCACAAGTATCCGTTGGTGTATTTTTACTGCTTTTTTAGAACTTATTCTAAACAACTTCAAAAAATCACTTCTTTCATTCCTTCCAAAGTATCCGTTAGTATATTTTTACTGCTTTTTTAGAATTACTTCTGAACAACATCCAAAAAATCACTTAAGTGTTGTTTCTAAAGAGTAATTATTGGCCAAATGTGGCTTTAAATATTACAAATGAATTAAACAAACAAAAAAAAAAAAAAAAAGTGATTGTAAAAAGTGATTTTGGTATCAATTGGCATTTCCAAACAGAGGGTCCCGGGTTCGAATACCTGCGAAACCAATATTTTTTAAATTTTTTTAAAAATTTTTTTTATTCTATTAATTTTCTTTTTTAATATTTATAATTAATTTGTTTAAATTCAATAATTTTTTAATTTTAAAATTTTTTTAAAAAAAAGTATATACATAAATATAAAAAAAATTGTGCTAAATTGCTTTTTATGCATCTATAAAAATAGTATTGAAACAATATGAATTGGAGTGCACTGTTTATACTTCCCAGCTTGCTTGGAAGCAGTTTTGTCAGGGAATATTGAGCAGTGAAGCGTATGCATTATTGATGATATCTTGCCTGATTTTTGTTCGAGATAGCTCGCGTGAAAGCACTTGTTTTCAGATCCGAAAAGACATGAATTCACCGCTTTTAATTAGTGCCCCTGTTTTTTTTTTTAAATGTCGATAATATATGCCTTCTCGGAAGTGCATATTATAAAGCTTTTCAACTATTTAAAATCATGCCTTCTCAAAAGCACAATATTCCTGCACATTTTTCCGTGAAGAGAAAATGCCTCTTATTCTTAGTTAAACCCCTTATTTTCATTAAAATAACTTTTTTCCACATTTTAAAAAATTTTGATAAAAGAACCGCAAAAATATTTAAGTAATCAAAATATATTGCTCATTTCATGCCTTTTTGAAAAGCACAGCACAGCACAAAAGCGATGTAAACAATTAATCAATTTAGGCCTTTCTGCTTACTGCTGTTTACGCAGCTATACATTTTTAGAAGCGGTAAAAGTAGCAGTAAGGAAGCAGTAATCGTTTTTACTTCTTCCTTTTTGTAAAATAAAAATAATATAATCTTTTCTGTTAAGAATTTTTTTTAACTTTTAATTGGTGAAAAAGAGCTTCTTTTGCACTCGTTAAAAAAGTACTGAAAAAATGTTGCAGTGGGAGTACTCCTCTCGTATGACAACTCAATGTTAAAATCATTAGTGTTTATGTTAAAAAAGAAGTACATCTAGATCATCAATTGTAGTGCCTTTTCTACTGCTTCGGCATTTCTTTTTTTTGCTGGGTAGCGAACCTAGAAAATAATAGAGTTCCAGTTTGTATGCTTTGGTTCTTTCGTGGACTGTAGCGTTTAATAGAACAACCAGTCAGAAAAATACAAACGGGAAAGCGATGGCAAAGCACTTTAATAGGTGGTACAGGTACTGGCAAAAAGTGCTTTCCCATTCCCAAAATGATAACATCATTACACAAAAGGACCAGTTGTTAAAAAAGCGCTGGAAAAGCACTGGAGAAACAAAATTTTTGAACGTTGGCAAAACCCTGGCAAAGCCAATAAATAGGTGGTCTGGAAATATATTTTCCAAAATAATATTTAAAATAGTTCATATGTATATTTTTTGGTCCTACCGTATTTTGAACACAGGCCATCAGATTGGCACACGACAGCTCTAGTCTATAAATGAGTGATAACAGCAGGACAACTACTGGCTGTGCTAAAATGCTACCACTGGCAAACAGTTTTTTGGAAAAATTTATTTCATAAAACAAAAACATTTTTAAATTAAAAACCGTTAAAAAATTTTTTCCCTTGCAACCGGATTTGAAATCGAAACATTCTGACTACAAAATTTTTTTAACGAAGCGTCAGCATTTTTATAAAATGAGTACAAACCTTGGCATATCACTCTTAGACCATTCTTTGCCAGTGGTTTTTTTTATAAACCACCGAAATTTTTGTAAAATAAATACTGGAAAAACGATTTTTGCAAACGCCGACAAAGCTTCCCAAATGATCGTTCTGCCAGTCATTTATTTTTAACACCGTGGTTACCCAGTGGTATGCCAGTGCTTGATTTTTTGCACCACTGGCGATTTCTGACTGGGCACTTATAAGACCAAAAATGTTCACCTAAAAACGAAAATATGGAAAAATTCACAATAATTTTCATATTATCGGATTTGTTAATTAAAGGAAACAGACAGTAGAAAACAGGTTTGGTGCTGACAACCTCATTTGTAACCAATCGCATGGTTCGGTTGTGGTAGCCGAATTTTTCACTTGTGACAACAGAAAACCAAGTGAGACAGGACTAATTTAACTGTGACAACAGAGTTGCATTTTATGCAACTAAACCATTCGATTGGCAACAAGTAGGGTTGTCAGCACCGAACCTGTTTTCTGGGTGTAGGGATCTTAAGTTGCGTTTACATCTGTTTTCAAATCTCGATATTTCAATGGAAATCTTGACCTTTTACATTTGAACTTTATGACACTAGCGAGATTTCGATTTGGCAAATGCATTTTTTTTCTAAACAAAGTACCATCAAAAATAACCTCAAATAAAAAACATTCCTAAAAACCATTTATTCATTGGCGAAGTACAATTTACATTATTTTATGTAAAGATCTAATGCCAAACATGTTGGTAAAATTGTTTTTTTGTAAGGGTGACAAGCTAGAAGCCAGATTTTGCAATATTTTAGTTGATGGAAGACATGCACTTCCCAATGCTTTCTTCGTTAATAGGTATGCTTCGCGGGAAGCAAAAAATTAGAACCACGCAACACTTCTTATAATCATTAGTATATTTCCATTGGGTCTAAGTTTGTCTTTATTATACTTTTAATAATTCTTTTATTTCATTATTTTCGGGTATTTTTAGGTTATTTTTTTAGTCAGCTGTTGGCCATCGTTGCCACTTTTTCATGCAAAAATTCTTCAAATTAAGCGAAACGCAGTATTGTATTCTGTAAAAGTCTCCACATTTGTAAGATTTTCATGAGATTTTTTAGAAATCTCGCCAATTTCCTGGATTTATTTTGTATGGGGAATCTCGAGATTTCACATGAGATTTTCACTGAAATCTCAATTTTCGTCGAAATGTCGGAATTTGGGTGCAGATGTAAATGCAACATTATATTTTTCATAAAATGTACTTGTTTGCAATAAAAGGTACTTTTTTTAATAAAGCCACATTCACAATGATAGAGTACTCCACTCTGCAGAGTGGATTTTGTTCCTTTCTTTTTCGCACTTACATATTTTTTGTATCATGCCATCTCTATTTTAGTACAATCCACTCTGCAGAGTGGAGTACTCCATCATTGTGAATGTGGCTTAAAAGTTACATTTTTATTAAAAGACACTTTTTTTAATAACAGGTACTTTTTAACAAAAGATATTTTTTAATATATGCTACGGTACTTTATTAATAAAAGGTGCTTTTTTTAATAAAAACACTTTTAATAAAAAGTACTGTTTTTAAAAGAGGCACTTTTTGCAAAAATGTGCTTTTTTAAAAATAGTGGTATTTTATGATAGGAACTTTTTTTGATAAATTGATTTAGAGATGTCCGTCCATCTGTACAAAAGTTTGTATTACTCAAGGACGAACCCTATTGAAAATGGTTAGAATCGGTACAGGTTTTGATTTAGTAGCCAAGGAAATGTCCTATCTGAGGTTAACATTATTAATCTTAAATGGTTTTACAAAAATAAAGCAATTTTAAGGCTATTTCTTCCACAGGACATATATGAATTTCACTAATCCTATAGTGCTTATTCCGGTCAGTACCTTCTAGTGTTTTACATCGTTTTGAAAACCCAAAGTTTAAAAATTTACAAAAATTTTATTGAGAAAACAGAAACGAAAATCTTGAAAAATTCATTCATTCATACTATCGAGCCGATATTTACGCAAGTAGAGCAACGGTATTTGAACTAGTTTACTTATTTAATAAAGAATAGTTAAACTAACTTTTCTTAATAAGCATCTTTTGTTAACATGTCTTTCAATAATGCTTAACCCTCTAACCGGCAAGCCCGCCTCCAGGCGGGGTATAATAAATATACCACAAATGCGCCAAATGAGTATTTTGTAACAAGAAATTAAGCTTTTTCAATTAAAAACAAATTTTATAAAAAATTTTTATGAAGAATTTTTTTGTTTGGTTTGTACAATGGCCCTGCAACTCTCTTAATATTTTTTATAAGAAAAAATATTATGCGGCTTCGAACAGGAATGAACTACGACTGGTTAATCAGGGATGGAAAAGGCTCACTCAATCGGGCTCTTATACCAAAAAATGTTAGATCGCTCTTAAATACATATGTAAAAATGTAAGTAACTAAAAACTAACTTCTTCTTTGGCTCGTTAAAAAAATAAAAATTAAATATTTAGATATTGCCAAATATTAGCAAATATTGAGAAAAAAACATTTGCAAAAAGGGAAATTTTTGCAACAATGTATTCGTTTGCAGAATATCGATAGCTGATTAACTTTTTTAATTCATTTTCTGTACCATAAAGCCTTTTTCGAATTCCGCCGTTATTTTGGAACTTTTTAAGTGCGGTTTTTTAAATATATAACATAGGGACTTAATACCCATTTATACAATAAAGTTTGCTGGTTAATGGAAAAAAACGCGAAAAAAATTACAAAAAGGAAATTTTTAGCATCAATGTACTTATTTACCGAATGTAAATCGCTGATTAAATTTTTTAATAAACTTTTTGTACCATAAAGTCTTTTTCCCATTCCGCTATTATTTTGCAATTATTTACGTGCGTTTTTTTATATTTATAATCTAGGGACTATAATACATATTTCATACAACACAGTTTAGTGGCTAGTTGCAAAAAAAAAAATACCGAAAATAAAATTTGCAAAAAGGAAAAATTTTTTCATCAATATATTTGTTTCCAGAATGTAAATCGCTGATTAAGTTTTTTAATTAATTTTTTGTACCATAAAGCCTTTTTCGCTTTCCGCGATTATTTTGCAATTTTTTAAGAGTGGTTTTTAAAAATTTATAATCTGGGGACTACAGCACCAATTTTATACACTAAAGTTTAGTGCTTAGTTTGCACAAAAAAAAAAAAAAAATAAAAAAATAAAAAAAATCGCGAAAAAAAATGTTTGCAAAAAGGAACATTTTTGCGTCATTGTATTCATTTGCAGATTGTTAATCGCTGATTGAGTTTTTTAATTATTTTTTTCTATCACAAAGTCTTTTTTCGCGTTCCGCTATTATTTTTTTAAGTGCGGTTTTTTAAATTTTTAATCTACGGAGTATAATGCCCATTTCATAAAACAAAGTTTGGTGGTTAGTTGCAAAAAAATTTTGGCATGGTTTGCAGAATTTAAATCTCTTAAAGTCTTTTAATTAATTTTTTGAACCCTAAAGCCTTTTTTCGCATTCCGATATTATTTTGCAATTTTTACGTATGGTTTTTTAAAATTCATAATATAGGGCTATAATACTCTTGGAATAGTATAATTAAGGTTCCGTTCTTGATTTTTATAGTAATTAAATTATTATTTTCCATCCCTGGTTACAATCGATATTTTGAGTCATACAAAGAACGCACATAATGACCCTGCAAACATTTGGAAGATATCTTCCAAGAAGATATTAAACCGATATCTTCTATTTGTCATTTTAATGAAAATAATCAATTAGTATTTACTTTGAAATTGTCTTCCTTTTATCATTTGGAAGATAATTCGGCGATATTTGTAAAAAAATTATTCAAAAATTTTATCTTATGTCATAACTTTTTATGACAATATTGCGGCAATATCACCTTTGTATCATTTGGAATATAAAGCAAATTTGTGTTAAATCTTTTGTCAGTTTGGAAAAACTTAAGACGAAATTTGTACAAAAACAATCAAAAGATAAATTGGAAATAAACTCGTGAAAAGTAAAGATTAATTGCGCGGGAAAAATCGGCTAAAATGAAATCAAGATAATTTATACGTTGGTCAATGGATTATGTATGCAGATATTGTTTTTCAGGCTTAAATTTAATAATGAAAAAAGTAAATCGTTTTTTTTTTTGTATCCGGGAGTTTATTTAGCGATATCACCCTTTTATCTTCCATATGAGTTATTGCTTTCGTATTGCCTGGAAGTATTATTTTAGGGTAACAGTTGTTTCCGACGGAGGAAACTTCAGGAATACGAAATTGATATTGCCGGCAACAAATGTTTTCTTCCTGGCGATATGTTTCGGAGAATCTTTTTCGTATTGCCATGTTTGCTAGGTGATATTGATTTGAGTATGTTCCTGTTCCAAGGCACCTAATAGAACAAATGCTTTCTCAGTGATAGAGAGTCCCCCAATCTCTTTATTATGTATACTCTTTGGTTTGGAAGCAAAACAGTGTCAGCAATAAAATTTCGTAAAACTTGGAAAAATAAATATTTTTTAACAAAAAAAAAAAAATTTCAAAAATCTTAAGGCAAACATACACGTTCAATATTATTGATCAGTGTTTTCGAAATAAACCTATCAAAACAAAGTATTCAAAAATAAAATGTTCTGATTGGTTGATTTTTGAAAAATTGATAAATAATATTGAATATGTATGCCCTATCTTAAAAACATATTTTAATTGATTAAACAATTGATAATCACCACAAAGTAAGATTGAAGCTTAATGATTTAAAAAATTTTCTTACTTTGGTCCAAGCACACACAGTATTCCATAAGTATACCTTTGAAGGACATGGACTTAACTTGAAAACGAATGGTCGGATTTTTCTGCAATTTGTTAAAAACAATATATTTGGTATAAGTAGCAAAGATTAAAAGTTTGAATAATATATATTGAAGTTGTGGTACGTTTGCGCTCAATTTCGCATTTTTCGAAAACGAAATTCGTTACATTCTCCTAAGTAACAGCACAAAAAATTTAATTTTTTTATTGCAATTATATCTTGGTTAGAGGAGTAATTTATGCTTAAACCCAGTAATTCTTATGCGCTAGTTTTCACTTGGTATGGACCATATCGCCTAAAGTAGGCAAGGAAAGAAATGTTGGATACATTGTATAAATTTCATTGCAAAAAAGCTTGGGCCGGTTAGAGGGTTAAATAAACCTTTTTAAAAACATATTTGGGTTTACGGACCATATATAATTAGATCCAATTTTATTTTTACTTTGAACTAAAACTAAAAACCTATACCTACACCCAAAAAATTACATAGTGGCATAGTTAACGAAATCCATAGTTGTTTCACATTATTTATAAATTAACTATTATAATTATTAACAACTACGTGAAAATTGAAAAAAGTTCGTTTTCTAGTTGCCCTGTGATACGATATTTCAAATAATTTCAAACTGACAATAAACTTTAAAACAAAAATTTGACAAAAAAATTAAAATAAACAAAATAAAAATCTTATTTCGTTATTGATTGTAAGTTAATTGGTTTTCTTTGGAATTAAAATCATATAAAATAATAAACTTTATTTTTTATTGAAGGTGGAATGAACCCAAATATGATTAAGCATAGAAAATTCCAAAATATAAAGGATATTAAAATTGGGGTAATTGAGAAGACAAATTCTTAACGTAATATATAAAATGTGAATACTTTAAATAAAAATTTGAAAAAAAATCTAAGCGTTTGTATTTATTTAAAAAAACGACATCCATATAAACAAATTTGTGTCCCTGTCAAACATTTACATATAGCACATAATGGATTTATATTATATTCAAAAGTTTTAAAATTTCCTCTACAAAATCGTTGCCGGTAACTTCCTGCATAGTTGATTTATACATTTAAATTAAACATAGTTGGCTTTAAATACTTCATATCCACTATGACATACTGATGGTTATTTCACCTATGACATAGTAGAAAAAATAGTGTTCATCAACTATGTACTTTTTTGGGTGTATAATTTGATATTCTACCGAGTAATTCTTCAAAAAAAAATAACTGGTTTGTACATTTTTATTTTGGTGCCAGCTCAGATAAATTAGATCTGCTAACAAATCCGATTAGATCTGCTCTTATCTGGTCATGAAAATCATCCAATTTTCCAGATCACTATAGATATGAACAGATTTGGCACTAGATCTGAACAGATCTGGCCATAAAGTCACATATATCATATACCATATATGATCATATGTGATCAGAGGGTCAGCGGATTTACCCAGCAAAATCTTTCATTACCAAATAAGTGGTTATATAATAGAAATTCATAGCTCCGCACAACTTATTTTTTGGCGTCTATACTCATTATTTTTGTTTAGCGTGGTCGTTTTTATAAGTAGTCACGCTTACCCGCTCGCTTACGAAAAAATGAGAAATAAGTAGTTATGAGATTTTGAATAATAAGTGGTTACACACATGCTTACAAAAAGTGGAATTATTAGCGGTTATCCGATTGCTTACTTGATTCTTAAAAATAAGGAGTTAAGCAAATACTATTAGCTTAAGGAAATACATTCAGAAAAATTCAATTTTATTCTAGTATGTAATTTTAGGACTCGTCATAAAAATTTGAACATAAAACATATTTACATACAATAAATAAAAATGTATAAAATTTAACTGTGTAAAAAGTACTTATTTAAACTATAACGAGTAAGTCATTATTTTATATTTAGAAACAATGAATACAATAGGCCGTTATTAGGAAGTGATTATTTTATATTATAAAATAATGCAAAAGGTAATGATATATCATTTTTGGTAATGCAGATAGTAATGAGGTGTCATTACCAATATTTTGCTGGGTAGTTAGATTTAATCATATCCATTTAGATCTAAACAGATCTGATCAAATATTAATTGTTTTGCACGGGCGGAGAGAATAATTTTTTGCATTTTAAAATATGTATATACCCAGTGTAGAAACGGTAATGACATATCATTATTTTTTGGAGTACCAGTAATGACACCACTTACCTTCTGCATTATTTTAAAACATATAATAATGAGTTACTGATAATGGCTTATTTGTATCATTATTTCAAATAGAAAATAATTTTTTAGATTTTTTTAAAAATTTTTTGAAATCTATTTTTAGACTCAATATTTTTTAATCACTGGTAAGGATATATGTAACCACATATTTTTTGATTTTTTGTATGTTGGCGAGTAAGCTTTTTTGTGTGCAGCAGGTGAATTATGTTTTTATCTATTAAATATTACATGTCGATATAGCTCAGATGGTAGAGCTGTTGACTGGCAATCTGTAGACCCAGGTTCGATTCCCGCACCAGCAAATTTTATTAAAAAAAAAAAAAATACTATAAAATATTTTTTTTTATATAATTAATTTTTTTGAAAATCTAAGTTAAGACTCATTATTTTTGTCAGTACTGGTAAGCACATAGGTAACGATATATTTTTTGATTTTTCGTATGCTGGTGTGTAACGACAACTCATTATTTTTCGCGACATCGCCATATAAAGGTAATAAGAAATGTAATAACAAAAGTAAGTAGTTACCATTACCAAGTATGTAGTTACATAACCACATATCTGGTAATGATTTTCTACACTGGGTACTTTTTAAATTTTTTCTTAAATTTTAAAATTGAACCCATTTATTTGCTAACCGATTGTCTTAAAAATGTTTTTTATTACTTTTAGTTCAGCTTATAATTTTCCATAGAAAAAACATTGTGGAACGACCCATACTAAGATCAAAAATGCTTGATAAAATACTTCTTCTTTTTTTTTTTTTGGTCTACAAAGTGTTTTTCTTTCTTTGAATAGTTGTAGATATTTGTAGGTGTTAAATTTTTTTGGTCTGTGGGGTAAAAACAACACGGTAATTGCAAATGGTTTCATAGTCTACAATTTACGAGTTGCATATTGCCAAAACTGATATCTAAAAAAGGTTTCAGTTTTTTTATGGCCTGAAAAAATTTTTTGTTGCTCTACTAACGTCAATATGTCTGGTGCCTTTTTGTCTATCTAAATATAATCGGTCGTTCAGCACGTACTGCGCCAGAAGAGTTTCTACTTTCTTTTCAATTGATGGGTGTATTCCTGGGATTGTAAAGGTTGAAGATATTCTTGTTTATCATATGTTTGTTCAATTTTATCATAAAAAATTTAAGTATTTTTCTTTTCTATGAATATGTGCCTTAAAATTCAATATCTATTATGTCTGCTAACAAAATTTTAAGACTTTAGTTTATTTAGCTTTTCTTTATGTAAAAGTTTCGTGACAATTTATAATTTATCATCTTTTTATTTATATAGCAATAACCTTTGGTTGTTAGGATTTTTTTCGGTGTTTTATCATTTAAACACTACTATAATATTTAACTTTTTGTTTGTTTTATATAAATACATGAAAATTTATATTATTATTTTTTTTATGGCAACTCATAAATTTTCTACATTATTTTCATTATTTTATGGTATTGTAGAAGTGAAGGTCATTTTTAGCTGTTTATCTGTAGTTTTTTGTATTTACTATGGTTTTGTTCTATTTACAAAAATATTATTTATATATTTGACCTCAATTTATTGTAGACTAAATATGACTAAATATTTTGTTCATGTGCTTGGGTACTGAAACATACAGAAAAATGGCAATAAATGGACAACCATTGAATACAAATTTTAGGAATTTGAGATAAGCATAACAAAAATCTTCTCTATCGTTCACAAGCTATATGTAATGAGACGTATCAATTTATGACCGACATAAGTTGGTTTAAAATTTCAATTTAATATTTTCATTACTATAAATATTTAAACATAATACTTAATAAATGCTTTTGTTTTGTCAATAAATATTAGGCTGGGTCGATTTGTGGGGAGGCAAAAAAATCGCCCATGGCTCAGGGAAAATCGTATTCTAGGGATCAAAATAAGAAACTTTGCCGAAGGAACCATACCTCTAAAACGAATTCTACTACCCCTAACTGTTGACTTTTGTCCCGTAGGGTCAAGGTTTGAAAAATCCCACTTTGACCCATTTAGAGTGCCCCAATCGAGTCCAAATGTATGACCGACCCCCACTAACTTTGGAGGGCCGATCCACCCATGCCAGTGGTACACCCCCTGGAACTCCCCTGGGGGGTTCCCCATACAAACATTTTAAAAAATCACCATTTTTGGCACTTTATTTTATTATTTTTTATTTATTTTATTTTTATTATTTTATTTATTTTTTCTCTTTAGAAATTTATTTAGTCAGAACATATGTAAATGAAAAAATTAATTTAACTTAGTAATAGAAAAGAAAATAAAAAAAATTACTGTTTGAAGTCTTTTTTGCTTTCAAGTCTGGGCATTTTTTCTTTTCTATTACTAAGTTAAATTAATTTTTTCATTTACATATGTTCTGACTAAATAAATTTCTAAAGAGAAAAAATAAATAAAATAATAAAAATAAATAAAATAAATAAAAAATAATAAAATAAAGTGCCAAAAATGGTGATTTTTTAAAATGTTTGTATGGGGAACCCCCCAGGGGAGTTCCAGGGGGTGTGCCACTGGCATGGGTGGATCGGCCCTCCAAAGTTAGTGGGGGTCGGTCATACATTTGGACTCGATTGGGGCACTCTAAATGGGTCAAAGTGGGATTTTTCAAAACTTGACCCTACGGGACAAAAGTCAACAGTTGGGGGTAGTAGAATTCGTTTTAGAGGTATGGTTCCTTCGGCAAAGTTTCTTATTTTGATCCCTAGAATACGATTTTCACTGAGCCATGGGCGATTATTAAATCGACCCGCCCTAATAAATATATATCAACCCCAATAAATGGTTTTAATTTAAAATATTGAAAAATGTCCTTAAACGTATATTCACCAAAAAATTTGTTGTCCCAACCGATTTGGTTCCAAATGAATCGTTCGGTTGCTGCAACCGAAATAGTATTGCAACAAACGAATTTTCGGTTGCAGCTACCGAACGATTCGATGGCAACCAAATTCGGTTGAGACAATAAAATTTTTTTATAGGTGTAGTAAAAGCATGAGTAATACTACTAGAGTATGCAAATTACTCGAGTTTGGCTTTGTTCGAATTTACTCAATTAATTGACTAAGGATTTAAAATTATTCAAGTAATTCGTATAATTTCAACAATTTTATTTCACTTTTTCTTAAAAATTACATATTTTTTTGTAGTTTTTATAGTTAATTACACTGTGAGACAAATGGTAGGGGTCAGTGATCGGGAAGGGTTTAAACTACCGGGGAAAGTTATATCGGTAAAAAAGAAGTTATACGTGTCCCGGCGTTTCGCTGGGTCACCCCTAGGAATCGAGATATATCGTCTTTTTTTTGACATAACTCGAGAACCACTAGTCCGATTTTGCTCAAACAATTTTAAAAAAATTAAAAATTACAATTCCTTTAATCTGTTCATATAACGTTTTTCTATATACTCAACAGTTTTGCCGGTAAAAATAAATGTATGAAGAAAAAAATATTTTTTGCCTAAAATATTAAAAAAAAGCAGGGACGTAACAGTTATAACTTTTATTCAAAAAAGTGATTGTTTTACAATTATTTCTTGTTTGAGTATTTTTAATTTTCTGTTTATTTGCTCTGTTTGATTTTTATTTTTAATTCAAACAAAAACAATCCAAACACGATTTTTATTTTTTCAAAAATAATAAAAGTTATTTTCTAATTTTTTTTCTTTATCAAAAAATAACAATTAAGAATATAAATCAAAAGCCATAGAACCAATGACTTCACCAATTATAATATCCTGATGATGTCAACTAGTGTTAATAAAAGATTGAACAGTGATTTAAAGTGAGTAAATATGTATATTCCAGCAACTTCCGGCATTCCATTTAGCTCAATTTTTAATTTTTATTTTATTATCAAATAAAAAAGTTATTGATTAATTTTTTCAAAAAAATCATTCTGTAACTTTTAAAAAAAGTTTTAAAATAAAAATCAAAAAACAACAGAAATTTATAGAGTAAAATATAAAAATTGAAAAAATTAAAATCTTTGCCGAACTTTGTGATTTTTTTGTGCAAATGATTTATAAAATATAGTGCATTATTGAAGTATTATAATTAAATAAATTTGGGTGGTGACTTTTTTAGAAATATAACAGTTATTTTGGGTCTCTGAAAAAAAGTAATAAACAAAAGGTTATTGATTTTTATGGTAGCGGTAACAAACATTTATTTTTACCGGCAAAACTGTTGAGTATATAGAAAAATGTTATATGAACAGATTAAAGGAATTGTAATTTTTAATTTTTTTAAAATTGTTTGAGCACAATCGGACTAGTGGTTCTCGAGTTAGGTCAAAAAATAGATATATCTCGATTCCTAGGGGTGACCAAGCGAAACGCCGGGACACGTATAACTTGTTTTTGACCGATATAACATTTCCCGTTGGTTTCATCCCATCCCGATTTTGACTGTCGCATAGTGTTATTAATAAATTTTTTCTTCAATCTGTATCAGGGTTGGCAACCGATTCATAAAGTTAGTGATAGTAGATAAATTTATTTCAAAAGTATTTGGTTAGGGCATTTTAAAGTTATCGGTATTTAAAGTTATTTCGTTAAGTTATTTTAGCGTTAAAAGCATTTTTAATTACTTCGTTTGGTTATTTTTGGGAAAACGGCATTTAAAGTAATTTCGTTAGTGGTATTTTAAGGTTAACGGTATTTTAGTTTTTGCCAACCATGCTTTAAATGCTATAAGACACCTTTAAAAACATCCCAGCAAAAAAATTGTAAGTAATGCCTTACAAACTACTTCTTTCACTGCTTCACAAGTATCCACCAGTGTATTTTTACTGCTTCTTTAGAAGTATTTCCGAACAACTTCAAAAAATCACTTCTTTCATTGCTTGCAAAGTATCCGTTAGTATATTTTTACAGCTTTTTATACCCTACACTACTATGTGGTCAGGGTATTATAAGTTTGTGCTGATGTTTGTAACACCATAAAATATTGGTCGTAGACCCACCTTATAGTATACCGATCGGCTCAGAATGTTTTTTTATTTCGATTTAACGATGTCCGTCTGTCCGTCCGTCCGTCTGTCTGTCTGTCCATGCAATCTTGTGCGCACTCTACAGGTCGCAACTATTAAGATATTTTGATGAAATTTGGTACGCAGACCTATGTTGGCCCAAGGACGAACAAGTTTGATTTTGGTGAACATCGGTCCATGTTTAGACCTAGTGCCCATATAAGGGTCCTACCAAATTTTGGTACATAGACCTATGTTGGCCCAAGGACGAAGCCTATTGATTTTGGTGAACATCGGTCCATGTTTAGAACTAGTGCCCATATAAGGGTCCCCCCAAAATTGGCTTGGTTACAAACTGCAGGTCGCAAATATTAAGATATTTTAATGAAATTTGGTGCGCTGACTCATATTATAGAAACTTTTGACACAAGCCCCATTTTAACCCATTCGAATTTCGGATCCAAACAATACACCAGACTGTTATAGGGTATTGTATAGTCGGCATGCCCGACTTTAACCTTTTTACTCGTTTAGAATTACTTCCGAACAACATCCAAAAATCACTTAAGAAGTGCTTATAAAGCATAATTGCTCTTAAAGTGATTTTGGTATCATTTGGTATTTCTAAACAGCTGATCGCAGGTTCAATTTTTCTGGAGAGACCAAAAAATTTTTTAATTTTTTTATATTTCTTTTAATATTCATAATTAATGTGTTTAAATTCAATATTTTTTTTATTTTTCAATTTTTAAAAATATACAAAATAAAAATGATGAAATATTGCTTTTTATGCGCTTATGAAAATACCGGGTAGGCCAAAACTCACCATGGGTTTAAAAATTTAATAACTCTTTCATTTATATATTTTTTTTAAATTCTTTTTTTCAGATTATATAAATAACACTTGGAGAATAAATAATGGAGAGATTCACCAGAATAATAGAATTTTATTATTAAAATCAGCGATGAATTATTTTAAACCCCATGGTGACTTTTGGCTCATCCTGTAGTACTGAAATAATAGCCTATCAATGCCATCTCCAACAATTTTGTCAGTAGAAAGCCGGAATACGTTAAAAAACTGTCAAAATCGTTCTAGATAACACTGATATGCAGTCACACAAACACAGCTAATATTGAATTGTCTAATAAAACATGAATTAAAAAAATAAAAGTACTTTTATTGAAGAGAATAAATCACAATATCTCGCAATGACAAAGTGATGTTTTTATGCCAGTCAACTTTCATATCAAAGAATAGCTTAGCGGTAGAGAGCTAGACTAGCAATCATGTGGTCGCAACTTCGATAACCCGAGGCGGCAATAAAAAAACTTCTGTAAAATAAAAATAATATAATTTTTTTTGCGAAGACTTTTCTTAACTTCTAATTGGTGAAAAGAGCTTCCTCTGCACTCGTTTCAAAAGTACTGAAACAATGTTGAAGTTGCAGTACTCCTATCCTATGACAACTCAATGTTAAAATCATTAGTGTTTATGTTAAAAAAATAAGAACATCTAGATTATCAATTTTAGTACTTTTTATACTTCTTCGGCAACTCTTTTTTTTTGTTGGGTTCTGTTTAAAATCACTTCAATTTGATGAGATAATTTATAAATTCCCTCAATTAGCCCTTTAAAGACAGAGTTTGAAAAATTTCTTTCGTTCAGAGTTGATTTTTCCAATTTTGCTTGCAGTGAACATACTCCGTAATGACGTAAATGTAAACAAAAAAAAAAATCGAAATAATAATTAATTTTAATTTCAAATAAAAATTAAGAAAACTAAAAGGTACACTAATAGAAAAAAGTCTGTAAAAAATTAAGTTAAAACTCCTAAAAATTAGTTAGAAATGATGCTGCAGAAAAAAAACTGCTAAATCGGTAGATTATTTTTCCTATATATTAGTAATATAGGAACAGCAAAAATAATACTGTTAAATATACAGAATTTTAGTTATATTTGAGCTAAATTTTTGTAAATGGAGAATATTAGGGTGGGTCGATTTAGCAATCGATATTGCGTACTCGATTTTTCGAAAGCTTTTATCATGGGGGAAAAAAGTTCCTCTACGACATATCAAAAAAATCATTTTCGAGGCTCCCAAATTTAAATTTTTTGCAATTTTCTAATAAATGCTAGATTAGCGCCATCTTGAGGTGGCTTTTTGAAACAACTAATAAAGTTGTAAACAATATAAAATTACAACCTTTCCAGAAAGGTATTACTTATGAAAATAGGATAAAAAATGAGGCAACTAGAGGTAAAAGTATATAAGTAAAATTATTTTCTGCTTGATGATGAAATGATGATAATGATGAGAAATGATGATAATGATGTTGATGACAACAAGGAGAAAATAATTTTACTTATATACTTTTACCTCTAGGTGCCACATTTTTTATCCGATTTTCATAAGTAATACCTTTCTGGAAAGGTTGTAATGTTATATTGTTTACAACTTTATTAGTTGTTTCAAAAAGCCACCTCAAGATGGCGCTAATCTAGCATTTATTAGAAAATTGCAAAAAATTTAAATTTGGGAGCCTCGAAAATGATTTTTTTGATATGTCGTAGTGGAACTTTTTTTTCCCCATGCTAAAAGCTTTCGAAAAATCGAGTACGCAATATCAAAAAATTTTTATCCATACAATTTGACACGCCCATTCTTGTGGTTCCTATAAGGAACAAAGGGCCATTAATAGCAAATTAAAATGCTAAAATCAACAAAAAATTTTGCTAAATAATTAGTGGCCTAAAAAATGAAAAATTTTCAAATTTTTTTTTAAATGCAAAGAGAAATCTAGCATTTTGAAAACAGCAGTTTACAATTTTTTTTAGCAAATATTTCTGCTCATTTTAGCAGAATAAAAAAAATTTGTAGATATAACATAGCATAAATTTTGTAGATATAACATTTTATTTTTGCTATTTTTAGTCTACAAATATTTAGCAAACTTTTCTGCAAATTTTACAGTACAATTAGCTATTTTCAATTAACTACTTAAAAGTTAGCCTAAATATAACTAAAATTCTATAGATTTAACAGTTTTAATTTTGCTGTTCTCATTTTACTAGTATTTAGTAAAAAAATCTGCTAATTTTAGCAACTTTTTTTGCAGCATAATTTTTAACTAATTTTTAGTAACTTTTTCCGCTATTTTTACAGATTTATTTCTATGAGTGTATTTCTCAAATTTATTTTTATCGGGATAAACAATAATTGCATTAGAGGAATTAAATGTGCTAAAATCCCAAAACTTATGTGGCAAATTGTGAAAAACAATCTGCTGGAGGCATGTCCCTATCCGGATTTCATTCTTGCCTAAGGAAATCGTCAGGGGGCCACGTTTTAGAATTTCTAGAAATATTTATTAGGTTAAATCACAAACTCAATGAGAATTTCTCGTCTAGGAGCGTCATTTAACATTTAAAATATCAAAGAAAAAACAAAAACAATAAATCTTTTACCACAATTTGCTTTGTCATCTTTCAAAAAACAAAAAATAAACTTAAAATGTGTATTTCAATACGATTGTGTTAAATGTAACATCATCATTACTTCCGGCGAAGAAATTTTATGCAAACACATCTTCAAAAGCTGCAGTCTTTCCTTCACCAAAAAATTAAAAACTTTGTCCTTAAACTTAAACTGTTCATCTCTATTCAAAAAGGTTTTCCACATCAATAATACCGTTGCATCCTAGCAAAAGTTAATAAATACAGTGTGCGGTTTAAGTAACTATATGATGTAAAAAAATTGTAATTTCTTTGTTTGTGAATATTTTATATTTTTTTCTATTTCAGAAATGGAACGCTATACAATTGCGAAAAGAACTAAGATTGTTTTTCTATTCCTAATCATTCGATAGTTAATAGTCAACGTGCATACACAAGATTTTATAGTGTAACAACAAATCACATAGTTACTTTAGCCGCACCCGTTATATGTATATTCCGGGCATAAGGAATATCCTTTTTTTTAAATATTTTGTTAAGTTTTTAGTTAGACTACAAGTGTTTTTTGTTTACAAAAATACCAAACAGCTGTTAATGAGAAAATGAAAAGCAAGTTTTGATTAGTTTCCAAATCTAATTGCTAAATCGCCAACAAAACTTGCTTGTGAATGGGGAATCGAAATTGGGCATTTGAAATTACTCGAAAAATTAATTAAAATAAATTCATCGATTAATAGAGTAACAGTTAACCGATTATTTTGCAAAGATTCTGTAAAAAAAGTAGTCTTAATAAACCATTATTTTACAACTTAAAGATGGGATTTACGGTCTTAATAAAAAAATGTCACCCTTATCGGATTTAATCAAACCTTTTTCTGGAAAAAGTGACTATTTATTCTTCTGATATTAAAATTCAATCATCAAATTAAAAATGTTATATTATGAAAGATCCTATGCAGAAAGAATTTACAAAATTCTAATTAAATTTTTAAACACCTTTCTCATACCAAATTTGTAAATACATAAAGAAATTTGTAAATCCAAAAAAAAAATTATTTTTTTTCCCAAATTCCCATTGTTGGTGCCTACTGTTTTTTCTGTGTATGAATTTTTTTGTTAAATTTAACAAAAAATGTTGTTAAATTATACATAAAAAATCGGTTCGAAGCCAAAAAATTTGTATACATTTTGAGAGTATGAATGTTGAAAGTTGCAGAATTAAAGTTTTTGAGGTACATTTGTAATTAAGGTAGCATGTGAAAAGTACTAAAAATACTACTAAATAAAAAATGTTATATTTCAAAACGTAATCATTTAGATATCTTGAAAATATAAGGATTATTTTATATATTTAATCCTTTAATTCCCAGTGGAACATAGGGCCGCATAGGTTTCAGTAATCATTTCAATTTCGGGGAGAATAAGTGATTGGCCTATAGCTCTCCTAGGCTGGTGCTGGGGCTGCCAGCTAAGCCACCAGTCAGTAGCAAACTTAGCAAAAATGCCTACTTCCTGAGACGTCACTTTATTTTCCCTAAGTGACCATTCGGACATGCTACAGACCGTCGCTCGAATTCGCTTCCATCTCAAGAGGTGGTCCCCTCTGTGGATTATTTTATGCTGTCAGTAAATTTTGTGAATGATTCTTTGAAGACCACTGAAATATTTAAAAAAAAGTTTGAAATAAGTGTTAAAAGGGATACAAAAAATATACAAAATTAAAGATTTATGCTTTTAAATGCTTACTCACAAAACACGTTCACAGTTTCTTTCCAAAAAATTTGAAAAGGGTGGAACCAACTTTGGTTGATTTGATATTGATTCTCTCACTTGTAAGAGGAGCCTAAGTCCAAATTCTCAAGTTGACAGAATAAAGACCACCCTATGAAACAAATGGTCTTAATTTGCATACAACTGAAAGTATAAAGGCTTAATTACTCTCACAATGTATTGAAATAGCATAGAAAATTCTGTTGAACAGAGAAATTTTCTCCCCCCATTACTTCACATTTAATTCTATGCACAAGAAAAACCATTAAACAACAATTTTTGTTTTGCTTTTTTCATACTCATTTTATTTATTACAAGAGTGCTCCGTTACTTTTTTTTACGATACTTCCAAACTAATTTCGGCTTAAATGTAAGTTTATCAAATTTATTTTCTTTCAATACTTGGAAAAAATTTATTGTAATACTTCCCCAAAAACAATTTGTATGTCAAATATTTTTCAATTGTTAAAAGAAATGAAAAAATTGAACTTTATCATAACTACAAAATCGCAAATAAAATCATTTGTCTAACTATTTTACTACTACCTACTATCTGTATTTTGTTTGGAATCTACAATATTTCTTTTTGCAATTGCAGCAAAGAAAGGACTAAGGCAATAAATTTGTTTTCGACATTGTTTTAAGTTGGTTGTTTGTAAGAAAAACTTTTGACTAAGATGGCATGTAAGAATTGGTTCTTACAAAAAATACTCTTAGAACATAAGAAAAATAGTAAAAGCTGTTATGGCAGTAGCACTAAAGTTTGCGTGTCAAATTGTGAAGAAACTGTTTTTTTTTGTATGTTAACAAATAAATTTAGTGCTGAAAGATAAAGTTTAGTCAAAAATGTATAAGAAGAACTTCAGTACTGAACGAATTGATAACTTATTATTGAAGTGAAATTAATTTTAAGGCTAAATGGAAATGTTTTAGTTTTTAAAAAGAAATACTTTATTAATTTAGCTGAAGGAATTAATTATTCATACATATATCGAGCCATGATCGCCAACATACCTTAAGTGACATTATTATTTTTTTTTTTATAAAAATCTATAGTTTTTGATCAATTGCTTCAACTCTCAAAATTTTTTAACTCTATTAAATGCCGTTTCGAATTTAATAAAAAGGCAAAAATATCTGCCTTGTTGGGGCATGTAAAGGGCAAAAATGAGCAATCCGTCTTAGGACTTCACGCCGCCATCGCTAATGCAACAAACAGATATTTCAAAAGGCAATAAAACAAGAACCCGAGCTAACTTTTCAAACCCTTTTGTGAATTTTATTTTTGGAATAGTCTTTCTTTATTTCACATTCGAAGACACAAAATTTGTTTTACCGTGTAATCATTTATTAATTTTTGGTAGCACTATTGAGAATTTTTTTCGTATTTCCCTAATTTTTTATGTACTCGTAATTTTAATTATTAATTTGTCTGTATATGAAAAAATTCTTTAGTAATTAATATTAATATTTATAAACATTTAACATTTTAAAATAATAACAAATGCATATACTATATGTGTACACCCAGAAAACAGATTCAGTTCTGACAACCGCATTTGTAGCCAATCGCATGGTTCGGTTGTGGTAGCATAATTTTTCAGTTATGGCAACAGAAAACCAACTGAGAAAGGACTAATTTGACTGTGGCAACGGAATTTTAGTTGTATCAAGAATAATTCGGTAACCGAAAAATTCATTTGATGCAACTGAACCATTCGATTGGCAACAAATGGGGTTGTCAGCACCGAATCTGTTTTCTGGGTGTATATAAAATACGATTATAAATACCTGAACTTCCTAGCCCTACATATGACATATCTTCCGCTTAACTTGTTTTATTATCTTGTGTACCCGAGTAAAAAAAATTGATCTCGCGCAATATCTAATTAAATCCAATTTGATATTGTTTAAGATCTGCTGTAATATCTAGCTGATCCAATTAGATCTCAAAATTGGGTGTATCCAATCATATCGTATTAGATCCCATTGTATATATGGGGATAAACTAAGATGAAGTTATATCTCAAAATTGGGAGGGCCAGTGATATCTTTGGGGATAAACCTAGATCTATTTTGATCCGAAAATTGGCGGATCCAGCTATATATTTGCGGATATTTTTAGATCTAATTTGATCCGAAAAATGGCGGATCCAATTAGATCCAGCTATATATTTGGGGATAAACTTAGATCTAATTTGATCTCAATTTTGGCAGATCAAATTAGATCCCGCAATATATTTGTGGATAAACGTATATCTAATTTGATCCGAAAAAGTGGCAGATCGAATTAGATGTAGCTATATATTTGGGGATAAACTTAGATCTAATTTGATCCAAAAAATGGCACATCGAATTAGATCCAGCAATATATTTGTGGATAAACTTAGATATAAATTGATCTGAAAAATGGCAGATCAAATTAGATCCAGCAATATATTTGTGGATTAACTTAGATTTAAATTTATCTGAAAAATGGCAGATCGAATTAAATCCAGCAATATATTTGTGGATAAACTTGGATATAAATTGAATAGAAAATTGGCAGATCAAATTAAATCCAGCAATATATTTTGGGATTTAGTAAGACCTAATTTGATCCGAAAAATGGCAGATCGAATTAGATCCAGCTATATATTTGTGGATAAACTTAGATCTAATTTGATCCGAAAAAGTGGCAGATCGAATTAGATCCAGCAATATATTTAGGGATAAACATAGATCTAATTTGATCTCAATTTTGGCAGATCTAATTAGATCTAGCAATATATTTGTGGATAAACTTAGATCTAATTTGATCCGAAAAAGTGGCAATATATTTGTGGATAAACTTATATCTAATTTGATCCGAAAAATGGAAGATCGAATTAGATCAAGCAATATATTTGGGGATTAAGTAAGATCTAAATTTATCCAAAAAATTACAGATAAAATTAGATCCAGTAATATACTTCGGGATTGCGTAAGATCTTAACTTTTCCGATAAATTGCAGATCGAATTAAATCCAGTGATATATTTGGGGATTTGGTAGGATCCTAATTTATCCCATAAATTGCAAATCGAATTAGAAACAGCAATATATTTGGAGATTGACATCTAAAACTATCCAGAAAAATGACACCTAAAATTAGATCCCGCATTATATTTGGGTACTACGTAAGATCTCCATTTATTTGGGATTAAATAAGATCCCAGACAGATATTGACAATAGTTCAAAAAATAATACACTGGAAGAGCACTGATTTTATAAAAATTACAATATTTTGTTAAAATAAGGTTTAAACTCAGAAGGTCTCGAGTTCAATACCTTTCACGGCTATGCATTTTTTTTATAAAAATGCGCATTCTCCTTGCTGGTCTTATCGAAATTTTTTCAATAATTTTTATTCTTTGTAATTTACTTGTAAAAATTGTATCATCTTTCTTTGATTTGAAAATAATTTAAACAGAAAGTGATATTAATTTATGATCTTGAGTCAAACTAAAATAACATTCATTTACTTAAAAATAACACATCAACTAAAAACATTTCCCCCATTCAAAAGAATTTCTTTTTATAAAATTATAATTTTATTTTCTATAAATATTTTTATAAAATTATATTTTTTTTTTTATTAAATTGAATTTTTTTTAAAAAATAATTTTATTTACATATTTTTAACGCTCTACACCATTTCCAATTGTATCAATTGTTTTTAAGACTTATCAATTGTATTTCAGAAATAATCAATTGAATTTCAGTTTTATCAATTGTATTTCAGAACTTATTATTTTTCAGATTTATGAATTGTAGTCAATTGAATTTCAGTTTTATCAATTGTATTTCAGAAATTATTAATTGTATTTCCGAAATTCACAACTGTATTTCAGAAATTATCATACTGTATTTCAGAAATTATCAATTGTATTTCAGAAATTATGAAATGTAATTTATAAATTTTTCTCTAGAAAAATTTCTCTGATAAACCATCAACAAGTTCTGAAATAGATTTGATTATTTCTGAAATACAATTAATAAATTTCTGAAATACATTCCATAATTTCTAAAATACATTTAAAATTTCTGAAATACAATTAATGGCTTCTGAAATACAGTTAATATTGTAGTTGCTGATGAGTTACCATATATGATGGCACCATATATGACAATATATTGTTTAAATGGCACCAATATGGAGCTTTATATGGTAATATATAACTTAGATTCATCCATATACCATTTGATCCGAAAAATGGCCCGATAAAATTGTATCAGTTCTTATTTGTATCAGTTGTTATCTAATTGCATCAGTTTAGATCTGACCTGATTAAATTATGTGTTAATCAGATGAAATTGTATCAGATTTTTGACCTGACACAATTTTATTGGTTTATATTACATGGTATCAGTTTAGGTCCAAATAGATATATTTGTATACAAAATTATATAGTTATATCCCAATTTTGACCTGATATCAGTTTAAAATTTTGATACAATTGTCTAAGGTAAATGTCGGATACAATTATATTTTATTTATATAAAATTGAACCAATTACGATCAAACCGATAAAATTGTATCAGGTCAAAAATCTGATCCAATTTCATCTGATTAACACATATTTTAATCAGGTCAGATCTAAACTGATACATTTAGATAAAAATTGATAAACAATTGATAAAAATATATCGGGCCATTCTTCGGATGAAACTCTATATTTATACAGATATAACTTAATCACATATATGACTATATGTAACTATTTTTCCTCGGGTTGTTTAAATGATACGATATATCAAAGTATATGGTACTATATATGGTAGCATATATTATCATATCTGCATCTGTATTAAAACTGTCGTTCATCAGGTACCATATATGAGCATATGTTGTTGAAATGGCACCATATATGACAATATATGGTTTAAATGGCACCATATATGCTAATATATTGCTTAAATAACACCATATATAAATATATATGCACTAGATTTAGTGGCATATATTATCATATCTGCAACTGTATTAAAGATTTTGTTTATGAGGTTCCATATATGAGCATATATTGTTGAAATTGCACCATATATAATAATATATGGTTTAAATGGTACCATATATGATAATATATGGTTTGAATGGCACCATATATGATAATATATGGTTTGAATGGCACCATATATGATAATATATAGCTTAAATAACACCATATATAAATATATATCGCACTATATATAGTACCATATATTATCATATGTGGAACTGAATTAAAGATTTTGTTTATGAGGTACCATATATGACCATATATTGTTTAAATGGCACCATATATGATAATATCTAGTTTAACTGTCACCATATATATTAAGATATAGTTCTATATATAACTATATATGCAATAAGATCAACCATGTTATGTAATATATAATTATATATGCCATATCTAATATTATGAAGGCCGATATCTAATTAGATGAAATTATATATGGCATAATATAAGGAAAATTTTTCGGAAAAAACCTCATATATAATTATATATGGATATACATAACCACATGTCTAATTATATATTGTAATATATGCCACATATGATTATATATAATTTTTTTTACTCGGGTATATATTAATATTGTTTAAATGACACCATATATCAATATATATGGGACTATATATGGTAGCATATATTATCATATCTGGAACTGAATTAAAGATTTGGTTTATGAGGTACCATATATGACCATATATTGTTTAAATATATGATAATATCTAGTTTAACTTTCACCATATATAATTATATATTGTTTAAATGATACCATATATAATTATATATTGCTAAAATGCCACCATATATATTAAGATATAGTTCTATATATAACTATATATGCAATAAGATCAACCAAGTTATGTAATATATAATTATATATGCCATATCTAATATTACGAAGGCCGATATCTAATTAGATGAAATTATATATGGCATAATATAAGGAAAATTTTTAGGAAAAAACGTCATATACAATTATATATGGATATACATAACCACATGTCTAATTATATATTGTAATATATGCCACATATGATTATATATAATTTTTTTTACTCGGGTACTGTGTAGAAAACCATTACCAGATATGTGGTTATATAACTAAATACCTGGTAATGGTAACTAGTTACTTTTCTTATTATTTTTATATGGCGATATCGCGGAAAATAATGAAAATCAAAATATATGTTGCTTAATAGTATTGGGAAAAATATTGAGTTTAAAAATAGATTTTGAAAAAACTAAATTTTACAAAAAAATATTTTTTATGGTTAATTTTTTTTTTTAAACAAAAGTTGCTTGTGCCAGGAATCAAATTTCAGATTGCCAGTCGATAACCTTACCATCTCAGCTATCTCGACATGTTATATTTGATAAATAAAATCGTAATTGGCCTGTAGTGCGATTCTCCTACCCTTTAAGGACAAAATTCGGTAGTTAAGTTGTCAGTTTACTATGAAAACTTATCAAGCTAAATACTAAATTGCCAATTGGTATACAAGAAATCAAAAATATGTGGTGATATATAACCCTACCACTGTTGAAAACATACTGAGTCTAAAAATAGATTTTCAAAAAAAATTTATAAGAAAATCTATAACTTTACTTTGTATTTGAAATAGTGATAAAAATAAATCATTATAGGTAACGCATTAATTTTTGTTTTGAAATAATAGAAACCCAAGAAACATTTTTACGGACTCTCCGGCATGTACGAAATCATCAATCCGGCTTTTACGGCAAGTTAACTGTCCGTAAAACACGTATCCGTCAAAGCTTGTACGTATACGGAACAATAACGGACGGTACTTTCGGATTTTCGAATACAATACGTTTTGAATCCGTTTTGGTGTATCCGTTTCCTCACCGTTAAATACGGACTTCACCAATTTTCATCAGATTCGAATACAGCATGTTTTAACTCCGTTTTGTGTATCCGTTTCCGTACAGTTAAATACGGACTTTGTCGGTATCAGTTTGTTTTTGGAAAAAAGTACACAAATTATTTTAAAAAGCCCTTTAGCTGCTAAAAAATATTATTTGGAGGAAAAATAAGTCGCAGTAGCATGAATCCCTCCTAACACCCCATCAACCAAAGAATTTGAAGTCACATATATCAAATGGTAAGATTAATTTAACCCTCTAACAGGCAAGCCCGCCTCCAGGCGGGGTATATTAAATTGACCACAAATTCGCCAAAGGGGTATTTTATAATAAGAAATTATGCTTTTTCAATAGAAAACAAAATTTATAATATTTTTTGTGAAGAATTTTTTTGTGTACAATGCACGGTTTGGAAGCGAGAAAGTGTCAAAGATAAAATTTCGTAAAATTTCAAAAATTAAATATTTTAAAACAACCAAAAGTTTCAAAATCTTAAAAACATATTTAAATTGACTAAGACAATTGATAATGACCATGAAGTAAGATTGGAGCTTAATCTATTCAAAAAGTTCCTTACTTTAGTCCAAGGACGCACAGGATTCCATAAGGATACCTTTAAAGGACATCGCCTTAACTTCAAAACGAATGGACGGATTTTTTTGAAATTTTGTAAAAAGAATATATTTGATATAGGTAGCAAAGCTTATACGTTTGAATAATATATATTGAAGTTTTGGTGCGTTTTCGCTAAATTTCGCATTTTTCGAAAAATGAAAATCGCTACATCCTCTTAAGTAACAGCACAAAAAATGTAATTTTTTTATTGCAATTATTTCTTGGTAAGAGAAATAATTTGTGCGTAAACCTAGTAATTTTTATGCGCTAGTTTTCAAGATTCACCCTTAAACTATTTTGGCCCATATCGCCTAAAGTAGGCAACGAAAAAAAATTTTGTAGAAGAACTTATTGTTTATTTTTCGTGAGGAACACATGGTATAAATTTCATTGCAAAAAAGCTTAGGCCAGTTAGAGGGTTAACTTATTATGTGTTTTAAAGGTTGTTTTTTGTATGCGAGTGCAAATAAGAAATATTTGATGACACAACATTTAATTGTTTTGATAGCAATGTGCGAATTTGGATCGTATGCAATACACCATCGTGATTACAGTTAGTTAAAACTCATCTAATTTAATTTTTCTTTTGCATGCAGGTATTGAATTTGGTTATTGGACATGGATATTGGACAGAGACGTAAGCTGCACCAAATGTAAATATAGTGTAAATATAAAAAATAAATTCTATTTTTAATAAATATATAAAAAACTCAAAAAGTACTATTTATAATTAATAAAAATAAGGTCAATATAGGTAGACATGCAAATCCGTTTTTGTTTAAAAAAAACGGTACGAATACGGATCGAAAACGGCATTCTAAAAATGGGGTCACTCCGTTATTCACACGACATAACGGTCCGGAAAAGGTCCGGCATTGACGGACTTTCAACGGACTAGTCCGTTTTTTACATGACATAACGGTCCGTAAACGGTCCGTCATTGACGAACTTTAAACGGACTTGTCAGTTTTTAACCCGACATTACGGTCCGTAAACGGTCCGTCATTGACGGACTTTCGACGGATTCGAATCAGTTTCGATGTTCCTTAAGTTCCGTACGGAAACGGAGTTGGATTACGTTTATGACGGACCGAAAACGGTGCGTAACCGGAACGAATTGTTTGTTGGGAAGTTACTTTTTCTATTATAAGTAATAAAAGTTATAAGCAACTAATTATTTTATGCTAAAAAAAATGCAGGAAGTAAGTAGGTGTCATTACCGGTAGTTCAAAAAATAATGATATACCATTACCGTTTCTACACTGGGATATTATTGTTATTCTCTGGATTTTGTGTGTATTATATAAATTTTTTTCTAACTAGTTTGTTAAATTCTTTATCGTAGCATAATTTTTCCTTTTTGTAACTACAATAAACAACTCATTAAGCATAATTCTCTTATGACATTTCAACTGCTTAACTTGTCTCATTACCTTGTGCATTGTGAGATTTTGTTAGTACAAGAAACAATTTCTATTGAAATTATGAAATCATCATCATAATTGTGATGAAATTATTCTTTATTGTATGCGAATGAATAAACGAATAAATAATAGCTCTGTGCAGTAAATCTTTTCGCCGCTATTTAGTTTATTATGAAATATATTAAAAAAAATTGCAATTATTGTGTAAAATCTAGTAAAAGTTACACTCAAAATATTCATTTCTGTTCCCTTGACCTTAGATAGAAAAACATTTTATTTTTTTTATTTCTAGAGGTAGTCACATTTTTTTTTTAAAGATCGTCCGTTTTTTTAAATTTTTCGACTCCATTCCATTTTTGTACCTAAAATATACTTAAAATGGGTCTAGATGGCGCCATAAATCACAAATTATAAAACAAAATTATAAAATGAAATCCTGAGAAAATTGAAAGTAGGTCGTTGTCAATACTGGTAGTCCAAAAAATAATGATATTTTTTTTCTACACTGGGTATAGTCAAATTTGGACAGAATAAAAATATTTAAAACTCTACAAAACAAAAAAAAAATGTTATTCAAATGAAAAATACCAAAGATATTTAAACACTAATTAAAATGAATAAATCAAGTGTAAACTATTTGCATTAATTTT
This sequence comes from Leucophora obtusa, assembly GCA_949987735.1. Taxonomy (NCBI): domain Eukaryota; kingdom Metazoa; phylum Arthropoda; class Insecta; order Diptera; family Anthomyiidae; genus Leucophora; species Leucophora obtusa. Next base: position 185,191,758 of record OX465298.1, on the reverse strand, counting down.
TCCTTAAGTTATTATAAAGGTAAATAAAACAAAGAGAAATTAAATAAAATCTGAAAAAGAAAAATTTGCTAATTTCAAGCGGAATTATAGTTGATGAAGCAAAATGCGGTTGCTATAATGGAATATTGGTAATAACACTGGAATTATCTATTTAAAACCATAATAAATATTAAATATTGTTAAAATAGATATTTCTGAATTAGTATTGGTTTTCTATTATATTGCAAATGTTTGAAATAAAACTTTTGCAAATTATAAACCATAGTGCTTAAATGTAAATTACATAAATCGCTTGTGTTTTAATATTAAATAATATTCACTGAATATTCTTAAAAATATTAAACATTTTTTCCTTTGTTTTTTTCTTATCTTTTTTCTTTTACGAATTTTCTTCAACATCTTAAGTTATCATTGAACACAATAGTATTAAGTATTCAATTTGTTAAAATTTGCATTCAGAGTTTTGAGTAGAAAAATGGAGCAGCCATAAAGCAAAGAACGTGCTTTTAGCTACTTGTTCAACTGCCATATTTCAAGGAAGATTGCTTTTTCTCTATATGATTGCACAAAGATTTTCTTTACTTTCTATTTGACTAAATATTTAAAGCTTTTCTTTACAAAGACATATAAAATCATAACATTTATCTTTTAGTTTAATGCATTATAAATTAAATTTATTAAAATTAGTGTTATTGTGCAAAACAATTTTGAAAATAATGGTCAAACACTCATAATGTGAATTGTAGTCTTTACGAGATTATGGAGTGTAAATAAATTTAATAAAATACTACTTTTAACATCCCAGCAAAAATAAATTGAATGACTTCTAATTGAATTACTTCCTTTATTACATCACAAAGAATTACTCCCTTAGGAAGGGGTTGTAAACGATATCTAAAGCTGCAATAAATATATGCTAGTCAGAAGTTCTTTTTCGTGGGTGACAAGAAGTTGATATTTTTTTTTTTGAATTTTTTTTACACAATTATTACCTTTTTGTTGTTTTTACTGTAACTTTTTTTTTAATTTTGTCCACTGAATTAATTTTTGAAACGATTTAGATTTTTTTTTTTAATTTCCTATTCATTTATATCAAATTTTATGAAAATATAAAAATTTCAAATAAAAATTTAATTTTTTAAATATTTTTTTGTTAAAATTCACAGTAATAGAGATAAATATTAAAATTTTGTTTGTATGTAAAAAAATTGTTATTCAAAAATTTCATTTTGATAAAATTCTTACTAAATATATTTATTATTACACAAATAAAAAAAAAAAAAATCTTTAAACATTTTAGTTAGAACTACAAAAATTACTTAAAAATTAGATTGCAAAAAAACTATTTTTGTCTACTAATATGCCGCAGAATTTTTTGTAGATTTTGCATGTTTTTTTGGCTTTTGCCATTAAATTCCATTTTTGCCATTTTTTCACTTATTTTGTAAAAATGCCATTTTTACACATCCTTGACAAAAAAGCCATTTTGTGTATTTTTTTACTTTTAATTAAAAAATGCTTAAAAACTCCATCTTTGTAAAACATTTTTGGAAAAAATTTACAAAAAAACGATATTTTTTTTAATATTTAATAAAATTCCTGATTTTTTTTTAATCATCCCAGTGTAGAAACGGTAATGACATATCATTATTTTTTGGACTACCGGTAATGACATCCACCGATAATGACATACTTACCTTCTGCATTATTTTAAAAAATATAATAATGAGTTACTGAAAATGACTTATTTTTATCATTATTTCAAATAGAAAATAATTTTCTAGATTTTTTTTTAAAATTTTTTGAAATCTATTTTTAGACTCTATAATTTTTAAACACTGGTAGGGATATATGTAACCACATATTTTTTGCTTTTTTGTATGTTGGCGAGTAAGCTTACTTGTGTGCAGCAGGTCAATTATGTTTTTATCTATTAAATATTACATGTCGATATAGCTCAGATGGTAGAGCTATTGACTGGCAATCTGTAGACCCAGGTTCGATTCCCGCACCAGCAAATTTTATTAAAAAAAAAAATACAATAAAAAAAATTTTTGTTATATAATTTATTTTTTTGAAAATCTATTTTTAGACTCATTATTTTTGTCAGTACTGGTAAGCACATAGGTAACGATACATTTTTTGATTTTTCGTAAGCTGGTGTGTAACCATAACTCATTATTTTTCGCGACATCGCCATATAAAGGTAATAAGAAATGTAATAACAAAAGTAACTAGTTACCATTACCAAGTATGTAGTTACATAACCACATATCTGGTAATGATTTTCTACAATGGGATACTAATATACGGCGAATGCACTTTAGCAGTTCAACGGCAAATTCCTTCTTTATTATATTTTTGTTAAAAACATTCAGAAAAACACCTAAATAAACTATTATACTTTAAAGTTTTTGGAATACGCGTGGCATTTTTGCTTTTTTTTGTGCCAATTTAACTATTTTTCCGTGCCATTTTGCCTGTCAAATTTCAACTTTTTTGTGCCATTTTAAACTTGCCCTGTTTATTACTCTTAGGCCCTATTACTGAATGTCCAGTTAGCAGCTAACTGAGACTTTAACTGACACATTTGTTGTTGTTTCCCATATAGAATTTGAATTTAACTGTCGGCGAAATTTTCTGTTCTTATCTTAGTAGTATTTAGCATAAAAAAAAAAATCTGCTAATAAGTATCAACAGTTTTTTCTGCAAGGAAATTTTTAATGAATTTCTAGTAGCTTTTTCTGGCATTTTTACAGATTTATTTTTATATGTGAATTAATATTTTTTATAAAAAATAACACTTTAAAAAAACAACGCTATATATTTTTCTAATATGTTATATATTTTTGTTAATAAATAATGAAAGAAATGAAGATAACAACACTTTACTGAACAAGACTGCTAAAAGTCATATATTATGTATAGCAAGCGTTAGCACAGCCGGTAGAGCGACTGCTTGAAATGTTATTAAGTCTGGATTCAAACCCCACACGTGGCATAATGATTTTTGTTTTAAATTAAAATAAAAAGAAGTGAAAGAGAACTTCCTTATCATTGGTTAAAATATACATCATTTTTTTTTAAAAAGAAAAACTTTCTTCCTACACAGAAAGAATTTACAAAATTCTAATTAAATTTTTAAACACCTTTCTCATACCAAATTTGTAAATACAAAAAAAAAGCTTTTTAAAAAGGCACCAACAAAGAAATTTGTAAATCCAAAAAATTTTTTTTTTTTTTTTGTAACTTGTAATTTTTATTTTTAAATAATTTTTATATGAAAGATAATAATTTACAAACGAGTTACAAATATTTCAAACAAAAAAATTGTTGGAAATAAAATTTCAATTTAAAAGAAAATGTGATTGCTTTTACAATTTCCCATTGTTGGTGCCTACTGTTTTTTCTGTGTATGACAACAAATGTTAAATTCATCGGTGAAAAACCCGAAAAATAACAACTTGCTATTCAACAGTTGCAGTGCTTTAACTACTTCTTTTTCCTCACTATTATTGCTGGGATGTATATTGTTGTATATTAAGAAGTTTCATATTGGAAAAGTTATAAAGTTGGATGTGAAAATCCAGTAGCAAAAAATAATAGTTGAGAACCAGTTATGTACTAGTTTATTGGAACCAGTCTAGTTTATTTGAACTAGTAGTTTATTTGAACTAGTACCACCTCTCCATACACACAACTGTAGAATTTAATATGAAGATATCATAGGCATGGGGGCAATTGTCGCCAAACTTCCACTTTGATACTAGATGTGGAACTAGTTTGAAAATTACAATTTAAGCACAAAAAAAAGGAGCAATACTGGTACTAATGTGACACTCACGGTACCAGTTCTGAACTGACAAAAACGAAGGTTTTTCTTTAACGAAATGTAGATTAGAGCGATAGGTCCCTCTTACTGAGATAATTAACTCCATTTACAAAATAAAATTTAAAATATTTTGTGTTTGTGATTTCTAATCACAATATAAAATATTAGTGCTTATTTTCAATCTCTGGCTATATTATTAAAAACAAGTATAAACAAAACTAGAATTTCGAAACTCGTATCTAAATTTAATCTTTTGGAACGGTCTGGAGTAAGTCTTTGGCACCAATAATGTACCAGTTGATTTGAGCGCTAAGACAATTCAAAGTAAAAATTAAAATTAAAAAAATTAAGAAGCCAGTTCCTTAAAATAGTTGGGTGAAATGAAGGGAACTTTTAATGTAAATTGTTTTGGTAACAAAAACAATTTCTATAGAAATAACGCAACACGTCACCGAAGTGTTTTAGAAAATTATCCAATAAGAGTTTATTTGAAAACACAGATTTTTTTGTTATTAATTACAAATGTAAATAAAACATGAATTTCAAATATCGCTTTTTAATAGAATTTAGTTAATTTGTTTAAACATCACTTACACTCAAAAAAGTTTGACAGTTACTACATGACAGTTGTTTGTGTAGTAATCAGTAGTTGCTGTTTTTAACAGTAATTAACGTGCTTTTTCTATAGAAAAATGCAAAACAACTGTTATGACGGTTATTTAAGAAAATAACTAACGAAAAGTACTGTAATTTCGTAACAGTTGTTTAAATCAATTATTTTTAATATCATAATAAACAACTAACATAACAGTAATTTTACAGTTAACAGTTGTTTTTGCTAGTTATTTAAACGCAAAGTTTTTTACTATAAAAGAGTATTTTAAATTTAAAGTCGACTTTATTTTTAATCATACGGTTTTACTCATTTTGTGTATGAAAAAACCCTACAAAAATATTTATATTTTCAAACATTTTCATTGGTTGAAAATAAATTAACCAATCAGAATGCTCCAAAAGTAAACCAAGTCAAGGCATACTGCCACCCAATATTTTAACTAAAGTCCACTTTAACTAAAATATACATTTGAAAAATTTAGATAGTAAGGGCGAAAAAATTTTGTTGAATTTCTTTTATTTTTAAAATTTCCTGTTTAGTTTATATTTGTTATTATTGATATATTTCTAGGTTGCAAATTAAAATCAGAGACTTTTTTGTACCCCCAGTGCATAAAAATATAAAAACTGGAGAACCGTTTGGAATTTTGACTTAAAATTTTAAGTAGGCTGAAGTAATTACACATACTAATCGAAAGAAAAAAATATTTTTGTTATTAAAATATATTTTTACTAGCGGGCGAAGCCCGCTACGTTGTTAGCGTGCCTTAAAGTTTAGAATTAAATTTCTTTTAGATAAAATAAAACACAATATTTGTTGTTAAGGTAAAATAATTGTTAAGGTAAATTTATTGTAATGTTTAAGTACAAATACTATTTTTTGCCTCTTAATTTTTATATAAATAAATCATTTAGTATACTAATACGTGAGCATGTAACAACTAATTGTCTGTTGTTCAAGCCATCAGCGTATTTGTGGTTTTTAAATTCGCTTTTTTATTTAAAGTACAGTTTTTATAATAAAAGCCTTCACCCAGCCACCACAGATAAATAATTCTGACACAACAATGGGTTTAAATAAATAAATATTTGATGACTTTTTCTCATGAAAGTGGATTGTTATTAATCAATCCATTACAAATTGCAATATACGTGTGTATGTCAAGATAATTTGGTAAAGTGCGAACTTAGGTAGATAGACCCGTAAGTAGTTTTGTTCATTTGTGTTTTGAATGAAAATAAATAACGTAAAGCAGGGTTGGAAAGTATTTTATAACATTAAAGACAGCGGGAAATTCAAGTAAATTCGCAAATTCAGTTGGAAAATTTACTGCGTCGGTTTCTTTCACCGGTGCTTTGTTACCTGCAGTTTAAATATCAGAATATATAAATTCCATTCCTTTTCTAAGGTTTTTTCTCTTTTAGAAAATTTGTTTAACTTTTTGGAGAGTATGTTTCAATGCTACATACGTTTCATATTCGTGGATAGTCTTTGAACAGGTAATTAAAAGGGTTTCTTCACCCCTTTTTGTTCCTCCCAGTAAAAATCCCATATACATACATATAATATTGCCTCAAGCGCATGCGAAATTTCAAGTACAAAACTCCGGCAGTTTGAGTCATTCAAATTCCATTCCATTTTGTTTTACAATTTTAGTGTTCCAATGCAACTCCTTCCAAGATTACATTTCGTTCACCATTCCATTGCATTTCGTTCCCATTATCTGTTATTCCAATTCCACTCGTTCCCTGTTTCATTCCATTTCCTTCCTACTGTCTTGTGTATCGATATTGATATCAGTCGCTTCTATTTCCACTCCATTTCTTTGCACTTGCTCCGTTCCATTCCTCTTTTAACTGCAGTATTTCAATTCCACTCGTTCCCCATTCTATGCCATCTCGCTCCTCATTCCATTTCGTTCTACCGTCCATTCCATTTCGTTCGCTCTTCCAATCCATTTCCATTGTCTATAATTTCAATTCCACTCGTTCAACGTTTATATCCATTTCGTTCCACTTGTGTAGTGTTTCAATTCCACTCGTTTCCTATTTAGTTTCTTAATTTTAGTGTTCCATATACACTTGTGCTTTAAGTTTTAGGTTGCTAGCTAAAGACGCAGACGTTAAGGGAGGGGGGGGGGGCAATTTTCCCCTTTGAACCACCATTTTTACCACGTTCCTGTCCAAAGTCCTAAAACTGCCTTGTTGATAAGTTGGCCCAGACTGCAAGGAAAACATATTATAGATTACAGGTTTCTAGCCGAAGGGTTCGGTTAGGCCATCAAGGGGGAGAATTATTTCGTTTTTACCCCTCCCGGTAGGAATTTCCAAAAATTCCGTCTTAAAGGACGTCTGCGTTGGAGGAGGAACCTACTACATACATAATTTTAGGTCTCTATATCCAGCAGTGTTGCCAGGCCGTCAAGAGGGAATTTTTTTCCCTTTCTACCCTCCCGGTACAAATTTCCAAAAATTCCGTCTTAGGGGACGTCTACGTTGGAGAAGGAACCCAAATACCGAATTTAAGCTCCGTAGTTCCAGCAGTTTGGCCAGGCCGTTAAGGGGGAGACTTTTCCTGTGTTTGACCCTACCTGTGGAAATTTCCAAAAATCTCGTCTTAGCGGATGTCTACAATAGAGGAGGAACTTCCTAGCTTCAGCGGTTTGGGCTGGGCGATGTTGAGTCAGTCAGTCAGTCACGTTATTCTTTTATATATAGAAGATAACACCAAAAGAATTAACTGTAAAAAAAGAGTAGCTTTTACCCATTTTGGCATTTGTTTTAAAATTTTTGTAAAAGAAATTTGTCATTTATGTTTACGACATTGATAGTTATTTTTAATGCATTTTTTAGTTATTTTTCAACAGTTAAAAATAACAAAAGTTTTAGTTATTTTAAAGGTAAATACTTTTGTCGCCTTTTTACGCAAGTGTTTTATGAAATTAGGTACTTAATTTTCAATTTTTTGGAAACCAGACATTTTAATTATAACTATTTAGGTCCGTCTTTAAAAGGTTCTCCAAAAAATCTTTAAAGAATCATCCGAACACAAAACTAAGCTCAGAAAAACGTGTAGACAGTGTTGTCAAAAAAAAATGAAATTTTAAAGTGCAATATAACCCTCGCAGCGCCAAATCCTTTAAGCATTTAACTATACTGAGCTAGCATAGGAATTATCCACTCCCTAGACCACGAACTTAATTTTGTTGCACAGTGAAATACTCTTGTCATGATATACTACAAAAACACAAACAACATAACATATTGTTTTGTTTAGAAAAATAGTAGTTGTTATTTTTCTATAACAGCAAAACAAAAACAGGATATGCATTATTATTTTTGCAACATATCAAGTCTAGAATTTATGGCTGCTCTGCACAGGATATATTTTGTGTTAACGAATATGAATGAGAGTGAATGAGTGTGTGTGTGTGCGTGTGTGTATATGTGGGTATACTGCAGACTGACTATGTTTTGTGTGTGTTAGTGAACATTTAAAGTATTTATAGAACCATTTATACAACATTCATGCATCAATTCATTGTTGTTAGTATTGTTGTAATAGTATATGCTGTTATTGTGGATGTGCTGTCTATGATATAAGAATATGACTATTTTATTCAGTTTGTATATGTGTGTGTGTATTGTATTGCGTTATATGATCTGTCTATGTCCGTAATTTATTTGGTTTAGAAAATATATTTATTGTTTATTTCACGCCATTTTCTTGTTTATTCAACATCCTATATTTTTATGTTTGCTTTGTTGCAAAACAAAAGTGATTGATAATACATAATAGAATAAAATTTTATTAAAAATTGTGGAAAAAAACTACATATACATATAGTCATAATCTATTTAGGGTTGCCAAAACCGTTTTTCTTCCATGTTTTTTAAACTGGTTTTTGAGAAAGGGAGGGCTTTAAAATTTTTAAGAAATAAAGCATATGTAAATTTTAAAATCGTTATTTTTTTGAAATTTGTACTTCAGTTAACTGGAATTTTGTTGGTATTGAATGGAAAACATGTATGTGTTCTATATATTTCAATGGTTTAAAAAATCAAAAAATTTTCCTTAAAATTAAATAAGAAACTATAATTTTTTTGAGTAGAGTAACCTGTGATGTCTATTAAAGGTATACATTAAATGTTGGATATTCTTTCGTTTCGTTCCTTTCTTACAAAAATGTTTTTCCAAATAATTTTTAACTATACCCGAGTAAAAAAGTTCATATAAATGCAAATAAATAAATAAATTAACTAAATTAAATTAAAAAATATAATATTATATATGAATGCATACATTCGCAATATGTCAACCAAAGAAGTCTATAATGGCTACTGAAAATTTAGCTGGTATTACGGGAAATTTAACTGCTTTGAGCCCAGCAGTATTTTTTGCCAATTTTAGCAACACATATATATCTATTGATTTGTAGTACAATAAAATTAGTAAAAAAAATTAGTAGCCGGTACTGAAAACTAACTAAAAATCATAAAAAATTTACTAAATATCAATAATTTTAGTACAATGAAATTAGTATAAATAATTAGTAGGGGCTACTAAATTTCAGTAAATTAGCAAAAAATTGTACTAAAAAATTGTAAAATTTAAAAAAAGAAAAATTAAATTTAATAAAAGCTACAAATTTGTCTTTTTCTTTCGATTGTAAAAAATGTATAATACTTCATCATATTTGTAATTTGGAGTAAAAATTTTCTCCAGTTATTACCTTTCTATGCATTGGATATACAACGAAATATTCTAAGTTTTATTTCCAAACTAAGATCATATCAATAATAACAAATATAAACTAAACAAGAATTCTAAAAAATCAACGAATTCTTGTAAATAAAATTTCCTTAAGTATCCACCAGTGGGTAAATTAGTACACTCAGATAAAAAAGTTTGTAAAAAAATTTGTAAACAGTTTCCAATCGCGCTATACTATTTTTATACTGATTATTAGTACAATTTTTTTTTTTAGTAATCATTTTTGCTATTCTCTTATTACAAATTACGGATTTTTTACTAATTTTCGCTGCTGATTTCAGCAAAACATTTTACTAATTTTTCAACACCGAGTGCTAAATTTAGCAGAAAAATATACTAATTTAAAAATATTTTTTTTTTGATTTTTTACAATTCTTGTTTAGTTTATATTTGTTACTATTGATATATTCTTAGTTTAGAAATAACACCCAGAAAATTTTATTGCATCTCCAATGCATAAAACGGCAATAACTGGAGAACCGTTTGCAATTTTGACTCCAAATTTAAAGTACGATGAAGTAATTATACGCTTGTTACAATCGAAAGAAACATTTTTTTTTTTAGATTTTACAGTTTTTTATTTTTTAGTACAATTTTTTGCTAATTTCAGCAGATTGATTTTAAATTACAGTTTACAGCAATTTACGGAAATTTAGTAGCTGCAACTAATTATTTATACTAATTTCATTGTACTAAAATTATGATATTTAGTAAGTTTTTTAACTGATTTTAGCAAATCGATTTTGAATTGCAGTTTACATAAATTTTACAAAAATTTAGTAGCGGCTACTAAATTTATTGTACTACAGATCAACAGACGTGTGTTGCTAAAATTAGCAAAAAAATACCGCTGGCCTCAAAACAGTTAAATTTCCCGTAATAACAGCAAAATTTTCAGTAGCCATTACAGACTTTTTTTGGTTGAGTGTATATCTTTTTTCTAAGTTTAGCATTCGGTTTCGAAAACTTAGTAAAATGTTTTGCTGAAATCAGTAACGAAAATTAGTAAAAACGAGTAAAAAGGTTAAAGTAGGGCATGCCGACTATACAATACCCTATACCAGTCTGGGTAAAAGAACAACTAATGTTTGGATCCGAAATTCGAATGGGTTAAAATGGGGCTTGTGTCAAAATTTCCTATAATGTGAGTCAGCGCACCAAATTTCATTAAAATATCTTAATATTTGCGACTTGAAGTTTGTAAGAAAGCCAATTTTGGGAGGACCCTTATATGGGCACTAGGTCTAAACATGGACCGGTGTTAACCAAAATCAATAGGCTTTGTCCTTGGGCTGATATAGGTCGGTGTACCAAATTTCAGAGTTTAATATCTATCATATATCAGTTTTTTGATTTCTAGCGGCTATGGAAAAAATATCCAAAGCTTGGATATTAAACAACACGCTAGATAAAAATAGCTGTCTGTATACGATATATACGAAAGAGATATTTCTGTTGTGTTGTATATTTTTAGCCATTGATAAATATCTAGCAAATATCACTTCATTAATTTCTAGCGGCTATCGAAAAATATCCAACGCTTGGATATTAAACAATATGCTAGATAAAAATAGCTGTCTGTGTACGATATATACGAAAATGATATTTCTGTTGTGTTGTATATTTTTAGCAGCTTTCTTAAAATATATATTTTTCTAAAAATATCTTGCATTGCTAGATATATCTGTTTAAAAATATCTTGCATTGCTAGATATATCTGTTTAAAAATATCTTGCATTGCCAGATATATCTGTTTAAAAATATCTTGCATTGCTAGATATATCTGTTTAAAAATATCTTGCATTGCCAGATATATCTGTTTAAAAATATCTTGCATTGCCAGATATATCTGTTTAAAAATATCTTGCATTGCCAGATATATCTGTTTAAAAATATCTTGCATTGCCAGATATATCTATCTAAAAATATCTTGTTGATTTTGCTGCTATTAGCTACGAAAATATTCTTGCATATTTAGCTGGTGCGTATTGTTTTTCGGTGGTTGGATTTTTTTAGGCATTTATATAAAAGTATTAATTTTTAGTCTAAATAATGCTGCTATTGAAATGAATTTTAAGTGTGCGTGAATATATCAATAAAAAAACAAGAGGACTTTAATAATTATTATTAGAAATTAGATTTCCATTTAAAAATTTATAATTTATAGAAATAATAAAAAAAATAATAAAAATTCCTTAATAATTATTATAAATTATACTTAATAAAAAAATAATTTTTTGGTAAATTTTATTTAAAATTAGTACGACTAAAGCCTAGGAGAGTTGTTAAAAATCACTTTTTTTAACTTTGAAGCGCAATTTTTGAACGTAAGAGCAAATTAAGTTTTTGCTAAGTTCAGATTCAGTATATTTCTACACTAAGAGAATTATGTCGGTAAAATTAACTGCAATTTCATTTAATTTTAAATGCCTTTACAGTTCCCAGTAAAATAGCCCATGAATATCATCACTGCGCCTAAGAAATTAGATATTGTTAACAAAAACTATTTCTGGTGCACCTAAAGTAGGGCTATATTTTGTCTCTTGGCTAAGTTTTATGGAAGTAATTCTTTTATAAATAGAAAGTTTGGAGTTTTGTTTTCATATGTGTAAAAAAATAATTTATAAAAAGTTTCGCGAAAAGCTAAATAAAGGTGTTTTGTTGCTCTCCTCCTTAAAAATGTTACCTGTTTTCTTAGGTTTAGCGACGATATAGTCTATTTGTTGTTATCTTATAATGTCGCCGAATAGCCATATATAATTATATATGTATGCACAGCGCATAGTTCGGGGACATAGCCAAAAAAGTGCCCAAACTATGCGGTATATTAGTCAAAAATGTCTTCAAACTATTCGCAAGACCTAGGAAGAATTTGAGGACAGTCCCCAAACTAACCAAATGTCTCCGGACCGGAGAAAACTGTTCCCGTAGCATGCGCTGTGAATACACTCAACCAAAAAAGTCTGTAATGGCTACTGCTAATTTTAGCAACACATGTCTGCTGATCTGTAGTACAACAAAATTAGTAGAAAAAATTAGTAGTCGCTACTAAATTTTAGCAAAATTGTTGTAAACTGCAATTCAAAATCGATTTCCTAGAATCAGTTAAAAAACTTACTAATTATCAATAATTTTAGTACAATGAAATTGGTATAAATAATTAGTTGCAGCTACTAAATTTCAGTAAATTGTTGTAAACTGTAATTTAAAATCAATCTGTTGAAATTACCAAAAAAGTGTACTAAAAAATAAACAAACTCTAAAATCTAAAAAAAAATTAATAAAAAAAAAATACTTTTTTTCTTTCGATTGTAACAAGCGTATAATTACTTCATCGTACTTGAAATTTGGAGTCAAAATTGCAAACAGTTCTCCAGTTATTACGTTTTTATGCGTTATTTCCAGACTAAGAATATATCAATACCTAAGTAAAAAAAAATGTTATGGAGCCATATGAAGTTATATTTAATTATATATAATCTTTTATGTAATTAGATATAATTATATCCGAAAAATGAGAAATAAATAAAAAAAATTTTCAATAACTTGTAATTGTTCTTTTTTGAATTGCAATTACAAAGAATATGTAATTGTAGATAAGTTTTTTCAATTACAATTACATGTAATTGTGTAATTGCATGTGTAATTAATTACAAAATGTAATGATTAACCCCAGGTCTGCTGGAGATCTTATAATTTCGATAAATCTTCCATTACTTTTATCCAGATTTATCACGATAGTTCAATAAACATGAACAAATTTTTCTTTTAATTTAGTAATTATAAAACAAAGTTAACAACACTGAAATTTTAAAGTTAATAGGATTATGATATACCACCAAGATATAAGAAATCAGTCAAGTGTACGTTATAGTATAGAGAATTTCGTATTAAAGCTTCAGTGTTGTTAATGTTATGGGTGCGTAAGCCATTTTTGACTCATGCTCCTAAACAAAAACAAATTACTCACGCACGAGCATTTCGTTTCTTACTCAGCACTCAGTTTTGAAAAATTAGTAAAATGTTTTGCTGAAATCAGCAGCGAAAATTAGTAAAAAAAAATACGTAATTTGTAATAAGAGAATAGCAAAAATGATTACTAAAAAAAGTTGTACTAAAAATCAGTATAAAAATAGTAAAGTGTGATTGGAAACTATTTACAAATTTTTTTACTAACTTTTTTATCTGAGTATACATTATAATCATATATTTTTATATATACTTTAATTAGGGTATAGGGTATATTAGGGTGACCTACCTTATATGGACGAGAAAAAATGGCGACCTGTGACCCGCCCCCCCCCCCCCTAGAAATATGCCTTTGAGTTTAAAAATACACCATGCAGAAAATTAAGGTGATCGGATAACGGGAACACGTGCCGCATCGGCCCTGAAATTTGAAATACGATTTATAATGATTTCTTTCAAAATACTCGCTCTGTATTTTGTAACCGTATTTTTGGAAAAGGTAAATAGAATCATAATCTAGACCGAATTATCTTTCTTGTAATGTATAAAAATTCAAAATCGATTGGAAAATGTTTTAGTAATTGCAATTTCCTCAAACCATTGTAGGGTTAAAATTAGATAAATTATGATAATCGTAAAAATAAAATATTTCTTTAAAAAATTTACAATGTTATACTCCAGTTTCATTTCTAATATTCAGATATAAATTTTTGTCCCTCTTGGCTCATGATAACCTAGTCCCAGGTATGGCTAAAAATGGGATTTGTTTTTTTTATAAATTTTGTTCATATGTCTCCATATTTGTTCATATGTCTCCATACATAAACCCTATATGAATATGTTTGAGCGTATATGAGCATTTTTCACCGGGTTTATAAAATTTTATCCGAGAAATTGGCCCATATAGATACATAAGTTTGCGTCAATGATATCAAATATAAAATATAAAACAATATGAGAAGCTTTAAACCAAAGTTATAGGCAAAAATGTGTGTTAAGATTTTTATGATCTCACTCCTTACTATTGAACAGGCACCCGATATTAATACTTTTAAAACGTTTTATTTTGTTTTTTCCTCAATAAAAAAAATCACTTGTGTACAAATGAATTTATTTTTCTTGATGGATATTTTGTTTTCATAAATTTTTTTATTTTTTGTTTTCTTTTCGAAAACAAAATTTTAAAAATATCCGTACTGATATTTTCAGGAAAGTTGAGAATTATTTTTATTTTTGTACTGAGGAAAAAACAAAAAAAAACGTTTTTTTTTGTATTGAGGAAAAAACAAAATAAAACGTTTTAAAACGTTTTTTTTTTTAGTTTTTTCTGATTACAATTACATATAAATTTTGTAAAAATTCTTAAAACAACATTCATATAGACACATTTCTGCATCCAATGATATATACCTTTGCGTTATTAAAAAGTATTAAAAATTTCCGCCGAAAAGACTTCTACAAAGCATGATAATCAGCGATTAACATTCTGCAAGCAAATATATTGATGCAAAACTGTTCCATTTTGCAAAATTTTTTGTCGTGATTTTTTGTTTTTGCAATCTAACTAGCTAATTTTGGTATAGGATATATGTATTATAGTCCCTAGATTATGGATTTTAAAGAACCCCACTTAAAAAATTGCAAACTAATGGCGGAACGCGAAAAACAACTTTATGGTACAAAAAATGAATTAAAAATTGTTATCAGAAATTTACATTCTGCAAACAAATACACTGATGCAAAAAATTTTCTTTTCGGAAAATTTTTTTCGCGAATTTTTTTTTGCAAACTAACCACCAAACTTTGATATGAGAATATTGGTATTATAGTCCCAAGATTATGAATTTTAAAAATCCGCACTTAAAAAATTGCAAAAAAATCGCGGAACGCGAAAAAAAGCTTATTGGTACAAAAAATAAATTAAAAAACTCAGTCAGCGATTTACATTCTGCAAACGAATATGTTGATGCAGAAATTTTCCTTTTTGCAAAATTTATTTTTCGCGAAATTTTTTGCGTACGAACTACCAAACTTTGGCATAAGATACGGGTATAATAGTCCCAAATTTATGAATTTTAAAAAACCGCACTCAAAATTTTTTAAACTTAATCAGCGATTAACATTCTGCTATACATATGTTACATACATATACATATGTATATTGATGCAAAACTATTCCTTTTTGTAAAAATTTTTTCCAAATTTTTTTTGTTTTTGCAATCTAACCAGATAATTTTGGTATAGGATATAGGTATTATAGTCCCTAGGTTGTGAGTTAAAAAAAACCGCGCTTAAAAATTTGCAAAATAATGGCGGAACGCGAAAAAAAGCTTTATGGTACAAAAAATAAATTAAAAAACTCAGTCAGCGATTTACATTCTTCAAAAGAATATGTTGATGGAAAAATTTTCCTTTTTGCTAGATTTTTTTTCGCGAAACTTTTTGCATACTACCACCAAACTACGGCATAAGATATGGGAATTATTGTCCTAAGGTTAAAAATTTTAAAAAACCGCACTCAAAAAATTGCAAAATATTGGCGGAATGCGAAAAAAGCCTTTATGATACAAAAAAAATAGTTAAGAAACCTAATCAGCAATTTATATTTTGCAAAAGAATACATTAATGGAAAAAAATTTTTTTTTGCAAATTTTTTTTGGCAATTTTTTTTTGCGAACTAATTACCAAACTTTGGTATGAGATATGGGATTATGGTCCCTAGGTTATAAATTTTAAAAATCTGCACTTAAAAAATTGCGAATTAATGGCGGAATGCGAAAAAGGTTTCATGGTGCAAAAATTTAATTAGAAAACTAATACAGCGATTTCATTCCGAAAATGAATAATATTAGTGCAAAATCCTGGTCAATTGGCAAACATTTTAGCAAAAAAAAAAATATTTGCAATATATGTTTGTATGTATATACCGCTCAACAGTTCACTCCAGGGTATTATATGATTTTCTACAGATTTGAAACCAAAAACCATAATAGTATCTCCACCATAAAAATAAAACAAAAATTTTAAAATTCTATTCATATTTTTGTACTTAGTACAAAGATGGAAAACAAAAAAAAAAACGTTTTTTAAAACGTTTTAAAAAGTTTTATTTTTTTATCAATTTTTTTATCTTTGATATTTATACCTAAAGATATTTTTCGAATTTCAACTTGAGGGATATTTTTGTTTTAAAGTACATTTGAAATTTTTTGTTTTCGATTGAGAAATAAAACCATTTTGAACTTTAGTGATATTTATTTTTGATAAAAACAAAAAAAAAAACGTTTTCTGGTGCCTGCTATTGAAAGCTCAAGTTAAACACATAAAAAATATTCTTTCGCTTTTTTTATTAAAATACGTATGTATACAAAACAAATTATTAAAAATTAGGAGAATTAAGAGATCTAGAAATTTTTGTATTTTTTTAAACGAGCAAAATGTTTTCCCCCATAAGAGCTCCTAAAGAATTACAGTTTACAACAATTTACTGAAATTTAGTAGCTGCAACTAATTATTTATACCAATTTCATTGTACTTAAATTATTGAAAATTAGTAAGTTTTTTAACTGATTTTAAGAAATCGATTTTAAATTGCAGTTTACAACAATTTTCCTAAAATTTAGTAGCGACTACTAATTTTGATACTAATTTTGTTGTACTACAGATCAGCAGACATGTGTTGCTAAAATTAGCAAAAAAATACTGCTGGACTCAAAACAGTTAAATTTCCCATAATAACAGCAAAATTTTCAGTAGCCATTATAGACTTTTTTGGTTGAATGTATGCACAGCGCATTCTACGGGAACAGTTTTCTCCGGTCCGGAGACATTTGGTTAGTTTAGGTCTTGCGAATAGTTTGAAGACATTTTTGACTAATATACCGCATAGTTTGGGCACTTTTTTGGCTATGTCCCCGAACTATGCGCTGTGCATACATATATAATTATATATGGCTATTCGGCGACATTATAAGATAACAACAAATAGACTATATCGTCGCTAAACCTAAGAAAACAGGTAACATTTTTAAGGAGGAGAGCAACAAAACACCTTTATTTAGCTTTTCGCGAAACTTTTTATAAATTATTTTTTTACACATATGAAAACAAAACTCCAAACTTTCTATTTATAAAAGAATTACTTCCATAAAACTTAGCCAAGAGACAAAATATAGCCCTACTTTAGGTGCACCAGAAATAGTTTTTGTTAACAATATCTAATTTCTTAGGCGCAGTGATGATATTCATGGGCTATTTTACTGGGAACTGTAAAGGCATTTAAAATTAAATGAAATTGCAGTTAATTTTACCGACATAATTCTCTTAGTGTAGAAATATACTGAATCTGAACTTAGCAAAAACTTAATTTGCTCTTACGTTCAAAAATTGCGCTTCAAAGTTAAAAAAAGTGATTTTTAACAACTCTCCTAGGCTTTAGTCGTACTAATTTTAAATAAAATTTACCAAAAAATTATTTTTTTATTAAGTATAATTTATAATAATTATTAAGGAATTTTTATTATTTTTTTTATTATTTCTATAAATTATAAATTTTTAAATGGAAATCTAATTTCTAATAATAATTATTAAAGTCCTCTTGTTTTTTTATTGATATATTCACGCACACTTAAAATTCATTTCAATAGCAGCATTATTTAGACTAAAAATTAATACTTTTATATAAATGCCTAAAAAAATCCAACCACCGAAAAACAATACGCACCAGCTAAATATGCAAGAATATTTTCGTAGCTAATAGCAGCAAAATCAACAAGATATTTTTAGATAGATATATCTGGCAATGCAAGATATTTTTAAACAGATATATCTGGCAATGCAAGATATTTTTAAACAGATATATCTGGCAATGCAAGATATTTTTAAACAGATATATCTGGCAATGCAAGATATTTTTAAACAGATATATCTAGCAATGCAAGATATTTTTAAACAGATATATCTGGCAATGCAAGATATTTTTAAACAGATATATCTAGCAATGCAAGATATTTTTAAACAGATATATCTAGCAATGCAAGATATTTTTAGAAAAATATATATTTTAAGAAAGCTGCTAAAAATATACAACACAACAGAAATATCATTTTCGTATATATCGTACACAGACAGCTATTTTTATCTAGCATATTGTTTAATATCCAAGCGATGGATATTTTTCAATAGCCGCTATAAATCAAAAAATTTATATATGCTAGATATTTATTTCTGTTGATATTAGCTAGCCTGTTGTTAAATATCACAACGTGTTTACTATTTTTAGATATCTTTCATGAAAATTATCAAATATTGGATATTTTTGGATGCTGTCAGCAGTTTTTTTAAACCCTGCCAAATTTCATCTTAATATTTGCTACCTGCAGCGTATAAACAATATAATTTTGCGGGGATCCTTATATGGGCACTAGGTCTAAACATGGACCGATGTTCACCCAAATCAATAGGCTTCGTCCTTGGGCCAACATAGGCCTGGGTACCAAATTCCACCAAAATATCTTAATATTCGAGACCTGTAGCGTATAAAGAGTATAATTTTGCGTGGACCCTTATATGGGCACTAGGTCTAAACATGGATCGATTTTAACCAAGATCAATAGGCTTCGTCCCTGGGTCGACATAAGTCGGTGTACCAAGTTTCATCAAAATATCTTAATATTTGCGACCTGTAGAGTGCGTACAAGAATGCATGGACAGACAGACAGACGGACGGACGCACGGACAGACGGACATCGTTAAATCGAAATAAAAAAAAATTCTGAGTCGATCGGTATACTATAAGGTGGGTCTGGGGCCAATATTTTTTGGTGTTATAAACATCAGCACAAACTTATAATACCCTGGCCACATATTGGTGTAGGGTATAATGACCACATAGTGGTGTAGGGTATAAATAGTAAAGTGCGATTGAAAACTGTTTACAAATTGTTTTACTAACTTTCCCATCTGAGTCTAACTGCCCGATTAAAAATTTTTATATATAATCATATGTGGCATATATTACACTGAGAGAATTATCTGCATAATTTTAATGAATTTTTTCATAAAAATAATGAAGTGGCACTGGAACTCGTCCATTGAAACTTTTCATTGAATTAATGCAATTTGTCATAAAATGTAAAAAAAATTTCATTTCACTAATTAAAACTTTCATACACCCAATGAAAAAGTTTCATTAAAACTAGATTCATTAAATATATGAAGCTTTTTCATCATATTTATGAAATTTTCATTTACTTTTTGAAGAAAACTTCATTAGTTTACTGAAAATTTTCATTAAAACACTTCCAGCAAAATTCTCTCTGTGTAATTATTAACAAATATTTTAATAAAGTTCCAGATATGATAATATATGCTACTACCCAGCAAAAAAAGAGCGGCAAAAGATGTAGTAAAAACATGACAATTTCCGATTCAGATTTATTGCAAATTGAGGTGAAACATGCATGATTTTAACATGGGGTTGTCATAGGACGGAAGTAATCCAAATTGCTAAAACTTAACTTTATTAAAAGCAGTGTGTATAAGGTTATGAAAGATTGCATTTTTTGATGTTCTTTTCCATAGAACTAAATATGCTATTTTTTTGGGGTGTGGTGATAAGGCACATCTTTTTAATGAGTGAAAAATGGATCTAAAAAACTATGGCCTTATGCTCCAACTTGGAACGACGGGAATGAATAAACTGCTTTTTAGCTTTAATACTGCTAAATAATTGTTTTATTTATTTCGAAATTTTAATAGAGTCCATAGACTGGATTAACTGTACTTTTTACTAGATAAACATTTCAGTCTAAACGCAAAATTATTAACAAACCTAAGCTAACAACAAAGCTACGATGTAATCGAATCAAATTATGCTTGTATCTTATTTCATATAATTTTATTTGACCCAATTATACGGATCAACTATCAACTATACAATACCCCTCATTCATTTGTAATTTCTTCAAAGAAATATTTTTGTTAAAATATGTTGAACTTAAATTAATTAAACTTGTATATAAGGACATTATATGTTAAGTTTACGAACTTATCTAAAAGGCCAGCATTAGATCACAAAAATCAGCAATTGTCGCAGCTTTGTGTGTAATGAAAATGTTCATCTTTTTGAACTACTTCGCTTTTTTTTTTGCTGGGTATATATAGTTTACGGAAAAAAATGCCAAAATGTTAATTCGTTTCTCAAATTAGATTATATTTTAAATTAAAAAAAAAGAAAAAAAAAATAGTTCTTAAAAGTAGAAAAGTCAAAAAATATTAATTTAATGAAAAAATTTGATAAAAATAAAAAAAAAACAAATACTAGCTAAATCGGATTAGATGGGTTTCGATCTTGCGTCGGAGATGAACTAACCCAGGTAGAAAAATACAAACGGCACAATGTCGGCCCGGTATTGGAGACGGTAGTACATGTACTGGCAATGCGTCGGATTTTCAACTTTCACTGTATTGGCATGTTGTCGAAATGATAACACCAATAAACGCTTGGCCGTAGCTATTTCTCAACGTTGGCGCATGCTTGGGATTTTATTTTTTTGGTATTATCCCAGTACATTTAATAACAAATTTAGTAGTTTGCTCGTACTTTACTGTCCTTTTAGTGTACATCACAGATTTTTAATGCATTCTGTCGAAACTTCACAAGAAAAGAATGGCTATGTCTCTTTTACATAAATAATTTTGTAATAGGTGCAAAAACACATAAAACTTATAAAATTATTAATTTTAATAAATTAAAAAAAGAAGGTTAATTTTCAGAAAACAGTACTGGCGAAGCACGTTTTAAGTAGTACCGGCATTTCGTAGAAAAAAGTGCTCTCCCAGTACAATTTTTGTTGCACCGTCGGCAATTTCTACCTGGGAATATATTGTAATATATGAACTTAAATTAAAAATTTTTTTCGTATCTATTTATATATAAACAATTCATTTCGACTTTAAATTTAAAATTTTGTTATTTTGTTATATACTTATTAAGAGCCAAGGTTTTGTTTTCTTTGTTTCGAATAACAGGTGTCCATGCAAAAATTTTGTTCATATCACTTATTTGCTATTCATTGAATTTATTACACTCACTGAATAAACAACCTACACATGCCGACAAAAAATATGAGGTAACAAAAAAAAAAAAAGAGCAAACAAAATCATACAAAGTTGTCCTGCAGGAATAAAAGCCCCATTGAATGTTATGCAAGCGTAAAAAATGCGATAAGTAAACAATGGAATAACAAAATTGTAATTCATTGAAATACTAATGAGTTGCTGTTGGCAACTTATAATAGGTGTAGCGTAAATAAGGGCTTATAAAGCAAAATTTTGAAATTTTATTCAAGGATAAATATCCAAAAAGTTTAGAATTTTTTTAACTTTGCAAAAGTCAAAGGACCTTATTCTAAAAGCATATTTTAAATTTGAACTCGTATTTATTTTTAAACATACATTTTTGTTCATTTGGTTTATGAAAACCCTACAAAAACATTTATATTTTCAAAAGTTTTGGTTATTTGAAAATAAAGGATACTATAGCTAAAATTTTAAATAAATTCGACTTTAAGAAAAAGATACATTTCGAAAATTTAGATTGTAGGAGTAATAGAAAAATAGACGTTATGTAATTTACTTTTTAGTCGTAGATTCCACACTCTAACGAAGAAACCAAGGTATGTACATATTGTTACGTTTTTACCTTATAAAAACGTTGGGTTATTTCCTTTAAATAAACCGAAATCTTTTCTATTGCAATCAAAATAACCAGTCCCAACGCTGATACCAATTGTTACGTTTTACTTTATAAAATATTCGTTTATCTCCCTTAGATAAATCTGCCTGGTGCTCTCTCAGCAATAATAACAACCAATTAGAATAAGCAAACACAAATACAATTAAGTTTGAAATAGCTTAAACACTCGTATTTATTTACACACTATTACTTATACACAAACTCTCTTTATTAAGACGATTACTTGAACGCTACTAACTTTAACACAACACTAACTTAACAAACTCTTAGCGCAGTCTTAACAACACAAATGTTAATAACACTGTGAGACAAATGGTAGGGGTCAGTGATCGGGAAGGGTTCAAACTACCGGGGAAAGTTATATCGGTAAAAAAGAAGTTATACGTGTCCCGGCGTTTCGCTGGGTCACCCCTAGGAATCGAGATATATCGATTTGACCTTTGGTGGTCTTTTTTTTGACATAACTCGAGAACCACTAGTCCGATTTTGCTCAAATAATTTTAAAAAAATTAAAAATTACAATTCCTTTAATCTGTTCATATAACTTTTTCTATATACTCAACAGTTTTGCCGGTAAAAATAAATGTATGAAGAAAAAAATATTTTTTGCCTAAAATATTAAAAAAAAGTAATAAACAAAAGGTTATTGATTTTTATGGTAGCGGTAACAAACATTTATTTTTACCGGCAAAACTGTTGAGTATATAGAAAAACTTTATATGAACAGATTAAAGGAATTGTAATTTTTAATTTTTTTAAAATTGTTGTTGGTTGTTGGTTCTCGAGTTATGCCAAAAAAAAGATATATCTCGATTCCTAGGGGTGACCCAGCGAAACGCCGGGACACGTATAACTTGTTTTTGACCGATATAACATTTCCCGTTGGTTTCATCCCATCCCCATTTTGAATGTCGCATAGTGTAGTAAACTTCACTTTTACTAATGCTAATGCGCGCCTTATATAGTAACAGCCAAATTTATAATTATAACACTTATCTTACTTAACTCTACATTACTCTTAAATACTATACACACACACAAACTCTTATAATCAACCAACTACCCAGTTGGCTCTGTCTTGAAGACATCCTCGACGCTGGGTGCACGACCATAGAAATTCGTAAACGACATATTGGTGATAGTCCATACAAATCGTTGATGACGTTTTCAAACGATTGTCCGCAAAATCGTACACGACCACCTGAGCGACATTTTCGTCGAGATTGTCCTTGAATCTATTTGACCATTTGGGTGACAATTTGCCCCACTTTGTCGTTGAAGACGAAATAGACGACATTGTTCACAACGCTAACGTAGACGACCTTGTTGGTGACAGCTTCGCCTAGATGGTCACTGACAACACTGATTTCTTTATTATTTTTTCAAATAAATTTAAACTAAAAACTTCTCATCGAGTTAATATTTTTATTTTTAAAATAATTTTTTTTTAAATTTAATTATATTTATTATTTGCTGTTAATTTGAATTTTTATTTAAACAAATAACATTTCATTTAAAAAATTGCTTTATTAATTTAAGAATAAAGCGCTTGTATTAAGCAACGTTAATACTAAAAGTTAATATCAAAGTTTTATATTTAAGCAATAAAATGATGAACTAAATGAGAATTTCTAAAAATAAGACATCTAAAGACAATCTCGCTTACCTTGTCGTCAACGGAGTCGTAAGACGACAGTAATAATACGTTGTCGCTCACCATTTCGTTAACACAGTGGGTTATACAACATATACATGACAATGTCGCTGAACTTGTCACAAACAGAATCTTATACACGATCAGCTAAAATTTCGTTCGTACAGCTTATCGTTAAAGATGATTTCCTTCACATCGTCTTTCAAGACACTTTCAGCGACAAATGTCGTTATCGAAAAATTCCAAAATGTCTTAAAGAAATCGTTAAAGACAATTTCATCGTTGATGGGTACTTAAGGCTGGTTTACACTATAAGATTTTCGGTACGATTTTGTTTTAGTACACATGCAAAACATATAGGCAAGGTTGCAAAATCTATCCGAAAAATTTATAGTGTAAACCAGCCTATAACATTATTTATGGCATTTATAATTAAATGTAGTGTTATGTTGCCAGATTGACGTATTTTGTACATCCAGTCTCTTGGGCTATTTTCTGCCAGAAAATTAAATGATTTGATATGTTTCTTTTTAGAGAAAATTACTCAGGATCTGATGCATTTTCTATAGAAACTAAGGTTGTTTCAAATGCAATTCTCCTCAGAATCTGAGGCTTGTATTATTCAAAGACTTTTTTTATTAATAAATTATAATTTTTTAATTTTTGTAATGTATTTGATTTCGTTAATTTACGTACATAATTGGTAAAATTACACATCATATCTAAAAAACTTCTACGCATTTGCAATATAAATTAATTTTTGCGTGTTATTAATTTATGCATCATTTGTATATTTTGTTTCATTTATGCACTCTTGGTAAATTTACAGCACTTATAGTAGGAGAACAGTTTTCTATAAGAAGTTGGGTTAAACTTAAGCAAAAATTAATTAGGGTGTGCACCATACAAAATTTATCTGAATGTCTGTTTCGTATTTAATAGCTCAGATTACTTAAAAAAAAACCTTATGCTCTCATTGCGTAAAATTGCTGGAAATTTGTAACAGCTTTTCAGAAATACCCAAGGAAATATTTTTTTCTAAATAGTATTTTGACCTCTTTTACACATTACCATTGGTATGTATATACAAAAATTATATTTTGCGAATCATATATTACAGTGATACGACGATGATAATAAGGCAGTTTATGATGATGATGCAAGTGATAACCTTAATAGGAGACCGTGTATAAGAGAGAAATAACTTTCAAATGAACACCGCAAAACATTAAAGAGCACATATGCTTTTCACTTTTATAATAAATGTTGATGATTTTTGTGTTCAGCTTCTTTTACATTATGTATGGTTATTAACCATGACAAAGTAAATTTAAGATAAAACATGTGGTAAAATGAGCCACATGAGAACTCTTTGGAGAATTACAAAAAAAGCAACTCCAGCGCAAACATGGATAAAAGCATAATAGAGAACTATTAATTCAACTTAAAAATCTGAGTTAACGAAGTGTACTATGTGGCATAGGAATATTAAATTAAAATAAGTGCACAGTTTGATGGGGATATTAAGACAGAGACATCTAGTTATAAAGCTATGCACTAAAATTTAAACAGATTTGTCAATTATTATATTTTATATTCACTATTTCGTTTTGCTTAATAGATTTAAAATTTATTAGATATGGGGGTAATTTTTTTTATTGAAAATTATATAAAAGAAATGATTATATAAAACGTTATTCTAGTTAAATAAAATGGACATATAATCTTAAGTTAATATACATTAGGGTGGGTCAATTTTTTTGTGAAGAAGCATATAGCAGAAACGTGATCTACACTAAATTCTAAGAAAACTACCCGAAGAAACTATGGGTCTAAAATGAAAACCTAGCTCCCGCCAAGAAGCATTTTGATTTAAGTGCATAAATTTGAAATTCGAAAAAGCGCTTTCTTGTCCCTTTGACGACCATACATTTTCTGCCGAAGCGATTTTGAAAATTTTCCGATTTTCATAATCTCTGACCTAATAATAGTTACGCCAAGAAAAATTGGCTCCGTAGAACCTCTCCTTACCCCTCATTTCGCTTGCCAAAAATATTTGCCATTTGACGACCCTGCCGTTCCGGACGAACCGGACGAAGAATTCTAAATAACCAACTTCGAGGGCTCGTAAGGGGAAAACGGGATTAGGTAGGGATTTGCTGCCTACTACATTTTTGTTCCCCCATTTCTCCTTTACAAATCACTTTTGGAAAAATTTACTCTATCTTTTGTCTGGGCAATTATAAATGCGAAAAACAAGCATACTTGCCTATGGTCGTCAAAGGGTTATAAATCAAAATGCTTTCTGGCGGGAGCTAGGTTTTCATTTAAACCTTCTTAACTTTCTTCGGGTAGTTTTCTTAGAATTAAGTGTAGGTCACGTTTCTGCTATACGCTTCTTCATTTTTTCGGGCCCATACAAATTGACCCACCCTAATATAAAGGATTTTTCAATAAGAGCGCTACAAAAGTAAAAAAGTTTAAATAAAACAAAAGCGGTTTTGGATATCAATGAAATTCTTTATTCCTGTGAAAGTACGTTCGATGCCATTATGTATGGAAATCGATCTCTTTTGCATGGCCACCACGGGCACGCTTGCAGAAGTCCAGACGCTGAACCCAATTTTCGACGGTTTTCAAGCATAAATCGGCCAATACTGCTACAATTTCACGTTCGATATTCGTACGAAGTTCATCAATCGTCGCTGGCTTGTTGGCATAGACCATAGATTTGACGTAGCCCCACGCTCAATTGTTGATCTGCTAGGACGACTATTACGACCATAAATTGGACGTAGCGCTCTTAACGTTGAGGCCACTGACTCCAAAATTCGGTAGTAAATTTTAATAATTTCGACTCGTTGTTGGCTCGTATATCTTTCCATCATGAAATGGCAAACCTTACTGAAGAGAAATGTCAAAAGAGCGGCAAGAAATATGGCGTCGTTTGCTGTCCCTGTCTTTCTACTTTTGTAGCGTCCCTGTTGAACAACCCTTTACATACATATATATGACCAGATAGATTTCATATATCGTATATTCAGCTTAAGCTGCATTTTTGTTCTTTAACTTCTCTAAAGTACAATAATATTTTGCATCAAACACTATTTGGTCATCATAAAATTCATTAATAACTATTATATTTTTTTATGTGTATCTTTAAAAATTCTTTGTATAAACTTATATTTGATAGTTTTGTGTGTATTTGCTTTTATTCTATGTATATATAATAAATTATACATGCACTTATGTACTTCCATATCTTTTATAACCATTACATTGACCATGCATTTTGTCCAGTTGTTATGTATATTATTATTTGTTCCAATTGACCAGTAAGTAGTAAAACAAATTGTTTTCTGTCAAACCAATTCTTAAAATATTTAAATAAAATATCCGACAAACAGCTTAAAATGCCAGTATCCTTCAATACAACTACAATGAAATGTTATGTTTTGTATTTATACAAGTATGCAGTTATTTTGTATTTGATAGGGTCTGCACTATGGAACTCGCATCTTGAATTAAAGTAGATGGTTTAACCATCAGACTACATACTAAGGTGTGTGGTTTCTGTCAGTGTACGAAGGTAACTATTTATGTTATGAGCCTTGGCCACTTAATCACTTGTTAGGCGCCTGCTGATATTTCCACTAGAAAGCTTAACATTTTTAATCATAACCTTGCTTAGAACTTTTTGTCATTTGAACATTATTTGTTTTGTTTACAAAAAAGTGAAATTTGTGTGTCCATAAAATGAAATAAACACGTGAAAATTTTCGGCCAATGATTTATTACGAATTTCGATGTCGATTATCTAGTCAAATTAAATTTTTGGTGTTGAAGCTCCATCCTTTGCAACTGTTAAACGCTGATATAACGAATTTATTCCGGACGTCCCTCGTCCTTTGTTTTGCAATTAAAAAGTAGTCGCTCATATGCTTATTCGGGGCCCATTGCAACATGTATGAATTCGCTATTGCTGTTGTTGTTTGCCATAATCCCTTACAAGGCTTTGAATATGGAAGATATCTTCTTCTGTCTGTGTATTAATGTAACACACGTACAACAATATTCCTAACACGTGAGTGAACTGTGGAAAATAAAAACAGAAATGTCGAGCAATATTTGTATGTTGAATGGGTGGTTTGGTTTGGACTTTAACGATCAGTCATGTGCAACTGTAAATGCGATTGCATTATCCTCTGTCTGTGTAGGTGTGTGTTTTAATGTTATTGAAATTGTTTATGGTGTGCACAAGTAAAGTAATATAAATGTGTGTATGTGTTGGTTTGAAGTGTTGGCGTAGTTGTTTGGAACAACTGGCATATAAAGATGAAAGAAAAACATCAGCTGTCCTTGGTTTGCTGCCAGTTATTTTTGGTTTGTTGGTTCTGTTGGTGTTGGATTTTGGTTCTTTCATTTCCTACTATTGCCAGAACCCCATTTGTTGTTGTTGTTGTTGTTGTTGTTTTCTTGTGTGTGTGTGTTTTTTTTTTTTTTAATAAACATCAATTGTGGTTTAAATAAAAGAAAATACTTTTTTCGGATTATGTTGGAATGTTTTTATTTACTTTACATGTTATAGTAACGAAATGCAGCTGTAATAGTAAACAGAGAGTATCAAGTAGAAATGTGTCTGAATTTACTTTTAATTATTCTTGTGGGTTATAGTTTTCTTTTTTGTATCTGCTTTATACACAGAAAAATAATGTGCATACATAGAATGATTTTTTTTTTCTAAACTGTGTGAATCGAATAAGATAGTTTCTTCCCAAAAAAACTTTCATTAAGAGCTGGAAGTTGTTTCTACATGTTATAAAATCGAACAGGACTTTTTTCAAAAATTTTGATTGCAGTAAATGAAAAAAATCTTACGCAGTATGAATATGTTTATTATTTGTAGACCCATGTAGTGATGAAAACTAATAATTACTTTAGCTCCAATTTATGATTTCTTTTATTTTTTGAAATAAAATTACACAAAGATGCAAAATGAGCTTTTTATTGATATATAGGCAATTCAGTTTTATAAGCTTTACTTAAAATTAAATAAATGCAAACCATTATTTATATTAATAGCCATAAATTGACACATCCAAACTGTCAGTTAGCTACACTCAAAAAAAATAAGTTAGTAAAAAAATTAGTAAAACATCTTGTATATCAAATTTACTAGTTTTCAGCAATTTTTTTGCTGAAATTCCGTTTTCAGCAAAAATTTTAGTTATATTTTTTTTAGCACTAAACGAATTTTGAACTAATGTTTTACTAATTTATTTTGTTACAAAAATTGTTCTGATAACCGCATTCATAGCGTGGACGACAACCAGATAGACAAGATGTAGATGTCGCAGCTTGTCTGGAAACGGAAATGACAAAAAAAGAAAAACAACTCTACACATATTCTATATTTAAATTTTCAGCAAATAAATTAACTAAAGTAAAATTTCGCTACAAGTTTTTTAAGTTTTTTTCAGTCTACTAATATTCAGCAAAAAGTTTGGTGATTTTAGCAAGGATTTTTTTCATTTGCAGTCGACTAAGTGTTAGCAAAACTTTTGCTGAAGACTACTAGTTTTTTTGGTAAAAATCAGCTCGCTGATTTTCAGCAAACGTTTTGCTGAAATTACCAACTTTTTTGCAAGCACGCTGCTGACTAAAAATTTGCTGACATAGCAACATTTTTGCTGACTTTACTGACTTTTTTTTTTGAGTGTACTCAAAACTAAACATATATATTAGGGTTCTTCTTCAAAATCATATGGGAAAACAGGACATAGAATAGACTACGGCAACATCTGTACCAGATTTTAGAGAAATTGAATCAAGTTTAGAGGTCCCTAAAAATCGCAGGTTTTTTCACATTTTTTATGGACATTTACATATAAATAAAAAAAAAAGCTTAAATCCATTTTGTTATCACTTAAGATTATGTCCTTCAAGATTTCTTCATAAATTTTCAATCACAATTTTATATACTTTAGGAATATGAAATAAAATCTATTAAATTGTTAACGGTTTTCGAAATATTTGCTTTTTTATGATTTCGCGAAAAACACAAAATTTTATAATTGTTAATTTTTTTGAGCCAGTTCACACATAATAATCCATGCATAAAAATACGAAATAAATGTCAACCATTTTTCGTATATTTTACAAATTTTTTTGTTATTTTGACATTTTTTCGTATTTTTATGCATGGATTATTATGTGTGTTTATACGAAAAAAATTCAGTTTGTTTTGAAAATAAATATAAATTTCCGAAAGGCTTTAATATTTTTCTAATATTATGACAATAGAATCAGAATTTAGTTTTCGTCAACCAAGGTAACATCATTCCCCGTTCAATTCCATATCGTTCTACTTGTGTGTTGAAAAAAAAAATCCACCCATTCTATTCCATTTCGTTCCCTGTTCCATTCCATTTGAATTATCTAGAGTTTTAATTTCACTCGTTACTTGTTCAATTCCATTGTCTGTTTAAAGTTGGCGTGGACATACCCCATTCTATTCCATTTCGTTCCCTGTTCCATTATATTTCCATTATCTAGAGTTTCAATTCCACTCGTTCCTTGCCCGTTCAATGCCATTTCGATCCACTTGTGTGTTAAAAAAAAGAAATCCACCCATTCTACTCCATTTCGTTCCACTTGGGTATTAAAAGTAGGCGTGGACTAACAAAGTGGGCGTAGTTAAAAAAAAAACAAAAAAAAAAAACTAAAAAAGATTGCGTAGAAGTGCGAGTGGATTAATTTTCTTGCCCGAAAAATTTGATTCCGCCTATTACGAACATTAAAAAAAAGTCGGCCCAGCCGTTCTCAAGTGATGCGCTTACCAACGAACATCATTTCGTTTTTATATATGTATATTAGGGTGTCCCTTAGAAAGTGTTTGGTCGATTTTCGACACGTATACCCCCAATTTTTTTTACAAATGTTCCCAAATTAACAAAATCGTTTTTTTTTTGGAAAACGTGAACCCATGCCGAAGGTTGGACGAAAACGGCCCATTTTGGAAAAAGTGTATTACTATTAAAAATTCCCAAAATTCGAAATTTCGAAAAAAATTCTTTTTTATTCCATTTATTCATTTAGTATAGTCAAAATGATTCAGTCGTGGAATTTCGACTTCGTCGGATATGATTATCGTACTTTAGCCTGGTATCTAAAATGACCCAGGAATTTGATAAAAATGCAAGAAAGTGTTTTTTTAAATTAATTTTAAAGATTTTTTAAAATGCCTAATTTGGAGATGTCGATTGCTATTTGTACCACATAGTAGTTGATATTAAAGAAAAACAAAAAAAAAATAAATTGGAAAAATTATAATTCGAGTTTGTGTTTGGAGCGTCTGTTTTCCAGGACATTTTACAAAAATTGCTCATTTTGTCAAAAATTTAACAAAATTTAAATGTTTTCATCAAATTTTACACAGTTTTCAGAAAAACATCACTTGGATTTGGTTAGACTATAATTAGCTTTACATTTGTTTAAAAAATATTTAACCCTTAGGGCCCTGGGGTCAGAAAAGACCCATGAAACTTAATATCAATTATGACTACGAGATTGTAAAGCCATTAAATTGATAAAAAAAACCTCAACTGGATACAAATAATTATTTTATGTAACGTGATCCATATGGGGTTAATTTTTATACTTTTGGCCAAAAATGCCCCACTAGGAAATTTACAGAATAACACCTTTCACAATTTTCGGAAAAATATTACTTTGAATGAATGAAAACAAATTTTTTTCCACTTGATAAAAATTATTATTTTGAGTAACTTGATCTATATAGGGGTTTGCTTTGCTAAATTTTTTAGCAACAAAACTTTATTTCTACCTTATTTGTATGAAAACAATTAAAATTAAACACACGAGTTTAAATATTAATTTTTTGATTTACACTGAAAGAATTATCCTTCATGATATTAATGATATAATTTCATAGAATTTTTTTCGTAGAACCAATGAAGAATTTCACTATGTATATAATATTTCATTAATATTATGAAATTTTTCATAACTTTTTCATAATTTCATTAAAAAATTGAATTTCATAAATTAGACCTCCATAAATTTAATGAAAATGTTCTTTATATATATGAAATTGTTCAATAGTATTTACTTTTTTTTTATCTTTTATAATTTTTATTTTTTTTTTAATTGATTTTTTTATTATTAATTTTGGACTATGAAAATTTTTTATAAATCATATTAATTTTTTCGAAATTTTTTTATGACCCTTTTTTATTTAATGAATTATTTCTTTAGATATATTTTGTGCATCCGTAAAATATGCTACGATTTTATTACGCCTTTTGCATTTGCTAAGTACTTTTTATTTATCCACTCCAGCTTACCAACGACAACAACCAACTATAATAAATAATAGTAAATGAAATTGCTTCATAGATTTTATGGAGCTCTTCACTGGCTGAATGATTTATTCATTGGACGAGTGGCCTATTAATGAAGGGTTTCATTAATTTTATGAACTTTTAATAAACATTGACTTTAATGAAACCTGTTTCATAGATTCTATGAAAAGTTTCAATGGACGAGTTCCAATGACAATTTTCATTGAAACTATGAAGAAATTCATTACTGAAGTGATGATAATTCTCTTAGTGTATGATTCATTACCGCCACCTTGAATTCAACATTTTTAATTTCTGATTTGTTTTCAACGACCTTGAGAACTGCACAAGGAATACTTTGTTTTCCAACTCATAACAATTTAAAATTTATGGCTGCCATTGTGGATCTGCCATGTTGAATTTTTAAAATTTGATTTCAGATTCGTAATTTACTGTACAAGGACTTACCCGGGTGGAAATTTTAAGTAAATCAGGAGACATAAGAAATTTTACGATGAAATTGTTTGTCGCCATATTGGATCCGCGATTTTGAATTTAAAAATTATAATTTCAGATTTGTAATCAGCGGCCCTACACCTTTATAATTGATTAAGTACAATATATTAAAAACTAAAAATTCATGGCCGCCGTCTTGGATCCGCCATTTGCAATTTTAACTTTTTTATTTCAGATTCGCGACCAGCAACTTTCAAACCCCCTCTATATGATACATTTTAGTCTCATATACTCAATATTCTAGTTTTGGCCAAAATTCGATGATGCTGGCCCACAATGCAGTATTGAAAAATATTGAGTCTGAGTATGTGTATAATAAAAAAAAAAATAATACAAAATAATCTAGAACATTACTTTATTTGCATTTGATATAATGATAAAATAAGTCATTATTGGTTCGTTTTGAATTAATTGAAAAAGTAACTGTTATTAGTAACTCATTATTATATGTTTTGAAATAATGTTGAAAGTAAGCCGGTGTCATTAATATGTCATTACCGTTTTTACACTGGGTAGCAGAAAACTGTTCATACTTATTATAAACTGAAATAATGAAAGCAATTCCTACTATTTATGAACAAATTTGGTTCTGGGTAATATTATACTGTGGTTTTTTAACCCTAGAAGTGCATCGCTATTTTTCACGCTATTTGTAAAGCACGGTTGGTGTTAGTCGAATCGACTAACAATGCACTGCTAGGGTTAAACACTTTGAAGGTAATTTTTTAAAACACTTCGGTGAAGTGTTGCGTTATTTCTATAGAAATTGTTTTTGTTACAAAAACAATTTACATTGAAAGTTCCCTTCACTTCACCCAAGTGTTTTACGAAATTAAGTACTTAATTAAATCAAATACAATTTTTTTTTATTTTTTTTTATTTAAAAAAATATAACACAAGTTTTACAAAAATTTTCAATATTTCTATTTATTTAAAACAATTTTTGTTAATTTTGTAAAGAACAATTTTATTAACTTAATAAAAAAATCCATTGGATAAAATTCCATTAAATTTTAAATATTATTTAAAATTTCATTATCCAAATTAATTATTTAATTTTTGAAAATAAATATTCGATAATAATACATGTAATGTACACTTCATATTGATGGTATAGCTAAATTTTCTTTCCAGTTTAATAAAACAAACTGTAAAAGTTTCTTTACCACCCCTTAAGAATATTTTTTTCCTTTAAAATATTAACATAAATTATAACAAATTGTAATACAACCTGTTTCACTTATCCTTCCTTTCAAAATAATTCTCCCTGGGATACCTATTATGTGCAATTATGTTGCTTTATGATGATGATGGTGGAGCTTAAGAGAAAAAAATTTAATTAAAATAAATATGTAGGCAGACACACAAACGACAATGTGCTCACACTACCTACATATAGTACACACACAAATTGTAGCAATGTTGGTACCTAATTTGCAAAATTAAAAATCATCTCTAATGTGAAAAGTTTTATTTAATTTCATTCCATAGCGAGAGCGCGTATGTGCACAAAAATTCACATTATATTTTCATTGAAGCTGCAGATAATACGTACAACATAAAAGTTATTAAAATGATAAAATTTCATATGAAATTTTTCAACAAAAAGATTATTTTTTTCAAAACAAACTTTTACATTAAAAATTGTTGGATAAATTAACATAAAAATTGTTTTAATTTTTAATAAAGTAAAATGATATCTACAATCAGAAAAAAAGTTGAGAGAAATAACAAAAATAAAAATAAAGTAAATAGCAACCTTTTCTAATTTCATGTTTTCAATTTTTTTTTGAATCGAAACCCTGTTTCCTCGATGCCAACTCCGTTGAAAATGGATGAGCATGTATTATAAAGAGATCCGAAATGAATTCAAGAAGAATTGCAATTAAACCAAAGTATAAATATTATTATAACTTTAACTTGCAGGACCGAAGTCACATCTAGAAAGCAAGCGTATTCGTATAAGAGAGGAAGGTGTTTCGGTTATTTCGGTAACTATAGTCAGTTGAAAAGGTTTTGAATCGATGACGGTATTTTAGCGGTATTCTAAGGTCATACCAGGTTCTGAATATCAAACTGGTCTTATCCCAATAAGCACATATGTTTTAAAAATTCAATTGCTTTAAATTTTCCTTGAATTAAATTAGATTTAAAATTCTAGCACTTGTTTATTTAACAAAAATATTTCAAACTTGAATTTTTGTTTCCCTTTTGCTGGAGTATGCTATTGAAATAAAATGTAATGAAAGTTGTATTCAAGCCTTGAAACTGGAAATCAGGGCTGGAATTGAACTTTATTTCAACTTAAATTCTAGTGAAATTGTTTATAGGGATGTTTTAAAAGATGCAAAAACAACAAAAATTAAGTTTCGATTGTAAAATTAAAAAAGTCATTGAAGAAATAATTTGGTTACTAATTTAGCTAATTGGCATTTAAAAATTTAAAAATAATTTGTATTTTGTGATACAAGAAAAAATCAAGTACTCCTAAAGATGCCATACAGTGAGTTTCCCTTACCACCCTCATTACAGTATCTTATATTTCCGTATACATGTCCAAAAGTAACTTTGTAATGATTTAGCAAAATTCGACATGTAGTTGCACTAACTAACATAACTAACGAGAACAACTTTGTGGCATACTTAAGTTCGCAATGCCATTAAACTGTCATTAGTGACAGTTTGCCAATTCAAATGTTTGTTAATGACAGTTGCATAAAAGGAATTAAAATGGCATTTGTGAAGGAGATTATAAAATTTGGCAGTAACAACGAAAACAAAATACAAATGTTACAAGTAATTAATGAAATATTGATCACAAATGATAGAAAGAAAAATACCCAGGTAGAAATTGCTAACGGTGCAAAAAAAAAAAAAAAAAAAAACTGAGAGAACACTGTTTTTTCGTCATGCCAGTACCATTTAAGTTACCAGTACTGTTTTCTGCAAATTTACGAAGCTTATTTAATCTACAGGGGAATCTCAGTTTAACGAATACTGGATTTAATAAACTCTCGCTTTAACAAATGCCATATTTTGTCACACTGAATACGTTAAATTAAGACTAAAAATATAAATTTAGTCCGCCAGTTCGAGAGATAAGAAAATAGTTTTGTTTTTCAAATTAAAAAGTATTAAAAAAAATGCAAATTATGTTTTTGAATTCCCAGGTAAATAAACAGGGTTAATACATGTTGCTCTAAAAGCGATTCTAAAAAGTGATTTTGGTATTTCTAAACAGATAAACGCGGGTTCGATTTCTGGAGAGACCAAAATTTTTTTTATTTTTTTTAATTTTTTGTTTTTTTTTTATATTTATAATTAATTTGTTTAAATTCAATATTTATTAATTTTAAAATTTTTAAAAGTATATAAAATGAAAATGATGAAAAATTGCTTTTTATGCGCTTATGAAAACAAACAATGCTGAATTGTAGTGCACCTTTTGCACTTGTTTAAAAAGTTCATTTATTGAAGAGAATAAAGAAGAATATCTCAAAATGAAAAAGTGGTGTTTTTATAAAAAAATATTTTCTTTTGTGAAGAATTTTTTATTTTTTATTTTTTGTATTTATTTATGAATAATAAAATGTACATTTAACTTTTAATTGGTGATAAAGAGGATTCCTTCAACTCGTTCAAAAGTACTGAAAAGTACTCCTCTCCTATAACAACTCAGTGTTAAAATCATTAATGTTTATGTTTAAAACGAAGTACATCTAGATCAGGGGTGGCAAGACTTTTTTCGCTGCTTGCCAGAAACGGACAATTTTTTTTTTTCTTGCCACCTTAATTTTAGTAGTAAAAATATCATCGCAGATGTACATATTTATTAGCGCTATGGATAACCCCCAAAGGGAAAAATTAAATAACATTCAAGAAATGACGTAAAAATGTTTGACGGTTATTTAATTTTTGGGAGTTTATTTAATCTTTAAATATTGAGATTATTTCATTATGAAAAAATCCCCAATGAAATAAAATTCAAACAGTTTAAACATTATTGCCTTTTCTTTTTTTCCATTTTCCCATTTTTGGTGGTTATTTCATATTGTTATAAAAAGTTAAATTATTGGGCGCCATTAATATTTAAGTACGTAAGAAACTAGTAAACTAATATTGAATAAAAAGCAAAAGCTCTGTTTCATTATGAAACTTATTTTCAGCCTTTATTTCATTGAATGTTATTTCGCAGCACCTATTTTCCCTTTAAAAAAGACTTAATTTTTTAGATCCAATTTTATTACAAGTTGTTTTCCATTTTTGTGCAATTTTCTGGTACTTTTTATTTCTCTGATTATGAGGCATTTTCTCATCGAAATATTTAAACTTCTTTCAATCTAGAATTTTAGAAAATTTTCCAGTATTTTCACTTTTTTTTGAGCCATCAGTAGTAAACGATATCAGTGAATTTGTAAACCTGGAAAAAGTTGGTCCCCGTTATATAATTCAGTATTTTCATTTGAAAGTTCTCAGTCAGTCCATTATACACTGGGAGAGAAAGGTCTTCCTTTGCGGCTATAAAATTTTGTGCGGTAGAGTTTCATTAAAGTCAATGTTTATGAAAAATTCATTCAAATGAATAAATCATTCAGCCAATGAAGAGCTTCATAAAATCTGTGAAAATTTCATTTACTATTATTTGTTATATTTGGTTGTTGTCGTTGCTAAGCTGGAGTAGATAAAGAAAAAGTACTTGGCAAATGCAAAAGGCGCAATAAAATTGTAGCATATTTTACGGATGTACAAAATATATCTAAAGAAAGAAAACATTAAATTAAAAAGTTTCATAAAAAAAAAGTTTCGAAAAAATTAATATGATTTACAAAAAAATTTCATAGTCAAAAATTAATAATACAAAAATAATTAAAAAAAAACTAAAAACTATAAAAGATTATTCTCTCAAGAAATGACGATATTTTATAAAAAAATTAAAAAAAAGTAAATACTATTAAACAATTTCTAAATACTATTAATTAAATTTATGGAGATCGAATTTATGAAATTGAATGAATTTTTTTTAACGGAACTATGAAATTTTATCAAAGAAAAGTTATGATAAATTTTTAAATATTAATTAAATATTATATACATAGTGAAATTCTTCATTGGTTCTACGAAAAAAATTCTATGAAATTATATCATTAATATCATGAAGGATAATT
Source organism: Leucophora obtusa (assembly GCA_949987735.1). Taxonomy (NCBI): domain Eukaryota; kingdom Metazoa; phylum Arthropoda; class Insecta; order Diptera; family Anthomyiidae; genus Leucophora; species Leucophora obtusa. The sequence goes on along the minus strand of OX465298.1, from coordinate 185,154,112 downwards.
CCCCCAGTGCATGGATGAAACATTTAGCCACTTCACACCTGAGACAAAGGAATAGTTAAAATAGTGGACTAAAAGAGGAGACTAGTGTACAAAAAAGGACGCCAGGCGACTGTTTTTTGGGATGCGCGTGAGATAATTTTTATGGATTATCTTCAAAAAAGAAAAACAATTAACGGCGACTATTAAGCGAACTTATTGCAACGTGATGAAATTTAGAAAAAAGGCCGAATTTGATGAAAAAGCAAGTGTTGTTTTATCAAGACAATGCACCAGTTCACACATCCAGAAAGTTAGAATTAGTTCACCATGAACTTTATTCGCCAGATTTAGCTCCCTCCGATAATTTTCTATTTCGAAACTTGAAAAATTGGCTCGGTGGTGAAAGGTTTGCCAACAGTGAAGATGTAGAGTCAGCGTTTGATGGATATTTTGAGTAGCTAGAGAGTTCTTACTAGAGTTTGCTAAAAACCGAAAAATTTAAAACCGCGTTTTCGGTTTTCTAAAATAATAAAAACCGCGGTTTCGGTTATTTTTCGGGTGTCTTGTGATATTAATACAATTGTTTTAAAATAATTAAATATGTATAAGAATTAAATATTTTAACATGTTCAAGATATTTATTGAAATTCGATTGAATTTCTCACTCGAATAAAGACAATTGTTCCATTTCTAGACTTTTGCGAAAGAAGAAAAAAAAAAAACAAGGAAAACCGTTATAAATAATCTTTTTTATTCTTTTGTCGGCAACTAATGCTGTATTTTCAACAGTTTAAATTTTAGCAAATGTGTTTAAAACAATATAAAGTTAAAATTTTATAAATTTTAACTGACTACGAAATGGTACTTTTTTGAAAAATACGCTGTGAAAATCGGAACTGAATATATTTAACGCAATATCTCTTAAGCTACCTGACTTTTTGCTGACATGACTTATGTTATCGGTAATAACAAAAAATAAAAATAAATATTGTACTAAATGACTACTTCAGTTACCAAATCGATTAACTCCATAAGGAAAAATGAATGAGTCTCAATGAGAAAAATGAGAAAATAGTATATATTGGCCCTCACTATAAAAGAGTATTTTAAATTTTAAGTTGACTTTATTTTTAATCATACGGTTTTGTTAATTTTGTGTATGAAAATCCTACAAAAATATTTATATTTTCAAATATCTTGATTGGTTGAAAATAAACTAACCAATCAGAATGCTTCAAAAATAAACCAATTCAAGGCATACTACAACCCAATATTTTAACTAAAGGCGACTTTAACTAAAATATGTGACGCGCAAAATAGAAAGGGACCTAAGAGTAAAAACCGGCTTTGTTCAGGAGATCCATTTTAAAGATTTAAATACGTGTATCTTTGGTGTACCATCACTGAGCGTGTTGGTATTGGTCTCATTTGAAAGCGACACATCTCATGACGTCGGGAACGTGTTGGTCAACCTTGAAAACGCGCGTAGGTCGTCCCTACCTCTTGTTTTGTGTAGTTGGTTTTTACTGTTTACATAGCGCGCTGTTTCCATGAGTTTGATATCAATTTTGTCGCGGTTTTTCGAATCCAGCTTTATTTTCTGAAATTATTAATTGTGAATTATAATAAATACTCATTTATAATTCTTTTAAATCGTGAATATCACTCTGTTAGTACGAACATTTTTTTAGAATCGTCGACTTCACTTTCATAAAACGCGCATATCTCTGGGAGGGAATACTTTTGGGGCATGGGATCGGTCTCATTCGATGCTCAGATGTTGTCCACTTCAAAAAAAAAAAAAAAAAATTGATTTTTTTACCCTTAGGTCCCTTTCTCTATGCGCTGTCACATATACATTTGAAAAATTTGGATAGTAAGGGCGATTGTTTCTTTAAATTCCTGTTAAATTATAAATTTTGTCATTTAGTAGTTTTTATATTTATTATCAGATACATTTGTTTTGAATACTATATAGTTGCGGAGGGTCTCACACTGTAGGTTTAACTTTAACTTAACTATTAGACAAAAGAAAATGTTATGTAATAATTTTATATAAATCAATAACAAAATTTTGGGTTAACTTTTAGTTAATGCTTAAACCTGCATTTGGAGACCCGCCTTTTGGAGTCAATAAAGTATTTTGAAATTAAAGTTTAAATAGAAAATTGCTCTTGTACGTAGGTAAATATGAAAAAACAAAAAAAATTAAATAAATATTGCACAAATGTTTAAACAAATCCTTAAATATTTACCCTTCAATTCATAAATGCTTTGTAAAGTTATAGCAGGTTTACAAAACGTCATTTTCATACAAAATCTTTTCAATAAACCTCCTATAATTTTACAAAGCGTTTATGAATTTAGGGGTTAAATTTTATCAATCGTTGTAAACTAACTATTTTATCCCAGCATAAATTTTTAATGCAAAATGCTTTGTTATACTTTGTTTGCTAGATAAAAGAATCTTATTGGCATGGAATCGATTCGAGTGGAACCAGCTGCAGGAATAGTTTGATTCGCAGCCGCATTTTAAAAAAATTTCTTAGGAAATATTTTAGAAATTATCTCCTACAAAAAGAATTTAAATAATCATTAATACTCAATTCATTCCTGAAACCAAAACATACATATATTTTTCAAATTTATTTACTTATTAATTTTCTTTTTTGAATTGTTATTTTTTTTTCAACTGTTTTAACTATGTATGATTATTTAGTTCACTTGGCAAGTTTTTAAGTAAGCTTCTCAGAAAGTAAAAGAAAAACTTTTCTATTTACATCATCACTGCATTACAGCAAGGTTTTTGGTTAGTTAAATATTTAGAAAAGAGAAAAAATGTATTACGCCGCCAAAAGCTTGAACTAAGGAAACAAACTATACGTACAGTAAGTATGCAAGTGTGTGTGCATTTGATATACAACTATAACAAAGCATTGTGAGAGTAAAGTGTATGATGGTTTTAACTACGTATGTGTTACATATAAGTTTTCGGCCGACCACATACCTAATGCAGTTGTAAAAGTATTTTACAAAGGGATTAATTTTTTGTGTGTGTTTACTCGTACTTTAAACTAACCAAATATTGTGAATATCTTTTCTGTTAGTTTTTTAGAGTTTAAGTTTTTTTTTGTAATTTTCGCAAGGCAAGGAATTTCATGCAAATGCATGTTTTTTCTCGATAGTCTAAAACTAATATGGACTAAATATTTATCCGAATCATAAAATTTAGAACAAAATGGCATCGATTTTATTTATTTAATTGATTCCATTTCCTGTACAACAAGACTGTGTCTTATATTTATAGTATAGGAGCGTATTACGTTACAAAAAAGAATTTTTATATTATTATTAATTATAAATTCACATAAACAAACTTAGTACAAATATAACAATATTGATAAGCAAAGAAAGAAAATTATTTGAAAAAAATTAAATAAAAATGTTTTGAAACTATTAGCATTGCTGTTTTTGCATATTTTGACTTTAAATACATATTTGGTGCCTTTTTAATGCATATTTTGTGTTTTTTAATGCATATTTGAGCATATTTTTCATTCTGAGGAGCATTTTTTATTTTGTAAAAAAATATAAAAAATTGATACGTTTTCATATTTTGATCAATCAAAATAAACATTTTTAAAAGCCTTATTGACCTATGAGCAATCTTCGAGTTCTGTGTCTGTTTGCAAAATAAGTAACTTAAATATATTTTTAAATTTTAAAGTCCATTATTTTTGGAAAAATAATAATTTTTAGTGCATATTTCTTATATTTTTTAAGCATATTTTTCTTTTTTAGCCGCATATTTTTAGCGGCATATTTTCCATTTTTAAGTGCATGAAATTCCTTGCCCTACTCATGACTATGCATTTAATTACAGAAAAACTTGACTGACCCTGTTCACAATCACTAATTTAATATTTACAATTACTATTCAATTTATAATATTTGATCACAATATATAATTGAATTCAATGTGTATACGCACTATTGTTGAATGTACAATTCCAATTTACGTAGGAGTTATATTTCATACAAATATTATTTATATAAAGCATACGCACTGTTGTTCATAATGTTATTTCAATGCTATGATTTTCTGCCCTCATTCACAAAAATATTGTAATTTATTGTATTTTAATACTTTATTTGTTTATTTAGTTGACATTTTACGTGCTCCGTCTCTCTCTCTCTCTTTTGCTTTGCATAAATAACACTAGGCTATGAATTTATGTTCTATATTTTACTACCCAGTTATTTATTTTGAACACCTGATTTATAATTGGCCTTTTTGGCCATAATGCCTGTGACATCTGTTCACTATAATGGTTTTTGTGGTTTACTAAAATATCAAAACCACAATATATTGCTACTCCGTAGCCAACGATGCCATTGAGTTATATGAAAATAAAATAAAAATATTTTAAAAATTTTACTTAATAAAAATATGCATAATCGTTAAACGTAAAAAAAAAAAAAAATTATAATCAACCAAAATAGTTTGCGTATGTTTATTCTATATTAAACAACTCAATAGTTTAACTATACGTTATAAAAAACGCCAGGCGAAGGCAGCTATGGTAAAATGCAATTTGAATTTGTAAATTGCAAATAGTAGAAAACTCCTAAGCCTGGACATAGGCCCGCTACACTCAAAAATGTAAAAATTAGATTTAACTATCAATCAATCATGCAGCTTAAACCGTTCAAAAGATCTGGACTGTTATAAACAATTACTTTTGAAAATTTTTTTTTCATATTTAAAAACGCGATATTTCCAGAACCGTAAGCACTAGAAATTCAAAACTTGGACTTGGTAATTCCTGTAACGAATTTGTTTAAAATTGTAAGCGATGAGGTTAACATTTTTGATTTCTTTTAATACTTTTTTTTATTGAAAAACACTACATAATATAAAAAATCATCATTCGTTATGTTCAGCTGACATGCAGAAAAAACCTGTAATAAATTTTTTCGTATTAAGAAAAAAAAAAAATATATATATATATTAGAGTGTCCCTTAAAAATATATTTGTCATTACACCCCCGCAGTTTTATTGGAAATGGTCCCAAATGGAAGAAATCGATTTTTTTATTTTTGGAAAACGTTAACCCGTGCCGAAAGTTGGACGAAAATTGCCCCTTTTGGAAAAAAAGTGTTTACTATTAAAAATTCCCAAAATTCGAAATTTCTAAAAAAATTATTTTTTATTCCCTTTATTCATTTAATATGATCAAAATGATTCATACATAGAATTTTGACTTCATCGGATATCATTAACCCACTTTAGCCTGGAATCCAAAATGACCCACAAATTTGATAAAAATGCAAAAACGTGTTTTTTTTAAATTAATTTTAAAGATTTTTTAAAATGCCTAATTTGGAGATGTCTATTGCTATTTGTACCACATAAAAGTTGATATTAAAGAAAAAAAAAAAAATAAATTGCAAAATGATAATTCGAGTTTGTGTTTGGAGCGACTGCTTTCCAGGACATTTTACAAAAATTGCTCATTTTGTCAAAAATTTTTAAAATTTTAATGTTTTCATAAAATTTTACACGGTTTTCGGAAAAGTAGCACTCAAATTTGGTTAGATTATAATTATTTTTTCATTACTTAAAAAAAAATTTAACCCTTAGTGGCCTGGGGTCAGAAAAGAACTTAATATTAATTATGACTACGAGATTGTAAAGCCTATAAATTTATAAAAAAAAAATCTCAATTGGATAAAAATAATTATTTTGTGTAACGTGATCCATATGGGGTTAATTTTTATACTTTTGTCCAAAACCGCCCCACTAGGAAATTTACAGAATAACACCTTTCATAATTTTCGGAAAAATATCACTTTGAATGAATAAAAAAAAAAATTTTATTTGATAAAATTAATTATTTTGAGAAACTTGATCCAAATAGGGTTAATGTTATCACTTTTCAAAAAAAGACCCACTAGGAAATTTACAGAATAACATTTATCAAATTTTTATTGAATTGGGACATGCGAAAGGTGTTATTCTGTAAATTTTCTAGTGGGGCGTTTTTAGCCAAAAGTATAAAAATTAACCCCATATGGATCGCGTTACACAAAATAATTATTTTTATCCAGTTGAGATTTTTTTTTTATAAATTTAATGGCTTTACAATCTCGTAGTCATAATTATTATTAAGTTCCATGGGTCTTTTCTGACTCCCAGGCCACTAAGGGTTAAATTTTTTTTAAAGAAATGAAAAGACAATTATAATCAAACCAAATTTGAGTGCTGGTTTTCCGAAAACCGTGTAAAATTTGATGAAAACATTGAAATTTTTGACAAAATGAGCAATTTTTGTAAAATGTCCTAAAAAGCAGTCGCTGCAAACACAAACTCGAATTATCATTTTTCCAATTTATTTTTTTTTCTTTAACAACAACTATTATGTGGTACAAATAGCAATCGAGATCTCCAAATTTGGCATTTTAAGAAATCTTTAAAAGTAATTTAAAAAAAACACGTTTTTGCATTTTTATCAAATTTGTGGGTCATTTTGGATTCCAGGCTAAAGTGGGTTAATGATATCCGATGAAGTCAAAATTCCATGTATGAATCGTTTTGACTATATTAAATGAATAAATGGAATAAAAAATAATTTTTTTTCGAAATTTCGAATTTTGGGAATTTTTAATAGTAAACACTTTTTTCCAAAAGGGCAATTTTCGTCCACCTTTCGGCACGGGTTAACTTTTCCAAAAATAAAAAAATCGATTTCTTCCATTTGGGACCATTTCCAATAAAACTGGGGGGTGTAATGACAAATTTATTTTTAAGGAACACTCTAATATATATTTACTGCGTTCAACACTTTGCTCACAAACAATGGGTGCGTTCGGCAGATACAATTTGACAGTCAACAGTTCTACAACAGTTGTGCAACTATCTGCTGAACGACCTGATCACTAACCGCTCAGTCTGAGCGGTCAGGTAGCGCTATCATATTTTGGTATCGTAAAAAATGTTTGCTACTTTTGATCAAATAGTGATACATTTGTTGTTGTTGATTTAAAAAATTTTTTGTTTTGTATGAATGACAAATAAAAACATACAAATATAATTCAAAAACAAAAAATTTTAAAAATCAAAGGAAAATATAGAAAATATGTATTTAAAAACAGAACAAAGAAAACATCGTTCAGCAGAGTAAGTAATCACAAAAAGCTACAAGTCACCGGTATCAGTTTAAGGTTTCTCTGCCGAATGCTACCAATGACTTTGACCACTTGCTAAGCAGTCGTTGTTAATTTTTTACAAAAAAAAACTTGCCGTTATTTGCAATACCAACAAAAAAATTCACTGTTGAATGTGCGAAAAAGACTTTTTGCTACAAAAATGAGTCAAATTACCTACAGTGCATTGGTCGATTTGAGATGGAATGAATGATATATTTTATTTATAAATTTCACTGTTTTCCCCTTACGGTTTTTTTTTGTTTGTTAAAATTTGGCCAGTGGCAAATTATTAATAAAATATATAGTATTATATGGTTTTTTTCTCGTTAAAATCGCTGCACATTCAAAACAATAGAATTACATAATCCAATGTACTGAAGTTTGTTAAAATGTAAAGTTAGAGTTGACCAAGACTAAATTAAAACCTACACTATTTGAAAAATATATTTGAAGTTTCTGAGAAGCTGTCGATTATAGAAAATCATTATTCATTATACATCATTATTTAACTTATTATAGACAAAATTCGGTAGTTATGTAAGTTGTCAAATTTTCGTAGTCAACGGGACAACTTCACTACAGAATTTTGTCGTTAAAAAGTTACAGTTGTATTCATAATGAAAATTTAGCATAGAGTTAACATGAGTTTTATTCATAATACTGTTGTTAAACTCATTGCAGCATTGTTGCTAAATTCCTTCTAATGTTCTGTTATTAAACGTCAAAAAACAAAAAATTCCATTCACAATAATAAAAAGGCTTTGTATTTTCAAACACATGGTTGCTCTTAATCGCTGTGCTTAGAAATCATTGTGAATAAATTCTATTCGAACAGCCTGCTATGCCTAAAAAACATTCTAGTTAACAGCTGGTTGTGTGCGATGTATAAGGAGCTACTAACTTTTCATTATGAATACGGGGGTTAGAGAATAGCTCCTCAGATATGTGGTTATGTAACTACGAACCTGGTAATGGTAACTAGTTACCTTTCTTATTGCATTTCCTATTACTTCTGTAAAGCGATGTCGGGCGAAATAATGAGATATGCTTTTATACAAGCATACGGAAAATCTAAATATATGTAGTTTCCTACACCCAGAAAACAGATTCGTTGCTGTCAACCGCATTTGTAGCCAATAGAATGGTTCGGTTGTGGTAGCCGAGTTTTTCAATTGTGACAACAGAAAACCTATTAAGGCAGGACTTATTTGACTATAACAACAGACTTTCAATTTCATCAAAAATAATTCGGTAGCTGCAACCGAAAAATTCATTTGATACAACTGAACCATTCGATTGGGAACAAATTGGGCTGTCAACACCGAATCTGTTTTCTGGGAGTACGATTTCTCTTGTTTCGGATTGTCGTGATAGATCCATTTAGATCATCACCAGTAATGTTTCGATGCAAAAACTACTTCTTTTTATAGAGTTCAACCAGCATTTCGGATATGCAAAATGGCCTTCAACGTCCTGGGCTTCAAATCGTGTAGTACCCAATTCCTTTGCTTTTGGTTAAATCCTGCTGCTTGCAAACATTTTGAAATTGCTGCTTGAGTAACTCCCAGTCATTTTGCAAGTCCTTCTTAAGTTTGCCAACAATATTGAGCGAGTAATGTCTCCAATTCAAGATCATCGAACTTTTTTGGCTGACCTGTGCGGTCTTTGTGTACCGTATCAAAATCATCTGTTCTGCACCGCACAAACCATCTCTTGCACATTGAAATCGATGGAACATATTCAGGACAAGCTTTTTTTTTTGCAAATTGAAGACTTAAAGCAGAACTTACCAAAATTTATGCTTTTTGGCACAAAAATCGGCACTTTCGAAGCAAAAAAAACGTAGTTCCATGATTAAGTGAGAATAAATGACAGATGGTTACCATCCAAAATGCCATATAAATTATTAAATCCCTCATTTTTAAGTTTTAACAACATTTTTTTTACAGTCAAACTAATTTTAATTCTCTTTAATTGCCTACATAAGTTTGTAAATAAATAAAACTTAGGCCCTGTGCGAGGTGGCTAAATAAAATATCGTTAGCTGAAATGCAAAACCACGTAACTAACATTTTTACTATTTTACAGGAGAAACAAAAAATGTTATATATTGAAAAATAAATGGAGTTTTGGTAATCAAATATCGCAGATTTTCTAAATATAGACTGATTAATTCATTTCTGGAATAAAAGTAATAATTTATTAATGTTTCAAAGAGTTAAGTTAGTTATGCGCTTTTGAACTCGTATTTTCTTAATCAAAAACATGTAACTACAATGAATTTTTTTTAAGTTTCAAGGAAAATTTTGTTTTGCATTCATAAAATGTAGAATAAAAGAAGTTGTTCTCTTGTTGTTTAATATATCGCTTTATATATTTATTATTTTTTTTTTAAAATATGAAAATAAAAAATGATTTACAAAAGCAAAAGATAATTAACAACAATAACTACAATACAAATAAAGGAAAAAATTAAACCTTTACTTCCAAATGGAATTTCATTGTAATAATAATGACAATCGGGTGGAAATGGTTTAAGGTCCTGAAGATGTTGCCATTTTTTGCTTGAAATTTTTATTCTTTGTAAATGCAACTTCAAAGTTTCAAACGCTTTTAATTTGTTTCCAATTCTTTGTGGAAATTCCTTAAACTCATCTGTTGCACCTAATTTAAAATAAATTACTCCAGAGGGATCATACGCTAATACACGAATCATATTGACTGTGGGATCTCCAAAAAAAAATTTATTATAATTAACAAAGTAAAAATTTCAAACTATAATCACTATAATTATGAGAAAATAGGACTACTAGGGCAGGGGAGCGTAGTAGCACTATCCGCTAGTGAAATATAAAAATTCAAATCCTACTATGAATAAATAAAATTCAATAGAAATAAATATGTGTTAGTTACAATTTTCAAGCAACAAGTATGTAGTTACGTGCTTTCGATTTTCGCTAATAATATGTCTAATTTTTATTATATGACAGTAAAAATTGGAGAAGACGTGGAGCTCGTTGATATGCATCATAATCGATCAAAAAACCGATTTTGAATTTTTTGTTAGTTACGTGGTTTTGCATTTCAGCAAACGATATAAACTAAATACAAATTGACAAAAGGGAACTTTTAAGTTCTTTGAAAATTTTTTGAAAACTTTTTCAAATTTCATAGAAATTTGGAAACCTGAATTTAGTTTAGGTTTTATTTAGCCAGTTCGCACCCACCCTTAATGTTCAATAAAGAAAGCTTCCTTAAAAATTTAATATAAAAAACAAATTTCATATTATTCGTGAGTATTTTGTGAGCGTAATTCAAATAAAAATTAATCAAGTGAACTCGAGTGAGCGTGATTATAGAAACAAATATTCGTGCGTAAGTCGTGGGTGATTGTTCATTTTCGTTCGATCTTTGAATCCATTGAATTTACTTTATTTCCTTACATGGCGTATGAGTGATATTATTTTTAATATTAAATATAATATCACTCATACGCCATGTATGATTATTCATGATTACTTTTATTTTACCTTGTTTGGCGGCTTGGTTGTAGGGGATACATAAAAACTTTGAATGGTTGGATTTGTGTTGCTTTTTTTTGCCTTGTTAAAAGGTATTATTAAATTTCTAGTTATATGGTATGAAATAACAACAAAATTCAGGTAGGCAGATAAAAACTGATATATATGTATGTTGTGTTGAAATAACATGTCGGTGGTTGGCTTTACGTAGTTGTACACGTTGCTTAGCTACTATTTCAGAGCTTAACACTAATTAGTGCAACATAAACTTCCTGTGGTACTAACAATGTTTGGATTTATACAGATTCGTATAAAAACGTAAAAAGAAAAATCAAAAAGGAAACAAAAACATAAAATATCACACAAATAATGTAGTTTGCATTTCCCCAAAAAAAAAAAACAAGTTGCTAAAACCAGTGGGTAATATAATACTTTATATGAAGTTTATTGTATTACATTATGCAATATGAAAAACTCATTGTAAAAATGTGAAAAAAACTTGTTTATATAAAAATTACAGGGCGCATAATTTTATGTAAAATTTTTTATTACAATTTAAATACTTCGCAAATTTAATTTCTTACCATCCCATGTGAAAATCGAAATATATATGAGCATACGTGATCATACATTGGCTCGTATATGATCATGCATGGGCATACATTGTCATATACGTACATGCATAGTTCAATGTATGACCATACATGCTCTCATATATTTCCATATATCTTTGGATCCGAAATTTGAGGGTATATGGAGGTATATGGCCATATATGATCATATATGAGCATACATGAATCATATGTGAGCATATATGGTCATATATGAACATGTACGGTCATATACCCTCAAATTTCGGATCCAAAGATATATGGAAATATATGAGAGCATGTATGGTCATACATTGAACTATGCATGTACGTATATGACAATGTATGCCCATGCATGATCATATACAAGGCAATGTATGATCATGTGTGTTCATATATATATCGATTTTTACATGGGATATTTATATTTTTATGAAATTTATCTCATTCACTAAGATTTCGTTTTATTAAAATTTGAATGATTCTTTCACTGAAGCAATTAATTCGTTTCAGCAATAAATTTCATATATCCTTGGTAATACAATAAAAATAAACCGTTACATTTTTAGTCCCTAGTTTAATTCTACAATCATACATTACAGTTCAAGGCTTAAAATAATAATCATAAAACAAAAGCGAATTCCACAAACTGTTTGTTTGCAATGTTTGAATTATTAATATTTAAATATTTTCGTACACTGAAAATATTATTACAGTAACTGACTGTAGTTTATTTAAAAAGTTATCCGTACATTTATTTTTAAATGATTATACAGTTAAAATACAAAGAAATATATTTTTTAACTGATTTTGTCGTTTATTTAAAAAATAAACTACATTTTTTTTCATTTAAAATGTTTTGTAAAAAAAGCAATTCCTTTTCGATTTCTAGGTCGGTTAAAAAAACAAAATAAATAAATATAATTTATTCTTACGGATTTTGTAGTTCATTTTTTGAAATTTAAAAAATGGAAATAAATGAAAATCATTATTTTTTAAGGATTTTGTAGTTTATTTATTAACATTTAAAAATAAATGAAAAGTTCTTTTGATTTAAATGAAAAGTCAGTAGACCGGTTTTCAAGTGATTTTTCATTTATTTTAAATTACATTTTCAGTTAATTTAAACTACAAACTATTTTGAGTGTATGAAAAGAAAGTATATAAGAGAAAACTTGTGTAACTTTTGCTCATAACAATTAATCTTTGAGTGACAGTAAGCAGACTTTCAATGGCCTTGAATTACCATAGCCTAAAGGACATCGTCATACAACACAATTACAATTATAGCAAAAGCAAAATGCGTAGAGATTAAAAGCTTAATGAAGAACTTAACCAAACCTATTGTACTTACTAAAGTAGAAGGTTGAATTCTAACATTATATTGTTTGGTACACTTTAAATACTAAAAAGTAAAGAATTCTTTGTTGAACTGCCTGACTGATTTGGTCATGAAATTCGGCCATCTCGAACTTAGAATGACAAATAAATGTTGTAAAGTACGACTTTATACACGAGCAGCTTTTGTATTTTTGTATTAATCGTTATTTTATCCACTAACGATATTATTTACATACACGCAAAGAAAATATATGGTTGCAATATGATCACAGCTACCAAACTATGGTCACAACAGACATACATGGTTGTTGCAATCAAATTATTAATGTATTAATCATACTTTACAAATGATATAGTCGCCTATAATCATTTTATAGTTAAAATCATTATTTTTTTCAGTTATCATATTATTCTCTCGTCTACAATCATATTATTATCTGGAGAATCATATTCCTCTCTTCGAATTACAATCATTTCACTACCTGTGTTGAGAGAGATGTTTTTAGAAAAAACTCGCTCTACCCAAGAAATCTAAAGAGAATTAGATTGTCATGTAATCCTCAAATAAAGTTATTGTTTATTATGCAATGAAGTGTTTAGTGCTATACAATAAATTAAGTAAAAAAGTAATTAATCACGTAGCAAAAATATTTCAGATCATCTAGAAGTGTAATAAATTTAATTTTGTACGAAAACAAAATTGAAAAAAAAGTGCAAAACTAAAAAAAAAATGTAAGTGCACGACGAAATTATCATAATATTTTCGTTCTGATCATATTATTTTCCTCATAATCATAATATGATCCCAACTGATGACAAAATTTTCTTCGTTACCATAATATGATCATTAGGAATATATTATGATCATTAGGATAATAATATGATTACTGAGAACATGAGCAAAATTGTAATTTTAACAATATTTTTCTACGCGATGTTATCAGATATTTCCATAATTTAATTTTAGTTATATATAAGTGACAACTAAAATTAATTTAAATTATTTAAGTTTTTAAATCATTGAATAAATAAATGTACTATTTTGAATAAAACAAGTCGTGCACAGCTTTTTCAGTCACCTTCAACGGAATGTTGGGAAAAGACTACAGGGATCATAGTATGATATACAGGACTATAATATAATAATATTAGGATCAGTTTGGAATCATAATGTAGTAATTAAGGGATCTTATTATGACAGAAAAATATATTTCATAATAAGATTGCCGCAATCTTAAAGCCAAAAATATATGATGCTCTTCGAATATTGCCATCCCAACGATGTTCTTCCTTTGCGTGTAATAAGTTCAAGAGAAATTTATATTAGTTTTAGAAAATTTGACATAAATGAAAATTGTTCGCAATATTCATTAGAATTGCATTAAAAATATTACTAAACTTTTTGGCAAAACATTGATCTGTTAGTTATATAGAAAAATTAAAAATTTATGTTGTGTATAATTCAATATCAAGATAGTAATCAACAGAACGATAAAAAACAATTTGTCTTACTGGCCTTATCGAATTTTTTTCAAAATTTTTTATTCTTTGTCATTTACTTGTGAAAATTGTATCATCTTTCTTTAATTTGAAAATAATTTAAACAGAACGTGATATTAATTTATGATCTATGGTCAAACTAAAGAACATTCATTTAAATAAATTTTATATAAAAATCAAATTAATTACTTTCTCTTGTATGTAAAACTAATATACAAGTTTATGTTTGAACGCAAACACATTCCAATAATGTTAACTTTAAACAATTTCCCTTAAACACATATTTGAAATCCTTCTTTAACACATGCAAGCCATGTAACATACAAACCCACTAACTCATTGATATTTTATGTGTTCTTAAAGTATGGTCAGTCACACCAACATACAACATGTTTGTTAGTAGTAGTGGCATATAACACTCTTAAGCCACCAACATATATTCAATGGCATTGTAGTTCTCTCACCCTATGTTAAGAACTTGTGCCTGCAAACAGGAAATGAGCTGGTTTTAAGGAAATTCAAATGTAATACATTTTATAATAATTATAACAAAATCTATCGGTAGCAATATTAAAAAATATCATTTTATTTTTTTTTTAAATACTCGAACGAAATTGCAATTTCCTATTTGCAGCCACATTTTATATATTTTTAACACACTAAATGAGTGAGTTGCATACTCTTTATTTTATAAACTTTTTGTTAGTGGGAATTTTTTAACACATGTTGTTGTTTGTGTTTGAATACTTTTACTTGAGTTTGTGTATATACTTGTTCGTAGAGATTCAAACAATTTTTTAATATGAAAATTTAGGTCATTTGAAATTTATTGACATAAAGTTGTTCAATCAGAATTTTTTGGTTAGCATATGCCTCAATAAAAAGATTTATATTGAAATTATTTTATTGCATTATAATTTACTTAATAATGTTTCTACAGTCTTGAATTAAGTCGAATTTATATAACAAATATATCTAAATATAATATATTATTCACAAACGCCAAAAATATATATCAGTTATAAAATATATAGGGCAAATTAGATAATCTGTTAATTAATATATGAAGTATGACGAATAAAATAATTATTCAAGTGTTTACAAATGCTAAAATCTGAGACGAGTTACACCAAAAAATTATTGTCAATAAAATTTCAATTAAAATTTAGTTTGGTAAAGTGTTGTTCTTTCAAACGCGTCGTATAGACCAAATACCATTAATATGTATTTTTATTAACTTTAATTTAATAGGTTTGAGGTTAAGAAGAAGAATAAACATTTTCTTCAAAAGTTATAAACACATTAAATTTGCAATTCAATTTCATTTTCAATTAAAAGTTTAGTTATATCAATAAAATTTTTAATTGGAAATGAGTGGCAAAAATTTTTTAATTTGCCATTAGTACTATAGATAACATATTAGAAAAATCTCTTAATATGCGTTGCGTAAAATCATTTTATTTTGCCCTTTTCTCTGTACGAGGCTTAGTTTTCGAGAAAAACGCGATTTTAAAACCTAGTAATGCTAGTCAAAATTTAGTTCCGGTATCGGAGTACTGGGGGTGGGTTTTGACCTTAGGTGCAGTCATTTTTCCTCTAGCTCTTCTAGTTTGGGAGATATGGATGATTAAAATTTTATTTAACCGATTTTCGCACTTATTTTTATACAGATGACTCACTATGACTTCCCCGTTCCAAAACCGTTGTCCGTTTTCTTTTAACTTATTTAGTTTTAAGGATATGGGCGATATACCAAATAAAAGCCCTTTTCTCTATACGAGGCTTAGTTTTCGAGAAAAACGCGATTTTAAAAT
The DNA here is from genome assembly GCA_949987735.1 of Leucophora obtusa. Classification (NCBI taxonomy): domain Eukaryota; kingdom Metazoa; phylum Arthropoda; class Insecta; order Diptera; family Anthomyiidae; genus Leucophora; species Leucophora obtusa. The sequence goes on along the minus strand of OX465298.1, from coordinate 185,138,157 downwards.
CAAGCAATGCAAGTCAAAATTTAGTTTCGGTATCGGGGTATTGGGGGTGGGCTTTGGCCTCTAATGAAATAAACTCCCACAGAAATTAAATAATACCCCAAACAAAAATGAAATAACTCCCCATTTTTGGGGGTTTATTTCATAATGAAATAAAGCCCCATTTTCAAAATGAAATAAGTCCCCATTTTAAAATTCAGTATTATTTCATATTTTTTTCATTGTAAAAATTACATATATTTATGTATGTTAAATATGTACATATCTGCATAGAGTCTTTAATTATATCGCTACAATAAGAGAAACTAGAGGAATTTAAGATCGCATACATGCCCTGCGGGAAATTTTAACAAACTGTCACCAAACTGGCTCCTTTATATGAAATAGAGTGGTCACTTTTACATGACGATGTCATAGGAGGGGGAAATTGACCCCTTGTGACATGCCACAAGACCTGTCCTAGGACAGGTTACTGAACTCTCATAAAAAACAAAGTTCAGGGACCTGTCCTGGGCTTTGTCTTGTGACATGTCACAAGGGGTCAATTTTCCCCTCCTATGACAACGCCATGCTAAAGTGAGCACTCTTTTTCAAGGGGCCAGTTCGGTGACAGTTTGTTAAAATTTCCCGTAGGGTGGCTTCAAAAACTGAAAATTCGTTGAAATTATTAAAAGTCGCTACATCTTGTTCCTCATCTGATAACTATTCATCCAAAGATTCTTCTTTAAATATGCTAACAATGTGTGCCAACTAATATTTTTGGTCTGGTTTTGATACGGAACAAATTTTGATTGAGTGTAAATCGTTTGGAAATCAAAAACTATACATTGTTTGATTCAACAATTTAGAGCCAACGATTTAATAGTTTTGGCATTGTTTTGGTAGAGAAAAAATTTTGGTTGAGTGTAAATCGGTTGGAAATAAAAATTATGATAAGGAACTTTTCATTCGTTAGCTATAAATTGTCTGAGGGTAGATTAGTTAAACTATTAATCCATTCTGTATTTTTTCTGCACTCATTAAATTATATTATATAATGGTTTTATTCACTTACTTTTTAATAAAATTGTTCTACGTTTTACCACATGAAACGTAGTTCTAGGAACAATTTATAGATTCACTGTAATTGATATTTACTCCACGGTATGCGTGTAGTAATTCTATCTATTTTTAGCTTGGAATTTGAAAGAATCTTAATTATAGAGAAAATTAAATAACTCCCCAAAAAAATATTTGGGGATTTATTTCATTTTTAAAATTTGGGGATTTATTTCATAATGAAATAAGTCCCCAATTAAAATACGAAATAAATCCCCAAAAAAAACGAAATAACTCCCCAATTACCATTGATTTTGTTTTCTGTTCAAAAGTTTGGGGATTTATTTCATTTTCATTTTGGGGATTTATTTCGTGGGGGGTTATTTCATAGAGCCTTTTGGAACAGGGAAGTCATAGTGAGTCATCTGTGGAAAAATAAGTGCGAAAATCGCTAAAATAAAATTTTAATCATCCATATCTCCCAAACTAGAAGAGCTAGAGGTAAAATGACTGCACCAAAGGTCAAAACCCATTACCAATCCCCCGATATTATTTGTAATATCGCTAGTATCTTTAAAGTAAATGAGTTAAATGAAAATGGACAACGGTTTTGGAGCAAGGAAAAAAATTTGGCGATTTTTTCTAATTTTTGTCGATTTTCACAAAATTTTCCGAGTTTTTAAATTTTGGCAATTTTTCCGATTATTTCCAATTTTTTAAATTTTTACGATTTTGGTAATTTTTTCAAATATTGACAATTTTTTCAAGGCGATTTTTTTCCAAATTTTTACGATATTTTGCAATTTTGGCGAATTTTTCAAATTTTTTTTAAATTTTGACTATTTGGGCAATTTTTTCAAATATTGCCGATTTTTTTAAGTTATGACGATTTTTTTAAAACTTTCATAAAATTTTTCAATTTTGGCAGTTTTTCAAATTTTTCCAATTTTTGACGACTTTTTGAAATTTTGACGATTTTGGTAATTTTTTCAAATATTAACAATTTTTCAAAACGATTTTTTCAAAATTTTTACGATATTTTGCAATTTTGGAGATTTTGCCTAATTTTTGACGATTTTTTTTTAATTTTGACCATTTGGGCAATTTTTTCAAATATTGACGATTTTTTCAAATTAAGACGATCTTTTAAAAATTTTTACAAAATTTTTCAATTTTGGAAATTTTTCAAATTTTGGCGATTTTTTCTAATTTTGAACGATTTTTTTTAATATGGCGCTTTTTTTATAATTTAGACGATGTTGATAAATTTTGAAGATTTTTATAAATTTTGTCGATTTTTTTAATTTTTTTATAAAATCTACATGATTTTTTAAATTTTGCGATTAGTTTTCCAAGTTTTGTGTTTTTATTTAAATTTTTGCCAATTTTTTAAATTTTTTCCTGGCAATTTTTTTTTTAATTTTTGACGATTTTATAAAATTTTATAATTTTTTTTATTTTGGTGTTTTTTTCACTTTTGACAATTTTTTTTTTTCAATTTTGGCGATTTTTGGTGTTTTTTTTCTAATTTTGACGATTTTTTTAAAATTTAAAATTTTTTTTGTTTTGGCGATTTTTCCTGATTTTTGAATCTTTTTTTCAATTTCAGCGATTTTTCACATCCATGTTAACGTGCCTGTTCCTACGAGAGGTCTGCGACTCTTAGTTGTGACTGTATTCCCCATGTATTTGTTATTGCAAAGTCACAATAAATTATATTTATTAAAATTTTCGCTTGAAAACTTCAAAAAAATTAAGAATTGGTATCGACACAATCATAAAATTGACAAATAAAGTCTGAATTTTTTGAATTTTATTGTTGCTTTGTATGAAAAGTTGTGACTCTCAGTCTTAAAAATAGTCTTATGACGGCCACAACGAATCAAAAGTAGGAATAGGCACCTAAAATGCACAAATATACACATAATTATTGTGAAACTTGACGAGTGCAGTAGTATTGAAAACTACTATAATTATACTTAGTAAGTACCATAGTACTAAGCAAGTACCAAATGTACTTAACAAGTACCATAGTACTTAACAAGTACCAAAGGTACTTAGCAAGTACCATAGTACTTAACAAGTACCATAGTACTTAACAAGTACCATAGTACTTAACAAGTACCAAAGGTACTTGGCAAGTACCATAGTACTTAACAAGTACCGTAGTACTTAACAAGTACCATAGTACTTAACAAGTACCAAAGGTACTTATCAAGTACCATAGTACTTAGCAAGTACCAACGGTACTTAACAAGTACCATAGTACTTAACAAGTACCAAAGGTACTTAGCAAGTACCATAGAACTTAGCAAGTACCAATAGTACTTAGCAAGTACCATAGAACTTAGCTAGTACCCGTAGTACTTAGCAAGTTCCATAGTACTTGTTAAGTACCTTGGTACTTAGAAAGTACCAAGTAATTAACCAAGTAATTGTACTTAAGTACAAGTACATTCAAAGTACTTGTACTTATTTTTTTTTAAAGAAAAGTACCAAGTACTTGTACTTTACTAGTACTTAAGTACTGAGGTACTGAATACTTCTATGGTCTCAAGTTACTCAAAAATATAAGAAAATTAATATTTTAATTGATATAATTAAAACTTATATTTGAAATTTCGAAGAATTTTAATTAAATTTTTAGTTGATACGATTAAAATTTTAATTGAAAAATTTTTAATAAAATTTTCTTATAGCGATTTTCCTAATTGATCCGAATTAAATTAAATTTTTAATTGTATTTACAAATATTTCAATTGAAACTCGATTTTATTGAAGTTACTGTAGTGCGTTCTCCTAAAGATAATTTTTTTTTTATATCTTCATATGAAATTAAAAAAACCGTAAGTTAAATTTAAAAAATTCACAGGAAAGGCAAAAAACTTTTTAAAATCGTTTGCGCTTACACTTGGAGCTGTTTAGAATTTTCTTAATAAAATCGTCTTGTTTTGATACGGTGCATCATAATCGATCAAAAAGTCGATTTTGAATTTTTGGTAACTTACGGCTTTTTTGATTTTATATGACGATATGGTCTTAAGGCTATAAGTATATTAAACATTACTTTTACACAATAAAGATTTGGTCTACATGCATGGTAAATATATTTTGCATCTCTACCAAGAAATCCCATACACGAATAATTTTCTGTGAATACAAGCTAAAATTTCATTTATGCCATAAAATTATTTTTCTTATTTTATATATCAAGTTTCGTCATAAAAACTCAACTTTATAGGGGGTAACTTTTTTTTGCTAATTATACTTGCAAGTTTGTGACATTATGAAAATGAACCATGTCATAACACATCAACATCATCACCATCATCATCATCACCATTATCATCAGGAGTAGAAACAACAGTAAAATTTCAGAAATATTTGTTATATGAAAAGAAATTCTCATATAAAATGTATATGAACTTTTTATTACTGTGTATGTGTACAATATGCGGACAACAGACTTTTACATCCAGGCAAGAACTAGTAATAAGAAAAACGTATAAAACTTAAATGTTTTTTTTTTACTTTGTTTGTTTTATTTTAAAGATAAATAAGGTGAGAACTTTATTTTTGTCATAAACAAAACGGCAAAACCAAGGAAAGTCAACAGGGTAATATGTCAACATGCATTACATATTATAATGAAAATAAATGATGCGAAAAGAGAAAAGTATTATAAAACAAAAAAAAAGAGAAAAACTTTTTTAATAGGCGTTCGTTTATCATTATATATTAAAATTAAAAAAGTTTAATAGAGTTTAAATATGCTTTAATGTTGTTTAAAAGAAATAAAGAAGAAAAATAAAATTCCAGGTAATCAAGTAATTTCTAATACAAAGTTGATTTTAGTATTATTTATAGTTGTAGATAAAGCATTAAGCCAATTTTCACAACTCTACACTGCAGCATAGATTCAAATCTGTTAAACTCCATTTCAACATTTTTTTTAATGTTCAGTTAGTTTTTTTTTTCATTAAAAATCTGATTCATTAGTGTAGTCCTCTATCTTTGTTAAAGATTTTATCAATATAGCCTAGAACCAACAAAATTAATTTGAATTTTAGTTGTTTTGAAAATGTAAGATTATACCAAAAAATTGTTAACATAAACGTAGAAAAATTTGCTATTGTAATAGGTTAACGTTATATTTTTCTATATTCAAAAATTTTTTTCTTTAACTATCGAATTTTGTTATAAATAAGTTAAGAAATCGTAGTACAGAATCCCAACTATTTTTAAGAGGAAATATCTCTAAAATCGCAAACTTAATACGTGCAAAATGATTTACGAATTAAACAATATTTTCATAGGAAACACAATGTAGATTCTGATACGAAAAAAAGTTCTTAGTATATAATAATAGAAATATGCCGTAAATTGTAAAAGTTTTTGCAGTGCCTGTGATTTTTTTATAAGAAAAAATTGTTCCAAATCCTACAATTTTCATATCGAATCTAGAATATAAATAATGTTCCAGTATCAAAAGTTTTTCGAATACAACAATGTTTCCTAATCTAATAGGCTAAATGAGAAAAGTGTTAAACGGGCAGTTTTATAGTCAGAACTATCATCTTTGAAAATTTGTCATTAAGAAATGTTCAAGAAAAATAAAAATATAAAAATAAAAAAATGTAAAAATTAAAAATATATAACAATGAAACTGGCCTTTGTTTTGACAATGAAACTGGCCCTAATTATCACAACTTTTGAATAAAAAAAATTATTTTACAAAAAGAGTGACCTAAAATTTTAAAGGCTTTCAATACCAAAAATTTGGAAAATACCTTTAAATAAAAAAAGAAGATAACTAGCGACTGAACTATCCCGATGGGTTCCTTTCGATCTTAATGAAATTCGGATATGTGATAGAGTTCTGCGGCAAAAGTTGCCAAATATCCAAATCTCAATAAAACCTATACCCAGAAAACAGATTCAGCTCTGATAACCGCATTTGTAGCCAATCGCATGGTTCGGCAACAGAAAACCAATTGAGACAGGACTAATTTAACTATGGCAACGGAATTTCAGTTGTATCAAGAATTTTGATGCAACGGAACCATTCGATTAGCAACAAATGGGGTTGTCAGCACCGAATCTGTATTCTGGGTGTATTATTGCACGGTAATGAGTTTTGTAAGAAGATAACTCCCTAAATAAAACACTCATTAACCCTACACAAAGAGAGTTTTGCAACACACAATTTTTAATAAAATTTTTCATTAGACTAATGAATTTTTCTTAACAAAATAAATAAAAAAAATTGCAAAAATTAAGATAATTTTTAAAAATAGGCACACCACGGCTACAATCTCATTCAAATATTTATTTTGTTTTGAGTTTAAAGTTAGTTGTTTTTACAAAATGTATTGACAACAAACATACATATAAATAGTACCCAAAGGGTACTTTTATGTAATTGTTGCTTTCAAAAAGGAGTTGATTTATAGCTGGTTTTACCAAAGCAGACAGTTCATATACGAAAGTACAAATTCTCATCCCGTTGATTTTTTGTACCTTATGTAATGTCTCGGTTTGAGTAAGAAAGTTATCATTTTCTTATTGCGGACAACTGAAGAGTAGGGTGATGCCTACGAAACAATTGTATTGTCTATCATGAAAATGATCAACCCTTTTTGAAACAACAAATAAAATCTAATATGACAATATCATATTAGAATTTGGACTTGAGGTAGAAGAATATTCTAACTAAATATATGAAAATATCAAGATTGGTTACCGAAACGAATAACGGTAAGGGTAACGGTATCAGATTTCGTTTGTGTAGGTAACGGTATTTAAAACTGTTTCGGTAACGGTATACCATTATCGAAACAGCAATACCGGTACGTACCGGTATTAAAAATTATGTTAAAAACATATTAAAACAAGTATATTTTTAATTTTAAGTACTGCATATTTTTAATTTTAAATACTGAAAATACAGATTTTAAACTATAAATTCAATACCGGTAGTTTTAATAAGTAAAATTATTATCTATAATTTTTTTGTAAAAAAAAACTCTCAAGATTATAAAATAAAAAATAAAAAAATTGTAATATAAAATAATAAATACCGGTAAAATACCGGTAATTATCTATAAAAATAAAGGTATCGGTAATGATAACGATATTTAGAAATTTTTTTAGAGGCATCGATAACGGTAACGGTATTCAATTTGAAACGGTATTTTAGCGATAACGGTAACCAACCTTGGAAAATATAGAAAGTCCGAAAAAACAATGTTTGTATTTTTAATGCAAAAATTAAGATAATTGTTGATTCTTAAAGTTGATAAAAAAACTTTTATATATTTAATGAAACTTTTTCATTGAGTGTATTATAATTTTAAGGGGGGACATGACATTGGCCGTTTTTTGAAAGCGACTTTTTTGTTATAATTTTGTATTTTAGTAAATATTCTTAAGATTCTAAGAAAAAAAATTTCATTGAAAAATTCCTACGGGTTCAAAAGTTACAGCCGGATTAGTGAGAGCGCATTTTTAATTTTCGCGCTACCTACGTACTGCAGCTGGTATATACTTGTTTTACTTGCTACCTGACTTTTGGTGGTTGTTATTTCGTACCTACTTGAAGGGTGAGTTTATTTTGTGTTTTTGAATTTCTTGAAAAATGCTAAACGATTGCAAAAAACTATAAGAAACAGCACAACACAAGTTAACGAAGGCATACAGTACGAAGCAGGCATGGCAGATTGAAGGTAAACTTTTTTTCCTTTGTTCACAAACTTTGAACGCGTTTATCTCGAAACCATGATTTTCGTACTGGTTGAGGCACTAGCGGGTTCATTTTTTATTTTGTATTTTTTTAAACTTGATTCGCTATCGTAGGACACGAGCTTTTTTTAATTTTTTTTCGATTTTTTATGAATTTTTAAAGTCAATATTTTTTTCGAAAAAACACACTTTCAAATTTGGAACATCACCAGAAATTGAAAAAAATTAAAAAAAAGCTCGTGTCATACGATAACCAATTTTGTTAAGATTTAAAAAAGTCATTTTTTTTCCAGATCGGACAATTTTTGCGACTCCCAGCGCTACAACCACGAGGCCCCGTTTTTTTTCTCTGCCGCCAGTTTGGACCTCTATAAAACCATGTTGGAGTGAAAAATATATTTTTTGAATTTTTTTTCTTGTAATTCGTTCACTTCTCTACAATAATAAAAATGGAAAAATGTTTGTTTTTGACTGAGTTATGAATTTTTAAAAAAAGGTCTGTTTTCTCTGCCGCGAATGTAATGTCCCCCCTTAATAAATTAAAGGAAATTTTTCACAACATTTTATGAAAAATTACATTAATTCAATGGAAACTTTCAATAGACAAGTCCCAGTGAAAATTCAGTAATTTTATGCAAAAAATCATTAATATCCTGAAGATAATTCTCTGAGTGTGGACTAAGACTAGTGAGTTTTTTTTTTAATTTAACCCTCTAACTGGCCTAAGCTTTTTTGCAATGAAATTTATGCCATGTGTTTCTCAGGAAAAATAAACATTAATCTCATCTACAACATTGTTTTTCGTTGCCTACACTGAAAGAATTATCCTTCATGATATTAATAAATTTTTTTTGTAGCATTAATGAAGAATTTCATTATGTATATAATATTTACTTAATATTATGAAATTTTTATAATTTTTCTTTCATAAAATTTCATAAATTAGATATTCATAAATTTAATGAAAATGTTTTTTATATACATATATGAAATTGTTTAATAGTATGTACTTTTTTTTAATTTTTTTTTAAAATATCGTCATTTCATTAATTTTTCAAAATAGTCATTCAATTAGAATTTTATATTAAGAATGGGTGCGAACTGGCTAAATAAAATCCAAACTAAATTCAGGCTTCCAAATTTCTATGAAATTTGAAAAAGTTTTAAAAAAAATTTTAAACTCTTTTGTCAATTTAATTCTCAAATTCAATAGTTTTATGTAGCCATAAAGCCGAGTTATAGTGATGTGCATTAATTTCCACACTTAGAGAATTATCTTTTATAATTTTTATTTTTAATTAATTTTTTATTATTAATTTGGGATTATGAATTTTTTTTAAATCATATAAATTTTTTCCAAACATTAATAAGAAATTTCATTAATTGAGTTAAGCTTATTATAAAATTTTAAGAAACTTTTTATTTTAATGAATTCTTTCATTAGATATATTTTGTACATCCGTAAAATATGCTACAATTTTATTACGCTTTTTGCATTTTGCTAAATACTTTTTCTTTAGCCACTCCAGCTTAGCAACGACAACAACCAATTATAATAAATAATAGTAAATGAAATTGCTTCATAGATTTTATGAAGCTCTTCATTGGCTGAATGATTTATTTATTGGAGGAGTGGCCTATTCATTTTATGAAGAGTTTCATTAATTTTATGAACTTTTCAGAAACATTGACTTTAATGAAACCTGTTTCATTGATTCTATGAAAAGTTTCAATGGACGAGTTCCAGTGACAATTTTCATAGAAACTATGAAGAAATTCATTACTGAAGTGATGATAATTCTCTCAGTGTGGTTTCATATTAATTCTATAAAAAAGTTCGTTACAAAGAAATTTTGAAAATTATCTCTGGAAAAAATGTAGAATCTATTAGGTTTCCTGAACAAAATAAATTTTTGAATCCAAGAATCTACACAAAATCTCAAAATCAAAAATGTAATGTGAAATTCTAAAATGTCTTTTTACAAAATTTTTCATATTTTCCATTATAGCATTATTTGGAAAAAAAAGTTTCTTTTTGATCCTCAAGGGGAGGGGATATAACGCCCCTTTGTATCTGCAGCTGTTTTTAAGTATTGACTCGATAATACTTTAACTTTATACTAATAAAAAAAAAAAACACTGTCATATTCTTATGCCAAAAAACAGAGTTACATTTTCGTAAGTTTTTTCAATGGCAAGTATTTTTTCACAAAAGCGAAAAAATTTTGTTTTATGCCCAAAACTGTAATAAGAACTTTAAAATTCACAAGTATTATACAGTTATTTGAAAGCTACAACTATAACAGAGACAAATGTTACTTTATCGCTACATTTTCAAAAGGTTCTATCTATTAAGTTGCTGTAACAAATTTCACCGCAATTCCGTAACAATTGCACTTAAGTGGAAAATCAATTTTTTGAAGGAGTTTGACAGACTTTTTTTGCTAAAAAATTAAAAAAAAAACTGAGCTTGTATGCAGAAAAATATGAATCCGAAAGTTTTTACTTTTATAATTTTTAGTATTGAGTACTCGAAAAAACGGTCGATATTGAGAACACAATACCCAATACTTTTAAAATTCTACCTTTAAATACACAGTACAACAGCCAATCTGGGGGGTGAGAAATTCCAAGTCAGGGTGATGGTACTAGGTCAGTATAGTAAAACCCTCAAAGGGTTTGGCGTTCGTATGTGTCATTTTTTTTTATGACCTTTTAAATTTTTTCCTTATCTTGATGTTTTTTCGCTTAGTTGTAACTCGAGAACCACTTGTCCGATTTTGATGAAACAAATTTAGAAAAATTTAGAATTACAATTTCTTTAATCCGTTCATATAACATTTTTCTTTATAATCAACAGTTTTATCGGTAAAAATAAATTTGTGGAGAAAAAAAAATATTTTTTTGCCTAAAAATTAAAATTTTTTATGAATTTAAAAAAAAAAATTTTTAATTTTTAGGCAAAAAAATATTTTTTTTTCTCCACAAAATCGGACAAGTGGTTCTCGAGTTACAACTAAGCGAAAAAACATCAAGATAAGGAAAAAATTTAAAAGGTCATAAAAAAAAATGACACATACGAACGCCAAACCCTTTGAGGGTTTTACTATACTGACCTAGTACCATCACCCTGACTTGGAATTTCTCACCCCCCAGACAATAATCCCAAAAATGTTCCATAGTGATATAAGAAAATGAAACCTTTAAAATTAAATACATTCACATAAAAATTACGTTGTGACAACCGATTTATCGTATATATCGTATTTGTTCATTATTTTATTGTAGAAAAATATTTAAATCTGACACAAATTCATTAAAAATAAAATAGTTGTTTTAGTTTTTATTTAAATTTATTTATTTAAATTGATGATAAAGCAAAAAAACAAATTTTTTGAAATATGCAAATATATAAAGTTTTTTATAACATAACAATAGCATTTAAATATTAAAACATAATAAATAATAAATAAAAAAAGAAATCATTTATTATAATGTTACTAGATATATTAAGCAAACATCATAAATTTTAATAAAATTATTTCATTTAACACAACAATTGTTTAATGTTTTATTATATTGTTATAATCTATTCGATTGTGTTGTTACAGCAAGCATATAAAATCATAAATCATAAGATATGAACAAAAAAATAAAATGTTGGAAACAATCTGTAATGGAACGGATGTGCGTGAATATTTTAACGGATATACAGTTAAGGAAGTTGTTATGCTAAATAAAAAAAAAAAAAAAATTACAAAAAGATTAAGTGGTTATTGTATTTATAAAATAATACAAAAGAACATGCAAGAATTTTCTGGGATTTTTTTTTGAAATTTTTTGTTAAATATGTATTTAGGTTTTTATAAAATTTTAAATTAAAGAATCAATGTTTTCTTTCTCTCGACTAACAAACAAGCAACCCAGCAAAACCCTTGTAATATATTGGAATTACGATGCATATTAAATGGTAATATAGCTAAACTTTTACTCTTGTATTACTTCGGAACTCATTAACATACGCTTGGATTATTTCGGACACCAGATTCGAACGTTTGAATATTTTAATGGTAAACACAGAAAATAAAATGGTTGGAATTCTAACGGAACCAACAAAACTTTGTCGTTATTCAATAATTTTAATTGCAATTACTTAAAACTCATTATCAGAAAAGCAAAATTTAATAATGAACAGAAAATTTATTAGATTAACCAAAACACTCTCACATTATCCTAAATATTAAACTTTCTAGTCAATATTGAAAAATATTAACTTCTACATTATCTTCAATACCAACATATACCAATCTATCCAAGATTTAGTTATTTGAAAAAAATATTGGCAGCAAAAATCTAGTATCAGTTCTGTTTCGATAAAATATATCACTCTATCCAAAATATTAGTTTTTCTGGTCAATTTAAATTTTTCGGCCATCAACCATTAATTTCCATTATTTTGGTAATTACACTGTGAGACAAATGGTAGGGGTCAGTGATCGGGAAGGGTTCAAACTACCGGGGAAAGTTATATCGGTAAAAAAGAAGTTATACCTGTCCTGGCGTTTCGCTAGGTCAACCCTAGGAATCGAGATATATCGATTTGACCTTTGGTGGTCTTTTTTTTTGACATAACTCGAGAACCACTAGTCCGATTTTGCTCAAACAATTTTAAAATTAAAAATTACAATTCCTTTACTCTGTTCATATAACGTTTTTCTCAACTCAACAGTTTTGCCGGTAAAAATAAATGTATGAAGAAAAAAATATTTTTTGCCTAAAATATTAAAAAAAAGTAATAAACAGAAGGTTATTGATTTTTATGGTAGCGGTAACAAACATTTATTTTTACCGGCAAAACTGTTGAGTATATAGGAAAACGTTATATGAACAGATTAAAGGAATTGGAATTTTTAATTTTTTAAAAAATTTTTTGAGCAAAATCGGACTAGGGGTTCTCGAGTTATGTCAAAAAAAAAAATATATCTCGATTCCTAGGGGTGACCCAGCGAAATGCCGGGACACGTATAACTTGTTTTTGACCGACATAACATTTCCCGTTGGTTTCATCCCATCCCGATTTTGACTGTCGCATAGTGTTATTATAATACATTCCCACTACACTCATAAAAAAAGCCCGTACAAATAGTTAAAAATTCTGCTAAAATAACAGGAAATAGTACCTGAATTTGCGCCAGCAGAAATTTCAATGATGTTGAGAATCATGGTCTGCTAAATTTAGGTGACCTAAATTTTATGTAAAAAAGTTAGTTCAAATACAATAATTTATAAGAAATGTTGTTTAATGTAAATGAAAATTACTCAGCTGAAATCAGCACATGTTTTCTGCTAAATTTTAGTTGGTTATAAACAGGTAAAAATTCAGTTAACATTCAAAAATTTAGAAGAATTTTCGTTTAATAGAAATGAAAGTGGGTCAGTTGAAATCTGCAAAACATGCTGCTAAAATTACAATCACTTTTTGTTATTAATTGAATAAAAAAAAATTAATGTAAATATTGTTAATTTTATTTTCGAATAAATTACACAATCCAAAAACACTATTTGCACTATATATAACATTTTATTTTCTTGCCAATATGTTAAACTTCCGCTGGAGTTGTATTATTTGGTTTCTTTTTTCGTCTACCTCTGGGTCGAATTTAGATGAAAATGTTAAAGGGCTGAAATAAAAGAAAAAAATAACATACTTAATAGTATTCCCTTAAATAAATATAGTTTATATTATAAAACAAATCTCTATTATTTTATTTTTTAAATACAATTTTAACTGCGAAATGTTAATGTCCAGCATACCTCCGTTTTCTTTTGCGTTCCTTTGCTGACTAACAGAAACAAGAGAAAACATGCTCGTATCATATTATATTATTTACTAGAACTTTCCTAACAAGCGACATATTATTTTTATTTGTATTGGTAAGCGTCATCAGTGATGACTCATCACACACATTAAAATACACTTACTAGAAATTTTGTAATTTTTATTGGTCGGCAAACTCACAAATACACACTTCACCATCAAGCACCATCAATCACTATACACTAGCGCCCCTATCGCTTTCTTTTGGAAACACAAATATTAAAAAAGTTGCCAATAAATTTATCTATATTAGCTGATAACATTGTCAAAATCATTTATAAAAAAATTGCTAAATATCAGGAGGTAAAATTAGTTCAAGTACAGCAGAAATATGTTTTTGTGGTAAAATTGGATAACTAACAACTTTAGCTAAACAACGGATTTAAACGAAAACAACAGGAAAAATTAGTTCAACTGAATTAGAACTCGTTTAACAGACTTTTGTACTAACTTTTTTTTATGAGTGTAATACAGAAATTTTATTTGTCATAATAACATTTTGGAATGTATCATATTTTTTCTTTGCATATATAAGCATATTCAAATTCAAAGTTAGACAACAAGTAAATATGTCTGTGGTGCAGGGGGAGTTCAAACCTCAGCAAAAACATTAAAGTTTTTTCTTCTAAATATTTTTTTATTGATTCAAATTAAAAGACACAATTGGTTTTCTATTGTTGATATAATTTTATTTATAAAAAAATATTAAAATTTGCAACCTTCAAAAATTCGAATTTGAAATTTAATTAAAAAATCGAGTTTACCTTGAAGGTAATGCAGTGGGCCGACAAACGCAAGATCGCCGGTTCTATCCCAGTTTGCAACATAAACATTTTTTTAATTTTTAAATAAATTGAATGGGATATGTAATTCTATTTACCAAATTTATAATCCATAAACACTAAAACAATCAATTTATAAAACAAAAATTTAAAACTTGTAAATAAATTTCGGTAATTATTTACAACAGTATTGAAAATGAATACATAAGGTTGTCTGAAGCTTCAAAAATTCGTTTGGATATACGAACCTGTTTTTTTGTGTGTAAAAAAAATATTGTTCGAGAACGTATATAATAAAACATTGAGAAAAATTTAAAAGATACACGAAATTATCATAATATGTTCCAAATGATCATAATATTATTCTAAATAATCACAAAATTTTGTATATTAGCATAATATTATCACTGGTAAACTATTTTGAGCTTCAGAAAAATATTGTGATCCTTTAATACATATTATGATCATTTCGGATGCATTGCCAAAATGTATTTTGAACAATATTTTTCTACGAGCTGATATCACATTTTTCAGAAATTTATTTTTATTTATACATAAGTGAAAACTAAAATTAATTTAAATTATTTTGAATAAAACAAAAGGTGCATAGCTTTAGTCAGCTTCAAGATACTACTCGCAAAATAATATAGGGATCATACTATGATATGCAGAACTATAATATAAAAATATTGGGATCATTTTGGAATCATAATGTGATTATCTAAGAATCATAATATTATGAAAAAATGGTACTTCCTAATATAACTGTAGCAATCATAAACCCAAAAACATAAGATGCTCTTCGAATATGGTAATCCCAACCATGTTTTTATGCATGAACTTCGCGATTTTAACCCATTTCTTCCCAATTTGACTTTAAAGTCACATCTACATTTATGAGCCTATAACTTTTGATAGGAAGGCGATGTTACAAAGGCGTATAAATCATTTGATACTTTGAGGCCTTCGCTATAAACGATATTTAAAAAATTACAAAAATTTTAGTTTCAAGGTTGCCATTGTAATAGTTTGAAGAAAACTATTTTTGAATTTTTTTTAAAGCACTTTTTATCAAGGGTTATTTGATCAAGAACTGTGAAGAAAATAAATCCATTTTTATTTGTTATATTAAAAATGCGCTATTTTCTCTCAACTGCCAAAGAAGCATATAAAACTGGGCAATTAGTGTTGCCAAACAACAATTTTTAAAAATCGTTTAAAAATACCATTTTTTAAAGTTCTTGAAAAAATTGCAAAAGAAATAATTAAAATTTCTTGCAATTTTTTTCACAAAAATTTGTGTTATCAAAATATAAAAATTTAATTTTAAAAATATTAACCATTTAAGTGCGTATAAAGTGTCAAAGTTTCAATTTGAATTACTTATACCACCACTAGAGGGCATGACTTAGCCATAAAAATTACAAAAAATGCTTACTTCGAAGCCTATCCTTCTACCAAGTTTTGTCAAAAAAATTTCCGAGGAATCCATGCATGGTATGAAATGGGTTAACGATATTTTAGTATTGGTAGTAAATTAATTTTCTGAAGTATATAATTAAATTACTAACTCCACCGTCCTAATCTTAACCCCCCTAAGTGTATTTTTTGTGAAAATAAAATCAATATCTCTGTGTTCTACCCAGTAAATGACTTTGAAAATAGTTCAAGTGCAAACCAATTTTAATTGAGTTAGTTTGTTTACTTAAAGCAAAAGAAGAGAAAAACAATAGAGCAAAAATATTACACAAGAAAAACTTGGAAGAAAAACATTTTATGAATATTAAAATAAACAATTACAAAAGTTATACTGGGTCAGGAACAACCATAAAACTATAATCGATACTAAATATTAAATGAATTTTAGGGCAAAAATAAATGTTGCTTGAAAATTTTTAACAATAGACCATACAATGTTAAAGATTAAGTTATAAGAATCCCAGCAAAAATATGGTGATGACAGATCATTACGATATAGAATATTAAGTAAGTACCAGAGAACTGCAATTACTGATTGCAAAACCATCATACGTAATCAACACCCGAATAAACATTCGTTTGCGTTCAAGTGCCGAATATACTCAAATACACATATTTGTTGCTGATTTTAAATTAATCAATCAAACCAAGTGATTTTTGTTGCATATTTGATTTAATCATTGATCGTTTTAATACCATTCATTTCATTCATATTCGTTCGGATCAACGACGATTATTTTGATGTAAAATAAATCAGAAAAAACAAAAATGAACGCGTATGAGTTTATTCATGATTGAAATAAATAAAAGAAAAATAATTTTATTATAATAAAGAGGGGGTTTACAGTATCAGATTTTGTAGAAACACATTTAATAAATGGTACAGTGTACATTAGACTGTACCCCAAAAACAAAAGTTCGCCGTGCACCATCCAATCTAAATTATTTTTGCAAAGACGTTTCAAAAAATTTGCATTTTTCGTTATATCTTTGGCATTTACAGTAGGATCTTAAAGTATGATACATCGATGTATTTCGCTCGAGGGGACCAATGTTTTGCTCCAAGGACCATTTACCTCAAGTATCCCGTTCTATTATTTACACACCAGATCTTAGTTGCTACCACCCTAATATCAGAAAAAATCATTAAACTTTTGCTAACGAAGTTTTTCGATAAAGCCAGCAGATTTTTTTTTATTTTTTTGGTTGCCGAACGTAGGGGTCACCTTTTTAAATATTTTTTCATTGGATTTTTTTGGAATTGTCTTGCAAAAATACTTTGTATTTGAAGGTGTACCGCGCACTTTTTTTTTTGCCTGTAAGGTGGTATGGTGTAGTGTACATTCCCATTATGAAACAAGATTTTATTTATTTTTTTATTATTTTATAAAACAACTAATACTTTGATTTATTCATGTGAGTTTAAATGTTCGATCAAATGACTCAAACTGATCCGAACTACGCGTTCAGCAGCATGATAATGATTTTATTCAACATTGAGTATTGTTGAGTAATTAAATGTGAATAAGAATATTAGTGTATGATTAAATCAAGAAAAAAGTTGATTTTGCAGTTCTCTGCAATATGAATTTACATGTAGAGAAAATGACAGACTAAAGGTCTCATTACTAGAACGTAAATGTAACGAGAACGAGTCGTAACGTGGTATTTTATTTTTGCTAAGTTACTCAAAATATGTAAGGAATGATAAATTTGTTTTTCAGAATAGTACCAACCAGGTTAAAAATAGTACATTTCGACCCCTACATTACCAAAACTTACATTTTTTTTATACCCTACACCACTATGTGGTCAGGGTATTATAAGTTTGTGCTGATGTTTGTAACACCAAAAAATATTGGTCGTAGAGCCACCTTATAGTATACCGATCGGTTCAGAATTTTTTTTTATTTCGATTTAACGATGTCCGTCTGTCCGTCCGTCCGTCTGTCTGTCTGTCCATGCAATCTTGTGCGCACTCTACAGGTCGCAAATATTAAGCTATTTTGATGAAATTTGGTATGCAGACCTATGTTGGCCCAAGGACGAACAAGTTTGATTTTGGTGACCATCGGTCCATGTTTAGACCTAGTGCCCATATAAGGGTCCTACCAAAATTATACTGTTTATACGCTGCAGGTCGCAAATATTAAGATATTTTGATGAAATTTGGAACACAGACCTATATTGGCCCAATAACGCAGGCTATTGATTTTGGTGAACATCGGTCCATGTTTAGAGCTAGTGCCCATATAAGGGTCCCACCAAAATTATATGGTTTATACGCTGCAGGTCGCAAATATTAAGATATTTTGGTACATAGACCTATGTTGGCCCAAGGACGAAGCCTATTGATTTTGGTGAACATCGGTCCATGTTTAGAACTAGTGCCCATATAAGAGTCCCCCCAAAATTGGCTTGGTTACAAACTGCAGGTCGCAAATATTAAGATGTTTTAATGAAATTTGGTGCGCTGACTCACATTTAGAAAATTTTGACACAAGCCCCATTTTAACCCATTCGAATTTCGGATCCAAACAATACACCAGACTGGTGTAGGGTATTGTATAGTCGGCATGCCCGACTTTAACCTTTTTACTCGTTTTTTTATAAAATAACAAGCAATAACTTTAATAAAAATTCATTGTGGATTATATTTATCCCTGAAAATCGGATTCAATTTCATTTTAAATCGAAAATAATTTGTAGTCAATTTAGCTCATTTGATTCATTCAATCATTAAATTGGTTTATGCTAAATTTAATTTATTTGTGAATTCAATCGATTTTTATTTACTTAATTTGTTTACTTTTAAAATATAATATTTTATGTGTTCGTTTTAAACACAAAACGAACACATACCGGATTCCATAGAATTTTTAGAAATAACCAAAATGTGCCAGTGTACCAATCAAACTTTGATTGTGCCAAACATGGTGCAATTGTGCCACAAATTCCATCACTGATATGCAACTAAAAACAGCTGTTTTGCACTCTCACGTAAAAACGGAGAAAAAATTCTGTTTTTAGCAGAAATGTCCGGCATGTGTCAGTGATGGTATTTGAGAATTTTCGTTTGGTGCCTAAATTATGCCAAAAAATTGCCAAAAGAGCTTTAAAAGTGCCAAAAAAGAAATGTTTAAAAAAATATGTTCAACTTATTCTAAACTTTATAACAATAACAAAATTGTTACAAAACTCATTCATATTTTGAGATATTATTTTAAGATGCACCTATTCTTAAATTCCTGCAAATTCCTCCAAAAGATTCAGTATTAACATGGGATTTTTGGGGCTAAAGTTGTTAGGAATGTTGCTTTATGCTAAAATTTAAAGGAAACTCCAAGTGCTTAGTTCTCTCGTGTTCCGCGGTTCCTGGACATTTTTTTAAGTTTTCATTTCATTTAGGATTTCATAAAATTATCGAAAAAATCGTAATTTTTCACAAATTAGAATTTTTTGATAATTTTATTTTATTTTTGGCAGAAAAAGCTTTCACCATTGTATGGTGAAATTTTTAAAACTTTTGCTTGTCATAAAAAAACTAGAATAACATAACAAATTTTTGAAAAATTCCAGTGACGGACAATACAATAGAATCAATTAAAGTTTTTCTAATTTTATCCCCATTGCTTTTATTTTTAAACAGAGACCCAAAATAACTGTTATATTTCTTAAAAAGTCACCACCCAAATTTATTTAATTATAACATTTCAATAATGCACTATATTTTATAAATCATATTGCACAAAAAAATCACAAAGTTTAGCAAAGATTTTAATTTTTTCAATTTTTATATTTTGCTCTATAAATTTCTGTTGTTTTTTGATTTTTATTTTAAAACTTTTTATAAAAGTTACAGAATGATTTTTTTAAAAAAATTAAGCACCAACTTTTTTATTTGATAATAAAATAAAAATTAAAAATTGACCTAAATTGAATGCCGGAAGTTGCTGGAATATACATATTTACTCACTTTAAATCACTGTTCAATATTTTATTAACACTAGTTGACATTATCAGGATATTATAATTGTTGAATTCATTGGTTGTATGGCTTTTGATTTATATTCTTAATTGTTATTTTTTGATAAAGAAAAAAAATCAGAAAATAACTTTTATTATTTTTGAAAAAATAAAAATCGTTTTTGGATTGTTTTTGTTTGAATTAAAAATATAAATCAAACAGAACAAATAAACAGAAAATTAAAAATATTCAAACAAGAAATAATTGTAAAACAATCAGTTTTTTGAATAAAAGTTATAACTGTTACGTCCCTGTTTTTAAAGATTAAAATAATGATTAAATTGTTCCCGAAGAACTGGAAAATTGTAGAAATTTTTAGTGTAGCGTTTGTTTTCTATGAAGAGTGCCAATGTGCGATTGAACATTCAATAGTGCCACAAATGGCACTTTGGTGCCACTTTTACCAACAGTGCTATGTGTATTTCATTAAGCAGGTTGAATCAGCTGATTCGTCACGTTTCATTTACGTTCAAGTTATTTGGGCTTAAGGCTCAATTAGACGTGCCATAACCATAACCATATAAAACAGCTGTTCAAACCAATCTTATGGGCTACAATGTATACGATTATTGATGACATGCCATAACGCCATAACCGTAACCATAGAAACCAATTGAATTTTGGTTGTCTGCTATGGCGTTATGGTTACGGCTATGGCGTTATGGCACGTCTAATTTAACCTTTAAAGCTGAGTAAGAGAGTGATAGATATGTCGTATTTGAGACTAAGTCAAATACAAGGTCCATACAAGAAATACAATCTAGAGGGCCATAAAAAAACGATTTAAATATTTAAATATTTAAAAAAGGTTACACGGAGGAAATAAGAAGATAAACGAGAAAATCTAAAGTAGAACGTTTGTATATGTCTGTTTGATCACTTCTGAAAGTATTCATATAGAGACAATCTGACAATAAAAATATAAACAATAATACAATTTAATGGAAGATCACTGATGAAGCCTGTACATAAAAAAGGCAGAAA
The DNA here is from genome assembly GCA_949987735.1 of Leucophora obtusa. NCBI lineage: Eukaryota > Metazoa > Arthropoda > Insecta > Diptera > Anthomyiidae > Leucophora > Leucophora obtusa. The sequence goes on along the minus strand of OX465298.1, from coordinate 185,117,231 downwards.
CTGGATCTAGTCTGATTTGCAAATTTAGTGTGTTTATAACTTTTGAAGAAAAGGTTTCTGCTTCTTCTTAACCTCAAACCTACTGAATTATTTGGTCTATACGACAAGTTTGAAAAAACAACACTTTACTATAAAAAAAATCGTTATATTTAAACAATTTTATTATAATTTTTCTTCAATTGTTTTACAGCTCTATATAAATACTATGGAAAATGCACACTGCAGTAGAATAAAATTAGAATATATTCTAAAGAATAATTTTTTCTCCAAATACCAAAAGGTGCATTTAATAAACTGAAGTGTTCAATAATGGTACAAGACATCTTAAAAATTGTTACTAATTCAAGAAAGTATGTATGACAGCAAATGTCAATGGCCTAGAGATTACATTTCGTAGACTTATACAGAGCTGCATTTTCATAAAGTCTAGCGAGTTTGCTATCCCATGTAGATGTGCATTAATAAAATGAAATAATCCCCAGAATGAAATGATTTCCAAACAGTTTTAGTTTTGGAATTTATTTTATTGATAATTTATTCATACGGAATAATTTGCAAATTTAAACAACGAATGGTCCTAAAAAAAATAATAAACTTCTAAAATTTTATGCGATTATTTTGGGGGTTTTAATTTTTTTTGGGAGTTATTTTGCAGCTCCTAGAACTAGATTTAATATAAAAACAGTTGAATTTTTCTGTACGTGACCGTGGAATGCTCCATAAAACGTTATTTAAAAAACCCATTATAAAGTGTTTCAATTTAATTTCAAATGCTATACACTATTTAATAATATACATTCCTTGTTAAATATTTTGTCTATTTTTCTTTATTTCTATAACATTTTTATTGTCCTGTCTAGCTATTACAGTTTTTTCTTTGCTCAAGAACATATAGAAACAATTAAATAGAAAAGATATTGCAATCATATTGTGTAGTAATTGTAGTCACAAATAGAGAAGTAGTGTTTGTCGGCCTGTACAAATAAAAAGTTTTCAAAAAAACAATAATAAAATACTAAACAACAACTTCTCTAATTTGCACGTCAACAGTGGTCTGAATAATATGGTTCATAGTAGTAAAAAGAGTAAAAAAAAAAAAAACGGAAAAGAATAGCACAAAAGAACATAATAAAAAAGGTTATAAAAAGTTTTTCTAACTTTAATAAAATACTGAAAAAATGGCAAATAAATAAAAAAAAAAAACTTTATAGACCACCGAAGTTATCTGTCTTGATGAAAACAAAAGTTTATACGGTCAAGTTTAGTGTTTTTATATGGACCGAAGTTGGCAATACTTTATTTCAAACTCCCTGCAATATTTTAACGCATTTCGGTAAAAAAAAAATTTAAAAGAAGTGGCGCATAGTTTCTCACTGAAACACACCGGCAATCATTTCTCGCAACTAAAAGTATAACAATTGTTAGCAGTGACGTATATTGCTTTAGTGTTGTTGAAAAATAAGTTATTTTTAAATATTATTTCAAGCATAAAATCCTACCGGCCTAATCTTGTTAATCGGTTGTCTTTTGCATATAAAACTGCACATCAGAAAGAGCAGAAATTAAAAAAAAGAACACAAAGCCTAATTGGAAAATAAAACAAGTGACTATAAAAATAAACAAAATAGGGAAAAACACAATTAATGGGAAAACTGTTAGTTTTTTTTTTTCGCTTTTGGCCAACACAACATAATTAGTAGAAATTAGCTAATAGCGCAAAAACTCAGTTTACATAAAAAGGGATTAAATTAATAGTGTTTGCATAAAATTGTATTTAAATGTAAATTATTGACCATAGTCAAATAGAACTTTTTCAAAAAAAAAAAAAAAATCAATTAAAATAACAATTTATAAGCATTTGTTTTACAGTTTAACGCAGTAAAAAGTACCTTATAATACTTTAGCAAAAGTTGTACTTTTTATGTTCTACAATTGGTTCTCTTTGTGTGAACTTTCCTCCAAACTAGGGCAGCTTGTTTTATAGCTGGTTCTCGAGCCAGCGAAAGATTCTGGTATAGCATAGATTCAGCGGTAATTTGTGCTAAACAATTTTGTTGACAATATTTTAATAGATAAAAAAAATATGGATTTTAGTTAGGAAGCTCTATTAAAAGCCTTTTCTTGAATTTGTTCAACACTTAAAGCAGAATATTAGTGCTTATGGAGTAAAAGATTTTGGAGAATTTTTCAGATATTTACAAGGTCGCTGAAATGGATTTTTATCAGGAAAATGATTAGAAAATATCAATTAAAATTCAGAAATCTTAATGTCTATTTTAATTCATGATTTCTATATTACAATTAATATTCTCTGAATTTAAGTTAAAGATTTCTGAATTTCAAAAAGTGTAGTGAATGTTTTATAGAATGTTTTAAGTCCATTCGTGCAGGCCTTTAGTACCCGGATAGCATAAATATGACATAAACAGCCCTATAAATAATATTGTTATTGATAGGGCTTCGAAAATTCTAAATTTCTTTTTTGATTTTTTAGGCTACTAATTATTTAAAAAAATTTTTTTTCTGATTTTAGCAGGTTAATTTGCTATTTTCCATTTACAAAACTTTAACTCAAATATAACTAAAATTCTATACATTTAACAGTTTTATTTTTGCTGTTCCTATATTACTAATATCTAGCAAATATAATCTGCTAATTTAGCAGTTTTTTTTCTGCAGCATCATTGCTAACTAATTTTTAGTAGTTTTAACTCAATTTTTTACAGACTTTTTTCTATTAGTATAAATATTCCGCTGGCGAAATTTGTCAAAAACGTGTCATGGCGTCCTTAGTAACATTGATTTAAACTACCTGTAACCCTGGCTTATTTCAAACCTTAATGAATATTTTTAATTAATCTAATAGAGAAAATAAAGTACAAATGCCAACAATAAATGAATTTCAAACCATTCCATAAGATTTTCGTATCATACGAGGGGTACTATTTATATTTCGGGAATAGCAAATAATAACAAACATTTTTAAATGAAAATGGCTTTATTGTTTTTCAAAATATTCCCCTTGATGATGAATACAAACCATTTGTCATAGCAGTTTTTCCATTCCTCTTGAGACACCTCCGACACATGATTTTTGAACGCTTCAACTGCTTCTTCGGCGCTCGTAAATCGTTGCCCGCACAGTTTACCTTTAATATTTTGGAACAAGAAGAAGTCATTGGGTGCCAAATCAGGACTGTACGGAAGATGAGTCATAAATTCGATGTTTTGACTTCTCAAAAATTCACCTGTTTGACGAGATGTGTGAGAGCTCGCATTGTCATGATCAATAAAATCAATTTTTAAAAAAATTTTAATTGTTGCACAGGTCTCTAGCAATAATTTGGCTTTTACAGATTTAAAAAATATCAATTAGTCGACGAGTTATAGCCAAAAAACCATATAAAAAATTCGAACTAACATAAGCAAATGCCGCGATACGGGTCTTCTAATTTAGCCTCTATTTTCACCCCTCACTCTCAGAATCGACCTAACTTTTGCTAACCTCAATTTGTTCCACAGTGTTATCAGTTCACGTACTGCATCGATGTTTTGTGACACAACAACCGATTTTGGACGACCTTCACGGAATTCATCGGCGTCCGAACTACGACCACGATTGAATTGCTTATACCAGCGATATACTGTCGTTTTTGATGCTGCTTTATCGCCATACAAAGAACTGAGTTCATCGACACATTCTTGTTGAGATAATCCACATCGAAAGTTGTGAAAAATAATCCAACAAAAACCTTCTCTTGAAATTTCCATTTTTTGGCCAAATTGAATTTCTTAACTCACTGTAAACAAAACAAATAGCACTTGTACATCAAAACCTTGTGAGTACGTTTATGTTAGAAAATGTCAAATGTTATTATGGTGTTGCCAGGTGTTGCCAGATTTTGCTAGTTCCCGAAATATAAATAGTAACACTCGTATTAATTTGAATACATGAGAAAAGATTTTGCCATACCGTACAAGATGGGCAGGGTGTAATAACCCAACAAACAATTCGTTCCCTTTACGCACTATTTTCGGTCCGTACCGAAAATAGTGCGTAAACGTCCGTTTACGTACCGTTTTCTGGACCAGAAAACGGAACTTAAGGAACATCGAGACTGATTCGAATCTGTTGAAAGTATGTCAATGACGGACCGTTTACGAACCGAAATGTCGTTTTTAAAACGGACAAGTCCGTTTAAAGTCCGTCAATGACGGACCGTTTACGAACCGTAATGTCATTTTGAAAACGGACAAGTCCATTTAAAGTCCGTCAATGACGGACCGTTTTCGGACCGCTATGTCGTGTGAATAACGGAGTGACTCCGTTTTTATAATGCAGTTTCTGATCCATATACGTACCGTTTTTCTTAAAACAAAAACGGACTTGTATATTTACCTAAATTGACCCATTATTAACTTTAATATTTTACATGTTTTTTAATTAAATTTATTACATAATTTATGAATTTTATTAAAGACTTTATTTATAGACGGTTCAGTTAACTTCAATAATCAGCCTTAATATGGGAAACATTGACCCATAACGAAATCCAATGTCTATCTGCGAGCAAAAGGAACAATCTATTAATTGAGGTTTAATTGAATGTGTTTAAGATTGGGGGTTTTTATATGATGCAAATTTGCAAACTTGTTTACTGAAACTGCTGAAGCGGGGTTTACGTTATACCATAATTCATAGAAACTGTCAAAAAAGTGATTCAGTTAGCCAAAATCCTATAGTATAAATCCGGCTTTTTGATACCATAAAATATTTGCATTTTCTTAATTTCATTCGGTTACATAAACCATCGTGAAAAAAAGTTATAAAATTTCATAAACACTTACTTTTTAATGATTCTACGTGATTTGTCTATTGCGGTAAATGGCCAAGACAGGATGCTCGTTTTTGCAACATCCAGAAACTTTTGAACCGTCTTTATCGTGCGACATATATTAAATTATTTAAATAATTCCATTTTGTGCGAAAAAATTCACGAATACATTAAAGGAAGACGACAGACACCGTTAGCTACGGAGTTGAAACTGATGAAAATTTATCAAGTCCGTATTAAACCGTATGAAAACGGATATACCGAAATGGATTAAAAACGTATCGTATTCGAAAATCTGAAGGTACCGTTCGTTATTTTTCCGTATACGTACAAGCTTTGACGGATACGTGTTTTACGGACAGTTAACGTGCCGTAAGAGCGGGATTAATGATTCCGTACATGCCGGATAGACCGTGAAAATATTTCTTGGTGATATTGGTAATATTAAAAAATATTAGACATAGAACTAGATTTTAGTACACCGATCTACTCAGGATTACTTCTTGAGTCGATTTAGCGCTGTCCATCCGTCTGTCTTACCACAAGTTTTTTCTCGCACGCTACAGGTCGCAAATATTAAGATATTTTGATGAAATTTGCTACACTGACTTTTTTCGGTGTTGATTTTTATTAAAATCGGTCCATGTTTAAACCTAGTGCCAACTTACGTATGCCCAATGCCTATTTATTCTGAATAGAATCGGTTATCATCTGGACCTATCGTCCATATGGACTACAATTTCGATTTTTTCTTAAATACACCAAATTAGGTAAAATTACAATTTCTTACCTTTATTCTATTCTTTTATTATTTTATACACAACTTTATGCACAAGTCCATTTCAATCCATTCGAATTTCGGATCCAATCATTAGTTGGCTTTTATTTTATTATTTATTTAAATTTTTTAAATTAAGAAAACCGGATAACTGTTTTTTTTGGCATGTACCATTAAGTGCCATTTCTGCAATTCTTCCACGTATTTTCTAAAACTTGCCCTGATGATTATTATATAGAATAACGGTAAGGGTAACGGTATATTACATAACATATATTTCTTTTCACGTGTTAAAAATATAGATTATAAGCTTTAAAGAAACTGAAGATTATTACAAAAATGTTAAAAAATTAAATTAAAAAATACCCTGTAAAATACCGGTAACTATCTATAAAAATAATGGTATCGGTTACGATAATGGTATCTTGAAAATTTTTTAGGGGTATAGGTAATTGTATTGGTATTCAATTTGAAACGGTATTTTAGCGATAATGGTATTATAACGATAACGGTAACCAACCTTGGAAATAATCAAATAAATGAAATAAATGTGCCTTTTTTTTGCCAATTAAACTTTTTTGTATCATTTTAAACTTGTTTTGGTCATCACTATAATATTGTTTTTTTAGGTGTTTTAGTTTTTTTGTTTCTTTTTGTTATTGTCTTTTATTAGGTGATTAATAATCCTAATGTAGGATTGTTAATCCCTTTGTATTTTGCTGTTGTTTTTCTTTTCATGGTTCTGTTAATACAGCTCATTTTATTTATGTCTTACTGCAACCATAGTTTGTTAGAAACTAAGATATATCTATGAAACGCCCTGTATAAAAATCGATTATTAGGTATACGCTATTCCATTAACTTTCATTTATTTATTACTTCGCCAATTTTTGTTAGCGGTATAATCTGATGTGCCAATCCCTTTACAAGATCGGATTTTCTGTTTGGAATTAAATTTTGTTATAGTAAAATATTTACACGATTAAAAAAGGAAATTGTTAACATTTAGTTCCAATTTTAACAGTTTATTCTATATCTAAAAGTCAATTAATTCACTACTTGCCAGCAATACAATAAATCAATTTCAATTTTAATTATCTTCATTAAGAATTTATTGCTTATTAATCAAATAAATTTATTATTCGTCGTTAAATAATATGTCAATAAAAAAAATAAACTAAGTTAACAATAAATAAGCAGAAAATTTATTTATCAATCACACTTTCAATTTGTCATTGATTTTTCTGCCTGAAAAGTTGTAATTTGAACACTTAAAAATATCTCAATTTGATAATAAGTAAATTATATCAATAAAACTGATTATTATTTTCTTAAAGTTTATATTACACAGCTTAAAAGAACGATGGTGTTAGTTTTTCATATGGGAATATATTCAAAAGAAAATTTCATACTGTTTTTTAAGGATTTCTTGCTTCTAATAATTTTGTTTAACCTTTCTTTAAAATATGTTTTAATGTTAAGTTTCAATTTTTTAGCTTTGGCGCCCTTTTTACCCGTCTTAGTAAAAATTTACAAAATCACTAACACAGTAAATTCCTGGGGAATTTTTTTCTTTTTTAATTCCATCTTTATCACATTCCTATCGGAAATTCTAATTCAAAGAGGTTTGGTCAGGCCTTTAAGCTGGCAATTACCCACTTCCGAAACCTTGTTTTACCAGGGCACACATATTTTAAAGACCGACTCAAATGCATTTAGAAACAAATGAAATTTCACTTGAAAACAGCATCACTAAAATTTCATTAAATTGAGCTTACGTTTTTTTTTTTTTTGACTATTAATGAAATGAACCAAAAAATAGTCAAAGTAACTAAGAACAGTTACTTACATATTTTTCTTTTGTTTTTTTTTTCTTTTACAATTGACTGAACAAAATGTATGTTACGAATTCTCAGTATTTTATAGTTTCGTTGTGGTGAAAAATTTAAATGAAATTACCCAAACAGTTCAATGAAGCAAAATCCGACATGATTTATAATTCTTTATAGCTCTACATTAGACTGTCCCTTAAAATAGCGATTTGTCGATTTTCGTTCATTACACTACCCAGTTTTATTGGAAATGGTCCCAAATGGAAAAAATCGATTTTTTTTTTGGAAAACGTTAACCCGTGCCGAAAGTTGGAGGAAAATGGACCCTTTTGGAAAAAAAGTGTATTATTATTAAAAATTCCCAAAATTCGAAATTTCGAAAAAAAATTATTTTTATTCCATTTATTCATTTAATATAGTCGAAATGATTCAGACATGGAATTTTGACTTCATCGGGTATCATTAACCCACTTTAGCCTGGAATCCAAAATGACCCACGAATTTGATAAAAATGCAAAAACGTATTTTTTTTAAAATTAATTTTAAAGATTTTTTAAAATGCCTAATTTGGAGATGTCGATTGCTATTTGTACTACATAATAATTTATATTAAAGAAAAAAAAAATAAATTGGAAAAATGATAATTCGAGTTTGTATTTGGAGCGACTGCTTTCCAGGACATTTTACAAAAATTGCTCATTTTGTCAAAAATTTTAAAAATTTGAATGTTTTCATCAAATTTTACACGGTTTTGGGGAAAACAGCACTTAAATTTGGTTAGAATATAATTATCTTTTCATTTCTTTAAAAAAAATTTAACCCTTAGTGACCTGGGCTGAGACAAGACTCATGGAACTTAATATTAATTATGACTACGAGATTGTAAAGCCATAAAATTTATAAAAAAAAAAATCTCAACTGGATAAAAAATAATTATTTTGTGTACCGTGATCCATATGGGGTTAACTTTTATACTTTTTGCCAAAAACGCCCCACTAGGAAATTTACAGAATAACACCTTTCGCATATCCCAATTTAATAAAAATCTGATAAATGTTATGCTGTAAATTTCCTAGTGGGTATTTTTTATGAAAAATGAGAAAATTAACCCTATATGGATCAAGTTACTCAAAATAATTATTTTTATCAAGTGGAAAAATTTTTTTTTATTCATTCAAAGTGATATTTTTCCGAAAATTATTAAAGGTGTTATTCTGTAAATTTCCTAGTGAAAATAATTATTTTTATCCAGTTGAAATTTTTTTTTATAAATTTAATTGCTTTACAATCTCGTAGTCATAATTAATATTAAGTTCCATGGGTCTTTTCTGTCCCCAGGCCACTAAGGGTTAACTTTTTTTTAAAGAAATGAAAATATTCTAACCAAATTTAAGTGCTGTTTTTCCGAAAACCGTGTAAAATTTGATGAAAAAATTTAAATTTTTAAAATTTTTGACAAAATGAGCAATTTTTGTAAAATGTCCTGGAAAGCAGTCGCTCCAAACACAAACTCGAACTATCATTTTTCCAATTAATTTTTTTTCTTTAATATCAACTATTATGTGGTACAAATAGCAATCGACATCTCCAAATTAGGCATTTTAATTAATTAAAAAAATTAAAATTAATTAAAAAAAAAACACGATTTTGCATTTTTATCAAATTCGTGGGTCATTTTGGATTCCAGGCTAAAGTATGTTAATAATACCCGATGATGTCAAAATTCAATGTCTGAATCATTTTGACTATATTAAATGAATAAATGGAATAAAAAATAATTTTTTCGAAATTTCGAATTTTGGGAATTTTTAACAGTAATACACTTTTTTTCCAAAAGGGGCCATTTTCGTCCAACTTTAGCCACGTGTTAACGTTTTCCAAAAAAAAAATCGATTTCTTCCACTTGGGACCATTTCCAATAAAACTGGGGGGGGGGGGTGTAATGACAAATCTATTGTTAAGGGACACTCTACTCTACATATATCTACGGTTTTGCTAATATCGTTCAATCCTAATTCAGATATAACCTTTTTAAAGGATTTGGGCCTGAATATTAACCGATTATATACAATTTCAATAGGATTTGTCCAATAAAAGCTAAGATGCTAAATTTCATCTGGTTTTCTTTATATTTGCGATCTGTAGTTTCATTATAAAGTTTACATGGAGAGATGGATGAACGGAAATTGCTAAATCTATTCAAAGATTCCGAGTCGATTGTCATAGGTACTGTAAGATGGACATAAGTCGAGTGTCTTTAGTAGTTACAAACATCAGCAAAAACTTATTATACCATCCCCCAACTCGTAGTAATGCAGAATATAAATATATTGTTTGTTTTAATATAATTAATGAGGGAAATAAAAAAATATTTTAATAAAGTTAAATATTTGCTGGAAACTCGTAGTTTTCATTAATTATATTTATTAAAATTTTTAATGTTTGAGTAAATCAGTTTTTATTTTACTGAACTATATTGGTTTTATCTTTTTATTTTAAAAAATACAGACATTTACATAAAAGTAGTTTATATAATTGTAAACATGTTTTTATATACACATTGGTATATATTTATTTACTAGTGTAAATATAAGCAAGTTTGTTATTGAAAAAATGTACCACCGCATACCAACTCATATTAAAAAAAAAGTGCCACAAACTATGCATCAAACAAATACATTCAATTAAAAATATACTGTTTTTATACCCTACACCACTATGTGGTCAGGGTATTATAAGTTTGTGCTGATGTTTGTAACACCAAAAAATATTGGTCGTAGACCCACCTTATAGTATACCGATCGGTTCAGAATTTTTTTTTATTTCGATTTAAAGATGTCCGTCTGTCCGTCCGTCCGTCTGTCTGTCTGTCCATGCAATCTTGTGCGCACTCTACAGGTCGCACCTATTAAGATATTTTGATGAAATTTGGTACGCAGACCTATGTTGGCCCAAGGACGAACAAGTTTGATTTTTTTGAACATCGGTCCATGTTTAGACCTAGTGCCCATATAAGGGTCCTACCAAAATTATACTGTTTATATGCTGCAGGTCGTAAATATTAAGATATTTTGATGAAATTTGGTACACAGACCTATATTGGCCCAATAATGCAGCCTATTGATTTTGGTGAACATCGGTCCATGTTTAGACCTAGTGCCCATATAAGGGTCCTATCAAAATTATACTGTTTATACGCTGCAGGTCGTAAATATTAACGCAGCCTATTGATTTTGGTAAACATCGGTCTATGTTTAGACCTAGTGCCCATATAAGGGTCCTACCAAAATTATAATGTTTATACGCTGCAGGTCGCAAATATTAAGATATTTTGATGAAATTTGATACACAGGCCTATATTGGCCCAATAACGCAGCCTATTGATTTTGGTGAACATCGATCTATGTTTAGACCTAGTGCCCAAATAAGGGTCCTACCAAAATTATACTGTTTATACGCTGCAGCTCGCAAATATTATGATATTTTGATGAAATTTGGTACATAGACCTATGTTGGCCCAAGGACGAAGCCTATTGATTTTGGTGAACATCGGTCCATGTTTAGAACTAGTGCCCATATAAGGGTCCCCCCAAAATTATATTGTTTATACGCTGCAGGTCGCAAATATTAAGCTATTTTGATGAAATTTGGTACATAGACCTATGTTGGCCCAAGGACGAAGCCTATTGATTTTGGTGAACATCGGTCCATGTTTAGAACTAGTGCCCATATAAGGGTCCCCCCAAAATTGGCTTGGTTACAAACTGCAGGTCGCAAATATTAAGATATTTTAATGAAATTTGGTGCGCTGACTCACATTATATAAAATTTTGACATAGGCCCCATTTTAACCCATTCGAATTTCGGATCCAAACAATACACCAGACTGGTGTAGGGTATTGTATAGTCGGCATGCCCGACTTTAACCTTTTTACTCGTTTTATTTAAATTCAAAGAATAGACAGTGTTTTTAAGCCTAATTTATGGGTATAGTTTTTGTATAGTGATTAAAATGAGTGAAAAAATGCACAAACTTTTTATTTATATTTCCTTAGACATGGTTGCGTATGATGAATATAATTAGTTAATGCATATCACTCATACGCAACGCTGCCGAAGGAAAGGCAAAAACTGTGTAGACATTATTTAGTTCATGTTTTCACCAAAAAATTAAAGAGTCTGTGACAAATCTTAAATTATAAAATCCAGACTAAACTATTCAGAAATGCAAAACATATAATTTCCAATCAATTTTAACTGAAGTTCAAATTCCTAAAAAATAACTACTTTAAAATAGGTATGTTCAAAAATGTACTTTATTTTATTTTGCCATAGTAAATAAATATAAAATTAATTTCATAATTTTCTTGAGCGTAATGTTTGTTTTTTATTATAAAAAAGTTTTTATTTTCGATATTTCGCTACTACATTGTGTAGCATCTTCAGGAAATAAGATTAAAATTAAAATTAAAATTAATGTTAATAATTTATAGTTGACCTTTATTGTTGTTGTGTAATGTGTAAAATTAATTTCTTATTTCCTGAAGATGCTACACAAAGGAGTAGCGAAATATCGAAAATAAAAAATTTTTTATAATAAAAAACAAGAAAATTATGAAATTAAAAATATAAAAGAAGGTTAACTAAACGACAAAAATATAAAATTAAATAAAATGCAAATTTTGACGAAGAAGTTTTGATTCTTTTGATAGAATTAATTTAATGGAATATGAATTTGCGTCATGTGTTAAGATTTTGCAAATCCGATTAAGGGTTTTACTAGATTTGAAAAATAAAAAATAAGTGAAGTTTTCATTTTATTTGCAATTATATCCTAAATCTTTTACCTAGTAAAAATAAGTTGATATTATTCTAAAATCTCAAAGTCTATGCTTTTAAATCGAATTAAAAGTCATCCGTGGTTTAAAACAAAAAACGTTTTTTGCATTTCCCGATAAAAATAAATTAAAAAAAAAACCTAATATGCAAGTGCTTGTTCAAATTAGAAAACATATTATTTTCTATTGTTGTTTATACACGAATGGATATCACTACATTGCTAGATCTGTCAAAACAACAGAGTAGTATATTGGAAGATGACAAAGCAAATTGTGGTAAATTTTTTGTTGTTGCTTTTGTTTTTTCTTTGATATTTTAAATGTCAAATAACGCTTCTAGACGAGAACAAGAAATTCTCATTGAGTTTTTAATTTAACTTAACAAATATTTCTAGAAATTCTAACAACGTCGTCCTCTGACGATTTCCTTAGGCAAGAATGAAATCCGTATAGGGACATGCCTTCAACAGATCATTTTTCCACAATTTTTCAAATAAGTTTTGGGATTTTAGCACATTTAGTTCCTTTAATGCAATTAATGTATTTCCCGATAAAAATAGAGTTAAAAAAAGTTTTATTATTTGTTAAGCTTTTGAAACCGTCATTAAGGACAATCGTAATTAATATTAGAATTTACAGGAAAAAATTGATTTACAGGAAAAAATACATATTTTGTGTGCATTTCTTAAAATGACGTTAACTATTTCACCCAAAAACTTACAGTTAAATCGCTTTTTAGTAAAGTGTTGTTTCTTCAAACGCGTCATATAGACCAAATGCAATTAATATTGTAATTAATATGCATTTTTATTAATTTCAATTAAGTAGGTTTAAGGTTAAGAAGATGAATAAATATTTTTTTTCAAAGTTATAGACATATTATTAATTTGCAAATCAGCCTATGGACAGGCTTCATCAGTGATTTTCCATTAAATTGTATTATTGTTTATATTTTATTGTTAGATTGTCTCTATATGATAATTTACTCTCAGAAATGATCAACCAGACATTCTACTTTAATTTTTTTGGTTTATCTTCTTATCTCCTCTTTGTCACCTTTTACACAAATGTTGCCACACTGACGTGTGGTTTTTACGTACAAGTACAGTTGAAGAAGGTTAATGCAGTTATTTTCTGACTGATTAGCAAAACGTAATTTTTTCTCAAATATTAAAAATTTGAATTCTGGTCGGCAATATTTTTTTCTTTTTGTTAACTACACTAATAGAAAAAGGTCTGTAAAAAAAGAGTTAAAACTACTGAAAATTAGTAAAGATGATACTGCAGAGGAAAACTGCTAACTTAGCAGGTTATTTTTGCTATATATTATTAAGATAGGCAAAGCAAAACTAAAACTGCTAAATATACAGAATTTTAGTTATATTTGAGTTAAATTTTTGTTAATAGAATATAACAAATTAACCTGTTAAATCAGCAAAAAAAATTTTGCCTGATTTAACAGGTTTTAAATGCAAATAAAAATGGAGCCTTTTGAAAAAAGCAGTTTACAATTTTTTTTAGCAAATATTTCTTTTGCAAACTGCTGTTTGCATTCCACTAAATTTAGCTTAAATAAAAAATAGCAAAGATTTTTACTCTGTTCAGCAAAAGTTTCTGTAGATTTTACAGTACAATTTTTCATTTTCGATTAACTAAATGTTAACTTAAATATGACTAAAATTCTTTAAATTTAACAGTTTTATTTTTGTTGTTCTTATTTTACTAGAATTTAGCAAAAAACTCCAATAGTTTAACAGTTTTTCTGCAGCATAATTTTTAGTTGCCTTTTCTGCTATTTTTATAGATTTATTTCTATGAGTGTATAAATGAAAACTTTTATCAAAATCTAGCAGTCGTTTTGTTTTTGTTTTTTTTTAATATTTTAGAATTTACGAAAACGCAAAAAATCTGAAGAAGTAAAAGTAAAACGTTACAAAATTGTGCTTCAAATTCATATTAATTTCATACGAAATATGTGTTGAAACTTTAAATATGCCCACTAACAAATTTTTTGAAGTGAAATTACTAAAAACAAGACTAAAAGTACAATTTGGTGTACTCGAATTAGATTGGCCAAAACTGAAACTGTTTTCTGAGTGTATTTATAAAAATATAATTCAGATAAAAAATATACCCTGTGCCACAGAGTGTGTATAGGGTACAAAAATTAAAAGCTAATTTAAATATTAAATTCTTAAATTAAATTTTGTTGTAATTAAGTTTTACGAACCGGAAATAAAGTCAAAATTTTAATACAATTTTATTTTAAAGTTTAATTTATATTAAATTTTTATATGTACCTAACTTTTTGCAACTTCTCGTTTTACATATAATTAACTAAAATTAATTTAACACTTATTATTGCAAATATTTACTCCAGTCATTGTAAAACCATGCCGTAATATATATTTTCTTTAAATCGCACAAAGCCTTAGGCAAACAAATCATGGTTAAATAGAAGAAAAAAAAAATACTTTATCTTTTTACAGTGTATGTAATTTGCTTTGTACTTATACTCAGCAAAATCGTAATAATATAAGCTCATTACTAATACCTAAATAGTATGCAGGGTCTAGTAATAAGGGCCTATTGCATATAATTCGATATCAAAATTTATTTTTTTTATTCGACAAGTTTAGTTTGGAAATATCTGTGCATTAAGGTGTCCCGATAAAAAAATGATATTTGTGCACTGGAATGATGCTTATAAATGCCCCAGTGTAGAAACGGTAATGACATATCATTATTTTTTGGGCTACCAGTAATGACACCCACTTACCTTCTGCATTATTTTAAAACATATAATAATGAGTTACTGATAATGACTTATTTTTATCATCATTTCAAATAGAAAATAATTGTCTAGATTTTTTGAAAATTTTTTTAAATCTATTTTTAGACTCAATATTTTTTAAACACTGGTAAGGATATATGTAACCACATATTTTTTGATTATTTGTATGTTGGCGAGTAAGCTTACTTGTGTGCAGCAGGTCAATTATGTTTTTATCTACTAAATATAACATGTCCATAGAGCTATTGACTGGCAATCTGTAGACCCAGGTTCGATTCCCGCACCAGCAAATTTTATTAAAAAAAAAAAAAATACAATAAAAGTATTTTTTTTTTTATATAATTTATATTTTTGAAAATCTAGTTTTAGACTCATTATTTTTGTCAGTACTGGTAAGCACATAGGTAACAATATACTTTTTGATTTTTCGTATGCTGGTGTGTAACCATAACTCATTATTTTTCGCGACATCGCCATATAAATGAAAAAAGAAATGTAATAACAAAAGTAACTAGTTACCATTACCAAGTATGTAGTTACATAACCACATATCTGGTAATGATTTTCTACACTGGGGCGTTGAAGGCGAGAAAAAATTATTTAAAATTTTTTGGATGAGAGCTTCAGTTGCCTATCAGCGTTTAAAAGTGGCGAAAATGGTTTAAATTGTTAAAAAAAAAAATTATACTTTTGCCGAAATGTGGTAATCAAAGACGACGAGGCTATTAAAAAGCCAATTTTTTATTTTTGTTTCAGCCATTTAGCCTCACCAATGCAGCTTTTGTGATAAAAAACATACATATTAATGATACACTTAAAATATTTTATGTGTAAAGATCGCTGTGTTCCTGCATGAAAAAATTTAAATGCTTTTTATTAACAATAATAATTTATACCGATATTGCGAAACAATCACTGGTAGGGAGCCAAAGAGCATCCAAATTATTATTATTATTTTTGCTTATTGTTGTAATATTTAGCTCATTTTTATGCATCGTTTGAGCGCTATATCTTTAACCAACTCTCAAACAAGCAATTCATCGGGACACTTTATTGCAAATACACTCAGGGAACTTTTGCATTAAATGTTTGCTAGTTGTTCTAGCAGTATTTTAATTTTGTCGATTTCAAGTGCAAAAGCATTTGTAAAAGAAAATTCATTTTCAACAAAATTTGCATGTTATAAAAAAAAAAAACAAAACAATCTACATAAAGGAATAAGTGATTACATTACATTGCGAAATAGTTGGTTATAATGGCAAAATAACTTTTTACCCCGGAAAATTTTGTATTCAGTTGGAAAAATGTTCCAAACCAATTAATAAATAAAATATTAATATAAAAAACTAAATCGGTACTTAAGTATTTAATCAATTACCAGTAAGTAACTACTTTAACAGAATTTATAATTACTTCTGTAACTAATTATCAGTAAGTCATTATTTTGTATTTTAAAGTAATACAAAAGATAATAACCTATGATTACTTGGTAATCCATGACCTGGCATTATCATGTTTTTGCTGCACATAACAAATTATTTAAGTGTGTCACAATATTTTTGTAATGAATAGTTTTACTTTGAACTTATATTCTGTATACATTTTCATTAGTTACTCATACTGCCCTCTTTTGTTCAAGTTAAAAATATTTCTTTTTATAAATTTAATATTTTATCTCTTTGGCTTTGACTAAACGTTTGTGGCTTTTAAGCTCTTTGCTTCTTTATTTTTGTATAAAAAAAAATTAAAACTGTTTGTAATTTTTGGCTTTTTATTCTATTATAATCATTTAGGGATTTAATGGGAGTGGAAAAGGTTTAATAATTTAATAAAATGAAAAATTTTGCTTTAAAATTTTTCAATCAAGGAAAAGTTTAAATAAAGAATTTATAATTTAAGAGCCAATTTTATAGTCAGAACTAAGATGGACTGTCTTAAATATTTCTTAAATTAGAAATTTTATTTAAAAATTTCTGACTTAAGTAAAAAGTTTGTTCTTAGTTTTGACTGTAAAACTAGCGCCAAGAACTGGTAATAAATAATAAATTTTGTTTATAGTGTGTAGTGATTTTAATCCAAAACATTAATATTTAATTAACCGGCTTTCTACTTTGCCAATTTTAATTATATGAATTTATATAATTCACTCATCGTAAGTAAATTTGTATATGAATACACAATGTTTGCCTTTATTTTCCTTATTAAATTTTGCATTATATGTATTTTAATCATGCAAATAATTTTCTTCCAGCTTCCGTACAAGAACCACAATGCCATCATTGGTTGAAAGGAAATGAATAAAGTAAGTATAACAAACAGTGTGCAATGTTACTACACATAATGATTGATTATGTTGAAAATTAATGAGGTAATAATATATTGAAGTGGGATCATTATATATGCATATGATACATATTTTGGTCCCAGTTGTGCAATAGAAAAAAAAAGAAAACAAGTAAAAAAAACTTTAGTCGTGCCAGCTGATTATATGATAATTTACACCACATCAGACCTGGTGGATTTCAATTACAATTACATGTAATTTCCTTTAAATAAACCGGGTTCTTTTCTATTGCAATCAAAATAACCGCACACTCTTTTGTTTGATATTGACCTTATTTATTTAACACTTAATTACTTTACACACAACAGTATATCATACACAACTATACAAACTTTATTGCGCAACTCACTATACAAGGTTAATAGGCAATTGACTACACAAACGCTAGAGTAAAACTCACTTAACAAACGCTAATAATCAACTTCAACTTTCTTCGTCAAGTGCAGACATACGGCCGTGGTTGCAGAACGCACTAGAGGTACTACAGTTATAGCACTTTTTTCATTTTAAAACAACATATTGAGCTTAACTATTATTACCAAACTGAAGCAAATAGTGCTCCTTCCGAGCAAAAAATTCAAGCCAAACTTTATTTCCGTTCTCCTGGATATTGGTGTTCCTTCCATTAGCTCTATATACATAAGTTCCCAGCAAAAATATTTCTGTGAAAAAAGTGCTTCTAATGCGGTATATTCATCGATGAATTTAACATGGGCTAGTCATAGATATTGTTTTCTCTGAGGGACTTCTTTCAAAATTATTTATTCATATAATTTTTCCTGGAAATTGTTTTGTTTTTTAATATAAGCATTATAAAATAATTTTTCAAAACAATGGCCCTTACGATAAAAGAGTATTTATACCCTACACCACTATGTGGTCAGAGTATTATAAGTTTGTGCTGATGTTTGTAACACCAAAAAATATTGGTCCTAGACCCACCTTATAGTATACCGATCGGCTCAGAATTTTTTTTATTTCGATTTAACGATGTCCGTCTGTCCGTCCGTCCGTCTTGTGCGCACTCTACAGGTCGCAAATATTAAGATATTTTGATGAAACTTGGTACACCGACTTATGCCGGCCCAAGGACGACGCCTGTTGATTTTGGTTAAAATCGGTCCATGTTTAGATCTAGTGCCCATATAAGGGTCCCGCCAAAATTGGCTTGGTTACAAACTGCAGGTCGCAAATATTAAGATATTTCAATGAAATTTGGTGCGCTGACTCACATTATAGAACATTTAGACACAAGCCCCATTTTAACCCATTCGAATTTCGGATCGAAACATTAGTTGGCTTTTACCCAGACTGGTGTAGGGTATTGTATAGTCGGCATGCCCGACTTTAACCTTTTTACTCGTTTTTAATCATATGGTTTTGTACATTTTGTGTACGAAAACCCTATAAAATTATTTATATTTTCAAATATTTTGATTGGTTGAAAATAAATTAACCAATCAGAGTGCTCCAAAAATAAACCAAGTCAAGGCATACTGCCATCCAATATTTTAACTAAAGTCGACTTTAACTAAAATATAAATTGGAAAAATTTAGGTAGTAAGGGTGCATATCTACTAAAAATTATATACCTAAATAACTTTGGAAGTAGTTGTTTTAAAGAGACAACATGGGAAAAATCATAAAGGAATGATTCCGTTATAGGATAAGCCGAATTAGAAGCACTTTTTTTTTACAGAAATGCTTCCTTGGGCTTATTCATCAATCAAATAGTGCTCATTCTGGATAAAAAGTACGAGTCCAACTTTGACTCAATTCCTGCCGATTTATTTTTACAGCCTTATGAATTCTAAAAAGTTAATTTTTCGATATAAAAATGTTAAATAGATCGTACGAATTTGGTAAAGGAGACCCCAAGCTTGACTGACAGACCAACTTTTGGATGCCTGACCTGGCTAAGAGCAAAAGTTTCAAGATATGTAAACAAAAATTAAACGACGAAACCCGGAAAATTAATGTTTTGATTCTACATATTCTTGGGTGAAAATGGTAATTAAATTATAGCAAATGCAAATTTTTGTGGCTCGAACAATGACTTTCATCCCAATTCCTCTTTTAGGCTCTACCCTATTTTAACAGATTATAATATTTTGGTTACTAAACATTTATTCATACCTGGGGCCAGTTTTATAGTCAGAATTAGGAATGATTTTGTCTTACATATTTTTTAAGTTTTAAATTTTGTTTGAATATTTTCAACTTAATTAAAATTTGAGAAAAAATTTTAGTTCCGACTACACGAATGCTTCAGTTGCCGAATCGATTAACTCCACTTTCAGAATTTTATAAAATTTTAATTTCCAAAGACTTTATTGACTCCTAACTGTATAATATTTAAAACCAATTTCTTTGATAATAAATAGTAACATTACTAACTGAAAAAATTTATAATTTAACAGAAATTTTAAAAATCAATATATACTCGTATTATTTTCCCATTTTTCTCATTGAGACTGATTAATTTTTCTTTATGAAGTTAATCGATTTGGCAAGTAAAGCATTCATATTCTGTTCCTTACTGTTTTCCCATATAAACTTAAAAACATTTTACTAAACTTAAATATTATATATTAAGATGCATTTGCAATGACGGAGTACTCAAATCTGTAGCAGATTTAGTTGTTTTATTTGTTTTATTTGTTCCACTCCAGAGTAAAACTTTTTTGAGTACAATACATATTTATTCCAGTCTAGTGTTAAAATTGGTCTGTTTAAGATGGCAAATATACCCAAAAATAATACCCTGACCACTTAGTGGTGTAGGGTATAAATACACATCACTAATTTATTCATTTCTTTAATTATTTTATTATAAAATTTAAGCCGATTTTCTGATTGATTATGATGCACTAGACTAAATTACATTTCCCTACAAAATTTTAAACTTATATGTCGAATTAAGTCTATAGTCGTGTTTTAAACAAGAGAAGAAAATATAGAATATCTTTAATTCTACAACGTGTTTTTTTGGTTCTAGTGTAAAATAATAAAAAGTGTTGTTACGCCCTTTTGCATTTTGGCTGACGATATATTTTAAACATTTTTTGAAATTTTTTTTTGCCAATTTCGATTGTTTGTTTAATTGTATTAAATTATTCGAATTATTCGTTATTCGAAATTTGGCCATTTTAAATTTTTCGAACATTTTTTGAGCAAAATTGTTCGATTAATCGAATAACGATTAATCGACTGAATACCCTAATAAATACAAAATTTTTGATGTTTTCGGTATAATTAAAAAAAAAAATTATTTAAATTTAAAACGATAACATAAATAAGGGCAAAAAAGTAGCGAAAATATTGAGTAAGTACTAAAATGTCAAATAAGTTTTGAAGTAACATTTTAATCTGCGCTGCAGCGTAGAGCCACTCCACTATTGTAAACGCAGCTTTAGACTTTTGAACTTAAATTGACATTTCCATTTATCTAAAGGCATTTTTATTTAAAATTTTTCAATTTCAACACCCAGAAAACAGATTCAGTTCTGATAACCGCATTTGTAGCCAATCGCATGGTTCGGTTGTGGTAGCCGAATTTTTCAGTTGTGGCAACAGAAAACCAATTGAGACAGGACTAATTTGACTATGGCAACAGAATTTCAGTTGTATCAAGAATACTTCTGTAGCCACAACCGAAAAATTCATTTAATGCAACTAAACCATTCGATTGGCAACAAATGGGGTTGTGAGCACCGAATCTGTTTTCTGGGTGAATGCTTTTTCAATTAAGCCATAGAAAGCTTGACCTAAATGGTAAAATTCATTTCTTCTTTGTCTTGTTTGTTTTGTTTTACAAAAATATCATCATTGTATTTTTCAAAGAACAAGACCAAAATGTGTATGCGTCTGTACAAACATTAATCCTTTTACTAACCTTGTACACTACAGCGTACACATCTTTAAAAAAATACTAAAAATAAGATAATGCAATATAACTCAATACTTATGCACTCTCATGACAATTCCAAAATCTAATTTTTTCAGATTCTAATTCGATTGCCGCAACCACGTACTTCGGTTGCCCCGGCTAAATTCAGTTATGGCAACTGGATTCGATTGCCATTCGCTTGTGACAACTGAATTAGAAGGTTAATTCGGTTTCCGCAACTGAAATCGGTTGGGTCAACCAAATTAGGAGGTTGCGGAAACCTACACCCAGAAAACAGATTCGGTGCTGACAACCCCATTTGTTGCCAATCGAATGGTTCAGTTGCATCAAATGAATTTTTCGGTTGTGGCTACCGAATTATTCTTGATACAACTAAAAATCTGTTGCCATAATCAAATTAGTCCTGTCTCAATTGATTTTCTGTTGCCATAACTGAAAAATTCGGCTACCACAACCGAACCATGCGATTGGCTACAAATGCGGTTATCAGAACTGAATCTGTTTTCTGGGTGTAATTAATTCGCTTGAAAAAAAAATAGCTTCTCACAACGGTTTTGTTATGAGAGTATGTATAAATATGTTTATTGGGCTCTTGGCCATTAACAAAAATTTATCATGTGCATAATCTCAGGGAAAAGCGGGTATTGGTGTATCCCCGAAACCAATCAAGCTAAAATCACTAATTTGGCACATAACTTAATTTAATGATCACAACAAAACCAAAGTATTTTTGGCTATTTGAATGTCTATAGAGTAAAAAGAGGTTATAAAAACTAAACAAATTTGATTTCCGAACGAATTTTTTGGTAGTAAGGGGGAAAAAGGGTGAACATCCCAGGAAAATTTTTTACAATCGGTAGCCAACCACACCCATTCTACTACTGGTTCCACTGCAACCGATTCCATGGAAATGGTTCCGGAACCAGTTCCTGGGATCCCTGGGCATATTTAACATGGAATATTTTATACACATACAAACAAAAAGTCGGTACTCAAGGGGTTATGTATATACCAATATAGGATGATTTCTTAAATTGTTAGCGCAAAGTAAGTATGTAGTACAAGGATTTTAACCTGTTGCAATTTGTGCTTAAAGTGAATGTTGCTGGAATTAGTAAATATAAAGTAGAAAGGTCTTAATATATAAAAAGTTTAAACTTTTAATTGTGAGAATTTAAAATGGGTTGTCGTTTTATATAAAGTTAAAGAGTAATTACAAAATTTTAAACTTCTTGCGGCAAAATGCTTTGTAATTTTGGCAAGAAACTTCATTTATTTTAAATTAAATATTAATTAACTTCAGCTATGTTATTCCCAAATTGAAGGGTTACAAAATTACACTCACAATATTATTTCATAAAACAACAATCTAGAATATGCTGAAATGCCCAAATTTTACTTGCTCAAGACTAGTACGTCACATCAAAACAGGGTGTCCGAAATTGCCGAATCTTGGCCTCAAAAAATGAGCAGTTCATTTGGCACTGAATCCATATATTGCCAGAAAGATAGGAAAAGGTTATAAAGGCCCAAAATTTGCCAAAACTCCCGCATTTTTAAGTTATACACTAATATTTGTTCAAAAATTAAGGTGTTGTACAGCCTTTCATCCAAAATTTGTTCTTTAACTGCAGATTTTTTGTTTACTCCACATTTTTCTCAAATAAATCTGAGTAAATCATTGGTAAATTTTAAAATAGTGCTTGTAATAATTGTATTTAGTCGTATGCAGTTTTTACACTGTGTGTGTGGCTGAAAAAAATAAAAGTTAAAAAATAACTCTTATTTATGCTCGAGAAAATAAAAAGTGAGAAAAACTTAAATTTTTGCAAAATAAAATAAAAGTCAAAAATTTAAAAAGCAGAGCATTTTTTGGAAGACTATTCCACAATTATCATTATATATACTTTTTTTTTTGTTTAAAAATTCAAAAATAACTGTTATTCCGGTCCCGCTATGTTTGTATAATGAAATTAAAATTGTAGGTGTGAATAAATATTTTATCTTTATTGAGAAACATATTATTTTCTACATT
The DNA here is from genome assembly GCA_949987735.1 of Leucophora obtusa. Lineage (NCBI taxonomy): Eukaryota > Metazoa > Arthropoda > Insecta > Diptera > Anthomyiidae > Leucophora > Leucophora obtusa. The sequence goes on along the minus strand of OX465298.1, from coordinate 185,093,865 downwards.
ACTTTATGTTGTATCAAGTGCATTATGTACATTCTTACCACATAGTTTTCTTATTATAACTAACAACATTCTCTGCCACATCTTTTTCGAATTTCTTTGAGATTTTATAGAAAAAAAGTTAAAGTACAAAAATACGAGTAATGTATTTTCCGAGTTAAAATCTACCACAATGAGTATTCACTTAGGAATATATTACGATAGAGCTATCAAATGACAAAGAAATGAATTTCAGTGATAAGAAGCTACACTAGTAGAAAAAAGTCTGTAAAAATTTTAGTTCAAATTAATGAAAATTAATTAAAAATTACTTTGAAGAAAAAACTGCTGATTTAGGCAGATTATTTTTGATAAATATTATTAAGATAGGAACAGCAAAACAATAATTAGTACACTAAAAAATCACAAACAAATTTTAAATTTATAAATTTTTTAAAAAATTTTTTTAATGCAAATAAAATTCTAGCCTTCTGGAATCAGCACTTTATTATTGTATTTTATTAGCAAATAATTCTGTTGATTTTAGCAGAATAGACTGCTATTTTCATTTAACTTAACAATAAAAGAAATTTTGCATATATATCAATTTCTTTTTAATATTTTTACTCTACCAATATTTAATAAAATTTTTTTTGCAAATTTTACAGTATAATTTGTCACTTTCAATTAATTACAAGTTAACTTAAATACAACCAAAATTCTTAAATTTATTTTTTCTGTTCTTCTTTTACTAGTATTTAGGAAGAAAAAATCGTCTAATTTTAAAAGATTTTTCTTTAAGGTAATTTTTAAATAATTGTTAGTAGCTTTTTCTGATATTTTTACAATTTTATTTTTATGAGTGTATCTTTCTACCATATCTTGGAAAAGAACTCTGAGATAAACATATTCTTAACAGCAATACAATATATGGTTTGGTTATGTTAAAGTACGATACATAAAAATTTAATTTATGATAAATGTTTACAGTTGAATAAAATTGTAGGCGAAATAAGGATATTTTAATATTTATAAAACCTTTTTTGTTTTCTCTCACACACATGCACATTTCATTAACCCTTTATTGTCTACTTGCAAATATATTGGCTCAATGGTTTATGGTACTGAAGAAAACCTTATACGGCATTACCATAGATTTTTGTACTAATACTGCATTATAGATTATATAGATATCTTACTGTTCTTCTTCTTTTGGTAACAAACACATTTTTTTCATGTCCAACACATTGTAATGATTTACGTGCGCTGACAGCAAATGTCAAAGAGTAAGAGATCTATGTAATATATGTACTGCATCGTCAACGGCAACCAACTTACGCAACATTACACTATTCAAATATTTAAAAATTTTGAAGCACTTCATAACTAGGGTTTATGTCCCGGGAATTCCCGGGACGGGATTCCCTGGAATCCCGCCCTTTTTTCAATCCTGCAATCCCGGGAATTTAGTGCGGGATTTCCCGGGATTTTTTTTTTATTCTTTTACAGAATTTTTAGCTAGTATATTAAAATTTTGGTAGCTTTATTTCAATTAAAAACATTGATTGTTTTAAAAATAATTTAAATAAAAAATATATAAAATTAAAAAATGCGATTTAAAATTTAATAATATATATATATAATATAAAAAAATATTATTTAGGCCGAATTTTTTGGGTTTAGTTAAACCGAAACAAATTTTATTAGACATTATCAAGTTTAAATACCAACAAAAATACTCGTACCTCGGAAATTTTATATTTTTTAATGATGGTCTTTGTTCAAATAAAGCAATATACATACACAACATTTCAACATCAGTATTTCAGCTCCAAATACCTCCAAAAAAAACTCGGCATTAAAATTTAAAAAAAATGATAATATTTTCGTATTTTCAATTGATGTAAGTGTTTTGAGTTTTTATTACCTACTTCAAATAATTTCATTTAAATTTCAATTGCTATTCCTTTATTTCAGTTGTATTTTTCAAATTTTATGTTTTTGTTAGATTAAATATTGTTGACCTTTGGTGTTGTTATATTTTTAGTATTGTTTGGCTTTAGGTCATAAATTAAAAAAAAAATAAAAATCCAAATATTTTGTATTTTATTTTTCAATATTTTATTTTTTAATTTTCTTCCGATATTTCGATTTGCATCGGAAATCATCATCTGGAATATTTAAAAAATACAATATATTAAAAAATATATTTTTGAACGGGACTGAGTTGAAAACTTCTCGCTGCACTTAAAGCTTATTGTTATTTTTAAAATAATGCATCAGATGCTTTTTGGATTTTTTATATGTTAATTTAAAAAAAAAAATGCAACAATGAAAATTAAATAATTTTTTAAGTAGTTGTGCCATAAAAAATTTCTATTCAAAAAATACCAATTAAAGTTATAAAACTATTTAATAATATTTTAGTGTCTATTTTTATAGAAAGATTTATACGATTTGCCTAAAAATTTGTGTGAAAAATACTCATTTTTAACCTTTTTAATAAAAATAGACGAATACTTCTGAAAATCTGCATAGAAACAAAATATCTAGAAATAGAAATTTTTGGATTCCATATTTAATCAAAAAATCGATCTTAGTTCTGAATATAAAGGTGGTCCGATACAAATTTGCACCCATTAACAATTCCATTATATCCTGAAAGAATTTATGATTCAATTTGTTTAACCGTTTAAACCGCGAATTAAATAATATTTAATTAACGTATTTCTAAGAGTTGTTTTAAAATTAAGACGGCCTTCCACACAAATATATTACCTGCATATTAGTTCGCTATTTAAATTGTTAAACGAATTGATCTCGAAAAAGTGGAAGATATGGATATTTTATATTAAGCCCTTATTTAAGAATATATTAAGTAGATTTTCCCATGACTGCAACCAAATAATGAACTTTGTCGTAAGTTTTTTTTAATAGATATCGAGTTTTTCAAGTAAACATACGTCGGATATATTCATTTTCTAACGAGCGGGAATTCCCGGGATACCGGGAAATTCAGAAAAAAATCCCGCTGTCCCGGAAAATGAAAAAGTCCGGGAAAAGAAAAACCCCATTCATAACCCAGTGTAGAAAATCCTTACCAGATATGTGGTTATGTAACTACATACTTGGTAATGGTAACTAGTTACTTTTGTTATTATATTTCTTATTACCTTTATATGGCGATGTCGCGAAAAATAATGAGTTATGGTTACGTAACAGCATACCAAAATTCAAAAAATATATCGTTACCTATGTGCTTACCAGTACTGACAAAAATAATGAGTCTAAAATTAGATTTTCAAAAAAATAAATTATATAAAATAATATTTTTTATTGTATTTTTTTTTAAATAAAATTTACTGATGCGGGAATCGAACCTGGGTCTACAGATTGCCAGTCAATAGATCTACCATCTTAGCAATATCGACATGTAATATTTGATAGATAAAAACATAATTCACCTGCTGCCAACATACAAAAAAGCAAAAAATATGTGGTTACATATATCCTTACCAATGTTTAAAAAATATTGAGTCTATAAATAGATTTCAAAAAATTTAAAAAAAATCTAGAAAATTATTTTCTATTTGAAATAATGATAAAAATAAGTCATTATCAGTAACTCATTATTATATGTTTTAAAATAATGCAGAAGGTAAGTGGGTGTCATTACTGGTAGTCAAAAAAATAATGATATGTCATTACCGTTTCTACACTGGGAAAGAAGAACTTATATCTTTGAAGGACGATTTGGTGGAATTTTTATTAAATTTTGTATTTTGAAAGACACAATGATTTTAAGGTAGTTTAGGTAAAATTCAGGGTATAATTATTTTAAACAATTAGTTAAATAAATATAATGTTTAATTGAGTTTTTAAATATTTATATTATATTGCAAAAGCACTTAAATAATGGAGAAATATACATCAACGAATATATTATAACCAAATTTTAAGGATTAATTGAAATGTTTATTTTTATTTAATTATTTACATAACAAATTAAGACATTCTGTTCAAATGCATAGAAAAATAGTATTTAAATAAATTACATTCTTGTTTTGTTTACTATAGAAACTACAAAAAAAACACATCTTTTCATAGTAAGAATACCCAGCAAAAAATAGATGTGACTTACATAAATTACAATATAACAAAAATATTACCAATAACGTCACACACTCTGCATGATTTCATTGCATTTTTAAAAAGGAACGACAAAAATAGGGCTGAAAATGCGCTTCCAGTTCTAGATTGATTCTGAAATCGTGTTCTTTTTTGCTGGGTATATTGCAATTGAATTAATATAAATCATACGTACCATGGTTCGTTTAATAATAAGCAGAGAAGACAAAATTGTTATTTTTGCTTGTTATGCTTTTTATTGCTTGTTTTACTCATATTTGCTTCTTTTTGCTTTTTTTGGATTTTCCGTTTTTTAGCTTTAAAATAACCTTTTCTTAATATTTTTGAGCTTTTAATTGCTTTTTTTTAAGAGTTTTTGCCCAAAAATACTTTTTTTGCCCGCAAAAAAATATTTTTTCTCTTAACTTTGAATTAAAAAATAAAAAAACTGTTGTTTTCCAAGTTTTTTTTTGCTATTGCTTTTTTCTTGCTTTTTTTACAATATTTTTTTGCTTTAAACACATCGGATTTTGGTTTTTTCTATCTTCTCTGATAACACTATGGAACATTTTTGGGATTATTGTCTGGGGGGTGAGAAATTCCAAGTCAGGGTGATGGTACTAGGTCAGTATAGTAAAACCCTCAAAGGGTTTGGCGTTCGTATGTGTCATTTTTTTTTATGACCTTTTAAATTTTTTCCTTATCTTGATGTTTTTTCGCTTAGTTGTAACTCGAGAACCACTTGTCCGATTTTGATGAAACAAATTTAGAAAAATTTAGAATTACAATTTTTTTAATCCGTTCATATAACATTTTTCTTTATAATCAACAGTTTTGCCGGTAAAAATAAATTTGTGGAGAAAAAAAAATATTTTTTTGCCTAAAAATTAAAATTTTTTATGAATTTAAAAAAAAAAAATTTTAATTTTTAGGCAAAAAAATATTTTTTTTTCTCGACAAATTTATTTTTACCGGCAAAACTGTTGATTATAAAGAAAAATGTTATATGAACGGATTAAAGAAATTGTAATTCTAAATTTTTCTAAATTTGTTTCATCAAAATCGGACAAGTGGTTCTCGAGTTACAACTAAGCGAAAAAACATCAAGATAAGGAAAAAATTTAAAAGGTCATAAAAAAAAATGACACATACGAACGCCAAACCCTTTGAGGGTTTTACTATACTGACCTAGTACCATCACCCTGACTTGGAATTTCTCACCCCCCAGATTGGCTGTTGTACTGTGTAATAAGTATTAATCATACGCTACCATAAACATTAGTACAGTGTTAGACCTAACCTACGAGAAATTTTAACAAACTGTCACCGAACTGGCCCCTTTACATGAAATAGACTGGCTACTTTTACATGGCGTTGTCATAGGAGGGGGAAATTGACCCCTTGTGACATGTCACAAGACACATCCTGGGACAGGTTATAGAACTCTCATAAAAAACAAAGTTCAGGGACCTGTCCTGGGATTTGTCTTGTGACATGTCACAAGGGGTCAATTTCCCCCTCCTATGACAACGCCATGTAAAAGTGACCAGTCTATTTCATGTAAATGGGCCAGTTCGGTGACAGTTTGTTAAAATTTCCCTTAGGGTAGTTATAAAAATAACCAGGTATAAAATTGTGCTGTCATATTTTTTTTAGTTATTTCATTATAAAGCAGCAAAGGATATGTTTTATCTTCATATGATTATCCTAACCTTCACTTTAAGTTATCAAATTGATGTAAACTGTGAATAGATGAATATGATAGATTAAGTGTAACGAATCTGTGACGACAACCTATAGTAATTATACCCTACACCACTATGTGGTCAGGGTATTATAAGTTTGTGTTGATGTTTGTAACACCAAAAAATATTGGTCCTAGACCCACCTTATAGTATACCGATCGGTTCAGAATTTTTTTTTATTTCGATTTAACGATGTCCGTCTGTCCGTCCGTCTGTCCATGCAATCTTGTGCGCACTCTACAGGTCGCAAATATAAAGATATTTTGATGAAATTTGGTACGCGGACCTATTTTAGCCCAAGGACGAACAATTTTGATTTTGGTGAACATCGGCCCATGTTTAGACCTAGTGCCCATATAAGGGTCCTACCAAAATTATATTATTTATACGCTGCAGGTCGTAAATATTAATATATTTTGACGAAATTTGGTACACAGACCTATGTTAGCCCAATAACGCAGCCTATTGATTTTGGTGAACATCGGTCCATGTTTAGACCTAGTGCCCATATAAGGGTCCTACCAAAATTATACTGTTTATACGCTGCAGGTCGCAAATATTAAGATATTTTGATGAAATTTGGTACATAGACCTATGTTGGCCCAAGGACGAAGTCTATTGATTTTGGTGAACATCGGTGCATGTTTAGAACTAGTGCCCATATAAGGGTCCCCCCAAAATTGGCTTGGTTACAAACTGCAGGTCGCAAATATTAAGATATTTTAATGAAATTTGGTGCGCTGACTCACATTATAGAAAATTTTGACACAAGCCTAATTTTAACCCATTCGAATTTCGGATCCAAACATTAGTTGGCTTTTAACCAGACTGGTGTAGGGTATTGTATAGTTGGCATGCCCGACTTTAACGTTTTTACTCGTTTTGTATGCTTTTTTGTAAATGCAGTAAAACTGTCGCATGCAAAGGTTTTTATTTTAAAATTGTTTTTTTTTTATTTTTACACATTTGATGTCTAAATTTAAAATATTACACATTTTAGTGTATAGAATTTATATATATATATTTTAGAGTGTGGTCATTAGGGGAGACCTTATTTTTCAACTTGCGATTTAAGGCCGTTATTTAACAAAAAAGATAGGTCATTTTGACACCATGCTCTCAAATAGGTTAATTTTTTTTTTTTTTTCTAGAAAATGCTTAATTAAAGGCTTTTAAAGGGTTCTTCAATAAGAGCGCTACAAAAGTTTTTTTTAATAAAACAAAAACGGTTTTGGATATCAATGAAATTCTTTATTCCTGTGAAAGTACATTCGATGCCCACAGGCGTCAAACCGCACGATCGAGGCGGCCAATCGACTGGACCATTTCGTGAGATAACACGTTCTCCAAACTTGGTTTGCAATAAATTGATTGTGACATTCGCTGTGTGGCTTGTGGCGCCGTCCTGTTGGAACCACATCTCCAAGTCCATATTATCCAATTGGGGCCAAAAATATTCGGTTATCATTGAACGGTAGCGATTCCCATTCACAGTAACGTGCCGGTCTTGATCATCACGGAAGAAGTACGGCCCAATGACGCCGCCGGCCCATAAACCGCACCAAACCGTAATTTTTTCGGGATGCAATGATGACTCATGGAGTACGTGTGGATTGCTGTCTGACCAATAACGCATATTTTGTTTATTGACGAAGCCATTCATTATGACGACCATAAATTGGACGTAGCGCTCTTAACGTTGAGGCCACTGACTCCGAATTTCGGTAGAAAATTTTAATAATTTCGACTCGTTGTTGGCTCGTATATCTTTCCATCATGAAATGGCAAACCTTCCTGAAGAGAAATGTCAAAAGAGCGGCAAGAAATATGGCGTCGTTTGCTGTCCCTGTCTTTCTACTTTTGTAGCGTCCCTGTTGAAGAACTCTTTATATAGATTTTCATGACAAATGACACTTTTTTACTAGAGTTGATTTATAGGAAGAAGAAGATGCCGGTTCAATCCCGGTGTATTTCCATGACCGGGGATTGAGCTATGACTTGTAGCAACACCTCTTAACTAGATACACCACGGTCGGCATAGCGCTAATTGAAGTTTTTTCAATCACAGCCAATACAATGTATGTTTTTTGTAATCAGAAGAGCCAGAATTAACTAATACTTGAGCAATTTATTTTTCAACTAGAATGTTTCCTCTCTTAATCCTATTGTTTTTTCTCCTTTTTCACAAGTAATTATCACATTATGATGCGCTTTTTTCACATTCAATAGTTGGATACCGAGTGTTGATTGGAGATGTTATGTTGCTGCTGTGCAAATTTTTTTCAAATTTTATTATTTTTTAGTTAAGTGTTTGTAACCGTCGCATAGGACAATCGTAATTCATATTAGAATTAATTACTAAAGAATTTTTTCTAGAGTTGATTTATGGGAAGAAGAAGAAGACAACATTTTTATTGAAAAATGTAACAGACACAAGGGGATAACCAGACTGCCGCAGTTTCGTCTTACCCAAAGACTCGTCAGTGGTTAGTTTTGCATTTAAAAAATTTGGGGTCAATTTGACCCCATGTGCCTATAAAGGTTAATTTCTAATTTTGTATTACTATGTATAAAATTTGGTGTTAACAGAGTTATTTGGACAACTTTTACCAAATTCCGCAAGAAACAACACATTGTTTTTTCACCTTTGACCTTGGTAAAGAAAGGAAAAAAAAATTTGTAAAACTCCAAGTTTTACAAAATTTTTTCGTCCATATAAGGTAGGTTTACCCTAGTGGTCATAATACAAAACCAAAAAAAAATTTTAATATTTCACACATACATTTCATATCGACATTTTAGACCAAGGCTCACCAAATTTCACCCGGCAAATAACACAGTACAACATTTTTCAGCTCTTTGATGTGGAACTCAATTCTGAGAATTGCACGTGAAAGTTGCCCCAAAAATAAGAACTTCTGCATCATTCGTTTTGTCAAGTTGGCTGCATTAAAAATTTAATGGCCATATGAATTTTTTGGCTCAAGGTTGATTTTTAGCACTTTTTCTATATTTTAACACGGTTATATCTCGGTATACCGTGTTAAAATATAATAAAGTGCCTTGAGCCAAAAAATTCGTATGTCCATTAAGTTTTTAATGCAGCCAACTTGACAAAACGAATGATGCAGAAGTTTTTATTTTTGGGGCTTCTTTCACGTGCGTTCTCAGAATTAAGTTCCAAAATCATGTGTTGTACTGTGTAATGGAATTGTACCAAAAATGTTTGCCCATACAAATCGCTCTTATCGTAATACTATACCAATAATATGTACCAATATGTGACGTCATTGTAGAAGAAATGATAATTTATCGTTAAAAAATTTTAAAAAATAAGTCGAGTACAAAATCGCCAAAATAATTTTTTTTTTGTTCTATCAATTTTTTTTTTTAGTTTTAAAATTTTTTTTTATGAAATTTTCTTCCTGAATTTATTTCTCAAATTTTTTTTTATCTTAAATTTCTTTATAAGTGACATAATGTAGGGTACAAAAAAGTGGTCACAGCCGACTTTAATGCTACCACTAGTTTTTAATATAGATAGCCATTCTCAAAGTAACAGAGTAACTAAGACTTCCACTACATAAAATAAAATTAAAAAAATAAAAACTAAAACAATGACGAAATATCATTCATCGGTTCTGGCGCTAGTTGGAGAATTGCTATCATGATAAAATGTTGCTGGCTGGTGCAAATGATGGTGTTGCACAATATCAAAAAACAAATAATACTGAAGAGAGACTGAACAAAATTTAATAAATCGGTATTACTTAGAAAATATAGAAAACATTAAAATAATAATAAATCCAAGGAATATCATAATATTCGGCTTAAATTCATTTTTTTTGAAGCGAAGAACTTTTTGCATATTAAAACATATGGTAAAAACTAATTTTTAAGTATAAAAAATTTTTCTGGTTATAAGTGTACATTAAAAACAACTTGGAGTTTGTGTCGAGCATTGGTCACCTCCAAAGAACAACATTGAGTGTGTTCCGGGCGTTGGTTACCTCCATAGAACAGCATTGAGTATGTGCCGAGAATTGGTCACCTCCCTAGAACCACATTGAGTATATGCCGAGAATTGGTCACCTCTCCAGAACAATATTGAGTTTGAGTCTGTACCGAGCGTAGGTCACCTTTCCAAAACAACATTGATTGTGTGCCGAGCACGAAGTCACTTTTCTCAGAGAATCCGTGTAGACCGACCTCGTGTGCTCTGCTACTACTTACCACTGAAATTTCTGTGACGATCCTTACCCCCGCAAGCTTACCACAGCTAACGGAGGAAAATTCGTAGTTATACTTTTTATTAAGGGGGGTAAATACTGTAACAACAGCACTTTAAAGGGCACATTTGAACGGTCGTCAAAAATTCAATTAACAATATTTATAATATTTTATTTTTTTATTTAAAAATCATGTTATTTTAGTATTTTTATATTTCCCCAGCCAGAATCGCCAGAGTTGCCACTTCGTTACTGGCCTTTTTTAAAAAAGGCAAAATCGTGTAGCCTTCATTTATTATCGGAAAATAAAAACGTAAAGTGATTCTTAATCGTAGATAAATTCTCTAGTCCGTATTGTGGCCCGATTTTTATTAAAAAAAATTTTTTTTAACAAAGTTGCCACACAAACGTAAAAATTCCAAAAAAGACAAGAAAAAACTTATTTGCTCGGGGATATAAAATTTATTTGAGCAAAATTATAAAAAAGGGCCACGATAAGGACTAGAGTTTTTTTGTTGCCTACGAAAGAAAAAAACCCGGATCGAAATCGGTTGACCCGCCTTGGCTGAACAGTGGCAGCCGATTATGAACTCAGGGTTGTGGGAAAACGCGTTTAAAGTTTAAAATTAATTTTACGCTAAGAAAACGGCAAAAATTAAAAAAACCCTGCATGAACAAAATTTACATCTCGCAGTTTTCAAAATTTACCAAATTTGGGAGGAATCGGATAAAGAGTATTTTATATATTAACCCAAATATTCGTAAAAACGATGGTAGAGAATTTATTAGACATTTCATTTCGGTCAAAATATTTTATTTTGTACATTTTTTAGTTAGTTTTGTATTTGTTTTTCATTTCTTACGGCTTATAAAATGCCATCAGTACCTGCCCACATATAACGCGCCTTCGCCCACCATCGAGGAATCGTCATTGGCTTTTCTTTAAAGACTGCGTGCAATTCTTGCATCTTTGGATGTCGTTTTTTTCTTTTTGCTATTTTATGCGAAATAAAATTTCTAATAATTTTGTGTATAAATTTAATGCATAGAATATTACTTTGTGACTAAAATATATTTTACAATAAAACATGTGTAAATTTTATTTCTTCGATTTTTTTATTGATATTTTGTGAGCGTATACGAAGAGTATGCTCTAACCAAATAATATATAAAAAAAATTCGGAAACAAAATTTTTCCTAGAGTCGATACCCCCTTAAATTAATAATTGGCGTTACTAATTTTAGCAGCAATTTTAACTAACAAAAACAGTAGTTTTTAAAGTTTTACGATAATATTTATGTCTGTTGTTTTAACTGAATTTTTAGTTACTTTTACAGTTTTTTTTACAATTTTCATGTTTGTTGTTTTAATTGCATTTGTAGTTTTTTTACTACATTTGTCAGTTGATTTTTAGCAGTTGAAAATCATACTGCAATTGATTTAAATGCAGTGCACAACTTTTCAACTGCAAATGCAGTTATTTTAACCGTCATCTGTAGTTGACTCTATCAATATAATTTCCTGAGTGCGCAATTTAAAACCAACAGCAACGAATCATTGATAAAGTCTTGATAAAGTTGTGGAAGAAACCGAAACAATTAAATTTCTAAGAGAATTTTCAAATTAACTTGAATTGCTTGTTCTAATTCCACACAAATTGCACTCAAAAAAATTTTAAAGCCCGCTAGTATTAAATAACTCTTATGAAATTTTAAAATAAATTAAATTAATATTCCTTCTTGAAAAAAAAAAAAAATTCCAAGTTAATTAATAATTCCATTGTTTACTCATTCAATAAATAGTAATAGTTACTTCAGTGATGTATAAAAACAACTGTCAAATTACACTTGTTTCATGTAATTTAATATAAAAACTTTCTTGTTTTACATTCGCAAAATATAACATTGCAACAACATATCGGAGCTGTCATGTCGGAAATGTTTATACAGGTATGCATGCAGTCATGTAGAAGTTTCATGAATTTAACAAATAACAATATTTATTTATGATAGATTTCAAAATGAATAATAGCTAGTTTTTCTTCATTTGCTATTATTTAAGTACTTAAAGAAATGAATATAATTTTGTGCAAATTGTTTCTTTAAAATGGTATTGTATGAGATGGATATTTTGCTGTCATTTAATGCATTATTTGATGATTAATTTTATATGCCATCAATCATTTTGTTTATATATTTTTTTCTGTTATTATTTATTTAAAAGTTATGTAAAACTTAATTTCTGCTGGTAATAATGTGGTTTGCCATTACTTTCGTTGGATATATGTATAATGAAATTGGCAAATGCGAAGCTGTGTTGGTATTTGCTATTGACAGATATAAATCGACGCTGTATGTATTCTTTAGGAGTTTTAAAACTTCTTTATATTTCTTCATTGTTTTCATGGGAAGATATAAATTAAAACCGAAGGTTTTAAATAATTAGTACTTTCCTTCGTAAATTAGTAATTTCCCAGCAAAAAAAATTGCAAGTAGTGCTTTACAAACTACTTCTTTCAATGCTTCACAAGTATCCGTTAGTGTATTTTTACTGCTTTTTTAGAAGTTATTCTAAACAACTTCAAAAAATCACTTCCTTCATTGCTTCCCAAGTATCCGTTAATACATTTTTACAGTTTTTTTGGAATTACTTCTTAACCACATCAAAAATATCACTTAAGAATTGCTTCTAAAGAGTAATTGCTCTAAAAGTGATCGTAAAAAGTGATTTTGGTATCATTTGGTGTTTCCAAACAGAAGGTCCCGGGTTCGATTCCCGGCGTGACCAATATTTTTTTTATTTTTTTAAAATTTTTTTTTATTGTATTAATTTTTTTTTTTTAATATTTATGATTAATTTCTTTAAATTCAATATCTTTTTAATTTTAAAATTTTTAAAAATATGTATATTTAAAAAAAATGGTGAGAAATTGCTTTTTATGCACCTGTAAAAATAGTACTGAAAACAATATTGAATTGGAATGCACCTTTTACACTTGTTTAATAACAATATCAAGAATTAACAGAGTGGTGTTTTTATGCCAGTCAACTTTCATATCAAAGAATAGCTCAGCGGTAGAGCGCTAGACTAGCAATCGTGAGGTCGCAAGTTCGATCCCCGATGGCGGCAATAAAAAACTTTTATAAAATAAAAACAATATAATTTTTTTTGTAAAGAATTTTTTTTTAACTTTTAATTGGTGAAAAAGAGCTTCCTTTGCACTCGTTCAAAAAGTACTGAAAAAATGTTGAAGTGGGGATACTCCTCTCCTATGAAAACTCAATGTTAAAATGTGTTTATGTTAAAAAAGAAGTACATCTAGATCATCAATTGTAGTGCTTGTTCTACTGCTTCGGCATCTCTTTCTTTGCTGGGTTGTTTTTTCTAATATCAACTTATTACCACTATGTGTATTTATTATATTATAGAATTAAGGTTTTCCGTATCTGTAAATTGAGAGATTACCTGAAATCATACGTGTAACTATTTTACCACTTTAATACAGACAAATTACAAATCAAAGTCGCATATATTATTCAGAAGACCTGGAATTGCTGAGAGTTTATTTGGTTTAGATACAATATCATATTTTCAGGAGGGCTGTTAACTTTTAAAGAACATCTAATTAAATGTTTTCTAATATCCTGCATTGTAGACTACATATATCCTGTAAATCCTAACCATTCCAATATCGTAGAAATCGAGATTAGATTCGATTTGGGAGGGGATATCATATAGTCAGGGTGGTGTAGGATATCACATAGTCTGCACGTCCGACCTTAATTTTGTACTTGCTTTTGTACGCAAGTGAAAAAAAAAATTAGCCCAGTCGGGAGCTTTAAAATTAATTTACTTTGTATTTGTAGCACCTCAATTGCAGCAATACATATAACCAGGGCAAGGACTTTCATGCAAATGCATGTTTGTAGTCAGTGGCCAAAAATGATTTTGATCAAATACTTTTCCGAATCAAAGAATTTGCGAAAAAATGGCATCGATTTGTTGTTGCATATTTTTGCATATTTTGTTATAAATGCATATTTTTGCATATTTTGCTTTTAAGTGCATATTTTATTTCATATTTTATAATTTTTATTACATTTTTTTTGCATATTTTGCACATTATTGCATATTTTTTTAATATTTTTAAATATGAAATTAGATTTAAGATTTCATACTTTAAAACTAAAAAAAAAATTATAAAGAATTAATTATTTGGAAACTCTGTTGGTAATATAACCCCTATAAACAATTTCACTGGAATTCAAGTTGAAAACAAGTCCAATTCCAGCCCTGTTTTCCAGTTTCAAGGCTTGAATAAAACTTTAATTACATTTTATTTCAATAGCATACTCCAGCAAAAGGGAAACAAATATTCAAGTTTGAACTATTTTTTTTAAATATACAAATGCTAGAATTTGAAATATACTTTACTTCAAGCTAAATTTAAAGCACTTCAATTTTTAAAACCTATGTGCTTATTGGGACACTACACTGGAAAGAGAAACACATAGTATACAATATGTTGTCATCCACTAACACATTTTTTATAGATGTATTTTTAAATTAACGTTTTCGGGTGTTATTGCTCACAAACAGAAAGTTGAAAAATTTTATAAAAATTATTTTAAGGGAACTTGTCCCCGAGCATTAATTTCTGCCAATTTTTTCTCTGAGTTACGAAAGTGAGTACGATTTTATAGTACACATATTGAAGTTCTATTTTAAACCTCATTCACACTAAACCCAAAACTAGTAGTTTTCAAATTTATTTTGTTTTCGATTGTCAAATCCCATACAAATTTCAAATCGAAAACTAATAAAGTTTTTTTCAGGTAAAATGCCACACACCCTTAATATTTACAGTCGACTGTATTTCTTTTTATTTTTTGAATATTTGAAGACATATTCAGTGTGTTCATTTACTCGAATTTCTTACTACTTTTACTACAATTGCAAAGTTTTGTTTACTTTTTGTATTGAATTTTTCCAGCTGTAGTAAATATAGTAACTTGTAGTAAGTAAACGAACAAGCTAATTGTAACCGATACCTGAATTTTTACATTTATGTTAGTTTTTAATTAATATAATTAAAAAAAAAACATTTATTTTTAATTGCATATTTTTTGGCTTTTAGTGCATATTTCGTTATAAATGCATATTTAAGTGCATATTTTCTATTTTATAGTGCATATTTTAAGCGCATATTTTCGATTTTTTAGTGCATGAAAGTCCTTGCCCTGCATATAACACTAAAAACGGTTTAATGAATTTATACCAGATTCGTATATAGGAGGTCAAAATACTTTAGAAGCATTGTTTGCATATAGCCTTTGGCTTGGAAGTACTTGCATAAAGCCATGGGTTTCTATATGAAAATTAAAAAGTAACTGTTAAAAATCACCATGTTTTCCAAAAAAAAAAAAATCGACTTTGGTTGCCAATATTTCTATTAGGGGCGCTGTAAGGCAAAAACAACTACAAAAATTTCCTAACGAAGCATTGGTATATATTACACTGTTCCTTAACATAGCGATTTGTCGATTTTCGACACCCAGTTTTATTGGAAATGGTCCCAAATGGAAAAAATCGATTTTTATTTATTTTTGGAAAACGTTAACCTGTGCAGAAAATTTCCAAAATTCAAAATTTCGAAAAAAAAATTATTTTTTATTCCATTTATTCATTTAATATAATGAAAATAGTTCAGACATGGAATTTTGACTTCATCGGATATCATTAACCCACTTTAGCCTTATTCTCAAAAGTATAAAATTTCATCAAAATTAATGTATTCGGTTTTTTTTGTATTTATATTCATGTACATTGGATCACCCATATGTGCAAAAGTGTTATTTTTGCAGTTCCCCGCCCATTTTCGGATAGGATGAGAGTAAAAATAAGATATGTGCAAAAATTGGGTTTCTGCGATGTAAACCGGCCAGGCCGTTTACATTTATGTCCTCAAAATTATCCTAAAAAAGGTTCATGGATTTATCCATCTATAACTCTTAAACTAGAAGTTTCTGGTGATTAAGTTACATAGCTGTTGTTTACACAATGAAAAGGCAAACATTTTCTTTATACAAACTTTTAACCCTTCCATGGCCGTTAGTGGTGTTTTAAGCGGTAAACATAAATTTTTTTGTCAAAACTAAACTTTGAATGTCTCTCATTTAATTTTGGGGACTTGTAAATACGTATACTCTTCATCATATAATAGCAAATTTAGCGTAGATTAAAAGCAAAATAAGTTTTTTTTTTAAATATTTCGTCTATTCCATGACAGAAAGCCTAAAAACTGATGAGTTATATATTTTTAACATATGTGCACTAGGAAGCCATGTAAATCTTCCATTTTGGGTATAGGATATGTTCAGCGAACTTATGTAAAATACTACGAGGTATAGTTTTGTGGAACTATTTAACCCTCTAACTCTTCAATTAAAGGGACTTTTTTGGCCCCGTTTTTAAAGGGGACAAAAAGACCCGTAAGCTGAAGAGTTAGAGGGTTAAAATGTTCCACAGAAAAGTTCAAGATAGTGCTTTACATGAAATAGAAGAGTCACATGGTTTCCTCCTAAAATTTCGGTTTGTGGGCATTTGAGCGGCAATTGTTATGAGGACGAAATTAACCCTTAAACACATTTTAAGTTTTGACTTATTTCTGGCATTGAACTTAAATTTTCAACCTTGATATCTTCAGAGACTTATAGTAGAATTTCATGACAAATCTTTTTGTGGAATATTTTAACCCTCTCACGCCACAACCGACCCGTAAGTGGAAGAGTTAGAGGGTTAAAATGTTCCGCAAAAATATTTGCTATAAAATTCTACTATGAGTCTCTGAAGACATCAAAGTTTAAAATTGAGGTTCAATGCCAGAAATAAGTCAGAACTTAAAATACGTTTAAGAGTTAATTTCGTGCCAATCTGAAGTCGCTCAATAGAGCACCCATATGTGCAAAAGTGATATTTTCTCACCGCACTTTCTGGTAGATTGGGTGTAAAAAATCATATCCCCGCGAAAATTTATCCTTTCGGGTTAAAACAGGCCAGTCACCCGCGGCCTTCAGCCCTAAAAATGGACTAAAATTACTTCAAAGTTTATTTACGCATAACTTTTAAAGTAAAGGTTTGACAGAAAAATACAATATAAGCATATCTACAGGTAATAATGTGGCTAGTATTTTTCTTGTACACATTTTTGACGTATCGATGACGCATCATGGTGATTTATGAGGTTAAAATCAAAGTGATTTATATGGCTAAACACAAATTTGGCTTTAACCACCTAAATCACCATGATGGGGCATCTTCATGACAAAAATGTTTATGAGAAAAATGCTAAGCATATTATTGCCTGTAGATATGCTTATCTTGTATTTTTCAGTAAAACCTTTACTTTAAGAGTTATAGCGCAAAGAAGCTTTGAATTAATTTTAGTCCATTTTAAGGGCTTAAAGCCGCGGGTGAATGGCCGGTTTTAATACGAGAGGACCAATTTTTGGGGGGATATTATTTTTTACTCCCAATCTACTGGAAAATGCGTGAGGAGGTGAAAAAAATAACACTTATGCAAATTCCATATATTTCATGGGTGCACTAATGTACATGTAGTTGTATTTGAAATAGATAAGTTGATTTGAGTGACAGTACATATTTGTCATTGAAGTTTCTGTTTCTGTTTATTTTTTGTTTTTTACTTCCATTTGTTTGATTCTATTATTATTTTAACTTGTTTATATTTATACCATTGTGTTGATAATGCAGAGGCTGGTTTTATTCACAATGTTTGTATTACTGAATATTTAAGTTTTTCTAGACAAAGTCATGTCATATTAATGATAATAGGGTAAGTTCAATAATAATGCCCAGATTTCGGTGCTGACAACCATATTTATTGCCAATCGAATGGTTCAGTTACATCAAAAGAATTTTTCGGTTGCGACTACGGAATTATTCTTGACACAACTGAAATTCTGTGGTCACAGTTCAATCTCAGTTGGTTTTCTATTGTCATTACTGAAAAACCCGGCTACCACAAGCGAACCATTAGATTGGCTACAAATGTTTTTTATGGGTGAAGTAGTGCATCATTAAAAAGTGTAACACACATCTTTCTTAATAACGTTTTCCACCTTTAATTGGAATAATTTTTCATCCTTTCAACGGAAACAAAACTTGTTTATTCGAACTTTATAACAAATTAGTAAAAGTAGTTTTTCAGACTCGAGTTCAATATTATTATTTATTTATATTAAAAAAAAAAACAGTGCGCATAAGTTTTCAAAATTTTGTTCTTACGATGTTGAGTCAATAGGTAAGTCAGTCACATTATTTTTTATATACGAGTATAGAGATTGCCAAATTCAGAAATTAAGTTGAAACCAATAAATTAAGTATTCCCGAAATATTTCTAAATCAGCTTATTGGATTTTTAAGTTAGTTCATGAAATTTAAAGTTCGAATATAGTTTTTTGTCTCCAATTGTAGATTTTGATGTGAACAAAAGCTTTTGAGGTTATAAACCCACCAACAATTATGCTTACATATAACCAGTTTTGTTAGAGAAACATTAAAATAACCCCTTACGCAATTTCATGTGTACATTAACACGTACTACTAGTTTTTTACTGTGGAGTTAACATAAATACAAAAACTAAAATCTACATTATAACCTAGAGAGAACTCCCTAAAGGCAATATGATGATAGTGTTTGGTAGCACTTGAAAATGCATTAATTGTCAACCATTGGTTCTAGGAAAGTTTTCTCATAAGTTTTTTTTTCTATTTGTTGTAAAATACAGGGGTATGGCATCACCGAAAACAAAAGTTATAACGATATCGTTATCACTAGATGGCACTTTGTTAAAAAAATTGACAATTTTCTTTTTTTATTTAAATTAAAATAATAACAAACAAAAAAGCAAATAAATCAAAAGGAATTCTCAAATTTTAATATTTGAGCATATTTTGCGCTTGAGTTTTTCTTATTTTGCGCAGTTTTCAGCAATTTTTGAGTTTTTAAATATAGGCTCAGCTGATGCTAAAGTGATACTAAATAGTTTCTCAGGTGAAACTAAATTTCAGCGCCCTCTATCGGTGAGTAGTGCAAGTTTTGATTTCCTATCTCTATAATTAATAGTCTCTGGTAAAATAAATTGTCAATTCTATTTGGAATTTGTCATATTGGATCTTAAAAAGTGAACAAAAATAACACTCACTATTTAAATAATTTAAAATTTTTTATTTTTCTACCAGAAATATTTTTTGTTCTTAATATTAAATTTGTTTAACGTTTATTTTTATGCAATTTTATAACTAATAACGTTTTTGTTTATAATGGTATATTTCAATTTGCATATAATTTTATTAAAATAAGCTTATAATTAAATCCAGTGAAATTGAAATTCTACCTGACATTTTAAAATAATTACAACTGACATCAACGCTCACCGAACAATACCAAACCACCACCCACTATCACACATCACAACCATGCAAACGAACTTTTCAAACAGATTTGAAAACCCTTTCATAACAATACTAATTAACAGCAAAAATGCAATACATGATAAGTATTGAAAAGTATATTGTAATTAAATAAATTAAAAATATATTTTAATTAGTCAATGTTTGTTGTTGACTTAAACAAAATAAAAGTTAAATGAAAATAACTAGCACGAAAAGCTTGTGTACTTATCAATGATCATAAGTTTACAACTACTAAATAAACATTTTTTATGATATGAGATAAAGTCACGAAATTGCATTTATATAATGGGGAAATAGCTTGGCACGCAAGTTGTAGTTATTTGCTATCAACTTATGATCACCGTTTTATGCTCATATTTATGTTACTGGTTATGTTCAAATAAATAACTTCCCAGCTGGAAATTGTGTCTTAAATACAATATCAGCAGCACCGGTTAGATGAAAAATGGGCAAGTACAGACATTCACCAAAGGCATCTTAAAGACATGTCTGCACATTTTCTTTTTCAAAAATGACGCTAATTTGTCATCACCACAAAAATTTATTCTTAACTTGTGCTAACTAACTGTCTAAATATTTGTCAGTATTGCACATAATAAAAAAATAACAAGAAAATTATTTTTAATGTGACGATAATTTGAACCCAGTAGCGGTGTTCTGTAACTATGTGAGAAGTTAGTCACATAAAAATTGCAACTCTACGATGTGTCTACGATATTTAAAACAGGGTGAGTCACAAAATTTCAAACTGACTATAAGTAAATTTTTTTTACATACCTCTAGCTAAATTAGACATTATGATACTCACTCTGTTTTAAATATGGCAGAGTTGAAATTTTTATATGAGAAACTTCTCACATAGTTACAGAACACCGGTACTGAACTTCAAAAATAAAAACATGTCGAGGCTTACGCGTCTTGTGTGTATTAAATTTGAATTAAAAAAAAAAATCAAATTAACAAGGAACGCTCAAGTAAAATTAATATAATTTGAATTTGAGTAAAGAAACACCCAGAAAACTGTTTTGGTGCTTACAACCGCAGTTGTAGCCAATCGAATGGTTCGATTGTGGTAGCCGAGTTTTTCAGTTGTGATAAAGAAAAACAATTGAGACAGGACTAATTTGACTATGACAGCGGAATTTTAATTGTATCAAGAATAATTCGGTAGTCACAAGAGAAAAATTCATTTGAATCAACTGAGCCGTTCGATCGGCAACAATGGGTTGTCAGTACCGAATTTGTTTTCTGGATGAAGATTTAAAGATACGAATTTGAAAAATGGAATATAAGAAATTTTATAAAATTATTTGTATTATTATGGCTTAGGTTACCTGATAAGATGATAAGCTACTAAACACAAGGCATCTGGTTCAAATATTGGTGACTGTGATATCAAATGAAAACTTTTTAATTTTTAATAGAAGGAAGTTAAATAAAAGGAAAAGAATGAATGAATAACAAAGTATTGAAAGTAGTGATAGAAAAGGATAAGAAAAACGCAAAAATATTTTTTTACCAGTTTATAAATACTAAGGTTATGATGACAACTTAGTAAGCCATGCTGGAAATGTCAGTGCCGACTTCCAAAAGTTATGTCATCATTTACACATTGCATTGAACTACTGCTGAATTGCCTGGATGATATTTTACATTTCAATGAAAATGTCAGCAGGTCTCTATCAGCAAGTTATTTCCAACTGGCTTTCAATCCCCAGTGGACAAGGAAAAATATATAAAATATTTAAACAAATCATAATACAAAAACGTGACAAAACTATTAATGTCGTTTTAACGATTTTTTTTGCTTACTAAGCATAAATAAAGAGAAATAAATGTTAAACTACAAATAAGTACAAATTAAGATAGATTTCATGTGATTAAAAGCAAAATTCTACATTGTAAGGTGGAGATTTTTGTCAAAACTTTTAAATTTGATTTAGAAAAACCTTCATGCAATATAGAACATTTATTGGGGAATCTGTATTTTGATTAAAAATTGTTTAAAACAATAGAATATTTTACATATAAATATACTCGAAATCACTTTTTCTTTCGATGTTTTTTTTCTGTTTCATTTTCTTTATTGTATGCTTTGAAATATAGTGTCACTTATCTTGACACTTAAGAAACCTCTCGGCAACTGTCACTCTTATTTTTCTTTTTATGTATGAGGAAAGCATTCACACTTGCATATTGTGTTCGCCTAATTTTTTTTTTATTATCTTTCCACTATTTCTTGCATTATATAAGTTCATTAGAGCTTATCATCAAAGCCATTTGTACAGAAATGCACATACATATATTCACTCATACAAAAAGAATTAATTTATAAACCAAACTATACGTATGAGTAATAATTAAGAGATATAAAATATAACTCATACGCCACAGAACGTCTAAAGTTATCGTAGTATCCAATAAACGTGTTTCGTTTCCTAATGTAAGGACTATTAACAAAAACCTGAAGTAAAAATATAAAAAAGTCTGCAGTGAAGGGGTCACATTGAAAACTCTAAAAAACTGCACAAAACTTATCATTTAGAGTTGATTCAAGGTAAAAAGTTTAAGTCGGGTGTGCCGACATATCCCACACCACAGTATTATTCCAGAAAGCGGAGAAGATTTAGCGAATGAATTTCAATTAATGGGTCAATAAATGTAGCGAAGTATACCTGGTAATTTAAGCGAATTAAAAAACTCTGTTGGGAAATTAACTCCCTTGGTTTCTTTCACCACTTTATTAAAATATAGCTTGAAATACCTATACTTTATTACCGGTAGCTTTGCATATGGAAATATACAATATTCAGAAGTAAACTTCTTGTTTTCGGAGGTTTGCAGAGGTTATTATATCATGCTCAGCTCCAGGATTTGGGAATTGCGAAATATCCGACTTATTATAACAAATTCGTTTATAAACTTAATAGTTTTGAGATGAATGGGGGAATATTTAATAGTTTTGATTAAAAATAATGCCGTTTTGTGGGGAAATTTAGTTCAAATTAAATTTTCCTAATTTTAAAGCCAGAAAACAGATTCGGTGCTGACAATTGTAGCCAATCGATTTGTTCGGTTGTGCTTTCTTTCTAATCACTATAAACAGAATTAAAAAGCTTGAATGTTAAAAAGCACAACATACATTGCTTTGCTATTGAAGGATCTTTAATCAAAGTACCAACTATAACATAGAGAAAAATAGCTTTGTTAAAAACATGTGATTTTTGTTTGTAATATAAAATAAATAAGAAAACATTTTTGAGTTTACTTCTCCAAATGTTTTTCTTTGAAAGTTAACATACATATATACAAAAACTAAAATCTACATTATAAGCTAGAGGGAACCTCATAAAGACAATCTGATGAAAGTGTTTGGTTGCACTTGAAAATGCATTAATTGTCAATCATTGGTTGTAGGAAAGTTTTTTTTCATAAGTTTTTTCTCCATTTATTGTAAAATAAATTTTGACATATTTGCTCTTAAAACCGAACAAAAATAACACTCATTTTAACAATCTTCAGATCAACTAAAATCTAGAAAAACTTTTTTATACCCTACACCACTACGTGGAGAGGGTATTATAAGTTTGTGCTGATGTTTGTGACACCAAGACCCACCTTATAGTATAGCGATCGGCTCAGAATTTTTTTTATTTCGATATAACGATATGCGTCTGTCCATCCGTCCCTCCGTCCGTCTGTCTGTCTGTCCATGCATTTTTGTGCGCACTGTACAGGTCGCAAATATTAAGATATTTTGACGAAATTTGGTACACCGACTTATGTCGTCCCAAGGACGAAGCCTATTGATTTTCGTTGAAATCGGTCCAGTTTAGACCTAGTGCCCATATAAGGGTACCCCCCAAAACCTTTTTTACACGCTGCAGGTCGCAAATACGAATATATTACAATGAAATTTGGTACACAGACCGATGTCGGCCAAAGGGCGAAGCCTATTGATTTTGGTTAAAATCGGTCCATGGTTAGACCTAGTGCTCATATAAGGGTCCCCCCAAAATTGGCTTGGTTACACGCTGCAGGTCCCAAATACGAAGATATTTCAATGAAATTTGGTTCGCTGACTTACATAGCGGTAAGTCAGCGATAAATCAACTCCTTTTTGAAAGCAACAATTACATAAAAGTACCCTTTTTACAAAATGTATTGACAACAAACATACATATAAATAGTACCCAAAGGGTACTTTTATGTAATTGTTGCTTTCAAAAAGGAGTTGATTTATAGCTGGTTTTCGGACAGTTCATATACAAAAGTATAAAATTCTCATCCCGTTGATTTTTTGTACCTTATGTAATGTCTCGGTCTGAGTAAGAAAGTTATCATTTTCTTATTGCGGACAACTGAAGAGTAGGGTGATGCCTACGAAACAATTGTATTGTCTATCATGAAAATGATCACCCCCTTTTTGAAACAACAAATAAAATATAATATGACAATATCATATTAGAATTTGGACTTAAGGTAGAAGAATATTCTAACTAAATATATGAATATATAGAAAGTCCAAAAAACAATTTTTGTATTTTTAATGCAAAAATTAGGATAATTTTATAGAAAATTTTGACAGAAGTTCAAATTTCGGATCCAAACATTAGTTGGCTTTAAGTCAGACTTGTGTAGGGTATTATATAGTTGGCATGCCCGACTTTAACCTTTTTACTCGTTTTAAATAAAATAAAATTTAATAAAGAAAAAAATATTTAATTACTTCATCGTACTAGAAATTTGGAGTAATAATTGCAAACGGTTTTCCAGTTATTAACTTTTTATTCATTGAAATTACAATCAAATTTTCTAAGTCTTATTTTCAAACTAAGACTATATCAATAATAACAAATATAAACTAAACAAGAATTCTAAAAATTCAAGGAATTCTTGTTAATAAAATTTCCCTAAAATTATTTGCTGAAGTCAGCGACGAAAATAATGAAAAAAAAATCAGTAATTTGTAATAAGAGAATAACAAAAATTATGACTAAAAATCAGTACGAAAATTATATAGTGCGATTGAAAACTGTTTAAACATTTTTTCCTAACTTTTTTGTCCGAGTGTAAAGACCGCTGAATTTAAAACAAATGAAATATCACTTGACAACTGGGCCACTAACATATTATTGAGTTCAACTTACATTTTCTTTTGTTTTTGACTGTTAAAAAAGTGAACCAAAAATTAGACAAAACAACAAACGAAATTACATACAAGTTCCCGTTTTTTGACACACTAGGTCCCTTTTCTCGGAGAAGGTCACACATGTGTTTAGTTTATTAAAAAAATAAATGCTTTTAATGACTTACGAATGTACCTTAAATTTAGATTTCCTCTTCAAATTAATGTTATTTTCACTTGAAATAAAAAAAAAAAACTGAAATACTACTTACGCAAGTTCCCTGAGTGTAAATTTCCATATATAACCACATACAATTTTATCTGAAAAATGGATCACTTGCACGTATCCAACTCCATTCATAGATAGATATAATCCAACAACACTATGCTTTTATATAACTATTTTTACTCGGGAAACTTAAAATATGCTGTTCCACAAAGTGCTGTAGAATTTAATAAAATAAACAATTTTTCTAACATTATAATTTCTAGAAGTTATTTTAAAAAAAAACCGACTTTATGCTCAGTGTCATATATTCTAACGCAAACATAATAAAACCACATTTATTTTTTCTTTATTATTCACGCTGTTGAATTTTTATACACATATTTTTGCAACAAATAATACTAGTAAGTATTAAAAAAAAAAACATTGCAAAAACTATAGAATTTTTGTTTTTAAACACACCTTTCTAATCGTTGTGACAGGTATGTTAGTGGTTGTGGCCTGCAAATTGTCCAACTAAACTAAAGAGAAAAAGCTACAAAAAAAATTTTCTTTCATACAACATTTTTCTATAGTTTTTTTAGTTCAAATAAAAGTGAAGCGATAGTTTCATACTGTCAGTAACACCTACCCAGAATAAATTACATAAAAGATGTAGAAAAATAAGAGAGCGTTTAAAGATTTAAATAGAAAATGGTGAAAAGAGTTTGAATTGAATGAAAAAGGAAAAATAAATAGAATAAAATATTAACAAAATTCTTTACAATTTTTGTTATTTTAATGCATCTGTCTCTATATATTAAACAGTTTTCCTTTTTTCTATACAACATTTAACTGCTAGCAATAGCAGAAAAATCTATTAAAAATGAATTAAAAATTACAGAAATTTTTTCTGAAACTAGAAAAAATTTTTTTCTTTCTGCTGGTAAAATAAGAAAAGCAAAAATAAAACTGTTCAATTAGAAAAATTTAGTTATATTTGTGTTCAATTTTGGTTAATTTACAACGGAAAATTATACTTTAAAATTTGGGGAAAATTTTGCTAAATATTAGTAGACTAAGCATAGCAAAACTATTATATGTATAAATTTTTTTGTTATTATACCCTACATCACTACGTGGTCGGGGTACTATAAGTTTGTGCTGATGTTTGTAACACCATAAAATATTGATCCTAGACCCACCGATCGGCTTAGAATTTTTTTTTATTTCGATTTAACGATGTCCGTCTGTCCGTCCGTCTGTTTGTCTGTCCATGCATTCTTGTGCGCACTCTACAGGTCGCAAATATTAAGATATTTTAATGAAACTTGGTACACCGACTTATGTCGGCCCAAGGACGAAGTATATTGATTCATATTGATAAATCGGTCCATGTTTAGACCTAGTGCCCATATAAGGTCCTACCAAAATTATATTGTTTATACGCTGCAGGTCGTAAATATTAAGATATTTTGATGAAATTTGGTACGCAGACCTATGTTAGCCCAGTAACGAAGCCTATTGATTTTGGTGAACATCGGTCCATGTTTAGACCTAGTGCCCATATAAAGGTCCTACCAAAATTATATTGTTTATACGCTGCAGGTCGCAAATATTAAGATATTTTGATGAAATTTGGTACACGGACCTATGTTGGCCCAAGGACGAAGCCTATTGATTTTTGTGAATATCGGTCCATGTTGAGACCTAGTGCCCATATAAGGGTCCCCCCAAAATTGGCTTGGTTACAAACTGCAGGTCGCAAATATTAAGATATTTTAATGAAATTTGGTGCGCTGACTCACATTATAGAAAATTTTGACACAAGCCCTATTTTAACCCATTCGAATTTCGGATCCAAACTTTAGTTGGCTTTTACCCAGACTGGTGTAGGGTATTGTATAGTCGGCATGCCCGACTTTAACCTTTTTACTCGTTTTTAAGTTAAATTTAAATACAAACATCAGTCTATACTAAATATGTAGTATTTTATTCTTACATATTCTTATTTTGAATATAGAAAAAAGTTCATGCTTATAAAAATGAATATTATTTTTTTTGCAGAGTTATATTTTCATACAGGAAAAAGGGTTAATTTCGCAACACCATGAATTGCCGGGTACTTAACATATCTGAGTAATATTATTTTTCTGTTGTTTTCTATGTCAAATATCACTCAAACAATGAACTCGAAAAGTGTTCACAAATTTTAAAAATGAATAAAAAGTAAAAACAAATTGTTATACAACAATTGAGTATAACCGTATAACATTACATTTTACTCGTACTTCTCAGTACCATACACGTAGAGAAAAGATATGGTTGCAACATGATCACAGCTACCAATTTATGGTCACTACTACCATACATGTTTGTTGCAATCAAATTATTAATGTATTGATCATACTCTATAAATGATATGGTCGCCTATAATAATTTTATAGTTAAAATGAGCGTTTCAGAGCGTCTTTAGTAAGAAGTGTGATAGAATTTAATTTTTACGAAAACAAAATTGAAAAAAAGTGGAAAATTAAAAAAAATGTAAGTGCACCACGAAATGATTATAATATTTTCGTACTGATCATATTATATTCCTGATGATCATACTATCATCCCAAATTTTGACAAAATTTTCTTCATTACGATAATATGATCATGAGGAAAGTATTACGATCATTAGGAATATAATATGATCACTGAGAACATGTTATGATCATTTCGGATGCATTGTAGAATTGTATTTTTAACAATATTTTTGTATGCGCTGTTATCAGATTTTTCCATAATTTATTTTTAGTTATATATAAGTGATAAATAAAATTAATTTAAATTATTTAAGTTTGTAAATTAGTCATTGAATAAATAAATGTACTATTTGGAATAAAACAAATCGTGCACAAAAAGCTGAAAAAACTATAGGGATCATAGTATGATACACAGTACTATAATATGATAATATTGGGATCAGTTTGGAATTATAATGTAGTAATTAAGGGATCATATTATGATAGAAAAAAGTATTTCATAATATTATTGTCGCAATCATAAACTCAAAAATATATGATGCTCTTCGAATATGGTCATCCCAACTATGTTTTTTCTTTACGTTTAATACCTGAGAAAATTGCTTAACAAATATTGGGTCATTTGAACTAAATTTTAAGAAATTTGGGAATGGAATCTACACACTTTTCTTAAAAACAATTAACTTAAAATAAGTAAATTTTTACTTAAGTTTTAGTATATTTTATTTTAAATATTTTGGAATGTTATAAAAATTCGGCATGTGTTTTACTTAAATTTAGTATAAATTTGTTATTAGTTATTAGTTAAAATGTCTTAAAAAATAAATTTGTCTTACATTTTAAGACTCTTGAGCTTATGCTAATGCAGAATAATATTTTTTTTTTTTAGTTCACAGTATATATTCATATTAAGTATATTCGAAATAAACTAACAAACAAATTTACTACATAATATTATTTTCTAATTTGTAATTCTCAATAAGTATAAACATTTAAATATATAATTATTGCTCATATAAATGTTTTCCTATTTTTCCTTTAAAAATATTGAGATATAACATAATAATATACAATATCTGTGATTATAAATATAAGTCGTTGTAATATATATAGATAAAATCTCGAAAAATGTAAATATGTAAATAAGTAGTGTAAATAAAGATGAATTTATAAAGGAAAAAAAAATATATAATTATTTTAGTTCTGTCACCAAAAGTCTAAGTAATTATTTTCATATATTTTTTAAGTAATTATTAACGAATATAATTTTGGCGCTGTGGTGTAATGGTTAGCGCATTGCGGGTTCAACCCCCAGCGATCTCAATATCAATTTCGAAAAAATAATTTGTATGATTTTTCTATCCCTCATAGAGATCGTAGCGTCCTCCTTCGGTATTCCTATAGCACCTAATCCCACCGAGGTAAAATAAGACTATGAACTAAACAGCTTAAACAAAGTTCGCCAACTCTTCATTTAATGGCGCCCAACGACTGTTCTAAGATTCAGCATCTCTCAATTACAGTGTTGCCATATTTAAAGCCCTTCAATATTTCATCAGCTCCTCTCTTCTCTATCCCCATTCCAAAGAAAGCAAATAGTAAGAATTTCTTCAGTGCTGCTTCTCTTAAAAAAAATATTCTGTATGTGAAATTTATTACTTAGATTTCAACAAAACTAAAATACTTATATAATATGAACTACAAAGTAAACGAGAATTACATGGATTCAAACATTTTAAACATTTTGGGAAATATGAAACAAAATATTTACTTGAATTTATAAAGTTTGACACACTTCATTTAAAGAAGTTAAAATATTTAAACTAAATTTAAGAAAGTTCCCTATTTAAAATTTGGTGTTTTATACAAATTATAAATTTCTTCGTTTTTAGTTTACCAAATTCTTTTACGTTTAAGATTTTTAACTTAAAATCCTATATTATCCTAATTCAAATAAATAAAATTAATAAAAACGTTTTATTATTTTTTAGTAACTAATAACACTATGGAACATTTTTGGGATTATTGTCTGGGGGGTGAGAAATTCCAAGTCAGGGTGATGGTACTAGGTCAGTATAGTAAAACCCTCAAAGGGTTTGGCGTTCGTATGTGTCATTTTTTTTATGACCTTTTAAATTTTTTCCTTATCTTGATGTTTTTTCGCTTAGTTGTAACTCGAGAACCACTTGTCCGATTTTGATGAAACAAATTTAGAAAAATTTAGAATTACAATTTCTTTAATCCGTTCATATAACATTTTTCTTTATAATCAACAGTTTTGCCGGTAAAAATAAATTTGTGGAGAAAAAAAAATATTTTTTTGCCTAAAAATTAAAATTTTTTTTTTTTAAATTCATAAAAAATTTTAATTTTTAGGCAAAAAAATATTTTTTTTTCTCCACAAATTTATTTTTACCGGCAAAACTGTTGATTATAAAGAAAAATGTTATATGAACGGATTAAAGAAATTGTAATTCTAAATTTTTCTAAATTTGTTTCATCAAAATCGGACAAGTGGTTCTCGAGTTACAACTAAGCGAAAAAACATCAAGATAAGGAAAAAATTTAAAAGGTCATAAAAAAAATGACACATACGAACGCCAAACCCTTTGAGGGTTTTACTATACTGACCTAGTACCATCACCCTGACTTGGAATTTCTCACCCCCCAGATTGGCTGTTGTACTGTGTAATGTCCATTTCACTGAGCAATTTTATCTATTTGATTAAAATTTCATCTATTTTTAGTAAAAACTCATATAAATTGTTTTAGTAAAGTGTAAACTTAATTTTAGTTCATATATTTTTCTGAGTGTAAACAGACAAGTTCTACATGAAGAAATTTAAACAAATCAGACAAAAATATATAAACAATAGCAGTTTTATAGCGAAAAAAAGAATGTTTAAAAAATAAAAATAAAGCACCAACAAATGTTTCCGCATAACAACTTCCGTTACAATTTTTGCAATTGTTTCCGCTTCAACTAGGGATTATTTATAGACTACAGTTTATTCACCTACAAATACATCTACAAATGCACAAACACAGAGACTAATAAAAAAAAATTAGTATTTATGAGTATAATTTTACATATTTGTGTTTGCATTTTGTTTATATGATTTTGTGCGAGCTTGTATTACAAATTCATATGCAGAAAGGTTGTCAGTCTTGATAGCCGAAACAATAAATTATATTTTTACTATTTTAAATTTATTTATTTCTATTTGTTTGTAAGTATGCGCATAATTTATTTCTGGCAAATAAACTTAATTCCATTATATAAAGAATTTGCAAAATGCAATGTGTTTTTAATATAAATTGCAAATAATTTTAATAAGTTGTGTACTCGAGCAAAAAAATAATATATGATGCTTTCCAAGCCAACTGTCCACCTAGAAAAGGATATGTCTTTTCCATGTCAAATTTAGAGCATTTATTGTACGACATGACACGAATTAAAACTGAATCAAGTTTTTTTTTAATTTTTCAAAAAGTGCACGGAGTAGGCGTGACAAATTTAGTGTTTATTATTGCCCATATTTATTATATGGAGTATCGGTGGCTTATAAGGATTAACATCTGTATGTGATATTGATAGCAGAGACACAAAAATATAATAATTAGGAAATTATTGTGAGTTACAGTTAGGGATTTTCTTTTCCCGGACTTTTTCATTTCCCGGGACAGCGGGATTTTTTCGGAATTTCCCGGGATCCCGGGAATTCCCGCTCGTTAGAAAATATATAAATTCGACATATATTGTGCTTGAAAAACTCGATTTTTATCCAAACACCGTTTGACAAAGTTTATCTTTTGGTTGTATCCATGAGAAAATGTTTTGAAAGGAGGGCTAAATATCCATATCTCCCACTTTTTCTAGGTCAATTGGTTTAACAATTTAAATCGTGAATTATTATTTATGTAATATATTTAAATGGAAGGCCGTCCTAATTAAAAAAAAAACCTCTTTATTATATATTAACTCAATATTAATTTCGCGGTTTAAGCTGTTAAACGAATTGATATAGAAAAGCGAAAGACATGGTTATTTTATTTTGATCTCATTTTTCAGGATATATTGGAATTGTTAATGGGTGCAAACTTGTGTCGGACCAGTTTTATAGTCAGAACTAAAATCAATTTTTTGCTTAAAAATTTCTTATACATGAAATCCAAAAATTTCTATTTCTAGACATTTTGTTTTTTTTCTATGCAGATTTTCAGAAGTATCCGTCTAGAATTAGTTTTATAAAAAAGTTTAAAAGTGAGCATTTTTCACAGAAATTTTTAGGCAAATTCGCCTAAATTGTTTTATAAAAGTAGACACTAAAATATTAAATAGTTTCATAATTTTAATTAGTTTTCTTGAATAGACATTTTTTTATACAAAACTCCTTAAAAAGAAATTATTTAATTAATTATTTCAAAATAATTTGAAAAAGCATCACATGTATTTATTATTTTAAAAATAAACAATATTTAAATAATATATTTAAATATTACACAGTACAACAGCCAATCTGGGGGGTGAGAAATTCCAAGTCAGGGTGATGGTACTAGGTTAGTATAGTAAAACCCTCAAAGGGTTTGGCGTTCGTATGTTTTTTATGACCTTTTAAAGTTTTTCCTTATCTTGATGTTTTTTCGCTTAGTTGTAACATTTTGGCAAAAACGTAGTTTAACATAACTCGAGAATCACTTGTCCGATTTTGATGAAACAAATTTAGAAAAATTTAGAATTACAATTTCTTTAATCCGTTCATATAACGTTTTTCTTTATAATCAACAGTTTTGCCGGTAAAAATAAATTTGTGGAGAAAAAAAAATATTTTTTTGCTTAAAAATTAAAAATTTTTTTTTTTAAATTCATAAAAAATCCAAAACGGAAAAAAGGATCAAGTGTTATTAATTTCATGTAAAGTCACATAACCTATAAACAAAATTAAACGCGTTCTGCTTTTATTTACAATTAAGTGAAGGTATCCCATTTTGACAAGAATATTGATATTTGTTTTTATTCAAAAAAGTGTCATTTATCGCCTTTTTCATAAATTTTCCCCAATAACTCCAGACTTCTGGCCATAAACTACTAAAAAAATTAAGTAAACATTTTTATAATTTTTTATTTTTATTTTATTTATTTATTTTTATTTATTTTAGTAAATATTGCCTAGACTTTTTCGATGGTGGTTGTTCGGGACTAGTGGCATCGCATTCATCGCTATCATCAGTTTCTGAACCACACATAATGTCAATGTGTGACTCCACTGTTGGCCCTTCTGCATCTCCTGAAAATTCTTTATCATCAAGATCATCCTTGTCTTGCCACACTAACTTACTCCACCAGCAAATTTCCGCAATTATTGCACTCGGCGACTTTTTGCCTCTATATCTGTAAGTTTTTGTTTTATTAAAATGAGTTTGAAAAAATAAAAAATCAGTATTACCTCATTTCAAATGGCATAGCAACTTGATGATAGCGTTCACCTTGTTCATCAGATTCGGTAGCCAATTGTTTGCTGAAGTAGTCCAGATGATGATGTAAATAATGGATTTTCAAGGACATGTGGACACCAATTTCCGAGAATGCTCTTAACATCCTTGCGACAGAAACATCGTAGTTGTTAGAACGATGCTTTACCAACAAGCCTTCTATTACTTCTTTGATTGCCTGCCATGCATTCAATTCAGCGTCAATCAAAATATTGTTGAATGCGTCACTTTTAATCAGCTTTCGTATATCTGGACCATTTAGTACGCCTGATTGGAAAAAATTAATTTGTTAAGATGGAAAATCATGGGAAATGAATGTGATATTATAACTTACCTTCTTTAATTTTACTTTCGCTGAGTCTCGGGTAAATTAGTTTCAAACACAAGAAAACTTCATCTCTTTTGGCGACAGTTTTGATAAAATTCTTAACAATTCCAAGTTTAATATGCAGTGGAGGCAGCAATATCTTCTCCTTCGGCACTAGAGGCTCACGAATAATATTGGCCGTTTGTAACCTGCTGTGCTCTCTGAGTTTCCATCCGTGGCATGCATATTGGTCACCGGAAAATCGTGTGTCCCAATGGCACAAAAAGCACATATATTTTATATAGTCGCTTTGAAGACCGCAAAGCATTGCTACAACTTTTAAATCGCAGCATATGCGCCACATATGTTTGGCGTAGTTAACCATTTTTAAAATATTTTCCAGTGCATCATATGTTTCTTTCGTTTCTGTACTGTAGGCGATTGGAACTGAAGGTTTTTTATTGGTCTTATGCAGTAAAAACGCCTTCAAGCTCAGTTTTGAACTGTCAATAAATAATCTCCAGTCATCTGCTTCATATTTTATTTCCATTGCGTCCATCAATTTTCCTACATCCGGGCAATATGCAGAAGTTTTTTCATTATTCACAAGGAATAAACTTTGGAGTGTTGCCTGACGACTTCGATAAGCTGTGACTTTCACACCGGGTGCCAACAAATTGTTTGATTTCAAAATGGAAGCCAGCTCTTCCGATTTATGCTGTGTTAATTCCAACTTGGCAACAATTGAATCAAGCTTATTTTGATTTATTAAAATTGGCTCATTGTATACTGATGGCTCATATGGGGAATCATCACGTGCATGATATGTCGGAGCAGTCGTAGAAGAGAAAATATCTGGGCTAGAAGCTTTTGGCACAGGAATGTGGTCCGAATGAGGCAATGGTGTTGCGATTTTCTTATCCTTTTTGCGGCTCCTTTATTCGCACATGCATAGCAATTCAATGGATTGTGACCTTCGCCAGGATTAGTCCAAGTCATTGGGATACCGAATGGCATACTTTCACGTCTTCTATTTTTCCAATCCATTAGACGGTTGTAGCAGCTTTTACACACTATATTTGGTACCCAATTTTCGTTCACTATAACATTTTGGTTGAAGTACATCTCGTATGTTTGAACAAAATCAGTACTGAAATTTCCCCTTTTTTTATGTGTTGAGACATATTGACCACAGCAGTAGCAAAAGCTATTTATATCTGGCTTGCACAGTTCCATATTCTGTTCTCTTTTGTTCACTTTTAAAAAACTGGAGAAAAATCACTTTTACTGGTCGCGTTCGTCGGCACTTGTTGAATGATGAAAGTAATAGCAATTGAACTTTAAATGAAATTATTTGAAGTAAAAGAAACTGAAAATACTTATGTTAATTGAAAATACGAAAAAATTACTATTTTTTAACGTTAATGCTTAGTTTATTGGAGGTATTTGGAACTGAACTGAAATGTTGTTTAAGGTTGGTTTACACTATATAATTTTCGGTACGATTTTACTTCAGTAGAGATGCAAAACATATAGGCAAGGTTGCAAAATCTTTCCGAGAATCTTATAGTTTAAAACAGCCTATATAAATATTGCTTTATTTGAACAACGATCATCATCTTAAAGAAGAAAAAATTTCCCGAAGGACAAGTATTTTAGTTTGTAAATTTGGTAATGGCTAATATAATATTTTTCGGTTTAACTAAACCAAATTCAACTGGCATCCAAAAACAATTTGGCTTAATTCAGTTTATTAAATTTTAAATCGTATTTTTTAATTTTAAATATTCTTTATTTAAATTAATTTAAAAAAAGCAATGCTTTAAATTTAAATAAAGCTTCTAAAATTGCAATAAAACTAGCTAAAACTACTTTAAAAGAAGAAAAAAAAAATCCCGGGAAATACTGCATAAAATTCCCGGGATTGCGGGATTCAAAAAAGGGCGGGAATCCCGCGAATCACGTCCAGGGAATTCCCGGGACATAAACCCTAGTTACAATACATTAGCCGAAAATTTTGTAAAGTTAAGAAATATAAATTACTAAACACAATCATGTAAGGTTAGGTCAAATACGGATGAAAGTAATTGTAATGCGAAATTGGATTTACAAAAAATATTAGTTCAATACTAAATTTTGAGAAAAATAACAGAAAAATTAGTTCAATTGAATCAGAACGCGTTTAGCAGACTTTTGTACTAACTTTTATTATTAGTGTATACGTAAAACTAAAAGCTTGTATATTAAATACAACAAACAAACATTTGCTTTACAACTAAAGGAACTTTGGTTAAAGCAACAAGATGTTTGTTTATACCCTACACCACTATGTGGTCAGGGTATTATAAGTTTGTGCTGATGTTTGTAACACCAAAAAATATTGGTCGTAGACCCACCTTATAGTATACCGAACGGTTCAGAATTTTTTTTTTATTTCGATTTAACGATGTCCGTCTGTCCGTCCGTCCGTCCATCCGTCTGTCTGTCTGTCCATGAAATCTTGTGCGCACTCTACAGGTCGCAAATATTAAGATATTTTGATGAAATTTGGTACGCGGATCTATGTTGGCCCAAGGACGAACAAATTTGATTTTGGTGAACATCGGTCCATGTTTAGACCTAGTGCCCATATAAGAGTCCTACCAAAATTATATTGTTTATACGCTGCAGGTCGTAAATATTAAGATATTTTGACGAAATTTGGTACACAGACCTACGTTAGCCCAATAACGCAGCCTATTGATTTTGGTGAACATCGGTCCATGTTTAGACCTAGTGCCCATATAAGGGTCCTACCAAAATTATACTGTTTATACGCTGCAGGTCGTAAATATTAAGATATTTTGATGAAATTTGGTACACAGACCCACATTGGCCCAATAACGCAGCCTATTGATTTTGGTGAACATCGGTCCATGTTTAGACCTAGTGCCCATATAAGGGTCCTACCAAAATTATACTGTTTATACGCTGCAGGTCGCAAATATTAAGATATTTTGATGAAATTTGGTATACAGACCTATATTGGCCCAATAACGCAGCCTATTAATTTTGGTGAACATCGGTCCATGTTTAGAACTAGTGCCCATATAAGGGTCCCACCAAAATTATATTGTTTATATGCTGCAGGTCGCAAATATTAAGGTACTTTGATGAAATTTGGTACATAGACCTATGTTGGCCCAAGGACGAAGCCTATTGATTTTGGTGAACATCGGTCCATGTTTAGAACTAGTGCCCATACAAGGGTCCCCCCAAAATTGGCTTGGTTACAAACTGCAGGTCGCAAATATTAAGATATTTTAATGAAATTTGGTGCGCTGACTCACATTATAGAAAATTTTGACACAAGCCCCATTTTAACCCATTCGAATTTCGTATCCACACAATACACCAGACTGGTGTAGGGTATTGTATAGTCGGCATGCCCGACTTTAACCTTTTTACTCGTTATTTTTCAATTCAATATTTCCTTGGGAGTTTATTTAAATACAAAAACTTAAATCTACATTATAACCATGAGAGGGCCTCATAAAAACAATCTGATGATAGTACTTGGTAGCACTTTAAAATGCATTTAGTGATTCTAGGAATATTTATACCCTACACCACTGCGTGGTCAGTGTATTATAAGTTTGTGCTGATGTTTGTAACACCAAAAAATATTGGTCCTAGACCTACCTTATAGTATCGGCTCAGATTTTTTTTATTTCGATTTAACGATGTCCGTCTGTCCGTCCGTCTGTCTGTCCTTGCATTCTTGTGCGCACTCTACAGGTCGCAAATATTAAGATATTTTGGTGAAAGTTGGTACACCGACTTATGTCGGCCCAAGGACGAAGCCTATTGATTTTGGTGAACATCGGTCCATGTTTAGACCTAGTGCCCATATAAGGGCCCCCCAAAATTATATTGTTTATACGCTGCAGGTCGCAAATATTAAGATATTTTGATGAAATTTGGTACACCGACCTATATCAGCCCAAGGACGAAGCCTATTGATTTTGGTTAACACCGGTCCATGTTTAGACCTAGTGCCCATATAAGGGTCCCCCCAAAATTGGCTTGGTTACAAACTGCAGGTCGCAAATATTAAGATATTTTAATGAAATTTGGTTCGCAGACTCACATTATAGCAAATTTTGACACAAGTCCCATATTAACCCATTCGAATTTCGGATCCAAACATTAGTTGGCTTTTAACCAGACTGGTGTAGGGTATTGCATAGTCGGCATGCCCAACTTTAACCTTTTTACTCGTTTTTTCATAAGTTTTTCTCTATTCGTTGTAAAATAAATTGTGAATTCTATTTGCAATTTGTTATATTTGATCTAAAAACCGAACAAAAATAATACACATTGTAAAAATTTTCAGATCAACTAAAAATCTACGGTAGAAGAATGTAAAATTTCAGAGCTGTAAACATTATAAATAATCGCTATTTTATTAAGTTCCATCAAATATACGCTTATCACTGTTCTTTGAATACTGGTTAGTCTAAATGGATCAGCTTCTAGTAATGTAAACTTGACAAAATAGCAAATATTTAGACAAGAAGTTCTGGAATTTCCCATTTTTTCTTTAATTTGTTCTTTTATGAAGACAAAATTTTTTTGAAAACAAATGCTTTTTTCATTATTTATAATTGGTTATTTTAGGTATTGGCCAATGCCAACTAAAACAAATTTCATTGTCATTGATGAACTGTAATGCCAACAAATTTCATTTTGATTGACCAGTAATGTCAATGAAATCGTCAATTAATTGGTTCATTCAATTAACTATTCCCAACTATGCTACCCAGGTACCCCGAAATTTTCATAAAATTTAATATAAATTATTGTGGTTTAAAAAAAATTGAGTCGTTACAAACAACAAAAAGTAAATAACTGTA
This sequence comes from Leucophora obtusa, assembly GCA_949987735.1. Classification (NCBI taxonomy): domain Eukaryota; kingdom Metazoa; phylum Arthropoda; class Insecta; order Diptera; family Anthomyiidae; genus Leucophora; species Leucophora obtusa. The sequence continues at coordinate 185,055,732 of OX465298.1, read as the reverse complement.
TAAAAACAACAAAAAGTTAATAACTGTATAAAAAAATTCAAAAAAATTTGTTGCCATTGCCAGGACTTGAACCCGAAACACTCTGATTGCTGTACCACCATGTTTCCATGCAATATAACAAATAAAAAAGAATTCCCGAGTAGCATATATTTGTTGTAGTTTGGGATGTTGTTCAGGCAAACTTCATAAAAGAGAACGTCTTTGTTATGTAATGAAGGAAGTGATTCATTTAGAAGTTGTTCCATTTATTATTGCTGCCAATACTTTAGAAACAATACTTAAGTGATTTTTTGGATACTGCCCAGAATTATTTTTTAAAAAGCATTAAAAATAGATATAGGTATATTTTTGAAGCAATAAAAGACGTGGTCTATAAAGCATTACTCACAATTTTTTACTGGACATATTAGGGCGTCCATTAGAGCTCACCACCTTACAGGCAAAAAAAAAAATGTGCACCGTACAACCTCCAATATGAAGTATTTTTGCAAGCAGGTTTCAAAAAAATTTTTATTATTTTTTTGCCGAACGTAGGAGTCGCCATTTTACATTTTTCGTTATAACTTTAGTATTTACAGTCGGATCTTAAAGTATGATACATCGATGATTTTCTCTCGAAGAGACGAGCGTTTTGCTCTAAGGGCCATTGACCTCAATTATCCCGTTCTAGTAGTTACCCACCAGATATCAGTTGCTACCACCCTAACGTACACCCTAATAGCAGTAAATTAAAAATCATTAAACTTTTGTTAAGGAAGTTTTTCGATAAACTCAGTAGAAATTTTTTTTATATATTGGTTGCCGAACGTAGGGGTCGCCTTTTTAAATTTTTTTTCATTGGATTTTTCCTTTATGGCAAAACACTTGTCTCCTCGAGGCAAAAAAATGGATATATCACATTTTCAAATTCAACTTTAAATGCCGAAGCTATAACGAAAAATTGAAAAAGGCGGCAAAAAAATTTTTTTTTTTTTAAATTGCCTTGCTAAAATATTTCATATTGGAGGGTGTACGGCGAACTTTTTTTTCGAGGTACGGTCTAGCGTCCATACGTTTAAATAATATATATTTAGGTATATCCCTCAATGATATATGTTTTTAACCCTTAGACGACCATACATTTCCTGCCGAAGCGATTTTGAAATTTTTACGATTTTCATGATCTCTGACCTAATAATAGTTATGCCAAGAAAAATTTACTCCTTTGAACCGCTCCTTGCCTCCCATTTCGCTTGCCAAAAATATTTGCCATTTGATATGATTAAATTATAAATTATAGATACTTCAGAAAAAATTGGCCTCCCTTGCTTGCCCTTCATTTTGCTTGTCAAAGTTTGTGCATTTTACCCCTAAAATGAAGAATTCTAGTCAACTAACTTCGAGGGCTCGGAAGGAAAAATTGGCACCAGGTAGGGATTTACCGCCTACTACACTTTTGGTTTCCTCAACCCTCCTATACAAATCACCTTTGGACATATTTACTCTATCTTTTGTCTGGGGAATTATAAGTGCGAAAAACTCTTTGGCAAGCATACTTGCCTATGGTCGTCAAAGGGTTTAGACATTCACACAGAATATATTCGATATAAAATTTTCAAGGAATATTTTTTTCAAAGCCAAAACGGGTAACAATAAGACTTTCTGTGGGGAAAGATCTGAGATCTGAGATCTAAACTATAACAAAAAAAAAAAAAATTTTTATCGGGATAAAGAAAAATTTTAATTTTTGGAAATATCGGGCCAAGGACACGCCCACCTCCCATAGGTCCTATTATTTAAAAATCTTATATTAGCTACATAAATGGACGTAAAATTACAAAAAGTATCCATTGAGATAAACATAAAACTGGAAACGTTTGTGTCAATTTCAATCAAAATCGAAGCAAGGAGCCTTAGTCCTGCAATATATACTTTATTTTAAAATCTTTAGAAAACCTGCAAAAATTATCTGATTGCCAAGAACTTTAGCACATGAATTGGTATAAGGTCAAGCCATATTTGAGTCAAATTTGGGTAACATCGATTCATTAAAAATGTCTCTCATAAAAAATGCCTTTTAAATGCTTGAAATGACTTTTTTAAAACAAGAAAAATTAAATAGGATTAAAATAGGAAACCATGTGAATCCTCCATTTTAGGTATAGGATATGTTCAGCGAACTTATGTAAAACACTACGAAGAATATTTTGTAGAACATTTTAACCTTTTAAATCTTCAATTAAAGGGACTTTTTTGGCCCCCTTTTAAAGACGGACATAAACGACCCGTAAGTTGAAGAGGTAGAGGGTTAAAATGTTCCGTAAAAATATTTCTCATGAAATTCTACTATAAGTATTTTAAGACATCAGTATTGAAAATTTAACTTCAGTGCCAGTAATAAGTGTTTAAGGGTTAATTTCATACTTATTCAGAATTGGCGCTCAAATGTCCCACAAACCAAGATTTTAGGGAGAAACTATGGGAATCTTCCATTTTAGGTATAGGATGTGTTCAGCGAACTTATGTAACACACTACGAGGAATATTTTTGTGGAACATTTTAGCCCTCTAACGCTTCAACTTACGGGTGGTTTTTGTTCCTTTTTAAAAAGGGGCCAACAAATTCCTTTTCATTGAATAGTTAGATGGTTAGAATGTTCCACAAAAATGTTCCTGGTAGTGTTTTTAGTGGTAAGACTTTAGTGAATCTGCTCCTATAATCCTAAACCGTTACCGAAACAGTCTGATATACCATTAGGTTAGGTTGAGTGGGAGCCCGCCAGAACGGCGAGTTCACTCGGGGGTCATAGGACCCATTGCGATTCCCTTAGTCTTCCCCACATGGAAAGAAATACCACGACCCGAGAAATCTAGAACCATCCCGATCCCCTTAAAAAGTTCGCAAGACCAGACAGATTACTGCTACCGAAACACACGATAAAAATATTTGTTTTTAAAAAAAAATCTTCTGGTTTGTATATTTGCTTATTTATGTTATCTCAACATTCCATCTTCTACAACAAATAATTCTGATTACCTGCGGTTAACCATTTCAATATCAATATATAACTTATAAACTTGTTGTCGTATAAATAAATTGTGGTAATCAAACAAAAATTCATTCGTTAAATGAATGACTTGTGGTTTGACTATTGTAGCGAAATTCTAATAAACATAGAAATATGACTAAATATAAAACAAATTACGTATTTGAATATAATTTTATAATTAATTTTTCAACCACAATATTTTCGGTGAGAAAAATTCAAACATGCATAACAAATCTTTGTGTAGCCAGTCATAAATTGACAGTGGTAGAAAAATTCATGCACTGGGATATCACTGGATATCCGTGGAGTTATAAATAAATGACTAGCAGGCACTTATACTTTATTAGTATTTTCCCAGTCAGAAATTGCCAACTGTAAAAAAGTCAATGCACTAGTAGAGAAAATGATGACAATTTATGAAAAAAGTTTTTTAGTCAGAAAGTTTCGGCATCAAGTCCGGTTCCACTCATACAATTTTTTGTTAAGTTAGTTTTAAGAACTTTAAGCCAATGACAGGAATTTTAGCTCAATCATCGGTTTTCCAGCTGTTTTCATTAATTTACGTTTTCAACTAACATATTTGTATATCACATTTACCCATTTGCTACAGATTTTATTTGGCTCAACAATTTTTGACCAAACTTTGCGGAAATATATACCTATATGCATAAGGAAAGCTTTTTATATTTTTGTACAATAGCTTTGTCGCTCCTCCCAGCGGAGAAATTTTGGCTAAGAATTGAAATTTTAACAAGCAGCTGCTCCCATGCGACTTAAGATTTGCCATAACGTTAAATTTTATATTATTTATGCAACAAAACTCTATATAAAATAAAAAGATTTACAAAATTCGAAAAAGCAAACATATTATTATATCCCCTAATTTTGAGAACAATTTTGATCTATTGGAATTTAATCCAGTAATATATTTCAGCGATCTAATCGGATATTACTGCATAGTCCAATTTGAGATGAACTTGAATAAGATTAAATGTCGATCTATATCAAATGAGATTTGACTACATGTGCTTTATATAAAAAAAAGTTAGTACAAATGTCTTTTAAACGCGTTCTGATTAAATTTATATGATAGGGAAGCGTAGCTATTTTGTTTCTAAAGCGAAATATATGTTTCCTCGGCGACAACGACTTTCATTCCTTCGAAGCAAATTTCGCCTAAACCAGAAGACAAGCTATCCCAACTCTTGTAAAGGATGAACAAATATTCACTGAACCGGTTGATAAGGTAATTCATTCCTGCCGGAAAGCAATCAACTGAGCTTGAAAGAGTATCGAGTACTATGCCTAAGATATTTTTTCGGGCTCGCGCCTTTATTAGGGCCCGATGATACACCTGCACTGGCGCTGAAACAGAATATCATTCGATATTAGACATTAGCTCGTCTTTGCCTAACCTTTTTGAGGCTTCTTCTGTGCAGGAGATCTCCCGTCGTGCTGGAAGGTTGCCAATGTTCAGCCAATCCTTAAAAATGGTGAGATGGAGAGTATAGTTAATTACCATCTTGTGAATTATTTAGAACCAAAACTCACTTCTTAATGACCGAAAGTATGGATTCTGAAAGAATCGTTCTACGGAATACCTGTCAACAATCCTCTTGGAGCGTTGGAGTCGAGAGCAAAGTGGTTGCTCTGGATATTCAAATGGGCTTTATTAGTGTGTGGCGCGGGGAGCTTCTATCAAAGCTTTAGCTTTTGGTGATAGTAGGCCAAGCCTTAAGGACACTGGGTGCAAAAGACACACTGAATCAAGAATAACCCAATGTTGTATGTTAACCCATAAGGCTGTAGGGTCAACACTACCATCTGTAAATAAAGGTGTTACCTATATTGAGGAACCGGATACTCTGGATATTCTGGGCATGAAAATTCCGTTTGATTTCCGTTGGAATAAGCATATCGGCAGGAGCTTCGAAATCTATTTTGAAGCTTCTGGGTCGTGTTCAAAGGAGGGCGTCGGCTATTTTTAATGACAGTAAGGTATCCAGCTCTATTGACTCATTGGAGCATCGTTGGGATGTGGGCTGTGTGACTCTGTTCTATCGATATTACCATGGGAAGTATTCTGCTGAATAGTAAAACTCTCTTACTAGGTATAGCGCATTCGTTTGAAGTCGATTGTCCAGTGGATCGCACAGCGCACTATAGAGAGCATTCGTTTATCATTCGCACGCCCACAGTGGGCCAGCATCATCGAATTTTGGCCAAAACTAGCATATTGAGTATATGAGACTAAAATATATCAGAAAGGTGGGTTTGGCATAAAATTCAAAATGGCGAATCCAAGATGGCGGCCATTAATTTTTAATTTTTATTATATTATACTTAAAATAATCAATTATATAGGTCTAGGATCCGCTGATTAAAAATCTTAAATTAAAATTTTTAAATTCAAAATGGCGGATCCAATATGGCGACAAACTATTTTTTCATTAAATTTCTTATGTCGCCTTATTTACTCCAAATTTCAATCAGGGGAAGTTTTTGGGTAGCAGATTACGAATCTGAAATCAAATTTTAAAAATTCAACATGGCGGATCCAATATGGCGGCCATAAATTTAAAATTGTTATGTGTTGGAAAATAAATTACACTGTACAAAAAAAAAGGTTCTGATGACAACTAATTCTGGCAGAGGGACCAAAGAAAAATATAAGTGTATCGGCGTTTCAAAAGTTTTCGTCTGGCCCTATGTTTTTGAGGGTTAAAATTTCCCCCCTTTTTAAAATGTTTATTTATCGGCATAGGAAACCATGTGAATAGGATATAGGATATGTTCAGAAAACTTATGTAAAACACTACGAGGGACATTTCTGTGCAACATTTTAACCCTCTAACTCGCCAATTAAAAGGTCTCTTTTGGCCCTTTTTAAAAAGTGTCAAAAAAAACCCATCAGTTGAAGAGTTAGAGGGTTAAAATGTTCCTCAAAAATATTTGCAATTAAATTTTACTATAAGTCTCTAAAGACATCAAAGTTGAAAATTTAACTGCAATGCCAGAAATAAGTCAAAACTTAAAATGTGTTTAAGGGTTAATTTCCTACTTACTCAGAATTGACACTCAAATATCCCACAAACCTGGACTTTAGGGGGCTAGTCTGTATGAGAAAACCAGAATCTTCATCTAAGGTAATTTTTAGTGCTATTTTTTAGTTTTTACTAAAACTCTGGAATGGAATCTCGAAAGTTTATGAACGGTCGCAAACGGTCGCAAAAACCTAGGTAGAAGACATCTTATGGAACATATTGGCATTCAAGTTTTTCAAATATATCTTGGAACATTTTTGAGGTAAAATTAATAATTTTGTTACTTTTTTCGTAAAGGCTTAACAGGTTTCTATTTTTTTTTTTGAGAACTAGTTTCAGTTTAATAATTTGAGATTGTTTTTGGAACAAATTATTGTTTATTTTTGATTTTTTATTGTATGGTTATAAAACAAAAAATGCACCAAATTAAAAAAACTTTGACTTTGAACTCTTGTCAACTAAGAACGAGTAACCACAATGATGCAATATTTCACTCACAAAATATTCAACAATCCTAGACTTTGAATATATAAACATATTTTCACTTTACCTGAATTGTACTTTTGGCCAAAAAACGGCAATCCTGGCCCACAGTGCAGCCGTATGTGTAATAAACTCCTAGTTACTTACAATATAGAAAAGTTCAAACAAATATTCACAAAGATTATTACCTTTTTCCTCCTCCCTATAACCTATTATCCTACACTCAACCAAAAAATTCTGTAATGGCTACTGAAACTTTCGCTGTTATTACGGGAAATTTAACTATTTTGAGGCCAGCGGTATTTTTTGCTAATTTTAGCAACACATGTTTGCTGATCTGTAGTACAATAAAATTAGTAGAAAAATTAGTAGCCGCTACTAAATTTTAGTAAAATTTATGTAAAATGCAATTCAAAATCGATTTGCTGAAATCAGTAAAAAGGCTTACTAAATATCATAATTTTAGTACAATGAAATTAGTATAAATAATTAGTTGCAGCTACTAAATTTCAGTAAATTGCTGTAAACTGTAATTTAAAATCAATCTGCTGAAATTAGCAAAAAATTGTACTAAAAAATAAAAAAACTGTAAAATCTAAAAAAAAAATTTTTTTTCTTTCGATTGTAAGAAGCGTATAATTATTTCATCGTACTTGAAATTTGGAGTCAAAATTGCAAAAGGTTATTGCCGTTTTATGCATTGGAGATGCAATACAATTTTCTGGGTGTTATTTCTAAACTAAGAATATATCAATAGTAACAAATATAAACTAAACAAGAATTGTAAAAAATCAAAAAAAAATATTTTTAAATTAGTATATTTTTCTGCTAAATTTAGCACTCGGTTTTGAAAAATTAATAAAATGTTTTGCTGAAATCAGCAGCGAAAATTAGTAAAAAAATCCGAAATTTGTAATAAGAGAATAGCAAAAATGATTACTAAAAATAAAAATTGTACTAATAATCAGTATAAAAATAGTATAGTGCGATTGGAAACTGTTTTCAAATTTTTTTTACAAACTTTTTTTATTTGAGTGTAATACCAACACAATGCACTGCATTAGTAGGGGCATCTCCTGGTGTTGGTATAACATAAAAAAGCCGTTCAAATGTTTAAAACCAAACAAAGTAACTTACTTTAAATTTGTTCATCTGTAATATTAAAATATCTGAAAATTGCACTGTGATCTACTCAAGCAGGCCTTCAACTAGGTTATTTGAAAAGTACATATCGTCGGCTTGCCTGCAAATTGTGCTAAATACGTGGGTTTTCAGGAGAGCGAAAAAACTAATTTATACTATCCTTTTAAGATATTTTATTAACATCATATAAGTTAATAATAATTTTAGTAAATGAGCTAATTGAAGGCAAGCCGACGATATATTAAATTATACAATATTTATCTATTTGTTTAAAAAAAAAAATTAGGGATTCTATTTGGAATTTTTCATATTTGATTTTAGAACAGTTCAAAATTAACAGTGACTGTAACAATCTACAAATCAACTAAATATCTGCCATAAAATTATGTTTATTTCACAAGACCGTGTTATTATACCCTACACCACTATGTGGTCAGGGTATTATAAGTTTGTGCTGATGTTTGTAACACCAAAACATATTGATCGTAGACCTACCTTATAGTATACCGATCGGCTCAGAATTTTTTTTATTTCGATTTAACGATGTCCGTCTGTCCGTCCGTCCCTCCGTCTGTCTGTCTGTCTGTCCATGCAATGTTGTGCGCACGCTACAGGTCGCAAATATTAAGAAATTTTGATGAAATTTGGTACGCAGACCTGTGTTGACCCAAGGACGAACAAGTTTGATTTTGGTGAACATCGGTCCATGTTTAGACCTAGTGCCCATATAAGGGTACTACCAAAATTATACTGTTTATACGCTGCAGGTCGCAAATATTAAGATATTTTGATGAAATTTGGTACATAGACCTATGTTGGCCCAAGGACGAAGCCTATTGATTTTGGTGGACATCGGTCCATGTTTAGAACTAGTGCCCATATAAGGGTCCCCCCAAAATTGGCTTGGTTACAAACTGCAGGTCGCAAATATTAAGATATTTTAATGAAATTTGGTGCGCTGACTCACATTATAGAAAATTTTGACACAAGCCCCATTTTAACCCATTCGAATTTCGGATCCAAACAATACACCAGACTGGTGTAGGGTATTGTACAGTCGGCATGCCCGACTTTATCCTTTTTACTCGTTTTTATTTTACATTAACAACAAATTTTCAACAATTATTTTAATTTTTGCATTAAAAAATACAAAAATTGTTTTTTCGGACTTTCTATATTTTCATATATTTAGTTAGAATATTCTTCCACCTCAAGTCCAAATTCTAATATGATATTGTCATATTATATTTTTATTTGTTGTTTCACAAATATTAAGCCTTTTCATATAAATTCGTATGAGTGTAAAAACTTGTATGTTTATGGGTTTAATATAAAACTTCATAACATACAGAAAAAACATGACTTGTATTTATACAAGTTCAATAAAAATTTACAAGTTATAATGAGTAGGCCTATTATGTTTATTTTCATTCAAATATTTACTTCTGATACAAAATAAATTACATTTTAAACTTTAAGACACGCCAACAATATGGCGAGCTTTATACTCCAGTTATGTCCTATTTGATACAAGCGACTTTTTGATATTGACATTTTACTTTCTGAATCTTAACCACGAAATTATTTTTTCTCTTATACAAGATTATGGTATTTACTCCACTCATTCATAAATTTAAATTAATGACCATGGATAAATTCTCTCATGTTTTTACATTAAATTATAATGGCGTTTATATACCAGCAACATTTTTGTATTATTGCTGTCGGTTTCTGTGGACATTTCTAAATAGTAACACAAAAAAAGTTACAAATTATGTAAATGATAGCTAAAATATGAAAATGATTGCGGCCCTATGCTCCTTGCAGGAGTAAAAGGAACAAATATATATAATATAGCTAAAATATAACAATATCAACAACAATAAAAAGCATAAAAACACATTATGCTGAACAATAATCACTGTCATCATTATCAACAACATCGTCGTTATCTAACTATAAATGTTAAAAGAAATCAGAAAATATAAATAAAAAATACATTGTTTTTCAACTTTAGTTTTATGACTTATAAATTATGAGAAATATTACGACAACATCTCTGCATTTTAACATAAACAAGTCATAAAGAATGTATTTGAAATGATAATAAAATACAAAAGTTTTAAAGGAAAAAAAAAACGGATAGAAGGGTTTTATTTTTGTTTGTATATACATTTTTGTATACCAAAGTGATTACAAAATATGGAAACTTTAAAAAATCTATGAAGGAGTTACAAAAGGTATTTTTTTAAAGCTAATAAATCTCATGATATTGGAGGCCAATTCACAAGTGCAAAACGCGAATTTATGCGCTCACCAAATGTTCTTTTCAATAAATCGATTGTTGCATTCACTGTGTGATAGGGATGCTTCATTTGCCAAATCGATTAACAACACTTTCAGAATTTTAAAAAACTTTAATTTCGAAACAATACCTAAATGTATAATATACAAAACAAATTTCTCTAATAATTAATATTAACACTACTAAATCACAAAATTTATAATTTAACAAAAATTTTAGACAATATATACTATTTTGTAATTTTTCTCATTCAGACTCATTTATTTATCTTTATGGATTTAATCGATTTTAGCAACTGAAGCATACACATATTGCGCCATCTTTCTTGTCATATTTCTTGAAACCCTACCCCTTCCACATCAAGACGATTCAATTAAACATCGAAAAAGTCATTGATGATTGCTGCGTAGGGGTCACCATTAACTGCAGCCTTGTGGCGGGCATAGTTTTTGAAGCAGTAAGGACCCATCACTTTACCAGTATCTAAAGCATAGCAAACAGTTATTTTGTAGATGCAATGATCTGTCCATAATGGCTCGAGAATTGTCTTCACTCCTGACATCTTGACATAGCTATTTAACTCAAAATTAGCTTCATCGCTGAACAAAATTTTCTTGTGAAATTAGAATATTAAAAAAAAAAATACCTTTCCGGTTATTTGAAGAATAGTATTGTATAATAATTTTAATAAACCGGTTTCGGGTTTTACATTAAAACAGCATAAGAAATTTTTAAATGGCTGTCACAAATAACAACATTAAAAACAAAAAAACTTTCATATGAACCATTTATTTTGAAAGTGGTATGAGTCCATTTAAAAAAACAAAATTGTTATACTCGTACATGGAATTAATTAGAATTCTATATAAAAAATAAAAGATTTAAAATTTTAAAAACTACACTCATAGAAATAAATCTGTAAAAATAGCAGAAAAAGTTACTAAAAATTAGTTAAAAATGATGCTGCAGAAAAAACTGCAAAAATAAGCAGATTTTTTTTACTAAATACTAGTAAAATGAGAACAGCAAAATTAAAACTGTTAAATTTACAGAATTTACAAATATAACTATTTAGGCTAACTTTTAGCTAATTGAAAATAGCAAATTGTACTGTAAAATCTGCAGAAAATTTTGCTAAATATTTGTAGAATAAAAATAGCAAAAATAAACTGTTAAATCTACAAAATTTTTGCTATTTTTAAGCTAAATTTAGTTGAATGCTAATAGCAGTCTGTCCTATTAAATTAACAGAAATATTTGTTAAAAATATTGTAAACTGCTGTTTTCCAAAGGCTCGATTTTTATTTGCATTTAAAAAAAAATCAAAAAGAAACATGGAAAATTTTAAAATTTTTGGTGATCTTTTAGGCTACTAATTATTTAGCAAAATTTTTTTGCTGATTTTAGCAGTTTAATTTGCTATTCTTCATTTACAAAAATTTAGCTCAAAATATGTGACTAAAATTCTGTACATTTAACAGCTTTATTTTTGCTGTTCCTATATTACTAATATATAGCAAAAATAATCTGCTAATTTAGCAGTTTTTTTATGCAGCATCATTTTTAACTAATTTTTAGTAGTTTTAATTAAATTTGTTACGGAATTTTTTTCTATTAATGTACTGACAATGGAAGTCTCCCGACGCGGACCCATTAATCTTAGGGACAAGTATATTTTCAGCTGCCCAATTTCATAATTAAGGGTTAAAAAATGTTGTTAAACATGGCCCAATTTTTGTTTTTTCGATTTATTTCATATTTGTTTCAAAATAGTTATAGAAAAGTTTAGTGTCAAATGAAAGCTATTTCAGAGGACTATTTACTGGTGTATACAATATTAAGGGCAAAATTCATGTATCTTAATCCCTATAATACTTAGCGCAGAGGTGTTTTGGATTTTTTCGATATTCAGCCTACTTCGAGTTTGAATCTTCCGAAAGGTCAATATTTTTAAAGATTTGGGAACCACTGACTACTAGGTATATTCCCGTTATGTAAAAATAATTTTAAATTTCATAAATTTCAGATATGTCGCCATACAAAAATTTATGAAAAATTAAGTTTTTCGCAAATAATTTTTTTCGTTGTTGTACAACATGTCCTTCCGCTCACTAAGTTCTCCTGCAATATATAATACTAAAAAATAAAATTGGTCTTAAAAGAGTTTTTGGTTTTATAACACAAAAAATTAAATTCGGATAGGGACATGCCTTCAATAGATAGTTTTTCACAATTTGCGAAATAAGTTTTGGAATTTTAGCACATTTAATTCCTTTAATGCAATTATTGTTTATCCCGATAAAAATAAATTTGAAATAACGAATATGCAAGTGCTTGTGCAAATTTAAACGTAACTGCCAATTGTAGAAAACATACGATTTTCATTTATTGATTATGCATAGATAGACGTCACTACATTGCTAGATCTATCAAAACAACATAGTAGTATTTTGGAAGATGACAAAGCAAATTGTGGTAAATTTTTTTTAATGTTTTTGTTTTTCCTTGATATTTTAAATGTTAAATGACGCTCCTAGACGAGAAATTCTCATTGAGTTTGTGATTTAACTTAATAAATATTTCTAGAAATTCTAAAACGTCGTCCCCTGACAATTTCATTAGGGAAGAATGAAATCCGGATAGGCACATATCTGCAACAGATTATTTTTCACAATTTGCCAAATAAGTTTTGGGATTTTAGTACATTTAATTCATTTAATAGAAAATTTTTAATTTTTATAATAATTTTAGGTATTTCAATTTCAACTACTCACACTAATATCTATTTTCAATGTATTTTTATTCTTTATACAAAAAGCATATAAAATATTTATTCTTAGCTGGTCGGACAATTTTGTTTTTTAACGAATATTGATTTGTGGTTTATTTTATGTTATTGGTCTTTCATTTGTATGACATTAACCACGAATAATAAATTAATTTAATTAATTAGTAGTAAATTCTTAATGAAGATAATTAAATTTGAAATTGATTTATTGTTTTAATTGATGGCAAATACAATATTAATTAGCTTTTAGATACAGAACATTAAAAACAAAAAATAGTAGTAAATACATTAATTAATAGTAGTAAATATATTAATAATAGTATTAAATACATTAATATTAAAGCAGAACTATTAGTTTAAACTTTTAATTGAAATACAAAGAACAAGTTACTACCAAACAATTTTTCTACTTCTGGCTATAATCCATAAGTTTATTTTTTAGTACCTATTTAACATATTCTAAACTAACAAAAAAAAATATAAACAAAGTTTTTCATTTTCTTATATTTCTTGCAGGCAGTTGTTCGTTGAACTTATTTTTCCAATAATTTTCTGGATTTTTGTTAGTTTGTTCATTGAAGGCGATAACTTAATTCTATAACTAGTTTGCCGGAAACTTATGAACTTTTCAATTTGTTAACTAAATATAAAAAAAAAACAAACTTAACTTTTAAAAGATTTTCTCCTTTCAAGCCAATAAAAAATACTAAACTCTTTGAATGGGTCATTGAAATAGTTGTTGTTTGCATAAAATTTAGTTTAAAGAGAGAGAGAGGAAAAAAAAAACACAAACACATTTTTGAAAGTTCTATTATTCCAGTACTATGCCAAAACATTTACCAGTCATAAAATAAATAGTAGACTGTTTAATATTCTATGAAAATTTCAATAAACGAATCATGTTGGTTTATGATAAAATAATGTAAATGCTGAAAAAATATTGCTAACACATGTTACCAGTAAACCACAATTACAGTTTATTAAATTTTCAATAACAACGAAAAAAAGCAAATATAAAATAACAACTGAAAAGCAGCTGTTGCACAATGGGATAACTTTCATTTATATTGGGTATATGTATGTATAAAATATAAGGTTTATGTACCCAGAATTCCCGGGAATCTCGTACATTTTTCACTCCCGCTATCCCGGTAATTTTGTGCGGAATTTTCCGGCACACGACGCACAATGCTTCGTCCCATAAAAAAAAAAAATTTTTTTGTCTCAAATTAAGATTAAAGACACATTTTTTGAAAGATAATAAAGTTACTTAAATAAATTTGAAAAAAATATTTGGTGTGACTGCTTTTACCGCCACGAAAGGGCGCTAAACTCAGAGAATTTTCTACAAAAATGATTGAACAGAAAAATGGGTTTTAATTGTTTCACGAAAATAATACTCAAAAATACATTTTTTTTAAAAACTGGTTCGAAGATATTTTTTTAATTACTTCAATGTATTTGTAGTTAAATTAAAATATATATTTTAGTATATTTTTGCAAAATAACTATTTTTTGTTTCTCCTAAAAAGACATCTTTTTTGTTGAAATCCAAAAATTTCTTAAGTTTGATGGAGTATAAAAAAAAATTATATAAAATAAGATTTTTTTTTCTGTTTTTGTAAGTTTATACTGTTATATAATAGATCATTGAAAAATTAGTTACTATTTTTTACTACAATTTTTTTTTAAATACCGAAATTCATGATTTTTACTCAAATTGCACGCATTTAAGAGTGTTTAGTATTCAAACCATGTGAACCTTCCATTTTGGGTATATGATGTGTTGAGTGGAATTATGTAAAACACTACGAGGAACATTTTTGTGGAACATTCTAACCCTCTAACTCTTCAATGAAAGGGACAAAAAAGACCCATAAGTTGAAAAGTTAGAGGGTTTAAATGTACCACAAAAATATTCCTCGTAGTGTTTTACATAGTTTGCAGAACACATCCTATACCTAAAATGGAAGATTCCCATCATTTCTCCCTAAAATCCAAGTTTGTGGGACATTTATGCGCCAATTCTGAATAAGTACGAAATTAACCCTTAAACACATTTTAAGTTTTTCCCTATTACTGGCAATTAAGTTAAATTTTCAATGCTTTTCGCGAAGTTTTTTCATCTGAAATGGGAATTTCGCTGTTAAAATGCATAGCGTTTGCATTTACACAATTTAAACAATATATGTATATGCCTTCCCTAATTTGTTTTTTTTTTCATTAATTTAATATACGAATCGCGCGATATTTTAACACAATGAAATTTTTACCTGCAACACCTTTTCCAACTAGTTTGTTATGTACCTCAATAAATGATTTCTAAAAATCGTATTACTATCCTTTGGACGCCACGGATTAACCCTATTTCGTAGCATCCAAAACTGAAATATACCCCAACCATTTTTACGTAATTTTTTTGATGTTATTTAGTTTATTCTGTGATGACATTTTTAGAAGAAAAAAATTTTAAATTTTTAAAGAAAAAAGGATTTTTAAAAGAAAAATAAACTTAAGATGACACGCCAGAAACTTTTACGATGAAAATCGTCCACTTCTGGCATGCAGCGGAAAAAGTCTTGCCACTCATGTTCTAGGTTCTATGTATCTAAAGGTCTCGTAACTAGAACGTAAATGTAACGAGAACGAGTCGTAACGTGGTATTTTATTTTTGGTAAGTTACTCAAAATATATAACGTGCTATTAAGGAATGATAAATTTGATTTTCAGAATAGTACCAACCAGGTTAAAAATAGTACATTTTCGACACATAAAGCACCAAAACTTACATTTTTTTTTTTATAAAATAACAAGCAATTGGATTCAATTTTATTTTAAATCGAAAATAATTTGTGGTCAATTTAGCTAATTTGATTCATTCAATCATTAAATTAGGTTATACCAAATTTAATTTATTTGTGAATTCAATCGATTTTTATTTACTTAGTTTGTTTACTTTTCAAATATAATATTTTGTGTTCACTTTAAACACAAGTTTTTGTAGGAAATTAAAAAAAAAATTGTATTGTTTTTGCCAATGAATTTCTTTTTAAATAAACCAGGGGGGTAACCGCGTAACTCGATTCGAAAAAAATTTTCAAATTCGTAAATCTTGCAAATATTGTTAAAAATATAATTCTATATAAAAATTCTACTTTTCAACTTATTTTTATCGTAAACATTATACACTACACATAAAAATTCAAAAAGTAAGATTTTTGCTAAAACTTTTTTATTTACGAAAGGTACAAAATTTACGAATTCGAAAATTTTTTTTCCAATCGGGTTACGCGGTTACCCCCCAGATTTCTACAGAATTTTTTGAAATAACCAAAATGTGCCAGTGTACCAATCAAACTTTGATTGTGC
The DNA here is from genome assembly GCA_949987735.1 of Leucophora obtusa. NCBI lineage: Eukaryota > Metazoa > Arthropoda > Insecta > Diptera > Anthomyiidae > Leucophora > Leucophora obtusa. The sequence goes on along the minus strand of OX465298.1, from coordinate 185,039,572 downwards.
CAAACATGGTATAATTGTGCCACAAATACCATCGCTGATATGCAACTAAAAACAGCTGTTTTGCCCTCTCACGTAAAAACGGAGAAAAAATTCTGTTTTCAATAGAAATGTCCGGCACGTTACGACTCGTTTACGTCTAGTACTCAGCACTATGTGTTTCTCATTAAGCAGGTTGAATCAGCTGATTCGTCACGTTACATTTACGTTCAAGTAATTTGGGCTTAAAAGTTTTATTTGATCTAAATTCTTTTTTTTTTTTTTTTTTGGTTTTGACGGCATTTTTTTTTCTTTTTTCTGGAAATAATTTTTTTTTTATTTTGGTAACGGTATTTTATGACATCAGGTATTTTATTTTCGGATCGGTCACTTGATGGTAGCGGAATTTCCTTTATTTTGTTTGCAGTATTTTAAGTTCAACTCTATTTTGGTAATTTCGGTCATTGTAATTTAAGTGTAGTTTTTTCGAAAGAGTATTATTTATTCCCTGTAATTTACTTTTTTGTTCTAAAATCTAACAAAAAACATTCATTTAACAATTAAAAGATCAACTATACATACCTTCATATATCTCAACACACTAATTGTTTACTATCAACATGGATTTATGTTGTAGGTTAAAAATAATTAGAATATGCATTTAAAATTAACGATTCATTGTCGTTAAATAAATCTGTGATTCATAAGCTGACGATCAGAGTTGAATAGAAATAGCTGTGATACTTTAAGATTTAAAGTTCAAAGCAAAAACAGTAATAACAAAGGATAAAAATAGCATTGTTAGAATTTCGTTGATGTTAGTCTAACTTACTTGTGTTGACATTTGTTTATTTGTGTCACAGTCAATATAAATAGATCATTATCAATTTTTAACCCATAAGGCATGGATACTGAAAATAGGTCTGAAGCGAGACCCAAAAATACGTATTCTATCCTGCTGGCCCTATCGAATTTTCTAAATTTTTATTCTCTGTAATTTACTTTTATGGTCTCAAATCTAACAAAAAACATTCATTTACCAATTAAAAGATAAACACACATACCTTCATACAGACTACTACATTGTAACATTATGGGTTTTCTTATCATGATTTCACATTTCCCCCATAATGATCAACGGGGGAATTTCAATTATAATTATTTGTTTAGTTAATTTCCAAATTTGAGTTATTTCTGTGCATACCGAACCTTTTCAATAAATTTACTTTCCTAGCAAGCCTTGCAATACGAGTAGGATTCGCCGATTAAATCGCATGGAAAAAAACCCCAGCAGTAACATATATTCGGGACGCCCGACTTTAATATTTTTAACCGTTTTTATAAGCAAGCGAAGAAAATTAGCTCAATCGTATAGTTAAAGGTAACTTTATTTTTTTTTGATGCCTGTAATAGTCTCCTGATGCTAAAAAGGTCTATGGTTACAGGCGGCTGATGGTGATGTAAATAGGTTTTTTTTAAATCATACCCCTTTAGAAAAACGTGTAAGTCCACACAATGTAATCGACTTCGTGTACTTCACATTATGTGTACTTACGATATGGGATACTTGTATATAAAAATTGTTTATGAAACTAAAAATATTTGAAATTTTTCAAAAATTTTGTCTAACTTACATGCCACTATACTTGTGTGTACTTACTAGAATCCCCGAGTGCTTTCAAACTCTACACACAAGCAGGTTTACTTTATCCAGGGTATGGCCGCATTGTAATGACCCACAAGCCAATATCCTTTGTAAGTACACAACAAGAATAGTCGCATGTAAGTTAGACAAAATTTTTGAAAAATTTCAAATATTTTTAGTTTTACATACAATTGTTATACACAAGTATCCCATATCGTAAGTACACACAATGTGAAGTACACGAAATCGATTACATTGTGTGGACTTACATGTTTTTCTAAAGGGACAGCATTTTCTTAATATATACAGGGTGGCCCAAAACTACATAAGGAGTTTGAATTCCTTATAACTTTTTTATTATATTTTTTTTTCCAGTATTTTGTAAAGAAGGCTTGGAACAGTACACAATTGAACAACGTGCCAAAATCATATCCGACAAAAGGCAAAAGAAAATCATGATTTTATTCATAATTTAATTACACTGTGAGACAAATGGTAGGGGTCAGTGATCGGGAAGGGTTCAAACTACCGGGGAAAGTTAAATCGGTAAAAAAGAAGTTATACGTGTCCCGGCGTTTCGCTGGATCACCCCTAGGAATCGAGATATATCGATTTGACCTTTGGTGGTCTTTTTTTTGACATAACTCGAGAACCACTAGTCCGATTTTGCTCAAACAATTTTAAAAAAATTAAAAATTACAATTCCTTTAATTCATATAACGTTTTTCTATATACTCAACAGTTTTGCCGGTAAAAATAAATGTATGAAGAAAAAAATAATTTTTGCCTAAAATATTAAAAAAAAGTAATAAACAAAAGGTTATTGATTTTTATGGTAGCGGTAACAAACATTTATTTTTACCGGCAAAACTGTTGAGTATATAGAAAAACGTTATATGAACAGATTAAAGGAATTGTAATTTTTAATTTTTTTAAAATTGTTTGAGCAAAATCGGACTAGTGGTTCTCGAGTTATGTCAAAAAAAAATATATCTCGATTCCTAGGGGTGACCCAGCGAAACGCCGGGACAGGTATAACTTCTTTTTGACCGATATAACATTTCCCGTTGATTTCATCCCTTCCCGATTTTGACTGTCGCATAGTGTTATGAGCGACAAAGCTTATTTCCAATTATCTAAATGGTTTCGTTGATAGGCAAAACTACAGGATATGGGCTACGGAATATCCAAGTATAGTTCAACAGCGACAATTACACCCACTTAAGTGTACTGTTTGGTGCGGTGTTTAGTTGCAAAGGATTAATGGCCCATATTTTTATGAAAATGAACACGGTGTTCGATATCGGACAATGTTGGAAAACATTTTTAAGGC